>OX463305.1:1483406-2966812 GCA_949820665.1 Scrobipalpa costella | reverse complement strand
GATAAAGGCGTGATTGTATGTATGTAAGAATCTATTATTTGATATTTTTCTTAGTTCTGAATTAAACTCACAATACAACAGTGAAGTTTGTTTATTGATGACTTCGTAATTTCGGTTAAGTATTATGTTACTACTTAGAGAAATAATAATAATCCAAGTAGGTACATGTATTACTCGTATATGCAAAATTAGAGAAATCTAGATGATGTCCTCGAGAAAAAACGTATATTTAAATCTCGTATGTCACTTCAACATCTCCCTATCTTTTTCGGTTCTTGACGGCGGCGGCTACCTAATATAGAACAAGGAGACTGGTTTTACACAGAGCGACTGCCATCTAACTTCCGGCACCCAGACTTCAGTTAAGATTTTTTGTCCCATTATTCTTATTCTGTCATTCCGATCGACAAGATGTTATGTTCTTCTTCTTTGCGTGTCGCGACGAATCAATATTTCTCAGCCCAAACAGTTGTCACACAAATTGCGTTTGCATTGGCTGCCCAAAGATCTTCTAGAATTCTGTTCCTAATTTGAAAAAGAGACAAAACTAATTTTGGAATATGTTAGCCCTAATGAACTCTTCTTTAGCTGGCTATCTAGTTCCTACCTAAGACTACAAGACAACAGTCTAACTTGGTTAGACTCAAACAAGACTAGACAAAGCTTCTTTATAACGAGTTAAGTAGTTCTTTACTAGTGGAAGGCTCCGCTATAAACTGTGTTTACGACAAACTTTAGTCGTAAAGCAAATTATTGGGGGATCACGTTTGGAGAACTTAAAAACACCTTAAAAGGTTTTTTAAGGTTCTCGTGCGATAAAACAAAGACTCTTTGGTGACTTGTACATTATTGTACTCAACAGTGATTTATTTATTTAGTTGTTAACAGAGGCCACAATTTGATGAAAATGTCTATTCACTAGTATTGGTAGTGTAAAACGCAGTTCGGCCTTTGTGATGACTGTGAGAGAAAACGAAACGCAACGGTTCGTCGTTTGTTGACCACTGTTTTGTCTTTATTTCGACTCATCAGATGCGGAAGTGTCCGCATTACAGTTGGTTTGCAAGTGCTTCACTCTTGTGAGCTTAGCTTGTTTCGATGGGACCGCAAAGTATTGGAATGTAGGACTGCTTACGTTATTTTAATACACTTAAGAACAAAACTATATATATATATTTCATCACGCCTTTATCCCTAATGGGGTAGACAGAGCGTAAACGATCTAAACAAAAGTCGTTCCGCCACGTCTGACAAAGTTTTGAGGGTAAGATAGATTTGTACGTATATTGCTGTAATGACAGGCTGTCAGCCCATCGCCTAAATTCCAATATACAGAAACCCTCGGATCCCATAGCTGCTTTTTACAGCATGCCTGGGAGGCAATGCAGCTGGCACATGCTAAATTTTTCTCTCGCTCCCAGTCCAGCATGGAAGAAAGTTACTTCACAACTTTTAGAAATACGGTTGCTCGAAATCTATCTTCACACGAGAAAAAGCTCTACTGTTTGTGTTGGTTTAGGAAACTTTCCGATTAGGATAAATGAAACTTAGTTCAATAAACTGGTCACTTTGGCCCGCTGCAAAGAAAAGTCGTTTATCCTCATTTGAAGGGTCAAACATTGCGTAAGGGCACGAGAAGTATTAAAACAAGCTTTATCGATTCCTGGGTTCTGGGTTTCTTCCATGTTGGACTGGGAACGAAAGAAAAACATATAGGGTGCCAGCCGCTTGTCCTCCCTGGCATACTGTAAAAACCAGCAAGAGGATTCGAGGGATACCGTTTATTGTAGTTTAGACAATGGGCTGACAACCTGTCACTATAGTGATACACCACATTTCAAGCTATAATTGCCCTCAATAATTGTCAGACGTGGCGTTAACGTCTTTTACTGGACCATTTGCTCTGCCTACCCATAATGGATAAACGGCGTGACTGCATGTATGTTTGTCCATTCATTTTGGACAAAAGCAAAATGCAGACGCAAAAAACTTATATGAATGTTTCGCAACTTTTCAATGCTTTGATTTCAAGCGATAAAAAACCAAATTGTATTTGAATTGGTGCCCCTATTAATAACAATTAGGATAGGACATTTTTAATTAGGTTTTTTTAATTGTAAAATACCTTTCATTTATCACTTTGGGATCAGTATGACAAGACCGGAGTTAATAAATGAAAAATATCTAACCTTTATGTCATTTTAACTTTTATATCCTTAAAATATGATTTTGTTCGTGGAAGATGTAATTTTTATGAAAACTAAGTTGATTTCTGCCACGCGGGGACAAAATAACATGTATCAAATTTTAAAATCTCATATTGTTCTCAAACTAATGGTACTTTACTTTTTTTTAAAGTTATTTTAAATACAGCCTGGAGTCCTTTATAATTTTCATTTAAATCTTACGTTACGAAGTGCAGAGAGCTCGATGGTGTAGTGGATTGGGACGCTGCCTCCTGAACGGGAGGTCGTGGTTCGAATCCCACCACGTACCATTGTGTTTTTCGGTTTTCGAATTTCATATGTACGTTTATTCGGCGCTTTTTCCGTGCTTTGGAAGGCACGTTAAGTCGTTGGTCCCGGTTAATATCGTTCAATACCGTAGATATTAGTCGTTAGGCCATTTCAGAGGCCAGTGCTAAGCATTGGCGGCTTAAAAACTCTGACCTAATCGTGGATTGGGTCTGGTTTCCCTTCTCGGAAGTCAGAAAGTAGTCTCTCTGTGTAAAAACCAATACTCTCGTTCAATCACCCAGATTAGTTAGTCAACCCCGTAAGATACGTGGTAAGGCTAGGGAGATGATGATGACGTTACGTAGTGTAAAGCTTCGTTTAAATTAAAGTGTTAGTTTCCACAAGGACGCAACTGTAGACAGGAAGTAGCAATATCTTCTCGTTGGTGGGACAAAGGTAATTTAACTTACGGGGCACTGCGGTAGTGGAACAACAAACCGATATGGGACACTGTGTTTGTGTTGTAAGGAGGGTAGGAACAGTTCACACCGAAAAGCGATGCATGGGCAACTACATGCACAATTATGTCGTAGGATGATTTAATGAGTTTTCCATGCTGGACTGGGAGCGAGAAAAAAACATAGAATGTGCCAGCTGTATTTTGTACCAGCTAAGCGATCCAAAGGCTAAAACCAGGTAATTATCCGAGTTTTCGTAAAATCCCTAGGATTTTAGCAAAGATTCGAGTTATCAAATCATACAATACAATACAAAAATTTTTATTGCACAAAGAAACACATACAATAGAAATAAAAAGGAACAAACGTGACAGTACAATATTGGCGGCCTCATACACATGCATATCTTTAGTCGAATTCAGTAATTTTATATATCACTCGAAAGAAGAAGAATTCACATTCTAGGATTTTCTTACGCTCTCAGTCAGCATGTAAGTCATGGGTAACAAAACATACAATACAATACAAGATACTTTATTGCACAAAAAAACACAAATACATACAGCACATACCTATCTTCGTTTTTTTAAAGAATGCTTACATACATACATACATATAATCACGCCTTTATCCCTAATGGGGTAGGCAGAGCGTAAACGACCTAAACAAAGGTCGTTTCGCCACGTCTGACAAAGTTTTAAGGGTTTTTAAGATAGATTTATACATATATTGCTGTAGTGATAAGTTGTCAGCCCATCGCCTAAATTACAATATACTAAAACCCTCAGATCCCGTAGCTGGTTTTTACAGCATGCTCGGGAGGAAATGCAGCTGGCACATTCTATGTTTTTCTCTCACTCCCAGGCCAGCATGGAAGCTTTAAAGAATGCTTACATAGAACAACAGCGTTTCAGTAAAATAATCTAAACACGTACCATATCTAACTTTATCCAGATAACAGTTGGGTCTATTATTACAGACCTAACATAAACATTTACTCCTATATTTACCTAACATTTCAGACTGTATTCAAAACATTAACAGCTGATAATCTTATTAGATCGTTGATCCAATTTAAGGGTTAAATCAATTACAAATACAGTTTGGAATTCATTATTTGCTAACCATATAAGTAAACGTCTTATAGGCTCGTGTTTATTAATTAATTTATTCTGCTTTTAATATGTTAAACTTCGTAACTGACTAGATTAATTTATAAAATTTGTAATGTAATTTAAGAATATGTGCTGTGAAGTTTACAATAATGATAAATTAAATTTAATTAAATTAAATTAAAAAGAGATCTCAAGATTGAGTGCAATATTAAGTTTGGATTTGACAGGCTATTATGTATTGAAATTATATTTCTGATACAAAATTAAAACCTGCAGTCTCAAATACTCATTATAAATACGGGCCATGTAGGTAAATGCAATTTTCTTCTATTTTCTTGCGGCATATCGGATCAACTTATGAACCGATGTACCCTGAAACCATTTTCTCAAAATCGCTTGATGTGAAAAAATCTACACAAAACCATCTCCTGAACGCACCTTCCAAAGTCTACGTTAGATTTTCCGTTATTATTTGTCAAAGGATCAAATTTCTAATCTGAAAAAAATAGTGTCCTAGCAATTCTTTATATATAATTTATCATCCCTAAAAATATCATTTGGAAATCGATAAAGACTTTTGAACGAGAATTAAAAACTCAGGCCACTATTAACCGCATAGGCAGTTAATACAGTATGCATGGAACATAATAATTGGATGTGTTTGCTTCCATGCTGGCCTGGGAGCGAGAGAAAAACATAGAATGCGCCAGCTGCATTTCCTCCCGGGCATGCTGTATAATCCAGCTAAGGGATCCGAGGGTTTCAGTATATTGTAATTTAGGCGATGGGCTGACAACCTATCACTACAGCAGTATACCTACAAACCGATCTATAATAACCCTCAAAACTTTGTCAAACGTGGCGGAACGACCTTTGTTTAGGTCGCGTACGCTCTGCCTATCCCATTAAGGATAAAGGCGTGATTATATGTATGTATGTATGTTCCTCATAATCACGAAATGTGGAATATGATTGAGCAATTGCGTTTGGTACACCGCAACAGATCAGTGCAGATTCACACGAATAACACGAACTGAATTATAATGCACAGTGAAATTTGGGGCGAAATATAGGTTTAGTTTAGTTTAGTTTATTTATTTCACAATACAGGTTTCACAATTAAATTAAATTACAATCAATAGAATAATGTCCTCCGTAAAGTGATCGTCAAAACAAAATTGTACAATATAAATTCAGTTAATATGTCAAATAGTAAATTAAATTAAAATAAAAACAGTAATAATTTATACAAATTAACAATTCAAAATTCATGTCAAAAGTCTTATTACAAAATACATATAAATTAATACTTTAATTTGAATTAAAAATTACCATCTAAATACTCTGTTACAGAGTAAAATGCTGTTTCTAATAAAAGGTTCCTTAATCGACGTCTAAACGCTTCGTCACATGTTTCATTTTGCAAGTCTAGCGGTAGTTTATCATACAACGACGGACCAATCACGCGCGGGTTTCGCTCAGCGAGCGCCAATCGGTGCCGTACGGGAGCTAGTCGTCCTGTTCGTCGTAAGATTCTAGTGCCCGCGCTTACTTGTTCAAACTGCGACAAGTTTTTACGAACAAATGTAATAACCTCAAATATGTAATGTGAATAATGGGTCATTATTTTATGTTCGGGAAACAATTGGCGACATGAGTGTCTAGTTTTAACACCGGCTATTACGCGCAGTGCACGTTTTTGTAGAATAAGAACGCGGTGTGAGTCCGTCGAATTTCCCCATAGTAATGTTCCATAAACCATAAGTGAGTGAAAGTATGCAAAGTATGCTTGCCTAAGGGCGAAAGGTGTTATAAGACCTTTTATTTGGCGGAGCGCATAGACAGCGCTGCTCAACCTTCCACATAAAACCTCCACATGGTCTTTCCAATCGACGGTCGAGTCCAAGGTGAACCCAAGGAACCTACACTGATTGCAAAACGGCATTGGACTGCGAACTTTGATAGATTGCGGTAAGTTTACTGATTTCCCTGAAAATACCATCACATTCGACTTATTAACGTTTAGTACCAGACCGTTAGCAGAGAACCATTTTTGTAGTTCGTCACTGGCCTTACAGATCTTATCGGTGAGCTCGTCATACGTCGGCGCGCTCACTACCACCGTGGTGTCGTCGGCGAAGAGAGCCACGAGACCGTCAGATATGGCTGATGGGAGGTCGTTGATGAAGATCGAAAACAGAGTGTTCCCGATTGCAGATCCCTGAGGAATACCAATAGTGACGTCACGTGGCTTGGATTTAACTTGTTTGCCATTTATATTGATCTGTACAGTTTGTTTTCTACTGGTTAAGAACGATTCTAAGAGTTTTAGAGTATTGTGACGTATACCGTAACTTGACAGTTTATTTAATAGGACTTTATGGTTTATTACATCGAATGCTTTAGATAGATCACAAAATACAACAGATACTTTGTACTTATTATCCAGGGCGGTCGTGACACAGTAGACAATCGAATAAGCCGCTGACGTGGTTGACAGACTTTTTCTGTAGGCGAACTGCTTATTTGTCAGCAAATTATTCGACTCGAGGTATTCGACTATACTGGACGATATTATTGATTCTATAATTTTTGATATATTTGACACTATTGTAATTGGCCTATAGTTATCTACCTTACATTTTTCCCCTTTCCCTTTGTAAACCGGAGAAACTCGTGTACATTTGAGAACCTCTGGGTAAGTTCCACTTGAAAATATCTGATTCACTAATACAACTAGTATTTGGGATAAAATAGGCCATAAACATAATAATATATTAATAGAAATGTCATAAATGTCAAGTGTGGTACGGGATTTTAATAATGATTTTAATACTTTATTCAAGTCATCTATTGTAACGGTAGGGAAGGTGAACTGTGGCACATTAATGCCATTTAGGTGCTTTTGTACATACTGACCGGAAGGTAGTAGTAAGGTAGGTGTTTGATTTAAATTTGGCAACTTCACCTGTTCAGATTTGCAGATCAGCATATTCGCTAAATATCTAGCGAAGGATCTTTTTTTACGACAGAAAGGGTTTCAAATAGCTAGCGTATTCATTCACTAAATATCTTGTTGGCCTATTAGCTGTGTTATTAGGTGGTTTAGAAACCCTGACACTACTGGGATCATCGGCGCAATCGGCTCGATACCCACACGACAAAAGAAGAAGAACTAAATATCTGTCGTCGGAATTATTCTGACGACATCAATTTCAATAGGTAGCGCATTAATTCACTAAATATCAACCATCGGAAATATTTTGACGACATTCATCTCCCTAGATCTCGCGGGACCTCGTATCTCACGGGATCGGCTTGATAATCTAGGGGATTGAACGACGGTACTGGTTTTTACACAGAGCGACTGCCATCTAACCTCCGCAACCCAGAAGGGAAACTAGACCCAATCCTAGATTAGGTCAGAGTTTTCAAGTCGCCAATGCTTAGCACTGGCCTCTGTCTGATATGGCTTAACGACTAATATCTACGGTATTAAACGATATTAACCGGGACCAACGGCTTAACGTGCCTTCCGAAGCACGGAATATTTTGACGACATTATGGGTTTCAAATAGTTAGCGTATTCACTCACAAAATATCTGTCGTCGGAATTATTTTGATGACATATTATTATGGGTTTCAAATAATTCGCTTAAGTAGTTTGATTAACTCTATATAACAGAAAATTTTACAACAGGAAATATCGATTTGAAATAAGAGTGTCTTTTTTCTCGTTACTGGAAATTTATAGCAAAAAAAACAAAAGTAATTCAAATCGAGACCAATTTGTCTTTCGGAAGCGAGATACTCGCCTTTAAGGGCTTCCCTTGTTGACATTACACACTTATTGAGTCCTTTACTATGAATAATGCATATTCCAGCCCGACCTTTTGCCTCTTACAAGAAATCCTCAACGGTCCTTGCAGAATGGGAATAAGTAAAATCCACGGACAGACACGCCTGACATGATGAACTTGACTCTTATAGGAGGAGATTTGCAGTGATAAAAAAAACAACATAGAATATTCCAGCCAGCAGTGTGTGTTCTTGCTGTGAAAGTTAGCATAGGCTTACTAAAAAAGCTGTAAGCCTCCACTTCGGAAAATAGTTGAGTGTGATTTAAATAGGAGTGAGTATGGGCCGTATAGCACTTGAGAGTGACAGCGAGTTTGAGTTCGTATCAGAAATGTAATTTGAGTACAAAATGGCCTGACAAAATTAAACTTAATATTGCTCTCAATTTTGAGATCGCTTTATAAATCTTCTTCTGTCGTGTGGGTAACGAGTCCATCGACCCGATGAACCCTGGTGTCAGAGTTTTTAAACCGCCTAGTAGCACAACTATCAGGCCTCTGACATGGTTTAATTAACGACCACTATCAAAGACAGCGACCGGGACCGACAGCTTAACGTGCCCTAAAAAGCACGAAATCTTTTCCTTTTCGGACGATCAGGTGATTCAGCCTGCAATGTCCTAACCAAACTGGGGAAAAATTCACAAAATGATAAATTCTTAAGTATCAACTTTGTGTTTCCCCCCTGGGAATCGAACCCAGGACCTCCGGATCGGGAGTCCATGGCACTAGACCACGGAGGCAGTTAATTAGTTATTTATAAATACAAGCTCATGAGTGTGCGCTATACAGTTGCAGTTTGTAATTCTATGGTCTCAATTACAATAGGTACTAATACCAAAACCCACGAACTCCTTCTATCACATTTTACAACATGTCCGGGAAGGGAACTTTTTAACTGCATACGTGGTCTACTGGTCAAAGCCATAGGCTTACGATCTGGAGGTCCTGGGTTTAAATCCCACGGGAACACAAAGTGGATATTTGTCAATTTATAACTTTGTGAGGTTTTCCCCAGTTTGGTTAGGACATTGCCGGCCTGATTGTTCGAAAATAAAAATAATTATGTGCTTCGGAGGGCACGTTAAGCCGTCGGTCCCGGTCCCTGCCTTTGATAGTGGTTGTTATTCAAACTATGTCAAAGGTCTAATAGCTGTGCTACTAGGTTTATGCAAAGCTCTGACACCAGGGTTCATCGGGTCGTTCGGCTCGAGAATCCACTCGCTAAGAAGAAGAAGACCGGGAAGGCAAGTAACTGGAACATAGTAGATATGTGTTTTAATTTAGTATTTCAGTTCCATTGCTCGGATATTTATTAAGTGGTACATACATACATACATATAATCACTCCTTTATCCCTAATGGGGTAGGCAGAGCGTTAAAGAACTAAACAAAGGTCGTTTCGCCACGTCTGACAAAATTTTAAGGGTTATTTAAGATAGTTTTGTAGGTATATTGCTGTACTGACAGGTTATCAGCCTATCGCCTAAATTGCAATATAAAGAAACACTCGGATCCATTAGCTGGTTTTTACAGCATGCCAGGGACGAAATGCAACTGGCACATTCTGTGTTTTTCTCTCGCTTCCAGTCCATAGAAGAAAGTTAATAAAGTTAAAATTAAGTGGTACCGTTCAAAAAGAGCCTGTTAGTGGAAAAAGTGCTTATCGTTTCCCGATCTACCAGTCTTTCGATCGAAAACTTTTGTTTACATTGTTCAGAAAAAACTCAACTCTCAACAATGCTTGTTGGCCAAAGTAGATAAGTTTTAATTAGATGTTTCCTAAATCCAGCGGTCGTTCAATCAAGGCCAGACCGTGGCCTCTATGAAGCTCCTTTACATAACATACTTACCTTCTTCTTCTGTCGTGTCGGTATCGAGCCGACCGATGAACCCTGGTGTCAGAGTTTTTAAACCGCCTAATAGCACAGTCAAAAGGCCTCTGACAAGGCTTGTGTAACGACCACTATCAAATACAGAATTCTTTTTTCGACGCACGGAATATTTTATTTTACAGACAATCAGTTGATTCAGCCTGCTTTGTCATAAATAAACTGGGAAAAATCTCACAAAGTGATAAATATGAACTAGTAACCTCCCCTGGTAATCGGCCCCATGACCTCCGGATTGTTAGCCTATGGCTCTTACCACTAGACCAAGGAAGCAGTTTCTTACTTACCTATATTCTGTGTATTACTATAGTGATATATGTCAACCAATCGCCTAAGTTGCAATTCGGGAAGAGAATAAGCTGGAAAATTGTGTTCTTTTATCGCATTTTGTCCAGAATATTTATGTCGCAGGATAAAATCGGGGTTATTTGATTAAAAAAATAGGATTTTGATCATGGTCTTGAGAAATCCTGATTTTTGATTAAAAAAAACTGAAGACACGTATTTTCTCAGGTTAATGACAAAATCGTAGCAAGTTAAGATAAATCATAGAAAGACAAAATCCTAGATTTGTTTATCAGGATTTTTTTAGATTCCGTGTTTTTTAGAATCCTAGTCTTGCAATCCAAAACTTCGATTTAATCATAATCCTGATAATGGGCTCAATAATAATTCTAGATACCACCGGCTAAAACTAAAATTAAAATCTATCTGTCACTTTTAAAATAATTTAATTTAAAGGCAATTTATAATCTACGGTTTTACATTTTGACTGCTTAATTTCGACGCGCCTTTGCACGTTCTCTCAGTATTTCTGAATTTCATCCGCCATATCATATGACGGCGGATAAAATGACAGACAACGCATAAAACCACCGACTATAAATAAAAAACCGGAGAGAATAGATCTCCTGTCCTTTACCAATGTTTTGAGTCTGAAAGTGGCAATGAGATTTTAAATTTAGTTTTAGCCATCAAATCTAGAATCGAGCTCAATTTATTAGATTAGTCAAAAACAATGATGTGTTTCTCAATACTACGTCCTCAAAATAACCTCAACCTGCCAAGATACCCACCATTTCCCGTCAAAGGTTTCACGTTCCACTGGTGTCTTATCAAGATGATTGTCATGCCACCTCCAGCCAACAAAAGCAGTATTGTACAGTGCGGTGACGTCATGTTTTCAATCGGACTACTGACAACAAGTCGTAGAGACTTGGCAGTGGTATGACAAGTTGTAAACAATGCGCTGTAGTGTTGATGGCAACTTGGCTTAGTTTTACAACATAAATGAATCAAATAATGTTTGTTTTATAACAGCTCTGAAAGCCTTTGTAAAAACAACTGGAAGTAAGTAAGCTTTTTATTTCTTTTCCATACGAATTGTCTTATAGAGGTGGACATTATGTATGGAAAAGCCATTTTTTTTTTCACTTCCTGAACGAATTTCCCGGTGAAAGTTGCTGAAAGTTGTTCAGTATCGTTGTTTGTGGGATGTTGTCCCTTACACCCCGTATATCGTTGTTTTATTTGTTATTTTATTTCGATCGAGAGAATAAACAAAACAATCACCGTTCTATTTTTTTATTTGTTTATATCGAACCCATTCCTGTACTAGGTCGTTTCTGTTTTTAGTTTGTTTTATTAGTCGTTAAGCCATGTCAGAGGCCAGTACTAAGCACTGGCGGCTTGAAAACCCTGTCCTAATCTAGAATTGGGTCTGGTTTCCCTTCTGGGTTGCGGAGGTCAGATGGCAGTCGCTCTGTGTAAAAACCAGTTCCCTCGTTCAATCCGCTAGATTAGGTAGCCAACCCTGTGAGATACGGGATAAGGCTAGGGAGATGGGATGTTAGGTCTAGCCTAATGACCTGGCAACGAGGCAGTTTGATTTTCTAAATTTTCGCGCCGTATTTTAAAAATAGAAAGTGATAATGCTAGTTTATGTTGATAACTTACTGCCTTTTCAGCAGGTGACTTACAATACAATACAAGATACTTTATTGCACAAAGAAACACAAATATATACAGCAGAAAAGTAAGGATCAAAACAGTACAATATAGGCAGCCTTATTGCTACAGCAGCAATTTCTACCAGGCATCCTTTGGGTATTAGGATAGTACATAGCAGATAGCGCGATAGTGCATACTAAGTTCATCTTAATACTTAAAAAGTATAAATATTACTAATTACATACATAACTAAAATAAACTAATATATATCACTACATAGTATAAAACAAAGTCTCTTTCTCTGTCCCTATATCCCTATGTATGCTTAGATCTTTAAAATTACGCAACGGATTTTGATGCGGTTTCTTTAAACGGATAGAGTGATTCAAGAGGAAGGTTTATATGTATAATACATGCATAATATAGTAGAGAAACACTGATAGTTTTCGTGCGAAGCCGGGGCGGGTCGCTAGTTTAAAATAAACTAATATATATTATCAAGCCGATCAAAGATTCAACTACCTGAATAAATAAACGGGTATTTGAATAAGTGAAGCCAAAATTACATACAAAATTATAATTATTTATTTTTCAAACCATTATAAGAATACTAAAACAAGGATATAACCTAGGGCATATATACATACATATAATCACGCCTTTATCCCTAATGGGGTAGGCAGAGCGCAATCGACCTAAACAAAGGTCATTCCGCCACGTCTGATAAAGTTCTGAGGGTTATTAAGATATATTTGTAGGTATATTGCTGTAGTAACAGGTTGTCAGCCCATCGCCTAAATCACAATATACCGAAACCCTCGGATCTCTTAGCTGTTTTTTACAGCATGCCCGGGAGGATATGCAGCTGGCACATTCTATGTTTTTCTCTTGCTCCCAGGCCGGCATGGAATAACCTAGGGCATAACAATATGTAAAATGTGAAACATGTTTAGCAATCCATGTTTTATGTATGCTGTTGTTGTAATGAAATTCTGAAGGTTGTTTGCTTATTTCTAAAGTAAATCTTAAGTTTTAAAGCTACTATAAGGTTTATGAAATATAACATTGTAGAACTATAAACATGAAAATTAATTAAATTAACTGTGTAATTGCATATTTGTATCAATTGTGCAATCTCATAACAATTAAACATTCATACTGTGCTACTAGGCGGTTTGAAAACTCTGACACCAGGGTTTATCGGGTTATTCGACTCGAGAATCCACTCGCTCAGAAGAAGAAGAACCTTCATAATATGCAAATTGGTTGTAAAGCAAAAATGGCCGGTGTCCCCGGTGTCCTACAGATAGTACCAGTACACATTTTGATACATGACTAGAGATTCGCTTTCAATTATGCGATGATCAAACAAATAGATTAACTCATCATCATCTCCCTAGCCTTATACCGTATCTAACGGGTCGGCTACCTAATCTAGGGGATTGAACGAGGGTACTGGTTTTTACACAGAGCGACTGCCATCTGACCACCGCAACCCAGAAGGAAACCAGACCCAATCCTAGATTAAGTCAAAGTTTTCAAGCCGCCAATGCTTAGCACTGGCCTCTGATATGTCTTAACGACTAATATCTACGGTTTTAAACGATATTAACCGGGACCAACGGCTTAACGTGCCTAACGAAGCACGGAAAATCATGTCTTGCCGAACATAATTCTTAAAAGTAACGCCACTAAATATAAGCAAACCTTCACCTACTAATTTAATGTAACGTAAAAGCGCCCGTTGTCCTACAAGTAGCACACTTCGATACACGACTGTGCTAAATAGAGCAGGCGGCTTTGTCGAGAGGCGCACTGTCAAGTTAAATTGTCTAGGCCGGGAAGCGAAACAGATACGCAAAGTTGTCTGCATCGACACTTTTCAATACTCAATATTCAATACTGTAAAGAGCTCACGCCTTTGTAGTGTTATGTGATTATTATAGGCTCTTGGGCTGTAATAATCGATATAGGGTAAAGCAGGTAATGCTTGATAATAAGCTTAGTTTAATTAAATGCCTCCGTGGTCTAGTGGTTAGTGCCATGGACGCCCGATCCGGAGGTCCTGGGTTTGATTCCCAGGGGGGAAACACAAAGTTGATATTTGAGAATAACACTTTGTGAATTTTCCCCAGTTTGGTTAGGACATTGCAGGCTGAATCACCTGATTGTCCGAAAAGAAAAAGATTTTCGTGCTTCGGAGGGCACGTTAAGCCGTCGGTCCCGGTCACTGTCTTTGATAGTGGTCGTTACTCAAACCATGTCAGCCTGATAGATGTGCTACTAGGCGGTTTAAAAACTCTGACACCAGGGTTCATGGGGTCCATAGACTCGATACCCACTCGACAGAAGAAGAAGCTTAGTTTACAGGCGTTAATTTTAGTATCACCCAAGGATTTGGGTGACGTCCGAATATGAAATTAAAATTTATTTGTATTCCACGTTTAACTATATTTTACTATATTTTTTTTATAATTGGCCGTATGATTATGTTCAACTGAAGTTAGTTGACCATGTTGTATTTGAGAGCCCGATGTTGTAGTGGATAAGGCCGCTGCCTCCTGAGCTGGGAGGTCGTGGTTAGAAACCCGCCACGTACCGATGTGTTTTTCGGCATTCGAATTTCATATGTACGTATATTCGGCGCTTTTTTCGCTCTTCGGAAGGCCTGTTAATCCGCTGGTCCCGGTTAATATCGTTTAATACCATAGATATTAGTCGTTAAGACATGTCAGAGGCCAGTGCTAAGCATTGAAAACTCTGACCTAATCTAGGACTGAGTCTGGTTTTCTTTCTGGGTTGCGGAGGTCAGATGGCAGTTGCTCTGTGTAAAAACCAGCACCCTCGATCAATCACCTCGATTAAGTAGCTGACTCCGTGTGATAGGGGATAAAGCTAGGGAAATGGTGACTTAGTCAGTTGACAATGATCATATATTTTTTAGTCTGCTTTGTTACCTGCAGTTTAATGAAATTTTCATAGGAAATTACCTACATGTACATGTTCCTACAGTAGCAATAGAGAATACCTATTTTACTCCTATGCTTATAAAGTAGGGAGTGTTCTGAATACCTCATATTTCTCCACATAAAACGAACACGTAACAAACGTACCGTATTCTCAATAAAGCGAAAGTAATTCAAGTTAAATTTGGAATTCGAATTCCAAATTTAACTTTGACAGGAGAATCAACATTTGGCGCGAAGTTAAACGAAGTTAAACACCTTAATAGAGCAAATATGGAACCCTAACACTACGTCCCCTTTTAGCGTCACAATGGGCCATCGTGGACTATTCATAGGCCATCGTGGACTATTGCAGGTGTAAAGAAATGCCGCAAAGCCAATTTAAAAGCCCGAAAGTCCTTTACAAAGGTCTCTATTATTGTATAAGTAGGCACCCAATTTCAAGATATCCTTTGATTTATTTTTCTTTTTCATGATAAAATTAAAATTGGGTAGGTACAGCGTGTAACATCTACTAAAAGCAGTTTTTGCCACGTCTGACAAATATTCAGCGCAATTACAGATTGAAATGTGAATCGCTATCGTGACAGGTTAACTGCCTTCCTGGTCTTGTGTGGTCAGAGCTATGGGGCATACGATCCGGAGGTCCTAGGTTCGATTTCCAGGGAGGGGGACAAAGATAGATAGATAAACTCTTTATTGCGCATAAATCGTACAGTTTGGAAAAACTAAAAAAATTACAGTGTGCGCAAAGACGGCCTTATCGCTTCAAGCGATCTCTTTCAGACAACCCTATATTATCAAATTATCACTTTGTGGGGTTTTCCCCAGTTTGGTTAGGACATTGCAGGCTGAATCACTTCATTGTCCGAAAAGAAAAAGGATTCCGAGCTTCGGAGGGCACGTTAAGCTGTCGGTCCCGGTCGCTGTCTTTGATAGTGGTCTTTACTTAAAACACGTCAGAGGCCTAATACTAGGTGGTTTGAAAACTCTGACACCAGGGTTCATCGGGTCGTTCGACTCGATAATCCACTCGCTAAGAAGAAGAAACCCAAAGCCAAAATTGCAATACACTAAAACTTTTGAACCCTTTAGCTGGATTTAAAGCATGCTGGGTAGCGTGGTTCAAGCTAGTATGAAAAAAAAAACAAACTCATGCTAGAGATTTGGCCAGCCTCTCATATTGTTACACGTATTAAAAAAATGTGGTGTGCAAAATTTCATAAAGACATATTTAATGGAAAGGGATGCTCATCGCTAGACAAATTTTTGGATTTGTTTGAAAATATGAATAATAAACGAAGTTAAATTTATTTTTTTAGTATAGGAAGCTGATTCAAATGTGACAAAGGTTTGGATTATCGAAAAACATTAAAATAAAAAAATGTTTCAATCAAATTTTAAGGAATATCTCAAAAATTCTACACATTACTTAAATGCACTTACAATACCTAAAAAGTGCCTTGAACTACGTTAAACATATATATTTTTATAATTTACTTCAGAGTTCTACTTTTATCCCTATTTTTTAACTGCCTCCGTGGTCTAGTGGCTAGTGCCATGGACTCCTGATCCGGAGGTCCTGGGTTCGATTCCCAGGGGGGAAACACAAAAGTTGATATTTGAAAATTTATTACTTTGTGAATTTTTCCCCAGTTTGGTTAGGACATTGCAGGCTGAATCACCTGATTGTTCGAAAAAAGAAAAAAAAAAGATTTCGTGCTTCGGAGGGCACGTTAAGCCGTCGGTCCCGGTCGCTGTCTTTGATAGTGGTCGTTATTCAAACCATGTCAGAGGCCTGATAGTTGTGCTACTAGGCGGTTTCAAAACTCTGACACCAGGGTTCATCGGGTCGATAGACTTTTATAGACTTCTATCCCAAAAACTCGACAAAAGAAAAAAAGCAGTGATGTTTGTAAATTTGAGTGAGTGTTTTGTGAAAAATTAAAAATATGAGCAGCCTCTTGCCTTTTGTTTAGGAAGCTGATATTTTGCAATAATAATAATATGGATATAATTAACAAAATAGGAGGGTGGCTAATACAAAAAAATAAAGAAGTACTTTTTAAACCACCCTAATGCTGGGGAAGTGTAGCAGATAGCATATTCTATGATTATCTATCGCTCCCTTCCAGCATGGAATAAAAAGCTCATGTCATTTTTAAATTTATTACTCTGAACGTAACAAGGCAATTTTTAGCTTTAGCAGGTGGCACTTAGAATGAAGTCTATTGAATCGTGAATTTGCGTACATACATATAATCACGCCCTTATCCCTAACGGGGTAGGTAGGGCGTAAACGCCCTAAACATAGGTCGTTCCACCCAAGTCTGACAAAGTTTGGTGGGTTATTTACGATAGATTTGTAGGTTTATTGCTGTAGTGACAGGTTGTCAGCCCATCGCCTAAATTACTATAATGAAGCCCTCGGATCCCTTACATTGTTTCTACAGCATGCCCGGGAGGAAATGCAGCTGGCACATTCTCTTTTTTTCTCTAGCTTCCAGGCTAGCATGGAAGTATATTTAATTTTACGTACACTTCCGATATATTTCTCTCAGTTCAGCTCGGATGCAAAGCAGGGAATGCACATTGGAATGCACTTAGTTTATTGTTGAAAAGTCTTTTTAGCATTAACATACATACATATAGACACGCCTTTATCATTAATGGGGTAGGCAGAGCGTAAACAACCGAAACAAAGGTCGTTCCGCCACGTCTGACAAAGTTTGAGGGTTATTTAAGATAGATTTGTTGGTATATTGCCGTAGTGACAGGTTGTCAACCCATCGCCTAAAGTACAAAGTACTGAAATCCTCAGATCCCTTAACTGGTTTTTACAGCATGCCCAGGAGAAAATGCAGCTGGCACATTCTATGTTTTTCTCTCGCTCCCAGTCCAGCATTGGAGAATGGGAAATAGGAGTTTAGTATTAAAATTGAAATTAATCTAAAAATACTATCATTACTGTTAAAAAGAAACGGACGTTTTAAGACACGGAAGGAACCTACTAATGTTACTTTCATCAGATCCGAAAGAGTTATTGGAACTGCCTCGGTGATCTAGCGATCTTAGCCATGAGCTCCCGATCTGGAGGTCTTGGATTCAATTCCCGGGGAACACTAAGATGATATTTGTTAATTTATCACTTTGTGAGATATTCTCCAGTTTAGTTAAGACATTGCATGCAATCCTGAACCTGATTGTCGGAAAAAAAAGAATTCCGTGGTCGCTTTCTTTAATAGTGGACCCTGACAAAACCATGACAGGGGCTACTATTAAAGAAAGCGATCAGGACCGACCGCTTAATGTGCCTGCCGAGGCAAAAACCATGTCAGGGGCCTATTAGATGAGCTATTAGACGGTTTTAAAACTCTGACTCTGGTCGATCGACTCAAAACCCACACGGCAGAAGAAGGTTATTAAATTTCGAATATTCGTATCAATATTCTTAAGATCGGGAACGTCAGTGGACGTGCGATGGTGTTCTCGATGTTATTTGCGAACGTTCTTTGTGTTGGAGTGTAAACACGGTATGTGGGACGCCTGTGGCCGTGGGCTATTCTCATACGGGGCTATATTACTTGTAGGTAGTAGAGAGAGTGAAAATGATGATTTTTCTCAAATAAGATCGAATGGGAGTTTTTATTCTATTTCTACTGATCATACAGTTTACTAATTGCAGAAGTAAAACAAAACATCGGGTATGTAAAGTTGTGTGCAAAAATATTTGTTGCACGATAAATTTGTTTTCTTTTAGTTGAATACCGTTAAAGAGGATGTCTTATTTGTGAGGAAAAGTTTTGACAATTGTGAGCAGTTATTATTGTCCCTGAACTTCCGAATGTTTCCCGCCATCGGAATCTTGGCGAAGAGTTTCTGGATGCGGAGAGTAGGGTTGGTGGCATCGCGCGGCGGACGGCGGGTCGCGCGGCGCGTCCGTCATTCGCGCGGCCGACGGCGCGCCAGCCGCTCGCGATGTCGGTGAGAGTCGACCACCGCGCCGAGCGCGGACGCGAACACTTTTCGCGACACTCCTCCCGCGCCTCAGTCGACCTAGCCTTCCCAAGTTCCTCCACCACCCGCGACCACTCGTTCCGCTCGGTACACTCCGTACGGGTACCCCGCGTCGCCAGCGATGATCTGATGGTGCCTGTGCGCACGTTGCGATCGGCTTCGTGCAGGGTCGCTCCCGGCGCGCCGCACCGCCTGCGCCGACACCACTCGTCGGCGGCGGAGTGCGAGCGCGCGCGCCGGTCGCGCCGACACACCCTCGAGCTGCCCGAGAGCCGTGGGCCGAGCGTCCGCAGCCGCAGCCCCGAGCCGCCGCCGCCGCTGCCGCCGGAACCCGCGGCGCCGCCCGAGGAGGCCGGCAAGGAGGCGCGCAGGCGGCGCGTCGTGGCCGCCGTGGCCGCCTCCTTCTTCGCGCTGGCGCTGGCCTCCGTCCTGGTGGTGGTCGTCACGCTGACGCACAGCTCGGTGCTCCGCTCTCACAACCAAACGGCAAAGTACTACACGTTCTCCGTGCCGCCGCACCATCCTCTCAGTGAGCCCCGTTCATGTTGCCCCACCGTCGCCCTTCCCGCTTCGCATGCGACTGTCTCCGACCCCACGAGTCTGGGGCTGCGAACGCGCCGCTTCGTCTGCTCGCCATCAGCGGTACTTACCCATTCATACTTCACAAGTGGGCCGGGATTGTTCCGATGAATGCCGAGCGATCCCGCTGCCGTCTGCGGCCTAGCTGGGAGCTCATCTAGGTCGAGCTTTTATGAGCGATTGGGACTAAAAGGGTAGCATAGGTAACGAGGGGCATCTGGGCAGCGGCATCGCTGGGTGTTGACGGGCGTCCGACCGCACGACACGACACACGCGACGTCGTTCGCAACCCCTTGTCTGCATGATTAGTTATGTACATAGTTGTCACGTGTTTGTGATTGTTGTTAATTGTTAAGCTCGGGTAAAGCGACAGTGAGCAATGGCTCCGGCATTGATATCGATACGCACATACACGCAAAGATTAATGTTCCATTAATGTGTACAGAAGGTAGGTATTAACCTAATGACAATACTATGTTATGTGAAGGTGGTATGTTATCCAGATGTGACATGTTTCACGTTTGTGACACTCCTGTTAAATTTGTAAATGAATCTTAATGAACGGGTTGCTTCAATCAAATATCAACTTAATATAAACTATGTTGAAATCTATTATGCCTACAACAACATTATATGTTTCTTGAAATTTACAATGTTAAAACTTAATAAGATAAACCCACAATTTCTATCATCAAATTCCTAACACAAGATGCTTGAAATACTTAGTAAATGGGTTTTCTCTTTAGTGACCAAATACATTAATAGGTTTTCAATTTCTAAATAATAGGGGTATTAAGTAGGAAATGCATTGCTTACAATTAACTATTTGAATATTAGAAATTTGACGCACTCCACTTCGTCTGTTGTTCATTCGTTTTATCAATATATATGAGTACATTAAAGTACAACATGAAATAAGGAAAATATAAGAAAGTCACTCTAGAAGGTACTTGATTGTATATTACTTAAGGTTCTGCCGGAGTAGTGAAATCCTGTACAAACGTAGGTTCGCTTTTATTCCTAAACAGTTAAACCAAACTTAACCAAACTCCGTAAACATGACCACATGCATCATATCTATGCTTCTAATTAGGATTAGTTTGAAAATATTAACCAACTACAAAATTAGAAAGCAAATTCAATTTTATGCTATTTTAACACAAAATTGTATTTTCGGTCCTATTTTGTTTATGCGTAATATTGTCAAACCAAACCAAATTAGAAGCATAGGTAGGATGCATTTGGTCATGTGTACAAAGTTTGCTTTTACTGTTTAGGAATAAAAGCGAAACTACGTTTGTATGGGATTTCACTATTCCAGCAGACCCTTAAGGAAAGTTCTCCTTACGATAGAAATATACCACAATACTGTTTTTTGGAGACCGCGTTCGTTGCTTTTAAGTTTGGATTCGGGTATAGAACCTTTCTTTATGACTACAAGCTTTACCTTTTAAGGAAACATGGAGACGAAATAGGATCGTATTGTGTATTAAGAAATTAATTCAGGAAAATAAATCAATTCCGATGTAGTAGAGAACTAAATAAGATTTCGTTGCGATCCTAGAAACAGAATTACCTGCGAGATACCTCTCGCAGAAGCTTTTAAGGAGTATTTGCCTTACTGTTCCGATTCGAATGCTTTCCGAAACCAAGTGATAGCATAAGGGCGTTTTTGCACTGCTCTGTATTTGGTTCGTATCCAATTCGTATCCGTAAAAAAATCAATAAAACGGATATGGATGGGTGCACAAGCTGTCATACATTTACTAGGAAGGCCAAATTGGATACGTACCGCATACGGAGCAGTGCAAAAACGCTCTAACTGGAATTCAAGATGGCGTTTCTACCGATCAAATAAAAATATCATAATTTAAAAATATATTTAGATTACAACAATTTCAGGTGTATGATATAACCTATGACTATGGCGTTTACCAAAACCAAAGCAAACGACGTTAATACATACATACATTTAAAATCACGCCTTTATCCCTTACGGGGTAGGCAGAGCGTTTAACGCCTCGTAAAAGGCGCTTTCGCCACGTCTGACAAAAATTGAGGGCAATTTTATATTGTAATATGTATTGCTATAGTGACAGGTTGTCACTATAGCAAACTATAGTTGGTAACGACGTTAATGAAAGAGAAATAGCAGATATCTATCATTTGTGATCGTAGATTCCACTTCCATTTTCGATTCTTTATTTTAATGTGATCGCCAGATTTAATTTCACAAATACTAATTTCATAAGTATTTTTATCAAAGTCCGGCATTTGAACAAAATCCTAGTATTTTGATCAAAAAACCGATTTCATCATAATCCTGCGACAACTTTAGTACACTAAGTGCTTCAAGTTTTAAATTCGTAACCTCAATTTTTAATGATTTGCCTGCATTTTATTCCATGCTGGACTGGTAGCGAGAGAAAAACATAGAATGTGCCCGTCACATTTTCTCCCGGGCATGCTGTAGAAACCAGCTTAGGGTTTCTGTATACTGCAATTTAGGCGATGGGCTGACAACCTGTCACTACAGCAATATAATCTGGCTTAAATAACCCTCAAAACTTTGCCAGACGTGGCGAATGACCTTTGTTTAGGTCGTTTACGCTCTACCTACCCCATTAGGGATAAAGGCGTGATTAAATGTATGTATGATGCCTGCAAATATTGCAGTTAAGTCCTATACAATACATACGTCTAAATATCTGCTGTACTCTGTTAGCTATGATTCTCACAAACAGAAGAATAAAACAAACAAATGATATGAAAGATATGTCTGTCTGTCTGTCTGTCTGAGAGCAACGCGGCCTTCCGTTCCGTTCCAGATGAAACTCCGTGTTGCTCTATGCTCTGATCTGTCAATCTTTAAATATTATAATACAAAATAAAAATGACACTGAAAACCGTTTAATAGTCGTTGCATAAATATAAACTAGGTAAGGTAACAAAACTTATGTTGGCTTTTCCATACAAATTGTCTGATTGAGATTTTGTAAGAAAAAATCTTTTTTTTTCACTTGCTGAAAGCTTTTGCTGGTGAGAGTTGTTCGGTGTCGTTGACTGAGCGAGCATCAGTTTGTTTGACGCTATTCCTTACACCCCTTATATTCGTAGCCTGTCTGTGAGCTAAATTTTATTCAAATCCGTCTAGTTTTTCACCGTAAATGCGTCGTAAGCAAAACACGCGGGATGGTATTTCGTAAATTTATAGTAAATAGTGATACTAGCCATTTCATACAAAGACAAAGATCAGTCAATGAGAATCAATCACGCTTCCACGCGCGGATTAGCAGTTCCCGCTCCTACTACGCGGAGAAGCGTTTTCATTATTTTGTATTTATTTGTGTTTTCCATACAAACCTGGCGTACGAAGTCACGGGCACAGCTAGTGGTTTATATGCTATTGTTATTTTTATTTCATTCCAATCTGTCACGTCTTGCATTAATATTTATTTTATTATATTACCTGAGCCATCGTTTCCTAGAGACGTGCCTACAATATAACAATTAGTTATTCTCCACACTCGATTGCCGTATAAGTCATCTCTTTGTAAACAATGCTTAATCTTGGATATAATATGAGGACTAATCCAATATTATCCAAATATTTCCTACGTGAGTGGAATATGTATGAGGGTAAAAACCATACGTTTTTACGTCACTGGAAATCATTTTTATGAGAAAATATTTAAGATTTGTACGAACTTCTTACCCTGAAACATATTAACATACGTACATATAATCACGCTTGTATCCTTTATGGGGTAGGCAGAGCATAAACGACCTAAACAAGCTAAGGGAAGTGTGCACTCTGTCTCTGGTATACTATACATCATCTCTCTAGCCTTATCCCTTATATCACGGGGACAGCTACCTAATCTAGGGGATTGAACGAAGTACTGGTTTTTGTATAGGGCGACTGCCGTCTGACCTCCTCAACCCAGAAGGGAAACCAGAACCAATCCTAGATTACGTCAGAGTTTTCAAGCATTGCTTAGCACTGGCCTCTGACATGGCTTAACGACTAATGTCTACGGTATTAAACGATATTAACCTAACGTGCCTCCCGAAGCACTGAAAAAGCGCCTATAAACGTACATATAAAAATCGAAAACCGAAAACACTTTGGTACGTGGTGGGATTCGAACCACGACGTCCCGCTCAGGAGGCAGCGGCCCTATCCCCTACACCATCGGGATCCTACTATACGTCTTATCAAATTAGTCATATCATGCATGACTAAGTTTGATGATGGTAATGTGATTTGACGTTATAGGATGAGATATTTATAAGTTTTGACAGTCACTCGAATTAGAAAATGTCAGTGAACGCATAAATACATATTGATGCTAGGACTTAGAGGGCTTTGATTTATTATACAAATATATTTTTTTACTGTCATGAGCATTATCAGTTTATATTTTTCGTAAAATTCATCAGTTCTTAAAATTATTGCTATTTAGATGAATCTCAATTTAGTTAAAAATAGTTCAATACATTAAATATTTCTTGTATCTTCCTTCATATTGGATCTAATGACTAATTGTAGTTTATAACTGATAGAAACGAAAATTGGAGTTATATATTTCCTAAAACTTTTACACTTTCGACTGTTACTGACAAAGTTTACTTATTTAATCAGGCAAGGCATTACCAACAAATATGTAGACGTTTCATCATCACTACATAGTATAAAACAAAGTCGCTTTTTCTGTCCCTATATCCGTATGAATCTTTAAAACTACGCAACGGATTTTGATGCGGCTTTTAACGGATAGAGCAATTCAAGAGGAAGGTTTGTATGTATAATACATGCATAATATAGTAGACAAACACTGATAATTTCCGTGCGAAGCCGGGACGGGTCGCTAGTAATTTTATAACTTTAAATAAATATTTAGTTTTCTTGTTGCTTCGTTATTTTGGCGATGCTAATTAAATATTTTTAGGTCTTTTAAAGATTTTTGTCCGTCGTCGTTTAGTCAGTTTTCACTTCAAACTAGAAGCCTGTTTAAGGACTTCCTGGTCGAAAACGGTAGTTCATGTCCAGGAGAGGGGGGATTTCTTATTACATTTACATGTTAAACATTTTTCACACTGCGTCACAAGTTACTCAGCTTGAATAAAATGATCTTTTCAATCTGATGCTCAATCGACTAGAACCATTCTCCACATTTTATTTGGCCCTTTTTGTATTCACCTGATTGGACCGAGAGTCAAGTGTTATAATTCACGAATTTCCAATAAATTATGTCCTATACGTAAAAATCAATGAATCGTTTTTATTTAGGAGGGTTTATTATCAGTGATAAATGATTCGAAGTCCGATTATTATCACATGTCTGGTCAATTTCCGTTGTCGATGTTTTCGTACATCTTGATTTATATTTTAATTTTATTTGGAACCAGTTATGCCATTAGGCATTTCTTCCATGCCGGCCTGGGAGCAAGAGAAAAACATAGAATGTGCCAGCTGCATTTCCTCCCAAGCATGCTGTAAAAACCAGCTAAGGGATCCGAGGGTTTCGGTATTTTGTGATTTAGGCGTTGGGCTGACAACCTGTCACTACAGCAATATACCTACAAATCTATCTTAAATAACCCTCAAAACTTTGTCAGACGTGGCGGAATGACCTTTGTATAGGTCGTTTGCGCTCTGCGTACCCCATTAGGGATAAAGGCGTGATTATATGTATGTATGTATGCCATTAGGACATTCGAATGAAGGTAAATAGTACACTAAATGTAAAATTTCTACCAAAAGCCTTTTTTGTGGCATTCCACATTTATTTTTTAAAGTGTTAAGTACTTAGGCATTGATAGTAATTAATTATAAACCTTCGGAAAAGGAATCCTACGGTTAATAATTTGGCTTTAATGGAAAGATATGCAGCTAATTTAAACATTGAAAAATCAAACTTAAAGAAAACAAGGGATAGTGAATGTACTGATAATATTAATATATTCACAGGGAAAGCTGCTGCCTGTTCTGATTTAGTTTTTATGACATTCATCACCATCAGCTCATATTCGTCCAGACCAAACGGCACGAGCCTACCCTGATTCATCAGGCCGATAAGGCCTTCGGCGACCACGTAGGCCCAGTACGAATTGGTCGATTTCACACACCTATGAATCTCTTCACAGGTTATCTCACGATGTTTTCCTTTACCGTAAAAGCACCAAATAACCGTACCTACACATGAAAGCCGGAAACGGAAAAAACACTTTAATACGTGGTTGGGATTCGAACCACGACCTCTTACACAGAAGCCCTACCCACCATTAGGCTTATTTCTTTTTCCTTTTTTATGACATTCACCCGAAGAAATTGGAAGTTTCTATTCTTACCCAATCTGGTATTGCCTGAAGGAAGTATTGACGTATGTGAAATTAATGGGTTTAGAGTTGGCAACGTGTATGTTGGTTTGTTTTGACGTTTTCATCCACTTGCTTTTAGACTAAACAGTTCTAAATCTTGAACCAATATTTCATTTGTAAATAGCACCAGTCGAATCAAACTTTTGACATTTATACATACATAAATATACTCACGCCTTTATCCCTAATGGGGTAGGCAGAGCGTAAACGACCTAAACAAAGGTAGTTCCGCCACGTCTGACAAAGTTTGAGGGCTATTTAAGATAGATTTGTAGGTATATTGCTGTAGTGACAGGTTGTCATTCCATCCCCTAAATTACAATATACTGAAACCCTCGGATCGCTTAGCTGGTTTTTACAGCATGCTCGGGAGGAAATGCAGCTGGCACATTCTATGTTTTTCTCTCGCTCCCAGGCCAGCATGGAAGTAACAAACTTATGAATGATTCTTTTTCAGCATTCTGATGATAATTTTCTTTTATAAAATTAAATTGAAAATATTTAAAAACCCTCGACATTTAGTTTCTTTAAAAAGTAAAAATAATATTTTTTTAAACAAAAGGAGACATTAATGCGTCGTTAGGGGACCACTGTGTAAACGTTTTTGGATGTCGTCGGGGTTTAAAACAATAGGTAGTTCAAAAACATTTTTACTAGTTTTTTTTTAACTCCGTATAATTTTATACATCAGTGTTCATCTATTTTTGAAATAGCAATTCTGATATTCAATAAAAGTTAAAAACAAGGCCATTCCATCCGAGTAAACTTAATATAGGAGCATATACGTCACGAGTTAAAAGGTTTTTTAAATACAATTAAAATTTGCGAGCGGCCCATTAATAGTCGGTCGTGTTTTATCTTTGTAGAGATTTTGATTAAATATATGCACGATGGATTCGGAGATGTGAAAACATATACCTAATGTTTAAAAATAGGTTTAAACACGCAAATATTCTATCTATTCTAAAATAGACAAAGCAAGTTTAAGCCAGTCGTCTTAAATTACTGGTTTCATATTGCCAATTTGTAGCTCCTCTTTTAAGGTAGGCAAAGGAAGTTGAGAGTAATAGGCCCGTAATTATAATCAACTCTTAAGAGTGACAGCGGGTTTGAGTTTTTATCAGAAATGTCTTTTCAGTACAAAACGGCCTGCCAAATCAGAACTTAATATTGCTCTCAACCTTGAGTTCGCTATATAAATACGAGCTTCAGTGTTTTGCATTTTAGGCGCATGGCATATAACAAGAGGCGAGGCGGGTACGAAGCGGACGCGCGCCGATTTTTAATAGAAATTTACTATATTCGCGCAGTGCAACTTTAAATCAAGCTGCGTTGCGCAGACCTTTATAAAATCGGCTCGCCGAGACACCGTAGCAGCTTGGCCTCTTCCTATTTGCTATACGCCTTACTTAGGCGCATGCACTCTATAGGTAATGTCAACAAATTCCGTTTAAAAAGTATTATCAAGACGACGAGGAAACGCTTTTTATTACTTGGCGATACGTTTATTCGACGCTTTTTCCGTGCTTCGGAAGGCACGTTAAGCCGTTGGTCCCGGTTAGTATCGTTTAATAACGTAGATATTAGTTGTTAAGCCATGTCAAAGGCCAGTGCTAAGCATTGGGTCTGGTTTCCCTTCTAGGTTGCGGAGGTCAGATGGCAGTCCCTCTGTGTAAAAACCAGTACCCTCGTTCATCCCCCTAGATTAGGTAGCCGTCCCCGTGATATACGGGATAAGGCTAGGAAGATGAGTCTTTCTGTTTCGTGAGCGAAAAGTGCGTGATTTTGGGTTGGTAATGTACCTACAAGACTTTCATAAAAATAAAATATGAAATTGATACTAACCCGAAAACAAAAGGAACTACTCAAATATTTGAAATCGTGCTACTTAGCTACCACTTCAATTTCAGATGGAGACGCGAATGTCAGCACTTAAGTACTTACACTCTTATCTGAGGCTTAAGAATTGCTGAAGTGTCGAGCAAGGCGTATCTCATTTTAGGCTACTTCAAACACTTGCTTTATCCTTTTTGATCTTAGTTACGAGACTGCTAGCGTTTGCGATGTAACGCTACTCGAATTTCATACATAGAAGCATGTAAATATACGTCTGTCTCTATACTTCATTTTATTTAGCATTAGAAAGAAAAAAATATGGGACTTTTATTGTATACGTTACTTGGGGGCAAGCGAAAAATATGTGAAATAAAAGCTAATTATTTTAGTAAAAAAAAAAATTGTGACCTTTCATTCAAATACTTTTTGATAAATTATAATTATTTTAAATATAACAACAAAATAAGACTAAAAATACTAATAAAGTATCATTTTGAAAAGTGTGTACTGTAAAAGACCTAAAGAAGCAGAAGCAGGTTGCAAACATGGTACGGAACGTTGGAGTTCTTCACTCTATTCTCTTGTTCAACTCAATGTACCTTTCTATGTAATGATTTTTGGGGTTCCGTAGTCTGACTAGGAAACATTCATTCATTCATTTCACTCTTGGCCAGTTTTATATGTTTTACATGGATAAACCTGCCATTTGAATTCTGTGCCTATGAGACAAAAACTTGATAAAATTAGGTCAGCTGATTTTTATGTTCACTAGCCCTGCTTCTTTGTTTACATAATTTCTAATGCTAAAAAATTAAGTATAATGGGGAGACAAAACTTCAACGGATTATCAAAAGTTGTTAACACTACATCTAACAAAATCTTGAAGAAATCTTGTAGTGCACGACCGTAACCCTCGGGTACACTAATTTTTCTTCAAAATTACTTTTAAAAATTTCATGTGCTATTTATTTATTTTAAAAAGGGCTTAATTCTGGAAATCCTTATACTAAAAATATTGCAAACGAATTCGTTTGAATATATTATGTCAATCTTGCTTAAATATTCACAATCAGGTTTAAGTAATTATGGAATATCTAGATAACTTTACAAATATTATATTACAAATATATTAAGTAGGACTTACACGTGAATATCAAAAGCATAACATATGATTTTTTTAGAAATACAATATATATAGAATTGCAATTGTCAAAGCTACAATACTTACCTATATTTTAAAAGACTTTATAGTTATTATTACCATCATAATAAGTAAAACCATTATGTAAGTACATTGCCGATAATTATACCCTTGTGTCATGTTCCTTTGATGCGGAATGGAAAAAAGAATGACTGCAAGGTAAAATCAAATGTAAAACTTCTCTTACGAAGGTGCATTTTACATGCAGCAAGTGTAATTGCTCGCGGCTAGACGTCAGCATAAAGTCAGCATAAAAGATTTTTAGAAAGCCTCGCTTCTCTTAGCGAGTGATTCTCGAGTCGCACAACGACCTGATAAACCCTGGTGTCAATGCCTCTATTCAGTGACGTCAGTTTCACTCTCGACCCTGATCAGGGACTAAGCAGATATTTGATGTCAGTTAGGTGTTCATGTAATCAAAAGGGAACAGTAATGTCAAAGTATAATTATTATAAGAGATGTTGCAACATTCCTTGAAGAAAAATGTTTAAAAGGTAGTTACTCAGAAATCAAAAGTGCACTCTACTTACTTAGAGTAACTATTATCTAATCTGTGACTCTACTTTCCTTCCATCCTACCTAAGTACCATAAAAATACTTAATATTTGTACCTTTTACCAAAGGAAAACTAATTATACTGCGGTTGAAACCGTGGAGAAAAAAGGTAGTTAAATTTGATTACCTTAATATACTATAGACGAATATCAGAGGCTAGTGCTAAGCATTGGCGGCTTGAAAACTCTGTCCTAATCTAGGATCGGGTCTGGTTTAACTTTTGGGTTGCGGAGGTCAGATGGCAGTCGCTCTGTGTAGAAACCAGTAACCTTGTTCTATCACCTAGATTAGGTAGCCGTCCCCGTGAGATCCGCGATAAATCTAGAGAGATGAATATACTTAAGACGAATGGCTGTGACTAAGATGAGTTACACTATTTGCGAAGATGATAAAAATATACCTAACATGCTTTTACAAATAATATTAAGTGCCCACTTGACATCATATAATTTATGTATGACTGAATGATTTTCTTGCATATTTATAGAGTTAATGGCGTACTCGTATCCATCAAATTCAAAAGTGTAATGTCCCATTTTAGAAACATTAGTCTTTGAAATATGAACTCCATCTAATATTTACAGTCGAATGGTTATTTGAATCATAACCAAGTTCTAACCTATTACATTTGCTTTACCTTAAAGTAAATCACATTACTTAAAGGTTAGTATGAAAATGAGATTCATAGAAGAATTATGCATACATATTACAAGAATGACTAGATAGCATGAAAATGCTATCTAGTCATTTCAGTAAAGTGGTAAACCACCTCTATGTAATGTCATTCATAACTTTTTACAGCTAACATTTGCAAAAATGCAACTCACTGTCTTGACTTACATATTTGGGATATATGAAATGATAATTTTACTTCTTTTGTTAAGTTAATGGTGCTAATTCTAAAACAAACATATTTGACAATAACCTTACATATCTGTAATTTTCTGTCTTGAATTAACAGAGAGGGAGACAATACTACGAACTGATTTCCTCCAGAAAGGATTTTGGTTGTCGCTATTCCCACACAACCCTCAACGCAACCCTCCCACACCACGACTTCCACACGACGATTTTTGATTTTACACGACTATAATTAGGTGCTGATCTTTTTTGTTCTTTCTTGGGAGAAAATGACACATATAAAGTTTTATTTTAGTTAAATCGGGTTACCGTCGAATTAGGGATGGAGACTTCTTTTAAATGCAAATCAGCGGCAGATGCACTGCATCAAAACTGATTGCGATGCAGATGCCTGAGGGTAAAGGACCGTGAAGTGAAACTCGTTGAATGAGTAACATGGTTAGGGTTTTGGGCATTTACGAAAGAGAAGTTCCGGAAATTGTCTATGCATATGCATCCTCAATCAGAAAGTGTTTTTTTTTCTATTAGATTGTTTTTAAATTTATACAAGGTTCTAAAACATTAGTAGTCATGTACGTTTTGCTTCTTTTGGGATGTAATTGAAGATCCTCGTTTATCCCATAAATTAAACATTCATATACATGCATACATATGACCACGCCTTTATATCTAATGGGGTAGGCAGAGCATAAACGCCCTAAACAAAGGTTGTATCGCCACGTTTGACAAAGAGGGTTACATGAGATAGATTTGTAGGACTATTGCCTGAATTACAATATACTGAAACCCTTGGATCCTTAGCTGGGTTTAACAGCATGCCTGGGAGGAATTGCAGCTGTCAAGGAAGTAAATAAATTACAAATTATACTTATAATGGCGGAAATACAAGAAATGGCAGCAAGAGGTCCCTAGTGGGAATGCTAAGCTAAATTATTACCTACAGACAGACAGACAGAAATATTTCTATTCGCTTGACTGTGAAATTAAAACCGTACGTTGCATTCGGTATGAAGGCAGTATTTTTTCAGCATCTAAAATCCCGGTTTTATTTTCTAAAGAAGCCGAGCGTAAGTTTTAATATCTAAAATGATTGCAAGGCAAAATGGCGGCGTTCTTTTTAATAATTGCTTTCAGGTACGGAATACTCTTCTTTAAATCGTTTTTATTTGTAATGATTTTAAAAGGTTTCAACAAGTAGGTATAATGTAAGTTTGTACTTCGTAAAGGTAACCATATTTTTGTTTGTAATCGTTATACCTACTCCGAAACAATTAAACTCATATAACTATGTACTCGTATGTATGTATGTATGTAAGCTCTTTATTGTACCTTAAAAATCTTAAAACTAAAATACAAGACGATTAAGACAATTGTGGTACAGAGGCGGACTTATCCCGTTAAGGGATCTCTTCCAGTCAACTTTTGATAAACCCAGAGGAGACAATTATGCTTACAGGTAAACTAAGATAGGTACTTGAAACGATTATATAACGTGGCATAGACAAAATAATATACTTAACAACTCAAATTTGAACGCATAAATACTAGATATAAATATATACAATTTAATGCTTAAATAAACATATATTTATAATATATAATAGATACCTATTAACATCCTAAATATATGTATGTATACATATAAATCCGAAAAATAAAATTAAAAATAAATATCCTACGTATTGTAAGTAATTCTTTAATCATTAGAATGTGACATACGTAAGCTTTAATTTTAATGATTGGTTCAGTTTCATAAATATTTTTAAATGGCGTTACGACTGGGTGACTTAAAAGTCAAAACGTTTACATTTAAAACTGATGGCGAAAATATTGTGGATCTCATTCATCATTTGAAAAAAATGCATGTTTAGATTGAATAATCGAGTTAAAAATATATAAGTTATTGATTTAAAGTCATAACTAGGTATACAAAAAAGCGTTTTTGATATTTATCATAGAATAGAATATTCGTTTACTTTAGACACATCATAAATTACAATTGCCTAAATGTAATAAAAAAAAATTTTTGGTAAATAGTTGCTGATTTGACTAGTATTCGTCATCCCTGTTGGTTTAATTACATTTTATATTTTTCTTTGCTAATTGCTAATATTGATACTATTCGTTGACTAGAGTATGTGTTGAATCAACGAAATTCTTTAATAACTTAAATCTAGCACAATCATTATCACAGACGCTGTCCCTCACAGTAAAAGCGTCGAATAAACATACATTCTGAAATACAAAAACCGAAAATCACTTTGAAAAGTGGTGGGATTCGAACCACGACCCTATGCAAAGGAGGCAGCGGCAGCAGCCCTATCCACTACACCATCAGGCTTGCACAAAGCCAATCATATTTCCATACATCAACAGAACACAGCTGTTTAACGTCTCCTATCAAAAAGAAAGAAAAACATAATTGACAAACCTCGACCACAGCCTCAACCAAAACAACACAAACAGAAATTGAAGGGATAACAAGTAAGGTAACGACATAATAAAGTTTGTAGAGCTTTCCTCTGGACAAGGAGGAGTTAACCTATGGAGTGAGCATCTATTCGTTTTTGTTCGAGACACAACTTATCGCTTCATGGCACGGGTGGAGGGACATTTTAGGCTTACGAAATTTTGATGCAAATGATTAATTATCCAATAGGTGTTTTAGAATACTGACAAAAATATTGTGACAACCAAATTGGCTAATGTTCGGTGAGTGCATTTGTCCCCGCGTGCTTACTCCACTCCATTACATACATACATGTAATCACGCTTTTATCCTTAAGGGTATAGGCAGAGCGTAAACGACCTAAACAAAGGTCGTTCCGCCACGTCTGACAAAGTTTTGAGGGTTATTTTAGATTGATTTGTAGGTATATTGCCGTAGTGACAGGTTGTCAGCCAATCGCCTAAATTGCAATATACAGAAACCCTCAAAGCTGGTTTTAACAGCATGCCCGGGAAGAAATGCAGTTGGCACATTGTTTTTCTCTCGCTCCCAGTCCAGCATGTCACTCCACAACTCCATAGGTTACTGTACTCCTTTCCTCTGGATGATCCGGTGATATGCGGTTGTTTATTGAATCAGGATATTTGAGGTATAAGTTTGGTAGTAAATGTTTTTCGTGAATTGACTTGGAATAATATTAGATTTTGTGGAGAGATTTTCTTTTTATCAATGTTTCTCTCAAACATGAGTAAATATAAGCTATGTTGTAAAGTGACTCAATATTTTCTTATGTTTTGATTTGTTCAGCTGGGCAAAAGCCTAGTGTTCATCTTCCTATTGCTTAGGTAAGCCCATGTGTTTTTATATTAACATACATACATATAATCACGCCTTTATCCCTAATGGGGTAGGCAGAGCGAAAAAAACCGAAACAAAGGTCGTTCCGCCACGTCAGAGAAAGTTTTGAGGGTTATTTTACGATAGATTTGTAGGTATACTGCTACAGGTTGTCAGCCAATCTCCCAAACTACAATATACTGAAACCCTCGGATCCCTTAGCTGGTTTTTACAGCATGCCCGGGAGGAAATGCAGCTGGCACATTCTATGTTTTTTTTGTCGCTCCCAGTCCAGCATGGAAGATAATAAAGTTTTTATATTTACTTGGTATTAACCCACACGATAGCGAAATAACCTTTCAGCCAGTCTATTGATGTCACGAAGATAAGTTATGCATACGTGCGTATTACCTATGCCGGGTGTAAGGGACAGCGTCCCGCAAACTGATAGGGGTTGGTTGCTCAGTCAACGATACTGGACAAACTTCCACCAAGAAATTCTTTTAGGAAGTGAAAATAAAAATTCGCTTTTCCATACAAAATGTACACCTCGATCAACAATTTGTATGGAAAAACAAATTCAATTTTCCTTTTTCTGAAAAAAAAAAAAAAAAAAAGAAACTGGTGATAGTTGTTCAGTTCCGTTGACTGAGCAACCCCTATCAGTTTGTAGGACGCTGTCCCTTATACCCTGTATACTATAAACTAAGAATCGAACCGACATCCTCAAGACTAAGAGACTGATAAAAAAAAAAAAAACTGGTGATAGTTGTTCAGTTCCGTTGACTGAGCAACCCCTATCAGTTTGTAGGACGCTGTCAGTTACACCCTGTATACTAAAAACTAAGAATCAAACCGACATCCTCAAGACTAAGAGACTGATAAAAAAGCTATGAGCAGTTGGTAGAAAATCATGGTAACAAAGACCTGTAACGATCACTATTAAAAACGGCTTAACGTGCCTTCAACAATCAGGTGGATTCAGCCTGCATTGTCCTAACCAAACTGAGAAAAATCTCGTGAGCCTATGACTTAGCTCACTAGACCACGCAGTTAATAGGTAATATACGTACATACATACATATAACCACGCCTTTATCCCTATTAGGGTAGGCAAAGCGTAAACGACCTAAACAAAAGTCGTTCCGCCACGTCTGGCAAAGTTTTGAGAGTAAATTAGGATAGATTTGTAAGTATATTGCTGTAGTGACAGGTTGTCGGCCCATCGCCTAAATAACAATATACTGAAACCCTCGGATCCCTTAGCTGGTTTTTACAGCATGCCCGGGAGAAAATGCAGCTGGCACGTTCTGTTTTTCTCTCCGTAACAGTCCAGCATGGAAGATATATAAATAACATAGTTATTATACGTCACGTTAATAATACACAAATGTTTAACAGTCACCGTATCGTATGCCCAGAATAACGGAACATCGTAAAATAATTATAATACGAGCATATTTGTTTATTGAACAAAGCAAATTGATATTACAGCATAAACTTGCGGTGGGCTGGGCTAAATATACGCAGTTGTAAGAACTTGTAATAGTCTAGCCTTCTAGACTTCTTCTTCTTAGCGAGTGGATTCTCGAGTCGAACAACGACGCCAGGTGAACGACACAACGGACAATCAGGTGATTCAGCTTGCAATGTCCTAACCAAAGTAGGAAAAACCTCACAAATTATCAACTTTGTGTTCCCTCCCTGGGAATCGAACCCATGGCCTCTGGATCGTAAGCCCATGGCTCTGACCACTAGACCACGGAGGCGGTTAAACTACTTCCAGACTATAGTATGTAGTTTCCCGTAGGAAAAAAAGAGAGATTCATCTTAAAAGGCGTGTAGATTAAAAATTAAAATATATTGAATAACAAATGCACAGAGTACAGATATAAAAAAATATCATATAAATATGATCTCTATCACACTTAACTTTGTACATTTCGGTGTGATAACTACACAAGGTTTAAACATGGTCCTCACACTAGGCAAGCCTGTATCGCCGTAAAGTTTATAATTATCAACATTTGACAAATAAACTGGTAGTAAAGGTAAGTTTTATACATAGAACGTGCAATTTATCTATACTTATATTATAAAGTGGAAAGATTTGTATTTTTATGTATGTATGTTTGTAACAAATAAACTCAAAATCTACGGGATCGATTTAAAAAAAAACATTATTAGAAAGCCACGTTCACATCGAGTAACATAAGTTACTTTTTACCGCGGTACACAATTCCCACGGAAAAAACTCATTAAGCTAGGTTTTTAATAAAATAATGTGTCTGATATTAAAAAAATATTTTACCTAATTCGTTACTTCGAAGAGCACGTTAACAGTCGTTCATATGGAAACCACACCTATTAAAGACGCCGTGCTTTTACATGAGAGAAAAAATAAATAACACTTTTATAAACTTTTTAAAAGTGTATTTTAATACACAATACCGGCGGCCATTTTGTTTTGTTTTTATCTGAAAAGCCAAATTGATTAACCCTTTGTTTCCAGCCACTTTAATTTGTCCAACAGATTACTTTGTTTGCTTAATTACTTAATCAGTGTTTATTTGCGGCACCAGAACCTTTGTCTTGCCGAAAGCTGCGCTTCGCGCCTCGTTATTTAATTAGAGTACGCAAAATGTTCGTACAATTGGAGTTTTCAAGGAAGAATTATCTGGAATATAATGCCCATGAAGCTTCCATGCTGATCAGGAAGCGAAAGAAAAACATAGAATGCGCCAGCTCCCGGGCATGCTGTAAAAACTCAGCAAAGGGAATCGAGGGTATCTGTATATAACATTTTTTTTTATTATCATCATTTACAAAACACAATTTAATAAGTTAAATGACATCGCTAAACCTTAATGAAGTTTGTCTCGATGTTATTATCCGCTTACATTAAAAACAACTAAACTTAACTAACATTATATGAAAAACATACATTAACATACAATTTTCTTTTAATTTCATACAGTTATTTTATATTGATAAATGACGAACTCGCATTTACTAGGCTGTTAAGGATTCAGTTACCCTGTAATTAATAGAGTCGTGAATCATAAATAAGGCAAGGACCATACTATAGCAATACAGTTCTTACTTTCTGCAATGATGTTCAAAACTGGTCAGATTTGGTGAAAACGCCTTTTATTAGTCATTTTATGTTCTGCCTATTCCGTAAGGGAAAAAGGCGTGACTTTCTTTGTCCAACCCTATTTCTGTCAGATGTACTTGCAGCAACCGTGCTCGGCTTACAACTTGTTAAGACGCCACCACAGACTAATAAAAATAAACACAATTTACAATTACCCTCTGAAGAAAACTAAGCAAGAAAATACCAAGAGTTTTAAGATTCTTACTACGCTATCGACTATATGTATTCATATAAATATCAACGTTATTGCCACCAGCGTGCATACTATGAAAGTATTTGCATTTCACATTATATGGCATGTAGTCGCTGTAAACATAAGAATAAGTAAAATATCTTCATACAAGGAACAGAAACAACCGGTTTCGTTTGCTTGTATTTATTTGTTTAAAGAAAATAGTAGCTAGAAATTATTATAATTATTAGACATTTTTACGGGTTCTTACCATGATTAATTTGTTTTTGAGTTCCCGATATTTCGATACTGTTACCAGACTCATATCATTTCCACGTGTAGACTGTGTGGGTTACATATATTATTATTTAAATTCTTGACTGAGTTGTATTTTTCCTACATACATACATATAATCACGCCTTTATCCCTGATGGGGTAGGCAGAGAGTAAACGACCTGAACAAATATCGTTGCGCCATGTTTGATAAAGTTTTGAGGGTTCTTTAAGATAGATTTGTAGGTATATTGCAGTAGTGACAGGTGGTCAGTCCATCTCCTAAATTGCAATATACAAAAACCCTCGGACCCCTTACCTGGCTTTTACAGCATGCCTTGGAGGAAATGCAGCTGGCACATTCTATGTTTTCCTCTGGCTCCAAGTCCAGCACGAAAGAACTGATTTTTGAAAGTATTTTATCTTAATGAGAACAATTCTACAGATTTGTCCATGTTGCTAGTATATTTTTGCAATGTCACTTTTTTGAACGTGTTTTACCGTTGTTTACTTATACTATAACGCAGTTGAGTTCCACCTTCCTATCTCATACATTTACGAGCACTCGTCTCTCAGCAACAATATCACTATATTTCTAGTTTTATTATAATGATACCTACAATAATACGGGGATTAAGTTTGAGGGTGATTATTCTTGTCTCCTATTCTTTAATAGTAACACGACTAGTTCTAGTTCCGCCTCGTCTGACAATGTTTAGTGGGTTTTTTAAGATTGATTTGTAGATTATTATATTATAAATAAAATAAAAGTAAAATACTTACCAATTCACCGTTTCAGACACAATTTTTTATTTATTATTTAATACACTAATTCTTCCTATTTTTGACATTTACTGATGTTATTATTGTTTTTTTTATTCAACTATTGTAATTATTATTATTTTATATATATTATAGTTTATTTTACTGTTTATCAATTGAGACTGACTTTATTTACATAGTAATATGGCGTCTTTTCTCTTTAAAAGGGCTCACAGAATACCAGCGTCACGGTCTTTCAAGATCGCGGCATAAGCTGAGTGGGTCCTTTTATTGTGACGTCGCGACACGCACATTCCGGTAGCATTAACTGTTTATTTTTAGATACCTCTATCACAGATTAGATAATAGATATTCTCATTTCATTATTTGTTTCACTTTCGTTTGTTCTGTTTTTGTTTTAAAATGTATTTACTGTGTTGTGTTTGTGGCGTCATGAATAATAAATGTTTTCTATTCTATTCTACAATTGAAACATATTGGTAGTATGAGATTTTCACCCTAGCTAGTTTATGAAATGACGGAAGGTAAAAAAGAAGAAGAATGTTTAAATACTTTGATTAAAAAACATGGGTCCTATAGGACATAAATATACTCGTAAGTATAGGTATGAATACTGAGGTACAACCGTACTGAAAAAAAAATCTTGGTTAAATTGATCAAGGAACTTGTTTACATACGAGAACATCAAGTAATATGATTGAGACAATAAAGTTAATGTTAAGGTCAATTATTCTGTTGATTGAAATTATTAGGAACTTGGTAATGGTTACTATGTAACTTTATTCTTTTTTTAACATTATTGTCATAAACACTGCAATGCTTCCATGCTGGACTGGGAGAGATAGAAAAACATAGAATGTTCCAGCTGCCCTTCCTCCCGGGCATGCTTTTGAAGTCAGCAAAAGGGACTCGAGGGTTACAGTGTATTGTAATTTAGGCGATGGGCTGACAACCTGTCACTATAGCAATACATATTACATTCTAAAACTGCCCTCAATTTTTGTCAGACGTGGCGAAAGCGCCTTTTACGAGGCGTTAAACGCTCTGCCTACCCCGTAAGGGATAAAGGCGTGATTTATGTATGTATGTATGTATGTCATAAATACATTAGTGTATATATGTGCTCATGTTTAAACAAGTATTTTTTCAGTGCATACTGTAATCCTACTTCTATTACAGAACAGTATTCGAAAATAATTTCAGCTACGAGCTCTTTGGAATACATTCCGAAATAGTAAAATAGTGAAACAGGAAAAAGTCGAGCGCATTCCACTCACCATAGAGAATCGCAATGCAACAATATGAATCTCTTGTTTTCGTATTTACTCTAAGGGCAGCAACACCCAGGCGTCACTTACTGCGCGCAAGGTTGCGCTCAACACGCTGTCAATGCTTTTTGCATTGCCAACAACACACATGCGTCACCCCTTTACGTGTCTACGCGTGCGTAGCAATGGACTTTCTTTCGGCGAATCCCTCTGCCAGTACGCGCGCGTAATGCGTAAGGGGACGCATGTGTGTTGTAGGCAATGCTAAAAGCATTGACAGCGTCTTGAACGTAACCTTGCGCGCTGTAAGTGATACCTGTGTGTTGCTGCAATTATGCGAATAGGAGAGCTGCAGTTTCAAAATATACGAACTATTAATATACTATTTCTCTTTTTACATTATTTTGTCCAAAAATAAAAGCTCTCTATTTTCGAAATTTGTGATTTTCTTCTTTTAATATTAATTTGATTAAAGTACGTACAGGTTTTAAGTAAATTCCAATGTAAGATTCTGATCTTCATCAATTGGTCTATAATAGTTATTTTTTGAGGTAAAAACAAAAAAAAATATTGATTCAAAATATATATTAATTTCAATTAATGGCTTGGACGAACATATCTACCATGGAAAATATTTTACAAAGATAGACAAACATAGAATGTGCCAGCTGCATCTCCGCTCGAACATGTATGCTTGAAAAACCAGCTAAGGGATTCTAGTTTTAGTAATTTTAATTTAGGCGATGGGCTGACAACCTGTCACTACAGCAATATACAGATTTATCTTAAACAACCCTCAAAACTTGTCAGACGTGGCGGAAAGACCTTGGTTTAGGTTTTTTGACGCTCTGCCTACCCAATTAGGGATACAGGCGTGATTGTAAGATGTATGTAAGTACCTTATCTATTCTTGTAAAATTGAACCATAGAAGCAGCGTGTTCATGCTTCTGCTGATTCTAATTTTGTTTAAGAAAATATACAAACTTGTACGTCAGAAATCTATGATGATGTCCGTACAGTCACCTACAGACTATCTTCAAAACATACACTCAAATTACACCTTTACTCTTACGAAATAAGGTTTAAAGGTATTAGCGACCTGGTACTGCCTCCGTGGTCTAATGGCTAGTGCCATGGACTCCCGATCCAGAGGTCCTGGGTTCGATTCTCAGGGGGGAAACACAAAGTTCATATTTGAGAATTTATCACTTTGTGAATTTTCCCCAGTTTGGTTAGGACATGGCAGACTGAATCACCTGATTGTCCGAAAAGAAAAAGATTTCGTGCTTCGGAGGGCACGTTAAGCCGTCGGTCCCGGTCGCTGTGTTTGATAGTGGTCGTTACTTAAAACCATGTCAGAGGCCTGATAGTTGTGCTACAAGGCGATTCGATACCTACTCGACAGAAGAAGAAGCGACCTGGTGGTTTGTGTGAATCTTGAAGATGTTCTTCGTGTTGAGGCCGTTTTAACCATATTCATTTCAGTATGAACTAACCTTGTTTACAAAGTGTACGAAAGATAAAGATCAAATCTATATTAAACTAGATTTTCCTACTATTTTTGTCCTCCCAAATATCATAAAAGTTACTTTGTTACGTAGTTAAAGAACAAATATCTTATCATTAATTATAATTGTTTGAAAAATTGTAATTGTTTTTCCTTATAAATAAAATTCTTCCATGCTGAACTGGGATCAAAAGAAAAACATAGAATGTGCCAGCTGCATTTCCTCCTGGGCATGCTGTATAAACCAGCTAAGGGATCCAAGGGTTTCAGTATATTGCAATTTAGGTGATGGGCAGATAACCTGTCACTACAGCAATATACCTACAAATATATCTTAAATAACCCTCAAAACTTTGTTAGTCGTGGCGGAACAATCTTCGTTTAGGTCATTTACGCTCTGTCTAGGTAGACAGAGCGTAAATGACCTAAACGAAGATTGTGCTTTTATTTATTTTTGATTATACATACATATAATCACGCATTTATCCCTAATGAGGAACAATCTTCGTTTAGGTCATTTACGCTCTGTCTAGGTAGACATAATGCGTGATTATATGTATGTATAATCAAAAATAAATAAAAGCACAACATAAAAACAAATAGAGAACCTTCCTTTCTTAAGTCGGTTTAAAAGAGTTTTATTGAAAACAAGATCGTGTTTGAATTTTAAACATAAAACTTTATTATTATTTTACTTCAGAGAAAACAATGCGTAAGATATTTTACTACGACATAAAGTAAACCACATCCGTACGTGCAGGTACTTTATTAGGTATATTGATGTGTATATTAAAATCTCGATAATCTTCGTCCTACGCTATTTGGTTAGACCAGTGTGCTGTAGTCAAACCAAATCGCCGCAATGTCAGACCTTTAAAGTATCGAAAGACCGCAGGCTATATTTGTTTTTTTTTTTAATTATTTTATGATATTAATATAGGAAGTGTAATAATTTAAAATTATATTAAAATATTTCATCTTATCGGAAGTTCTTCTTCTGTCGAGTGGGTATCGAATCTATCGACCCGATGAACACTGGTGTCAGAGTTTATAAACCGCCTAGTAGAACAACTATCAGGCCTCTGACATGGTTTTTTTGAGTAACGACCACTATCAAAGACAGTGACCGGTACCGACGGCTTAACGTGCCCTCCAAAGCACGAAATCTTTTTCTTTTTCGGACAATCAGGGGATTCAGCCTGCAATGTCCTAATCAAACTGGGGAAAAAATCACAAAGTGATAGAGAAATATATAGAACAAATCTATCTTAAACAACCCTCAAAACATTGTCAGACGTAGCGGAACGACCTTTGTTTAGGTAGTTTACGCTCTGCCTACCCCATTAGGAATAAAGACGTGATTAAATGTATGTATGTATGTTATACTTACATGCTGGCCTGGGAGCGAAAGAAAAACATAGAATATGCCAAGCTGCATTTCCTCCCAGGCATGCTGTAAAAGCCAGAAAAACGATCCGAGGGTTTCAGTATAGGTATTGTAATTTAGGCGATGGGCTGAAAATCTATCACTACAGCAATATACTACATATCTATCTTAAACAACTCTCAAAACACTGTCAGACGTGGCGGAACGACCTTTGTTTAGGTAGTTTACCCTCAGCCTACCCCATTAGGGATGAAGGCGTGTTTATATGTATGTATATTTGTTATTGAGATTTAAAACATCAGCACAGTAGTTTGGAATATTATAATTGTATGTAACTCTAACCTACGTTCTCGTGATTTCATTATGGCTGAAACATCTTAGTTAACGGTTGTGTTAGAGTACAGCAAACATTTCCATATGAGTAAACGCTTAGTTAGTGATATAGGCACGTTTTGTAAATGTATGCTGGTATTATCAAATTTATAAGTTGGGAGTGTGTTTTGATACATACATATAATCACGCCTTTATCCCTAATGGGATAGGCAGAGCGTAAACTACCTAAACAAAGGCCGTTCCGCCGCGTCTGATAAAGTCTTGAGGGCCATTCAAGAAAGATTTGTACGTATATTGCTGTAGTGAAAGGTTGTCAGCCCATCGCCTGAATTACAATATACTGAAACCCTCAGATCCCTCAGATCTGGTGTTTTGATATCCTGTTGTTATTTATGAATTGTTCTAGCGAAACATAAAAAATATGATGACATCATTATATAACATTTTACAAGTAAAGTCTACGAAATATATCTATTGGGTTATCTTTTATTTGAGGACTGTCATATTTATAGGAAGTTGAAATTATGAGCTTAGAATAAATTTCTCCACTTTGCTTGGAAAAAGATTCATTATTTAAATAGAACAAAAGCTACATTCACTCTTTCCGGTCCTCAAATTCGCAGATGCCAGCAATTTCTCCAAATGACAGCAAAGACCATTTAAAGACGATCGCTACACAAAGTCTTTAAGGTCACACTAGTATGGCTAAGGTGTTTTTTTAGTTCACATTGTTGATTACTAGCGACCCACCCCGGCTTTGCACGGAAATAATCAGTGTTTCTCTACTATATCTACATGTATTATACATTTAAACCTTCCTCTTGAATCACTCTATCCGTTTAAAGAAACCGCATCAAAATCCGTTGCGTAGTTTTAAAGATCTAAGCATACATAGGGATATAGGGACAGAGAAAGCGACTTTGTTTTATACTATGTAGTGATTTTAAGGTTGAATGTGCATAAAACTTTTTAAATTTACTAAATGAAATAAATGGATGAATGGAATGTGCGCCTGTTAAAGGCGCTATGCAAATTTTAAATGTAAAAATATTATGGCAGAATCGCAAGTTTGGTGTTTGTTTTTAAGTGTATTGTTCGGCATTGTTTCCCCGCAAAATAAGAAATATATCTTCTATGGTGGACCGGGAGCGAAAGAAAACATAGAATGTGTCAGATGCATTTCATCCCGGGCATGCTGTAAAAACCAGATAAGGTATTCGAAGGTTTCATTATATTGCAATTTAGGCGATTAGGCAACGTCGTATCACTACAGCAATATGCCTACAAATCTATCCTAAATAACCCTCAAAACTTTGTCAGACGTGTCGGAACGACCTTTGTTTAGGTAGTTTACGCTCTGACTACCCCATTAGGAATAAAGGCGTGATTATATGTATGTATGTAAAAGAAAGGAAAAGTACTATAATTCTCTCAGCCGAAATATCATTATATGGTCTCGTTTGCATCAAAATTAACTCGACCATATATTTTTATTTTTCGGCCTCGGAGTAATGTATCGCAGTACTATTATGTACTATTAAAGTATCGCAGAACGATGTGACTTGTCAAATTCATACTTAACATTGCTCTCAAACTGTACAACGATATATTATTTTTTATTGAAATCGCTTTATAAATACGAGCCTTAGTCAAGTTCATTTCCTCAAACTGTATTTAACAAAATGTCTCGTGCAATATTATTAAATATATTTTAACAATACAGTTTACAGCACTGTTATGTTCCCAAAATTATATACCACAGGAAGTTAAAATAAAAAAGACAGATAGATTTCTTCCATGCTGGCCTGGGAGCGAGAGAAAAACATAGAATGTGCCTGCTGCATTTCCTCCCGGGCATGCTGTAAAAACCAGCTAAGGGATTCCGAGGGTTTCGGTGTATTGCAATTTAGGCGATGGGCTGACAACCTGTCACTACAGCAATATGCCTACAAACCTATCTTAAATAACCCTCAAAACTTTGTTAGACGTGGCGGAATGACCTTTGTTTGGGTCGTTTACGCTCTGCCTACCCCATTAGGGATAAAGGCGTGATTATATGTATGATTATATTCAGATAGATAAAATAGACAAAGAACGAAGAGATAAAAATAAATAAAGACACGACAAAAATAAGACAAACCAGTGCCTACACTCTGTTAAATATGTGCTGAAGTGATGCAGACGGTTAAAGCTCCGTGGTCTAGCGGTCTGAGCCATGGGCTCTCGACCCAGAGGTCCCGGGTTTGATTCCCGGCGGGGGACAATGACTTTGTGTTGTTGTTTCTAGTTTGGTTAGGACATTGCAAGCTGATCACCTGATTGTCCGAAAAGTATGTTGATCCATGCTGTCGGATGGGCGTGTAAATAGTCGGTCCTGCGCCTGATTTCTCTCTGGTCGTGTCAGTCAATCTGTCCCATCAGAATAAGAGATTGAAGGAATAGAGAGTGCACTTGTGTGTAGCGCAAACACTTGGGCACTAAAAACAAGTCCTGCGCAGTTGGCTTATCTCCGGGAGATTGGCCGCCATCACCGAAAATCGGTGGGAGGACTATTATTGCTCATAAAGAGCAACACTGATTTTCAGCTCTCACCCAAATGGAAGGACGTGTGTCTCTGTTTAGCGTCCCTCCCCGCTCATTTAGTTTGATGTAAGCAAGTCCCTGAAGACATTTGTGTTTACCCTAAGTGTAGTAGTTAGTATAATTACATACTCACGACTTTCTGAGCACTTTCTCAGTTCTAAGTAAAGTTATAGTCTAGCAATTGAGAAGTCATAATTCACTAAAAAGCAGTGAAACGAAAAACCAAACAGAATCAAGTTATAGTAATAAAGATAATTAAGTACCTTCTTCTTAGCGAGTGGATTTTCGAGTCGAACAACTACCTGAAGAACCTTGGTGTCAGAGTTTTGAAAAGAATCTTATAAATTTGCGATTCATAGTTCGTTGTAGAAACAGGAAGAACAATTGCCGTTACTTGAGTCTATTGGACCGGTTTATCGATACATTGCGTTTTTAGTTAATTATGTTTTTTTATTAATAGGGGCGCCACTTGGCTAGTATTGTCACCTTAATAGTGCCACCAACCCGGATTGACGACCACGACCGCTCTGTCAAGAGTGTACCGACGAAGAAGAAGAAGAAGAATATTACTCTTGTTGGTTGGGTTAAGTAAATCTTTATATTTCTTCTTCAGTATTTCCTTTGAGAAAATCAATTTTTTTGACAAGTTATTTAATTCAACTATGTATTTTGTTTTTATTGAGTTCTGAATAATAGATTTTTATTTAAAATCTTAGTGTATTAAAATTGCAAAGAGACTGAAGAAAATTGTAATTGGCTGTCGTTTCTCGCTCTAACTGTAAAATATTATTAATTCCATTCAAATATACTTTATTGTACACAGGAAACATACAACAAATTATAAACATATTTAAATAGTAGATGTGTACAGAAGGCGGCCTTATCATTATTTTTATTTAAACCGAATATAATAAGAAAACGCAAAAATCAAAAAAGAAGAATTTATCATAACAATTTAAATCAAAGGTAAAAATAATGAGAATGAATTTTTTGTTCTTTTCCTTTTTCAACTTTGAATATTCGCAACCAACATAATATTTTATATAAAAGGTTTTTATATAATAAAGTATATGGATATTATCCATTCCTTTACCCTACTCCATTTATTCTTGGTATGGTCGAATATCGATCAGTTGAAGTTCGACGGAAGCTTACGCTTGTAAAATATCTTTACAGGCTTGTTCGTGGCGACACTATAAACCAACTGCTCTTAAGCTATATTATCTTTGTTGTACCGCCTCCTCATCAAAAGTCGTTCTGCTACGTCTGCCAAAGAATTGCTATAGTGACAGGTTGTCAGCTAATAAAAAAATTATAATATACTGCAACCCTCGAATCCCTAAGCTGGTTTTTACGTGCCCGGGAGGAAATGTAGCTGACACATTCTACGTTTTTCTCTCGTTCCCAGGCCAGCATGGAAGAAAACGGGAAAACAGGATCCTCTTCCACCTTGCAATAATGACCATACTTCATCACTGTTCCACCGGAAAGCGAGATTTCTTTGATAAAACCCAAAGCCTTTTTTCCGTACTAAGATCAATATCTTCCATACAAACGGTTCACCCGTTACTCCAATCAACTAAGGAGTTCATCATCTCCCTAGACTTATCCCGTACCGTACGGGGTCGGGTACCTAATCTAGGGGATTAAACGAGGGTACTGGTTTTTACACAGAGTGACTGCCATCTGACCTCCGCAACCCAGAAGGGAAACCAGACTCAACGGCTTAACGTGCCTTCCGAAGCACTAAGGAATTCACGTTGATATAATTCCTCAGTCACTAAAGTTTTTCACGATAAAAACTTCAATAATCTTAGACTTTAATTTTACATTAATGGTTATTTTCATTCAACTTCTTCTTCTTTCGTGTCGGCAAGAAACACGGGCTAAATCTTGCTTGCCCAGAAAGCAGCTATCGTAGTGGCTCTCTGGTTGCTATCGAGCAAGTCCTCGCGTGAACAGGTGGTCAGAATCGCGGGACAGTTGGTAAGGTGCGCCATGGTTTGCAATGGTTCTCCACATTCACAGCTGGCGTCTGCACTACTAGAGTACCCCCATCGGCACAGGTTGTCTTTGGTGCGGCCAACCAGCGTCCTAAGCCTATTTAAACTTTTCCAGATTGGCCAAGGTTCTGGCAGGTTTTCGTTAGGGGGGGGGGGGGGGGGTACAGTGAATGTGGAAACTCACTTTCCCAAAGCTTGCACCTCACGTCAGATGGGTCTTGGTCGGTGGGCTGTGTAGATCGCAGGAAGCTCTTGCGGCTTCGTAGTCGACCTAAGGCGGGGAAGAGCCTGTAGAGTGGGTGTCTCGGGTCGGTTTCCTGCTTTTGTTTTTCAAGCGAACAGGTCACTTCTCTACGTACTCTAGGTGGAGCTATTCCCGCAAGAGGAAACTGCATACCAACCGGAGTTGGCTTCAGACAGCCAGTCACTATGCGGCAGGAGTCGTTTAACTCCGCGTCCACCTCTCTGCTATGAGCTGACCTAGCCCACACTGGACACGCAGGACACGCATTCTTTTATTTATTTATTTATTTTTCATTCAACTGTATATTTTGTCAATTAAGTACAGCCATCTTTAACCCAAATCCTCCTATAGTGTACAAGCATCTTATCTGTTACACCCATCCTCATTTTCATACGCCAATATTCTTCTGTCGTGTGGGTATCGACTCAATCGACCCGATGAACCCTGGTGTCACAGTTTTTAAACCGCCTAATAGCATAGCTAATAGGCCTCTGACATGGATTGTGTAACGACTACTAGTCATAGTGGTAGTGGTCTGTCAAGACAGCGACTGGAACCGACGGCTTATCCTGCCCTCCGAAGAACGGAACCTTTTTTCTTCCAGACAATCAGGTGATTCGGTCTGCATTGTCCTAACCAAACTGGGAAAAATCTCACAAAGTGATAAATTTACAACTTTGTGTTTCCTTCCTGAGAATCGGACCCAGGACTTCCGGATCGTGAGCCATAGTCATAGCTCTGACCTCTAGACCACGGAGGCTGTAACATCAAGTTTGATCCCGTTATACCAACGTCGTCGGACTATTCGATCAGTGCCCTAGTCTTTCGCTACTCTAGCACACCAGTTAATTATTAGGATCACATGTCTCAGCGGTGGAGGAGTTATTTTTGGGTCCTTCACAAGATAATCTCCACATTGACTGGGCTATAATTGTGTTCCGGTCCGGGTTTGATCGGACCTTTCTTCGGCCGAAAGCCAAAAGTCAACAATAGGGTGGATAGACCCTTGTCTAATGAATCCAATGGGGCAAAGAAGTCATCAAACTTACGTGAGAGCTTTATGTCCATGTAATAAGGATTATACTCGAATATTCTACATAGGTACATACATACATATAATCACGCTTTTATCCCTAATGGGGTAGGCAGAGCGTAAACGACTTAAACAAAAGTCGTTCCGCTACGTCTGACAAAGGATTGAAGGTTATCTAAGATAGATTTGTAGGTATATTGCTGTAGTCACAGGTTGTCAGCCTATCGCCTAAATTTAAATATACATAAACCCTCGTATCCCTTAGCTGGTTTTTCAGAATGCCCGGGAGGAAATGCAGCCGGCAAATTCTATGTTTATCTCTCGCTCCCTGTCCAGCATGAAAGGTAACAAGAAGGTTCTAATGCCATATGAGATGAATACCAAATAGTATGTACTATAACAGCAAAAGATACTGAAACATAAATTCTACCTAATATGTTAGTAGTTTTAGACTTAAAAAAAAAACTACGAACTGTATTCAATAATAGCAAACTCATTTGAAATATCTCTTGCTACGTACTATAGTACTTATTTCTATTCTACTGTCTAGACGTCTTTATCGAAAATTTACTTTCATAAAATATACTTTAGAAACATGAAATTGCCATTAACGTTAATGTAAATTGTCTATTTCACTGTAAAAGAGCTTTGAGTCAAATTAATCAAATCAATAATGAGTCCTTCCATGCTGGCCTAGGAGCGATAGAAAAACATAGAATGTGCCACCTTCATTTCTTCCCGGGTATGCTGTAAAAACGAGCTAAGGGATCCGAGGGTTTCAGTATAATGTAATTTAGGCGATGGGCTGACAACCTGTCACTACACCAATATACCTACAAAACTATCTTAAATAACCCTCTACACTTTATCACGTGACGGAACGACCTTTGTTTAGGTTTTGTACGGTCTGCCTACCCCATTAGGGATAAAGGCGTGATTATATGCATGTATGTATGTAATAATGAGTCGACTTTTACAAAACTTAAAAAATGAGATAATGATATTCTTACTTGCTACCACACGGGCTGTAATGTAATGTAAGTCTTACACTTCATACATATAATCACGCCTTTATCCGTATTGGGATAGGCAGGGGATCAACGACCTAAACAAAGGTCATTACTCCACGCCTGACAAGTTTTGAGGTTTATTTTCGGGAGTCCTGTATATTGCTTTACGAGGTTGGAAGCGCAATTATTGAATTGTAATAGCTACACTAAAACCCTCGAATGCCCTAACTGGTTTTTACAGCAAGCCTGAGCAGAGAAGCAGCTGTCATAGTTTATTTATCGCTCCCAGTCCTGCATGGAAACAATGGCCAGAGCCATTGGCTCACAATCCTGAGGTCCTGGGGATTCCCAGGGTTGTCACGAAGTTGATATTTCTCAATTCATCACTTTGAGAGATTTTCTCTCACCTGATTTTCTAGAGGCAAAAATATTCCGTGCTTCGGAGGGCACGATAAGCCTTCGGTCCCGGTCGCTGTCTTTGATAGTGGTAGTTACACATACCATGGCAGAGATCCATTAACAATATGATATTACGTGGTTTAAAAAAACTCTGACACCAGGTTTTATCAAGTTGATTAACTCGATACCCACACGACAAAAGAAGAATGGAAGGAGCGTTAAACTAGTAGTAATCTACTATTAGTAGTAAGTAAAGGGAAAGCTTTTCAAAATCACAAAGGTTTTTGCAGCTGTTTAGGAGAAGCATTCCACGTTTTTCAATAGCTTCCAGTTCAACATAGCTAGTGCTATGGACTCCTGATCCGGAGGTCCTGGGTTCGATTCCCAGGGGGGAAACACAAAGTTAATACTTGAGAATTTATCACTTTGTGAATTTTACCCCAGTTTGGTTAGGCCATTGCAGGCTGAATCACCTGATTGTCCTAAAAATAAAAAGATTTTGTGCTTCAGAGGGCACGTTAAGCCATCGGTCCCGATCGCTCTCTTTGATAGTGGTCGTTACTCAAACCATGTCAGGGGCCTGATAGTTGTGCTACTAGGCGGTTTAAAAACTCTGACACCAGGGTTCATCGGGTCATTAGACTTGATACCACAGAAGAAGAAGTCCAACATGGAAGCGTAACTAGTAGTAATTATGCAAGGGGAAAGCTCTCCGAAATCACAAAGGTGACGCGTGGCTCTTCATAGCGCTTTGCGGTGTTCAACAAACGACTACATAATAGAATAGGGCTTTGTTAGTACTGCAAGTTACGAGTTTACACAAGCTGAGAATATCTTAAATCTTTCCACGTGTACACAAGTATTGTATGTGTTGTATGTATACAAAAGTGTTTATCGTCTGATATTATGAGTTATAGGAATGGGTGTTTTTCCTCTAGATGGCACAGCGACGGTACGGCGACGGTGCCATCACGATGCTGTGGCTCTGTTTTTCATCTAGACGGCACAGCAACGTCACGGAAACGTCCCGATAACGTCCACCTCGTTCTACTCTGAGCACACACACACACGCGCATGCTTCGTACGAATACAAAACACATGCAGTTTGGAAGGCCGGCTACGGTACTGGTGGGATTAGCGCAAGAGGGCAAGAGGAAAAGCGTTCCATATAATTTCATTAATTTTAATAGATTATTTCTTCCACGGTACCGTCAACGGTGCCGTGCCGTCGCCGTTGCCGTCACCGTGCCGTCTAATCAAAAAACGCCCAATCTGTTCATGATTTTTTCCGTTTACACACGAGAAAACTTCGAAGTAATATGTAGAGCATTTCAAATATAATAAATTTAAAAATATAATTTAATTTATAATTATAATTTTCGTTTAATGTTTGTAATGTTTTGTTTTATTTTATAAGAAAATATTTCCATTGAAAACAGAAACGTTTTGGACAAAGATAGAGAAGGACAGGATGGTTTTACTGGTAAAACACAAGACAAAGATAATATCATCGAGTAAAAGTTGTCGTATACGCTATCAATACAAACTTTTCAAAAACAATTATTTCCCCAAATACCTTCCTACGTGATTATGATACCTAATCGCCGAGATTTGCGAGAGATTTATTCTCGCAGCGTCCCATCCCAAATTTCAATTTCATAGTAATCGTTTGAAACAACAAGCAAAAGAATTTCTTTGGAATTTAGCGAAATTATTCGAGCCGAGGTGAAAAATTTCTAACTCCTGAACAATCCGGGCTACTCCGCTAGAATTTGGAAACTCACAAGGTAAAAGAAACGGGCGTAGATCGTGCATACTTGGCGTCATTATGCTTAGCTTCAAATAACTTTGCGAGCTCGGGGTTGAAAGATTATGACGCTGATTCATATTTTATATCTATAGTTACCTACCATGCTGGACTGGGAGCGAGAAAAAAGAAACAAAGAATGTGTCAACTGTGTTTCCTACCGGGCATGCTGTAAAAATCAGCTACGGGATCCGAGGGTTTCAGTGTATTGCAAATTAGGCGATGGGCTGACAACCTGTCACTACAGCAATATACCTAGTTTTTTATTTATTTATTTCATTACATTTATCTTAAATAACCCTCAAACTTTGTTTGGTAAAACTATTCATGACTTCGTAAGCTACTGTTTTTGGAGTATTTCCTGAAACAAAAAAAAAACTAGCTGTAATGAATCGACTTTTTGTTGGCCAATGTTTCTGTCTTTCTTCCTTCAGTACCGGCCAAATTCTGCGTGTCAGACGGACACTAAGACAACATAATTGAGGGATTAGCTCAGTACAGAAACGACAGGACGGCGTATATTTTGTTCCCAAGGATAACATACTGCTTTTATTTCTTAGGCACGTATTTATAATCAGCTCTCAAGAGTGATATCGTGTTTGAGTCCGTACAAAACGACATGTCAAATCCATACTTTATATTGCTCAAAATCTTGAAATCGCTTTATAAATACGAGCCTTAGAGAAAGAACTGTCTAAGAAACACGATTTTTTGTCAGTGTCAGTCTACTTCAGTTATATACCAGGCCACTCAGAAAGTATTGCGATAAATAGTTTTTATATATGGCAGACTGGCGGGTTGGAATCTTTTTTGAAAATATGATTACTTGTAAGTAAAAATATGTGTGTTCCATTTTCAAAATTTCCCTCCACATTTTTTGCGAGCCAATTCAAAGTATCGTGTCTTACTGAAAAATGGATCTGCGCCGGGAACATTTTAGAGCTATGATTTTTTACGATTTCAAGTGTCGCCTGAAACCGGATGAATCGTTCGATAGACTTCAAATGGCATTTATGGATGAAAGCCCCTCCAAGGCAACCGTGTATCGTTGGTATAACGAATTTAGGCGCGGTCGACCAACCTTGGGGGATGAAGAAAGAAGCGGTCGCCCTTTGACGGCTATTACGGAAGATAACGTGCTAGCAGTGAAAAATTTAATCCAAGATAATAGGCGAATTACATATCAGGAGATTCAGCACATATTAAAGATTGGATCGGGAAGCGTTCACGAGATTCTACTTGGGCATCTTCGCGTGAGGAGGATAGTATCGCGCTGGCTGCCGCACTACCTCACCGACGCTCAGAAGCAGGCCCGGGTGGAATGGTGCCGTGATATGCTGAACAAATTTGAAGCAGGCTCGTCTCGGCGTGTTTACGACATCGTAACAGGTGATGAGTCCTGGATTTATCAATACGATCCAGAAACCAAGTGCCAGTCGACAGTTTGGGTGTTTCAAAATGAACCAACGCCTACCAAAGTGAAGCGATCTCGAAGCGGGGGGAAGATTTTGATCGCCAGCTTTTTTAATTTGACTGGCCACTGGGCCTCAATTCCCTTACGAGATCAAAGAAGCATTAACGCCGAATGGTATACTACCAAATGTTTACCAGAAGTTTTTTCTGTTGTGAGCAACAAGCGACCAAACACAGGGCTCCGCGGACTACTGCTCCACCACGACAATGCGCCTGCACACACCGTGCTCAAAACGAGGGACTTCCTGGACAGCACACCAGTCAAACTCCTAGGTCACCCTCCTTACAGCCCTGATCTAGCACCGTGTGACTTCTTTTTATTTCCAAAAATAAAAAATCAGCTCAAGGGGATACAATTTTCGTCGCCGGAAGATGCGCTGGCTGCGTTCGAGCAGGCTGTAAACGAGGTGTCTACGGCGGACTGGAAAAAGTGTTTTGTAAACTGGTTCAGACGCATGAATCTTTGTATAGAGGCTGGTGGAGAGTACTTTGAAAAGATTTAATAAAAATATATGTACCTGTAGAACAATTTTTTTTAGTATCGCAAAACTTTCTGAGTGTCCCACGTATGACCTGGACTAAAGTAAAGAAAAAAGCATCTGTGATACGAAAAATGTACTCGTACTTAGATTTATAACAGCGCAGGACTAGTTTTTATTGCCCAAGTGTTTGCGCAACACACAAGTGCACTTTATTCCTGCAATCTCTTATTACGATGGGACAAATTGACAGACACGACCAAAGAAATCAGGCCCAGGAACGACAATTTACATGTCCATCCGACAGCATGGATCATCTTACTTTTCGGACAATCATGTGATAAGCCTGCAATGTTCTAACCAAACTAGAAACAACAACATAAAGTCATTGTCCCCCACCTGGGATTGAACCATGAGACCTCCGGGTCGAGATGACCGCTAGACCACGGAGGCAGTTCTATATTAAACTTTATTAAACAAACTTAAGCTACCTTATGTCTACGTCGTAGCCAAACTGCTACGCCGTAGCAAGTAAACAAATATTGCCGTATAAACAACAATGGCGTCAGGTTAGAATTACAACTCCCAAACTATCCCTAAAGGGTCGTAAATGCCCAATAAAAGATGTTTGCGTATCCAGGGAATGAGCATCATCGTCCCTTCGATATATCAATTTGTACCAAATAGATACTACATAATATATTGTCAGAATATAACAGAAATGTATGTAACAGAAAGGGTATATGCATGGGAATGAGAATGAGAATTTATTGTATAGAAACCAGGTACATTAAGATAGGTGAGATCTTCCATGCTGGACTGGGAGCTAGAGAAAAACATAGAATGTGCCAGCTGCATTTCCTCCCGGGCATACTGTAAAAACCAGCTAAGGGATCTGAGGGTTTCAGTTTATTGTAATTTAGGCGATGGGCTGGCAACCTGTCACTACAGCAATATACGTACAAATGTTTCTTGAATGGCTCTTAAGACTTTGTCAGACGTGGCGGAACGGCCTTTGTTTAGGTCGTTTACGCTCTGCCTACCCCATTAGGGATATAGGCGTGATTATATGTATGTATGTATGTAACAGAAAGGGTATATGCATCGAGAAAGGTGTGAATTTACCCATGAAACTGAACAACTTTCCCTAAAGAATAATTTTTAAAAACGAGAAAAGAAATGTTGACCTTCCACACAAAATACATCAGCTGATAACGCATTTAGTATGGGCAGTAATTTTTATTTCGTATTCCGACCGTTTCTTAAGGATAGTTGTTCAGTTTCATCGGTAGATTCGAACATTTTACGATACCCTTTATGTTACTCGTTGTATATGCCGTCATCCTTTTGGGATAGTTAGATCGTCAAATAAATCTTTGACATGCCATGTGGCTCACAAAAAATGCAAACGTGTCGAAAAAAGTATCATCTTTAATTTCAGCTGATGTGGCATATACATCTTTGACGCTCTGTACAACTCAAGAAACGGTACATAATTACACTTTATTTCCAAAATATGATAAACCTTAAATCAAAAATGTCAACTGTAGACAGAATTTGAACATTGCGTCTTTCGAAAACCGTACTTCCGAAAAGAAGACTTAGTAACGTAATATTAGAGAACCTACTTTATGTGCGAATTTAGGTTAAAATATTAGTGATTTTAATTTCACGCTTAAACGAATATTGAATTACGTCTGTACAAAAGTCCAATAAAATCAATTTAAAACGTATTTGATATTTAGCTCAAGTAGAAATATATTTTGCAAGTACTTACATGACTCGTAAAAAGATTCAAGCCACGAACTCGAGTGCAAAATTAGATTGTCTCATTACAGCATAATGTATTTCTGTGGGTTTTCATATTTCGCACGGATGTTTCAACATATGTGCACGTGAATATAGCTAACATTCAAAACCGGTCAAACAAATCTAAGTCCATACTAGACTAAAAGCGATTGCAAATACAGAATGAAGAATGAATGAGAGATACTTATTTTAAAAGTAATTAGATAAAACGAGGGTTTTGGTACATTAGGACAAGTTATAGTCTGTCAACGTCGTGCTTACCGCGCCCTAGGGGTACAGACGTTGGCGGGGACGCGGTAGCACGCGGCGATAGCACCGGCAACTGGCGGATGTGCGCACGCGTCGTGCTCGCTCACCCTCCTGCTTCACCGCCCGCACCCCCGTTACCGCGTCCCCGCCCACGTCTGTACCCCTAAGGCGCGGTAAGCACGACGTTGACAGACTATTGTTAGGCGATGAAAAGGTATCACGATAGCAATTCTCAGATCGTTCTTATATAATTACTTAACAACCCTCCTTCAATAACTCGCTGTTATAAGATATTGACGCTCTGCTCACCTGATTGTCCGAAAAGAAAAAAAGATTTCGTGCTTCGGAGGGCACGTTAAGCCGTCGGTCCCGGTCGGTGTCTTTGATAGTGGTCGTTACTCAAACCATGTCAGAGGCCTGATAGTTGTGCTACTAGGCGGTCTAAAAACTCTGACACCAGGGTTCATTGGGTCGATAGACTCGATACCCACTCGAAAGAAGAAGAAGAAGAAGACGCTCTGGTCACCCCAAAAAATATACAGGCGTGACTATGGAGAATATTGTATTTCCTATTTCGTGTCAATGTTGAAACACATTGTGAATGCTAACATTCATAGGCAGGCAAACAAAAGTTTCCCGGTATTGTAGGTAGGCAAATACGGCTCGACCGACGGAATAAATAGACAAGCATAGGGCTTAAATCTAGCTTCAACCTACCAAACCTAAAATCATTCTGTCACAAAATTAATCTGTCTGTCACATTCACATTCAGACTAAAACATTGGAAAAATATAGGAGATCAATTCTATCCGGTTTTTGATTTGCGTTATCTGTAATTTTTATCCGCCGTCATAAGATATGGCGGATAAAATTATCAGATATACTGGGCAAACGTGCTAATGCGCGTCAAAATATAGTTGACAAAGTGTTCAACCATAGAGTATAAATCGCCCGTCCTTTTTCAATTCTATTATTTCGAAAATTACAGATAGATTTTAATTTTAGTTTTAGTTTTTTGAAAGCGCTTCGTAAAGCAATAGTGGTAATTTACCAGTTATTGAAACAAATGTGAGCTATGTAAAACCTTTGCATTGGAAAGCTTGATATTTTTTTTAGGAATGGCTATTTTTAGAAATTATGTTTTTAAGCTCTTGACTCTACACACAATGTCAGGGATGACTGTGACAGAGTCGACTGTAAAGTGAGCTCACCTAAAAGATGCCTGTTATAGCACTGGTACTCTCACGCACCGACGGAACACAGCAAACTGTTTGTCGCCGGACTCCGGTGAGCCAGGTCGCGAGGCAGACGGCCCCTTGCTGAGCCTACCATCGCTTTGTAGGAATTGTTTAGCCGACTTATTCACAAACAAACCTGTGTTGCCGTTGCCAGGGGTGAACCACAAGGATGTAGTTCCCACCCCACCCCAAAAAATTCAACCTGACACCCACTTTCCTCCCACCACTCCCACTTTGAAATTCTTGATGTGAACCTTTCGTCTGACTCGAAATTTGGACAAAATATTAAATCCTTGGCCACGACTACAGCCAAAAATATAACCTACGAGTATAGTAATATAACCCATCCGATCCTATCTAAACAAAATAGGATACAAGATATTTTTTAATTTCATGCTCGAGTCTATTCCACGCTTGACTTATAATCGCATGTTGATGCTGGCTCCGGTTTTCTGATTTCGCACGAAGTCGCACGAGATTAAGCCCCGTATTTATAAAGCGATCTCAAGACTGAGAGCATGGATATAAAGTATGGATTTAACAGGTCATTTGTACTGAAATTACATTTCTTATACGAACTCAAACTCGCTGTCACTCTCAAGTGCTGTTTATAAATACGGGCCTTAGTGATAGATGATCTGGTATCGTGTTGATTTATGCTATTGTCTATCAAAGTGATATATCGCCGTGCTTCGTAAGGATGTTATTTTTGAATTTTCCGCCTCATATTTCTTGTTGCTGCGTGTTTTCTTAAGAGGTACGTGGAGTGAAGTGTGTATAGTTATACCGGGTGTAAGGAACAGCGTCCTGCAAACTGATAGGGGTTGCTCAGTCAACGACACTGAACAACTATCAGTATGTATGAAAAGAAAAAGACTTTTTAACACAAATTGTCTGACCGAGGTGTCTTTCTTTTTCAGTTCCTGAAAAAAAAACTGCTGATAGTTGTTTAGTGCCGTTGACTGAGCAGCCTCTATCAGTTTGCGGGACGCTGTCATTATTCAGTGTGACGTTTGCCAAAAAAAAAATGGTCGATAGAAGGGGTCTTTGGCTATCTCCTCAACTAAGAAGATATTTAAAAAACAGCCTAGAAGATTAATAATAATCTTCGTCTTTTCCGGTTTAGTATTTTCCTAGCCTAATGCTGGGTCCGCTTTCCAAATTTTTCTACTACAAAGCAATGACCAGTCCGTCGATCCGTGAAGATCGTCCATATAAGTGTTTCATAATTCTTTTAACTACCTCCGTGGTCTAGTAGTCAGAGCCATGAGTCACGATCCGGAGGTCCTGGGTACGATTCCCTGGTGGGGAACACAAAGTGGATATTAATTATCAATTTATCACTTTGTGAGATTTTCCCCTGTTTGGTTTGAACTGGATAAAAAAATATTCCGTGCTTCTGAGGGCACGTTAAGCCGTCGGTGTCGGTCGCTGTGTTTGATATAGTAGTCGTTACACAAACCATGTCAGAGGCCTACTAACTGTAGTATTAGGTAGTTTAAAAACTCTGACACCAGGGTTCACCGGGTCGATTGACTCGATACCCACACGCCAGAAGAAGAATTTATTTTTACGGCGGAACGATGAATGAGCAAATCTACAAGAGAGCGTTCGAACTCGTTTTATTTACTCCATCATAATAGGAAACTTTCAGACTCTACTTTTTACTGCTTTTCTTAATCTGTTGAGGAAGAAACGGTAATAAATCAAAGATAGAAGTAGTTTTTATCTATCTTAAGAGTTGGTGGTCCGTGGTGGGATTTGTTAGAAGTTTTTTTTTGGTTAACCGAACAAAAGAGGTTACGATAAAAGTCGAAATCAACGTTTCTACTTACGATCGTATTAATCGGCTTCGGTACTTTTTCAGCCTCGACTTTATTAATGTACCAAATTAACAACAGAACCCTACCTAACCTCAAATTGCTCTCATGTATGTATGTCTACAGTTTGATCAAAAATAAGTGATAATTTCAGTAATGCAAATGCCAAACTATAGATTTGTATCAATGAAAACAAATAAATATGAATAATATTCGATATACAAACAGATTTAGGCTCGTATTCTTGTAGCGATCTCAAACTTGAGAGTAATATTAAGTATATATTTGACAGGCCAGTTTGTATTGAAATGACATTTCTAATACGAACTCAAACTCTCTGTCACTTTTGAGGGCTGATTATAAATATGACCCTTAGTACTTGACAAGTTTAGAAAACAGCACTTTCACTCGGATGACATTTTCCAAAAAAACTGATTAAATGGCGCATTCTAAGCCACGCCCCATGAATTGACCAGTACACAATCCACCTAATAGAGGTGATTTCTAATAAATTTCGCTTTTAGAAACTTTAATACTGTAGTACTTACTCTCTTGCTGGACTGGGAGTGGGAGAAAAACATAGAATGTGCATATTTGTTTAGGTCGTTAACGCTCTGCCTACCCCATTAGGGATAATTATATGTATGTATGTATGTTTATATCTAATGGGGTAGGCAGAGCGTAAACGCCCTAAACAAATGTCGTTCCGCCACGCCTGACAAAGTTGTGAGGGTTATTTAAGATAGATTTGTACTTATAATGCTGTAGTGACAGGTTGTCAGCCCATCGCCTAAATTGCAATATTTGAAACCCTCGGATCACTTAGCTGGTTTAAACAGCATGCCTGGTCCAGCATGGAAGAAATTAGAGGTAAAGGCGTGATTATATTATATTATATGTATTTATGTGTGGAATATTGTAGTATTGCAAATTACCAACCGTATTCCAAATTAGCTGCATTTACTCTAATATTGAAACAAAATTAAAAATTCTTGTGTCTCTACATTCGTACATATAGGGTTGGGGTATTAGATAAATACAACTTTTGAGCGTCTTCTTTATTTCATTGTAGAAACAAGAGTAAACATCTTACGTGCCCGACCATATTTGAAAAAGTGTTCAAATCAAAAGCCTCATTCGCTCTCTTTTTCACACCCATACTTGAAATTCTTATGCGAACTCTTTCTGTCATCTTCGTTCAAAAATCCATCAAAAAGCCATTCATTGTTCAGAAATCACTTCCACATACATACCTACTTACAGTTGCTGTTTGCTTAGGATTTTTACCGCATTTGCATTTGAGATTATTATGTAAAATGTGTTAGGTATGTTTAAGTAGATACATATTGGTCACAAAAATCCATAGCCGAACATGAAATTTTCAATAATATTGTCTTTTGAAGGGTATCTCAAGATACGAACACTTTTATAGAATTAAATTAACGCATTCAGAGATGTAATCATTATGTTTTGATGATAATATAAAACATGACTATTTTCTGTGATCTTGATATAATGTTAGTCACAACGTTTTAAAATATATATCATCTAAACAAAAAAGGGACAAAGGGAGATAGACAGACAAAAGAGACAAAGCGCCCCGTAAGGGATAAAGGCGTGATTTTATGTATGTATGTATCATCTAAACATTGTTTAGAAAATGCTTCTAATTTTCAGCGTATTCTATTTGAAATTAATTCGCTAAAACATCAACCTACAGAATCGATTCCATTTATTCAAATGAAAATACTCAATGAACATTATCATGATTTTAATGATGCAATTTTTAGATCCGCAAATCGAATATTAACTCATTCCTACTTACATTATACTTACTCGTTATTTACAAACATTATGTTCATCTCGTGATTATATGTGCAATATTATTCCCCTAAAAATGATCGTCATACAAACCTAATAGGCGGTTAAAACTCCGACACCTGTGTTTATCGGGTCAGACCCCCTTGATGAAAGAAGAATATAAATAATTTATTTTTAGATGTTTCACGTTAGATGCAGTAGACCAAGAAAAGATGAAAATGGGAAGCGGATAAAAAACCACCTATAGTCGCAATTATGACCAGGAGCCATATTTTTAAATCGCTGCTCGAATCGTGCGAACGGAATTGCGTATACGAAGAAACAATATTCGCATGCGATTTTCATATACTGTAAGATGCGAATGTCACTATTTCGTATGAGAATTTGATTCGAGTGATTCAAAATACGGCTCAAAAGATGTTGCGTTACAGGATATGTGTTTCCTATAGCTCGTATTTATAAAGCAATCTCAAGATTGCGAGCAATATTCAGTATGGATTTGACAGGAAGAACTCAAACTAGCCGTCAGTTATGGGCTATGGACACATAAGTAGAGCATATCTATTCTATTTTATTAAGCATTTTTTTATATCGTCAGATTAGCTTTATTTCAAATTAATTGCATGTATACGGGATGTAAGGGACAGCTTCCCAAAAATTTATAGGGATTGCTCAGTTAACGACACTGACCAACTTTTACAAAAAAAAAACTTTCTGGACGTGAAAAATAAACGGCTTTTCCATTCAAAATTTCCAGCTCGATCAAAAAAATTGTATGGAAAAGACTTTTTATTTCACATCCCGAAAGAAATTCCTGTTAAAAGTGGGTCAGTTTTGTTGACTGAGCAACCCCTATCAATTTGTGGGATGCTGTCCCTTACACCCGGTATAAGAAGTTATATATTACAAAGAGTGTTAGAATTAAACTCTTATCCAATTGTACTTAATTTAGGGCTCAGAAATAGAATGATTTCTTCCTCATTAAACCTGTTGGCACTGAAACTGTTAAAATAGTTAATTACACAACACCATTCCTCATTTTACTAAAAACTAATTACTGTAATTAACTATTAATTTACTAGATAACAGAATCATTATGAAACTTTATTTAACATTTTCAGAAATTATATTATGATAATGTCAGATCTTTTCCTGCCTACCTTTGCATACCGGGTGTAAGGGACAGCGTCCCGCATACTGATAGGGGATGCTCGGTCAACGAAACAGAACAACTATCGGCAGGAATTTCCTCCAGGAGAAGAAAAAAAAAAGAACTACAAAATCACCTTCTTGATCAGATAATTTGGATGGATTTTTTTTATTTTATTTTCACTTCCGGAAAAAAAATCCTGATGGTTGTTCAGTTCCGTTGACTGAGCAACCCCTATCAGTTTGCATGACGCTGTCCCTTACATCTGGTATAATAGCTAAAGAATAAATTTCTTCATGTTAATAGCTTATTACCAAGTCAATTATCTTAATCTTATGACGATGAGTTATTTTACATAATAGATAGAATTATCTAAAGGGGCTATAGCACGCTCAGCGGTTTCTCTGAAGCATTACATTCTATGCATAAAAAAAAATCTGTGACTGCACTTATTAAAAGAAAAAAAATAACAGTGTAAATTAAATTGATCAAAACATTACCAAGATATACCATTATAAAGCCAGTCTGTCTCTTTTCAAAACGTCATTTTTTATGGAAGCAGTATGCCGCTCCGATCATGTGACGTCACATGATAGTTCGGATTCCTCTTATTAACCAACGATATTTTCTCTTTTTTTTTAAGAACTATTACGTTGACTTTTTTGTTTGTTAAAATCGTCACTATAAGTCCTGAAAAATGGTGTCTTATTGTTTGGAAACACTAAACATAGCCAATTTTTAATTCATCTTACATAGTTGATATCCGTTTTATAAATAAGCTGTAGCATCTGTATGGGCCTGAGTTATGATAAATATCAAATTAAATTAATATGTAAAAAAAAAACATTTTACTCATTTACTGCAGCGCCACTGAGCATCATTTAGCACATTAAGCTTTTCTGTGCCAAGTCAGAAACTATTAGGTGCTTTTACCTTAAACAGACTAACTAAAACTATTTTCTCGAAAGATACCGCAAGTTTGTTCTCAACAAAATAAGTAAAAGATTGACTCTAAGTATGTTTCCACGTCACAGTTCGCAACTTTGTTAGAACTTTGATAGTAGGTAGGATCCTACTTATGTCATTGCTACGAGGAAGGAAGCGTTCTACATAAATATAGTCACGCCTTTGTACCGTACGGGGTAGGCGAGGGCATAAAACGGCCAGGGAAATGCGTTTTAACCACGTCTTCCAAATATTGAAGGCAAATTTTGGCTTGTAGGTTATATATATGTATCGCTAATTTCACATCATCATCGCTTAAATTACAATACACACTTAAATTACTAAGCCACATTTACTGCCTCCGTGGTCTAGTGGTCAGATCCACGATCCGGAAGTCCGGGGTTCGATTCCCAGGGGGACACAAAGATGATATTTGTCTATTTCTACATTGTGAGATTTTACCCAGTTTGGTTAGGACAATGCAGGTTGAAACCACCTGATTGTCCGAAAGAAAAACGGATTCCGAGCTTCGGAGGGCACGTTAAGCCGACGATCTCTGTCGCGGTATTTGATAGTGGTCGTTACACAAACCATGTCAGAGGCCTATTAGCTGTGCTTTTAGAACTGACACCAAGACTCATCGATCGATTGACACGATACCCACACGACAGAAGAAGAATAACCGAGCAATACACTGTAAGGAAGCAATATTATACCAGGTGTAAGGGACAGCGCTATACGCTGTCCCTGAGGGTTCCTCAGTCAACGAAACCGAACAACTTCTTTCAGGAGATAAAAACAAAACTTGAAATCCCATAAAAAATGATCATCTCAATCAGTCAATTTGTATGGAAAACCTTTTTTTTACTTCCTGAAACGAAACCTGCTGATAGCTGTTCAGTTTTGTTTCCGGGACGCTGTCCATTGCACCCCGTATTGTAGGCCTATGGTTGATCTGTTTAATCGAGTTAGATCTGGCAAATTACTATGAGTCAGTTTAGTATTAAAAAGGGCGGGATTCTAAATTTCACCGGCTAAAACTAAAATTAAAATCTATCCGTCACTTTGTAAATAATAAAATTGTAAAAGCACAGGCGATATATAATTTATTGTTTTACAATTGGTCTGCTAGATTTTGACGGGCTTTTGCACGTTATACCAGCATAAAACCAGCGACTATAAATCAAAAACCGAAGAGAATAGATCTCCTGTCCTTTTCCAATGTTTTAAGTCTGAAAGTGACAAATAGGTTTTAGTTTTAGTCAGCAAATCTAGAATCAAGCCCAATATAAACTCAACAAAAATACAATACCATCCAGTGTTTTACAATTTGTAGCTAAAGCTACATTTCAAACATTAACGTAGAGTCTGAATATTTTTTACTCACCTAAGTACCTACATACATACATATAATCACGCCTTTATCCCTAATGAGGTAGGCAAAGCGTCAACGACTTAAACAAAGGTCGTTCCGCCACGTCTGACAAAGTTTCGAAGGTCATTTAAGATATACTTGTACGTATATTGCTGTAGTGACAGGTTGTCAGCCCATCGCCTAAATTACAATATACTGAAACCCTGAGATCCCATAGCTGGTTTTTACAGCATGCTCGGGAGTAAATGCAGCTGGCGTTTTCTATGTTTTGCTCTTACTTCCAGTCCAGCATGGAAGAATTATCTTACCTAAGTACAACAATGTTTCTCAAAATATTACCTATCTATGTTTCTTGAACAAAGTTGATCGTTGGTATAAGAACATACTAGACTACTTACATATCCTTAGATATTCCTAACTTATACCTAACTGTAACAAACTGTAGAATACACGTGGGCATAAATTAGTGCTCTGAACTGCCTCCGTGGACTAGTGGCTAGTGCCATGGACTCCCGATCCGGAGGTCCTGGGTTCGATTCCTTGGGGGAAACACAAAGTTGATATTTGAGAATTTATTATTTCGTGCTTCAGAGGGCACGTTAAGCCGTCGGTCCCGGTCACTGTCTTTGATAGTGGTCGTTACTCAAACCATGTCAGAGGCCTGATAGTTATGCTACTAGGCGGTTTAAAAACTCTGACTCCAGGGTTCATCGGGTCCATAGACTCGAAACCCACTTGACAGAAGAAGAAGTGCTGATTACTTTAATAATTATTTCCTAGTTTCGTTATAGAAAGAAAAGAGGAGTAAACACATTTTTTTTCTTAGTTCGAGTAATCCGAGAGAAAGAAAGTTTCATCAGTCCTATTACCTGCTCTTTGACAATGATAGATAGCCGTTCTCTTCGATATATCAAAAGCTTTAATATTTTGTCACATAATAGACGTGGAGCTTATCATAAACTTTGTAGTTATGACACCAATATCTACTAGTTTTTATATTTCTCGCATCACTTAAAACCTTGCTTAAACCAAGGAATTTGTAAGTAACTTAAAACATACATACGTATGATCACGGCCTTATCCCTAATGGGGTAGGCAGAGCTTAAACGACCTAAACAAAGGTCCGCCACGATTGACAAAGTTTTGAGGGTAATTTAAGATATATTTGTAGGTATATTACTGTAGTGAAAGGTTGTCAGCCCGTCTCCTAAATTACAATATACGGAAACCCTCGGATCCCGTAGCTGGTTTTCACAGCATGCCCGGGAGGAAGTACAGCTGGCACATTCTAAGTATTTTTTTCGCTCCCAGTCCAGCATGTTAGAATCACTTAAAACAGTAGAGTTGTATTACCAGAATTATAACATAAATAATTAGAACTTTAAAGAAAAAAGGGCAAATTTTTGGTCATGATTATTCGTGCATAAATCGTATCAGAATTCCACCACGTAGGAATGTGTTCTTATTCTTTCGAATTCTATATGTACGTTCATTTGGCGTTTTTCCGTGTTTCGGAAAGCACATTAAACCGTTGGTCTCGGTTAATATAGTTTAAAACCGTAGATATTAGTCGTTAAGCCATGTCAGAGGCCAGCATTGGAGGCTTGAAAACTCTGACCTAATCTAGGATTGGGTCTGGTTTCCCTTCTGCGTTGTAAAGGTCATATGGGAGTGGCACTGTGTAAAAACCAGTACCCTCGTTCAATCCCCTGCTTTAGGTTTCTGATCGCGTGAGATACGGAATAAGGCTAGCGAGATGATGATGAAATTGTATCAGATATTTAGCTTTTATTATCTGCGAAGAAATAAAACCACAACTTTTGGATGCCCAGTTATAATCCGCGTTCACATTCAAATAGCAAATAAAAAAAAAAAAATTTAGTACAAAATACCCCGGTGACCTATCTTTGAAGTGCTTAACTATATGCTACAAGCGTAGAGCCTCAAAGCCTCCACCGGTGTGAGAGGCCAGTTGTTAAACTTTGAGCGTCGGTGACTAAGCTTAAATTGTTTGTAGGTTTTATATTTTATATGCGTATATAGACTTACTTCCATGTTGGCCTGGGAGCGAAAGAAAAACATAGAATGTGCCTGCTACATTTCCTCCCGGGCATGCTGTAAAAACCAGCTAAGGGATCCGAGGGTTTCAGTATATTGTAATTTAGGCGATAGGCTGACAACCTGCCACTACAACAATATACCTACAAATCTATCTTCAATAATCCTCAAAACTTTGTCAGACGTGGCGGTACGACCTTTTAGGTCGTTTACTCTCTGCCTACCGCATTAGGAATAAACGCGTGATTATATGTATATAGACAACTATTTGCTTTATAACTTCTTCAATCGCGAATTCACCTACACAATCCAGAAGGTGGGTAATTTTTCATTGTGACGGTATGAAAAATACATCCGCAAAAAACTGCAGTGTAGAACACATATTTTATACCCCCCAGTGTTCTCATTTGTTTTCCATTATGCATTTAATTTTCAGTAAAGAGTACTCTCTTTTAAAGTTTCTTTCTGGAAACTTTGCGTCATATAAAATAGGGGTTGCCCAGTAAACGAAACTGAACAACTTTCACCAAGAAATTATTTCAGGAGATGACTTTTTTTGGATTTTTCCATACAATATGAACACCTTGATCAGACGATTTGTATGGAAAAGCAAATTTTCTTTTTCTTTTCCTAAAATAAATCCTGTCGAATGTTGTTCTGTTGACTGAGCAACCCCTATCAGTTTGTGGGACACTGTCCCTTACACAAACTTTCATGCAGTTAATATTAACGCATGTCGAGAAACCTACATTCAGTTCTAAGAATAAGAATATTGAGGTCATCATTCTAATAATAAATACTACATACATATAATCCCGCCTTTATCCCTTATGGGGTAGGTAGAGCGTAAAGGACCTAAACAAATGTCGTTTCGCCACGTCTGACATAGTTTTGAGGGTTTTTTCTATCTTAGATTTGTAGGTATATCGATGTACTGACAATTTATTCGCCTAATTTGCAATATACTGAAACCCTCAGATCCCTTAGCTGATTTTTACAGTATACCCGGAAGGAAATGCAGCCTGCACATTCTATGTTTTTCTCTCGCTCCCAGTTCAGCATGGAAGAATAAATAAAGAATAATAAATACTAAGTACAAAAATCCAGCTCGTACAAATTTCGTGCTCGTATCGCAAGAATCTCAAACTAGACTTGAGTCAAGAACTGATACATCGCAAATAATAAAATAAGCTTTTTTTGCTTGAGTATCATCGTCAGATCTAGATTGGAGTAGATTACGCACTACGTTTACATATGCAACATTTTCTTACTGTATGAAAGCAATCGTGTAATCATTTTTCGCACCTATAAAGTAAATTTAACGTTTTGTCCTCAAAATGTTACTTACATTAGTGAGTCATCATCTTCCTAGCTTCATCTCGTATTTGTCGGGGTTGGCTACCTAATCTTGAATTCTTAAACGAGGGTACTGGTTTTTACACAGAGCGACTTCCATCTGACCTCCGCAACCCAGAAGGGAAACCAGACCCAATCCTAGATTAGGTCAGAGTTTTCAAGCCGCCAATGCTTAGCACTGGCCTCTGATATGGCTTAACGTCTAATATCTAAGGCGTTAAACGATACGAGTATTAACCGGGACCAACGGCTTAACGTGCCTTCCGAAGCACGGAAAAAGCGTCGAATAAACGTACATATGAAAATCGAAAATCGGAAAACACATTGGTACGTGGTGGGGTTCGAACCACGACCTCCCGCTCAGGAGGCAGCAGCCCTATCCACTACTTCATCGGGCTCTTTTTTTTACATTAGTGAGTATATTATTCAATATAGAACAATTATCAATTATCCACCAATTTATGATCAGAATTTATTACCATAATTTAAAACCATCCAATTTCCATTCTGCATTGAGGGCGAGAGAAAGTCATACAATCTACCAGCTGGATTTCTTCCCAAGCTTGCTGTAAAAATTATCTAAGGGATCCGACGGTTTCAGTATATTGATTTTCAGTATGTGTTTGTAAAAAAAAAATGTAATAAGATTATTGAGTCTACTTGTGACCATGACGCATGAAACTGCGATGAAATATCGTGGTAACAATAAACATAATCGTGGAAGTAATCCTGTTTAAACTATTCTATTCAACAACCGCGGAAGTCTCTAAACTTATATTTATAGTAGACTAGCAACCCGCCCCGGCTTTGCACGGAAATCATCAGTGTTTCTCTACTATACTATGCATGTATTATAGAGAGAGAGATAGAGATAAATTTATTAATAATTGTAAATTACAAGTCAAGAAATGATAAGCACTTAAGTATATCACATTAATAATCATTTAAATTGTATTGCTTTTATTATCATTAAAATTAATACAATCATTATAACTATAGAATGCCTGTTCGACAAGCCAACGCTTAAGCTTATATATATATAGCTTATATATAAACCTTCCTCTTGATTCACTCTATCCATTAAAAGAAACCGTAGTTTTAAAGATCTAAGCATACATAGGGATATAGGGACAGAGAAAGCGACTTTGTTTTATACTATGTAGTGATTCTAAACTCCAATAAGTGGAGCATTTGTTCAAGTAAAGCAAGTAGACTTGCCGGATCTTCTTTAAACTAGGTCTGCGGCATCGCCTCTTCATTCCGGTCACAATCTGGCGAGTCGATACCGCACTTGTTGCTCCTCGCCCGCCCACTTAGCGACCCAAACGGGTTAATACGTGCTTACGCTGAGATTTTCACTAGTTAGGCTAGTGTTATACAGGGTGTAACAAAAAGGTTATGCACGGTGTAAGGGACAGCTTCCTGCCAACTGATAGGGGTTGTTCAGTCATCGAAACTAAAGAATTTACGCTAGGATCTTTTTTCATGAATTAAAAAATGAAAACTTTCGTGTACCAAATGACTACATCGATCGGACAATTTGTACGGATATGCCATATTTTTTTTCCTGAAAGATTTTTTCAGATTTCAGGTTCGTTGACTGAGGAACCCCAGCAGTTTGCGGGAAGCTGTCCTATTAAGGGTCCTTCAGGGTAAATACGCGGTACCAAGTATTAACTCGGCACCGCGTATGTTCCCTGAAGGATGTGCATCAGACTATGAAACTGAACAACTTTTCCCAAGTAACATAGGTCCCTATAAAAAAAAACATTTATACTAAATATGCTATCAGCTGATGCATTTTGTTTAAGAGGACAATTATTTTTTCGGCCTACTATGCGAAAAGTTGTTCAGTTTCATGGTCAGATGTGAATCCTGCAAGGCGCTTTTCGTTACACGTTGTATATCTAGCGGAGATCTTTGAATCAAATTTCAGTCTTTATGTCTTCAAATCAAAATGTCATACAATAAATATGACAGTACGTCAGAATGGATGACATAATAGTCTTTACTTTTTTGATTTAAAACGAAACTATTATTTTCAAATCCTCTTCTTCTGCCTAGCGTTTTCCCGGCCTGAAGCTGAAGCAGACCCCTATTTTCCGGCTTTTTCTTCTCTACTTTGACCGTTTTTCGGCATCCGCTGGTGTGAGATCGTTCTCTTCCTTATTCGCTTTTACGACGTCTAAAAAAAACCATCACGCTTTCATTCCAACTGGGGTAGGCAGAGTGTTAACGCCCTAAACAATGGTAGTTTCGCTACGTCTGACAAGTTTTAAGGGAAGTTTAAGATAGATCTGTATATTGCTGAAGTGACAGGTTGTCAGCCTATCGCCTAAATTACAATACACTGAAACCCTCGAGTCCCCTAGCTGATTTTTACAGCATGTCCTAGAGGAGCTGCAGCTGGAACATTCTACGTTTTTCTATCGCTCCCAGACCAGCATGGAAGTCGTCAAGCCAGCTATTTTTTGGTCTGCCGCGTGATCTTGGGCCTTAGATAGTGAGGTCAGGCATCTTTTCCCGACGCAGTCCGGCGGTATCACTACATATTATAAAACAAAGTCGCTTATTCTGTCCCTATGGACAGAAAAAGCGACTTTGTTTCCCTATGTATGCATTAATCTTTAAAACTACGCAACGGATTTTGATGCGGTTTCTTTTAATGGATAATAGTAGGTAGGTACAATAGTAGGTACTTATATTCTAGTTTACAAAATAATAGCGTGTCAAGTTTTTAATTATGGAAAGACAGGAGTCCCAAATTAGGTAGACCCTGTGCTATGGATAGAGTGATTCAAGAGAAAGGTTTATATGTATAAAACATGCATAATATAGTAGAGAAATACTGATGATTTCCGTGCGAAGCCGAGGCGGGTCGCTAGTATATAATATATAGTAAAATCTCCAGCCTAGACTAAGAGCTGTCACATTAACAATCATAGGCTTTGTTAAAAGACTTTATAAATTGGGGAAAATATTATAAGACATTTTCGCTGTATAAATCCGTGACCACTTAAGTGATCCGGAGCAAGGTTACGCTCTGAAAATCCTCCCAAAGCTCTTTAGCAGCTTTTGTCCAAGAAAATATATTTATACTCGTAGGACTCATAAAACTGAAATAAAAGAAATATTTTTTATTGACTTGTATGAGGCAAAAGTATATATATTCGGAAATGTACATACACACATATAATCACGCCTTTATCTCTTATGGGGTAGGCAGAGCGTAAACGACCTAAACCCAGATCGTACCGCAACGTTTGACAAAGTTTTGAGGGTTATTTAAGATAGATCTGTAGGTACTTTATTGCTGTAGTGACAGGTTGTCAGCCCATCGCCTAAATTGCAATACACAGAAACCCTCGGATCCCTTAGCTGGTTTTTACAGCATGCCTGGGCAGAAATGCAGCTGGCACATTCTATGTTTTTCTCTCGCTCCCAGGCCAGCATGGAAGTAATGTATGAGCCAGAATTAATGTGTGAATAAAATTGAATTTGTTATGGCTTTAAGTCTAATAAATTTAGATAGGTATACCTAAAGCCTTCTATATTGAAACTTATGTCCGTTTATTTAGGATAGCTAATTTTGTTTTCCATTTGTATTAAAACGCTAAAGATAAAGGTATGATTTTTTGCGCTTTAAATTATTTTATTTGATCTGTACTTACTACGTAATATTTGTATTTTCATTGTTAATGTAATAAAGTTTATTAACATTAAAAAACAATAGTTGTATTTAACGTTTTTGAAACATTTCATAATATCACATTTAATACGGCGCGTATAGATAAAAAAAACACTTAACAAACAAACAGCTAGTTTGGGTTCGTATCAAAAATTACATTCCAGTACAATGGGGCCTGTAAAACCCATACTCAATATTCCTCTCTATCTTGAGATAGCTTTATAAATATGAGACATTGCATACCGACGTCGTAGCACTTGGCTACGCATGCTACGCCGCCGTAACATCTCGTAGACATTTTTATCATAAACGATGTAATGGAATATCCGAGTTTTAGAACACCTAAAGCACAGCTAAGAGGCCTCTGTCATGGTTTGTGTATCGACCACTATCAAAGACAGCGACCAGAACCGACGGCTTAACGTGCCCTCCGAAGCACGAAATCTTTTTCTTTATGGACAATCAGGTGATTCAGCCTGAAATGTCCTAACCAAACTGGGGAAAAATTCACAGGACCGACGGCTTGATGTGCCCTCCGAAGCACGGAATCTTTTCTCTTTCAGACAATCAGGTGATTCAACCTACATTATCCTAACCAAACTGGAAATATTCTCAGAAACTGATAAATTGACAAATGGAATTGGACGGTAAAATCGAACCCAGGACCTCTGGATGCCCATGGCTCAGGCTAGTAAATCACGGAGGCAGTTAATACTAAACACCGAAGCAAAACATAAACGGGGACACACACTCTAGAATTTTCCGCATGGTCGGTGTAATAAGAAGAGGGTGGGCCAGTGACGTCAGCGCTACCCGCCATTGTTTATACTCGGACACCCTGTATCGGATACTCCGGGACTTTAGTATAGGCATACCGGGTGTAAGAGACAGCTTCCGGCAAACTGATAGGGATTGCTCAGTCAACGAACTGGACTGGACAACTTTCACCAGTTTGTTTTTTAATTAAGGAGATGAATAAAAAAAAATCACCTAATAATGTATCTCAAAAGTACTAAATTAATTATTTAATGCTGAAATGGGAGACTCGGAGCGAGAGAGAAACATAGAATGTGCCAGCTGCATTTCGTTCCATTCTGTAAAAACCAGCTAACGCCGCGGCATTTGTCACGTGGCGGAACGACTTTTGTTTAGGTCGTTTACGCTCTGCCTACCCCATTGGGGATAAAGGCGTGAATATATGTATGAACGAAAGTCATTCCGCCACGTCTGACAAAGTTTTGAGGGTTATTTAAGATAGATTTGTAGGTATATTGCTGTAGTGACACGTTGTCAGAATAGAAATATACCTACAAATCTATCTTAAATTACAATATACAAAATCCCTCCGATCCCTTAGCTGGTTTTACAGCATGCCCGGGAGAAAATGCAGCTGGCACATTCTATTATTTATTTACTGTTTATTGTATACAAGTAACATGAGAAAGTCAATACACAAGGAATAACGACACAACAGGTACAGCTTATTACTACTAAGAAATTTCTTCCAGCTTACCTACGGAAGTGAGACTATTCTATTTCCCAGCATGGAAGAGTAGTATCTTGTAACAAGCAAAAAACATGTACCTAATACGTATTTATTGTTGTACTGCAAACTGCTACATTAATCAATAATACTGACGTGGAAAGCTTTGCATAAGTTTAGGTACAGCCTATTTTACGTACTAACAAAAAGTCCAGTTACTAAAACGTTGTCACAATATAACGTAAATAATTATTTTATTGCGTTAATTACGACTGAAAGTACTTAAGCGGCCACAATATAAACAAATTGTGGCTTTACGAGGTAAGCCATTAGCTCGAATTTGCTAAAAATTAAACACAAATTTTGGCTAAAATCACCGCTGTTAAAAGATATAAAAGGTGTTACACAACGGAAGTTTACAAACATACAAAATTATTTATATACTAGTTTTTATCGCTATTACATTCGCTCCTAATACCGGGTGTAAGGGACAGCGTCCCGCAAATTGACAGGGGTTGCTCAGTCTAAGACATTGAACAACTTGCACCAGGAAATTCTATCAGGAAGTGAATATGAATAGGCTTTCCATACAAATTGTCTGATTGAGGTGGACATTTCGTATCGAAAATCCGAAAGAAAATTCAATTCCTGAATGAATTTCTTATTCAAAGTTGTTCAGTGTCGTTGACTGAGCAACCCCTATCGGTTTGTGGGACGCTGTCTCTTACACCCTGTATAACTGCGAGCGATATCCAGTGGTCTGAGCCTTGAGCTCTGGATCCGGAGGTTGTAGGTTCAATTCATGGAGACACTCAATGTTGATATTATCTTTATCTGAATTGTCTTTCCCATATAAAATGACCACCTCGATTAGACAGTTCGTATGCAAAAAAAATTTTTGATTGAATTTATGATTGATAGTTGTTCAGTTTCGTTGACTGAGCAATCCCTATCAGTCTGCAGGACGCTACACTCCTTATTATTTATAACACTAACAATGTTCCAAGCCACTGCTTTTTCATCTAAATAGTTCCATGAAAGGTACATTGAAATTTTAGCGACTTGAAACTACAGCGTCCGCAATAAGCAAGAGTAGTGTTCTGACGTCACAGCTATTACGAGTCGCGTTTCGGTTTACACCGCACCCTGTAGTTATGTACCGCAGATTTCCAAGCGCTGTATAAAGGTTTTGAAAATTTTCCGCTTTAAAGAAGATTTTAGAGTTTCTAAAGCCTAGGTTAAGAAAAAAATATTTTTGTATATAGCTTATGTCAGTACACACGTACATACATATAATCACGCCTTTATCCCTGATGGGGTAAGCAGAGCGTAAACGACCTAAACAAAGGTCGTTCCGCCACATCTGACATGTCAATCATGTTATGTCAGTAACACAGAATATTTATCTTAACCCGTAAAAGTTAAAAGCGCGATTTATTAATACGTTGTTTTCAACAGCATTATACCTACTTAATGCCTATAGATATAATTAAATCCCACTCAAATTTCATGAAATTATGTCTTTAGCTTGTTTACAATGGGAACAATATGGCGCCTTGTGAAATTCGTAATAATCCCCATTTTCATTTTACCGTGTCGCGAAATAATTTCCGCGAATGTAATATTACGCTGGATGGAGATGAAGGGGTATTAAAGAGCAATCAAAAGTATGATTTAACAGTAAATCAATTCTGGATATTAAACATTTAACAAAATAAATCACACACAATATGCATGTGAGTGGTATGGCAGGAAAAAGATAATCAGTCTCCAGAAAAACAGCATCAGAAACTGTTTTTTCTGGTTAACAAGAATATAAAAAAATAATTCAGTCAACCCGACTACAGTACCTATAAAAACATGTTTTAATGCATAAATTGTTCTAAAATTGAGGACTGACATATAAATCATATACATTTTCGTAATCTTCTTTTAATTACCTTTATTTTGATACCCAACTCGATACGTTCAGTCGAAAAAAATATATTGTAGACTTACAATGTAGCGCCTAAAATCCACCATATTAAATTTTGATAAATTTTACCTATCTTCAAACACTTGGGTGCTTAAGACCAAACCGAACGATACTACAAAGTGTGGAATTCCATATAGCCGTTTTGGAGATACGAGACAATAAAGAAATATTCTTCTTCTGTCGAGTGGGTATCGAGTCTATGGACCCGATGAACCCTGGTGTCAGAGTTTTTAAACCGCCTAGTAGCACAGTTGTGCTCATCATCAGGCCTCTGACATGATTTTTGAGTAACGACCACTATCAAAGACAGCGACCGGGACCGACGGCTTAACGTGCCCTCCGAAGCACGAAATCTTTTTATTTTCGGACAATCAGGTGATTCAGCCTGCAATGTCCTAACCAAACTGGGGAAAAATTCACAAAGTGATAAATTCTCAAATATAAACTTTGTGTTTCTTCCCTGGGAATCGAACCCCGGGCCTCAGGATCGGGAAAGAAATATTAGTACATACAAACATACGTACATACAAGTTACTCGCGAAAAATATAACCCTTTCTTGACAGTCGGGTAATGACAGTCGAAGAATCGAGCGTTTTACTATAATGTAAGTATCTATATTCTGTCAAACCCTTGCCCCTGAATATACATACATACATGCATATAATCACGCCTCTATCCCTAATGGGGTAGGCAGAGCGTAAACGACATAAACAAAGGCCGTTCCGCCACGTCTGACAAAGTTTTGACGGTTATTTAAGGTCGATTTATTACATTGCTATAGTGACAGGTTGTCACCAATAAACAGAAACTCTCGGATCCCTTAGCTGGTTTTTACAGCATACCCAGGAGGAAATGCAGCTGTCACATTATTTGTTTTTTTTCTCGCTCCCAGTCCAGTGTGGAAGAAGATTTAAAGAAAACCCTGAATACAATGACATTTGATAAGTTTTTAACTGCGTGGAGAAAACTCAACTAATGATCTTTGAAGTGCAGATTAAGACAAATAAGTTATGTGACTGACCACCACATCTATTGTTGTCCACAATACCACCAACCGTTATCTTACCGAACAAAATAAAGTATATTTTGACAGTCACACATACTCGTACGAATGACTGAATTTTATACAATGTTTACCCCACATGGTCTGGAACAATAGGCATTTACTTATGGTCTTATCACTAAGGCACAGCTTCGCGTACAGAATATAGAGTAGAGTTGGCGGTACAGAATATAGGTACTGGGCTATTCTTTAGTAACTGCCAAACTTATAGGATTTGCTCAGACAAAGAAACTGAACAACTTTCATACATACATACATAACGTCACGCCTCTTTCCCGGAGGGGTAGGCAGAATCACATCCTTCCATTTGCTACGATCCTTGCAAACTTCTTTCGCTTCATCTACATTCATCAATCTTTTCATGCACGCTCGTCGGTTTAGGGTACTCCTGACCTGACCTTTCCCTAGAACGTCCCCGATTTGATCGCGGTACGTTCGTCGAGGTCTTCCCCTCCCAACATTCCCCCCCACACACACACACAACAACTTTCAATTAATATATATTTATTTGTATATACAATATTTTTTCTGTGATTTTACAGCAGTGTAGAGCAGTTTTTGTAAACATTTAATTACCTGATCTAAGTACTATCACAGAGCAGTGGTTTGATCAATTACATTATATTCTACAGGATACCAAAAGCAGAATTTCATCACCGTTTTGTTAATCATTTTAAAACACTGATTTTGTACTCAAAATATACAAAATAAAGGTTGTAAAATTGACATACATATGCAATAATAATAAAAATGTCAAAGAATAATATGATCGTCAAAAAATACAGATTACACAATAAAATTAATCAAAAATGTGAAAACAAAAATTACAATCATATATCATTTATCATGGATCATGAGATCTTTAAGTTCGGTGAGTTTAAAACTAAATTTTATTCTCTTCATTCAAGAGCTGAATAACTAGAACCCAAACAAGAACAACAATATCATCATTCTACCACGCCTGTATCCCTAATGGGGTAGGCAGACCGTCAACGACACTAACAAAGGTCTTTCCGCCATTTTTCCCTAATGGGGTAGGCAGACCGTCAACGACACTAACAAAGGTCTTTCCGCCACGTCTGCACGCCAAGTTTTGTTTAAGATAGATCTGTGTGTTGCTGTTGTGACAGGTTCTCAGCCCATCGCCTAAATTAACATAATATACTGTAGCCCTTGTGTCCCTTAGCTGGTGTATACAGCATGCCCGGAAGGAGATGCAGCTGGCTCATTCTATGTTTTTCTATCGCTCCCAATCCAGCATGGCCTATACTAAATAATACAAGTTAAATTATTATGAAACATCAAGCTACCCTAATTCACGAGATTGTATTTGGTATTACAGTTGCAACCTGGGCGTCAAGTCATGCACTGCCCTGTCGCATACTACTATCATGCAATTACCCCTAATTTGGTAAATTTGGTATTCTGTTCTTCTTCTGTCGAGTGGGTATCGAGTCTATCGACCCGATGAACCCTGGTGTCAGAGTTTTTAAACCGCCTAGTAGCACAACTATCAGGCCTCTGACATGTTTTAAATAATGACCACTATCAGAGACAGCGACCGGGACCGACGGCTTAACGTGCCCTCTGAAGTACGAAATCTTTTTCTTTTCGGACAATCAGATGAGCCCGATGGTGTAGTGGATAGGGCCGCTGCCTCCTGAGCGGGAGTTCGTAGTTCGAATCCCACCACGTACCAATGTGTTTTTCGGTTTTCGAATTTCATATGTACGTTTATTCAGCACTTTTTCCGTGCTTCGGAAGGCACGTTAAGCCGATCCCGGTTAATATCGTTTAATACCGTAGATATTAGTCGTTAAGCCATATCAAAGGCCAGTGCTAAGCATTGGCGGCTTGAAAACTCTGACCTAATTTAGGATTGGGTCTGGTTTCCCTTCTGGGTTGCGGAGGTCAGATGGCAGTCGCTCTGTGTAAAAATCAGTATCCTCGTTCAATCCCCTAGATTAGAAAGCCGACCCCGTGAGATACGGGATAAGGCTAAGGAGATGATGACAATCAGGTGATTCAGCCTGCAATGTCCTAACCAAACTTAAGAAAAAATCACAAAGTGATAAATTCTCATATATTAACCTTGTGATTCCCCCCTGGGAATCGAACCCAGGACTAATTATGTCTAACAGGTATTCTGTTAAAGTTTTAAATCAAAGTTGTCATCATAACCGCCTTACCATGGATCCTATATATTTGACTCATTTGACTTGAGTGGTCGTACATAAATGTCAAATTATTGATATGACATCAGATGACATGTCAAAGGCATTAGAGAATGCCAAAGCTAGAGAGCTTGCCATTCAAAAGGCATTAATCTTAAATAAAAAAACACTTTGAAAATGAGTGTATAGCGTAACATAACAAAGCTGATTACAGTTAAACCACCAAACACATAACTTTAAACGTTCAGGCCATCACCACACATGCCGTGAGTATAACACAACCAAAACTTGTTGACAGTCGTCGGACTAAAGGGATCATAATGTTCGAAACTCAGCGCTTCGGCACTCCAGCTTCTGAATTCAGTTGCATAATAGTTATTGTCAAAACTTTCGAGGCAGAGCGCTGCAGTTATGATTTCACTCCAGTTTTGATTCCACTGCAGTTTTGTCTATTGGAGCTGGAAGAGCGTAGTTTGTAAAACAATGGATTATACTATTAAACGAATTTCATTTGAATCACTTAAGCATGTCGTTTTTCATACATACATAAAATCATGCCTTTATCCCTAATGGGGTAGGCAGAGCGTAAACGACCTAAACAAAGGTCATTCCGCCACGTCTGATACAATTTTGAGGGTTATTTAAGTTAGATTAGTAAGATAGATATTTGATATTGCTGTATTGACAGGTTGTCAGTCCATCGCCTAAATTGCAATATACTGAAACCCTCGGCTCCCTTAGCTGGTTTTTACATCATGCCCGGGAGGAAATGCAGCTGGCACATTCTATGTTTTTTTTTCGCTCCCAGTCCAGCATGGAAGAAAACTATGTCAAGACACGAGTTGTTTAAATCTACTAACTGAACTTTTTATTTACAAAAATCATGAAATATTTACAAAATTAACTTATATCTAATCAAAGGTAACAAATAGCCTCCAGAGCACCCTGCTGTGGAATGGTGCCCAGCACGCTGGCATCATTCCTCCTTTGGATAGCGAGGCTAATCCGCTGCGCAAGGAAGCTGCCAGCCCAGCCCTAGTCACCAGAGACCTCAGCAAGACGCCCTGAAAGGTCATTCATGAAATTCCTGAAAAGTCATACTTATACCTATAATCACGTCTTTATCCCTATGGGGTAGGCAGTGCTTAAACGACCTAAACAAAGGTCGTTCCGCCACGTCTGACAAACTTTTGAGGGTTATTTAAAATAGTTTTGTAGGTAAAAATCCTGAAAAGTCCTTCATAATTTACTTGTTTCACATAACCATGATTGAATAATTATTTACTTCCATGCTGGACTGGGAGTGATAGAAAAACATAGAATGGGCCAGCTGCATCTCCTCCCGGGCATGCTGTAATCATCAGCTAAAGGATCCGAGGGTTTTAGTATATTGCATTTTAGGCGATGGGCTGACAGCCTGTCACTATAGCGATACACATTTCAGTCTAAAATAGCCCTCAAAACTTGTCAGACCAGGCGAAACAACCTTTTGTATTTATGTATGTATATATTATGATTTGAAAAGTATTCGATTTATCGTCAAAGTAAAAGTACGTCAAAAGAACTTGACATACCCAACTGACTCTTGTTGGCCAAACAACCATTGAAATGAAAAGTTGACATTCAGACATATTATTAACTATCCAAATAAAACTCCTCGGAAAGATGGATTGAAGGGATCACAAAATATGAAACGCTGGCTTATTAAATTAGAAACTTTTAAAGTACTCATATGATAAAAGATGTTTTAAAAAGTTAAAACATGTCATATTCAAACAAAAACATCATATCAAGTGAGTGCAAAAATCTATTAGAAAATATACGTAGGATAGCCAATGCTTAGGTACTTATAAACTTACGATCTAAATTGTTGTTGCTTTTATAAGAATAAATGTTTGCAATGTAGTATATTATCTGCATTTCGCCGGTTTTTCAATTTGACTTAAGTATATAAATATTTAATGGGTTTTCCTTTGCGCGCCATTTTCTTATTTCCTCTGCAAATGTTTAAGTAACGTTTTCAGAGGCTTTATACTTTTCTTCATATGGAAATTGATTTATTTGAGTCTTATTCCAAAGAAAAAATTCTGATAGACATCAAAGTAAGGTTTATAAACCAAACATAATGATATTTGGTAAAAGGTTCTTATATTAATATAATAATTGTACAATTAACCATAAATCGATCGTCCAATTTTATTACTATAGTAAAAACCAACCTATTTTCATACTGGAGTGGAAACAAGAGAAAACATAGAAAGTGCCAGCTGCATTTCTTCCCGCGAATTTAAAAATCAGCTAGAGGATCCGAGAGTTTCAGTATATTGCAATTTAGGCGATGGGCTGACAACCTGTCACTACAGCAATATACGTGCAAATCCAATTTAAATAACCCTCAAAGCTTTGTCGGACGTGGTGGAACGACTTTTGATTGGATCGTTTACGCTCTGCCTACCCCGTTAGGGATGAAGGCGTAATTATATGTATGTATGTATGCATTTTTAAATCGTGTAAAGGAAATCGTCACGTCTAAAGAGTCTTTGTCAGTAGTAATATTTTGTACAGCATAGAAGCATAGAGTTAACTGTTATCCGCATGTTTTTGACGAACTTGTCTATTCTCCATCTCAGTACCGGGACTAATAAAAAACTGGCATTATTTTAGGGTGTGATTCTACCCATAAAGCTTTCCCCAAGGAACATAAGTCAAAAAATAAAATTTTGCCTCGAATACAAATTGACTGGAGCCGCTAACACCGCTGGCATGGGAGGACCAAATTTTTTTGTTCGTTGAACGACCTATGTTCCTTGGGGAAAGTTGAACAATTTTATGGTACGGTAGAATCACACATTAAAATATGCCCAAATATTATTTATTGCTGTCGTGGCAGGTTGTCAATTATTGCTGTTGTGGCAGCAAATTACAATATACTGGAACCCTTGGATCCTTTTGCTAGTTTGTACTTACTTTATGCTGCTGGCACATTCTTTGTTTTTCTCTCGTGCCCAGGCCAACATAGAAGTTCATTTGATTTACGTATCTGCAAAACTTAAACATTTTAGATATTTAGTTACAGCCATCGCTTTAATTCGAATCTGTATGGTTGGGAGGACTGGTAGGTAATAAATATAAAAGCGGAATTCGAGCACTTATTTACCGTTCATCCATTCATCACCGTTTCAATAAATAAATAAAGTTACGAAAGTAATAAGTAAATGAGTTGTTTTTGATTAAAAAAAAACTAATATTAGACTATTGGCCAAAACCTCGACTTTGTCAAAAAATACTAGTTTTTTTATCAAAATCCTAGACTTTTCTCTGGATTATGACCAGTATTTTGTCAAAATCAGGGATTTGATCAAAATTCCAGTTTTTTGAGCTAAAACCTGATTTTATCATAATCCTGCGACATATCTAGGTTTCTCCAAGTTCTTTGGATGCTATGATTCGTGATTTCGGACTAGTTTTTCATCTCGCACTCTACTTAAATTGACTACATCTCTGCGTAAGATAGGGTATACAGTTATCCGACAATTTATACGTATAGGCATTATTCAATTGAATGTGCAGCATTATAGTCCATCATTTGTAATAGTCACAAAAGTTTTATTGGCTACATTACCACTCTACCAAAAATACTCAAATACATTATACTAGGTATGATAATAAAAATGCTTCCATACTGGACTGGGGAAAAAAAAACATAGTATAGCCGGCTGCATTCCCTCCGAGGCATGCTGTAAAAACTAGCTAAGGAATTCGAGGGTTTCATTATATTGCAATTTAGGTGATGGGCTGAGAACCTATCACTACAGCAATATACCTACATATCTATCTTAAATAACCCTCAAAACTTTGAACGACCCTTGTTTACCCAGTTAGGGATAATAGCGTGATTATATGTACTTATGTATGTATGATCCAACCCTCGTTCAATCCCCTGGATTAGGTAGCCGACCCCGTGAGATACGGGATAAGGCTAGGGAGATGATGGGTATGATAATAAAAATGCTTCCATACTGGACTGGGAAAAAAAAAACATAGTATAGCCGGCTGCATTTCCTCCGAGGCATGCTGTAAAAACTAGCTAAGGAATTCGAGGGTTTCATTATATTGCAATTTAGGTGATGGGCTGACAACCTATCACTACAGCAATATACCTACATATCTATCTTAAATAACCCTCAAAACTTTGAACGACCCTTGTTTACCCAGTTAGGGATAAAAGCGTGATTATATGTACTTAATCGCGCAAATTAATCGACATGTGCATCCTGCCCGTCCTAACCTACGGTGCACAAACTTGGTCTCTCACAGAGTGTCAAAAATCCAGACTCAAGGTTTGCCAGAGAGCAATGGAGCGCAGCATACTAGGCTTCAAACGGATAGACCGAGTTAGGAATACCACACTGCGTTCCAAAACTGGCATAACAGATGTCGGTGCAAAGACAGCCAAATTGAAATGGGACTGGGCCGGACACGTCAGCCGTATGCACCCGGAGCGATGGACAAATGTCGTCACCCAATGGGTCCCCCCTGGCGGACAACGTCGACGGGGTAGGCCTCGGAAGAGATGGCGAGACGACCTGAACGCATATTGCAAGAATTGGTGGGAGGTTGCCAAAGATCGAGAGAGGTGGAAGAAGGATGGGGAGGCCTTTGCCCAGCAGTGGGACAGCATAGGCTAACAATAATAATAATATGTACTTATGTATGTATGATCCAAAAACTGATGTCAACATTGTAGTGAGGCTGTTCTCAACAAGTGGCCAATTCTGAACGTGGTGCGATCGACCGATCACATCTCATCTTGTTCTATTCACGGTTTGGGAATTGTCTTTCAATGAGTATGGAATATCTTTTCATGGGCTATATAAAAATTTGCATTTTGACTGTTGTAATATATTTTTTCATATACGTGATATTGACTCCTGTGTCTAGAATAATTATTTGCTAATGTGACGTCGCCTGTCTTTCTAGGTAAACTAGAATCTATGCATAAAAAAATAATTGATGTCGGAACTTATTTCCTTGTTGTCTTCCATGTTGGACTGGGAGCGAGAGAAAAACATAGAATTTGCCAGCTGCATCTCCTCCCGGCCATGCTATAAAAACCAGCGAAGAGATCCGAGCGTATCTGTATATTGCAATTTAAACGATGGGCTGTCAACCTGCCACTACAGCAATATACCTACAAATCTATATTAAATAACCTTCAAAAATTTGTCAGACGTGGCGGAACGACCTTTATTTAGGTCTAACTTCATTAGGGATAAAGACGTGATTATATGTACGTTCGTTTATTGATAGTAGATATCATATAGTTGAACTTTCTACCTTTAACTTATTTGGCCTTATTATTCTAATAAAGACTAGTCTTAATGAGAGTCAAACCCATCTAAAAATAAATCAAAGAAAAAAGTCCACGTGATATTTAAAAACTCCTCCATACATAAAACCCAGCCTACTTCACTATGAGTCTAACTTTATGAATTGCACTGGGAGAACTTGCCACTACGCCCGGCAGTAAAGCCACAATGGACGATCTATACCACCTTTATAGCGCTTCTATACGACTAAGAGTGCATTAATACGATGCAGGTAATCACCGAGGAACTTTCCACCGCTTTATGAATTGTTGAGTATCCCTGGGTGTTGTAGGCCTGGTTCTAGGACTCTGAAAGTTTTATAAGTGCTTAAATTAGAACCGTCTTGTTATGTAAAGCGATATTGGATTTTAATAAGGGTTGGAGACAGTTCTTTGGTCTTTGTACATACATACATACATAATTCACGCCTTTATCCCTTACGGGGTAGGCAGAGCGTTTAACGCCTCGTAAAAGGCGCTTTCGCCACGTCTGACAAAAATTAAGGGCAATTTTAGATTGTAATATGTATTGCTATAGTGACAGGTTGTCAGCCCATCGCCTAAATTACAATACACTGTAACCCTTGAGTCCCTTTTGCTGACTTCAACAGCATGCCCGGGAGGAAGGGCAGCTGGAACATTCTATGTTTTTCTATCTCTCCCAGCCCAGCATGGAAGTACGTTGGTCTTTGTCTTTGAAAATACTTGTAAAAGTTGGAGGAAAGTAATAAACGAAGGATTTTTTCAATGAACTCTGGTATCAGAGTTATTAAACCACCTATTAGAACAGCTAATAGGGCTTAGATATGGTTTGTGTAGCGACCACTATGGCTTAACGTGCCCCCCGAAGCACGGAATATTTTTTGTTCCAGACAATGAGGAGATTCAACCTGTATTGACCTAACAAAACCGGGGAAAATCTCACAAAATTTTAAATTGACAAATATCAACTTTGTGTTTCCCAGGAGGGCCTAGGAATCGAACCGAGGACCTCCAGATCGTGAACCCATAGCTCTGACCACTATACCACAGAGGCAGTGAAGGATCTCTAAAAACATCTTACTCTGAGTGTATTCCTATTATATTTTAAATACCAGTCGTCTGTGAGACACGATAGTAAGTAGTTAAAGTGACTTCTCCTTCTTCCTCTCGAGTACATACATACATACATACTATCACGCCTGTATCCCTGATGGGTTAGGCAGAGCATCAACGACCCAAACAAAGGTTATTCCGACAAGGTTAGTCTGACAAGTTTTGAGGGTTGTTTATGTTATATCGGTCTGTACAAGTATATTGCTAATGTGACAGGCAGTCAGCCAATTGCCTAAATTACTATAATTTAATGAAATCCTGGAATCCCTTAGCTGTATTTTACAGCATGCCTGGGAGGAGATGCAGCTGGCACGTTATGAGTTTTTCTATCGCTCCCAGTCCAGCATGGATGATAAAGAAACACAAATTTTGTCATAGGCCAAGATTCTAGATTCCACCGGCTAAAACTAAAATTAAAATCTTTCTGTCACTTTCGATACAATAAATTTGAAAAAGGACAGACAATTTATACTCTATGGTTTAACACTTTGTCCGCTAGATTTTGAAGCATTTGCACGTTTCCCCAGTATTACTGTCAATTTTATCCGCCATATCCTTGGACGAAACAACCTCTGGACGTGCAATTATGACATTTTACTCCTTACCCCTCTAGACCGATAGTGTGAAATTTGGACACAGTAAACAAACTACCAACGTCAGTGTGACTTCAAATTTCGAGGAGGAAAAATACCTTTGAAAATGGTGAAATATGCTGTTTTGTTTAGCAAAACTTATAGTAATCGAATCAGCAATATTTTTTTTCATATGCAATTGTATTTTAGATCAATATTTCTTGTTATTTTCTTCTAAAATGAATAAAATGCGCGGTGACAGGAGTGAATAATACGACCCAATAAAACATCCAGGGTTGAAGGAACAGAGAGTGCACCTGTGTGTAGTGCAAACACTTAGGCACTAAAAAACGAATCCTGTGCAGTTGGCCGATCCCTGGGAGATTGGCCGCCATCACCGAAAATCGGTGGGAGGACTAATTATTATAGTATGTAAATGAATATGTACATTTTTTAAATCGAAGCCACGTAGCTTAATAGATATGTGTATTTAGTTCCAAGTCAAAACCCAAAATACAATTTATTCATTTCCCCAAGTCGTAACTTAAGCTACGTGTAGCGTGATGCAATCTATGTTTGAGTCTACAAAATATTTAGATGAAAAAAAAAAGATGCATCAAAATCGGTTGAAATACAACCAAAATTCAATTAACTGCCAACCCCCTAAATAAGGCAGTATGATATATGTATCCTTTGTTGAGTCAAATGTCACTTAGTTGAATAAAAAGACTCCCATCGAAATCGATTCAGTAGTTTTGGCGTCATGTTGATATCAGACAGATAAATATTTAAAATTTATTATATAGGCGTTGGTGGTATCGCTATAATGCCTATTGCAATAACGTTTCCATGAAAATATTCAAAGTACAGACAAGACCCCTCTAGAGATTTCTTAGTGTATAGATCGATAATGGTATAAATTCAATGAATAGTGGTCGATTTGAAAATTTTACTTTACTTTTATTTCAAAAATAATTTAATAAAAACACGTGTTCATATTTCTATGATTCAGGAAACATCATTCACTCAACATTCATTCTTTATCGATTATCGACTAGGGTACAACACTATCTATGACACGATCAAAAAAGACATACAACCCGAATATTTAAAAAGTGTCAAAAATAAACAAATATGTTAGGAAGCGCGTAGTTTTTAAATCTGTTCGGGTATTATCTGTCATACCTCCCTCCCCCCTAGTTTTGGTTGAACGAGTTCTCATACATTTTTGTTTGATGACGCGTCCAGAGGATTATTCGTCCAAGGCCATATCATATGACGGCGGATAAAAATTACTCATAACGCAGAAAACCACTGACTATAAATTAAAAACCGAAGAGAATACATAGTTCTCCTGTCCTTTTCCAATGTTTCTAGTCTGACAGTGACAAATAAATTTTAGTTTTAACTGGCAAATTTAGAATCGGGCCCTCTATAGTAGTGTTAAAATAAAAATGGACACGAGGCTCGGAATTTTACGCAGAACTAATGGAGGAAGACTGGCTTTTATCGCGAAAGCTTTTAGCCACCAACAACACATTTTCCAGTTTTTTACATACAAAAACAGTTTTTTTCGATAGGCTCGTTATCTCGTTAATAATTTTACGTGATAACGATGCGTGATTTGATGATTTACCAATTTCCTTAAGAAATAAAATGTGTTGTTTATGTACACTTAGTTTTTTTTTAATTCATAAAGATGTGTCGACGAGCGATGGAGCGGAGCATTCTCGGTGTTAAAAGGATTGATCGCATCAGGAACACTACTCTTCGCTCCAAAACTCAAACTACAGACGTGGGCAAGAAGGCTGCAAAGCTGAAGTGGGACTGGGCAGGTCATGTCACCCGAATGCATCCAGAGAGGTGGAGAAACAGACTGGTCAGAAACAGCCAAGAATCGGGAAGCCTGGAAAAAGAAAGGGTAGGCCTTTGCCCAGCAGTGGGACAGTTTAGGCTAGTATAATAATAATAATAAAGATGAGTAAAGTGGTCATTTTTAGTCTCACATTGGGCTCGATTCTAGATGGCTTCGGCTTAAACTAAAATTAAAATCTATTTTACACTTTCAGACTAAAACATTGGAAAAGGGAGATCTATTCTCTCCAGTTTTTAATTTTCAGTCGGTGGTTTTATGTATTATCTGTCATTTGTATCCGCCATCGTATGATAAGGCGGATAAAATTTGAGAGAAATACTGGGGAACTGTGCAAAAGTGCGTCAAAATCTAGCGGACTAAGGGTAAAGTAGAGTAAATCGCCTATACATTTCAATTTAATAATTTTGAATGTGACAGATACATGTGAAATTTCGTTTTAGCCGGTGGAATCTAGAATCGAGCCCATTTATAGTTTTATTTTTGCGTTGTCAGGAGTGCCTGAGGGATTCTATTTACCCCTCATTTTTGCCTTGGAAACAAAACGAACCAAATACCTAAATAGTGGTCGGAAAAAAGTTGATGTCATTGTCACAGAAGTTGATTAACGTGGGTCCCAGACAATACAGTGTGACAAGGGTTTTAGTGAACGTGTGTTGGGTCGCTGCATTCTATGAAGATCGGTCAGAATTAGCCTCCGTGATCTAGTGGTCAGATCCATGCGTTCACGATCCAGAGGTCCTGGGGTCCATTCTCAGGTGGGACACAAAGTTGATATTTCTCAATTTATCACTTTGTGAGATTCCCCCCATTTTGGTTAAGATAATGCAGGTTGAATCCATACATACATGTAAGTGAGATTTTCCCCATTTTGGTTAGAACAATGCAGGTTGAATCACATGATTGTATGGAAGAAAAAATATTCCTTGCTTCGTAGGGAACGGCAAGCCGCTGTCTTTGATAGTGGTCGTTACACAAACCATGTCAGAGGCCTATAAGCTGTGCTATTAGGTGGTTTAAAAATTCTGACACCAGAGTTCATCGGCTCGATTGACTCGATACCCACATGACAGAAGAAATTAAAAATTGCGTTGACTGCATTAGTTCTTTATTTAACCACGTTCATCAAAAGCGTGGTTGAACAATACCGTCATCAGATGTAATATACATGTCCCCATACAGCTAATTGGGTTGCTGATAATGTGTTTGCAACAGACTATGTAGCAGGAACGAGGGTACTGGGTTCATTAGGGATATAATTTCGGTGGTTCTGTGAGATAAAGGTACTTTAGCGTGTAAAGAAGAATCCAATTTCCAATTTACACTTATTGTTTATTCAATTCGTTTTTTAAATAATTAATTCCAGTTGAAATCAGCTTTATACCAGACCATTGTAGCAGAATTGATGTTTATCATACGCCTTTATCCCTAATGAATTGTAGAGCGTAAACAACCTAAACAAAGGTCGTTCCGCCACGTCTGACAAAGTTTTGCGGGTTATTTAAGATATATTTGTAGGTATACTGCTGTAGTGACAGGTTGTCAGCCCATCGCCTAAATTGCATTTCTTAGCGAGTGGATTCTCGAGTCGAATAACGACCCGAAGCAATATACTAAAACGCTCGGATTCCTTAGCTGATTTTTACAGCATGCCCGGGAGGAAATGCAGCTGGCATATTCTATGTTTTTCTCTCGCTCCCAGGCCAGCATGGATGTTTATTTATTTTGAAAATTAGTTTACCTTATGAGTAAGTTGATTGTCTAGTCTACGTTGAGTACGATTGGCACGGATCTATACTTTAAGTGACGATCCGAAAGCAAACAAAATGTATTTTTTAATAGCTCCAAGGAGTATTATTTTTAAACCTTATAAACCTCATTTTTACCTGTATATTTTCACATATAATATGATCATTATTCACGACATAAAGCTGGAATATACTGAAAATCGGATCATAACTAATTAAATTGAGCTTAAAACATTAGTTGGAGCGCGTAAGACCATTATTTTCATCCATTTTCTGTGTTCGCACAGAATGTTTTAATTTAATTAACGGATCTCACTCACACAGGGGCTGATTTTAACGTTTAAATTAAAGTATCTTCTTCTGTCGTGTGGGTTTTCGAGTCATATGACCCGATGAACTCTGTTGTCAGAGGTTTTAAACCGCCTAGTAGCACAGCTATTAGGCCTCTGACATGGTTTATATAACGACCACTATCCAAGACAGTCCAAGATTACTTCCATGCTGGTATGGGAGCGAGAGAAAAACATAGAATGTGCCAGCTGCATTTCCTCCCGGGCATGCTGTACAATCAAGCTAAGGGATTCAAGGGTTTCAGTATATTGTAATTTAGGCGATGGGCTGACAACCTGTCACTACAGCAATATACCTAGAATTCGTTCTTAAATAACCCTCAAAACTTTGTCAGAGGTGGCGGGACGACCTTTGGTTAGGTCGTTTACGCTCTGCCTACCCCATTAGGAATACATGCGTGAATATATGTATGTATGTATGTATCCAAGACAGCGACCGGGACCGACGGTTTAACTTGCGCTTCGAAGCACAGAATCTTTTTTTTAGACAATCAAGTGATTCTGCCTGCATTGTCCTCACGAAACTGTGGAAAATCTCGCAAACCGATAAACTAACAAATATCAACTTTGTGTTCCTTCCTTCTGGGAATCGAAACCAGGACCTTCGGATCGTGAGCCCATGGTTCAGACCACTAGAACACGGAGGCAGTTAAAAGGTAGCATGTGAATTGTGGTAGGCAGGTATTGTTTGAACGTGGGAGTTTCTTTTGTGGTAGACTGTATTTCGTTTTACCCGACTGCGCAACGCAAAAGAAGGTAATGTGTTTATCAGCCTATCTATGTATGTAAGATTGAGATGTATGGAAGATCCCCTGTGACGCACTAGAGACCACACCCGTGAGCCAATTTTAATAATTCGTACGTCTATCAACCAGGCAAGGTCTGTCTTAACCAGGCAAGTGTCACTGATGACATGATATGCCAAAAAAATTATATGGCGACAATTAGACGCCATATTGTAAAAAAATTAAAAAAATATCTCGGCGTACTATGCAGAGTGAGGTATCATTGGATAGGTATTTTAGAATCAATTATACATTTCTAACATCGTTTTTAATTATGAACAATCGTTGATGATCTATAATTATGTGTTTAAGATGTTACTAAAAACCTATGGACTGTTCTGTCTGAAAATATTTTTTTTTTGTTTATAACTACGCAGTTGGGTTTTTAGAACTATTTAAATTACTTGTTATTTGACATCTTTTTGTACTCGTATCTTAATTAAATTACCTACTCACTAAATTGGGACACAAAAAATTGAGAACCTACGTTTTGTTTCTTGAGGTTTGTCTGCACGGGTACGGCAAACAACTCTTTGAACTCCTTGCTTTGATAAACAATAAACTAACACGAGTAAGTTTATTGTTTATCAAAGACTCCTTGTGTTTTTTTTCTTATATGGTTTGCATTTATAAATTAAACTATTAAACGCAGCATCCGTATGTAAGGAAACGCAGAATCATATAAGAAAATCAAAGGAATAGTGTACATTGTCCAAATTTTAGTTTCTCTGAACACCACTGCCGAAATATTATTTTTATAAACAAATCTGATATATGATTCCTTATATCATTGACACTGGCGTCGAATCTCGCGACATAATTCTAATTCTTAGTAGGGCTGTCACTTTCTTAACTTTGACATAAGAACAGGATAGCAAATAAACACATAACTTTAATATTCCTAATTTGACGTAGGGCGCCTTAAATAAGTAACGAGCATAGATCATGCTCTCTTATTTTACGTCAATTACGCAGTCCTACGTCAGATATTTGTATGTCAAAGTTAAGAAAGTGACAGCGCTACTAAGAATTAGAATCATGCTGCAAGAATCGAAGCCACGATACAGATAATAATGCTTCCTTAATCAATTTTATTTTTCAATTTGTTAAGAACATAGAACTTGTCTTCTCTAATAGAATCATCACTGTCTTTGTCTGTCAATTTGTAACTAAGGTAGCGCTTCAATATTATATTATCTAATAAATAAAATTAAGTTGCTGATGCTTTAGTATAAAAAGTAAATTATAAACATGAAAAGTAATAACTATCCCAATAAATTATACGTCGAAAAAAAATACTTCACACCACACGATTTCTTGAAAATAAAGGATTTTATGAAGCACTAGCGACCCGCCCCGGCTTCGCACGAAAATTATCAGTGTTTCTCTACTATATTATGCATGTATTATACATACAAACCTTCCTCTTGAATCACTCTATCCATTTAAAGAAACCAAATCAAAATCCGTTGTGTAGTTTTAAAGATTTATGCATACATAGGGATATAGGGACAGAGAAAGCGACTTTGTTTTATACTATGTATATCACATACCTGAAAAACTATAAGACGGAATTTATATACATTTTCTTTTGTTTTCCTTTGGATCGAAATGTGTTGCGGCTACCTTACAGTTTTTCGAGTGTACGACACAACTATGGGCCAGAGTTTGTTTACCGCATATACATTATAGTTCAAAAACGACCTAAGATCAAAACCCTTTAGACTCACAGACTTCTAGACCACAAAGGTAGCTAAATTATACTTACCAATGATTACCCTTAGGTCGTCACCAATGATTGAAAAATAAGTACATTAAAATTATTCTGGTACTATAGCCAAACATTATAAAATGTGCCCCTTTAAGGGCAGCAACACACAGGCGTCACTTACTGCACGCAAGGTTGCGCTCAACACGTTGTCAATGCTTGCTGGTGGCGCATGTGTGTTGTAGGCAATGCAAAAAGCATTCACAGCGTGTTGAGGGCAACCTTGCGCGCAGTAAGTGACACCTGTGTGTTGCAGCACTAAACTAAAAACCAAAAGCCTGTATCTTAGTTCTTGTTTGTACCAGGTAGATACCTATTAATCAAAGTCAAGATGAATAATAATAAGTATAGCTGCCGGCCCTAAATCCGTGCCTGTCTCCCTGAATTAATGCAAAGCAGGGGATTACGCCTGTAATTGTTTACGCCGGGCCACTGCAAGTAATTACGAGTACGGGAACAAATTGTGAGAACCGTTAGGGTAAGTTCACGCCGAGAAGTGATGCGACGCGACCACAGAGAACAGTTTAAAAGAATAGTTTATTTGTGACTCAAACACGACGCATATCCGAAGCTGCTATAATATTTCTCAGATAACATGAGTGTCCTTTCAGTAGGTAGGGAATATAAAAAAAACACAGGTGCGAAAGAGATTTCTTTATAACTGTCACAAAATTGATGCGTTTGACATAGTATTAGGATGCTCAATTGCTCATGCTATGAGAAAAAGGGAAACGCCAAGCCACTAAAAGTTGAAGTATTGATGATGCTTCTTATTGTACCACGAAGTGACAGGCTGCACTGCGCAAGGTTGCGCGAGGAATTTTAGAATGCTGTCCAGGAAATATCTATCTTTTAGCTTATTATATAAATTCGATGTTGAGCTGTGGTTGAGGGCAATTTAGCAGGAACACTACGTCTTAACTAAATCTCATCTCCTACAGTTACTGGTGTTTTTTTCTGTTCTTTAGTAGAAGAAGTCTTTTCGTTTAAGTCGTGTCATTTGTAACGCCAAATTGCCTTCTTTGTATTACGCTTTAGAAAAGTGTGCGCCACGTCACATCTCGCGTCGCTTCTCGGTGTGAATTGTCTTTTACCAGACCATAATGATTACAGAATTGTGTACTGGCTCATAATATGGGGCAACGCAATATTAGTATTTTCTTCTATGCTGGACTGGGAGCGATAGAATAACATAGAATGTTCCAGCTGCATCTCTTCCCAGGCATGCTGTAAATATTTGCGAAGGGATTATACATATATATCCTATAGAACCCTCAAAACTTCACAGACGCAGCGGAACGACCTTTATTTAGATCGTTGACGCTCTGCCTTTCCAATTAGTGATAAAGGCGTGATGTATGTATCATCATCTCCCTAGCCTTATCCTGTATCTCTCGGGGTCGGCTACCTAATCTAGGTGATTGAACGAGGGTACTGGTTTTTACACAGAGCGACTGCCATCTGACATCCGAAACCCAGAAGGGAAACCAGAGCCAATCCTAGGTTAGGTCAGAGTTTTCAAGCCGCCAATGCTTAGCACTGGCCTCTGCCATGGCTTAACGACTAACATCTACGGAATTAAGCGATATAAATTCGATATAATTTCGTGCTTCGGAGGGCACGTTAAGCCGTCGGTCCCAGTCGCTGTCTTTGATAGTGGTCGTTACTCAAACCATGTCAGAGGCCTGATAGTTGTGCTACTAGGCGGTTTAAAAACTCTGACACCAGGGTTCATCGGGTCGATAAACTCGATACCCACTCGACAGAAGAAGAAGCAATATAAACCGGGACCAACGACTTAACGTGCCTTCCGAAGCACGGAAAAAGCTTCGAATAAACGTACATATGAAATTCGAAAACCGAAAAAACATTGGTACGTGGTGAGATCAGGAGGCAGTGGCCCTATCAACAACACCATCGGGCTGATGTATGCATGTAGTACAGTATTAATACTTTTTATAATTTAGAATAAATATAGTATTATGGTAAATAGCTTTCCTTGAGGATCATTTTGCGCTTCTACAAAAGTTAATAATAAGTGTTGAATGGAAACGATCTTTATCCAAATGAGGTCAAATCGTGTTAAAAGACATGCACCATTGCTAGTTACACTTAAAGTTTGTATTTATAACGCGATTTTAAGATTGAGAGCAATATTAAGTATGGATTTGACTGCCCTGTCGGTACTGAAATGTCATTTCTGATACGAACTCAAACTAGCTGTCAGTCTCAAGTTCTTGCTCTTTATCAATACGGCCTTAAAGTTTGTATTAAGAGGCGTGTCTGGTAAACTCGTTTCTCATGTAATTGGAAAGGACATGTCTAAACAAGTTGGGAACTTTAGACACGAGTCTCTTGTCAAATATGTTCAGACAGAAGCAAGGGCCATGCGGCGAGTAAAACAACAAAGGAAAAGGCCGAAATGTATGAACTGAAACCCGGACTACGTACCTACACTGTAGTATAGTAATACATCTCTGGTACTTAAAAAGAATGAAATTAGGCACGATTCTAGATTTACCTAAAACTAAAATAAAAATCTATTTGTCACTTTCAGACTAAAAACTTTGGAAAAAGACAGGAGATCTATTCTCTCCGGTTTTTGATTTACAGTTTGTGGTTTTATGCGTTATCTATTATTTTTATCTGCCGTCATATGATATGGCGGATAAAATTTACAAAAACACTGGGGAAACGTACAAAAGTGCAAAACGTCTTTTTTCAATTTTATAATTTTGAAAGTGACAGATAGATTTTAATTTTAGTTTTAGTCGGTAGTATCTAGAATCGAGCCCATTGTTAGTAAATAGGTTTGTCTAAAAATCAGTAAAAAGCTAGACGTATAAATGATATTAGTGCAAGAGTGTGCCTGTTTCTAAATCTTTAAAATTTTAAATGAAACCTTAGATGCATGTTAAGAGGCGTAATAAATAAATTTATCATAGAATTCTTTGATACAAAATATAAACAGTATGAATATTTTATCAAAGAGTAAAGTGACATAACTCAAAGATAACACAGACAGGAATCTCATGCCATCCCTCGGGAAGTAGATTAGATTTCTCAACCGGAGAGGTATTTGAAAAGTTTGGCATTCTTCAGGGGAAGCTCGTCATTTGTATTTCGTGTTAAACGTTGTGGACTGTTATTACGAAACTTGACTAATTACTGCTTTTCATCACTACGTTCTGAGAGCTGTCAACACTGTCAAATAATTGAGTTTTTTTGGTGAATTCGCATTTTGTGGCAATCGTAATATAGACGAAACGTGTCATCCATACAACGTTGCATTACTCATAGGAAAGTAGTATTAGTATTACTGAACGCGAAGGACCTATTTTTTTTATTAGAGATAGGTTAGCTCTTGACTCTAAACACAGGGTCAGGGATGACCGTGACAGAGTCGACGATGAAGCAAAGCTCACCTAGAAGAGGCATGTTATGGCACTGGAAGTATCACGCACCGACGGAACACAGCAAGCTCTTTGGCGCCGGACTCCGGTAGGTCGGGAGGTCGCGAACCTGGCGGCCCCGAACGGAACCTACCACCGTTTTGTTGGGATTGTTCAGCCGGACTTATTTACAGGCAAGCCTGTGTTGCCGTTGCCCGGGGTGGACCACTACGAGGTAAATCCCATACCACAGCAAAATAATGAATTTAAACGACTTTTGATCCAAACTATGTACATAGAATAATAACTACTTAATTTGCTTAGCCATCTACGAGGGGTATTTATCAAGAGTTTCGTACTTTAATTTGAGACGGCAAGTAATGAAAGTTTCCTTTGAATTCACAAGCGACCCGAATAGAAGATGGCTTCGCATTTCTTTCACAAGTTATGCTTTTAGAAGAACTTGTGTTTTTAAATCTGATATTATATTATACAAAACTATACTTATAGCATACAAAACTTTAAAATATTTTAATTTGAAATGAAATAGGTACTTAGCATGTGACGACAGACGATAACAACAAGTACTTATCGATAAATTCTTGTATCTGGTTCTATGCCTAATAAATTGATCATCAAGCCCCAACATGACTATGACTTGTATTTATAAAGAGATCTCAAGAGCAATATAAAGTTGGGATTTGAAAGACAAAATTGTAATAAAATATTACTTTTCTGATACGAACTCAAACTAGCTGTCACTCTCAAGTGTTGTTTATCAATATGGGCCTGGCTATTTCATATATACACAGATATAATCACGCCTTAATCCTAATGGGGTAGGCAAAGCGTAAACAACCTACACTAAAGACGACCCGCCACGTCTGATGAAGTTTTGAGGTTTATTTAAGATAGATTTGTAGATATATTGCTGTAAGGACAGGTTGTCAGCCCATCGCCTAAATCGCAATATACTGAAACCCTCGGATAGTTTAGCAGGTTTTTACAGCATGCTCGGCAGGAAATGCAGCTGGCATATCTATGTTTTATTCTCGCTTCCAATCGAGCATGGAAAATAGCAATTTTATACGAGTATCGTAAAATACACTGAAACTTTTTACTCTGCTTGAATTCTCTAGCGAGTTGCAGCAACTAAAGGTATTCCCTACTTTCTCCGGAGTGCATAATTTCCGCCTGCTGAGCAAGGCCGGAAGTATAAAAATTCGGACAAGCGCGAGTTGGGATCGGGACGAGCTAAGTATGTAATGAAAATTATAAAGGTACATAGTGGTTTTTTTTTTCAAAGAAAGTGCCCGATGATGTAGTGGATAGGGCCACTGCCTCCTGAGCGGGAAGTCCTGGTTCGAATCCCACCACGTACCAATGTGTTTTTCGGTTTTCGAATTTCATATGCACGTTTATTGGGATACACTTTTTCCGTGCTTCGGAAGACACGTTAAGCCGTTGGTCCCAGTTAATATCGTTTAATACCGTAGATATTAGTCGTTAAGCCATTTCAGAGGCCAGTGCTAAGCATTGGCGGCTCGAAAACTCTGACATAATCTAGGATTGGGTCTGGTTTCCCTTCTGGGTTGTGGAGGTCAGATGGCAGTCGCTCTGTGTAAAAACCAGTACCCTTGTTCAATCCTCTAGATTAAGTAGCCGACCCCGTGAGATACGGGATAAGACTAGGGAGATGAGTTTTTTTTTTTCAAAAGCAGTAAACTTGTAAGAGCGCGCGAAAATCTTGCAGACAAAACTTAAAACGATGAAGTATAAATTTCCTGACCTTTTTCAATGTTATTATTCTGAAAGTGACAAATAGATTTTGTTTTAGCTTTAGCTGGTGGCATCTAGAATCAAGCCATTATTAAAAATTAAAAAGATTCAGTTATATGATGATTGTTTTCCTCTCCTGATGAAGATTCTCGTATAGGGTCGAAATGTCGAGGGCTATAGGGAAAGGAAGGTCCTTTCAATACATACAAGTAAGCCGAACAGTTTTCAGTATGAATAACACTTGTTTATCGTTTAGTGTTAAAATGATGATTGTTACTCAATTACGCTTCAACCTCAGACGAACCATAAATACATATACATATAATTACGCCTTTATCCCTAATGGGGTAGGCAGAGTGTAAACGACCTAAACAAAGGGCGTTCCGCCACGTCAGACAAAGTAGTGAGGGTAATTTAAGATAGATTGTAGGTATATTTCTGTCCAATCCAAAGAGTTTTTAAACCGTCCAATAGCATAGTTTATATGTCTCTGACATAGTTTGTGTAACGACCACTATCAAAGACAGCGACCTCGGGACCGCAGGTGTAACGTGCCCTCCGAAGCACGGAATCCTTTTTCATTTCGGACAATCAGGCACTTAGCCTGCAATGTCCTAAGCAAACTGGTGAAAATCTCACAAATAGTGATACATACATACATAAAATCACGCCTTTATCCCTTACGGGGTAGGCAGAGCGTAAAACGCCTCCTAAAAGGCGCTTTCGCCACGTCTGACATAAATTGAGGGCAATTTTAGATTGTAATGTGTATTGCTGTAGTGACAGGTTGTCAGCCCATCGCCTAAATTACAATACACTGTAACCCTCGAATCCCTTTTGCTGACTTTTACAGCATGCCCGGGAGGAAGGGCAACTGGAACATTCTATGTTTTTCTTTCTCTCCCAGTCCAGTATGGAAGAAATAGTGATAAATTAACAAATATCAACTTTGTGTCCCTGGGAATCGAACCCAGGTCCTCCGGCTCTGACCACTAGACCACGCAGGCAGTTTACGGAACCCTAATACTTTTAAATGGCTATTTGATTAATGCCCAGCCATTTACTCTAATGATACATGTATGTAGTAGATTTAACATACCTGCCCACCTGTTCTTTTTTAAATAGCACTAAGGAATTTTGCTGGCACATTACAAATTTTCAGTGGTTTCTTTTTAAGATTAATAGAATGTAGCTACTCTTTTCAAGCGAAGAATTTCGTGATCAGAAAAGACATAAGACCTGCTACGAAATATTCTTCTTATTTTTCCTTTCATGGAATAGAAAGATGATCACACAAAATACGCCTTTATCCCTAATGGGGTAGGCAGATTGTAAACGACCTAAACAAAGAAAGTTCAGCCACGTCTGACAAAGCTTTTACGGTTATTTAAGATAGATTTGTAGTTATATTACTGTGGTGACAGGTTGTCAGCCTATCGCCTAAATTGCTATATACGGAAATTCTTGGATTCCATAGCTGAGTTTTACTGCATGCCCGGGATAAAAATCATCTGGCACACTCTATGTTTTTCTCTTGCTCCCAGAACACAAAATGGCCGAGAATATTTTCTGTAAAAAGTATCAGAAGTTTCTGTTTTTGTAACGACCACAATCAGAGAATTTGAATTTTATGTTCTTACAAAATCTTCTTACTTAAGAGACGAGAAATAAAAGTATCTTTATTAGCAAGGGTATTAAAGATACATACGTATATAGTCACGCTTTTATCCCTAATGGCCTAAACAAAGGTCGTTCCGCCACATCTGACAATGTTTTGAGGGTTATTTAAGACGGATTTGTAGGTATATTTCTTTAGTGACAGGTTGTCAGCCCATCGCCTAAATTGCAATATACTGAAACAATCAAATCCCTTAGCTGATTTTAACAGCATGCCCGGGAGGAAATGCATTTGGCACATTCTATGTTTTTCTCTCGCTCCCAGTTCAGCATGGAAGAAACGATACGATTAAAGATACTACCTGCAATAGCCAACAAATAGAGAACAATCTCACAATAAGGCAATTAAGTTTGTTCTACCGCCAGGCTAACCCAAGGAATCAAACCCACAATCTCCGGTTTGAAAACCAAAGTTCAGACCACTGAACCACAGAGCAGCTATGATGATTAAGCTGAATCATCAAAAACGTAGCACAATGAACATCTCGAAGGCTTTTACCCTCGGACTAAACTACTACAGAGCATGATTAATGATAACAGTAACGGGAATAAATATAAACCTCTCATCGACTTCATTAAGAGCATTTTAAGGAAAATGTCTAGATCAAGTAAGGGAATATTGGTATGAGCTAATCTTTTGTGGACTGAAGATTGTGGTATTTTGTGGACTAAAGATTGTGATCTTTTGTGGACTTAAGATTGTGGTCTTTTGTGGATTAAAGATTGTGGTCTTTTGTGGAATAAAGATTGTGATCTTTTGTGGACTAAAGATTGTTTTACTCTGATTACAGTAGACTTTTAGGGCCCTACTGATGTACAGCATGTAAAAAAATAGTACTATACTATTACTATATTAGTACTGGTAATCGGATTTAGGATCATAAATTAGAGAATGAGCATGAGACTGAACATTTTACTCCAAGGAAATGTGAACAATAAGTTTACAGATAAAAAAATAATTGGTCTGTCTCCCATACCACTAAGATGACTCAAGTAGTTGATACCATTTTGTATAGGACGTCAAAATAGGTACCTATAAAATTACTTATTCGACCTTTTTTAATCCTTTATTCCTTGGGGATGTTTGTAAAGTTTCAGAGGTAAATTCATGACCAGTTGAGGCGGGTAGAAAGAGTACACCGTTTATAAGTTACGGTTGCTTGTAAGAAAAAATAAGTATTTATACATTTAAGAGACATGCAAAAGTTTTGTTCACAGCTACGCACAATTACTCGAAGCAACTGAAATGAAGTCTTTTACACTTACACTCATATACATTTACATACATACACACACACTCACAGTAATACGAACATTACCATAATGCATTTTGTTTTATTTTTCTCTTTACATTTACTTTGGATGACTCTGTTTTAGATACACATAGTATTTTTTCTTGCCCTCGCTTAAGTACATTGTTTTTAGTAAAGAAATAAAAGGGTAAGGGCTGAAAATCAGTGTCAATAGTGCTGTCCCCGGCAGCATGTTGACAACAACAGAGTCCCTGCCTTTTGCCAAAATGTATGTATTGTTTTTTCTTTCTTTTTAATGTTCTATGTATTATATGTTATAGCAATAAACGAATTCTTCTTCTTCTAAATTATTTTACTGCTCCTAACTGCTCTGTGACTGAAGCCAGGCGCTAAATAAAATGAAACGGAAAGTAAGGCGCACGCCGCCCGCGGATAAAAGTAGCAACTTTTGTTTCATGTAAGCCCGCTGTTTCTATTTCTGTTCGTCGGTGAATAGTAAAACTATATTCACTTGTATATGTATAGGTGGCAGTGCCCTCGTTGTCTGGTTTATGTTTTAAATGTAAAAACAAAACACTTGTTGTCTTGTTCTTACACGTAGTGTGAAGAGAGCTTTACATACATACATATAATCACGCCTTTATCCCTAATTGGGTAGGCAGAGCGTAAACGACCTATAAAGCGATCGTTCTGCCACATCTGACAAAGTTTTTAAGGTTATTAAAGATAGATTTGTAGGTATATTGCTGTAGTGACAGTTTGTCATCCTATCACCTAAATTGCAATATACAGAAAACCTCGGTTACTTAAGCTGGTTTTTACAGCATGCCCGGGAGGAAATGCAGCTGGCCCATTCTATGATTTTCCCTCGCTCCCAGTCCAGCATGGAAGTATCGCTCCCAGTCCAGCATGGAAGTAAAGAGAGTTTTTCTTGTTCAATAACTTTCTTATATATTCACAAATGCCTAGCTTTGATTAATTCTTATGTCAGCTAATAGGTACATAACTTATAGCATACTAAAACTATAGGATACCAGCATTTTTAAATAACAGTGTAGAAGGCACTTTGGCCCTTGCGATGACTGTGAGAGAACACGAAACGCATCGGTTCGTCGTTTGTTGACCACTGTTTCGTCTTCATTTTTGACTCATCAGATTCGAAAGCGTCTGTATGACAGTTTGTTTGCAAGTGCTTCGCTCTTGTGAGCTTAGCTTGTTTGGATCGGAACGGAATTCAACTCTTTACAAGCAGCCGTTAAAAATGATCTCCGTAGAGTGGTCTTCCCCGCAATGTTTGTTTTTTTATAAGCTTTCCACATTAACTTACATAGAAGAGTCCTCCTCAGTTTTCTTATAAATAGTATTACTTAGGGCCGCATTTATAAAGCGAACTCAAGATTGAGAGCAGTATTAAGTATGGATTTGACAGGTCATAATGTACTGAAATGAAATTTCTGATACGAATTCAAACTCGCTGTCAGTCTCAAGTGCTGATTATAAATATGGGCCTTAGTATAGGATCGATCAGGTTTACTTAAATATAAGTGTGGCTGACCGATCCCTTTTTAAACGGTACGTAGTAGAAGTAGGATTCACGTGACGAGGTAAGCCTCGTGATAATTTTCAACAGAGTACGGTGCCACAGCTCGGACACTCCTAACTATCATGTCATTTTGGTCACACATCGACAGACGGCATGTTGCACTTGGCATGTGTTTGTGTGCGTGTTATAAGAGTTGACAAAATTTGTTATACCGTTCATAATCATCACTTGATTCATCTGGTTCTTGATAAAATCAACGTTTTATAGTAGTTCACTGTAACTGAATAGTTAGAATAGATTACGTGGCATATTTTGTATGAATTTACTTACCGTTTCTTATCACTGTGGAATCTAAAAAAGTTCCTATTGGAGTCATATCTTTTGGTAGGAAGACATCCGTACACGGAACAGTATCTAACCATCTTTGGAACACAAAACTTTATTATTTCCGTTACACTGGAAAACATGCGCGCGCCATACCCGTTAAGCGTACGCTCAATGTGGCCCACAATCCGGCGCGGAGTGTGACGTATGTCGGACAGGGGAAGGGAGGTGAATGTCCATTCTGTATGTAGTACTATTATATATTCTGTGACGGTGCTAAGGATCTTACTCAACATTACATTGCTATCGATAAGTAGAGAGCACAACTTAAGATGACGACTAGCCAAGTGGCGCCCCATTGAAAATAAACATAACATACATACATACATATAATCAAGCCTTTATTCCTAATGCAGTAGGCAGAGCCAAAGTCAAATCAGTTATATATATTCTTTATTGCGTACAAAAAATTTACAATAAATAAACAAATTTAAATTTAGTTCACAAAGGTGAGCTTATCTCTATAAAGAGATCTCTTCCAGCCAACCTGTAAAACTGAATATGAGATAACAATATATACGGGGACAAGACTGTACACGCTGTTGACTTTTACATATACATATAACCTAGAACCTACATAAACATACATATATATTACTTAAATAAACATCTATAATTATTTATTTCCAAAAAGATTCCTAAGAACACTTTTAGAAAGTCACAAGCGAGTCTATTTACCAATAAGAGCGTAAACGATCTAAACAAAGATTGTTCCGCCACGTCTGACAAAGTTTTGAGGGTTATATAAGATAGATTGTAGGTATATTGCTGTAGTATCAGGTTGCAATATACTGACAGGTTGTCAGCCAATCGCCTAAATTGCAATATACTGAAACCCTCAGATCCGTTAGCTGGTTTTTACAGCAAGCCCGGGAGAAAATGCAGCTGGCTCATTCTATGTTTTTCTCTCTCACCCAGTTCAGCATGAAAGAACATCTGGTTGTTCAGTTCCATTAATTCTTATGCTTCTGGCATTATGCTACATAAAAATCAAAGTTCATTAGGTAATCTCCTTTAACCCAACGAGCGCCCTGTCAGATTTTTCTGCTAATGACTCAAATGTCAAGGTTCTTTAGGGCCGTATTATAATCAGCTCTTGAGATTGACAGCAAGTTTGAGTTCGTATCAGAAATGTCATTTCGATACAAAACCACACTTAAGATTGCTTTCAGTCTTCAGATCGCTTTATAAATACGACCCTTAGACAGCACACAATGTCAACTAATTTGCGCTCTCAAATTTTGACGCACAAACGGGGATTGTGCGTTCGACACACAATGGATTAATAAGTAAACAACTTAGGAATAAATTACTTTGCAAACTTATCAAAACTAAAATTATTCCCGTTAAATTCACGTCACAAGCTTAAACTTAAACTGTGTCATTATAATGTGAGTTTGAGCAGTTGGACTAACACTCTAATTGCCATACTATAATCGTTAAATAGAAACATGGCGGAACTTAAATCTCTGGAGATTTTCCTTGAATCGTTGTTTGGAAACTAATTGCTGGTTTATGTTTTCCTACAGACTGTTGCAGACTAGATGCCAGAAGTGATTGACGTTCACTTTAAATATAGATAAACCAAAAAAAGTATCACCTGACACGTCGCCAGGTTTCAGTGTATTGCAATTTAGGCGATTAGCTGACAACCCGTCACTATAGCAATATAAATAAACATGTGTAATAAAAAACACTCAAAACTTGACAGAAGTGGCTGAACGACCTTTGTTTAGTTCGTTTTTGCTCTGCTTGCCCCATTAGGAATAAAGGCGTGATTTCATGTATGTATAGCTGACATTGCTACAATCGCTGTCAGTGTAACGTAGCCAATTTTTTGTTCCTAATAACGCCACCTGAACAGTTTTGACGGGCGCATGAGTTGAAAAAAGAAACTAAATGCCACCAAAATGGCCGCCAACGCCCCTTGAAAATTCGAAACAACGTCGCCATCTATGACAGTGTGGTCTTCACACAAACTATACCAAATTAAGGCATAATAAGAGCAGGGAGAAGCGTGCTTCCTGTTTATATCTATTAGGTTTACACTCATTATAATATTTTTGTAGTATCTATATCAAGCAGTATTTGTGGCATATCTGAACTACAGTTTTATCTAGGGAAGTGCTTCAGGAACTCTATATTCAGTGTTCAACTGTGTAACTTAGATGTTTTTCGAAATACAGAGATTTTCAACAGTATTTGACTTTTTACTTAAAAGTTCCGGTAACGAATATTTTCAAAAGATTATAAATATTGAAAACTACCGAAACTTAAATAATAAACATTTAAAACATTGTTCAGCGTACAAACAATTAAATGCATGTGTTGAATGCAAATATAAGGAGTATAATTTATTGATGCACATCATCATCATCATCTCCCTAGCCTTATCCCGTATCTCACGGCGTCGGCTTCCTAATCTAGGGGATTGAACGAGGGTACTGGTTTTTATACAGAGCGACTGCCATCTGACCTCTGCAACCTAGAAGGGAAACCAGACCCAATCCTAGATTAGGTCAGAGTTTTCAAGCCGCCAATGCTTAGCACTGGCCTCTGATATGGCTTAACGACTAATATCTACGGTATTAAACGATATTTACCGGGACCAACGGCTTAACGTGCCTTCCGAAGCACGGAAAAAAGCACCGAATAAACGTACATATGAAATTCGAAAACCGAAAAACACATTGGTACGTGGTGGGATTCGAACCACAACCTCCCGCTCAGAAGGCAGCGGCCCTATCCACTACACCATCGGGAATTATTGATGCACAATGGTACACAAATAACGCAGGTGAATTAAAAACGCATACCTATAATAGTAGAAAATTGAACAGCTTTCACGAAGAATTTCTTTCAATACATGAATAAACATAGTTTTCCCATACAAAGTTGTCTGAACAAAGAGGTTTTTTTAGGAAGTATTTCCTGAAAGTTTTTATTATTATTTTGTGAAAGTTGTTCAGTTTTGTTAACACAGCAACCCTTATCAATTGACGGAAAACGGTCAATAATCACCTCTTATACAAAATTTCCCATTTTACTTCTTTCTTCTTAACAAACCTGCAATTATTGGTTTTAGGTGGATATTAATAAAATCTTAGCACACCCTAGAGCAAGTTCAATTTTATAGCTGTAACAAATTGCTTTCATAAATCTTTGCACACATTTTTCCGAAATTGTACCTCGAAGCAAGCTTGCCTTGATTTTACCTTATGCTTTACAATTTTACATTTACCTTCAGGTTATTATCATGTCTTGGCTTTATTTTACCATCAAAATTAAACTTCTAATCAGTTTTCCAATGATTAGACATGAGATTGTAATATTTTCACTAGAAACAAACAACATTAATTTGAAAAACGCCTAGATAGTTCTCTAGTCCATAAAGAAGGTTGTACAAAGCCCAAGCCCAAGACTTGTAATCTGTACCTAGAATATGCCGGGTGTAAGGGTCAGTTTCCCGAAAACTGATAGTTTTTTCTATACAAATTGTTTGATCGAGGTGGTCATTTTGTATGAAACAGTCAATATTTTTTTCATTTACTGAAAAAAACCTGGCGTAAGTTGTCCAGTTTTGTTGGCTGAACAACCGCTATCAGTTTGCGGGAAGCTGTCCCTTACACCCCGTATTATTCACAATTCTCTTCAGCCTGTAATCTCCGGTGATTCAGTTACCCCGTAAGCGATTCATTTTATGTCTTCGAATCGGTGCCCGGTCACCGGATGCACTAAAGATGACCATTCTGTACGTTTCTGTATTGAAGGTGTGTTAGAGAAGGATTTGGCTAAGAATATCTCATGCTTGCTTGTGTGTAACTACCTCCGTGGTCAAGTGGACAGAGTCATATGCTCTCGATCCGGAGGTCCTGAGTTCGATTCGCAGGGAGAACACAAAGTTGATAATTTTGTTAATTTATCACTTTGTGAGATTTTTCTCACTTTTGTTAGGATATTGCAGGCTAAATCACCTGATTGTCTGAAAAAAAAAAAGTTATTCGGAGGGCACGTTAAGCCATCGGTCTCGGTTGCTGTCTTTGATAGTACTCGTTAGAGAAAACCATGTCAGAGTTCTATTAGTTGTGCTATTAGGCGGTTTAAAAACTGACCCCCACTCACACGACAGAAGAATAATATCCATGCGAAGTGTTCCTTTTCCGAATGTTCAATTTCTTTGTCAGTTTGCGTACTGATTTTAGCTCTGTATTTCAGTGCTAGCAAAGTAACTCAAAAGCAAAAAGTATCTACTGATTATCTTACCTATAAGATAATAGTCAGCTAAGTTTTACTTGAAGCATTGCTGATTATTTAAAGTTTTCCCTAAAACCAAACAATTTGCTAATCTGTGATTTGCCTAGCTCAGAAGGCAAAGTAGGATTAAAGATTTAAACTTTTCAAATTTTCCTTAATCGTGAATGTTTAAGACAATCTAAGAACAGGCTCGTATTTATGAAGCGATATTAAACTTGACAGCAATATTAAGTATGGATTTGACAGACCAGTTTATACTGAAATGACATTTCTGATACGAACTCAAACTCGCTGTCACTCATGATCACCGCTCTATAAGAGATAAGTGATATAAAGGGATTTTACTAAATCTCAAATATACAGGTTGTCAAGGACAGCGTCCCGCATTCTGATCAGGGTTGTTCAGTAAACGAAACTGAACAACATCCACCAGAAAATTCTTTCAGGAGATGAAAAAAAAATGTCCTTCCCATACAAAATTACCATCTTGATCAGGAAATTTGTATGGAAAAGTAAAATATTTCTTTAATTTCCTGATAAAAAAATCCTGTTCATAGTTTAGTTTGACTGATCAACCCAAATCCATATGCGGGACGCAGTCCCTTACACCCCGTATAGTTTAGCCCCGTATAGCCGGTATTATATAGGTAACATTTTCAGTTAAGGGGCTTTCCTGGGCTAAGTGGCGCCCTCATCGGTAAAAAAATCATAATCAACTGAAAACAAAATCAATCGAAAATCCGGTAGATCAGATTGAGGTTAAAGCAATAAAGGTCATTTGGAACTTCATAAAGTTGCAACTTATAGATCGTTGCAGTTACAGATAGGAAATTTGCGAAAAACGGCCACTTTTAGCACTTTTACTATCTGTAACTGAAGTGAACACTGAATTATTAATTTATAATGCTTAAAAAAAACTTTAGTACCCATACTTTAATCTGATCTACCGGATTTTCGATTAATTGCGTTTTCGGTGAGCAATGATTTTTTGACTGATGAGGGCGCTGGCGTGCACCGGGGATCCCCTTAATACACAGTTACTTGTTCCATTTAAAAAACTAAAATGTAGTTATAAGTATTTTTGGCACATGGCTCTACATTTGCGTACGAAATAAATACGGGTACAATTCTACTTGACTGAAAAATAAACCTGAAAACATGATATAATCTGATTGTCGATATTTCTAATACCATAATCCTTTAGTAAGGACATGGGAGACGTTCCTTTTCTTTTCTCCCCGACTTTTTACTCCGTGCAACGGAGCGCACAGCATTACCGTCCCTAACACGATTTGGGCGGCAAAAATGACGAAAATAGCAACATTTTACCAGGTTTTCGGCCATTTTCCTGCTTCTGTCTGTATTTCTGTCGTAATATTTTGGTGGAGTTTTACAACATAATATTTTGCCATATCTGATGAATAACTTGGTCTCACTGTTGAGATCGTTTAGTGCTTATATGAAATCCTGTTTTATAAAATGTATTTATATTTCGATGATGGACTGGGAGCAACAAAAAAACAAAGAATGTGCCAGCTGCATTTCTTTCCAGGCATGCTGTAAAAACCAGCTAAGGGATCCGAGGGTTTAATTATACTGTAATTTAGGTGATGGTAGACAACCTGTCACTACAGCAATATCACCACAACTTTTAGGCAATATGTTGAGTTATGTGTTTAATAATAATAATAATAATAATAATAATCATTTATTTCAGGCATTTAAAATGTACACCCATATTCAAAATTATAATATAATCTAAATTAAATTATGTTATGTTACATTAAATAAAATTAAAATTAAATAAAATTAAGTTAAATTAATTAAATTATCATTCTTATGTTGCTTACTAGCTTACTAGCCGGAGTGTTTAACAATTTGTAGTATTTCTACAGTCTTTTTGTTTGTTGTTACTACATTATCCATCTTAAATGATCCTCAAAACTTTGTCAGACGTGGCTGAACGACATTTGTTTAAGTCGTTTACGCTGTGCCTACCCCATTAGGGATACAAGCGTGATAATATTTATGTATGTATGTAGTGATTGGGATCAACAAAAACAGAAATAAGTGCTGTTTCTCTTTCGGGTAGAGTAGACGCCCATGTTCATTTTGGACTACTCGTCACTATATAGCAATACATTTGTCTTGTCTGAAAAGGGGAAAATTTAAACTTAGGCGTGTGAACAAATTACAATTATTCTAATTCGCGTCTAAAGTTCAGTACAATAATACAACGCTAAACTTCAAAATCGAAAACTTCCCGAAACCGATACTTGGAGTCTCAGTTTGAAGTCGAAGATAATGTCAAAAGGAGCGGCGTCAATTTCTGAACGGAATTGAATTTATGAACTTGTTGTGGCGAATGGCGACTGAATATAGAGTCAGTCGACTGTGAACGATTGATCGAAATGTTCTCTTTCGAACTACATTCGCTCGACTAACCCGCTGTTGACTCCTTTTAAATACATTGTCGAAGGTAGACGTGTCTTTGTTCTTGTTCTGAAACTAAATCTTGCCAGTTACGTTATGTTATGATTAACAAGAAAAAGTTTTATTGATACATACTTATACATTCCTCTATACAAAAGCAGTATACATCTAAAGCGGGTGTCTCCTTACTTTGAAAAATACCTAAAATAAACCTCGTGTCTCACCATCTACTTGTTTTTGTAGTATACATAGCAAGTACACCAGCGAGTATTTTTATATAGTTTTTAGTACAACATGCAAGTATCACAGACCAAGTACAGTAAACGAACTGCCTCCGTGGTCTTGTGGTCTGAGCCATGGGCTACTGAGCCGAAGGTCCTTGGTTCGATTTCCAGGGGAGGAACACAAAGTTGATATTTGTAAATCTATCACTTTGTGAGGTTTATATCACTTTACATATATCACTTAGGGGATATTGCACGCTGTATCACCTGATTGTCCGAAAAGTAAAGTTAAGCCGTCGGTCACAGTCGCTGTCTTTGATAGTGGTTGTTATTCAAACCATATCAGACGCCTAATAGCTGAGTAACTATACGGTTTCAAAACTCTAACACCAGGGTTCATCAGTTAGGTGTTAGACTGGAAAACCCAATCGCTAAGAGAAAGTAGAATAACCCAGAAAAATAACACGTGAAGAAATAATAAAACGGCTCTTAGCCCCTCAGGAATCGGTAACGGCAAACTCAATTGACCAACTCTAGAACAAGAGTACAATTTGATCAATCGTTTACGGTCGGTCAACTGAGGACTGTATTCAGTTGACCTAATAAATTTCATTTTTATCAGAAATCGATGACGGATATTATAACCTCCACCAAACTTTAGAGAAATTACTTTAGAACTGGATTCAATTATTGGCGTTCTTTATTCTCCACAACTTTGTAATTTAATTTCAATCTGAAATGTATTGACGGATATTATTGCCCCCAATAAGTTTGACAGGTTAACTTTCAATCCGGCCCTACAGAAATATTATATTCCATATTCGCTAAGATCCAAGCAGCAAATACACTTCCCTGCCGGTCGGGCCCGATTTAGTAAACATTGCTGCTTAGCTGAAGAAGTTAATTTCAAGTAATATTTGTGCACTATCTATGTATATCAAATGGGGCCCAAATCGGGCCCGATCAGCAGAGAAATGTAATCACTGATTTAGTGACACTATTCTTTCTTTCTAAAATTTCTTTTATGATTTGTCAGACATCACGAAGACTCACTAACAAGTTTCTTAACTCTGCCTGCAAAGTGAAGGCAAATACAATGTAAGGTTAACAAAAAAATCTCCCATTTCTTCTATTTTAGATAAAATCTAGAATGTTGCGGCTTACCCAGAAACAAATAAATGGACATTAACCCGTAATCATGTCGTGAACCCTGCTCCAAACACTTGTCAAATTACCACTATCTATCTTCGCCTTAAATCCAGGGTGTTTGGAATGAGGGCGCAATCGGACTTCCTCTTTTTATGAGGTCCTGCCTGATTTTGTAGAGAGAAAGTTTTTCTTAAACCAAGCTTAAGCCTGATGGAGCCGAAACCTATTGCACGCAATATGTTCTTGCTTCAGTACTGGACTGGGAACGGGAGAAAAACATAAAATGTGCCAGCTGAATTTCCTCCCGGGCATGCTGTAAAAACCAGCTAAGGGATCCAAGGGTTTCTATATATTTTATTGCAATTTAGGCGATAGGCTGACAACCTGTCGCTACAGTAATATACCTACAAATATATCTTAAACAACCCTCAAAACTTTGACAGACGTGGCAGAACGACCTTTGTTTAGGTCCTTTACGCTCTGCCTACCCCATTAGGGATAAAGCCGTGATTATATGTATGTATGTAATATGTTGTAGCTATTTACTAAATTGTGTAAAGTTTTTAAATACGGTTCATAATTTTTTTGAGATTTTACTTAAATTTTTTCTACGCTTCTTTTTAATTATAAATGGGTTTGCTCTTGACTCTAGTCTAGATCGGGAACGACAGAGACGGAGTCGACCATGAAGCGAGCTCACCCAGAAGATGCCTGTTTACTTTAATTTTGAACTGTTGGTATGCATTTGGAAACACGGACGCAGTTATAGAGTTCCACTCTCGTGCGCATTATCAAAATGACTTTTACAGTATGCCCGGGAGGAAATGCAGCTGGTACATTCTATGTTTTGTTCTCTCTCCCAGTCCAGCATGAAAAAACAAATGCATTTCCTATTTTGAATAAAGTCCGCTAGGATCAGGCATAAACCCTCCTAAACTTGTTTAGATATGCGTGCTGAAAACTCGTCGTGCGTGTAGGCCCTAAGTAAATTTTTATTACCCGACTGTCAAGGAAGGGTTATGGTTTTCGCGCGTATCTTGTATGTATGTATGTACTGTTTTGATAAACAAATATATATATATTCCAATCAGAACTTAAGCTAGGTTACAAACAGTTTGCACTTAAATAGATATAGACATTGTTAGTTGTAGTGGACTGGTGCCCGAGCTAGGCGTAAAAGCCTGTATTACAGGTCACCAGGCCTCCACCCCTTATTTACCATCAGTTACATACTGTGCCCTAAAAAGATAAGTTATGTGGTAGGGTAAAAATACGAATAGAAAATTTAGTGAGATAGTATGCATGCAATGTGTGTATGAGTGAGTATGTGTGGGTGTGTGAAATTGTGTAAGTATTGTCTTGGAGAAGACCAGTGTATAACTATTACAAAGGGATTATGTTTAAATAGGTATGAGTATGAGTGAGATCTGAAAGGGAGGGAACGAGCAACCCTACGACGGAATAACTGGTTTGTCTTGGGATCAAATCTTGGATTCGTTGCTCGATCGTGCTGAGCTCGTGGAGACGAATAAGTAGCTAGTGCGGTACCATAACGTGAAAATGTTTTTTTTTTGATATTTCTTTATTACCTCATATATCCAAAACAGCAGAATGGAATTCGTAAATTAGGGTATCTTTCGATTGGTCTCAAGCATCTGAGTGTTTTTAAATAGGAGTAATTTTTCATAATTCAAAATGGCGGATTTAAAGCGCAAAATTGTAAGTATGCAACCTATCGAGTAGGGTATCAAAATAAAGGTGATTAAAAGGAGTTTACAAAAATATTAATAATTCATATGAAAAATCTAAATTTTAGAACTGTTAATGCATCAAATCATTTTTTATAGGTCTGCAGTCGGGTTGTTTGAATTATTTTTCAAATTACTTGTATTATGTGTTTCTGGCGTACCCAAACTCTCTGTGGATGAGGGATGAGACCCTTAATTAATGTTTATATTAAACGCGCCCAAAAAACTACCCGAGTGGAAACTTAAGTACCTACATCTCAATTTGACAAAGTGTAGTTGGTAGGTAATGTCTTCCGTAAACGTTTCGGGTTCGATTCTAGTTGGGTAATTTTTTTATAGTCTAGGAAAACTGTTCACAAAAGCGTATTTGGACTATCATCAAATTACATCGAAAGGATACCAGCACAGATAACTTATGATTAGTAGCGTGGCGGGCTCCCAGAATACCGGTATTGCAAGCTGGTACATTCTACGTTCTTCTCTTGCTCCCGGGATTGAGCATTGAGAAAAATATCAAAGGGTATTAAACATATCGAAAAGTGAGAATCTGAGCGTGAAACTGAACAACTTTCCCTTAAGACCACAAGTCGGGAAATAAAAAAAAATACTTCCTATTCTAAATACGCTACCAGCTAATGCATTTTGTTTGTATTTTATAGGCCATCCCTCAAATTCACTGATTGTTACTGCATTCCCGGGAGGAGAATCAGCCGGTACATTCTATGTTTTTCTATCGCTCCCAGTCCAGCATGGAAGGCTTAAAGTTCCGACAATATATGCTCATCATGTCCCTAGTATATCACGGGGATGGCTATATAATCTAAGGGATTGAACGAGGGTACTGGTTTTTACACAGAGCGACTGCCATCTGACCTCCGCAACCCAGAAGAGAAACCAGACCCAATCCTAGATTAAGTCAGAGTTTTCAAGCCGCCAATGCTTAGCACTGGCCCCTGGCATAGCTTAAGGACTAATATCTACGGCATTTAACGATATTACCGGGATCAATGGCTTAACTTTCCTTCCGAAGCACAGAAAAAGCACCGAATAAACGTATATATGAAATTCGAAAAACGAAAATCACATTCGTACGTGGTGTGGTGGGATTCGAACCACGACATCCCGTTTAGAAGGCGGCTACCCTATCCACTACACCATCGGGCTCCTTCAACAATATTATAGGTTAGTAACGTGAAATTGAAATACCCCAGGAACTCTATCCCAAGAGGAAACTAGTGAGTATTGGACTCAGGTACTGGACTCCCGCCAAACAATCACAATGTTCGGTATTGCCAACTCTTTAGTTAGTTTTTACTCTGTGGAACTAATATCGACTAACGTTGTAAGCTGAATAGAATCGTGGGAGGAAAGTTGTTCAGATTAACATGATATTATATATTGAACGCGTTAAATGGTCTTTTCTATCTCATTACAAAATTTTGGTAACGGGATATTTCTCCCATTTTCTATATTGAAAATTTGGGCTCGTATTTATAAATATATAGATATATATAGATCTCAAGATTGAGAGCATTATGTCCGGTATTGATAAACATCACTTGAGACTGACAGCTAGTTTGAGTTCGTATCAGAAATGTCATTTCAGTACAATATGACCTGTCTTATCCTTACTTAGTATTGCTCTCAATCTTGAAATCGCTTTATAAATACGAGCCTTAGGCCAGTAATTATAAACAGCACTTGAGACTGTCAACTAGTTTGAGTCCGTATCACACATGTAATTTCAGTAGAACAGGACCTGTCAAATCCATACTTAAAATTACTCTCAATCTTGAGACAGCTTTATAAATACGAGCCTTACTAATTTGATTTGAAGTTGCACTGCGCCGACTTAAATTTCCATACAAAATCGGCGCTTCCTATTAGCGATGCGCCTTAAATGGTCTTCTCTACCTTCTCTCCGATAAGGAGTTCCCAAGGCAACGCCATAAGCCGAGGTTCGAGCCCTAGTGGGCGCCCTTAGACAATTGCCATTACATTTAAGGGTGTAGATTGCGTGTAGAAACTCCCCCAAATACCCGCCTTTAGTCCAGTGTCCAGTTACTTCCATGCTGGTCTGGGAGCGAAAGAAAAACAGAATGTGCCAGCTGCATTTCCTCTCCGGCATGCTGTAAGATCCAGTTAAGGATCCGAGGGTTTCAGTATATTGTAATTTAGGCGATGGGCTGACAACCTGTCACTACAGCAATATACCTAGAATTCTATCTTAAATAACCCTCAAAACTTTGTCAGACGTGGCGGAACGACCTTTGTTTAGGTCGTTTACGCTCTGCCTACCCTATTAGGGATAAAGGCGTGATTATATGTATGTATGTATGTCCAGTTATATACACTTTGTAGTATGGTGCAAAGGTCCATTAAAAAATAAAATCAAAAAAAGGTCTTCTCTACCTCATTACAAAATGTTGGTAACGGCACATTTCTCTCAATTTCCTTATTGATAATTAAGTGTCATATTACATTCATACATATAATTACGCATTTATCACTAATAGGGTCGGCAGAGCGGAAACGACCAAAGGTCCAAATATACGAAAAAACTTAGATCTCTTAGCTGGTTTTTACAGCATGCCCACGAAAATATGCAGAGGACATATTCTCTGATTTTCTCTCGTTCCCAGTCCAGCACGGAAGAAAAATGTATCATATTAACAATGATGAATAAATGATTGCCATTGAAAAATACTGATACCTAAGATAGTCTTACTGATAGCTTTATTCAAAGCCAATCACTTTTGATATAAAGGAAGGCGCGTATTTATTTAGGAGATTTATGATTGGTAAAATTAAATTATTAACCTGTTTACAAGATTTATTTAAGGGACGATCAGAGCTGTGACGGTAGCGCCATCAGATTTTGGTTAATCGTGCCGGAAATACAAACATTTTCGTGAATATTAAACGAAAACGTTTTGCGAGAATGCTGTTCCAGCCCAGCTCCAACTTCTTCTTAGCAAGTGGATTTTAGAGACGAATAACGAAGCGGATGAACTCTGGTATGCGAGTTTTGAAACCGCCTAGTAGCACAGCCTTTAAGCCTCTGACATGGTTTGAGTAATTACCGCGACAGCAACGCAAAATATAAATAAAGACTAAATAAATAAATACTAAGCAAATGCCTTTAAGAAGAAGGAGCAGGCAGGAGCAGAAGCACGGAATCTTTTTCTTTTCAGACAATCAAGTGATTCAGCCTGCAATATTGCGGAAAACCCTACAAAGTAAAAAAAATACAAACATCAACATTGTGTCCCCCTGGGAATCAAATCCAGGACCGCCGGATCAGGAGCCCATGGCTCAGACCACTAGTCCACGGAGGTACTTTGTAAGTATAAACGCTCAAAATTGTAGTCCAGCGGTTACGACAAGCTTTTGCTTATTCCCCTTCTCTGCGCTCAAAATTGAGTTTAGGAATTCACTTTTTCACAATAACTACCTCCGTGGTCTAGTGGTTAGAGCCATGGGCTTACTTACGATCTAGAAGCACTGGGTCCAATTCCTAAACACAAAACTGATATTTGTCAATTTATCACTTTGTGAGGTTTTTCCCAGTTTGGTTTGGACATTGCTGGCTGAATCACCTGATTGCCCGAAAGCAAAATGATTCCCTGCTTTGGAGGGCACGTTAAGCCCGGTCGCTGTCTTTGACATGGTCGTTACTTAAACCATGTCAGAGACCTAATAACTGTGCTATTAGGCGGTTTCAAAACTCTGGCACCAGGATTCAGCCGAGAAGAAGAAGATCGCTTAAATTGTAGTCCAGCGGCTATGACAAGCTTTTGCTTATTCCGTCTCTCCACGTTCAAAATTGAGTTTTTAAATTAGCTTTTTCCGCTATCACCTCAAACAACAACTGGCCTTTATTATATCGTACTCTGATTAAAGTTAGCGTATTGCAAACTTCCACGGAGTTGAGAGCAAAAACTACTAAGCAGCGATTTTGTTGACTGCACCGCGATTGCTTGGCCGTATGCCAGGATGATTATTGTTGCTAAAGCTAAAGAAATAAAGAAATAAAAATACCTTTGTAAGGTTACTGTATACGGATCCCGTATTGTTGAACCGCTCGAATCAAATTCATATACGTAGGAATAAAATTCACATGCCAAGTAGTGTGAAAATCGCATGCGAAAATTACTCTTTCGTATGCACTATGGAGTTAAAGTGATTCAAAAATTCAGCCCCTGCGCTTAATTCTAGATTCAGCCGGCTAAACTTAAAATTAAAATCTATTTGTCACTTTCATTCTAAAACATTGGAAAAGGATTCTAGATCTTTTCTCTCCGGTTTTTGATTTATAGTCGGTGGTTTTATGCGTTATCTGTCATTTTTATCCGCCATCATATGATTTGGCGGATAAAATTGACAAATACGAGGGAAACGTGCAAATACGCGTCAAAATTTAGCGGACATAGTCTAAAACCATAGAGCCTGCTTTTTATTTCGTTTTTGACTGTATAACCTAACCGTTTGTACCTTCTGAGAATTTTACTTGAGCAAGCTTGATGTATGAGTTTTACTCCACTGACTGCATTTCGGCCCCTATTGAACTAATATGAACTAATATTGTAAGCTGAGTAGAATGAAAGTTGTTCAGGTAAACTAGGCAAAAAAATTATTGAACGCATTAAATGGTATTTTCTCTTTTCTTTCTGTTCTCGCGTGGCAGAAAATTACAAAACAAAAAAAAATACCAACATCGTGAAAATTTTGGGCAATCTTTCTCCATCATCCTTTTTGAGTAAACCTTGTAAACAGATGCATAATTTATTTAGAGCCTTCATAAATCTCCTATATAAATACCCGCGCGATCTATCAAAAGTGATTGGTTTTGAATAAAGCTATTAATAATTATAGTAAGATTTTCTCGTCAGTATTTTTGATGTCATTGATTTATTAATGTTAGCCACTATAATATTTCTCTCATTTGTCAAGATTATGTTCTGGGTTTACCTTTCAACTCCTCAACTTGCCCGGTGACATTTAAAAGAAATTGGACCTAATGGCGTCAATTCTTGCAACATAATACTAACTCATTTCTTTTAGCAGCGCTGTCACTTTCTTAACTTTGGCGTCAAAACAGGATAGCAAATAACACTTTTTATGACTGTGTAACTTTGACATTCCTAATCTGACGTAAGACTGCTTTTTGACATAAAGTAAGAAAGCATCATCTATGCTTAGTTCTTATTTAAAGCGTCTTACGTCAAATTGGGAATGTCAAAGTAATGGGTTTATTTGCTATCATGTTCTTATGTAAAATTTATGAAAGTGACAGCGCTACTAAGACTTAGAATTAGTATTTTGTCTCGAAAATTGACGCAAATTTTGATCCTTAAACTAATTAACGATCCTATAACTACTCGTAAATAAAAAAAGTGAAACAGAGGGAAGTGAAATACTTTCAAAATATCGGAGACGAATAAAAATATTTTTTCGCTGTTAAGAGAGTTTTCAGAAATTTCAAATAAAATGTCTCATACATTTTTATGTGTCTACTAATATAGTGTTTCACTTCCCTCTGTATTTCACATAGCCCACCTGACCTTATATTGCTGAACTTGTAATGAAACATACTAAGTAGTCTTAATAAAACATAGTAGTACCATGGTAGGACTACTGCTAGGCAACACTTTTTTATACTTGTACAAATTCTATACGTAATATTTCGAAAAGCTTAGGCCCGTATTGATAAACAGCACTTGAGACTGACAGCTAGTTTGAGGTCGTGTATGTGATGTAATTTTAGTACAATATGGCCCGTCAAATCCACACTTAAAATTATACTCAATATTGATTGAGTGCAATATTAAGTATGAATTCGCTTTATAAACAAGAACTTAAGTGTTGTTGCTGCGATATTGACAAAGATAATAAATTATTACTTTATCCTAATGAACACCAGGCTTTAGGTGGAGTGCGTTAAGCTTAAGGAGCGAACAGAGCTACGACGGTGGCGCCATCAGTTTAAAATTTATTGTTCCTGAAATTCAATCGACCTTTGTTTAGGTTGTTTACGTTCTGCCTACCCCATTAGGGATAAAGGCGTGATTATATGTATGTATGTACGTATGTATAACCCATAGTATTATTATTCACACTGAGCATATAAGCTAGGTACTTAAAATGTGCAAAATAAGTGTTACATACTTATTATGAATTATTATATTATGGGTTAGAAAATAAAATAACATAGTTACAATTGTCGCGAAACGTAAAATATTCATGAAAATGTGTGTATTTCAGCCTCAATTAATTTTAAACTTAACGCGCCACCGTCGCAGCTCAGTTCGCCCCTCAACTTAAATGGATCTTTTGAATTCTTGAAAATTAAGCAAGCAATACTTAACTTGAACAAATATTTGAACTGAAGCTTCGAGATTAGATAGGTATTTACCGTTGAAAAGATCAGCTAAAGTTTGTACTTAGAAAAGGTATTATTACCATTTTAAGCTGGTTTAAGTGAAACGGTATTCCATTACATTTTACTGAAACGCAGAATATTTTTATCAGTCTAAGCAAATTACTACACCCGAAAATGCAATTAATTATTATTGAATAGGTATTGGTATCACAATAAACTATTATACTTTACGTGTGTTGTTAGAGATGTATGATTAGATTTAGCCTTGCTTAATTTATTTAAGACGGAACAACATGTTAATAGTAGATTTTAGTACAAGTGCACAAAAAAACATTTCTGGCCGAGATTTTTAGCTGCCCGAGCCCGCAGGACTGATATTAGTCGAGGACTTAAATGGTTTTGTGCACAAGTTATAAACTCTGCTTTTCACTTCGATTGCAAGGAAAATTGTGGAAATTCTACAAAAATATTGTTAATAATCTAAACAATTCATTCCTGCCAATTAACTTTTTAAATTTTTCGACATGAAACGTTAGGCTTGGAGTGGAGACCTATACAGCCTACTATTAAATATTTTTGTAATAATAAATTAAATAAAGAATCTGTAATTTTATTGTTAATATTGTTTTATATCATAAAAAAACAAAAGACAAGTAATTTAAAGTAAATATTATAAAATTACAATTGTATCTTTGAACATTTTACTATGTTTGGCATTATGGTCTAATTTTCTTTGTTTTAGAAGAGACGTATTTGAATAGATACGTATCTATTATATGTATATTTATGTAGGCACCCTGCACAAAAGGGCGTTTTCCGAGCATGAGAAGTGAAAATTTTCATTTTCTTTTTTGGTTTGAATGAAGTAGCCATCAATGTTACATATATGCGGGCCGTGGTCAAGGGATTAACTGAGATGATTGTGTATGGTGGTACATTAAATTTTATTGTAAATACTATAAATTATGCTTGACTTTTATTTGAATGTTCTTGATTCTGGTGCCAGCATTCCTCAATAAATTTTGAATAGCGCTGTCACTTTCTCAACTTTGACATAAGAACAGGATAGCAAATAAACACATGACTTTGAGATTCCTAATCTGACATAAGACGTTTTAAATAACAACTGGGCATAGAACATGCTCTCTTATTTTACGTAATATAAGCAGTCTTACGTCAGGTTAGGAATGTCAATGTCATGTGTTTATTTGCTATTCTGTTCTTATGTCAAAGTAAAGAAACTGATAGCGATATCTTAAAATTAGTTAATAGGTTGGATTGATAAAAAGTACTGGTAATCGTCATTATTTGTTTTAAATAATGTTTTTCTAATACAAGTGTTTTCTCTGTACCGTGACCTTGTGCGAAATCATCGTAAAACGATAAAAGCCATTCTATGAAGTTTTTTTTTAGTAATAATGAATGATGCGGCCAGAATTGCCGCCAATATTTATGTTTGCCTGTCCTATTAAACTTAATACCATAGATACAACTGAATTTAGCCTTAAACTTTTTTAAGTCGAGTTAAAAAAGTAACGCCATCCCAACTACTTTTACACCGACTAAAATCAGTTTATGTGTTGGACATGGACCCAATCAGGTTGTGATTACCAAAACCCGCCATCGTTGGCATGGCGTTAACTGCCTTCGTGATCTAGTGGTCAGAGCCTAGGCCCATCTGGAGATCCTGGGTTCGATTCCCAGGAAACAAAGTTAATATTTATCAATTTATCACTTTGTGAGATTTTCCTCAGTTTAGTTATGACAATGCAGCTGAAACACCAACACCTGATTGTCTGGAAGAAAAAAGATTCCGTGCTTCGGAAGGCACGTTAAGCTGTTAATAAAAAAATAATAAAACTGACATAGACAGTGACAGTTCGATGTACATTGCGTAGCTGATAATCTTCTTTGTATCATGTCGGCGTGTAAACTACGCAATGTACGCCGAATTTTCATCGTCAGTTTTATTGAATAGGCCCCCGGTTGCTGTCTTTGATAGTGGTCGTAACACAAAACCATGTCAGAATCCTATTAGCTGCGGTGTTAGACGGTTTAAAAACTCTGACACCAGTTTCTATCGTGTCGATTCAAACACCAACACGACAGAAGAAGAAGATGCTTGGCAAGTGAATTGGAAAGCGTTGTGCTTCATTTACAGAAAACGTTGCCGCCCATTCCTTGGTAGATGGTAGTGTAGCGCTCATAGATGGCGCCACATCAATATACAACAGTCCTGAAACGCGGTATCGAAGTTTTCTCGGCGATCTGCATATAAACAACTTCCGAACTAGTCGGTTTGGCCCATAGAGGGGCGTTTTCGCCCAATATGGGTTCTGACCCCATGACACGCCCGTTTTCAGGGGCGTCGAAAGCACCCACGCCCAGGGGGCCTAGCCCCGAAGGCGTCTTCACGATGGCCGCGAAGTCCAGTCGGATATTTCGTCCCCTGGTCACAACACTTGACCAGGCGGAAAGCTAGCTAGGCTAGCCTTTTCCTATCCATCATCACTCAGCCAATTGGCCTCTCGAAGAAACACCCCCAAAGTAGAAAAACCCGCAGGAAAAGAGGTGATGCTATTTTAACCCGGCATCACATAACTCAAAGCACACAACACAACAATTCCTCCAATTACCCCATTTTATCGCAGAACACAAGGAACGCGGATATTTTCCGCGTGACATTCAATAACTGAACGTGGTCTGAATTTCAATCGGTACCAGAGCGCTTTGAAATTCAACATTTGTTCTGTAAAGCGGAATTTCATTTCTTTTCGCCCCGTGCCTGCGTTCAAGAACGAATGCTGATCCAGTGTGTCTAGGACTTTTTATAAAACACTAGCGACCCGCCCCGGCTTCACACGTTTCAGTGTTTCTCTACTATATTATGCATATATTATACATATAAACCTTCCTCTTGAATCATTCTATCCGTTAAAAGAAACCGCATCAAAATCCGCTGCGTAGTTTTAAAGATCTAAGCATACATAGGGATATAGGGACAGAGGAAGCGACTTCGTTTTATACTATGTAGTGATGTAACAGAAAGGGTATATGCACCCGAAATATGAACCAATATGAAACTGAACAACTCTCCCAAAGGAACATAGGTCAAAATACGAAAAAAATAAGATCTTCCACACAAAATGCATCAGCTGATAGCGCGTTTAGTGTGGGTAATGAATCTGTTTTTCGTATTTCGATCTATGTTACTTTGGAAAAGTTGTTCAGTATCATGGGCTGGTTCATATCCTCTCGGATGCATATGCCCTTTCTGTTACACGTTGTAGTTACAGACAATCAACCTGACATAGAATGGAATATATTTCGTATCGACAATTTCAACCGTTGAAGATGTGAATCCCACTACCTAACTAAACTGGTGAAGATCTGAGTTTTCCCCCATGGAATTCGAATCCATGACCTCCGAATCGGTAGCCCATGGTTCATACCACTAGACTAGATAAAGAAACAGTTTTTGTTCTGTAAACGGGAATCTCATTTTAGCCCCGTGCCTGTGTTCAGCAACGAATGCCGATCCAGGGTCTTGTAACAAGGGTCAACATTCCAACCACCATGTGGGTTGAGATATGAGAATATTAACATACTATTTTAAAACGTAATAAGATTGGTTTTTGTTGTGGTTTCTATAGCTAATTTTATTATTTTATATAGGTCAGGATCTCTAGTATACATAATATTACACACGGTAGCAAGAATCCGGTCAGTTTTATTTAATTTAATGACGACCTGCGCAGGATAATTGGCAGTGTACTTGCCTGCTACGCAGAGGGTCCCGGGTTTGATTCTCGGCCAGGGCAGACATTTGAATGATGAGTTTAAGGCCCGTATTTATAATCAGCTCTCGAGTGTGACAGCGTGTTTGAGTTCGTATCGGAAATGTCATTTCAGAACATAACGACCTGTCATATCCATACTTAATATTGATCTCAATCCTAATATCGCTTTTTGAATACGAGCCTAAATGACTGTTTCTGGGTCTAGATGTTCTTTGTGGTTGTTTCTGTGTAAGTTCATGGCATCCCCAATACAGGGAATCCAAGTGGGGTCTATGAGTGTAATCGTGATATTTTTTTTATTTCCTGACAGAATTTCCTGGTACAAGTTGTTCAGTTTCTCGACTGGGCAACCCCATGGCAAATAATATCAATCACTCAAAAATTTTAATCTCTTCCGATTTTCTCAGTCGGGAAACATTTTACAATTATAATCTTGCGCTCGATGTAAACCTTAGTCGCTATGTCCACAGCTGGCCCGTTGCTATTTGTTTAGGACAATTAATGTTCCTTTAAAGGTTTCATCACTTTGAATACAGAACGTTTTACCTTCAACAAGCGAGATTCCTTTTTTTGAATTAGGGTGAAAAAGAAGAAATAAAATCTCAATTAAGACGTATTTTTCACTCCCATGTACCCATGAAACTGAAAAATATGGTGCTCTTTATTTTTGGAATTTGACACTCACATGGTACGCTGAAGATCGTGGTATCAAATCCCATCCAAGTGTAACTTTTAGCTTCTATATTTTTAGGTTTTTAAAAGGTACTGCTATAAAAAGGTGCTTACACTTTATGTAGATTTCTGAAATGAGCCTGTTTGTCTATTTTTTTCAAAAAAATAATAGAAACATGAGTATTGAGATTTTCGTGGTTGTTTACTACAATTTGATTGTTGTTTTGAACGGAAATATTACCGCGATGATATTTATTGTTCCGAGTAGAGTATGAAACTGCTCTGAAATATCGAGGTTACAATTTTAATCGTGGTAATAACCCCGTTCAAAACAATAATCTAATTATAATAGAAATAGGTTTTCTTTGATAATCTAAAAAAAGCCTCTAAATTAAGTGGTCTAAACCAAAATATTCATGGATATAATCATGCAAGATGCGAGTCGAAAGAGTCAAGATAAGGCATTTATTTTTATTTTTGTAGCCTTTATGAAGTTTCAATATTTTTTAACTTAAACGAATAAACTTTCCTTGCAGCTAACATACGAGTGGAATGCAATAACTTCGAATATATTTGGTTGATATATTAACATTTAACACACAGTAGGGAACACTTCCTTACTCTATAGATTAGTTGGTTAGTGTAGGCATCACTATTTCACTGTTGATAGGCATTTGAGTCTGTTAGTTATCCGAGAACGAACAATCCTTAAATTTAGTGTTCCAATCTTTCCATTTAACTGATAGTTAATTAACCTATATTCATTTTGAAACAAGTTGATATCCCATATAGATAGTACATATAAAATCTTATTCACTTTGTAGAATTCCTGGTTTTGAATAACATGTGACCTCGAATTAGGTGTCCTATTGTAAACACTTGAATGAACCCCAGAAATAGAGGTGTCCCACCATTAGACACCCCTAAGTCCCAGAAATAGTACCCTATATAATCTATCTACCTGAGTGTCCTGTAGGCACTACCTTGGGAATGCTAGTACCCGATAGAGCCCAGCAACTCCACATACAAACTTGAACATTCTTTATCTCAAGCTGTCGTATCTTTGTCCGCAGTTCGCCAGGAGAACGAACGCATAATGATGCAAGACGTCCTCCAGGGGGGAATCTTAAATCGCACCCAGTCGTCGGCGGGATCCCGCTGACGCCGCGATACTCTCCACGACCGCGGCTCGACCACGTCCGGCCTGCCGCCGCGCCGCCGGAGGAGCCCCCCGACGACGACGACGACGAGGGGCCTTCGCCTCCGCAGCCGCCGCACGTGGAGGCTCTCGTGGGCCACAGCGTGGCGAGTGAGCTTTACAACACGACGAGTGCGCTCTACAACGCGACGAGTGCGCTCCAGAACGCGACGAGTGCGCCCCAGAACGCGACGAGTGTGCTCCAAAACGCGACGAGTGCGCTCCAAAACGCGTCGAGTGCGCTCCACGACGCGACGAATGGGTTCCACGGCGCGACAAGTGAGTTCTACAACGCGACAAGTGAACCACAAAGTGCGTCGAGTGAACTACCGTCGGTGAGCTCCACTGTCGCGGCGAACCCCACGTGAGCCGCGCATGTGACGTCACTATGACGATGAAATGAGAGAATTTCCACAGACGTTCCGCAACGTTTAGGTAGATAATGTGAAATTGTGTATAATATTAGTAAAGAATGAAATGTTATTTGTTGTTAACTGGATAGAAAAGACACAATGTCAATAATCGGTGGTAGTTAAGGTAAATGTAACTGCTGAAGAAAGTAATGTAATTTGTGTCCGTCGTGATTGTGCCAAAGACCGGGAATTTGGAGTGTTAAATGAGGGGTGAGCTGGAGCGGTGATCGGTAATGTTGTTAGAGAATTCCACCCTCGTCAAATTGTTTAAACTGCTTCGTAATATCTGCGACGAACGGAATGGCAAATGGTAAAAAAACCAGTGGTTTTCAGTACGAATAAATTGTTATTCACCTCGTGGGGATAGACTTTGCGGGTTTCAAATACTTTGATTAAAGAGCATTTGTTGTGCCGAATGGGAGAATGTTCAGCTCAGTTCAAAAGATTTTTATATTGACCTTGTCGGTCCAATGCATTTCTGTCTTCATAATATAAGTCCGGGAACCAACTAAATATAACCCGACCAAATTAAATTTCTTTCTTTGGTATAGAATATTAGCTTTACTGTTGAATACTCAACGTGAACGTGCTGTGAGGCATAAACTAAAACTAAACTGTAACGGATTATGTCCGAAAAATTAAAATTAAAATAATGTATTGAATATTGTTAACTAGATAATTGAAATGCCTATAATTTTACTTGTAATATTCGTGCACTTCGATAGATTAAATTTATTTTTATCACAAATTTGAACTACATTTTCTCGACGATGCGAATTCTACTGACTTACCAAACGTACGCAAGTAGTGATAAAATGCTGTCGATTCTCTCAACATCATTACTAATCGGACTGTTATGATTTTGGCTGAAGGACTTGTTTCCATGCCAAGTCTCTTTAAAAAAAAATAGCGCTGTCACTTTATCTATTAAATATACGTTAAAAAAGAGATCATGCTCTATGCTCAATACTTCAAACTCCTATTTCAAGCATTTTTAGACAGTTTCGAAATGTTAAAGACTTTTCTGTCTTTTTCAATTCTAAAAGTTGAGAAAGTGGCAGCGCAATCTCAATATAAGTTAAAAATGAGTCGAAAGTAATTGCTACAATTTTTTTCTTTTACTTAAATTCTTTGTTTTAGTTTTTCTATGCAAATTTCAATCAACACTAACTAATTACTTTGAGGATGTTTTTCCTCTACTTTCCGAATAATTAGGAAAGTATGTTTTTAAAGAACAGTTGTTTAATTAAACTGAAGGAAGATAAAATATTTACAAAAGAAACTTGAAGAGCACGTCGATAATTTACCTTCAATACATTTTTTTTGTGGTATGAACTATCCATTTGTTTTAAAAAGGTTTTGAAATTAAAATTGTTTGTTATTTTTAGAAAACTATCATTATATCACCACTTGTGTACTTCTGGTAAATATGTGTGTACTATACTTAATGTACAGTGGCCACCAGGTTGAGTTATCCAAATTATATGTTTACCAATGCAAGGTTTAAATAAGTTCTGACAATATTTCAGAATTTGACCCTACCAATGAAACTGAATCACTTTCTCCATGGAACATAATCACATCGTCGGTAACTCAGTTGTAGAGCGATGAACCGCCATTCCAGCGTCGCAGGTTCGAGTCCTGTCTGAGGCGAATTTATTATTTCGTTCTTTCATACACATTAAAATCAGAATAAATATTCCTTTCTTTTGCCTTTACCACTGTAGAGTGGTTCCATATTAAGTTCCATAATATTTAATGTAATAAAATCAATTAACATAATGCTTTTACACCTAACAACTTTTTAACATAACATGAAATGGCAAAGCTATTTACGCATAATAATTTTAAGCACAACTGTAAGTAGCATAACGTTCTAAAATCATAACGATACTAAAGCATTATGTTTAAGGGCATACAAAAAGAGTGCCATAACAAAAGTTTCATTATGAAAGTAAAGTTATGCGAAACTTATTATGCAATTGTAAATTAGGAATTAAAAATTATGCCACTAATCGTACCAATTCGTAGTTGCATAAATCACAATTTCAGTAATGGATGTCTATACCTGTCATTTTCTGTCATGAGAGAAAATAAAGGGAAGCCAAGTGCTCTACAAATCAATAGCAATGTAGAGTGTAAAGACACTTTTGCCTTTGTGATGACTGTGAGAGAAAACGAAACGCAGCGGTTCGTTGTTTGTTGACCACTGTTTCGTCTTCATTTCGACTCATCAGATGCGGAAGTGTCCGCATTGTGACCACTTTGTGGAGATCATGCTTTACGGCTGCTCCTAAAGAGTTGGATTCCATTCCGATCCAAACAAGCTAAGCTCACAAGAGCGAAACTCTTGCAAAGACATGTAGAGTATTTGGATGTTACATTGCACCGTTGAGTTTATGTCCCCTAATTTTATGGTGACAGCTGTTTGAATCATTGTACATGAGGCATGGAAGATGTGTAGTTTTCGCATAAAGCGGTACGCTTCTACATTTTTAATGCGAACGGCCAAAGTGTGGAACTCCCTGCCTGCGGATCTATTTCCGGAACGTTATAACCTGGGCCTTTTCAAGGCGAGAGTGAACAGGCATTTTCTAGGCAATCATGCTCCATCATAGTCTACATCATCACTTACCATCACGTGAGATGGCGGACAAATGATTGCCTATCAAATATAAAAAAAAAAAAAAAAGTTGGTGAATAACGTTGTTCAGTTTCTTGGGTAAGTTAACTCCCTAGTTTAATTTAATTATTGATGTCTATACTGGAATATTGGCCGGTTTTTAATTTACAGGTTTTCTACACTGTAGTATTTTTCAGATATTATGAGTCTCCTGACAGCAGGAAGGAAATAAAAAACATCACAGATGCAAAATAGACTATTTTATTACTTTTAAAAATGAATGCGTATATGATCATACTGTGTTAAAAAGGTACCCGTTTTTAGATAGCATGACTATCCTGAAATATGTCAAATGTATTTATGTTTTTGGCAGTTATGAAGTGATCTCTTTCGCACCTATTGCGATTTTATATTATTTACCCGCAGTCAGGATGGTCATGCTATCTGAAAAAGTAAGTATATTTGGGTATATCAACCTGCTGGCCTACACTTAAACTGGATTTGGCTTCAGCTCTATACATTTCTACAACTATTTTTGTAACAGATCTGATTCTATCCAATGAGCTTGTGGTACGGCTGAGTATTTGTTAAACTAAGAGCTTCATGTAAGTAGTTGTTGTAGATATAAATGTATTAATACAACGAGGTCACTCTCGGTAACGCATACAAATTTAAGGTAGAGTGATCGATCATTATGTAGTTGATTCTATAAAAAATACTAGGAAACGTACTTTTTGTCAAAAAATACATATTGTAGTAGAATAAAAGAGCAGCAAGGATATTTTTTTCTATATTGAGAGAGGTAGTTTCATCTGAGTGAGTCTGAAAAATCACTATGTTGCATGCTCGATGTCTTCACTCATCAGCCCTTTGGCTGATTGCCTAAAACTTATTTTAGGTAGATACATGGCTCAAGTCTAGATACCACCGGCTAAAACTAAAATAAAAATCTATCTGTCACTTTCAAAATAATAAAATTGAAAAAGGACAGGCAATTTATACTCTATGTTTTTACACTTTGTATGTTTTCCCAGTATTTCTGTAAATTTTATCCGTCATATTATATGACGGCGGATAAAACACCAGCCACTACAAATGAAAACCGAAGAGAGCCAGATCTCTACCTTTTTAAATGTTTTTAGTTGGAAAGTGACAAATAGATATTAAATCGAGCCCATTCTAAAATCACCATTATTAATATTTTCATAAGCAAAATTTTTATTCTTAAAATTGTTACATACATACATAAAATCACGCCTTTATCCCTAATGGGGTAGGCAGAGCGCAAACGACCTAAACTAAGGCCATTCCGCCACGTCTGACAAAGTTTTGAGAGTTATTCAAGATAGATTTGTAGGTATATTGCTGTAGTGGCAGGTTGTCAGCCCATCGCCTAAATCACAATATACCGAAACACTCGGATCCCTTAGCTGGTTTTTACAGCATGCTCGGAAGGAAATGCAGCCGGCACATTCTATGTTTTTCTCTTGCTCCCAGGCCGGCATGGAAGAAAATTGTTACATGTATTATACATCAAAAGACAATGTACTGAATACATAGTTTTCATAGCTTTCTCCCTGATGCAGACCAGGTTTCTCTAGAGGCTCAGATTGGTGTCAAGCACTCTCTGCATTTTCGATACTATCGTAAATGCTCAAGTTTGCTTCCCTTGTCTCGAACCAATGGTGCTGATTCTGTTAAGTTAGTTAGGTCTGAGAGGGTATGACGAGGACTTAGCAGATGTAGATTAGATATACAAGAGTATGGATACATCGGTGCCGATTCTGTTCTAGAAACAACTTAACTTATTTTAGTTTCGTGCTGTCACTTTCTTTCATTTAAAGTAAAGATGGCAACACAACAGCTGATTATAGTTCTGTCACAGTGACGTTTAACAACTAAAATAAGAAGGCATGCCAGATGGTGTCGACTTATTTATCACAATTATAATCAGGTGTTGTGTTGCTGTCGCTATTTTATTCAAACTAAAGAGTGTTTCTTCCATGCTGGACTGGGAGCAAGAGAAAAACATAGAATGTGCTAGCTGTATTTCTTCCCGGGCATTCTGTAAAAAAACAGCTAAGGGCTCCGACAGTTTAGTATATTGTAATTTAGGCGATGGGCTGACAACCTGTCACTACAGCAATATACCAACAAATCTATCTTAAATAACCCTTACAACTTGTTTACCGTGGCGGAACGCCCTTTGTTTAGGTCATTTGCACTCTGCCTACTCCATTAAGAATAAAAGCCTGATTATATGTATGTAAAGAAAGTGACAGGACCAAACTAAAATAAGTTAAGTTGATTCTAGAACAGAATCGGCGAATGGTTCGAATCCCACCACGGTTCACCATCGGTTTGCGAATTTCATATATGCGATTATTCGTCGGTCCCGGTTAATATCGTTTAACATCGTAGATATTAGTCGTTAAGCCATGTCAGAGGTCAGTGCTAAGCATTGGCGGGTTGAAAACTCTGACCTAATCTAGGATTGGGTCTGGTTTCCCTTCTGGGTTGCGGAGGTCAGATGGCAGTCGCTCTGTTTAAAAACCAGTACCCTCGTTCAATTACCTAGATTAGGTAGCCGATCCCGTGAGAAACGGGATAAGGCTAAGGAGATGATGAATCGGCACCATTGTCTCCATACTCTTGTATATCTAATCTACATCTGCATCTGCTAAGTCCTCGTCAAACCCTTGTCTCAGACCTAACTAACTTAACGAGGCATCTGAATGGAATATTTGATCATCTTTGATGTGATTTGTTGCAACTACTTCCTTCATGATATGCTATGAATTTATACGATCTAGCAAGTGCAGTTAATCGCAGACAGAATGTATTAAGGCTGCCACGGAAATCAAAACCTCATACAAACGGTAGTTATGTTTTAAATTTAAAATGGTCAGACCAAACTTCACCAAACTTTGTATACATAATCAAATGCAACATATCTATGTTTATAATTAGTTTTATAGTAGTATCAAAATATTAACCAAATACAAAATAAGAGACCAAATTAAAATTTAGACCATTTTCAGGCAAAATCGTGGTTCCGCCTTTCTCGCCAAAACTTTGCTATTTTTCTGAAATAAGAGATAATTAATTAGGAATAAAGGCGTGGTTATAGGTATGTATGTATATTATTATTGCATTTTTTTATTCTTGGTCAATATTTTCAACGAAACCTACTGCCTCCGTGGTCTAGTGGTCAGAGCCATGGGCTTACGATCCGGAGGTCTTGGGTTCGATTCCAGGGGGGAACACAAAGTATAATTTGTCAATTTATCAGTTTGTGAGGTTTTCCTCAGTTTGGTTAGGACATTGCAGGCTAAATGACCTGATTGTCCGAAAAGTGAAAGAATTCCGTGCTTCGGAGGGCACGTTAAGCCGTCGGTCCTGGTCGCTGTATTAGTGGTCGTACTCAAACCATGTCAGAGGCTATTAGGGCTATTAGGCTATTAAGCTGTGCTACTAGGCGGTTTGAAAACTCTGACACCGGGATTCTTCGGGTTGTTGTTTGACTCGAGAATCCACTCGCTAAGAAGAAGAACGAAACCTAATTATGAACATAGATAGGTTAAATTTGATGACGTGTCCAAGTTTAGCGAAGTTCAGTCTTATCGTTTAAAAATGAGAACAAAACTACGTTTGTATTCAATTTCGTAGCTCCGCGTGACATTTAAGAGTTTTAAATTGAAATCTACCTTTGTAAAAGGTCTTGCAATTCATCCCATCTTGAGAAATTTACGGTGACTGAGATGTCACAACTTTTAATCTTGAAAATTTATACTTGCTGTTAATCATACCACTGTATTTTTTTGGTTCCCATTTTGAATAATGTTCATCAAACATGCAATGAGCTCGATCCTAGATACCACCGGCTAAAACTAAAATTAAAATGTCTCTGTCACTTTCAAAATAATGAAATTGAAAAAGGACAGGCGACTTATACTCCATGGTTTTACACTTTATCCGCTAGATTTTGACGCAATTTTGCACGTTTTCCCAGAATTTCTGTTAATTTTATCAACCATTTCATATGACGGCGGATAAAAATAACAGATAACGCATAAAACCCCCGATTATAAATTAAAAACGAAGAGTTATCTCCTGTCCTTTTCCAATGTTTTTAGTGTGAAATTGACAGATAGATTTTAATTTTAGGTTAAGCTGGTTGAATCTAAACTTAAGCCCAATGTCAAACGAAAGCACTCTACCTTAAATTTGTATTCACTAAGTGGACATAGATGAGATGTTATAAATGTATGTAGGTATATGAAAATGTTAGAGGTGTAACCCCTCGTCTGTCAAATGCAACCCTTTTACAAATGTTTAAAACACATCGACCGTAAGCTTGTGGGGTCTGTGCCGGCCAGATAAACAATTTTGGGTCTGCCCAAGTAATAAACAACAATTTAAGAGATTTGTCCTCCAACAATAATAAATGTTGTAAATGAATGAGTTAAAAATCTTTGTTTTTTTTATACAGGGTGTAACACAAAGGATTTGAATCTGCTCATGATACTAAACAATTTTAAAAATAACAGAGGCTGAAACAAAAAATAAAACACTTTTCATATAAAATGCAGCAGCTGATAGCACATTTAGTATGCGAAGCCAAATGCTTTTTTCCTTCCGAAATTTTATTTAGTTTTATGAGCAGATTCACATACTTGTGAGTGCATATATACCCTTTATGTTACACCCTGTATGTAAGTACATAAATGTTAGAATTTTTGAAATGTCGCTTATAATAAATATAAAGCGACTTTATTTCCTTGGGTCTCATAGATTCGATTTTCCGGTACCTGTTGCTCTCTGACATTAGGGTTTATTGGGTTTAATACCGAACCTAACCCACAAAAAAAGTACTATAACCCTCTATTTTTCCTGTATTTTTATTATTAATTTTCATTCTCCCTAATTGTGCGCTTAGCAAGTTTTTTAAAAACAATTTGCGCTGTTGGACAGGAATTTTGAAGGGATTTCGAAGAATTAGGTCGAGGGTGGAACAACGAAGGGCCCAATTATGACACACTTTTCTCGTCCCTGCAACCACTCGCAATATTATTTTATATTTGTTTAATATTGAAGTCATCATTTTAAATTAAAGTAAAACACAAGTTTATTTTTTCTATTATCCTATACAATATTAAATAGTGATCGATTTTATTTTTGTTCTTTATAAAGATCGTAAAGTTGTTGTTACATAAAAAGTATTATAACAGCATCATATGAGGGTTATAATTTTTCACCAACAAAAATCTCACCCAGAATTTACAGGTTCATTATTTTAAGTTAGCAAGGGAAACAAAATCACTAGTATACCTGTGACCAGTGAGCGTACCTATTTCCCAAGATTCCAACCATATTTTCTTTGCTCTATCTAGTTGATTCGATTCTAAGGTGAGAAAATTTGTTCAAACCACAGACAGAGTAGCAGAATATGTGTCTACTGAAACTTTTAATACGGTTTCAATTGAAAACTTTCTCATTTCTATTTTGCAACATTCGAAGGTTGCTAATTTCTTCTCAAACTAGAAAAAAATAATGTTACTAAATTTCCAATCTATGGACAGTGACTTTCATAGATAACATAGTGTTTATTACATTTAAGCAATTGTAATTTATGATGTGTCTAAAATAAACGTATATTTTATTCTACTATATGGATAACATATAAGGAGAGCTTAAAGGAGCAGACTCAAATCCAAAGTTTGTAGGATCAAGACTTATGTTTACTGCTAGTTAATGTCACACATTCAGCAAATCGAATAATTTGATTAAATGCATTATACACACTTCGGCAACAAATCATACAGATTTCCATAGAAAAATCATGAGTTAGTTCGTCTAATCAAATGAAATCGTAATTTTTCATTGGTGCAAATCTTTCAACGCTGCCAACATTATGAACACTAGCTTACACGGCTTACATACACATGCAGAATATTGTATAACATCTACACATTTTAAAATTAGAACACGCTGTTGCCACAGATTAAAATTAAGTGTTCACTGTTCTCGGTGGTTGCAGGGATAGAGTAAACAGGCACTATACCCTGTTATAACAATTATGTACTTTGTAGTACAAGATATTAAGTTGAGATTGGATCGCGAGCGATGCTATTATGAGACAATCTGCTATAACCTCTATGCTTGGTTTTCTTTTCATCAGTCTAGTATCATATCACCCTTGTAACTGTTGTTATGTTGGACCACGGTAATAAAATCAACAATGTTTTTTGGTTATTATATATCGTTTTATTATATCCTGGAAGAGCGGTGCCTCCTAGCACAGGTTTTATTATACTTAAAAGGAGGCTCCGGCCACTGTAAATCTATGTTTAAACTTATCTAAAACAAATAAATTATTTATTATTATTATTTAAGAATCTCACTGAAAGTGCCACAAAATATTTTGTGAGAAATTCATTATTATTAGACCAATTTTATTAAAAATCAACGTAGACGTGGTAAGCTATAGGAGCTTATGACGTCATTACGTGGCGTGGAATGAAACGTGTAATTAACGCCGTAAAGCCGCTTTATCATTAAGCCGCGGCTTGATAGTCCATAAGCTTTGTTTGCGGATAATACTGGAACAGATTTGGCTTTCGGCTTGATAGTTTGCCGCTGTTACCACAGGTTTATAGGTGGTAAATATACAGAGTGTAACAGAAAGGGTATATGCACCCTGAATATTGTGAATGTGCTCATGAAACTGAAAATGATTTCTCAACGAACAAAGATCTTGGAATTGAAGGATTTTTGTTATATATCGACCCTTAGGCCGTAAAGAAAAGATTTTTTTCTTATTTCATTAACATTATAAATAGGTTACTTTTTTAGATTATTACTTTAATTACTGTTGTATATGAAGCGAAAGAAGTGCAAGGATCGTAGCAAATGGAAGGATCTCTGCCTACCCTTCCGGGAAAGAGGCATGACGTTATGTATGTATGTATTACTCATGATTATTATAGTAACCAATCATCGCTCGTGATCTCGACTCACAAAAGTATTTGATTTCGTCTTTATACATTCAGACTTTACCTGTCAAAGACCGTGTCGGTAGGTACTGCTTTTAACCCACAAAAGGTGGAATCCACAGACCAAATACATTGCAATAGACTCCATAAGTCGACCTACCCTGTATTATACAAACATCTCTAGTTGTCAGAATGTTGAGTCTTTATGTGCGTTTGACGGTTTCTGTCACGTAATGCGGCGATAGGCCAATGTTTTCTTTTTTGAATTGGTAACTAACACAACAAAACTAATGAGTTTTAAAAATACAGCAAACATAGTATGGCGACAAAATGGAAATATTTCGGTTTACAATAGAAACAAAATTACTTTTATATAATCTGAAAACCGAAAAGGTTGCATGGTCAACTCCTATCGTAGGTCTGATTTTCATTTTGAGCAGGAACTGATTTGAAATTCTTCGATTTCTCTTTGATACAATTTAAAATCGTGAAATTTTCAAATTCCTTCGCAAATAACGTGTTTGCTGCTTGGTTGGGACTGTGGAGTAATTTTGAACAGGTACTAAATAGATTATATACGAACAGTTTCTGTGTTTGGTTAAATAGGGTTAGTAGGTATTCTGACGTGTGGGTAGGGTCCGATTAGATAATCTCTAGTGTCAGTAGTATCACCTATTTATAACCATTTATCAACACTGCTGCATAAAATTTCGTTATTTAAATCAACTTTTTTTAAAGTACTGAAGTGACAGAACAACTTCAAACAATTTTTTTTTTCTAAAAATGACTCTATAGCTTATATTCTATCTTGTTTTAGCCAAGATAAACTTAACACGATCCTCTATTTCTGTTAAGTTATCCTTGTTACTCTATTTACGTCACTTTCAGTTTGTATGGATGCCTATTGGCCTTAAAACCAGAACGGGCCACGTTCCACCATGATATCGGTATAGAAAATGTTACAAATATGGACGAGCAGGTAGTGGAACTTAATCTCCATCCTTGCTAAGCTGGGTCTACTTATCGGATGTTTCCAATCCACCGGACCACACGGCTTCCGCCATTTTTACATTTACTCCGATTCGGCGAACATACATACCATTTTCTGCCATGAGTAAACAGAAACGGATGGCACTATAGATACTAATTTTAATCTTGTCAAATCTAGAATCAACGAATAATAAGTAGTGTGGGGAGGTTATCGACTAAAATCCTTTGAATTTTCTGAAAAAATTGTAACTGATAGGCTTAAAATTAGTTGCTCACTATTCTAGTGGCAATATTACTTAATTAACTTAAAGATAGCGCTGTCACTCTCTCAAGTTTGATATATCATGATATTTCAATATCATGTGTTTATTTGCTAGTCTGTTCTTTTGTCAAAGTTGAGAAAGTGACACCGCTATCTTAAAATTAGTTATGGATGATGCGGCCAGAATTGCCGCCAGTGCCCTTTTTTGTTCTCTGATAACAGAAAATTACAAGGATGCTTTTATTTTCGCTATATCGTATTTTCGCCGAATCGAGGCGACGTTTTCATGTTTCGCCGATATTTCCCTCATATTTTTAATGTTGTCTGGAAATGCTGGAATGTTATTTACGACGGTTGGCTGTGATGGAAGAAATGTATAATATTGATGTCGGAAAACATTTCTTAACTTTTTAAATTATACCTGTCACTTTCTTAATTCGAATGAAGAATAAAATAAATATTTAAAAAACACCACAGAACAAACGGCTTCCATCTTGTGTACTTTTAAGAATTATACGCCCCTAAAATGGAGTCTATATTTAAACCATTTCATATTTCTAATTTGAAAAAGTGACAGAAATAGTTTTAAATTATTTAGGAAACTTTCAAATCGACACTCTGTTTGCCTAAGTCTAATGAAAAAAGAACTTTATTTTATGCAAGGCATTGTCTCTACCTAAATGCAATAATCTTGTAAAAATATACAATATTCCTTTTGTTTATTCGAATTTGAATTAACTGAACATACAAATAACTCCCTTATATTGTAAAGTATACGAAAGAATTGTCTTCACAAAGTCTTCATAACTCGCAACCTGTACTTACTATTAAAATAAAATACTAGCGGATATGTGTATTGACAATTAAATATAATGTAAAATTAAAATTATGTACATGTATAGTAATAGTTATTTGCGGCGGCCCTCTCCCTCCTTGTGTGATACGAATGGTTGGTCTAAGTACGAAATATATATTGATGCATTGCCTTAAATGGGATGGCATACTAGAAGGTGTCGACTTTTTTTAAGCCTACCTAAATCTAGGTTACTAACTCTTTTTTTTGACTCGTTTATGAAAGTGACAGGACGAAACTAAAATAATGTTAAGTTGTGTCTACGACCGAATCGTCACCTTTATTGCTTATCTTAACAATATATATAGGATATTTTAGGAAAGATACGTTACGTTCATACTGCACGCACATTTCTAAACAAACGCTGAGTGCGACACAAAATAGGCAAAGCGTAAGAGTGAAACAGATAGCTATTTGTAATCAGTGCAGCCTTGAATATAATTTTACTTTTTTTCTCACTTCGCAGCTCGCAGCTCGACAGCCTAAAATGGTCACAATTAGGACCATTTGACGGCACGAGTTTCGCGCGTTGGTAACGTATCTACCTATATATAATATAATTGTTATCTTAATTAGTTCAGTTCAACTTAGACCGAGCGGTGCAACAGCAATGTATTATTGAAACGGAACCATAATTACCAAGGTTTAATAAGTGTGTTTAGCAATCATAGAAATTGCTGCTACATGGATGGGTGACCGGTCGTATCGTATCTTTCCAAATCGTGTTCCGTGGTTTAGGTCAAACCAGATGCAATTATAAGGCTATAAATTCTATAAAAAGATCGACTTTGTTATATAATCAGGATCCTATTAAAGTATTATGAAAAACATGACCATTTCGTACAAGGACCAGCCCATATTAAGATACGTGTTCAAATGTTAAATGATTGATTAAATCTAAGGTCGACGCACATTGAGGCATTTAACCATTGAAATTATTTTATAATTTAAGTCTGTTTTTGTTCGGGCAAACTGAAATTGTACAGACTTTACCTCTTATTTACTTACTTATATTATAACTAAAACATAAATAGTATTTCGACGTTGTAAGAGGAAAATGAATGTGGACAAACATAGGCATTTTTCATTCGCTTAACAGTTTCATCCTAGGTCTTGTGTTGTTTTAACTCAATGTGCGTTTAGGATAAGATTTCACCCTCATTGTCTGACACATCCAGGGATTATTGACAAAAAAAAAAACAATTAATAACATCCAACTTCTTTACTTATCTGTTGTTTAACTTTCTTTTTGTTATCTGTTGTGTGCACCGGTAGTGTGGGTATTGTGTGTCAAACGATCTGATGAAACCTGATGTCACAGTTTTTAAACCGCCTAATAGCACAGCTAATAGGCTTCTCACATGGTTTATGTAACGACCACTATCATGACAGCGACTGGGACCGACGACCTAACGTGCCCTTCGAAGCACGGAATCCTTTTACTTCCAGACAAACAGTCCCCCCTCGGAATCGAAACCAGCACTTTCGGATCGTGAGCACATAGCTCTGACCACCAGGCCACGGAGGCAGTAAATTGTAACTGATATATTTTATGTAAGATAATAATGTTTCAAATTTTCCTTTGAATTGAAGGTGTTGATGAATTCTCTGGATCTTATATTTCTTACTGTCAGTCAGCACATGAACTTTCATTTCGCTATGCCTTTATCATAGTAAATAGCATGATATTTTCTAGCAGGTGGGACATGGAAATACAAACTTCCTTTATTTGATGTATCTATTCCAAACAACTGCGCAAAAGTTTACTATAGGTATGTAAATTTACCTAGTAATATTTTAATGTGTTACGGTGTTATAAATACCGGGTTTAAGGGACAGCATCCGAGCTCAGTCAAAGACACTGAATCTCTTTCACCAGGATTTCTTTTAGGAAGTGAATAAAATATTGGTTTTTCCATACTATATGTCCATCTCAATCAGACAATTTGTATGGAAAATCCAAAAAATAAATAATAAAGTTGTTCAGTGTCGTTGACTGAACATGGGGATGTTTGTGGGATGCTGTCTCTTACTCCTTGTTTATGTTCCAGTTTTTACGGCTTGCAAAATGAAGTATTAAGAAGAATTCTTACCAACTGTTAGTAATTCTAGACTATGGCTTCTTTAGATCAATTCTGAATACACAAGACCTATAATTAGTGTTAGAGGGAGATACAAAGAATTTTATAGTTGTTTGTTGTAAATGTCAGTTTTAATTAATCTATTTTACAGAAAAATGTTTAATATAATATCTTTATAAATATTTTGGTGTTTCTTTTCAACTCTTCCTTAGACCAAAACTGTGGAACATACTCGTATGTGTTTTATCTCACGAGTGGGCCATACTTGTGGTCTTCTTCTGTCAAGTGGGTATCGAGTCTATCGACCCGATGAACCCTAGTATCAGAGTGTTTTAAACCGCCTAGTAGCACAACTATCAGGCCTCTGACATGTTTTTTTAAGTAACGACCACTATCAAAGACAGCGACCGGGACCGACGGCTTAACGTGCCCTCCGAAGCACGAAATCTTTTTTATTTTCGGACAATCCGGTGTTTCAGCCTGCAATGTCCTAACCAAACTGGGGAAAAAATCACAAAGTGATAAATTCTCAAATATCAACTTTGTGTTTCACCCTAGGAATCGAACCCAGGACCACCGGATCGGGAGTCCATGGCACTAGCCACTAGACCACGGAGGCAATTGTGGTGCATACGGACACGCGTGCATGTATTCGTAAATATCTCTTTCTATGTTTATATTTTATGTTCTATACTCATCTCCCTAGCCTTATCCCGTATCTCACGGGGTCGGCTTCCTAATCTAGGGGATTGAACGAGGGTACTGGTATTTACACAGAGCGACTGCCATCTGACCTCCGCAACCCAGAAGGGAAACCAGACCCAATCCTAGATTAGGTCAGAGTTTTCAAGCCGCCAATGCTTAGCACTGGCCTCTGATATGGCTTAACGACTAATATCTACGGTATTAAACGATATTAACCGGGACCAACGGCTTAACGTGCCTTCCGAAGCACGGAAAAAGCACCGAATAAACGTACATATGAAATTCGAAAACCGAAAAACACATTGGTACGTGGTGGGGTTCGAACCACGACCCCCCGCTCAGGAGGCAGCGGCCCTATCCACTACACCATCGGGCTCTTATTTTATGTTCTATACTGTGTACAATAAATTGTTAAATAAATTCAGGTTATCTAAGCCAGCTCACTTATAGGTTCATCATTACATTACATCGTTTGGATGAAAAAAAAATAGTAACATTTTGTAAAGACGGATACACATAAAAGAACGCGTATAATAATACTCAGCTTTAGATAGAATTAGTTAAACAACACATATACGTGTTGTTTAACACACACACACAAACCCACTTATATTTTATCTTATAACTGAGTATTATTTATATGTACCTATGCGTCCTTACAAAATGTTATGGATTATGTTTATTTATAAGTGAATAACTGTAATTATCCTTTCCCATATTTAAGTTTTCCTTGTAACAAATATTTAAGCTAATGGCTGTTAATAAATACACATAAATAAAACACACAAAGGAAACCCGTGCGAAGGTATACACACAAAAATATGACAAAGCGACAAAACCGCAATTCGACTTCAAAATTGGAGTTAATATGCAGTTTGAGTGCAGAACTCGCAACTCCGTCTTTTATAGTCATGAAACTGAACAAATCTCTAGGGACATGAAAAGTTCGACACATGAAAGAAATAGGATAATTGAATACATACGATAATCTTCCATGCTGGCCTGGGAGCGAGAGAAAAACGTAGAATGTGCCAGCTGCATTTCCTCCCGGGCATGCTGTAAAAACCAGCTAAGGGATCCGAGGGTCTCAGTATATTGTAATTTAGGCGATGGGTCGAAAACCTGTCACTATAACAATATACCTAAAAATCTATCTTAAATAACCCTCAAAACTTTGCGAGACGTGGCGGAACCACCTTTGTTTAGGTCGTTTACCCTCTGCCTACCCCATTAGGGATAAAGGCGTGATTATATGTATGTATGTATAATTAAATACAAAATGACTTTTGATTATCTGTCTGACCTGTAGCTTAGCATGATAGGTATTTTTTTCTTTTTATTTGGGAAAGTCGTTTATACACATACTATCCAGGTGAAACAGAAAGCTGCACCCGAAAGGATGTGAATCTACCCATGAAACTGAACAACTTTTCCCTAAGAATAAAGTAAAAGGTCGTAATACGGAGAAAAAAGCATTCCTTATAAAAAGTATCAGCTGATCGCGAATTTTCTATGGGAAGGGAAGTCAATTATTTTTTTGTGTTTTGACCTATGCTCTTGGAAACTTGTTCAGTTTCATGGGTAGATTCACACCCTTTCAGATGCATATACCTTATCTGTTACACCTGTATACAGGGTGCAAAAGCTTCTCACAAATTGAAGACTTCTAAAACTCTAAATGCTTTCATATCTATCAATTTGCAGGAAGCTGTCCCTTACACCCTTTATAATTATAATGTGTATGTAGTGTTAGGAATAGCTGTGTACTGTAGCCTGTTATTGAATTAAGATATTTACGTACTAGTTTCTTCAATGCTGGCCTGGGAGCGAGAGAAAAACATAGAATGTGCCAGCTGCATTTCCTCCCGGGCATGCTGTAAAAACCAGCTAAGGGATCCGAGGGTTTCAGTATATTGTAATTTAGGCGATGGGCTGACAACCTGTCACTACAGCAATATACTTACAAATCTATCTTAAAAAAACCCTCAAAACTTTGTCAGACGTGGCGGAACGACCTTTGTTTGGGTCGTTTTTGCTCTGCCTACCCCATTAGGGATAAAGGCGTGATTATATGTATGTATGTATGTACGTACTAGTACCTACTCGTACATTATTACTTCTGTTAGCAATTAAAACCAGAAAGCGTATAAAAATTATTGCCTCTTGCCCAACCTATTACCACATATTATATGTGTAAACTAGCTTTCCGCCCGCGGTTTCACCCGCGTCAATTGAGTTTATCCGCGGTAAAAAGTAGCCTATGTCCGTTCAACCGTTTAGGCGTGAAAGAATAAGAAACAGACAGATGGGCAGTCGGAGTTACTTTTATATTAATAATATTATGGCTCGTATTTATAACGCGATATTAAGTTTGGATTTGACAGGTAATTTTTAACTGAAATTACATTTCTCATACGAACTCAAACTCGCTCTCACTCTCAAGTGCTGAATATAAATACGGGCTTAATTAAGGATATCCATAAAGTAACGCACGCCTTATCCCTCATGGGGTAAGCAGAGCGTAAAACTACACCATATCTAGTATTGAAGAAAATATAAATCGATATATTAGGCCCATCGCTTAGATTGCAATACACTGAATCCTTCGAATCCCTTTGCTGGTTTTTACAGCATGCCCGGGAGGAAATGCAGCTGGCACATTCTACGTTTTACTCTTGGTCCCAGGCCAGCATGGAAGACTAAAACCATAGTTTCCCTGTACTGACTTCTACTGGATGCCCGCGAACAGAAGCAGCTGGCACATTTTATGTTTTTTAAGTATCCTTTTAAAATTCACTTCTTGCCTAAAAAAATACCCTAAAACCAAGGCCAATTCGCGTTAGTCAAGTTAATTTGGCCTAGAATTGTTTAGAGGGGAAACCAAGCTAACGTTGGGTCACATAGTTTCCGCGGCCCGTCAGGAATGCTGCCTTACCCCGTTCACCCCTTTCCCCTTTGTATAGTTCACATACGAACGATGTACTGTCTTAATTTGGTATAACAAGCTACTGGGTATAATGCCCATAATTATTTGACAAAGCAAAATTGTATTCTTTTTGGACTGGGAGTGATAGAAAAACATAGGCTGTGCCAGGTGCATTTACACCCGGGCATTCTGTAAAAACTAGCTATGGGATTCGAGGGTTTCAGTGTTTTGTAATTTAAGCGATGGGATAACCTGTCACTATAGAAATACACAATTTATTTTTAAATTACTTTCAAAACTGTCAGCCATATAATCTAGGTGATTGAACGTAAGGCGAGCATAAGGCGTTGGTGAGTGACTGAATGAAGCTGATCAGCTTCAAACTCATCATCTCCCTAGCTTTATCCCGTATATCACGGGGTCGGCTACTGAATCTAGGAGATTGAACGAGGGTACTAGTTTGTACATAGAGCGACTGCCATCTGAATTCCGCAACCCAGAAAGGAAACCAGACCCAATCCTAGACTAGGTCCGAGTTTTCAAGCCACCAATGCTTAGCTCTGACCTCTGACATGGACACGACTAATATCTACGGTATTAAACGATATTAACCGGGACCAACGGCTTAAGGTGCCTTCCGAAGCACGGAAAAAGTGCCGAATAATCGTACATATGAAATTCGAAACCCGAAAAACACATTGGTACGTGGTGGGATCTGAACCACGACCTCCCGACCCCGCTCAGGAGGCAGCGGCCCTATCCACTACCCCATCGGGCTCTCTCATGAAAATAGGGTGTCCCTTGAATATTTCATAAAATCCACTGAACAGCACGGGAGCACCTCTCTCCAAGCTTCGTCGGGTCGACGTGAGTCGTTGGCGTTGGGTCGACGTGGATCGTGACTATCGGGTCGACATATGACTAGTGACTAGTGACTCTTGCCTCACTCCTCGTGCCTAGTGCTTACATAGTAACTAGTGACAATTGTTACTAGTCACTTGTGACTTACCACATTTCTTGTCATTAATCTGGTCAAGCCACACTATGATGTGGCCAGTGGACAGTGACACATTTCATGAAACATGAAATTCTCGAGCATTTCATGATATGGTCAATTCTACGATGTGGCCACGACATATGTATGTAAACTAAACGGCTGAATCACGGATTATATGGCTGTGGTGAGCTGTGTCTGAATATAATTTGACTGGAATTGCATGGAACGATTTTATGACTATTTGAAGTTATATTGGGCTCGATTCTAGATTCCACCGCCTAAAACTAAAATTAAAACCTATCTGTCACTTTCAAAATATTAAAATTTAAAAAGGAAAGGCGATTAATACTCTATGGTTTTACACTTTGCCCGCTAGATTTTGACGCTAGTTTCCAAAGTATTTCTGTAAATTTTTCCGCCATGTCATATGACAGCGGATAAAAATGACAGATAACGCATAAGAACACCGCCTATAAATCAAAAACTGGAGAGAATAGATCTCTTGTCCTTTTCCAATATTTTTAGTATGAAACTGACAAATAGATAATTTTAGTTTTGTCGGCAAATTTAGAATCGAGCCCAATGATACATTAATTACAAAACATTAAAAAAAGGCTTTATTTGAAAGAGTACGCGTAGTGTAAAGGCGTTACATTGGTTAGTTATATTTAGCACGTATCAAATATGTTGACATACTCGTATTTGTTAACTATTTTGATCGTAGCCTCAAGCAGTGGTTTACAATTTTCAAGTGAGTAAATTATCTTATTTACCTACCTAGTTTATTGTGAAGAGTTTAGATAAATTATTTTAATTTTATAAATGAAATTATCTGTTTAGATTATGAAAATTATAGTTTACCGGACCTAATATTTCTGGATGACTATCATAAGTGTTTGACAAAGAAAAATGGACTGTATTGTTTTGGAAAATTTCACATACATTCCAAAGGCAGTGTTGAAAAAAAGTATGAATTCATTTCGGTAAGTTTGTAGTTTTCATTCGCTTATATACTTAAATTACGTTAGAATAAACTTATTTTAACCTGTTTAAGGAATAGCGGATTTTGAAAGAATTGAGGAAATACTTCTTGATTTGTATGAAGATTATGTTGATAAAGCTGAATTACTAACTCTAACACGACAAGATCACACTCATAACCCCCAGTAGGATTCCCTGTATCGAGGTGCCATGGACATACACATAAACAACCACAAAGAACACCCAGACCTAGAAACAGAGATTTAAACTCATCATTCAAATGTCTGCTCAGGCCGGGAATCGAACCCGGGACCCTCTGCGTAGCAGGCAGGTACACTTCCTACTAGACTGCGCGGGTCGTCAAACTAAGCCTTTAGATTGTTACACATGACGCCGCCGTAGTGGCAGCGTCACTATCGTCGGTAATATTATAATGGACTTGCGCTGAAATTAGAAATGGCTTTTAGAAGAGCTAAAAATATGTGTCGCGACTAAAGGCTATCAATTCCTTTAATATAGGTATTACTGTCGATTTTTGCGACATCATACTAATTCTTATTCTTAGGTAGCGCTGTCACTTTCTTTACTGTGACATAAGAACTGGATAGCAAATAAACACATGTCTTTGACATTCCTAATCTGACGTAAGACTGATTTGACGTAAAACATGAGAGTGATTATCTCAGTTCTCATATAAAGCGTCTTACGTCAAATAAGGAAGGCTATACAAAAAAATATTTTCTCTACAAACCAGTTACAAAGGTTACACAACAAAATTACTTAGTTCTAATGTATTACAAGGTAGAAGTTGTAGAGGCTGGTGCCTAAACTAGGATATATCTGTCTATTGGCTATCCTGTTTATACGTCAAAGTTAAGAAAGTGACAGCGCTACCTAAGAATCTGTTAAGGAATGTTGCCGCCAGATTCGAGAGCAATGTCTAACTAAAACACACAATTTGCTAGAACGATCCAAATTTCTAACGCCCATGTTTCAGGAATATTCAAAACTACCTTACAACTACGACAGAACTTACTTTCACCGAGGATATTGCGTAAGCGCCAGATGCCCTCCACATACCAACACAACAGAAAGATTTGAACGCTGCGTTCAAGGTTCAGAAAACGGACTCAACACGACTTTAGATACTCTATACTTCTGTAGAACGCAGAAGAAAACTGTAGAACCTGATTTATGGATGCTGAGTTATCTGTTTATGGTATTATTTATAGCTCTAATGAACATTATAGGAACATTTCTTGATGTCCGGAGAAGTAGAATAAGTAAGTATATACAGGGTGTAAGGGACAGTGTCCTACAAACTGATAGGGGTTGCTCAGTCAACGAAACTGAACAACTATCTGCAAGATCTTTTTTTAGGAAGTGTTAAAATTAATTTGCTTTTCCATACAATTTGTCTGATACAGATGGTCATTTTGTATGGAAAGTTCTTTTTTTTCGTCATCTCCTGAAAGAATTTCCTGCTGAACGTTGTTCAGTTTCGTTGACTGAGCAACCTCTATAAGTTTGCGGGAAGCTGTCCTTTACGACCCGCATTGGCGTCAATACTCGTGACATAATACTGATACTAATTCTTAGTAGCGCTGTCATTTTCTTCACTTTGCCATAAGAACAGTGTAGCAAATAAATACATGACTTTGACATTTCTAATTTGACGCAAGACGCTTTAGATAAAAACTGTGCATAGATCATCTTCTCTTATTATACGTCAAATAAGCAATCTTACGTCAGATTAGGGAAGTGAAAACACATACCGCTTAGAAATATCACATAAATACTTAATAATATTAACTATTGCGTACTTTAAAAATAGGTAACAAGCTTTTATGAATAACGAATGACTATGTTACAAAAAAAACATTTCGTTCAGCGCGCCACATCTAGGCAAAAGATCCCCAAGATTCTGGCAGCGTTGCCTCGTTGCACTTTTAAGCTGACTTTAGTGCAAACTAGCTGCCGGCCCTTTGGTCACCTGTTACCTCGATGAGACGTACGGAGAATTAAGAGCCGTATTTATAAAGCTATCTCAAGTAAGGATTTGACAGGTCATTTTGTACTGAAATGACATTTCTGATTTAAACTCAAACTAGCTGTCATTCTTAAGTACTGCTTATAAATACGGGCTTTAAGTATCTTTATAATATTATAGAGAGCAAGTTCTGGACTGCGTGGTCTATTAGATCGAACTGGAAAGAACTCATGACCCCTTTTGGAACCGACTCAGAAACAATGTCACTTGCTCCCATTCAAGGCGTCAGGTAAGATGAAAGTGGATGTTCTTCTTCTTCTTCTTCTTCTTCTGTCGTGTACCACTCGAGTCGATTGACCCGATGAACCCCGGTGTCAGAGTTTTCAAACTGACTAACAGCACAACTAATAGGCCTATAACATGGTTTGTGTAACGACCACTATCAAAGACAGCTGCACCGACAGCAGGAAAAATGGCTTAAAGCACCCTCCGAAGCACGGATTATTTTTTTCTTTCAGACAAATAGGTGATTCAGCCTGCATTGTCGTAACTAAACTGAGGAAAATCTCACTATTTAATATATTGACAATTATCAACTTTGTGTACACTGGGAATCGAACCCAAGACGTCCGGGTCGTGATCGTGAACCCTACCTGAATCTACCCACGAAACTGAGTAACTTTGCCCAAGTAACATAGGTTGTTCAGTTTCATGGGCTAATTCTAATCTTTTCGGTGTACAGCGTCCCACGAACTAATAGGGGTTGCTACGTCAACGACACTGAACAACTTCCACCAGGAAATTCTTTCAAGAGGTAAAAATAAAATTGGATTTTCCATACAAAATGTTCACTTCGATCAGACAATTTGTATGGAGAAGCCATTATTTTTCTCTTCCTGAAAGAATTTCCTGGTGGAAGTTATCCCTTACACCTGGTACCCTATTTGTAACACCCTGTATACTTTTTCAGATTAATTCTGACGGCAGTGGTTATATTCATTCATGTTTTATTATTGACTGGTGCTGCATATTTATATAACCCAGAATTCATAGAAAAGGTAAGTGGCGGTTTATTATTTTATCAAAGAAATTTGAGTCGTCGTCATCTCCCTAGCTTTACAGGATGAAGGGTCGGATACCTAATCTAGATGATTGAACGAGGGTACTAGTTTTTACACAGTTACTGCCATCTGACATCTATAACCCAGAAGGGAAACCAGACCCAATCCTAGATTAGGTCAGAGTTTTCAAGCCGCTAATGCTTAGCACTGGCTTCTGACATGGCATTACGACTAATATCTACGATATGAAACGATATTAACCGAGACCAACGGCTTAACGTGCCTTCCGATGCACTTCCAGGGCGTACTGTGAAAAAACAAATACTAACTGGGACCTCATGTCTGCTCTGCGTATGAATTACACAACTGTAGTCATATTTCTTAAGATTGGCGACTTTCAGCACGTACTGTAGCTTTTTACCACGGGAAACAAGTCATGCCCACGGAAATGCACATTTTTTTTTGTATTGAAACCGAAATAATGCATTTATGACTGTACTGCACCAGTGCCCATGCATTGTCATGTGTTGTAAAATTATTATTTTTTTTGTAGTCAATGATATCGTTTCCCTTTGACTATTTAATGTGTATGTTCAAATGTGAAAAAATTTTGTTCATTAAAAAAAAACGGAAGAAAAAGGTTTTTATTACAAAAAGGATTCCGAATAAACATGTCAAAATACAATATGATGTCACTTAAAACTAAGCTTAACCTACTCAAATAAATAAACCACCCCTGGTCGATCTTAGCGCAAAGATTCCCATAACGCTCATTACCGCGTTGAATCGCTATGGCCAATCTTAGCATCTAAAACGTACTAGAGCTGATATCACTCCCTTTTTCTCTAAGCCTACTGCCTTATTCGGCTACGAAGTACTTTGCCTCACTGCACCAACAACCAGCCGTCTCCATAGCGAAAGAAATATGATAAACTAGCTGAAAATTTACATTATAGTTTTTATTTCAGTTAATAATTAACCCCATAAACGTCTGGCCATGTCAAGCTGTATCAGTGATCCAAGTTACCTTTGCTTTGTCCACTTTCTTCTCGGCCTATCACTTGCTAAACACATCGAAGAAGCAACCGCTTACTCTGAGTATCATGCCATTCCAAATAAGTAAACGATTTTTCAGGTATGTATTCAGGTTTCTGTTATTCATACATACATAAAATCACGCCTTTATCTCTAATGGGGTAGGCAGAGCGTAAACGACCTAACAAAGGTCGTTCCGCCACGTCTGACAAAGTTTTGAGGGTTATTTAAGATAGATTTGTAGGTATATTGCTGTAGTGATAGGTTTACTTATTAATTTTATTTATTTATTTGTTTATTGGATCATCAAGGTTGTCAGCCCATCGCCTAAATTACAATATACTGAAGCTCGTGAGGAGATGCAGGTCGCACATTTTTGTGTTATGGTTTAAATTTGGCTTCTTCTGTCGTGTGGCCTAATATTCTTGTTAGAAATTTTACTTCGCCCGGTAGGCCACTGACGTGGATTGTTTAATGAGCACTACCAATGAAAACCACCACGATCTACAGCTTAACGTGACCTTCTAACACGGAATCATCTTAATTGCCAAAGAAATAGGTGACTCTTCCAGTATTATACTGAAACCCTCCAAACCAATAGCTGGTTTTTACAGCATGCTTGGGAGGAGGAGATGCAACTGGCACTTACTATGTTTCTTCTATCGCTTCCGAAGTTATTAATAAAAGTGAAGTATGTTACACTTTGTGTTGTTATTTCTTGATGGAACTCCATAGTATACTCAAGTATACGAAAAGAAACCAGTCGGTAATAGTTAATAGAAGTCATAATTATTATTAGAAGTAGCGATGTAACGATACATAATTTTACCGATACGATACCGATATTTGTAGTAAATAATCGGCGATACCGATACCGATATCGATGGCTTGGTAGATTAATGAATTATGCACTTATTATGCATAAAAGTTACCTACATTTAACAGAGACTCGACTGTTAATCGTATTATTACTTCTAATTTAGAAGTAATAATCTGATCAATTTAAAAACAATATTATTTTAAATTGCCACTGCGAAAGCTATAATATTTGCTCTTTTCTTTTAATCAGGATAGCACCAGTGCATCTTTTATTCGTTGGGTTCGCTGCTACAATATGGCCGAGTATGGACGATGGGCCAATGTGGTCGACGAAGATTGCGCAATATTGCGAAACATGTCGGAATAAGTTCTGGACTCATCTGCTCCATGTTAATAATTTAGTACGACCTTTGGATCATTGTTTACATCAAACATGGTTTGTAGATCTATATCTTCTTACGTATTATCTGGGACTGTATATAAATTCTACAAATTTTTATTTTAGATAAATTGGTATAAGATTTGTGAGAAGAAAATCAATTTTGTTATTATATATAACCAGGTGTAAGGGACAGTGTCCCACAAACTGATAGGGGTTGCTCAGTCAACGACACTGTACATCCATCAGTTGTTTTTTTTTAGGATGTGAAAAAAAAGATTCTTCCATACAAATTGTCTGATCGAGGTGAAAATTTGGTATGGAAAAGCATTATTTATTTCTCTTCCTGAAATATTTTTCTGCTGGAAGTTGTACAGTGTCGTTGACTGAGCAACTCCTTTTAATTTGCAAGACGCTGTCTAAGGGTCACTGTATACACATAGATCTCATCTTTCAGTACATCATAGAAAATTTTGTAAGAACTCCTCATTTACATAATATGATAACATTGTCAAATTTCTTGTGTGTAATATCTATGAGTTATACAGAAGGTTAGTCGACTCATTAGGGAAAGAGAAATGAAAACATAGACGACTTTTTACCGCGCGGAAATACTTTATTCCCACGGAAAATTTCATGGTTGATTAATTTTCAGGTATTTAGCAGCTGATGTCCAATGCCAAATATTTGCTTCGATGACTACAATTTTATTGTTTCAACATAAGTTGCCTAAGCTTAAAGTTTTGCTGGCTATGTTGTCAGTATCTACACTGTACAATGCTGTCTTGGCCTATATTAACGACTGGAAACCATTTTATTTGATGGTGTCAGCAAAGTAAGTAAAGTTGCAACAATTACTTAGGCGCACGTCATCCGAAAGAGTCGAGGTGGCATCGGAGCGAAAGCGACGTCAGTTTAGACAGATGTATTACTTCCATGCTGGACTGGGAGCGAGAGAAAATCGTAGAATGTGCCAGCTGCATTTCTTCCCGGGCATGCTGTAAAACCAGCTAAGGGATCTGAAGTTTTCAGTATATTAGACAACCTGTCACAACAGCAATATACCTACAAATCTATCTTAAAACCCTCAAAGCTTTGTCAGACGTGGCGGTACTACCTTTATTTAGGTCGTGTACGCTCTGCCTATCCCGTTAGGGATAAAGGCGTGGTTATATGTATGTATTATAGATGTCGTAGGATGAATTGATCCTAGGGATTTTGCGAAGACACGGTTAATTACTGGAAAAGGTCAAGTTGTTTGCGAAAAAACTCTTCCTAGTATCATTTGATATTCTCTTGATATCCTTAACTTACTGAGACACTCCTAACTGCCTCCGTGGTCTAGTGGTCAGAGCCATGGGCTTACGATCCGGAAGTACTGTGTTCGATTCCCAGGGGGTTAATATTTGTAAATTTAACACCTCGTGTGGTTTTCCCCAGTTCGGTTAGAACATTGTAAACCTGATTGTCCGAAAAGAAAAAGAATTCCGTGCTTCGGAGGGCACGTTAAGCCGTCGGCTCCAGTCGCTGGCTGTGATAGTGGTCGTTACTCAAAACCATATCAGAGTCCTAATAGCTGTGCTACTAGGTGGTTTGAAAACTCTGACAGCACGGTTCATCGGGTCGTTGTTCGACTTGAATCCACTCGCTAAGAAAAAGACTGAGATACTTAATCTCACGGAGATACGGGACAAGGCTAGGGAGATGATGAATAGTTTTAGATTATTTTTAATACGGGGTGTAAGAGAGAGCGTACCGAATACTGATAGGGGTTGCCCCTACGCTGTCCCTAACACCCGTTATATACCTGATTAATTAGGTCATTCGCTTCAAGGTGATTTGAATGTGGCTTATTTATTATCCAAATTGATTGTTTGCTGTATTTGTTTATAAATTATTGCTGGTAGGGTCCAGGGTTCATTCTTTGAATACTTGACCAAATAACATGTCAATCCGAAGCCAAGCACATATTTGAGACTTCTAACATTAGTTTGTAAGATTGATTGTAACTCTTTATGGATGTAAATCTGTTCAAGAGTAGTTCTCCTTGACGGAAAAGATTTGACGGAATTTATTATCACTATCACTACATACTACTTCCATGCTGGACTGGGAGAGATAGAAAAACATAGAATGTTCCAGCTGCCCTTCCTCCCGGGCATGCTGTTGAAGTCAGCAAAAGGGACTCCAGGGTTACGGTGTATTGTAATTTAGGCGATGGGCTGACAACCTGTCACTATAGCAATACATATTACAATTAAAAATTGCCCTCAATTTTTGTCAGACGTGGCGAAAGCGCCTTATACGAGGCGTTAAACGCTCTGCCTACCCCGTAAGGGATAAAGGCGTGATTTATGTATGTATGTATGTATGTATCACTACATAGTATAAAACAAAGTCGTTTTCTCTGTCCCTATATCCGTATGTATGCTTAGATCTTTAAAACTACGCAACGGATTTTGATGCGGTTTCTTTTAACGGATAGAGTAATTCAAGAGAAAGGTTTATATGTATAATACATGCATAATATAGAAGAGAAACACTGATGATTTCCGTGTGAAGCCGGGGCGGGTCGCTAGTTACATATAAACTGTTTTATGTTTACAAATAAAATTAAGTGATCCACATCCAAAAAGCTATATATTATTCACATTTCAAAGCTTGTAACTGTAATATTATTCTAATGTAATGTTATATCGCGGAACATATTCGTGTCATTTCCTTCAATCAGGAGAACTACCCTGAAATAAATGTATTGCATTAAAATGAATTTGTGTGGAGAATAAATAGGTTTTTTTTCCAGGAGTGTAGTGGCTCTAGGCAGCGATCTTGAAACTTATATGCCCCACTACTACCTGTCACCTATGGGAAATCTTCCATCGTGTATAATAGGCTTAATATTTGCTCATGCTTACTTCAACTATCGTCAAAACAATAACAAACTTAAGGATCATAAGGTAACAAATTGAAATCTTTGAAAGCAGTTTTAATTCTTTTCGAAAATAATAGAATGGGCTCGATTCTAGATACCGCCGGCTAAAACTAAAATTAAAATCTATCTGTCACTTTCAAAATTTTAAAATTGGAAAAAGACAGGACATTTACACTTTGTGCGCTTGATTTTCACGCGCTTTTGCACGTTTCCCAGGTATTTCTGTCGATTTTATCCACCATATCATATGACGGCAGATAAAAATTACAGATAACGCATAAAACTACCGACTATAAATCACAAACCGGAGAGAATAGATCTCCTGTCCTTTTCCAATATTTTTAGTCTAAAAGACAAATAGATTTTAATTTTAGTTTTAGCCGGAAAATCTAGAATTGAGCCCATTGTATTTCCATTCAATCAGTAGAGTTCTCAGAGCACAGTAGAGTACAGATAGGTCTTTGGCGTCGTTTAGATTTATGGTGACGATACTTGCCAAGAGACGCCCCCATAAGTAAACAATCATAATTCATTTAAATCGCAGTGAACCGAAAAACCCGTCCAACAGCTTCGAGTAATAGTAATTAAGATAATTTAGAACCTTATAAATTTGCGATTCATAGCTCGATGTAGTAACATAAATAAACGACGACAACTGTAGTGGCCAACAAATAGGTCAATAAAACTCACCATACATTGGAATCAAAATATGAACTGCCTCTGTGGTCTGAGCCAAGGTCTCCCGACCCGGAGGTTATGGATTCGATTCCCAGGGGGGTTAGAGTTAGTGGGTAGAGGTAGGTAAATATGTTGACAGTAAAAAAGGTTTTATTTAAATTATTATTTTAGTGTGTACACTACACATACATTATATTCCTAGGGTTCTATTCCGAGAGAGAGTGAGATTTTCCCCAGTTTGGTTAGGATAATCCAGGCTGAATCACCCGATAGTCTGGAAGAAAAAAGATTCCGTGCTTCGGAGGGCACGTTTTTTTATTTCTTGTATTCTAAAACTTAAAATCTCGTTTCAGATTCTAGCCCAAGCGTTTCGCTGGTCTTTTCCCATGCTAATCCTTTGGACATCAGCAGGTGCTCTCATACCTCTCATAGAATCACCATTGGTTTTAGCCATATTAACGGCGATTGAGCGACCAATGTTCTCTGGATTATTTATAAGTTGGCTGTTTGGTTTCTTAGTATTTGATGGACAAAGTAAGTATTATGTACTGTCACATTAAACTTAATACTAAAAATACAAAACTGACAATTCAGTTTTTCAGGTTATTTTTTAATAGATATTTGCACTCACATTGCTCTTTTATTACTGAAAAAAAAAATAGAAATAACAAAACAAAAATTCGACTGCTGCCGGGATTTGAACCCGCGTCCACTCATGACGAGTAATAAATAGCAGATCACTAATTCGTCGCTCGTAACATGGCTGCTGTAGCGTAGCGGTTTTGAGCGTTATGCTGGTTTTCCAAAGACGCGGGTTCAAATCCCCGAGGGGTGCCGGGTTAGAATAACATCACACCATAACTTTCCGTGGGTGTCGTAAAAGGCGACTAAGGGGTAAATCAAGGGAATGGGCAGCAGCGTTCCCTGTGGAATAAATGCAGCTAGCACATTCTAAGTTTTTCTTTCGCTCCCAGTTCAGCATGGAAGAATAAATTATTATTAAATAAATTGACGTATATGAATCATTAAAATCAGCCCACGCTTTTAGTCTCAAGAGTGTCACAAAGGTTCAAACATACATACATACGCTGATAAACACATTACCCTACTTTGCGTTCTTCTTCTCATCATTGGGTTCATCGGGTCGATAAACTCGATACCCACTCGAAAGAAGAAGAAGACTTTGCGTTGATTGTATTGTACAATAACAGGCGCAGTGAAGAAGTTTTTGTGTTGGCGAGGCTGGCTGCCGTTAGGAAGGCTTTCTCTTCCAGTTCTGATGCTGCACTGGATCGTAATCTTATCCAGTTACAGCTTCCAATCCCGGCCTCTGTTTGCATCATATCCAACTGTGGTAAGGGTGTTTATAAACAAATTTTCAAATTTATAACACAGGGTGTGATATAGAGAGATATAATTTTATTGGTATGAGTATTTACCATAACATTATAAAATAAAAAAAATACTAAAGGGTCACTCAAATAACCCGCCCCGTATCGCCCCGGCACAAAGGTGCCCATCACATTCGCCGCGTTTCCACGTTGAAATGCGATGGACAGATTTTGGGCCAGAACCCAGAAAATGCCTGTTATGGCACTGGCACTATCTTGCATCGACGGAACACAGCAAGCTGTTTGGCGCCGGATTCCGGTGAGAGGGTGGACGCGAGCCAGGCGGTCCCTTGCGGAGCCTACCACCGCACTTAGTTGGGATTATTCAGCCAGACTTAGTCACAGGCAAGCCTGTGTTGCCGTTGCCCGGGGTGGACCACTAGGAGGTAGATCCCATCGCACTCTTATTCCTTTCCTACAAAATACATAATAATATATAGTAATATACATGTCTTTCTCACTTTGTGTTTCAGATGCTCACCTTTGTTACTACATGGGTGATATCATACATATTGGCGATCCCTCTTACTCTCATGGTGGAACTTCCAGTGAAGAATACATACAATTATTTAATTTGTAAAACTCAAAAATCTTATGGCGCTAGTAAAGAGTCGAAGAAAGTTTTAGACAAACATGAGTAGGTAAACTAGGTTACTACACTATGGACTTGATTTTCCGGCTTAAACTAAAATTTATATCTTTTTGTCACTTTCAGACTAAAAATATTAGAAAAGGACAGGAGATCTATTCTCTCCGTTTTTATATTTATAGTCTGTGGTTTTATTCGTTATATGTAATTTTTATCCGCTGTCATGTGATATGGCAGAAAAAAATGTGAGAAATACTGGGGAAACGTGCAAAAGCGCGTCAAAATCTAGCGGACAAAATGTGAAAAACAAGACTATATTATATATTTATTATTTTGAAAGTGACTTGGTATCTAAGAATCGAGGCCATTAAAATCGTAGTTTTAATTTTGAAATAAAAGACAAGGTTTTTTGTGTATACTTCTGATTTTTATTCAATTCAATTTTAATTCATTTATTTATAAAAACATTTTTTGTATTGTAAGTTGTTTTTTTAAGATGTCCGTTTTGTAAATTAGTAGGCAAGTACTTATGGGTAAAAGTTGGGGAGTTTCAGGATGCTTTACTTAGGCTTCATGATCATCACGCACCTGTTAAAAAGGTTAAGGTTAGGCATGCTCCAGCGGCCTGGCTTACGGACCACATCAAACAATTAATGGCTAAGCGCGACAAAGCCCAGTCTAAGTATTGAAAGTTCCCTTCAGACCAAAACTTGGAACTCTATAAATTTGTGTATAACCATTGCAATCGTCTGTGTTGAGATGCCAAAAGACGACATATACATTCCTCCGTTCCCCTGCACAAATGGGGAGGTTTCTTAAATTTCTTGGCATTGGCAAAGTGTCACCACCGTCTAACGGTCCAGTTGATCTAAACATGGTGAATAATCACTTTTATTCTGCACCTGTGACCTTAGATGACGTGGTATGTGGTGAATCTAATACGATTTCCATTCTACACAGCCAATTTTTACCTACTTGCTCTTCTTCCTAATTGCATATTATTTCAATCACTTCAACAGCTGTGGGCAATGGCAACCTGTGTTGCCGAACGATTTCGCTCATTCTTCCTGAACTCTTACCTATATTTACCCATATTTTCAACCACTTCTTGGTAACGAGTTCATTTCCCTCTGCTTGAAAACGAGCAGATGTCCTCTTCCCAAAACTTCCAATCCCTCCTCCTTTTCTAATTTTCGACCAATTTCCATCCTACCTTTTCTATCCAAGGTCCTTGAGCATATTGTCCACAAACATCTTACTGACTTCATCACTTCAAACTGTCTTCTTTTACAGTACCAATCCGGTTTTCGACCGGGTCACAGCACTGTTATAGCACTGCTTAAAATCACAGGTGACATCCGCTCCGCATTGGAAAACAAGTCTATCACTATTCTTGTGTTGCTGGACTTCAGCAGTGCTCTCAATTCTGTAGACTTTGATTTCCTACTCGCTATTCTTTGCTCTTATAAGTTATCCCTCTCAGCAATTATGAGGTTCGATCCCTATCTTCGCGGTCGGTCGCAGCGGAACCACTCTGTTGAGATTTTTTCGGATTGGTGTGATCTTGTTGCGGGCTTACCGCAGGGTGGCGTTCTTTCTCATCTCTTTTCTCTATATTTATGAACACTGTAACTTCTGTTATTACTTCTAATTTCCATCTATATGCAGACAACTTGCAACTCTATCAGTACAGCAATGTTGATGATATATCTAGCGCTATTGAGACAGTGAATAGAGAACTCAATAATATCTCGCACTGGGCCAAATCTTTTAATTTGTTAATTAATCCCAAGAAATCGAAAGTGCTAATTATTGGTAGTCCATTTATGTCCAAGCAGCTAGGAAATGTAGATCTTCCATCTTTTAACTACGACAGTACTCCAATCAGTATTTCTAAGACCGCTACTCTTGGAGTAGTGATAGATTCTTCTCCGTCTTGGGTTCCTCAACTCAATGAGGTCAGCAAAAAGAATCAGTTCTCCTTTCATTCAAAAATTACAAGAGACAAGACGAAGTCGTTTCCCCCCGAAATCAGTAGTAATTACAATAATATAATTAATTAACATTATTATTCAAATACTTCCATGCTGGCCTGGGAGCGCAAGAAAAACATAGTAAGTGCAAACTGCATTTCCTCCCGGGCATGCTGTAAAAACCAGCCAAAGGATCCGATGGTTTCAGTATACTGCAATTTAGGCGATGGGCTGCCAACCTGTCACTATAGCAATAACCCTACAAATCTATCTTAAAAAACCTTCAAAACTTTGTCAGACGGGGCGGAACGACCTTTATTTAGGTCGTTTACGAGTGTAAAGTCGTGTCGTTTGCGATTTATTAGGGATAAAGGCGTGATTATATATGTATGTATGTATTATTATTAAAAAATAAAAATTCAGCAATAACTGCTACCATAAAAACGTGATTTTAATTTTATATGTGATCAATTTAACGGTTAAGAAAAACATATATAAATATGTCAAGAACTTGATCCCTGACGCAGTTCAATTGTAGTCTAGACAATGGAGCTCGAAATAATTAAAATAATGAATAATAAAATAATAAAGTGAATGAAAGAAAGAAAAAATATTTATTCAGTACCATAGATAGCTATTACAATAAGACAACTTCACTACAAAACAAAGTCGCTTTCTCTGTCCCTATATCACTATGTATGCATAAATCTTTAAAACTAAGCAACGGATTTTCATCCGGTTTCTTTTAATAGATAGAGTGATTCAAGAGGAATCTTCTTTTAATAGGTATATGTATAATACATGCATAATATAGTAGAGAAACACTGATAATATCCGTGCGAAGCCGGGGCGGGTCGCTAGTATAAACTAAATAGACTAATAGCTACATTCTCGATAAGGCGTGGTGGCACCCTCACTCTTTAAAATATCATAACTTCTTCTTCTGTTGAGTGGGTATCGAGTCTATGGACCCCATAACTAGCAAAATATAGACATGTTTAAGACCATTTGCTATGATTTTTTAACAAGTGAGGGCGCCACCGCTCTTAAGCATTGCCTTTGTCCCAGTTTTGTTGAAGCTAAGTCAATGGAGCCAACGCGTTAAATCTAATATAGTGCACTTCCCCTTTCCACTTGGAGTCACTCTGGCACTGGTAATGTGATACATCCAGTATACTGTACAAAGAATAATTCACTCGTTTTACTTTGTTATTCGGGTCACTCGTGATAAACTTTGGTGGTAAAAACAGGAATTTACCTTTCATCCCGACATTTCAACTATGTTTCAATATATCGTGGTTTATTCCTATGTTTTTTTTACCACCAAAACTTATCGCGAGTGACCCAGATAACGAGTATGTACATACATACATATAATCACGTCTTTATCCCTAATGGGGTAGGCAGAGCGTGAACGATCTAAATGAATGTCGTTTCGCCTTTCGCCATGGAAGGGACAACAAGTAAAATGAGTGAAAATAATCGCGAGTGCTTAAAAAGTTAAAAAAAATAAAAGTTGCCTTTTAAAATAAGCCGTGTTTGTCTTGCGTAACTTTGGCTAGCAAAGGACCTTCTTCATGGCCTTATTCCTAGACCAAGTTTATATCAATCATTTGTTGAAAAAAAGGCGAAATAGATAACGATTTATTTATTTATTCAATTTCAATAACTACGGCGTACCAATTACAGTCATCGAGGGTAAAAATATCAAGTACAATAAACATTTGTGTCAATACTTAATACAATAGAAAATTCATTAAAAACAAACACACGATTTGCATTGGGTAAAAAACGACGAACAATACACTTTAGACAAAAAACATCCAGAACATCACATCAATGCAAGTTTCTGATGGGTTCTTCGTCAACTAAACTTATGTTGCTTACTGTACGGGGTGTTTCTATGCAAACTTAAAAGTTGTTTCAGTTGACGAATTCATATCAGTATCATCTCCCTAGCCTTATCCCGTATCTTACGGGGTCAGCTACCTAATCTAGGGAATTGAACGGGGGTACTGGTTTTTCCACAGAGCGACTGCCATCTGACCTCCGCAACCCGGAAGGAAAACCAGACCCAATTCTAGATTAGGTCGGAGTTTTTAATCCGCCAATGCTTAGAACTGGCCTCTGATATGGCTTAACGACTAATATCTACGGTATTAAACGATATTAACCGGGACCAACGGCTTAACGTGCCTTCCGAAGCACGGAAAAAGCGTCGAATAAACGTACATATGAAATTCGAAAACTGAAAACCACATTGGTACGTGGTGGGACCACGAGCACGACCACAACCTCCCGCTCAGGAGGCAGCGGCCCTATCCACTACACCATCGGGCTCTATTCGTAGGTCGTCAGTCGACGAATACATAATATTATTTATTTTATGATTCTTCCACTCATCCCGCGGGACCAGTTAATTGCGGGTTCAGTTGACGAACAACTCATTCCCATCAGAAGGCTGGTTTGACTGTCTCTAAGTCGTCAGTCGAGGAATACATAATATTATTTATTTTATGATTCGTCCACTCCTCCCGTGGGACCAGTTAATTGCAGATTCAGTTGACGAAGAACATATTCCCATCAGAAGGCTGGTTTCATTGTCTCTAAGTCGTCAGTCGAGAAATACATAATATTATTTATTTTATGATTCGTCCACTCCTCCCGTGGGACCAGTTAATTGCAGATTCAATTGACGAAGAACATATTCCCATCAGAAGGATGGTTTCACTGTCTCTGAATACCTTACTTCACCTTCCAAAAGGAGAAGTTTGAAGACAATATTTCTCTATCCCGTGTAGGTACATCCCGGCAGCCATTAGCTGTATTTACATTTTGTGAAGCGCTTCCGTTTCCGCTAGTGCACGGTACCGGCGAACTTTCACACAGTTACCAACAGATATACCGACATTCTGATATTTTGGTTAATATCATTATCAAGATTTTCGACGGCATATCTTCATCTTAAAGTTGTCTAGTTTCATAACCTGAGCAACCCATATTACTTTGAGTTAAGTTTTTCCTTATACATACATACATACACATAATCACGCTTTTATTCCTAATGGGTTGGGCAGAGCGTAAAAGACACAAACAATCTATGTTTCACAGCATGTCTCTTATTCACCTGGAATTATAGCTACTTCGGCAATTGGTCGTTTGGTGTTTTCCAGTTGTTTTACAACGCTGATTGGCCGAAATAAAAGGATATTCTAGAAGTAGAAGATGTTTTTGAGAAGAGACTATGCCTACCCCGTAAGGGATAAAGGCGTAATTTTATGTATGTTGGAAGAGGACGACTAAAGAAAAGATGGATGGAGTGTGTGAAAGATGATATGTTGAAAACAGGTGTTAATGTCGAACTGACGGCTGACAGAGATGAATGGAAGAAGAAAACATACTGCGCCGACCCCAAATAATGGGATAAGGGCAAGGGAATGATGTATGTATGAGAAAATGCCTTTTTCTGCGATCTTGTTTACCATTTTCAGCTGCTAGTTGGTATCTGTGGACAATGTGCCTATTTGACCCTATATAATGGGTATCGATCGTCAGCTCATAGTATCTAACCTGATTGGATCAATTCCACTTGATTAACCACTATTGTAATATTTTAATGAGGTCTATCGTTACTTATTGATACTTGGATAAACATCAATTTGAGCCAAATAAAGGCTAAAGCAATTTGTCTTCCATGCTGGACTGGGAGCGAGAGAAAAACATAGAATGCTAGCTGCATTTCCTCCCGGACATGCTGTAAAAACCAGCTAAGGGATCCGAGGGTTTTAGTATATTGCAATTTAGGAGATAGGCTGACAACCACAGCAATATACCTACAAATCTATCTTAAATAATCCTCGAAACTTTGTCAGACGTGGCGGATGCCGGAATGCCCTTTGTTTAGGTCGTTTAAGCTCTTCCCACCCCTTTAGAGATAAAGGTGTGATTATATGTATGTATATGTCTTGGTATCTTTATCGTCAAAGTTGATAAATCATGTATTCATAGTTTGGGAACTTCTTAAGGAGTAAGAATCTTCTTCTCCTGCGTTTGCCCGGCTAAACTTTCCGGCTTTTTCTAGTCAACTTTGCCCAGTCTTCGGCATCCGCTGGTGTAAGATCGTTCGCTCCATATCCGTTTTTACTGCTGCCGTCTGCCGCGTGATCTAGGGCCTTGGGCAGTGAGGTCTTAAGGACTATGAATGAAACAAAGAAAATTGTAGAACAAATTTATATTTTAAGGTACCTTACTACTACATTATGATATAGAATTAATGTTAATTGTAAATGTTTAAATTGATTGTTATTTTAAAGTAAAAACATTATTGTACATCCGAAATGGATAAACTGTTGGGTCGAACCTTCTTACTTTTAAGATCTTATGTACACAGTTATCAATAAAGATCTTATCTTATCTTTTACACTAGTTTATACACATAATTTTCATTTTATTTAAAATATCACTATTACTTCAAGTTCACCTCGGTATTAGGCAGTTTAAAAACTTTAACACCCAGATCGATTGGGCCGTACTCGAAAATCCACTCGACAAACAGAAAAATAATGTGAAAGATTGTTTTGAGCCCGATGGTGTAGTGGATAGGGCCGCTGCTTCCTGAGGGAGGTCGTGGCTCGAATCCCACCACGTTCCAATGTGTTTTTCGGTTTTCGAATTTCATATGTACGTTTATTCGGCGCTTTATCCGTGCTTCGGAAGACACGTTAACCTGTTGGTCCCGGTTAATATCGTTTAATACCGTAGATATTAGTCGTTAAGCCATGTCGGAGGCCAGTGCTAAGCATTGGCGGCTTGTAAAACTCTGACCTAATCTAGAATGTTTTCCCTTCTGGGTTGCGGAGGTCAGATGGCAGTCGCTCTGTGTAAAAACCAGTACCCTCGTTCAATCACCTAGATTAGGTAGCCGACCCCGAGAGATACGGGATAAGGCTAGGGAGATGGTATTGTTTGTGTGCGTGTGTATACTATACCGGGTGTAAGGAACAGCATCCCACAAACTGATAGGGGTCGCTCAGTCAACGGCACTGAGCAACCTTTCACCGGGAAATTCTTTCAAGTAGTGTTTTTATTTTTGCTTTACATACAAATTGTCCGATCGAGGACCACCAGAAAGCTATTCAGTTCAGTGGTGTTGACTGAGCAACCCCTATCAAGTTATGGGATGCTGTCTTACACCTAACTTAACTTCCATACTGGACTGGGAGAGAAAGAAAAACATAGAATGTTCCAGTTGCCCTTCCTCCCGGGCATGCTGTAGAAGTCAGCAAAAGGGGAAAAAAGGGATTCGAGGGTTACAGTGTATTGTAATTTAGGCGATGGGCTGACAGCCTGTCACTACAGCAATACACATTACAATCTAAAATTGCCCTCAATTTATGTCAGACGTGGCGAAAGCGCCTTTTAGGAGGCGTTTTACGTTCTGCCTACCCCGTAAGGGATAAAGGCGTGATTTTTATGTATTATGTCTTACACCCGGTATTATTTACCCTCACTAATACTGTTATGCAGCTAACAACATCCAAGGTCAAAACTTTGTCTTGAAGTAGAATATCTGTAAGCTCATCTGCTTTACAGTGTAATTTATCTAGATTCGGATCTAGCCAACATTTGGATCGTCAGAGAAACATGAAATATTAAATACACCTCTTCTTATCACAAGTTACTTATATAAGGTAATTTTAAATCAACTGTAAATATTTTAAGGGTATGTATATTTATATGGAAGAAATAGAATTTATGAATTTTAATTTTGCAGTAGTTTTTATTGTTTTTTTTTTGTTGTGAATACGCTTTGAATAACCCCCACCACGACACTAGAATGCAGGCCTTACTTAATTACACTACACGCACACAACGTTAAATCTTCAGCCAATCATGTCAGTGTGCGTGTTTTGTTTTGATATACGGTATGTCCGATTTTTGTTTAGTTTTTAATTTAAGAATCTATGTTATCTCAAAAACTAGCAAACAAAAAAAAGACTTTACTAGACAGTTTCTTGGAATTTATTTGATCATCGCCTTAAATATTTGCAGTTGATTTAAAATGACCTTATACTATAACAATACGTTTCACTCCTGCTTTTCCTGCAATAATTTGTCGACATTCTTGTATTGCAAGTGGATTTTGAAGCTTATTTTGGAGACGTATTCATATGTGTTTATTATAGGCATTTCTACCAGCAGTGTGAGGGGGACAGCCAGTGCGTAGGTGATGCACCATGCCACAACGGGTTCACCTAACTAAAAAAAAAGTAATAAAGTTTACTATTAGATTAGTCTTCCATGCTGGACTGGGAGCGAAAGAAAAACATAGAATGTGCCAGCTACATTTCCTCCCGGGCGTGCTGTAAAAAACACCTAAGGGATCCAAGGGTTTCTGTATATTGCAATTTAGGTGATGGGCTGACAGCCTGTCACTAAAGCCATATAAATACAGATCTATTTTAAACAACCCTCATAAGTTTGTCAGACGTGGCGGAATGACTTTTGTTTAGGTCGTTTAAGCTCAGCTTACCCAATTAGCGATACATGCGTGTTTATATGTATGTATGTATGTTAGATGAAGAGAATCGATCTACGTAGAACAACACTAGTTTCCACGCGCAATTGGGACATCACTACTGCACGCGTTGTCCTTGACAACACAACTTTACATGAGCCGTATTTTAAGGTGATTCCTAACGGCAAATGGTTGTTTTTAAGAGCTTATTTCTCCTGAACGAATCATTGGAAAATACTAAAAAATATACATCTAATAAATTAGTTCATGGCCTGCAATTGCAACAATTAAAAATATTATAGTTCATAAATAAGTATGCTTCCAAAAATTTTGAAGTGGAGCTGTTTTTATCAGCAAATTTGATATTTTTCTAAATTATTAAGAGCGCTTTTACGGCTCCTTCGAGAAAATATACGTATTATAATTATCTATAACCGCAACATAGCTTTTTTTAAAATCTAACTAGTAGCTTTTTTGGAACATACATACATACATATAATCACGCCTTCATCTCCAATGGGGTAGGCAGAGCGTAGACGACCTAAACAAAGGTCGTTCCGCCACGTCTGACAAAGTTTTGAGGGTTATTTAAGATAAATTTGTAGGTATATTGCTTTAGTGACAGGTCGTCAGCCCATCGTCTAAAAATGCAATATACTATAACCCTCATCCCTTAGCTGGTTTTTACAGCATGCCCGGGAGGAAATGCAGCTGGCACATTCTGGCAAATCTATGTTTTTCTCTCGCTCCCAGCCCAGCATGGAAGATATGTTTTTTTGGAATTAGCTTTTTTATGCGTATTTCGCTAATTTTTTACGCGGCCACGGACGTAACCGCCACGCCGCCGCCGCCGTAGCGCACGCTGATTTGAACGATATTCTAAGGCATTACGGGCGATGGTTGCAGCCCATCGCCTAAATAGCAATACACAGAAACAGTAACAGAAACTATTTCCATCCGGGCCTGGGAGCGAGAGAAAAACATAGAATGTGCCAGCTGCATTTCCTCCAGAGCATGCTGTAAAAACCAGCTACTGTAGTACTGTACTGAGTACTGTCTGCAGCAATGAACACTTTCGTTGGCGATTATGAGTTATGCCACTACAATATGGTGAACTGTGGAACAAGGCAATTACTACAAAGTTTAAATTCTAAACTTAACGGCTTCACTATGATGGACTATTGTGTAGTGCTCGTCAGTGAGGAAGACTTTCTTACTACTAACAACTATGAAGAGTTAGTTATTTTTATTAAAGAAACGTTGTCGGTATTCAATTATACTAATGTAATTATTTGTTCACCAACCTATAAGCATGGTGACTTTACGAATTTGTTTAACTCGCGAGTAGAATGTTTTAATAATTTGCTTTGTCATGACATAGAGTCAGCAGAATATGCTTATTTAGTTGATTCCAATAGGAACTTAGAGTATGACTTTTCAATGTACAATAGAGACACGGGATACCTAAATGGATTAGGTATGCTTACATTATTTAAAGACATATTATTTACTATTGACATGGTAAACCAAACCCCAATACAATTTTTTCGCGAACAAGCAATATAAGAAAGCAATATCTACACCCCCCGCATCCCATGATTCCGAACAAATTCCGATTTTATTATATAATTCTAACAAAGCCTCTAAAATCCAAGACCTCCACACTCATATAAGCATTTTCTATCAAAATGTATGCGGTGTAAACTCAAAGAAAGATCAGCTAGAGTTATATTTAGATACTTTGAATATAAAACAGGACTATGTTTGCCTATGTGAGCATTTTCTCAATGAAAATGCAATTCAGACCCAACACCTTGAACAATATGATTTAACAACATATTATACAAGACGCAATAAAAAGAGAGGAGGAACACTTATTCTCGTTAAAAAAGGTAGAGTCACAGAAACTATAGAGTATTGTAAAAAAATCTCTCTATCAGAGGCTTTTGAGGTGTGTGGGGTTAGAGACATAGAAACGAATCTGAATTTGTGTTGTGTTTACCAAAATAATAAAAATGTTGACGTGTTTTTCGAAAGACTAGAGTTGTTACTACAGCACTTTTTCAAAAGGGATTGCTTGATATGTGGCGATTTCAATATTGACATGTTGAAGGTAAATAATAGTGAGAAGACTAAATTCATAAATCTATTACAATCATATAATTTCAGACATCTAGTAAATACTGTAACGTTTGAACGTAATGGATCGCAGTCATGCATCGATAACGTAATAACCAATATTCCTGAAGAGCAAATTGCGGACATAACTGTAGATCAAAATGGGCTTTCAGATGGACATCGTGCAATTCTTTCTAAAGTAGAGTTAGTAAGTAAGATTAAAAACAAGTTTTATAGAGGTGTAGAGCAAGCACATTTTGTTGAAAAAAGAAAGTTTAACAGGAAAAATAACGAAAATTTCAGACAGAAAATTTTAAACGTTGACTGGAAGCAATTAGGTATAAATGCGTTTTTAAAAAAGTTCCACTTTTGCTTCAATCGTAGCTTTAAAAAAGTTAAATCGAAAATTCATTTAAAAAATTGCTCTAAGTTAAAATGGGTAACACGTGGTATTAAGGTTTCCAGTAAAATGAAAAGAGTCTTGTGTACACTAGATAAAGCTCATAATCATAAAACTTTGTTTAATTATCGAACATCGTATATAAGATGCTTTAAGAAAGTATTAAGAACTGCTAGGTCTAGAGCGGTACAAGTTAAAATAGAGAATGCGAAAAATTCTACAAAAGAAATCTGGAACATCGCTAATACCTATTCAAATAAAAAAAGTAAAAAAAGAAGCAAAAAGCTTTTTTTAAAAGTAGACAACAAGGTTATTAAAGATCCAATAGAAGTCGCAAATATATTTGGTAGTACTTTTGGCCTTACAAATGAAAGTAATTCTTGCAATATAGAATCCAAACGAATGCTCGAAAGTGCCACCAAACGGGTCGATAAAAATATGGAATTACGACCCACTGACGAGACTGAAATTAAAAAGATTGTTCAAGGCATGTTAACAAAAAAATCCTCAGGACACGATGGAGTACCTGTTCAAGTTATTAAAGATAATATTGACATTTTGGCCGAACCTTTGACATACTTTTATAATTTATGTATGAAGGAGCGAGTATTTCCAGAACAATTAAAAATTGCTGTGATCATACCCATATTTAAGAAAAGCTGTAGGTTTGACCCTAAAAATTACAGACCGATATCATTGCTTCCCGTCCTTTCAAAAATCTTTGAGAAACTTTTAAAATCCAGATTATTAAATCACATTCACAAAAACTCTATATTAAATCCTAGACAATTTGGCTACCAGAAAGGTATCGGAACGGGAACGGCAATAGATACGCTTATAGACGACACGATGCAATATCTGAATTGTAAGAAAAAAGTTGCTGGAGTGTTTTTAGACTTAAGTTCTGCCTTTGATACTGTGGACCACGACATACTTATTAATAAACTAGAACATTACGGTGTCCGCAATCAAGCTTTGGACTTATTCAAGTCATATCTGCATAACCGGCAACAGTTTGTACAGGTAACAGACCTTGTAGAAGAAACTCAAATGCTTCAACAATTTAATTCAAAAATTACCAAGGTCTCTCGAGGTGTCCCTCAAGGCTCTATCTTGGGTCCAATTTTCTTTATATTATTTTTAAATGACATGTTGAACTTTATCTGTAATCAAATACCTGACATTAAATTAATTGTATATGCAGATGATACAAACGCTATACTAAACAGCGACACTATGACTGATTTAAAAGACAAAGTTAGTCAAGCTTTGTATTTATTTGATAATTGGTTTCATAGCAATAACTTACAGTTAAACGCAAGTAAAACTAACATTCTTCTATTTAAAACAACAATCCGAAATAAAGATAAAATGCAGGTTACCATCAATGGTGATGTTCTGAGTACTGAAGATGAAATAAAGTTCCTTGGTGTCAGAATAGATCACTTGTTAAATTGGAAAGCCGAACTTAATGCTATTGACAGTAGTGTTAGTTCTGCATGCTATGCTTTGCGCACGCTTAGAGACGAGTTGACTATCAGGCAGCTAAAGATGGTTTATTGTGCTCTTGTGGAATCTAGGCTTAGGTATAGTATTAAACTCTGGGGTAATAGCTACAGCTATAATATGCAGAAAGCATTTATTGCACAGAAGAGAGCAATACGTACCATAGCTCGCATCCCACCATGGGAGTCATGTAGAGACCACTTTAAAAAATTGGGAATTTTAACCGTACCAGGCTTATACATACTAGTTCTGTTGACTGACCTCATCAAAAATAGATATGTTTTTGAAACTGAAACTGAAATGCTCGAGCGAATTTCCACACGAAGAAAAGATCTTCCCACTATTATTCAACCAAAACTAAACATCGTTAAGCACTGTGCACGGTATCAGGCAGTATGTCTGTTTAACAAATTACCGGTAGAATTTAAGACAATTACTAACTTAAACTCTTTCCAAACTAAACTTAAGGCATACCTTTTGGAAAAGTGCTGTTACGAAATTGACGAATTTTGAAGTACATAGTGTACTTAGATTTATCATTTTTATTAATGACATTTTGTTTTAGTGACTTTTACTGTAATTAATGACATTTAATTTATGACGTATGTACTTTTATAGTGTCGAATTTAGTATGGAATTGATTTTCTTTTGTATTGATTTTATGTATGTTATTTCGAACACAATTTGTTAATTGTTTACGAATAAATAAACTTGAAACTTGAAACTTGCTAAGGGATCCGAGGGATTCAGTATATTGTAATTTAGGCGATGGGCTGACCACCTGTCACTACAGCAATGTACCTACAAACTAACTGCCTCCGTGGTCTAGCGGTCTGAGCCATTGGCTCTCAACCCGGAGGTCCCGGGTTCGATTCCTGGCGGGGGACAATGACTTTGTGTTGTTGTTTCTAGTTTGGTTAGTACATTGCAAGCTGATCACCTGATTTCCCGAAAATAAAGTTGATCCATGCTGTCGGATGGGCATGTAAATAGTCGGTCCTGCGCCTGATTTCTCTCTGGTCGTGTCAGTCAGTCTGTCCCATCAGAATAAGAGATTGAAGGAATAGAGAGTGCACCTGTGTGTAGCGCAAACACTTGGGCACTAAAAACAAGTCCTGCGCAGTTGGCTGATCTCCGGGAGATTGGCCGCCATCACCGAAAATCGGTGGGAGGACTATTATACCTACAAATCTATCTTAAATAGCCCTCAAAACTTTGTCATGGGGGCGTGATTATATGTATGTATGTATGGAGAAACCCTCAGATCCCTTAGATGGTTTTTAAAGCATGCCCGGGAGGAAATGCAGCTGGGACATTCTACGTTTTTTTCTCGCATGGAAGAAACAAGTCGTATGAAACCACAAGAAGAAGACTTACTATTGTAGTCCAACAGACGACAATGGGTTGGTGTTGTGCCCATATCCTGGTCTCGATGACGAACCAGTGCAGCATCAGGGCAGAGAGGGACAGACGACCCAGCGGGATCCAGAACCGGCGGGACAATGACCTAAAGCCGGGCCATACTGAAATAAAAAATAAAAAACATTTTGTGAGACCGATTTTATATTTTCTACCATATTTGCCTACATACAATATAATATTAGGATTATTATGAAATCAGTTTTTGATCAAGAAACAAGAATTTTGATCAAAACCGAAAAAAGGCTTTTGATCAATAAATTTTCGGTTTTAAAATATATATTTTAATGAAACATATATGAGTTACATATACTTTTTAATTTTTCATATGACCTAACCAAGAATTTCCTGGTAAAAGTTGTTCAGTTTCGTTGACTGAGCAAACAAGATAAGTTTGAAACTAATAAGTTTGCGGGACGCTCTCCCTTACACCCGTATAACATGAACTGTGATGATAAATAAAATAACACAGCAGTTCCCTTAGCAGCTCCATATACTGAAATATTTCCCTTGAAACCTTTATTCCTTTTTTGCAAATAAATCTTATGAAACTTGTTCTGTTTAGTTAACGGATCATCCCAATCAGTTTGCTACAAGCTATCCCTTACACATATAATCACGCCTTTATCCCTTATGGGGTAGGCCGAGCGTAAACAACCTAAACAAAGGTCGTTCCGCTACGTCTGACAACGTTTTGAGGGTTATTTAAGCTAGATTTGTAGTTATAATGCTGTAGTGACAGGTTGTAAGCCAATCGCCTAAACTACAATATACTGAATTCTTCGGATCCCTCAGCTGGTTTTTACAGCATGCCCGGGAGAAAATGCAGCTAGCACATTCTATGTATTTTTTTTTCGCTCCCAGTCCAGCATAGAAGAATGCCCTTACACCCGGCATAAAAATACTCACTTCTGACACCACTGATGACTCCAAACAACCAAATGGCGGGTGGTATGCAAAACATCGGACGTTCAATGACCACCAGAAGGGCCATGACAACTGGGTTCTTCATGTCAGTGACCCACCATCCAGCTGATATCCACAGCAGGAGGTATAGCATGGAGTATCGGCACGCAAAACGAAGCCACTGTCACAAATATCACACACATACATACAAATATTCACACCTTTATAACCATGTGCATAAACGACCTAAACAATGGTCGTTCCGACACGTTTGTCATCATTTTGAGGGTCATTTAAGATAGATTTGTAGGTATAATACTGTAGTGACAGGTGGCTAACAACCTGTCACTACAGTATCATATACATCGCCTAAATTGCAATATACTGAAACCCTCGGCTCCCCTAAGCTGGTTTTTGCAGCACGCCCGTGAAGAAATGCAACTGGCATGTTCTATGTTCTTTTCTCGCCAGCATGGAAGAATCATAAATATTATTTCCAAGTTAATACTTTATTACTCGGTCGGTCCCGGTCGCTGTCTTTGATAGTGGTCGTTACTTAAACTATGTCAGAGGCCTATTAACTGTGCTAATAAGCGGTTTCAAAACTCTGACACCACTGTTCATGGGTTCGTTGTTTGACTCGACAAATCCACTCGCTAAGAAGAAGAAGAAGAATACAGGGTCCCAAAAAATGCCGACCTTACCTATGGCTTAACTGAACTTTCAAAATAAACAAATTAAACATAAACAAATGATCCACCCATGCAAAATGGCACCAGCTGCTTGAATCAATTTTGTTTGGGTGGATTGTGTAGGTAGCCCAATTTTTCTTTTCATAATTCAACCTATTTTCGTAAGTTGTTCAGTTTTACGAGAAAGTTCGTTCATAAAGGAAAGTACATGATTTTGAAAAAGAATAAGAATAGAGCCAAAATATATTACTTTGAATTTAGAACAAACATAAATCACGCCTTTTTCCCTAATAGGTTAGGCAGAGCGTCAACGACCTAAACAAAGGTCGTTCCGCCACGTCTGATAAGTTTCGAGGATTTCAAATATATTGCTGTAGTGACAGGTTGTACTTGTTTTTTGTTGTTATCTGTTGTGTTGTATGATTTGTATTCTTACGTGCAATAAAGTATTTTTATGTTATGTTATGTTGTCACTCCATCGCTTAAATTTCAATACACTGAAATCCCTTAGCTGGTTTTTACAGCACGCCTGGGAGGAGATGCACCTATCTCATTCTTTGTTTTGCCAGTCCAGCATGGAAAACTTAAATGGAAGAATTTATAACATACCTTATTTTGATAAACCTTATAGCCTTCCTGGCGAATGTGGAAGTACACATGACCCATGATGAGCCCAACCAGGCAACTTGGAAGGCTTCCCCACGGTGACATGTAGTAATTCTCTGAGAATTTACTTTTGTCATCAAAATGAAAGGAGTCCGCAAGATTTCTGAAAGAAATTAAAAAAGAAACTACTTATTATTTATAATTTAATAAAATAGCCCGATGGTGTAGTGGATAGGGCCGTTGCCTCTTGAGCGGGAGGTCGTGGTTCAAATCCCACCACGTACCAATGTGTTTTTCGGTTATCGAATTTCATATGTACTTTTAATCGGCGCTTTTTCCGTGCTTCGGAAGGCACGTTAAGCTGTTGGTCCCGGTTAATATCGTTTAATACCGTAGATATTAGTCGTTAAGCCATGTCAGAGGCCAGTGCTAAGCATTGGCGGCTTGAAAACTCTGACTTAATCTAGGATTGGGTCTGGTTTCCCTTCTGGGTTGCGGAGGTCAGATGGCAGTCGCTCTGTCTATAAACCAGTATCCTCGTTCAATCCCCTAGATTAGGTAGCCGACCCTGTGAGTTACGGGATAAGGCTAGGGAGATGAGGTACAAGGCGCACGGCAAATAAGTAGCGGTGGTGCGACTGGACGAATGTAATTTTCTATATAAAAACGGCGCGCCTCTGCCTCGCCTCCGCCTCTACCTCGCTTCCGCCTCGCCGCCGCCTCACCGCTTAATATTTTCCCGGCACCCGACATAATATTTGATGAATATTATAAGCTTTTTCTTTAAATAAATAAATGAATTAGTCAATAATTAAGTTAATTGGTACAGTCCGCCTCAACCTTACCTACTTACTTGTAATAAAAAATAATAAATATTTTTTGGATATATACTGACTAGATTTCACCAGATACTAGTTTAGAATATTATCTTAAAGTGAAATAATTTTGAACATAAATAATTAGTTTTTTTATAACTTCCATGCTGTCCTGGCCAGCTGCATTTCCTCCCGAACATGCTGTAAAAGCCAGCTAAGAGATTCGAGGGTTTCAGTATATTGTAATTTAGGCGATGGGCTGACAACCTGTCACTACAGCAATATACCTAAATATATATCATAAATAACCCGCAAAACTTTGTCAGACGTGGCGGAACGACCTTTGTTTAGGTCGTTTCCGCTCTGCCTACCCCATTAGGGATAAAGGCGTTACTATATGTATGTATGTAATAAATTAGTAAAATAACTATAACAAAATAAATTGCAATTACTTTTTTCCCAGTCTACTCACATATCTCTAAGCATAAGCACAAGAATTTTCCAGCCATATACATAAGCACGAATACCATTTAGAACACATGCTGATACAAACAATCCAACCAGTATTTTTAATTTAGGAAGCTTATATTGAGCCATTGCTAGCGTCAAAATTAAAGAAATCAACTGGTATTGAATATCAGCCCCTAAGGACCTGAAAAAAAAAAAAACAATTAGATTCGAGAGTTTCACTATATTGCACCTACAAATCTATCTTAAATGACCCTCTAATCTTTGTCAGACGTGGCGGAGCGACCTTTGTTTGGGTCGTTTACGCTCTGCCTGCCTCCTTAGAGATGGAGGCGTGACTATATGTATCATTACAATATCTATTATTAAAATAATGATGTCACATAATTATTGGAACAATAATTATAAAATTACATAAAGATATCATTTAAAATTTGACAATTACTTATATTACTTGTTTAGTCCAAAATTATATGAAAAAACACTAATCCTACTTAAAAATCCCCAACAGAGTACAAACACTTTTCCAACAAGAGAGACTTTAATTTCCGTTTAAATGAATACTTTTTTCATTTTCATTTCATTTCATTAGGCAACTTGTTAAATAGTCTAACAGCTTGGTAATGGGGACAGAGTTCAACTATTTTTAAGTGAGGCGCAATTACATTTTGTCAATTATATTTTGGTTTTTTCTCTCTGTTCCATCTCTATATCGGATTCAAATATGGACGTCCTTTTGATTACTCCCGTCAACAAAACCATTATGTATTGAGCTGGCAACGTGAGGATTCCTAGTTTCCTAAAATGCCCCTGACTGACTCCCAGGGAAGAGCGCGAACCATCGTGCGGATGGCTCTCTCACTGTATATTACTTGTAGCTATTTCCCCACTATGTTATGATATATCTATACCAGTTTTTCGATGCACTGCGTTTTTTTGTGATTTTAATTTTTTTTACTAATAAGGGCGCCACGTGGCTAGTATCGTCGCCCTTATACCATTTGCAGCTGTTTCTTTTGAATATCATACGATTTGCAGCTTTAGAAAGCTGCAATCGTATGAGGCCCCTAATCGTATTAAAAAAATAGTGTCTTTCACGTTTTATCGTTAGTCAAAAAATAATGGAGCTCACAAATTTAATTAGACTGAACAATGTATTAGTTGACTACCCGCGCAGCCTATTAGCAGTGTACCTGCCTGCTACGCAGAGGGTCCAGTGTTCGATTCTCGGCCAGGGCAGACATTTGAATGGTGAGTTTAAATGTCTGTTTCTGGGTCTGGGTGTTCTTTGTGGTTGTTTCTGTGTATGTCCATGGCCCCCGATACAGGGAATCCTAGTGGGGGCTATGAGTGTGTCGTGTCTTTTTTTTTAGTAGATTTTGTTGTTACGACTGAATGTATTATTTATTACAGCTAATAAATGCTATACTTAATAGTATCTAAATCTAGACTTAACTAAAGCATAGTCTTCTTCTGTCGCGTGGGTATCGAGTCTATCGACCCGATGAACAGAGTTTTTTAAACTGCCTAGTAGCACAACTATCAGGCCTCTGACATGGTTTGAGTAACGACCACTATCACAGACAGCGACCTGGACCGACGGCTTAATGTGCCCTCCGAAGCACGAAATCTTATTTTTTTTTTCGGACAATCAGGTGATTCAGCCTGCAATGTCCTAACCAAACTGGGGAAAAAAACACAAAGTGATGAATTCTCAAATATCAACTTTGTGTTTCCCCCCTGTAAAGCATGGTATACTGCTTTTAATTGGTCTATTGTCAATACATCTATCTCAAAGAGTGCGAAGAGCTAGAAGAACACGGAGCAGACAGAATTTTCAATCGACGTAACCTCTGATTTCCAATTCAACAGCCTGCTTATATGTACCCCAAGTAATTTTGTTCCATCCACAGATTTAATTTCTTCATTAACTATGTTATTCTGATAAATAGTGAATATTTTACGCCGTAGTTTTAAATAGCAAGATATTAGTCTTACCAGAATTTATATGTAAGTAATTTGCTTATAACCAAATGTCAAAATGACTTACAACCGCATTTAATTTATTTTCAGATTATTTAAATTGTCCGCAGATAGAATGGCGTTTGTGTAGTCTGCAAAATTAACCAATCGAATGTCAAGATTTCTATTATACATGTAATTAAATAAATCGTTAACAAATATAATGAAAAATATAGGTCAAAGAACAGAGCCCTGTGGAACACCCCGTGTTACTTTTGTTAATTAAGATGAGTGTACAACCTCATTTCCTTCAGATGATATATCTTTTAGCTCTACAAATTGAGTACGATTTGCTAAATATGATCTGAACAATTGAAGTGAATTTTCTCTGACGCCATAATGTTCTAATTTAACTGATAATATTTCATGGCTGACCAGATCAAAAACTGAACTTAAGTCTAAGAACAATCCGGCAACTTTCTTTTTATTATTGATTTCTTGCATAACATTTCATAACCTTTCTGAAACCCAAATTTCCTTAGGTGTAAGGCTTTGTTGCAGTACAAGTGTAAAAGAAGTATTTTTTTTATAATTTTTCAAATATTTTTCCAAGAACTGGAAGCAAGAATATGGGTCTGTAATATTTAGTATCAGTTAGAGTATTTTTCTTATGAACTGGAACGATTTTTGCCCTTTTAAATTGCTCAGGATATACATTTAGTTCTTAACATAAATTAAATAGATAAGCAACTGGTTCAGCTAACACATCTATATTTTTTTAATAGCAGTTATCGGAATATCATCATAACCGCAGGAAATTTTATTTTTCCTTTTCATTACTATGTCATGAATTTCTTTGCAGTTTATTTTCCTTTAGACTAGTTCTTTATAGATTCGCTCAATGTTTTCAACTAAAAGGATGACTGAGTTGTTAATATCTAAAGTACCATCGTCAAACTGTTCAATATTTATTGAACAGCGTCAGCAATATTTTGAGGGTCATAAATTACATTATTGTTTATTTAAGGAATTAGCTTATCATGTTTATGATGGGTATTTTTATTTGTGTGCAAGTACACGACCTGCCAAATGCCTTTAGAAGAGTTATCAAGTTCTATTTTCTTCTGCACTGATACACCTTGCACGTCGCAAAACTTTCCTGTTTATATTAATGTACCTATTGTTGTATTCTAAGAAGTACCTGCTTATTTTTTTTAATAATCGACTTGAAAACCAAGTCAAAAAGAAAAATCTGTATCGTCACTTAACCTCAAGTGAGATGGCATACAAATTTTCATATATAAAAAAACACGATCACTCTCATAGCCACCACTAGGATTCCCTGTATCCGGATACTAATAATTGATATAAACACAGAAACAACCACAAAGAACACCGAGACCTAGATAAAGATATTTTCTTTCATCATTTAAATGTCTGTTTAGTCAGTAATCGAACCTTTCTGCATAGTTTTTTTTATTTTAATAAGAATAATATGCAAGTGCAAGCAAAGTGTAAACTTTGTCCGCTAGATTTTGACGCGCTTTTGCACGTTTCTCCAGTAATTCTGTCAATTTTATCCGCCATATCATAATTATGACGGCGGATAAAAAATACAGGTAACGCATAAAACCACCGACTATAACTTAAAAACCGGAGAGAATACATCTCCTGTCCTTTTCCAATGTTTTAGTCTGAAAGTGACAAATAGATTTAAATTTTAGTTTTAGCCGGCAAATCTAGAATCGAGCCCAATAATTAGTTAAGTTTCAGTCTATAGTTTGTTGTAATTTGTATGTTAATTTCTAGTAATTTAACTGTATAACTATTTTTTTTTATGGTATGTCGTGTTGGCTCGAACAGAGCTCGATGGTGTAGTGGATAGGGCCACTGCCTCCAGAGAGGGAGGTCGTGGTTCCAATCCCACCACGTACCAATGTGTTTTACGGTTTTCAAATTTCATATGTACGTTTATTTTGCATGCTTCGGACAGCAGGTTAAGCCGTTGGGCCCGTTTAATATCGTTTAATACCGTAGATGTTAGTCATTAAGCCATGTCAGAGGCCAGTGCTAAGCATTGGCGGCTTGAAATCTCTGACCTAATATGGGATAGGGTCTGGTTTCCCTTCTGGGTTGCCCTCGTTCAATCACCTAGATGAGGTTGCCGACCCCGAGAGATACGGGATAAGGCTAGGGAGATGATGTATGTCATGTTGGAAATTAAATAAATGTTTAATCTATATATCTATCTCTCTATGCAGAAATGATAAAGATATCCATGCTGGACTTGAAGCGAAAGAAATACATAGAATGTGCTAGCTGTATTTCCTCCCGGGCATGATGTAAAATCCAGCTAAGGGATCCGAGGGTTTCAGTATGTTGTAATTTAGGCGATGGGCTGACTGTCACTACAGCAATATACCTACAAAATTCTATCTTAAATAACCCTCAAAACTGTGTCAGACGTAGCGGAACGACCTTTATTTAGGTCGTTTAGTCTCTGCCTACCCAATTACAAATAACGGCGTGATTATATGTATGTATGATGATAAAGAAACGCTTACCATGATTGAGGCAGACAGAATGTATAACTATCCACTATATTGTTGATGTGTAGGATATGAGTCCATAACTTTCTTCGGCAATTAGCATTATGAAGCGGTATTTTAAACCAAAGTGGCCCGTCAGCTATGTGAGGCCACCATGTTGCAGCGAACCAAACGCATATTAGATGTACTGGTGCTATCCTGGACAATTAACAATGTTTCTTAAGTCATCTTAACTTTTATTACAAAGAGTCAACAAGTCATACACAGTCATTATTACATGAAAATCAAAAAACAAGGAGATCTTCCAACGCGTCCCCACGAGACATGGTCCCCAGCATTCTGGCAGCATTTCCTCTTTAAATGGCCAAGCTAATCTGCTTCCGAAGCGAATCCGCTGGGTGAGGAAAGCGTCAGCTCTGCGATCGTCAGTGGTCTCGTTGAGACGCGCCGAAAGATCTGCAATAGTCATTTTTGGCCTGACGGCCCCAAGAGCCCATCGTCTCAAACCCTATTAGAGCGAACATGTAATCAATGTTTCTTAATTAAATTATTACACCTACATTTCCAAATAGCTACACCACAGGTAAACAATCTTTAACGTCTTTTAATCGAAGATCATGTTTCTAAAATAAGTTTTAGCTATAAGATATGAAAACACAATGAAATAAAAGATTTTGCAAGTAAACAAATTTTTGCCAACAGTTGATTATCAATTATTTTAGGAATGTGTTTTTGATTATTAGACGTGAAAGATTATTTACCTTTTTTCCAGTAGCTATTTGGAAATACTACAGCGTTTTGGAAAGTAGCTTTATTACATACTTTAAGTTTATTTCCAAAGACGTACCAAAGCAATAAATATGAGAGTCACTTTTCTATGACGCTGACCGTACACTTAAATAAAATTAACAATTTGTTGATTAGAAATATTATTAATACATAGTTCCATGTTCTGCTTCCATAGGACTAAGAGTGAAAGAAAAACATAGAATGTGACTGATATAAGGAGATACTAATGGGCATGCTGCAAAAACCAGCTAAGGGATTCGTAGGTTTCAGTATATTGAATAATTTATGCAAAGGGCTGACAACCTGTCATTTTTAATCACGACATAAGCATATCATGCACGAGAGGATAGAAAGGGACTTCAATGTAGATAAGAGTGTAACAAAGTTATTTCAAACCTTTCAATTAGAATTTCTTTAAATGGTCTAATGATGTAGATGATACTTTTTTTAAAGACACGATTGAAATAGACTTTCTCACCTGAAATATCTTTTCAGAAGCTGCTTCGGCAACATCCAGAGACCAATGTTTTGTTTGTTCGTAAGGAGTAGCAAGTTATAAGAAGTCAGAAAGCTAGACAGTAGAAAAAAAACTTGTACTACTGATGATATTTTAGCGTATACAACAAATGTGGGGGAAGGTGAAACCTAAAATTAGAAAAATAAGTCATAATCATTACCATAATTCGGGGTGTAAGGGACAGCGTCACACAACCTGATAAAAGTTGCTCAGGCCGTTGCCTCAGCAACTTTTATCACAAAATAATTAGGATAATAAGTGTCGTTACACTAAACAACTTTCACCGGAAAATTCTTTCAGGAAGTGAAAAAATATTTAGCTTTTCAATACAAAATATCCACCTCGATCAGACAATTTGTATGAAAAAAATAAAACACTTCCTGCAAGAATTTCCCTGAAGAAAATTGTTCGGTGTCGGCCCCAAAAATCTTTGATGCCCAACCCACAAGGTTACTGCATCCGTGGTCTAGTGTCTAGTGCCACGGACTCCTGATCCGGAGGTCCTGGGTTCGATTCCCAGGGGGGAAATACAAAGGTTGATATTTGACAATTTGTCAGTTTGTAATTTTTTCCCCAGTTAGGTTAGGACTTTGCAGGCTGAATCACCTAATTGTCCGAAAAGAAAAAGATTTCGTGCTTCGGAGGGCACGTTAAGCCGTCGGTCCCGGTTGCTGTCTTTGATAATGGTCGTTACTCAAACCATGTCAGAGGCCCGATAGTTGTGCTACTAGGCGGTTTAAAAACTCTGATACCAGGGTTTATCGGGTCCATAGACTCGATACCCACTCGACAGAAGAAGAAGTGTTCGGCGTCTTCAAAAGCCACGGTACCAGTTGGGACTACAATAAACACTATTGCAGATGGTCACGCAGAGAGAGAGGCATGGGCAGAGGACAGTGATAAAACCCAGATCTTATTCACGTAAGCACCAACATAAGCCTGAAAACCGTTGGTCGTGCCATAAATAACTCGTACCCAGCAGAGACCCACCTGATGAAGTTGACCATATCTGAGGGGTTTGAGGTTACCTCTAAGCAAGAGATCCTTTCGAAGGTTGCGAACTTCTATAGCCAGTGGTACGCCTAACACGCACCTCGACCGGTTCTTGTAGTATTGAAGAAGCCAGAGCCATCCTATCACGCCCCTACACAGAAGACCTGCCCGAGATAAGCTTGGACGAGTTCGCGTTTGTACTTAAACCACAAAAAAATGGAAATGCCCCAGGTGAAGACGGAATAACGACTGAGCTACATATCGCTCATATTATATTTTTATCTCAGGCTTTACTTTTTACTGAAGGAAAATATCTCATTCCCACGGGAGACTTATTTAGCAGCGGGTGACAGAAAAGTAGTTATTAATACATATAAAAAAAAAATTGGACAAGAACGTGTCGGACAGACATGGCGAAATTAGGTATAAGGGTCCCTAGGTGACTACAGAACCATACAAATCGACCACGGACAGTATGTTGTCTCATGAATGACCAACGGATCTCAAATATTCGCCGTTCAAGGCATTTCCTCGGTAGCTCAGTTGGTTAGAGCGTTGGGTTCGCAGGTTGAAATCCAATCAAAAGATTTATGTGTTGTTTGTCATATTTTAGTAAGTTATGTATTTGATTACTAGTAGTATTACCTTTTTCTTACATGCTGGCCATGGAGCGAGAGAAAAACATAGAATATGCCACCTGAATTTCTCCCGAGCATGCTGTAAAAACCAGCTAAGGGATCTGAGGGTTTCCGTATATTGTAATTTAGGCGATGAGCTGACAACCTGTCACTACAGCAATATACCTACAAATCTATCTTAAATAACCCTCAAAACGTTGTCAGACGTGGCGGGACGACCTTTGTTTAGGTCGTTTACACTCAGCCTACCCAATTAGGAATAAAGGCGGGAATATATGTATGTATTATTTACCTTTTCAAACCATATCGGCGTGTCCATAAAAGCTTCGGCTTTTATTCCCAACACATGGATGATGATAACCAATGACATACAGACGACTCTAAAAAAAACAAATACTGTTTTTATCTGTTATTATTTTAGTTTCAGAAAGTGCAATTAAAACAACAAAGAACACAAAAACAAAGTGTCTTCCCCTTAATAGAGCAATAAGAAAAGTGTTAATGGACACATTCTTAGAAATACTCACTCAACCTAGCAAATTAAGTTTGAAGAAAATTACTCATTAGCCTTAGTAGGGTAGATCGGAATATTAAATGTACCTTACTAGGTACATCATTTCCACAATAAGATATATGTCCATGCTGGACTGGGAGCGAGAGAAAAACATATAATGTGCCAGCTGCATTTCCTCCCGGGCTAGCTGTAAAAACCAGCTAAGGGATCCGAGGGTTTCAGTACATTGCAATTGGCGATGGGCTGGCAACCAGTCACTACAGCAATATACATACAAATCCATCTCAAATAACCCTCGAAACTTTGTCAGACGTGGCGGGTCCTTTGTTTAGGTCGTTTACGCTCTACCTACCCCCATTAGGGATAAAGGGCGTGATATATGTATGTAGATAATGTAAGCTGAATCAACTTATTGTCTGTCAATAAATATGATTCCGTACTTCGGAGAGCACGTTATGTCGTCGATTTTGTGATAACTCACTTACCTGATCATTTGTATAGGAGCTAGGGCAGCCCTGTCCGGATTGTAACTAAAGGGCTCAATCAGCTGTTTCCAATTTGATTTGATGGACCACGCGGTATAAATATTGTTCCCTGAAAAAAAAAATAGTATCTCCTTTTTTAAAAAATATCAAGTTTTTTGGAAACATATTGGTTATTGTAAAACTAAATTATTCTACTCCTTGTGACTAAAGTGTCAATTGACCCGATGAACCCTGGTGTCAGAGTTTTTAAAACCGCCTAATAGCACAGCTAATAAGCCTTCGACATGGTTTTTGTTTGTGTGTCGAAATTAAAAACCATTTCTTTTTATTTTAAATTATTAGTAATACGGTGTAATGGATTGTGCTTGATGAATTGTGGGCAAAACCACTACACAGTGGATGCCACCGACTGATAGAAGGCTACGCGGTAGACCTAGACGGAGATGGCGGGACGAGCTGGACGCTCTCAGTAAGGCATGGCCGGAAGAGGCACAAGATAGAGAGTCCTGGAGGGAGCGGAGAGAGGCCTTTGCCCATCAGTTGGACATATAATGGCTATATAAGATATAAAAAGCGGTTTAAGACGAGAACAGTTTTTTTTTACCACCTGTATTATATAAGGTATAGGAAGTTTATACCGGGTCTAAGGAACAGCGTCTCGCAAACTGTCAACGAAACTAAACAACTACCAGGAGGTATTTTTTCAGTAAGCCCTTTGCCCAGCAGTGGAATCCAATAGGCTAGCTATAATAATTATAAAAAAAAAGTGAAAAAATAAATTTGATTTCCCATACAAATTGTCTGATCGGGTTGTTCATTTTGTACGGGAAGATATTTTTTTTCATTTCCTAAAAGAGTATCCCGGTGAAAGTTGTTCAGTTTCGTTAACTAAGCAACTACTATCAGTTTGCGGGACACTGTCCCTTATACCCGGTATAAACTTCCTATACTTCCTATACCTTATACAATACAGGTGGTAAAAAAAACTGTTCTCGTCTTAAACCGCTTCTTATATCTTACTAGCGACCCGCCCCGGCCTCGCACGGAAATCATCAGTGTTTCTCTACTATATTATACATTTAAACCTTCTTCTTGAATCATTCTATCCATAAAAAGAAACCGCATCAAAATCCATTGCGTAGTTTTAAAGATTTAAGCATACATAGGAATATAGGGACAGAGAAAGCGACTTTGTTTTATACTATGTAGTGACTAGCTGTGCCCGCGACTCCGTACGCATGGTGGGTATGATTTTAAAAAGCGATGTATTTATTTGTTTAAAATTTTATCCCACGCATGCCCTATCTTCTGGAAGATTTCCTCCAAGGCGCAGGTGAATAATTTTGGAGACAGCGGGTCTCCCTGATTGACGCCTCTTTCGTTATTGAATGATGGACCTGTAGACTCTAGTTTTATTGCGGCAGTATTATTTTTGTATATTATTTTTAGAAGGTTAATGTAAACGGGTTCTAATTCTTGGTTTTGCAAGGCTTCAAACACGAACCCGTGTTTTAAGCTGTCGAACGCCTTGGAGTAGTCGACGAAGGCAAGAAATAATGGGAGGTTAAATTCGATGTGTTTTTCTATTAACTGATTTAAAGATTGTAAATTATCTGTAGTGGAAAGGCCAGGTCGGAATCCTGCCTGTTCAGCTGGTTGATGGAGGTCCAGTTGCCATGCCATGTGGTATTCTATTACTTTAATCAAGGTTATAGACGTGAGAAACTAAGCTAATGGGACGATAATTGTTAATGTCGCTTTTGTCTCCTTTTTTGTGCAATAATATAACTTTAGAATGACAATAGTTGATTGGTAATTTTCCTGTCCTTGAATTAAATAGTTCTGTCAAGTACCGTAGAAGAATTGGCTCATCTACTTTCAGAGATTCCGAAGTAATACCATCCTCGCCCGGACTTTTACTATACTTCATCTTACGTAGAGCTCGATGTACTTCTATGTTGGAGGGGAATGGTATAATTGTACTGGTAATCTACAATTTGGGAGCAACTTACTTCACCGAGGTCGTTTGAATATAAATGCTTGTAAAAGTCAGTACTAATATTTATAACTGTATCTCGATTGCCCTGTTTTACACCTTTACTGTCTTCCAGGCAGGTTATCCACGATCGTCCTTTTCCTATTTCCTGTTTGGCTGTTCTCAGGCACCGATTACGTTTCAAAGCAGTTTCTATCAATTTCTTATTATATTTTCTGATATCATTCCTTATGCTACGTTTCACAGTTTTATCTCTTGTGCTAAATTCTCAACTTGTTACATTGTCTCTATACCTTCCCCTATACTCTAGCAATTTTATTGTATCGTTGGATAACTTTCGGTTTTTCGTAACGTTTCGTTGGATAACGTTGGTTTCGCACTCGCTGTCCTTATACTTTTCTCTATGTTTTCAAATTGAAGCTGAACATTATTCTCTTTTTCAAGATTTGGGTCGGTTTAGAGATGGTGAAATGAATTCCTTAGTTCAACGATAAATAGATCTTTATTGGTAATAAGAGTATCTTTACTAATATTTTTTATTTTACCTTAAAAGTTTTTTCTCTGTAGATTTTACGATCGAAGAGCAACTTACCGCGAACTGGTCTATGGTCTGAACTGAAATGAATTTTGTTAAGTACCTCAACGTTTTTGATAATAGATAATAGATAGGTTGGATGATAGAATGAAATCTATTTCATTTTTATAGTTTATAGAGAAGGATCCGCGGTCGTTCCTATCGCCTAGACCATGGGGTCCGATCACACGAATGTCATCCATGTCTTGCCTTGAACCGACTTCTCTCAGAATAGAATACGAACTCTTGTATGTTGGATTTCCACCGTTTATGTAAAGCCCACTCCGTAGAGACTGCCAGACATCCCATTTTAATAAAAGACAGTGTCGTCCCGCTCTAAGGTGTCTTCGCCTTCTCTGCGAACTTCAACAAGGCCTACGATGTCCCACTTTACTGATTTTAGGGCATATTCGAGTTCTAGCAAGCGTGCCTCGGTGCTTAAAGTTTTAACGTTATATGTCAATATGTGAAGCTCGGTGTCCGTTTTGGATATAGCTAAAGTCATTCGACGGGGATGGCACGCCACCCGGAGATTCTTCGCACCCCATGTAAATATTATATTTTGCCGTATAATACGGTAAGATTCAGTAAAAAACGTATTACAGGATTACTTGAAAAATATGGCAACAGCATGGTGTGTACAGACATAGATACATACCCTGGGTATGTTACCTAGTGACTACGTTAAACTAAACAACTTTTCTTAAACTAAAAGACTTTACTCGAAACTGAATAACTTTTCTCACACTGAACAACTTTTCTTACAATTGAACAAATTAATTTAAAACTGAACACCTTTTCTAAAACTGAACAACTTTTCCAATAATTGAACAACTTTTCTCAAAACTGAATATCTTTTATCAAATCTTAAAACTCGCCGGTAATTTAACCGTTATCTATATAAATGACCGGAAAATTCCCGTATGATACCCGCGTATTCGGTAAAATTTCGTAATATTGCATCGCTACCCGCAAACCGGCTCAACTAACAACTAACCATTTGTGTTGATTAGGTGATAGTATTAGAGCAGTAAAATCAGCATCAGCAGGATTTTTGGAATGTTATTTATTGTTCTATATTTACTTCCATAATATTTAATGTAATAATATACGTATTTTAACACCTAACAATTTTTTTGCAAAACATTATCAAGAATAACTGTTTACGCATATTATTTTTATGCACAACTCGAAGTAGCATAATCACTAAATACTCGTAGTATAAAACAAAGTCGCTTTCTCTGTCCCTATATCCCTATGTATGCATAAATCTTTAAAACTACGCAACGGATTTTCATGCGGTTTCATTTAGTGGATAGAGTAATTCAAGAGGAAGGTTTATATGTATAATACATGCATAATATAGTAGAGAAATACTGATAATTTCCGTGTGAAGCCGGGGCGGGTCGGTAGTAACATTATAAAAGCATAACGACAACACAGCATTGTATTTAAGTCATACAAATAGAGTGCCATAACAACTACCTTCTAAGCTGTAGGTAGCTAAAATTATTTTGCACAAATACATACATACATATAATCACGCCTTTATCCCTAATGGGGTAGGCAGAGCGTAAACGACCTAAACAATGGTCGTTCCGCCACGTCTGACAAAATTTTAAGGGTAATTTAAGATAGATTTGTAGTAGGTATATTGCTGTAGTGACAAGTTGTCAGCCCATCGACTAAATTGCAATATACTGAAACTTTCGGATCCCTTAGCTGGTTTTTTCAGCATGCAGCTGGCACATTCTATGTTTTTCTTTCGCTCCCAGGCCAGCATGGAAGAAATAGCAAAAGTTTATTGTGACAAAGTCTTAGTGTTAGTTTAGTTTAGTATTTTGTATGTTTAAGACCACCACCGGGGCCACCCCCGCAAAACTTTAACCGACTACTGCGATTGCTGTTTTGTATTCGAGTAGTAAAAAATAATTTGCGATTGTGACTATCAGCACACTGCTGTTACAACCGAGTAAAAAAAATGGTATTAAAAATACTTAGTGCCTCTTTTTAGATTCAAGATTTAATTTCCACATGAGTTAACTAACCTAACCTAACCAAACTTGTACCACTGTAGTAGTAGAATAAAAAAGATGCCCAATGACTGTTACGCGACTATAAATTGGTCCAATTCAATATAGTACAAAATATTGTTATGCTCTGTGTAAAAATCAGTAACCTCGTTCAATCACCTAGACTAGGTAGCCGACCCCGAAAAATACGAGATATGGCTAGGAAGATGAAGATGATTGTTATGCTTACATGCTGCATTAAGCCAAAACATAAATATGGAAAACTTTAATTATGTCAGTAAACTTATGCGAAACTCATTATGTAAATTACTCGTAGTTATTTAAAATAATGCCACTAAAATTTACATACATACATATAATCACGCCTTTATTCCTAATGGGGTCAGCAGATCGAAAACGACCCAAACAAAGGTCGCTCCGTCACGTCTGACAAAGTTATGGGGGTTATTTTACGATAGATTTGTAGGTATATTGCTATAGGGACAGGTTGTCAGCTAATCGCCTAAATTACAATATACTGAAACCATCGGATCCCTTAGCTGGTTTTTACAGCATGCCCGGGAGGAAATGCAGCTGGCATATTCTATGTTTCTCTCCAGCTCTCAGGCCAACATGGAAGAAAAACCTAAAATTTTACCCGTTATTTAGTCTTGGGAGAATGTGAAACTACATTTTTTAGTTTTTACTGTCTGCACTATACCTACCCACAGAACTGCGTTATTGCTGGTTAATTCAAATACTATAGATTTTTGTTATTTAATATGTTTCACATTCTGAAAGTGACTACAGATTAGCACATGTTCTACTTATGATACCAAATTACTTTTATTTTTTAACTTTTATTTAGTGGTTAAAATACACTTTCTTCCATGCTGGACTGGGAGAGATAGAAAAACATAGAATGTTCCAGCTGCCCTTCCTCCCGGGCATGCTGTTGAAGTCAGCAAAAGGGACTCGAGGGTTACAGTGTATTGTAATTTAGGCGATGGGCTGACAACCTGTCACTAAAGCAATACATATTACAATCTATAATTGCCCTCAATTTTTGTCAGACGTGGCGAAAGCGCCTTTTACGAGGCGTTAACGCTCTGCCTACCCCGTAACGGATAAAGGCGTGATTTATGTATTAAAATACACTATATACTATTCCAGGGCCTAACTTCAACCTAGAACTGTGTTAAGTCACAAACCTGTCTTTCCAAATATTTAAATTTATAATTTATATTTATAATGTAGTAATTTTCTTCCATGCTAGCCTGGGAGCGAGAGAAAGACATAGTATGTGACAGCTGCATTTCCTCCCGGGCATGCTGTAAAAACTGGTTTAGCTGGCTAAGGGATCTGAGGGCTTCAGTATATTGTAATTTAGGCGATAGACTGACAACCTGTCTCTATAGCAATATACATTATAATCATCTGTAAGTAATAACAACCCTCAAAAGTTGTTACTTGGCGGAACGTCCTTTGTTTAGGTCGTTTTCGCTCTATTAGGAATAAAGGCGTGATTTTATTTATGTATGTATAATTAAGTATTGATGATGTGATTCGTCTACTAACGTCAAGGTAAATCATTAAGAATAATTATATTTGAACAATAATTTACAGTTCAAGGTGAGATCAGGTGAAATGTCGCGTGAATACATTTATTTTGCATGAATTATCTAGTTCATTGTATTGTGAGAAGTTCAAGACCGTGAAGAACAGTTTATAATTTAAATACACAAACAACTTTGTATATAATACAGGGTGTAATTTTCAGACCGCTCCTCCAGGGAAATAATACACAGGGGAAATTCACTTATTTTTGAAATGAGTCAATACTGCATACAAAGATTTTTGAAAATACGACGGCCACACCCACGTCAGCGATACTTCAAAAATCTGTCAATGCAGTTTAGCTTCTTTTAAAAAATAAACGAACATTCCTTTTGAGTAAAATTTGGTATCTTGAGTATTTAGAGCACTTTCCCTGGAAGGGCGGTCTGAACATTCCACCCCATATATGTACATTGTACGTATATGTTATGTAGGTATTATACTAAAGTCCAAAGAGAGGTTCTATACAATTTAGGCTGCGACAGATACTATTCACAAGGAAACCAAAAAAACAGCTACCAATTTTTCGAGTGAAGATGGAAATTATTATCCTTAAAAAAAAACTTCTAGCTTCCATGCTGGCCTGGGAGCTTCCATGCTGGCCTGGGAGTGAGAGAAAAACATAGAATGTGCCAGCTGCATTTCCTCCCGAGCATGCTGTAAAAACCAGCTACGGGATCTAAAGGGTTTTAGTATATTGTAATTTAGGCGATGGGCTGACAACCTATCACTACAGCATTATACGTATAAATCTATCTTAAAAATCCCTTAAAACTTTGTTAGACGTGGCAAAACGACCTTTGTTTTGTCATTTACGCTCTGCCTACCCCATTAGGGATAAAGGCGTGATTATATGTATGTATGTATGTAAAAAAAACTTGCGCTGGACATGTCAGCAGTATGCATCCGGAGCGGTGGGCCAATGTTGTCACCCCTTGGGTATCCCAAGACGGACCTCGTAAAAGATGGCGGGACGACCTTGATGTCTATTGCAAGGATTGGTGGGAGAGTGCCCAGGATCGTGAGAGGTGGAAAAACAATGGGGAGGCCTTTGCCCAGCAGTGGGACAATATATAGGCTAATAATATAAATATAAAAAAAAACTTACTTGTCCCATATTTAGTTTTCAAATCGATAAACGTTCCAACTAAATTAAATAACAGCAAACTAAATGTCGTCAACATAAACGCATTGCTTGATGGGTGTAATACTGTTGGGGTCTTTGGCGTTTTACAGTAATGCAGTTCCTCAAGGGTCGTGTTTAGGTTGCTATTTGAAGCCCACTCTTGGACACATTTCTCAAAGCGTGTCTCAGGGTTTGGATGGTAAGAGCAACGAGAGCTGACGCAGTACCCTCGGTGGAAAAGCGTTCGGTCGTAGAACAATTCGGCAGATGAATATTTCTGAAAAAAAAAAAAAACTAAAATTGCTAGTCTAATATAGCTCGATGATTTTGACAATGGGTACTCGAGATTGACAGCTAGTTTGAGTTCGTATCAGAAATGTCATTTCAGTACAATACGGCCTGTCAAATCCATACTTGATATCGCTCTCAGTCTTCGCTTTATAAATACGAGCCTTAATGTGCAAAAACATCACAAATGTGAATTTATAAATACAAAATTTACCATCATATGTATTTTTTAAGTTACAATAAATGAATCAATCAATAACTACAAGATTTATTTAGGAGATCCGTCACCATTGTAAAAATCTTACTCTCTAGGGAGAACTGCGTGAACTCACATACGGATAGTTACTTTTTACTGTAATATATTTGTGCATTATAAATATATATAATCACGCATTTATCCCTAATGGGGTAGGTAGAGAGTAAACGACCTAAACAAACTCTGACAAAGTTTTGAGGGTCATTTAAGACAGATTTGTAGGTATATTGCTGTAGTGACAGGTTGTCAGCCCATCGCCTAAATTACAATATACAGAAACCTCGGATCCCTTAGCTGGTTTTAACGGCATGCCCGGGAGAAATTGCGGCTCGCGCATTCTACTTCTGTACTAAAATGGAAGTTTTTTTTTTAAACTATAATTCACTTATTATTAGAGTCACTTAAAAATGAGGAACGCTTCACAATTTTGCGTGTCATCCTTGCGCAGCCCAGCACCTATAACATACATACATATAATCACGCCTTTATCCCTAATCGGGTAGGCAGAGCGTAAACAACCTAAACAAAGGTACTTCCGCCACGTCTGACAAAGTTTTAAGGGTTACCTAAGATAGATTTGTGGGTATACAGCAGTGGTGGCAGGTTGTCAGCCCATCTTCTGAATTACAATATACTGAAAACCTCGGATCCCTTAGCTGGTTTTTACTGCATGCCCGGGAGGAAAAGCAGCTGACACATTCTATGTTTTTCTCTCGCTCTCAGGCCAACATGGAAACAATGTGTCACCTATAAATAAGGTGTTTATTTTATTGGTAGATAGAATCTGAGGAAGACATACCTTAATGAAATTATAGGTTTCATTGTTCTTGCGGTCGGGATGAATGCGGAAGGAGCCAAGGCAATAGAGTCCATTATCCTCTGACAAGCATTTGCTATAATCGTCCAACTCGGTGTATAACGGCAGAAGAGATTGTTGCGCTTCTAAAAAAACACAAATATGGTCTTATGAATCATAACATAATATAAATCATAAATAACTTTCAAATCCAGGATTGGGTCTGGTTTCCCTTCTGGGTTCCGGAGGTCAGATGGCAGTCGCTCCGTGTAAAAACTAGCCCTCGTTCAATCCCCTAGATTAGGTAGCCGACCCCGTGAGATACGGGATAAGGAGATGATTAACCTTCAAAACTTTGTCAGACGTGGCGGAACGACCTAATTTACGCTCTGCCTACCCTATTAGGGATAAAGGCGTGATTATATGTATGTATGTATGTATGTACATAATATACAGGGCGTACAAAATGTACTGCATTACCTAGAACCCTATGATATAGTTTTATTTTATTTTGTGACACAGATATAATTTTCTTTGTAATAGACTCGCTTGTGACTTTCTAAAAGTGTTCTTAGGAATCTATTTGGAAATAAATGATTTGACTTTGACTTTGACGCCATTCCCAAAGCACTAAAACTGTATTTCGAAGGAAATAATTTGCCTTCTTCATACAAAATGATACTCTACATTTTTTTTAATTTCTTTTTGTGCTTTTGTTTTTTTTTAGTACATACATACATATAATCACGCCTCATCGCCTTTATCCCATGGGGTAGGCAGAGCATAAGACGAGCTAAACAAAGGTCGTTCAGCCACATCTGACAAAGTTTTGAGGGTTATTTAAGATAGATTTGTAGGTATATTGCAGTAGAAACTATCGTTTACGCTCTGCCTACCCCATTAGGGATAAAGGCGTGATAAGAATATGGATGTATGTTATTGCTGTAGTGACAGGTTGTCAGCCTATCGCCTAAATTGCAATATACAGAAACCCTCGGATCCCTTAGCTGGTTGTTTGTTATTAGTAGAATATGTGGTTTGAAGACAGACAGTAGTATTTTTAAATTCTGTATACTAAACAACAATTTTACTAAATACAATCAATAGTCAGTACTATAATATGCAATATACCGGGTGTAAGGGACAGCGTCCCGCAAACTGGTAGGGGTTGCTCAGTCAATGACACTAAACAACTTCCGCCGGGAAATTCTTGCAGGAAGTGAAAATAAAATTTGGCTTTTCCATATAATGTTTATATCGATCAAACAATTTCTATGGAAAAGCCAATTTATTTTTTCTGTACCTGAAATATTTTCCCGGTAGAAGTTGTTCAGTGTCGTTGACTGAGCAACTCCTATCAGTTTGCGGGACGCTGTCCTTTACCCCTGGTAATGCACACAATAGACATTGTTTTTTTAAAGAAATACATCTTTTACCTAGACTCATTTGGTTTCGATCTTCTGCAACCACATTTCCTAAGATCACTAATACAAGAAACAACATGATTTTGAAAATATGCGCATGCGCATGTCAATTCAATGCGCTGCGACACGCGACTGCCACCTTGTAGCTACAAACGTAAACAACGAAGGATTCTGCATACAACATCATATTTAAAATCCGTCGGATTATAATGTACTAGCTTTAAGCCGCGACTTCATCTGCGGAGTATTTTTTTTCCTTCGTCCAACCGTGATTATGTGCATCGTTTTGTGGGTCTGGTCCGAAAACGAACGTGACGATGGTGGCGGTGAAAGTAAGGACAAATCCTTTCTTCCGTCACTGTACCTCACGTACCAACCACACGTTCGGGGGAACGTGTGGTAGGTACGTGAGGTACAGGACGCGTGTGACGGGTAGGACAGGGGTGTCCTACCCGTCACACGCGTCCTTAAACAGTCATCATGTATGTCCAGTCCTCCCATCCATTCCGCCCGTCTATGCCTCGCTCCAGTCGCTTCTGTTCCTTTCCTCCCTTACATCCTGAAACTTATGACGCTCCAGCGCACATGTATAAAAGTTGCACAGATTATTAATACACAATATACTATGAATTGAAATGCTGCCAACAATTTAACAACATAGCGTGATGTACTTCATAGCACTCTTAATTCTTTCTGCCCGCCGCCCCAAGTAAAGAAGCGTGATGAAATGTATTCTAAGTTAGTCTAGGTAACACAGAATTAAATAAAAAAAGTTCCGTCATAATCGGTTCAAACACTCATTTTTATGTTCCCTGTCTACCCCAAAGTTTAGGTAGGGCGATCATATCGTAAGTCGAGGTAACACCGAGTAAACTGAAAAAGTCCTATCAAAGTCAGTTAAGATACAAACTCAATTCAGATCCCTGCCTACTGCTTACCCCCTAAATACAGTGGCTAGGGTGGTTAAAAAGTACTCTTTTAAATTTTCGTATTAGCCACCCTCCTATTTTGTTAATTATATCCATATTATTATTATTGCAAAATATCAGCCTCCTACATATTCAACGTAGTCCAAGGCAAATTTTTGGTGTTGTAACTCGTTTTTAATTAAAAAACTGCGATTTCGTTCGGATATCGCTCGTATATAGATGCAAATATTACGCTTACCTCTCATACATACATACATACATATAATCACACCTTTATCCCTAATGGGGTAGGCAGAGCGTAAACGACCCAAACAAAGGTCGTTCCGCCACGTCTGACAAAGTTTTGAGGATTATTTAAGATAGATTTGTAAGTATATTGCTGTAGTGACAGGTTGTCAGCCCATCGCCTAAATTACAATATACTGAAAAACTCGGATCCCTTAGCTGGTTTTTACAGCATACCCGGGAGGAAATGCAGCTGGCACATTCTATGTTTTTCTCTCGCTCCCAGGCCAGCATGGAAGATTCATAATGTACTTCTTAAAAACGTATCGCAAAAGGCAGTTGTTGTAACAAAAATATTTAACGGATGCTTGTGATTGAACTATTTTCAAAAAAGTTTGGAAGACATCAAAAGTAATAACATTAAAAAAAAACCGGCAAAGATGAGACAATTTTAAGCAGAATTCCAAATAAAATAAATTTCATAAGGTGTAAGTAAAACTTTAATATTGTTTTACCTGTAAAGTGAAATACGCTTTAAAAAATGTAACAAGTTGTAAACAGTGTTCTGTAAAATGTGTAATGCAGTTATCTTTAAGAGGTGAGAATAGCCTGTAAGTATTATAATCTTAATTTAAGGATTTAATTGTGCATATGTCAAATTATAATCTGTACGTTATTTTTACGTCAATAAAGAATTTTGAAAAACAAAACAAACAGGTGTTGTAAGTATAGTGTAGAAATTTCGACATATTCCTTAAGATTTGATTGATAATAATTTCGATTTCTAGGCCAAAAAAACATTTTTTTATTGGATGTTTTTCAACAATTCAAACCTTTGTCACATTTGAATCAGCTTCCTATACTAAAAAAAAATTTGACTTCGTTTATTTTTCATGTTTTCAAACAAATTCAACAATTTGTCTAGCGATAAGCAACCCTTTCCATATCTTCATGAAATTTTGCGCACCACATTTTTTTAATACGTGTAACAATGTGAGAGGCTGGCCAAATCTCTAGCATGAGTTTGTTTTTTTGCATACTAGCTAGCACCACGCTAACGGTGGCATGATTATATTTATCCTTTGTTTGTGTTTAGGTAAAACTCAGTTGAATAAAAAAAGTTCCATCAAAATCGGTTAAAAACACTAACTAAATTCAGTTACCTGCTACAGCCTACCTACCCCTTAAGTACGGTGGCGTGATTATAATAAATAAATCATTTTATTTCAGGCAATATTTACATTAGTAGATGTTAAATAATATAAAGAGAGGCCCATAGAACATATACCTTACAGACTAACATACATATTTATAAATACTTAAATACTACTTCGACTATGGACAACGGCAGGAGGTCTGTGGCGTCGAAATACGACCCCCATCGGCCAGAATGCAGAGTTCAGGAGCACGCTCTCTTAGAACTTGGAGACGCGGATCACGAACGACCTGAACGTCGTCGGCCGCTTCGACTCCAGCTGTCCTACAAGCACTCGGTCGATTGGTTCTTGACTGTAGTCTGGCCACGATTTCCGCACGTACTCCTCGATGTCCTTGACGTAGTACTAGCGTCTAGCCGGGACACGTAGAGCTCAGCGGATGGTAGCGCCGCCTACAGCGATGCGGGGGCGACAATGGCGGTGCCGCGGTGGTTGCGCTTGCGACATTCACGGCTCTTCCAGTTTTGCACTAGTGTAAAACCGTCTTTGTCGACATCCGCTTTCGGCGCAGCAGGAACAGTAGCCGTTGCGTTATTATTTTATCATTGTAACTTTAGTTTGTGCCTTGGTAGCACTCAGTTGAATAAAAAAAGTAACATCGAATTTGGTTTAAAACACTAACTAAATTAAGTTTCCGGCCTACTGCCTACCCAGTAAGCATTGGAGCGTGATTATTTGTATCATTTGCATTTGTCTATGTAACACTTAGTCCAATAAAAAAGTCCCATCAAAAACGATTAAAATCACTAACTAAATTCAGTTCCCCGCCTACTACCGACCCCATAAGTATGGTGGCGTGATTATATATAGCCTATATCTGTCTCCAGGTTACCATTTATCATCACATTAAATTTAATAAAAATCTGTCCAGCCGTTTAGGCGAGAAAGTAATCACTAACTAAATTCAGTTCCCTGCCTATTACCTACGCTCTAAGTACGGTGGCGTGATTATATGTCCGTCTCCAGATTACCATCCATCACCATACCAAATTTCATTAAAATACGTTCAGCCGTTTAGGCGTGAAAGAGCAACAAACAAACAGACAGACAGACAGAGTTACTTTCGCATTTACAATATTAGTATGGATTCAATTGTTCTTCTAATAATTTGTATGTATATTTTTTGATTATGTGACCTTGTGCCCGAAATATTCTTTTTATTTATTTATAAAGTATGCCCAACAGTGGGACAATTTATAGGCTATTAAAAAAAACATGTAAAAATCACAAAGGATAATTTAAAGGCTATTAAAAAAAACATGTCAAAATAATTGATTGGTTTCTAGGTTTGATCGTGCGCCGTTACATTACAACAAATTACGGAGTGTAAGGGACAGCGTCCCGCAAACTGATAAGGGTTGCTCAGTCGATAAAACTGAACAACTATCACCAGGACTTTATTTCAGGAAATGAAAAAAAATATTGAGGTTTCCATACAAAATTCGATCAGACAATTTGTATGGAAAAGCCTAATTCTTTTTTAATTTTCTGTAAGATTTTCCTGTTGATAGTTGTTCAGTATCGTTGACTAAGCAACCCCTATCAGTTTGCGGGACGTTGTCCCTTACACCCGTTATAAGAGTTGCCATTCACACTATGCCAGGTTCAATACAAAAATGCAACATCCATTTATGGAAGTTACTTGGTCTTCTTCAATTGTCAGCTCGTAGATCTGTATACTCCATTTTTTAACGTTGCGTTATCGATACCAACTTCTTTTGCAGCCAATGACCTGTTTTTTCTTTACAATTTTAAAGAAATTCAACCGCCAGACATAATGTTTGAAACGAGGTTATTATCCGCGGTTCTGAAATTTGAACCTATGCTAAGTTCCAAAGAAAAAGCAGTTCATGCGCAGTAAAACACGTTGGTATTGATAACTCAATGTTAAAAATACGAACTATATAAGCAGCCGAACTTATTTTTCCATGCTATACTTGGAGCGAGAGAAAAACATAAAATGTGCCAGCTGCATTTCCTCCCGGGCATGCTGTAAAAACCAGCTAAAGGATCCCGAGGGTTTCAGTAAACAGCAATTTTCACTACAGCAATTTTCACTACAGCAATTAACCTACAAATCTATCTTAAACAACCCTAAAAACTTTGTCAGATGTGGCGGAACGATCTTTGTTTAGGTCATTTACGCTCTGTTTACCCCATTAAGGATAAAGGCGTATTTTTGTGTATGTATGTATATATAAGCAACTCCAACCGCAAATCCGAGAACTTGGTCAAACTTGCGGAAGATTCGACAGTCCCCTTCTGTGGTCCGGATTAAACTTTATTACAAAGTTTCTACCTATATCTTCCTTATCTTATTCTTTATTTTTTATATTCTAAATCTTGACTAGAATTATTTTTGTCTCATTCTTTTCCATTATGTCAGAAAATGACAAGTATAGACTTATTCATGATTAAGTCATGATTTTTGCCACAACGAATTGGTATCATTGATTATTTTACCTACAAATGTCATCAGGATCCTTAGTTCCAAGTCAGTTTCTACCTTTAATAGTTCATTCAAAGGAACTAGTGAGACTTTTTCGTCCCGCTAGTTTCTTCAAAGGAACTACTGGGAACGCTGGGTTCAGTTCAAGAAATGATTAGGATAAGGTATGTCTGTGTAAAAGTCACCTTTTGGCTAAAAGTCCTAAATAGTAACCATTTTGTACTATTGTATCACTTCTGACAACTCGTATCTAGGTATTGGAAGATTTCAGATAAATGATCGTGAAGAATGAATTGGGAATATGAATAAATATGGAACTCTAGTAGTTACCGAATATGATGTCATGATATGTCAAAGGTAACTGCATCCGTGGCTCTACTTTGTGCTCAGAATGATCAGCTATCTAGTCTAGAGGATGAGGATATGTTAGCATCTAAGGCTCGTATTTATAGCGATCTCAAGTTTGAGAGCAATATTAAGTATGGATTTGACAGGCCACATTGTACTGAAATGACATTTATGATACGAACTCAAACTAGATGTCAATCTCAAGTAGTGTTTACAAATACGGGCCGAAGTTACCGAATGTTCTAGAAAGAGAATGTAACATTTTTTTTTATCGGGCCTGGCATACTGTGAATGGAATGTACTAAGGTATCGGAATTTCGGAAAATCTATTTATAAGTGATAATCTTTAGACAAAAATCACCAATTATTTACGTGTAGAATCGAATAGTTTAGGTCTTATCGTGCGCCGAAAGATTTTTGTAAAATATAAGGGTCGCTATTACTATACACTATGCTAGTTTACATTCCCTTACTTATGTCTTAACCCAGATTGGAGCTACAACAATCTTACATTACTACGAGACTACGCACCAAATGTTGTTTACGGAAATATCGTGGAACTTCTCAATAGACAAAATTAGGAAAATGTGTTGTTAATTTGTTAAGAAAAAACTGTTATTTATTAAAGTTTTTAAGTAATTAAATTACATCCAAAACCTTTGTATGACTATAATTAATCAAATCACGTACCAAACATAATGGTTACTTTGTTAGTAAACTTCTTCAGAACTAACCGCTACAGTTCTACCTACCCCATTAGGCCATTATTGGAAAATACAAACTCATTGCCGTCGCCGAATAACCAGAAAAAAAATATTTATTGTCTATTCATAAATTAATAAACCGGTAACGTCATATTTTCTAGTTATGTATTTTCATAAGTTTCACATGTGATTATTATCCCACCAAAAACATAAATGTAAAAGTGAAAGCCAAGTTCATGGTGATCTTGGTGCGTGAATCGCACAAAATGGTGTAAGATCTAAAAAGGGAGCCAAGTCTAGGGTTTATCATAGTAATTCTTAGCTCTTCAATAAGGTTCATTTCATGTGGGTAGGCCGTTGTATAGAACACTTTGACCTGTCACCTACAACGCCACTGTACGTTTTTAATAACGGCGACTTTAAATGCAAATATCTCGAGAAGGATCCATTTAAGACACATACTTTCAAAGAAACCTCTACCTAATTTTATAATACTTGTCTAACGATATCCCACTCAAAATAGTAGTAAAAAAAAAATGCACTACATTGATTTTTGATATGTACGAGTATGTCAGCCAGTCAGCAGTCATAAAAAATACGATTTTTCAGAATGCATATTAAAATAACGATTTGAGCTATGTTTATAAAATATGGAGTACTAGTTTATTTAGAAGATCTTAATTAACCAAATTTGGTGAATATAAGTTTAGTGGTTTTCGAGTTACAAAGGGGTCAAACGTGGCTCCAGATGGTTCCTGTAAAAATACACATGGTACTGCCGGCCAGTTCTCTTCGTTTGGCTCGAACTTGGCTTGGACACGCCACGCTACCCCGTGTCTAGATCTCGGCCTTATCACGAGTGTTTCACAACTTCACGCTAATCAATATTATTGAGTGACTGTTGTTCGGACTTGAGTTACACGTGTCTTTTTTTACTACATCACTCGCTAAAATAGATTAACCATTTTTACTTTTCGTATTTTGACATTAAGCTTCGGATTAGCATTGTTTCATTATTTTTATACTTTTTTATCATAAAAACTACTACACGTGTGAACGGATATGTGTAGATAATAAAATTTATATGCGTAATGGGGTAGCATAAACCAAATAACTTGATTGAGATTGAGTATAATTATACATACATACATAAAATCACGCCTTTATCCCTTACGGGGTAGGCGGAGCGTTAAACGCCTCGTAAAAGGCGCTTTCGCCGCGTCTGACAAAAAATGAGGGCAATTTTAGATTGTAATGTGTATTGCTAATGTGTAGTGACAGGTTGTCAGCCCGTCGCCTAAATTACAATACACTGTAACCCTCGAGTCCCTTTTGCTGTCTTCTACAGCATGCCCGGGAGGAAGGGCAGCTGGAACATTCTATGTTTTTCTATCTCTCCCAGTCCAGCATGGAAGAGTATAATTATTAAGGTTAGAAATGTAAATAAAAGAATACTGGGCCCACTCCCATACATTTTTGTATTTTTTAACTACTGTATTGAGTGGGGTATTGTTAGACAGGTTTTATCTTATAAAAATTACGTAGAGGTTTTTTTAAAAGCACTACATAGTATAAAACAAAGTCGCTTTCTCTGTCCCTATATCCCTATAAATGCTTAGATCTTTAAAACTACGAAACGGATTTTTATGCGGTTTCTTTTAATGGATAGAGAGATTCAAGAGGAAGGTTTATATGTATAATACATGCATAATATAGTAGAGAAACACTGATGTTTTCCGTGCGAATCCGGGGCGGGTATATATATATATATATATATAATGTAATGTAATGTAATGTAATGGGGTAGCATTACGCATGTAAATTTTATTATCTACATATATCCGTTCACACGTGTAGTTTTTATGATAACAAAGTATAAAAATAATGAAACAATGCTAATCCGAAGCTTAATGTCAAAATATGAGAAGCAAAAAAGGTTAACCTATTCTAATTTTACCTAACGAACATAACATAGGTCGAAATAAAAAAAAAATTAAGTTCCATGCTGGCCTGGGAGCGAAAGAAAAACATAGAAAGTGCCAGCTGCTTTTCCTCCCGGGCATGCTGTAAAAGTTAGCAGCATATTGTAATTTAGGCGATAGGCTGACAACCTGCCACTACAACAATATACCTACAAATCTATCTTAAATAACCCTCAAAACTTTGTCAGACGTAGCGGAACGACCTTTGTTTAAGTCGTTTACGCTCTGCCTACCCCATTAGGGATAGAGGCGTGATAATATGTATGTATACTAAATGTGCTATGAGCTGATGCATTTTGTATGGGAGGACCAAACTCTTTTTTATCCTTGGTGTAAAATTTTTAGTTTCATGGGCAGATATGCACATACTTTTGGGTGAATATACCCTTTCTATTACATTCTGTATATCCTTCTTTAACATTACTGAAACACCCCCTAAGCTATGACAAGCAATTAAATTAACTCCCTGTATGTAATAGACGTTGCGAGTACGTAATAATTAATTACATGCTCTCACACATTCGATATTAATATAATCCAGTATTATCTAAGCCGACCCGCGTATTATTTAAATTCTAAGAGCGGTTTTGCACTGCTCCGTATTCGGTTCGTATCCAAATAGTGTCCGTGAAATTTCCATATAAAACGGATATGCATTCCATATAAACGGGTGTGCAAGCTGTCATACATTTACTAGGAAAGACTATTCGGATACGGATTCGGATCGATGCAAAAGCGCCATTAGGGCGGTTTTGTATTGCTCCGGATTCGGTTTAAATGCGTGAAAAATTGTATGGATACGCGCGAAAATGTTTGACGGCTTCTATATATTTTTCACGGATACGAATACGGAGCAGTGTAAAATCGCCCTTAGGCTATAGAACAGAACTTTGCGTTGGAGTGTAAAATTAGTATAAGATCACAACCCACCCTTTCACAGTGGAGGCCTTGAATTTGATTATAAATATATATTGGATAGGTAAATAAAAGATAAAAGTTTGACATCTACTTCTAGACAAATTACCTGCCTCCTTGCTCTAGTGGTCAGAGCCATAGGTTTACGATCTGGAGGTCCTAGGTTCGATTCCCAGGGAAGAATACAAAGTTTGGTATAGCACCATTCTTGGCATTGTCTACAGTTTACCAACATCATCATCTCCCTAGCCTTATCCTGTATCTCATGGGGTAATCTAGGAGACTGAACGAGGGTATTGGTTTTTACACAGAGCGAGTGCCATCTGACTTTCGCAACCCAGAGGGTAAACCAGACCCAATCTTAGATAAGGTCAGAGTTTTCAAGCCGCCAATGCTTAGCATTGGCCTCTAACATGGCTTAACAACTAATATCTACGGAGTTAAACGATATTAACCACCACCAACGGCTTAACGTGCCTTTCGAAGCACGGAAAAACGCCGAATAAACGTTCGCATGAAATTCGTAAACTGAAAAACACATTGCTACGTGGTGGGATTCGAACCACGACCTCCCGCTCAGGAAGCAGCGGCCCCATCCACTACACCATCGGGCTCTATATACAGTTTACCAACGAAACCTAAAATTCTTCGGTCGCGAAAGCGCAACGAGAACTCCATTGAACAACCTGTGCAGGGAAAAGTGGAGGGGAAAAGGACTCGAAGCCACTTCTTCTTCTTCTGTCGATTGGGATTGGGACTGGGACATGGCTCACACCATGTCAGTTTAAAAACTGACACCAGGGTTCATCGGGTCGATAGACTCGATACCCAATCTAACGACCACTATTAAAGACAGCGACCGGGACCGACGGCTTAACGTGCCGTCCGAAGCACGAAATCTTTTCTTTTCGGACAATCAGGTGATTCAGCCTGCAATGTCCTAACCAAACTGAGGAAAAATCACAAAGTGATACATACATACATACATATAATCACACATGGTATTCGGTATGAGGAAGTGTTAATAGTGGTCGTTACACAAAACCACAGACCTGCTTTGTGCACAAACCATGTCAGAGGAGGGACTCTCTTAATTGATAACATACATACATACATATAATCACGCCTTTATCCCTAATGGGGTAGGCAGAGCGTAAACGACCTAAACAAAGGCCGTTCCGCCACGTCTGACAAACTCTTGATTGCCATTCAAGAAAGATTTGTACGTATATTGCTGTAGTCACAGGTTGTCAGCCCATCGTCTAAATTACAATATACTGAAACCCTCAGATCCCTTAGCTGGTTTTAACAGCATGCCCGGGAGGAAATGCAGCTGGCACATTCTATGTTTTTCTCTCGCTCCCAGACCAGCATGGAAGTACAAAGTGATAAATTCTCAAATATCAACTTTGTGTTTGGGAAAGAACCCAGGACCTCCGGATTGGGAGTCCATGGCACTAGCCACTAGACCACGGAGGCAGTTACCACTCCCACTCACCAACTAGATCAGAGGTGGCCAAGACGTCGACCGCTGCAACAAATTCGGTAGCCCGCAGACATATTCCTCTTATAGGGAAAAAAAAACAACGCGACATATTTTCCAAAACAAGAGCATTTAAAAGTACGTATTTCTTTAACTGATGCAAAGAGGCAAGTTTCTATAGCATGTCTAGGAGAAGCATCTCGTTTCTGTTTGACAAATGAGCAGATACATTGTGTAAATAAATTTTGTCGAAAATTATTTTCTGTCATGTCAAGCTTTCTTCCATGCTGGACTGGGAGAGATAGAAAAACATAGAATGTTCCAGCTGCCCTTCCTCCCGGGCATGCTGTTAAAGTCAGCAAAAGGGACTCGAGGGTTACATTGTATTGTAATTTAGGCGATGGGCTGACAACCTGTCACTAAAGCAATACATATTACAATCTAAAATAGTCCCCTTAATTTTTGTCAGACGTGGCGAAAGCGCCTTTTACGAGGCGTTAAACGTTTTGCCTACCCCGTAAGGGATAAAGGCGTGATTTATGTATGTATGTCAAGCTTCCACAAGCTCATCATCTCCCTAGCCTTACCCGTATCTTACGTGGTCGGCTACCATTGATAATTAAATAATAAATATCCAATTTATACGTTTTATGGGTCTTGATTTTAATTAGAAAAAAAAACTTGCCGGTGGGTAGACCCCAAAGAGATAGTAATAGTGAAATGACGACCAATTGGACCCGTTCTTCTGTCGAGTGGGTATCGAGTCTATCGACCCGATGAACCCTGGTGTCAGAGTTTTTAAACCGCCTAGTAGCACAACTATCAGGCCTCTGACATGGTTTGAGTAACGACCACTATCAAAGACAGCGACCGGGACCGACGGCTTAACGTGCCCTCCGAAGCACGAAATCTTTTTCTTTTTCGGACAATCAGGTGATTCAGCCTGCAATGTTCTAACCAAACTGGGAAAAATTCACAAAGTAATAAATTCTCAAATATCAACTTTGTGTTTCCCCCCTGGGAATCGAACCCAGGACCTCTGGATCAGGAGTCCATGGCACTAGCCACTAGACCACGGAGGCAGTTAATTGGACCCGTGAACTAGATGGACCGATCTGATAAAATCAGAGGCCAAGAAAGCTACTCGTATTACCCAATGTGCACACGAAGCCATAACTGCCTCCGTGGTCTAGTGGCTAGTGAAATGCACTCCCGATCCGGAGGTCCTTGGTTTGATTCCCAGGGGGGGGAAACACAAAGTTGATATTTGAGAATTAATCACTTTGTGAATTTTTCCCGAGTTTGGTTAGGACATTGCAGGCTGAATCACCTGATTGTCCGAAAAAGAAAAAGATTTCGTGCTTCGGAGGGCACGTTAAGCCGTCGGTCCCGGTCGCTGTCTTTGATAGTGGTCGTTACTCAAACCATGTCAGAGGCCTGATAGTTGTGTTACTAGGCGGTTTTAAAACTCTGACACCACGGTTCGTCGGGTCGATAGACTCGATACCGACTCGACAGAAGAAGTAAAAACGAAGCCATCAACAGGAATAGTTGGAAATGCATCGTAAGACAGACTACACAGAATCCGGTCAATTGCTGACCACGACCACTCTGCCAAGAGTGAACGACTAAGGTTCGTAATTATAAAGCGATCTTAAGCTTGAGATCAATATTAAGTATGGATGTGACAGGCCAGTTTGTACTGAAATGACATTTCTAATACGAACTTAAACTAGCTGTTACACATGAGCGCTGATTATAAATACGGCCCTGAAAAGAAGAACACCGGTTTACTCAAAATGTGGTGAATAACATACATATAATCACGCCTTTATCCCAAATTGGGCAGGCAGAGCGTAAACGACCTAAGCAAAAGGTCGTTCCGCCACGTGTGACAAAGTTTTGAGGGTTATTTAAGATAGATTTGTAGGTACATTGCTGTACTGACAGGTTGTCAGCACATCGCTTAAATCGCAAAATACAGAAACCCTCGGATCCCTTATCTGGTTTTTACAGCATGCCCGGGAGGAAATGCAGCTGGCACATTCTATGTTTTTCTCTCGCTCCCAGTCCAGCATGGAAGAAAATAAATGCATGGTGGTAAATAAGGCCCATAGTTTTCAAAGCTGAGATGTATCTGCAACGCAACTGATTCTTCTTCTCTTTTAGTCTGGTCCTGTCACTTTCCGCCTTGAGCGAACAGAGAAAGATGGCAGTATATACGGACTTATTATAATCCTGTACATACAAACATGGATATACACAAATTTAGAAAAACGCATGGCAACTAGAGACTTTTGTATATATTTTTTTTATTTAGAACATATGACATAAAAATCTTTTTATTGATAAGCATGTTTAATATACTTTTATGTTTTCTAATTACCAGCATTTGTCATTTTTAGTACATACATACATATAGTCACGCCTTTATCTCTAATGGGGTAGGCAGAGCGTACACGACCATAACAAAGGTCGTTCCGCCATGTCCGACATAATTTTTAGGGTTATTTAAGATAGATTTGTAGGTGTATTGCTGTAGTGACAGGTTGTCAGCCCATCGCCTTAATTGCATGATACTGAAGCCCTTGGATCCCTTAGATGATTTTTACAGCATGCCCGGGAGGAAATGCAACTGGCACATTCTATGTTTTTCTCTCGCTCCCAGTCCAGAACGGAAGCAAGGATTATTATTTGGTTAGGACATTACAGGCTATATAACCTGATTGTCCGAAAAGAAAAAGGATTCTGTGCTTCGGAGGGCACGATTGCCGTCGGTCCCAATCGCTGTCTATGATAGTGGTCGTTACTTAAACCATTTCAGACAGAAGTCTAATAGCTGTGCTACTAGGCGGGTTGTTCGACTCGAGAATCCACTCGCTAAGAAAAAGAATAGTTTTAAAGAAGAATGGCAATGAAAAGTCTTCAATATATTATGCAACTCATTAAGTTGTTAAGGCTAAGACAATGGATTATCCTATAATTAATACTATAGGATTACAAGCATCTTGACCTTGCATCCTTGCATTTCAATTTATTGCACTTAAACAACCTACCTATTTTCTTCCATGCTGGCCTGGGAGCGAGAGAAAAACATAGAATGTGCCAGCTGCATTACCTCCCGGGCATGCTGTAAAAACCAGCTAAGGGATCCGAGGGTTTCAGTATATTGTAATTTAGGCGATGGGCTGACAACCTGTCACTACAGCAATATACTTACAAACCTATCTTAAATAACCCTCAAAACTTTGTCAGACGTGGTGGAACGACCTTTGTTTGGGTCGTTTACGCTCTGCCTACCCCATTAGGGCTAAAGGCGTGATTATATGTATGTATGTATTAACTGTCTCCGTGGTCTAATGGCTAGTGTCATGGACTCCTGATCCGGAGGTCCTGGGTTCGATTGCCAGGGGGGAAACATAAAGTTAATATTTGAGAATTTATCACTTTGTGAATTTTTCCCCTGTTTGGTTAGGACATTGCGGGGTGAATCACCTGATTGTCCGAAAAAGAAAAAGATTTCGTGCTTCGGAGGGCACGTTAAGCCGTCGGTCCCGGTCGCTGTCTTTGATAGTGGTCGTTACTCAAACCATGTCAGAGGCCTGATAGTTGTGCTACTACACGGTTTACAAACTCTGACACCAGTGGGTCGATAGACTCGATACCCACTCGACAGAAGAAGACCTACCTATGTACCTATTTTATACTATTGTATTGAGTCATATAATGTATACTACTTAGATAGGTACCTACTAGTTATACATTCATACATACATATAGTCACGCCTTCATCCATAATGGGGTAGGCAGAGCGTAAACGACCTAAACAAAGGTCGTTCCGCCACGACTGACAAGTTTTAAGGCTTATTTAAGATAGATTTGTAAGTATATTGTTGTAGTGACAGCCCATCGCATGAATTGCAAAATACTGAATCCCTCGTATCCCTTAGCTGATTTTTACAGTATTTTACAGTATGCCCGGGAGAAAAGCAGCTGGCACATTCTTTGTTTGGTAGTATTAGTTTTGCTATTAAAATATACATACAGAAGTTGTTGGATTTATTGAGGTAGTAACTAATTCTAACTAAAGATTAATTATATTTTCTTACATTGTTAATATAGGCTTAAAGGAAAATAAAAACTAGGTACTACTTACAAGAACCCACATCGTGTAGAAAATAATTCGTTTCTTGAACGGAAAATCTGCGTTTATAAGTTCCTCGGGGAAAGGAAAAAGCATATGGTTCTGATTGTACCATATTACAAAACAATTGACGAACGTCGCTGACAAATGGAACAATGGCCGCAACATTGTTTTAAAAAAAAATGGAAATATTTAAAAAATATTACAGGTAAATGAAAACCGCGTTTGCGTTTTATTTTAAATTTCGAAAGTGACTGGCCATGTGTAATGCCTATCTTTGTAGAAAGGAAATCATAATAATAAAATTGTATCCTACTAAAACTTTTATGTACATTACAGGTATTACGTACGTAGCACATACATAAAATCACGCCTTTATACCTTATGGGGTAGGTAGACCGTAAACCGCTTTTGCCATGTCTGACAAAAATGGAGGCCAATTTTAGATTGTAATGTGTATTGCGGTAGTGAAAGGTTATCGCCTAAATGACAATACACTGCAACCCTCGAATCCCTTTTGCTGATTTGTACAGCATGCCGGGGAGGAAGGGCAACTGGAAAATTCTATGTTTTTCTATCTCTCCCAGTCCAGAATGGAAGAAATGTAGGTAATATTATACCTAACTAATTGATAGTATGGAGCAAATGTAATGTGATATTTTTACATACATACATACATATAATCACGCCTTTATCCCTAATGGGGTAGGCAGAGCGTAAACGACCTGAACAAAGGTCGTTCCGCCACGTCTGACAAAGTTTTGAAGGTTATTTAAGATAGACTTGTAGGTATGTTGCTATAGTGACAGGTTGTCAGCCTATCGCCTAAATTGCAATATACAGAAACCCTCGGATCCCTTAGCTGGTTTTTAAAGCATGCCCGGGAGGAAATGCAGCTGGCGCATTCTATGTTTTTGTCTTGCTCCCAGTCCAGTGATATTTTTAATAAGGTTCTTTTAAAAAAAACAGGAAACAGATCGTATTGTTTTGTGGTCTAGTGTTATCTACTATTTGATTTGTAAAACTTCCAAGATAAAACAAATTTTATTAGTAAAATCACATCACATTTGTATTTGACTATTCTTCTGTCGAGTGGGTATCGAGTCTATTGACCCGATAAACCCTGGTGTCAGAGTTTTTAAACCGCCCAGTAGCACAACTATCAGGCCTCTGACATGGTTTGAGTAACGACCACTATCAAAGACAGCGACCGGGACCGACGGCTTAACGTGCCCTCCGAAGCACGAAATCTTTTTTTTTCGGACAATCAAGTGATTCAGCCTGCAATGTCCTAACCAAACTGGGGAAAAATTCACAAAGTGATAAATTCTCAAATATCAACTTTGTGTTTCCCCCCTGGGAATCGAACCCAGGACCTTCGGATCAGGAGTCCATGGCACTAGCCACTAGACCACGGAGGCAGTTAATTTGTATTTGTCTATTAAATCAAATAGATAACACTAGGCCACAAAATTATATGATTACCAACTGTGCCCGCGACTTCGTACGCCCGGTTTTTATAGAAAACACGCAGTGTCGAACATACTGAAAACGCTTCTCTGCGCGTAGGAGCGGGACCTGCTAACCCGCGCGCGGTAGCGTGTTTCGCATTGTCTGATCTTTGTTTTTGTATGGAAAACACGATTTCCGCGCGCGAGCTAGCAGATCCCGCTCCTACGCGCGGAGAAACGTTTTCAGTATGTTCGACACTGCGTGGTTTCCATACAAACTGGGGTACTTACTCAATATTAGAATGGTTTGCGTAATTGTTTCTAACCTAGGCTGGACACCAGATAATTATAAAAACTCAGTCAAATAATAAGCCCCTTTAAGATCGGTAAAAACGATCAAAGTTCAATTTCCTGCCTACCCCCTAAGTCAGGTGGCGTGATTATTTGTATCGTAACTTTGAGTTGAAGTAATGCTCAGTCAAACAAAAAAAACATCAAAATCGGTTAAAAACAATTAAAATTAAATTTTCTTGCTACCTCCTAAGTCATGAGGCGTGATTATTTGTTTCGTAACTTTCATTTTAAATAATGCTCAGTAGAATAAAAAAAAAACATAAAAATCGGTTAAGAAACAGCCAAATTTCAATTTCCTGCCTACCCCCTAAGTCAAGTAGCGTGATTTTAGGTATCCTTAGCTGCAACCCGGGTAACACACAGTTGAATAAAAAAAGTCCTATCGAAATCGGTTCAGTAGTTTTGGCGTGATGTTGTAACATACAAATAGACAGACAAAAAAAAAAACCTTTTGATCTTCATATCGTTAAAAATGCCTGCTGCAATTATTTTTTTGTAAAAACATTCAATGTTCAGACACGACCTTTCTAGAGATTTTTTATATGTATAGATTAGCCGGCAAATCTAGAATCGAGCCCGTTGGCATTGGTGTAAATTTAAGGCCATTAACATATGAATAACGAAACATTTAAAAAAAACGAATCCATATAGACTTATACGTTCGTCGTGTTACAAAATACTTTACACAAGAGTGTGAAGCTACGTTTAACATTAGACTCTTAAGTTGGTCCTGGTGATATTCTCAGAGAAGAGGTTCGCCTTGAGTGAAGTTCATTAATTTGGCTCGTGTAACGATTGACTGACGTTTTAAGTCCTACGTCACTTCACAAATATTATTATCACACATATTTTGATGTAAATATTTACATACATACATATAATCACGCCTTTATCCCTAATGGGGTAGGCAGAGCGTTCACGACCTAAACAAAGGTCGTTCCGCCACGACTGACAAAGTTTTGAGGGTTATTTTAGATAGATTTTTAGGTAGTGACAGGTGGTCAGCCTATCGAATAAATTACAATATATTGACCGTCGGATCCCTTAGCTGGTTTTTACAGCATGCCCGGGAGGAAATGCAGCTGGCATATTCTAGGTTTTTCTCTCGCTCCCAGGCCAGCATGGAAGCATATAAATATTAACTTTTATACATTTTTTCATCATTATTACATTCAAAGAATTTCAGTGGTTGAAACACGTTTTCATTCATACATTGAGCATTCATGTAATATCTAAATAGTAAAATGTTTGGGGGGGGAAGGGGTCCATTAGCTGTATACTGGTGGGAAATAGGGATATTATCTTAAATGTAGTATTAATGTTTCAAGCTGCTGTACGGCTAGTGGACCCAATTCCGAGTCACACCTCCTAGTGGTCCCCCTGGTAACTGCTGCGCATCAGCTCGTCGATTGTCTAGTTTTGGTGGAGCTGATGCGCAACAGGCTAACGTGACAGGAAGACTCGCCTAGAAGCCCGGCCAGCAAGGCGTTTTAATGGCTAAATTCCCTCTTAAATATGAATAGTGCGAGAAACAAATGGCCCTCAGTCCCCAGCGGCCCCACTATTCCTGGCTCCGACAGCGGTCATGGTGACGGTGGGGCGGAGGGTACGAAGAATCTCTGGCGGGTACGATCCGGCTGTCACACAACGACAATGAAACTGGCATGTTTAAATACAAGGACTCTGAGGCTAGATGAACGGTTATATGAGATAGAACAGGAAACCGATAACATGAAATGGGACCTTATAGGTCTTTCGGAGGTTCGTAGGAGGGGCGAGGAACTCATTAAACTTGAGTCTGGAAATCTCTTTTATCACAAAGGGCATGATGGTTCAAGTTACGGAGGAGTGGGCTTCCTTATCAACAAAAGTATAGCTAGCTCTATACAAGACATAAAGAGTATTTCCACCAGAGTTTGTTATGCTGTAATAAAGCTAAATAAACGTTACTCCCTAAAGGTAGTCCAGGTATATGCCCCAACAACGGACCACACCGACGAAGAAGTGGAAGAGTTATATGATCAGGTCAAAAACGCTCTTTTAGAAAATCCGTGCCATTACACCACTATACTTGGAGACTTTAATGCAAAGATTGGTAAACCGCTTGGCAATGAAAGTTATGTTGGCACCCATGGACTTGGCATAAGGAATGATAGGGGTCAGACTCTTGTTAATTTCCTGGAACAGCATAAATTGTATGCTATGAACACTTTTTTCCAAAAACGACCTGGAAGGAAATGGACGTGGTTGAGCCCTGACGGTATTACTAAAAATGAAATAGACTATGTTCTTTGCTCCCATAAAGATGTAGTCTCAGACGTATCGGTCATGAGTCACTTTAAAACCGGTAGTGATCATCGTTTGGTTCGTGCAACATTTAAATTCGACCTGAGACAAGAAAGGCGCAAGCTTGTTTCGTCCAGTAAAAGGTATACCAAGGAAGAGGTTGCAATTCTGTCCAAAGAATTTCAACTAGAACTAAAAAACCAATTTGACGGTCTATCAGAAATTAATCTTGATGTTGACGAATTAGACAAGAAAGTGTGCAGAGCCATTACCGAAACAGCAAAAGCCCAGCTAGGTTCGAATAGTAAGAGGAAAACCAAGAAATTGTCCCCTAGTACTTTGGCCCTAATGAAACAACGCAGATCTGTAAGCGAGCGAGGAAACATTACACTACTTAACAAGACTATTAAAAAATCCATCCGAACGGACATCCGAAACTTCAATTTCAAGATTGTAAAAGAAACTATAAAGCGGAACCGAGGTCCAAAAGTATTCAGGCGCTCGATGAAAGTAGGCAATAGTCAAATCCTAGCGCTAATGGATAAGCAAGGTGCCCCAGTGTCGGATCGTGACAAAATTCTTGGTATTGTTGAAGAGTTCTACACAGAACTGTACGCCTCTAAATCTGCAGAACCGGAACAGCCAGAAAATGATCCTAGAGCAAAGCCCACAGAGAACCGAGAAGTAGAAGACCTACCAAGGATTTTACCTCGAGAAGTTGAATGGGCTCTGACGCAAATGAAAAGTGATAAATCACCTGGCGAGGATGGCGTTTCGGTTGAACTTCTACGAGCAGGAAAAGAGCCAGTTATAAAGATTCTCGTTGAACTCTTCAACAAAGTATTATATGGCGTACAGACACCTGACACATGGAAGACTGCCATTGTTACAATCCTGCATAAGAAGGGAGATAAACGTAAACTGGGAAATTACCGTCCCATAAGCCTCCTTCCTCAAATATACAAACTGTTCGCCAAAGTGCTGTGTAATAGATTTTCAAGAATGCTTGATGAAAGCCAGCCCATAGAACAGGCGGGCTTTCGGAGAGGTTATTCAACAATCGACCACATCCACACCGTCAAGCAGTTAATGGAGAAATGCCAAGAATTCAACCAGCCCCTGTGTCTTGCTTTCGTTGATTATGAAAAGGCATTCGACAGTGTCGAGCACTGGGCTGTGTTTCATTCTCTCCATCGCTGCCATATTGATGCGCGGTATGTGGATGTTCTCCGGGAGCTATACAGGTCAGCTACAATGCGTGTCCGTCTCCACGAACTGACACAAGCAGTATCTATAAAGAGGGGTGTGCGACAGGGCGACACTATTTCACCCAAGCTTTTCACTGGGGTCTTAGAAGACGTCATGAAAACGCTTGAATGGGACAACAAAGGTATTAATATCAACGGTGTCTATCTGTCGCATCTCCGTTTCGCAGATGACCTTGTCCTGTTCTCTAAAACCCACGAAGGACTCCAAACTATGCTGCTTGAACTTAATACAGCTTCCCTTAAAGTTGGCCTCAAGATGAACATGTCCAAGACGAAGGTCATGTCGAGCATTTCCGATGCTGTGCCCGCTCAGATACAAATGGGAGGCGAGGTATTGGAGATGGTTGAAAAGTACATTTATCTTGGACATTGTTTATCTTTTGGTAAAGATCATCAGCTTAAAGAGGTGTCCAGGCGAATCCAACTGGGTTGGGCAGTTTTCACCAAGCTGGAGGACATTCTTAAAGACCGGAAAATGCCACAGAGCCTGAAAACCAAACTGTTTACCCAGTGTGTCTTGCCCGTTATGACATATGGTGCCGAAGCATGGACGCTTACAAAGGAGGCTGTGCACAAAATACAAGTGGCACAGAGAGCCATGGAGCGCGCCATGCTAGGCATCAATCTCCTTGACCGAATACCTAACCCTGAGATACGCCGTAAGACAAATGTCCCTGATATAGGAAGGCGTGTTGTCGAGGCAAAATGGCGATGGGCGGGACACGTGGTTAGACGAGGTGATGGCCGGTGGAGTAAAGTCCTCACGGAGTGGTGGCCAAGAGGAGGTCGCAGGAATGTTGGTCGTCCCGCAGCTAGATGGGTGGACGATATATTAAAGGCAGCTGGTAAGACCTGGACGAGACTAGCCCAAGATAGGCAGTCGTGGCACAAAAAAGAGGAGGCCTATGCCCTGCAGTGGGTAAACAAAGGGCTGAAATGATGATGAAAATGTTTTGTTTAAAACATTAACGAATTAAAATATTTCGAGAATAGAATCTGGCAAAATGGATTCATTCGAAGTCGAATCAAAAGTTCAACTAGTGCCATGAACAACAAAAAAAAAAGTCGAATCAATATGCATACATACATACATACATATAATCACGCCTTTATCCCTAATGAGGTAGGCAGAGCGGAAACGACCTAAACAAAGGTCGTTCCGCCACGTCTGACAAAGTTTTGAGGATTGTTTAAGATAGATTTGAAGGTATATTGCTGTAGTGACAGGTTGTCAGCCCATCGCCTAAATTACAAGATACTGGAACCCTCGGATCCCTTAGCTGGATCTTACAGCATGCCCGGGAGGAAATGCAAATGGCACATTCTATGTTTTTCTTTTGCTCCCAGACCAGCATGGTAGAATCGATATGTCCCCACACTAATATCGTGTCACGTCACTATGTTCATGCATGCAGGAAACTGCGAATTTTATTACTTCCAAGACTAATATTTAATGAAATTTACTCAATATGATTTTAAATGAGCGTCTAGAATATAAATAAAATAATCAAATCATAATTTTCGACATAATATTTTATACGATTTGATTCAAATTAGTATATCAATCGAACACGTTTGGTGTATGACGTCACACGGGGCTCGGGTATTGAAAAAATATGGCGGGCGGCGCGGAACGGAGCGGAGGATCTAGGAATTATGGCGCCAAGATATCTGCGGCTTATTAACTCGTTTGGAATTTCTTTTTTACTGTTAATATGTGGACACAAGTACATTAGGCTGGGCTTATTTCACTGATTTCATAATTTCGTTTTACAACATACATATAATCACGCCTTTGTCCCTAATGGGGTAAGCAGAGCGTAAACGACCTAAACAAAGGCCTTTCCGCCGCGTCTGACAAAGTCTTGAGGGCCATTCAATAAAGATTTGTACGTATATACAAATACAAATACAAATCAGTTTATTTCAACAAAACACATTACAAAAAATAAAAAACACACAATCAAGAATAACATAACAAACAGGACAGGTAGGCATATAGATATTTAGCAGAAGTGGAAAAAGGTGTGGACACAGCTTGGCTGTTTTTAAGTCCACCCTACGTCAAGTGTACAGAAGAGGATAAATAGCACAGAACAACTTAAACTACAATTTGACAAATCTTTGTAATATATATTTTAATAGCAACAATATTAGGCACATTTAGCGTTTATTTATGAACAAACTTAGAAAAAAGAAAAAAAAAACATTTAGTAACAGTAATAGGCACATTCTTCAAAAGTAAAGGTAAGAAATTTTAATAATATATAATATAATACCGTGGTTAAAACTTATAATGTAGATAGATTATTGTTATATACTTTCTTTAGGTACTCAAATCTGTTCCTTGCAGGACACCGAATGTCTTCAAAACTTTTTTGAAGTTTTAGATACAGTTGTTTTATTTGACGTTTGAATTGGTATATGGTTTTGAGAGTTCTAATGGGCGGGGGGATATTATTCCAAATTTTTGCTGCCGCAAATCGAAATGAGCCTGTAAACTTGGCAGTGCGATAACAAGGCACGTCCAGCAGCAGAGCGTTGGCGGGGCGTTGCCGGCGACCGCCAGCGCTACGCCGCCGCAGCCGCGCGGCCAGGCCGGCGGGCGCGCCCGACTGCACCACATTATATGTGAAGCAGGCGAGGTGAACCTGTCTCCGAGCCGCCATGTCGAGGCTGTTCATGTTGTTAAGAACAGGAGTAATACGGTCATGCCGATGAAGGCGTTCGCAAAATCGAACACAAGAGTTTTGCACTAATTGTATTCGACGACTAGTTTTTTCTTGTAAGCAGGGCCCGTATACGGTGTCGCAGTAATTAAATTGTGACAATATCAAGGACTCTGTCAGCGTCCGCCTTACCTCTTTGTTTAAATATTCACCAACTTTATAGAGTGATTTTAATTTATAGATGGCTGCTTTCACTTTCATACCTACATGTCTGTCAAAGTTCAAACCAGAATCCATATGGAGGCCCAAATTTCTAGCATAATTGACTATTTGAATAGGTGTACCATTCAAGGTAATTTTAGGTTTCATTGCTATAGTGACAGGTTGTCAGCCCATCGCCTTAATTACAATATACTGAAACCCTCAGATCCCTTAGCTGGTTTTTACAGCATGCTCGGGAGGAAATGCAGCTGGCACATTCTGTGTTTTTCTGTCGCTCCCAGTCCAGCGTGGCATTTTACAAGACCACTTGAAAGTTTCGGAAGGGTAGATTACAGGAAAAATAACAAAATAAACACCCATACTACTTTTAGCCCTCTACCAGCAGTTATGTTTTTTAAATACCTACTTTTCCGTTATTGTTACAACTGGTTTGCTATTAAGATTTAAAAACTATAAATATAATTTTATTTACGCGTAAATTAATTACAGCAAGTTTAGATCTGTTTAAGAGATAAAAAATAATAATTTTGAGATGCTGTCCGGAGCAAAATGACTATGTGAAGCAATTTGCTGAAATTTTACTAAAATAAATACTTTTCACTAATAATATACTCGGGCCTAAAAAAGCTCCAAATTACTAAAACAAAAGAAATTAAACCGACATATTTTTTTTTTATTTTTCTTTAAATTCATATTTTTAGATGACTGGTAGAGGGCCTATATATTTCAAGACCTATATATTTTTAAAATCTAATTGAATTATTTATTTAAAATCTACATGAGAAACCGCAACTTTTCATACCTCTTGGGTAAGTGAATTCAAAAAACAAATATTTCCATACAACATCGGCCCACCCTAAAGACGATCTCCATCACAGGCAATTTTTAAGGAGCGAGTTAAGAAACACTTTACTGAACTCGCATAGAATACATGTTTACTATTCCTTTCTATATCATTTGTGTATCTGTCATTCCTTTTCATATCAATCTGAATTATTTATTTCCTTTAGTCCATAATGTATGTATTAGTATATTATATATGGTATATAGTAGTTTATTATCTATCATAATTTACGTAATTTATGTAAATCATATATGAATTTTATGTAGATTTGTCTATATTAATTAGTTTTTAGTAAGATGCACTATTCCGCATTATCTACATTTGATTTCCTCTACCCAAGGTTGCCTGGTAGAAATTGCTACCATAAGGCCGCCTTCATTGTACTTTATTTTTTTATTTAATTTGTTCTAATTCCTGTTGTTTTTGTTTTATGTGCAATAAAGAATATATCTATCTATCTAAAGTACATTGCAATAATATTGTAGTTTAAAAGTTTTGATAAACATTAAACATCGGATTAGTACTACAAGAACCGCGTCTCCCATATTGCTTTTTGTAAATTGATCGTGCGTTTTTCACAAGTTAGAACGAGAGCTATTTTGTTAGAACCGTAATGTTTTGTGTCTACGTAATATGTATTTGATTTATTTTAGTAAGTGTTTCTACAATTTAATAAACAAAGTGTGTTTTAAAAGTTCTTTCATTCTTCCATGCTGGCCTGGGAGCGAGAGAAAAACATAGAATGTGCCAGCTGCATTTCCTCCCGGGCATGCTGTAAAAACCAGCCGAGGGTTTCAGTATATTGTAATTTAGGCGATGGGCTGACAACCTGTCACTATAGCAATATACCTACAAATCTATCGTAAAATAACCCTCAAAACTTTGTCAGACGTGGCGGAACGACCTTTGTTTAAGTTGTTTACGCTCTGCCTACCCCATTAGGAATAAAGGCGTGATTATATGTATGTATGTATGTTTAAAAGTTTAATTTGCAATATTTTGTTAATTATTTTTATAGGAGTTTTTACGTATCCAGGATTTGTTTTTCGTCTGGATGCAGTTTTCATAGTGGATAATTTTAATTTGACAATGGATTGCAATTTGCAGTGGTATGCTAATAGGTAAGTACTCGTAGGCATATTTACATTTTGTACGCCGCCGTTGCGCGAAACGTCTCAAAAGTCTCGTCTCGTCGTAAGTTGTGGGTTCGATTTCCTTTTTTACTGATTCCATACATCGATGAGATAGGTTTTGTACTCGTATGATCATAACACTGTTATAGAGTTGTTTAGAAGCTTAAGGATGACAAGTTTCCGTGAATCAGTGGGTACGTTTTATATTTTGGTGTTAATTCTGTAAGTGAAAGCAAGTAATTTTTTTTTTTTATTTTTTTTTATTTTTTTTAGCCCGGTGACGCATTATATACACTTTGTAGTATGGTGCAAATAGGTCCGTTAAAAAAAGTATTTTTGTTGACGTCAAATTATACCTACTTAGCATTTCGTCCTCGAGATTGGTATTAATTTGTTATATGTAAGTAACTATGTCTAATAGTATTTTTGTTGATGTCAAATTATACTCGTCATTTCGTCCTCGAGATTGGTATAATTTCTTATTTGTAAGAAACTATGTCTAATAGTATTTCTGTTAACATCAAGTTATACTTAAATAACCCTCAAAATTTTATCTGACGTGGCGGAACGACCTTTGTTTAAGTCGTTTACGCTCTGCCTACCCCATTAGGGATAAAGGAGTTATTATATCGAGTTAAATTGTCTCAATTTACTTATGCATTGGCAACCTTAAAATCTAACACCGACTTGGAAACGGCCAAATCCGCTTACTACGCCTACGCATATGCTTGGATGCAATACGGAGTAGTCCTTTGGGGCCACAGTACCGACGCTGACAATATCTTCGTCCTTCAAAAAAAGTGTTTGCGAATTTTATTAAATTTAAAACCCCGGACCACCTGTCAACCGCATTTTAGACAACAAGAAATGTTAACTTTCCCGTGCATTTATATATTGGAAATGGCAAAGTATGTGAAAAATAATATTAACCAATTCACTTTTTCTAGTAGTTTAAGACGTAAGGATACCATTGTACTACCGCGTTCAAAATTGACCTTTTATCAAAATAGTCCACATTATCGAGCTGCAAAAATTTACAATAAAATACCAAAAGATATAAAAGCCGAACCCAAATTAACTCAATTTATAAACAGATTTAAAAAGTTCTTAATAATAAAAAGCTACTACACCATAAATGAATATTTTAATGGAAATTTAATTTAACATTGACATTTGATAGAATCAACATTAATTAATCATGACATTAGGAAAATATTAAATTAAAATCTGACATTTTAAATAGGGTAATGATAAATTGAATTATGAATTGCATTTTAACACCGACACTATTTATACTTACTATACTAACACTTAGATTGTAATAAATAACTAAAATAAGATACTCATACCTATCAGTTTCACATATGTCATTACAGAAACGGAAATTCTGCTATCCAATCTAATTATATATCGTACAAGCTAAAAATATTTGATTATACTTTGTTTAAGACAAATTGCAATGCCCTAGTAACAGGGTTCATGTACTGCTCCATCTATTTAAAATAGTATTTAAGACCGACATAATGTAATGTATATGTACGTACATGATCGCAATAAATATATGAATATGAATATATGTATATGCAAATTATACTTAGTATGTCGTCCTCGAGATTAGTATTTATTTATTCACACATGGGTGTTTAGTGGTTTTGGGCTTAAACTACATAGAGTTGTGTTTCAAATGGCAGCAGAGATAGACTCGATACCCACTCCACAGAAGAAGAAGAAGCTTAGGGTTATTATTTCAGGTTTTAGTTCCCTAGTTAGGTCCGACTTGTGCTTATATACCATACTTATTGCTACCATAGCAATAAGGCCGCCTTCATTGTACTTTAATTTATATTTAATTTGTTCTCAATTCCTGTCGTTTTTGTTTTATGTGCAATAAAGAATATATCTATCTATCTATCTATCTTATTTTAATCAAAGTTTACTAATTCTAGATTTTATTTAGCTAGCTGCGGTTCCTGTATAAAAATTACATTATTTTTAGAGTAAACTGTTCTAGTACTTAGATTACAATTAAGAATTAAATAAATTCCAATTTGCCAATTAAATAAATATTTTGAACTGCTTTTTAACATCTTATTCAAGAAGCAATAAATTTAATTAATTTTAAGAATTTTGTCACATTAGAAAATGACTACTTCCATGCTGGACTGGGAGAGATAGAAAAACATAGAATGTTCCAGCTGCCCTTCCTCCCGGGAATGCTGTTGAAGTCAGCAAAAGGGACTCGAGGGTTACAGTGTATTGTAATTTAGGCGATGGGCTGACAACCTGTCACTATAGCAATACATATTACAATCTAAAATTGCCCTCAATTTTTGTCAGACGTGGCGAAAGCGCCTTTTACGAGGCGTTAAACGCTCTGCCTACCCCGTAAGGGATAAAGGCGTGATTTATGTATGTATGTATGTAGAAAATGACTTTTAAATATTATATTATATCACTACGTTTTTAAACAAAATTTGATGAACGCCATAATTTGGGTGTACATGAGAGATTTCAATGTCTAGCAGTGGATATTTTAGTTTGATGGCTTTAAAAGAGCTACTACATTCGGTAAATTTTAATTCCCAAAAGTTTCCTCTATGTTTTGATGTAAATTTATTTAAAAAAAAATATAATTTAAGTTGCATAAAAGTTTGCATTATCATAAGACGTAATTATTATCATAAATAAAGACCTTACTTATTTTACAAGAAAGTGATCTTGGATTTTGGAAGATTAAAAAGTTTTCAAATATATTATTTTCATAGATTCACAAATTTAGTTCACATGTAAATCTAGATGTCGTGAATTCTCACGTTCCAATTAACTTTGTTAATTCAAAATATATCCTGATATTAATATCACAGTAAAATTAGAGTTTTTATTATTTTTTATTATGAATTTCAAAAAACAAATACACTTAAAATAAAAATTACACTGATAAACCCCAAACGGGTTTGTCCTACTGTTATTGGGAGTTATGTAGAAAACAAAACAGTTTTAAACTAAAGCTAAAGCTAAAACACGTAACAAACAACTCGTTTATATACGAGTATGTCTATCCTATAATATAACTATGCATTCACTCACACACTATCTAACCGCGTAACGTACAGCGCACGCACACATGCGCTGGCCGGCCGTTACAGTTACCATATTATCTGAAATAAATTATTCTACAGACAATGTTTATGAATTATTGAAATGTTATTCATTTGAAATATCTAACCGTACACTAGGTTCAGGAACAAACCTACATTTTATGGAAATGACCGTGTCTTGTCTTTTGTTTACTGTAGTAAGAAAAAAACCGCCAGAGGGCGCCAAATGTAAACAGTTTGCTCTGTGTCGTATTATTTAAAAAATAGTAAACTCTTTAATTTCAACATAAAAATTATACCCTAATGGAATATGTGTAATGAATGATAAGTGATAACATTGGTGGCAAAATATAACAAAGAGTTGTGTAAATAAAAACAGTGACAAAATCTACGCCTCAAAAACCTTAAAAGTTAACAATTTTGATACAACTTTTTAAAATTCACATAAAATGAGCAGTGGATAAGTGAAATACAAATAATAAAACTATTAATTTGTGCGGAAAAGTGCTTAAATTTTAAATATAAGAAAATAACGAACTTCGGTCAGAAAGTAAACATTGTATCCAGGTGGTAGACTAATTCGTCACAGCTCTTAGAGCACGGATAGTGTAGTTCGTTGAGCGGTAGTCTCCAGATAACAAGAGGCCAAGGTCGCGACCAACGAGGAGAATTCTATTTTGCTATTTTATTTCTGCTCCTTTTATTTATTGCAACTTTATATTTTTTATGCGAAAATATTTTGAAACATTAGCAGAAGAAAAGGTAAAAAAAAAGTAAATAGATTCAATACTGCCATCTGTTGGGGAATAGGTGTACTAAAAGGAACATCTAGCGCGATCGATTGGTACGAATAGTGGAAGCGCCATCTAGTGTCTCATTGTGTAAGAAAATCTACACCTAGCAGGAACATAGAGGGCGGTAAAACAAACAATGAGCGGAATAAAATCGTGCGCTGGGTGTAAACAACCGTTACCAAGAAGAGACTATATAAAGTGTTCAACATGTCCAGCAGCGTACGACTTAAATTGCGCAAATATAAATCTTAAGACTTTTACTACAATGGAACGCAAAGACCAATGGAAATGTCCAGAATGCAAAAGTAAAATTCCGAAAATGGGAAATTTGAACACGCCGGTCCGAGACACAGCTTCCACTGATGATCAACGGAAGAACTCTACAGACCTTGAAGACAAAGCCATAAAAAAGCTCACAACTATTCGAGCTAACCCGAAAAGTAAGCCAGCGAGTTCTAATGGCGATAACGACAAGGATAAGGGTATCGATTTCGAGTCAATGACCGAGGAACTCAAACTCTACATAGAAGAGCTAACTAACAAACAAACAAATACCCTTCGCGATACAATCTCAGAGCTCACAAATACGATAAAAACACAAAACACTCGCATTGAAGAATTAGAAGCCCGAATTCTACAGCTAGAACGTAAAGCCGAAGAAACCCAACCCGGTCTAACCACGGCATTGAATGAAAAAATACTTCAATTACAAATGGAGCTCCAGGACCGGGACCAGGCGCTGCTATCTAACGACATCGAGATAGCTGGCTGTCCTGAAACAGGAAACGAAAACTGTACTCACTTAGTTCTCAGTATAGCAAAGAAAATCGGAGTTGAACTTGATGAAATGGACGTGGTTCATGTCGAACGAGCTGGGCCTATGAGACCAGCGACCGAGGACGGCAACCTCACCCGCCCGCGCCCCCTTGCTGTAAGACTAGCGCGCCGAGACACGAGAGACGCGTTGATGAAAGCTGCGCGTGTAAGACGAGGTTTTACTACAGAAGGCTTGCACTTGCCTGGCCCTGCCGCCCGACTCTACATCAATGAACGTCTAACTAAGAACAACCGCGTTTTATTCCAGCAAGCAAGACGACTCGGCTCTGAACACAAATTTAAATACGTATGGACTAGGAACGGTAAGATTTTTGTCCGCCAGGTGCAAGGAAAACCTCGACACATGCTGCGATCAGAAACAGACTTGACTAAGGTTTTTGATATGTGCCAAATTTGATCTTACCTGTAATATCGTTTTTCTAATACTGATCAAAAGTATGTATAGACAGTTATATTGTTACGCTATTTTTTGTTTGCCTTATTATCATTATATACTCTCTATTATAACTATAATTGACAGTGCTCTTCAATCGATTATAGGATACAAGTTCAATATAATATTACTCGCACACACATACCATAACTTTCAAACTACTCACAAACATCTTTACAAACATAGTTACTTACACGTACATAAAAATACAGACACCAATATGTTACATTCACTCATCATCTCATTTAAATATTGTGATGGCTAATAAAAAAGAAAAGTATTTGCGATTAGGGTTATTAAATGCCCAATCACTGAACACTGGATATGATGATCTTGAGGTAAAAGTACTAAACTATAAGCCTGATATCTTAGCGATCAATGAAACCTGGATTAAAGAGGGGGCAGAAATGCTAGCACCAACATTATCAGGGTATAGATTTATACACAAAGCCCGTAAAAATCGTGTTGGGGGTGGTGTTGGCTTTTATGTCTCTAAAAGTATCTCAGCCAAAGTTTGGCAAAACCCACTCTCTCCCTTAGAACAACTTTGGCTCGAGGTCCAGTTACCCGGAGCTATCCTCGCGTTAGGGACCGCCCACAGGACAGAGAACGTCGGTACTAAGGTCGCGTTGGACTCGCTCAGCGAGTCTATTAACTCTATGGGCCGCTCCAACTATACTTGCTTCCTTGGTGATTTAAATATGGACTTACTGAAGGTAGATTCTCTCCGTGCAAGGGAATTATTAGCATTCTGTGATCATCATAATTTGGAACAACTTGTTACGGAACCCACAAGGATAACAGATAAAACTAGCACTTTAATTGACATTGTACTGACTGATAGCGCCACTCGTTGTAAAAATGTGTTAGTATTGCATAGCAAGGCTTTGAGCGACCACGCAATGATACTTGTAGACTTTAAGATAAAGAAACCTAAATTCAGTAAACGGGTAAAGTACCTGCAAACTCTACGTGATATTAACTTTGATCACTTTTCTGCCGACCTTAATGCAATCGCCTGGACATCCATAATTGACTCAAACGATGTAAATGAAATGCTTAAAAATTTTAATACCAATTTGGTCACTCTATTTAGTAAACATGCACCTTCTAAAAAAATTACAATTAAAGATAAACCTAAGCCGTGGATTACGAGTACGATGAGGTTTATGATGGGATTGCGGGATGAAGCTCTTGCTAAAGCTCACAAATTTAAAACGGACAGCGCTAAAAACTACTATCGCAGCTTAAAAAATCTTGTAATATCGACAACCGAAAGAGAACGAAAAGCTTATTTTAATCATTTAGTAAACAATAATTTAAAAAAACCGCGCCTAATGTGGAACAACTTAAAAAGAACTACTATCTTTGACGATGCCTGTGCTGGCCTAATTCCGGAACACTTAAACGATCCTGACGAAATAAACAATCATTTCCTTAACATCAATCTGCCAGATGAGAAAAATTTAGCTCTTACTGTAGACAAACAACAGAAAATATGTAGCACGTTCCAGTTGCGACCGTCAACTGAATCAGAAATCAGGAATATCATTAAAGACATAAAGACAAAAGCCATTGGACACGACGGCTTAAGCATAGACATGATTCAAATGACCCTTGACGTAACTCTACCTGCTATTACAGCGATTGTTAATAGGTCTATAGAAGCCAGCACTTTTCCAACACTATGGAAAAAAGCACTAGTGAAGCCCATACCAAAAAAAAACACGGTGTCCGAACTCAAGGATTTACGCCCCATTTCGATCTTGCCTGTTCTATCTAAAGTGTTGGAAAAAGTAGTGTTAAAACAGGTGCAGAGTTATGTAGAGCAAAGTAATATCATACCCAAATTTCAATCCGGTTTCCGTAAAGGACATGGCACAGAAACAGCGCTGATTAACGTAACGGATGATCTTACCGAAGCGTCCGATGTGGGGCTCAGCACTATCATGATTTTGCTAGACTACTCACGTGCGTTCGATTGTTTAAATACGGAACTTCTGTTGGCAAAATTAGAACATTACGGCTTCTCGTTAAATGCTTGTCAATGGTTTAGGACATTTTTGTCGGATAGAGAGCAAATTGTGGTTACAGAGGGAATTGACGGAGAAAAAAAGCTATCTAAAACGGCAAAACTAGATCGGGGGGTCCCACAAGGATCGCTTTTGAGTCCAATTCTCTTTGCTATTTTCACAGCTGATCTACCAAATTTTATTAAAAAATGTAATTACCACCTATATGCAGATGACACACAGATTTATTTTTCATTTGATAGTAGAGACACAAAAAATGCAATAGAAATAATTAACAAAGACTTACAACACATCACCACTTGGTCGTACAAAAACTCCATGCTAATAAACCCAAACAAGTCTCAAATGCTAGTCACAGGAACAAAAGGTCAAATACAAAGGGTACTAAATTTTGACGAAAAAATTAAAGTGGATGAAGTTATTTTAAAAAATGTAAAAACTGCTCGAAATTTAGGATTAATTATAGACGGTGAGCAAAAGTATAGGGAACATTTGAATGTAAAAATTAGAAATGCCTTTTTCAAGTTAAAGTCCTTATATAGAATTAGAAAATATTTAAAAGAAGAGCTGCGCTTGCTTCTGACAGAATCACTTGTACTCGCCCCTTTTAACTATTGTAGTTCTGTGTACGGTCCCAGAATTAATGGTGATATGGATAGGGCGATACAGCGAGTCCAAAATGCGTGTATTCGTTATTGTTATAATGTACCCAAGAGAGTGCACATAACTCCTTATTTGAATAAACAAGGAATTCTAAATATGCATGCCAGAAGAGAACTGTACTATGCCTGCGCGGTACAAAGGGTAATCTGGAACAAGAAACCCGAATACCTATTCGAAAAGATAACCTGGATAAAAGATATTCATTCCAGGAACCTACGTTCAGTGTCACTAGATCTATTACTGGAACCACATCAGAAGACCGTCAGATACAGAGGCAGTTTCAAACATAATGCGGCAAGAATATGGAACGACTTACCACCCCCACTTAGAATAAAAATGACCGTAGAAACTTTCAAACGCAAAATAAAATTAGCTTTACTTAAGAGACAACGTGTTGCAGAGGACTGGAAGTACACTTATTACAAAACTCTGCCTCTTATATCTTTTTTTGATAAATAATAACCCTTATTTTACGCACATATTATGTATGGTACACAAACACTCACACACACACACACACACACACACACGCACACAAAAGAAAGTATATATCAATTAATTAATTAAGTTCCTTTTAGTTACTTCTTGCTTTGTTTTTCTTTATATTGTGTAAATTTATTAGTAAGGTAGCATTGGAGCACAGCACTACAACCATAGCAAATTAAAAAGTCACAACCCTCTATTACCCACTCTCCTGCATAAGACCTTAAGGAGAAGGGGGTGACTGAAAATCAGCGCTACGTAGTGTCGTGCAGCGACTCTACGCATGCATAAAGCTGAGTCACTCCCTTTTGCCTGATTTGATAGTTTTAAGTTAGGTTAAGTCTGTAATGTATTTGGTTTTTTTTTTATAAGGCAATAAATTATTTTTTATCTTTTATCTTTATCTTTATCTTAGTAAGACTAAACTGACTGACATCAATATTGCATTTTGACCTAAAGTAAATATAGTTACTTACCCCTCATATTAGGATTACATAAAGGGAGGAGCTGTGTCGGAGTCTGGCTGTCGAGCAGTACTGTCGGGTGCGGGAAAGGGAGGTGCCCCGGATACACCAAAATTATCATTATTTGTTGGTATACTTTTCAGTATCACAGGTCCACAGGGACCGGGGTCCTTTGACGCATACGTGGAGCCGGAGCCAACAGCGCAGAGGTCTTTTTATACCAAATAATGTATTGTGATGTGTACATCACGCGGATACTCGCTCTGCTTTCACTATAGAAATATAACCAGAGCCAGCACCCGCCTGATGCAAGGACTATTGCAGATAATGATAAGATAACTAGGTCTGTGGGGATTTAGCTGGACCTGTTGCTGGGATATTGATAGAGCAACGGACGCCTGCCAAATCAAATGTCTCAATCTCAATAATCTCGGCAGAGGGTGACTCGCAAAACCACTACAATAGGCCCCCCAAAACGGCCGAACGCAAGGAACGACAAGAGGGCAACATCGTGTGAGTGACTAAGGTTGTCGAGAGGTGAGACTGCGGGCGCCAGATCTTGGTGTTCCAGTCAGCAGGTCCCCGGCGTTATGACATTTTACAATACGAACCTGGAGCAAAGGTTCCGCTCTTGCGAACTCCACTCCTGGACGGCCAGCGAAGGCAAGCCAGGAGGTGAGGGCCAAATGAATATGAAATGAGGCCCTCAGAGCTGGGGGTCCGGAGTGTCGCCACGCACCATCAGCTCACCACAATAGCTGCCCCTCCGAGGACTGACTGCACCACCGAGGTGGTTGGCGGTGGAGTCGTCAATTCCCTACTCCTATTATTAATTATTGATATTATTATCAGTCTTTCCCTTAAATCCTTATTGCGAAACAAACTTAGGAAAACTTTAGAATTATTTTTAGTTCTTAAGTTTTGTAGATTCAGTACATACATACATACATACATATAGTCACGCCTTCATCCCTTACGGGGTAGGCAGAGCGTGAAACGCCTCGTAAAAGGCGCTTCCGCCACGTCTGACAAAAATTGAGGGCAATTTTAGATTGTATTTTGTATTCAGTATTTGCAATTTTGTAGATTTTATTTACAATTTTGATTATTGATCACTAGGCATAGTAAACCCTATACCTATGTTGGTATTACCCTATACCATTCTTGTCATCAAAGAATTTTAGTTACTATTTCGGTTCACAACCTTTGGTCCTGTTATATCGCTAGACGTATCACTGGCAAAATCACGTTTAATTTCGCAGTAATCTTATGTTTCATTACACTCGGCATACTAGACACAGAGTAAGTAGAGACTGCCTGCGTGGTCTAGCGGTCTGAACCATGGGCTCCCGATCCGGAGGTCCTGGGCTCGATTCCCAGGGCAAACACAAAGTTAATATTTGTCAATTGGGCTAGTCAAAATTAAAAAAAAGTATTATTATTTTTTGTATTTTTTCTGAATTTTTACGTAATTGTAAACAACAAATTTCAAAGTTTTCGATTTTACTTCTGCCAATATTTTTATTTCTCTATTTACTTAAATGTACACGGATGACGTTTTTGCTCTGCCTACCCCATTAGGGATAAAGGCATGATTATAATATGTATGTATTTATGTATGTACACGGATGACGTCACTAAAAAACATACTGTTCGTTTCTAGAGCAGAATTAAAATATCTTGCACTGTACAACGGCCAAGTCACATGAAATGAACCTTATTGAAGAGCTAAGAATGAACAAAAAATATGTATAAATGACATGACACGCGTGTGTTTAGAACTTATTAAGCGATGCCCTCAAAAATATTTTACAAAATTTATGACGGCACAAAGGTCAAGAAGGAAAGTCATTCTAGTTTTATAGGAATTTTACGATAATCTTAGACATTTTCAAAATATAAATATGAACAAATGATATATCATCAAAATATCTCTAAATGTTTTTTTTTTAATATTTTCACGTCTTCTAAAAAAATAAACCCCAATTCATTACTTTTAAGATAGGCGGGAATTTATGAAAAATGGACGCAATTTGAAAAATAAGTAACGTACGAATAAATATGAGGTATCACTTGATATATATTGAAAAGAACTATTTGATGGCCATAAGTTTACACCATATTGCAGAATAAAATTAAATAAATGGAAATATTCTGTTTTCGTTAAGTATTTTTTCAGGTAGCAATGAAAAAGACCATTGTAAACTTTTCAACTTTGACATTATCTCAGCAATGATAAAAGGTAGAAAAAACGGGTCTGATCGAAGGAGATTTTTTTTTCTGATTACGATGGGCTGAAAAAGTGAAAATAGGTCAAATGTCACTTAACGGCATTATAGCTTAAGGAAGGATGACAGCGGAAATCACCTGATTGTCTGGAAGAAAAAAAAATACGTAGTTCGGTACTTCCATGCTGGACTGGGAGCGAGAGAAAATCATAGAATGGGCCAGCTGCGTATCCTCCCGGGCATGCTGTAAAAAACCAGCTAAGGGATCTGATGGTTTCAGTATATTGTAATTTAGGCGATGGGCTGACAACTTGTCACTACAGCAATATACCTACAAATCTATCTTAAAATAACCTTCAAAACGTTGTCAGACGTGGCGAAACGACCTTTGTTTAGGTTGTTTACGCTCTGCCTACCCCATAAGGGATGACGGCGTGATAATATGTATGTATGTAGTTCGGAGGGCACGTTAAGCCGCCAGTCCTAGTCGTTGTCTTTGATAGCGGTTATTACATAAGTCATATCAGAGGCCTCTTAGCTGTGCTATTAGGCGGTTCGGCGCTGCACTTTGCGACAAAATATTCTTTGTATTCTTCTTCTGTCGAGTGGGTATCGAGTCTATGGACCCGATGAACCCTGGTGTCAGAGTTTTTAAACCGCCTAGTAGCACAACTATCAGGCCTCTGACATGGTTTTGTGTAACGACCACTATCAAAGACAGCGACCGGGACCGACGGCTTAACATGCCCTCCGAAGCACGAAATCTTTTTTCTTTTCGGATAATCAGCTGATTCAGCCTGCAATGTCCTACCCAAACTGGGGAAAAATTCACAAAGTGATAAATTCTCAAATATCAACTTTGTGTCGGGAGCCCATGACACTAGCCACTAGACCACGGAGGCAGTTTCTTTGTATGAAAATGTTTGAGATGTACCGAACTACAGCGGCACTGCAGCGGCGCGACACGGTGCGACAGAAACTGTCAAAATGTATAACCTGACATTGCCGCGCCGCGCCGCTCTGTTGTACGCTACGTTAGTGCAGTTTATCGAATTGTTTTGTGAAATTATTTATAAAATTATGTTTTCTGTTATGATCATAATATTTATGGAAATAATAAGTAAAACTGTCATTAATATTTGAGTTTTGTGGTCGTAATCAGCGGTCGCAAGATTACACGGAACGCTGGTCCGTCATAAAGGACGGCACGATGCCTGATAGGGCTGGCTGACTGGTGAAAAATTACACACAAAACTTTTATTTGCCAAATTAAATAATTTCATATTGACAGTTTTTTATAACTGACTCTAGAGGCTGGCTTTGTTCTGTCAGAGAAGGAACATCAGAAATGTTGTGTCTTCTGAGAAAGCTTATTTTATTACTCTACCGTCAACTCAGTTTCGCTCATCCCTAGTCTAAACTACTGACAAGGAAGGATTATGTTTTTCGCGCGTATTCTGTATATATGTACTGTTATTTCTTTAATACCTCGTATATCCGAAACGGCTAAATAGAATTCGACATTTAAGATACCATTCGATTGGTCTCAAGCACCCAAGTATTCTTAAATAGATATAATTATTCAAAATTCAAATTAGCAAATTTCAGGCGCGAAGACTCCCAAGTCTTCGTTTTTTATTTAAATCCGAACCTATTGAGTGGGGTATCAAAATATATGTAATTAAAAGGAGATCACTAAAATATATATTACTCTCAATCTTAAGCTCAATCTTAGGTCAATTAATGACTTGAAACTTGTTTTATAGGTACAACAGTCGGGTTGTGTGATTTTTTTTTTTATTATACTTGTAAATCAATCGAATCTAATTCGCATACGAAAAAGTAACTTGAAATGCTACTGTTTCGTATGCGAATTCGATTCGAGTGTTTCAAAAATACGGCTCCTGAAGTCAAACGAATTAATAATAGAGCTCCTCATGCAAAACATCGCGCCAATTATGTCAATGTGTCAGAGTTTTTAAACCGCCTAATAGGCCTCTGACGTGGTTTGTGTAACGACCACTATCGAAGACAGCGACCGGGATCGACGGCCTTGAAACGAAGTGCGGAATATTTTTTATTCCAGACAATCAGGTGATTCAGCCTGCATTGTCCTAACCAAACTGGGGAAAATCCCACAAAGTGATAAATTTACAAATGTCAACTTTGTGTTCCTGGGAATCGAACCCAGGACCTTTAGATCGAGAGCCCATGGCTCTGACCACTAGACCACAGAGAAGCTGCATCTCGCAGCCCTACTTAGTATGCCCAGCGGCGTGTACAATAGCTGGCTGATATTTGTTTATTTTTGCTTTTATTGCAAACTGCACAGTAGCTTTAAACAAAGCTCTCTGCACCCGCCATTGTTAAGAAGTTCTCAGATACTATGCGAATCTGTGTTGGTATTTATGTTTTGCTGATCTCAAAATAAACGCGGTTTACTTTCGGAACACCTGTTGGTTATTTTGCATGCAAACTGCACGTGCAATAATTAAAAATACAAAATATTTATATCTACAGAATATGTGTATAAGTAAACCTCGTATTTCCACGTTTTTTCGACAAATGCCCGGCTGTTTTTACAGATTCTAAAAATGCAGTAAATATCTTAAAATAATTTAATTCTACACTTCCTACAGCTATGTATCTTATACATAAGTAGGTGTTTCAATAAAATTATATTATAATACAAGCTGTGCCCGCGACTTCGTATGCCCGGTTTTTATGGAAAACACGCAGTGTCGTACATACTGCAAACGCTTCTCCGCGCGTAGGAGCGGGATCTGCTAACCCGCGCGCGGAAGCGTGTTTCGCATTGTCTGATCTTTGTTTTTGTATGGAAAACACTATTCCGCGCGCGAGCTAGCAAATCCCGCTCCTACGCGCGGAGAAGCGTTTTCAGTATGTTCGACACTGCGTGTTTTCCATACAAACTGGGGTACTTACTCAATATAGAATGGTTTGCGTGATTATTTCTAACATAGGCTAGACATCAGGTAATTAAAAAAACTCAGTCAAATAAAAAGTCCCTTTAAAATCGGTTAAAAGCGATCAGAGTTCAATTTCCTGCCTACCCCTGAGTCAGGTGGCGTTAATATTTGTATCGTAACTTTGAGTTTAAGTAATGCTTGGTCAAACAAACAAAGTTCCATAAAAATCGGTTAAAACGACCGGAATTCAATTCCCTACCTACCTCCTAAGTCATGAGGCGTGATTATTTGTATCGTAACTTACTTAGTCAATATTAGAATCGTTTGCGTGATTATTTCTAACCTAGGCTAGACACCAGGTAAATAAAAAAACTCAGACAAATAAAAAGTCCCTTTAAGATCGGTTAAAAACAATCAGAGTTCAATTTCCTGCCTACCCCCTAAGTCAGGTAATGTGATTATTTTTATCGTTACTTTGAGTTTAAGTAATGCTCAGTTAAACAAAAAAAGTTCCATCAACATCGGTTAAAAACGACTGAAATTCAATTTCCTACCTACCTCCTAGTGAGTGCAAAAATCGATTAGAAAAATACATTGTAATATTCTGCAAAAAACGATTCTGTTTGCATATTTCAAACAACCAAATCAATGCACAAAACTTGAGTCACCCAGACAAACGCCCGTATTTATAATCAACACTTGAGACTGACAGCCAGTTTGAGTTCATATCAGAAATGTCATTTAAGCACAAAATAGCCTATCAAATCCATACTTTATATTGCTCTCAATCTAAAGATCACTTTATAAATACGAGCCATAGACCCAGATGTATAAATTGAGAGCTACAAAATGATGGTTGCCGTTTGACACTTTGTTTGACTACAGCGCTGCAGACAACTGTACAAAAATCGCGGTCGATCTGTACGTAACAACCAAACAAATATGCATACATATAATCACGCGTTTATCCCTAATGGGCAGAGCGTAAACGACCTAAACAGGACGTTCCGCCACGTCTGACAAAGATTTGAGGTTTATTATAATAGATTTGTAGGTATATTGCTGTATTTTTAATTTATTTATTTAACAATTTATTGTACACAGGCTGTCAGCCCATCGCCTAAATTACAATATACCGGATCTTAGCTGTTTTTTACAGCATGCCCGGGAGGAAATGCAGCTGGCACATCCTATCTTTTCTCTTACTCCTAGGCCAGCATTGAAAAAACAAAACAAAATCACACAACCAAACCGACAACTCGTTTGTTCCAAGTTTGAAAACCAGGACAAAACATGGCCGCCCACACGACATCTTAAGTTTCAATTAAAAGTTCTCCCGAATAAGGACGGTTTCCAATTAGGTATGAATAACATTTACATTTATCTAGGGGAATGCCTGCGTATGAAGTATTTTCATTTACATGTTAACGAGTTGGCGCTTTTGAGAAACCAAATAAACTCTTTCCATGCTGGCCTGGGAGCGAGAAAAATACATTCCTCCCGGGCATGCAGTAAAAACCAACTAAGGGATCCAAACGAGGGTTTCTGTATATTGCAATTTAGGCGATAGGCTGACAACCTGTCACTACAGCAATAAACCTACAATTTCACCATCAAAGTTTGTCAGACGTGGTGGAGCGACCTTTTTTGTTTCGTTTACGCTTTGCCTACCCCATTAGGGATAAAGGCGTGATTATATGTATGAAATATACTTTTTGCTGTCATATCAACGCAATTAGGTTGGTTTTGCACTGCTCCGAATTCGTATCCGAATATTTTCTGATCCGAACTGGCCTTCTAGCGCACCCATCCATATCCGTTTTATATGGAAATTTCACGGACACGATTCGGCTACGAACCGAATACGGAGCAGTGCAAAACCAACCTAAGGAAATTAGGAAACCCGCGATACGGTTTGGATATGACTCGTCATCGAATGAGAAAAACGAGATAAACTAAATAGTCTTGCTAATTTTTACAGCGAGATAATTAAGTTACTATTCCAAGCTGGACTGCATTCAGCAGCAGCTATATTCCGAAGAAAGTCAAAGGAAAATTAACCTGTTGCTAGCGCCCACATTCCTACTTGGAATAGTACCTTTAGACCTGGGAATCTTTACCAGGAAATTCTTTCAGGAGATAAAAAAAAAAATACCATCCCACACAAAATAACCATCAGACAATTTGTATGGAAAAGCAAAATTTAGTTTTTTCTTCCTAAAAAATGTCCTGGTGATAGGTGTTCAGTTTCGTTGACTGAGCAGCCCATATCAGGTTACAGGACGCTGTTACGCCTGGTATCTCGAAAAATGGCGTAACAAGATTACATTACTGCCTATGTATGTACCAGTCCTAAGATCTTGCGACCTCCACCTCGGACATCTTCAATACCAAGTTTCAGGCACTGAATACAACAAAAGGGCCTCAGAAACTGTGACAGAAGTCGGCAAAGGGCACAGGACAATAATGAAAAGGGTGCCGATGCCGAGTCTATACAATACAACAATCGATTTTTGAACTTTTACTCGACCTTTAGGTAACTTTTTAAACATCTGATATTGTTAAAAATCAATTTGATCAGGATTCAACCTTTTAATTTTTCTTTTAATTTCAGACGTGGCGGAGCGACTTTTGTTTGGACCCCATAAGGAATAAAGGCGTGACTGTTTGTCTTCTTCTTTGGTCGTGAGGTCGATCGACCCGCCGAACCCTCACTGTCAGCTGGAAGAAATTTCTTAGTAGAAATAAGCTGTACTTGTTGTGTCGTTATACCTTGTGTATTTTCTTTCTCATGTTACTTGTGTACAATACACAGTAAATAAATAAATAACCCTGGTGTCAGGTTTTAAATAGCCTAATAGCACAGCTAAGAAGCCTCTGACATAGTTTTTGTAACGACCACTATCATAGACAGCGACCGGGACCGACGGCTTAACGTGCCCTCCGAAGCACGGAATCCTTTTTCTTTTCGGACAATCAGGTGATTCAGCATGCATTGTCCTATAACCACAGCTCAGACACTCCTAACTACCATATCATTTTGGTCATACATCGACAGATGGCATGTTGCACTCGGCATGCGTTTGTGTGCGTGTTATAAGGGTTGATAAATTTTGTTATACCGGTCACAATCATCACTTGATTAATCCGGTTCTTGATTAAACCCACGTTTTAAAGTAGTTCACTGTAACTGAATAGTTAGAATAGATTAGGTTGCATATTTTGTATGAATTAACTTACCGTCTCTCATCACTGGAATCTAAAAAAGTTCCTATTAGAGTCATATCTTGTGGTAGTAAGACATCCGTACACGGAACAGTACCTAACCATCTTTGGAACACAAAACTTTATTATATGCGTTACACTAGGAAACATGCGTGCGCCATACCCGATAAGCGTACGTTCAATGTGGCCCACAATCCGGCGCGGAGTGTGACGTTTGTTGGACTGGGGAAGGGAGGTGAATGTCCATTCTGTATGCAGTACTATTATATATTCTGTGCCACGGAGGTAGTTATTCAAAAATACGGCTCCTGGTTCGTAAACGTGTTTCCCGCTCGTAAACTATGTTTGCTGGTCGTGTTTGCAAACACCTGATTACTACGTTTGATTTGCTGGGAGTCTCGGAAACACAACGCAATTTGGTTTCTATACAGGGTGGAACAGCAAGTTTCTTCCATGCTGGCCTGGGAGCAAAAGAAAAACATAGAATGTGCCAGCTGCATTTCCTCCCGGGCATGTTGTAAAAACCAGCTAAGGGATCCGAGGGTTTCAGTATATTGTAATTTATATACCTATAAATCTATCTTAACCCTCAAAACTTTGTCAGACGTGGCGGAACGATCTTTGTTTAGGTCGTTTACGCTGTGCACACCCCAAGGATAAATGCGTGATTATCTGTGTAACAGCAAGGATCCAGCCGGGTATATGCACCCAAAAGGATGTGAATCTACCCTTGAAACTGAACAACTTTCCCCAAGGAACATAGGTCGAAATACGAAAAAAATAAATTGTCTTTCAAACAAAATGAATCAGCTGACCGGACCACGCATTTAATATGGGAAGTATTATTTTTTGTCATGTTTTGACCTACTTATGTTACTTGGGGAAAGTTTTTCGTTTCATGGCTTGATTCACATTCTTTCGGTTGCGTATTATCCTTACTAATACACCCTGTATTTATCGGTTCTCTATTTGTCCATATAACATAAGGGAAAGTATATACATTAGAATACAAACATACATGTAATCACGCCTTTATCCCTAATGGGGTAGGCAGAGCGTAAAAAACCTAAACAAAGGTCGTTCCGCCACGTCTGACAAAGTTTTGAGGGTTATTTAAGATGGATATGTAGTGACGAACGTTTAAAACTTACCTCGATAAAATAAAAACCCTTCAAATCAGATTCATAAAAGTTTTAGTAGACAAGAAAACAAAACAACTTTGTAGTATGGATTATAATAAACTGTTTCTAAAATATAACATCTTGCCGGTCGATGAGAAAGTATCGTTTCAGATTGCTCTAGAGCAATTTGGGTGTGACGACTTTAAAGTGTACGTCAATAATCCAATGTTGCATAGGAAGGTAGCTAATGAAGCGCTAATTGTACCTAGAGTTGTGAACTATTACGGTGAGAGGGCTAGACCGTATCTCGTTCCTAAAATATATAATGATATACCGTTAACTATAAGAAAGAGCACAACTAAAAATGTTTTTAAAGCTAGTCTAAAAAAATACATACTAAAAAATCTTAAAGTAAAACTGAACTCGAACTGATAAATAATAACAATCATTTGTTTTTATAATATTTGCAAAACTGTAACTCATTTAAACTTTTCTTGCTAAACTTACAATATTAACTTAGATAACATAAAGCAGTAATGTAAATGTTTAATACAGGGAGTCTATTTCTGCCAACAAACTGTTGTACAGTTTGGCGGAATTTGTTGTACAAATATAAACATGCTGTCTTATGTGAATAAACGATATTTTTTTTTTTTTTTGACATATTGCTGTACTGATGCTGCTGTAGTTACAATCTGTGTCAGTCCATCGCCTAAATTGCAATATACAGAATCCCTCGGATCCCTTAGCTGGATTTTACAGCAAACTCGGAAGGAAATACAGCTGGCACATTCTATGCTATTCTCTCGCTCCCAGTCCAGCATGGAAGTACATAAAAATGGCCTATCCATTACCAAATATTTAATATTGAAAATAAAACTTACACATGCCAGTATCTTATTCTTTCAAGTCAAATGTGGTTGGGGTAATATTGGTACCGATGCCTTAAGGGCACAACTCATACTAGGTGTAAGGGACAGCGACCCGTAAACTGATAGGGGTCGCTCAGTCAACGACACTGAACAACTCATCATCTCCCTAGCCTTATCCCGTATCTCACGGGGTCGGCTACCTAATCTAGGTGATTGAACGAGGGTTCTAGTTTTTACACAGAGCGACTGCCATCTGACCTCCGCAACCCAGAAGGGAAACCAGACCCAATCCTAGATTAGCCTTTTGCCAGGATAGTGATAACGACACTGAACAACTATCAGCAGGATTTTACAGTTACGTTTTTTAATATGACGAACTATTTTAGTTATGATTTATTACCAGGTGTAAGGGACAGCGTCCATTCGTCCATTTTAGGCAAGATTATGTGATTTTGTGTACATACGAATTGCCCCCGGTGGTGTTTGCACTCAGTCACATATAAATTATACCAGGTGTAAGGGACAGCGACCCGCAAACTGATAGCGATCGCTCAGTTAACGACACTGAACAACTTCCATCAGAAAATTCTTACAGAAAGTGAAAAAAATGGCTTTTCCATAGAAATTGTCTGATCAAGACGAACATTTTGTATGGAAAATCTAAATCATAACTAAAATTGTTGCCGTCCCTATCGGTCCTCTTATGATAGAAAATTACAGGTAACGAATTGAGTCAAGATTTTGTGATTTTGTACATACATATATATAATCATGCCTATATCCCTAATGGGGTAGGCAGAGCGTAAACGACCTAAACAAAGGCCGTTCCGCCGCGTCCTTCAAAGTCTTGAGAGCCATTCAAGAAAGATTTGATGTAATTTTGTGCGCATACGAATTGACCCGTTCGTTGTTTGCACTCTATCACCGATGAATTATACCAGGTGTAAGGGACAGCGCCCCGCAAACTGATAGAGGTTGCTCAGTCATCGACACTGAACAACTATCAGCAGGATTTTTTGCAGGAAGTGAAAATAAAATTGCTTTTCCATACAAATTGTCTGTCGAGGTGAAAATTCTGTATGAAAAAGCCTTTTTTCTCTTTCTGAAAGAATTTCTTGGTGAAAATTGTTCAGTGTGACTGAGCAACACCTATCCGTTTGCGGTATCAGTATTACCAACTACCATGGTATTACTAACCCTCTTCAATAACTTACAACTACAACGCCTTTACAATGCCTTAGAAATTTGGGAGATTTTATATCCACCCACAATGTAAATGAAGAATCCCAGAAATCAGCTAACAAAAATTCTTCTTTCGATACCTTCATTACTGAAGTTTCAGTGGTCAAGTCAAAATAACTTTATACGCTAACTTCAAGAAAACACACAAATCAAAAACAAAATGGAACAAAGCTAAGCGAAAACCATATCCGAATGTTCCCAAAAGTTCGCGTATCCAAATTTTCTTGTTTATTTAATATTTCTCAGTTTGTTTGAAAAAGTACGAAGACTTTGATATAAGTTTATGGCGGGGTAAGAACCGGACAGGGTCGGATCTAGGTCGGTAGTAAAATGGACGTACTCACGCGAGAGAAGCGTAGTAAATTGGCTGGAGTTATTGTTCTTGTAAATAGTAGAGAGCTTTATGCAGACAGGCACTAATTCAGGAGTTTTACTTTTAGTTATGGTTCTAAGAAGTAGAGAAATAAAACGGACGAGCAGTTTAAATATATTTTTAAGTGCTCATATTGTTAGTAAGTAATGCTCGTATTTATAATGCGATCTCAAGATTGACAGCCAGTTTGAGTTCGTATCAGAAATGTCATTCCAGTACAAAATGGCTCGTCAAATCCATACTTAATATTGCTCTCAATCATAAGATTGATTTATAATTACGAGCCTAGGTTTCAGAATAAAAAAAAACTAGAAAAAGATAATTATTTAATTTTCAGTTATTTAAGGTTACAAGGGAGTATTTTTATTTAGATTTGCTTTTCATTCATACCATGTTCGTACGATATCATAGACGTATCCTATTTCAAATTATAACCACTACATAGTAGTAAAATTATCCTCAAAAAAAATAACCACATACGCCCCCGTTGTCACTAGACCTCTAGGTCTAAGCTACGGGCTCCCGATCCAGAGGTACTGACCTTGATTAACAGGGGGGAACACAAAGTCGGTATTTATTAATTTATTCCCAGTTTGGTTACGACATTGAAGGCTGAATCACCTGATGGTCCGAAAAGTAAAAAGCATTCCGTGCTTCAGAGGGCACGTTAAGCTGTCGGTCCCGGTCGCTGTCTTTGATAGTGGTCGTTATCGTAACACAAACCATGTCAAAGGCCTGTTAGCTATGCTATTAGATGGTTTAAAAACTCTGACACCAGGGTTCATCGGGTCGATCAAGTCAAAACCCACAGTACAGAAGGAAAAGACCTGTACTACCCATAAAATAAATTAAATAAATATCGTTTTATATCCTATACCTAACTACAACTCTGGCAGGATTCCGAAGCTGAACTCAGCTGAACTAAATTAATATTTCGTGTTTCGCTGACGATCCAAACGTTGGCTAGATCCGAATCTAGATAAATTACACTGTAAAGCAGATGAGCTTACAGATATTCTACTTCACGACAAAGTTTTGACTTTGGATGTTGTTAGCTGCATAACAGTATTGGTGGGGGTAAAAAGGAATAAATATAGAATATGATTTTGCAATGGCCAGTTCGATTTTCAAAACTTTCTTTAACAAAGTAGATTTTATATCAGCCGCCCCTCGTATGATCCCGCCTTTATCCCTAATTGGGTAGGCAGAGCGTTTACGACCTAAACAAAGATCGTCCCGCCGCTGCTGACAAAGTTTTGAGGGTTATTTAATATATATTTGAAAGTATATAGCTGTAGTGACAGGTTGTCAGCCCATCGCCTAAATTGCAACCTATTGAAACCCTCGGATTAACCTGTTAGCTGCATAACAGTATTAGTGGGGGTAAAAAATACAGCATCCCAGAAACAGATAGTGGTTGCTCAGTCAACGACACTGAAAAGCTTTTATCAGCTTTTTTTTTCAGAAAGTAAAAAAAAAAAATATTTTCCATGTCCACCTCGTTCTTTCAATTTGTATGGAGAAGCCAAAAAAAAAATCACCTCCTGAAACAAGCCTGAATGCTACAAAGAGAAACTAATTATGGTAGTAATATTCCATGGTTCTTCCATGCTGGGCTGGGAGCGAAAGAAAATCGTAGAATGTGCCACCTGCATTTCCTCCTGGGCATGCTGAAAAAACCCACTAAGGGATCCTTGGATATTATAATTTAGACGATGGACTGACAACCTGTCACTGCAGCAATATATACCTACAAATGTATCTTAAATAACCCTCAAAACTTTCTCAGACATGGCGAAACGACCTTCCTTTAGGGCGTTTACGCTCTGCTTACCCCATTAGGGATAAAAGCGTGATTATACGTATGTAAAGTTGGTATTTTTAAAGTTGAGTTATCGATACCAACGTGTTTTGCGGCCCATAAATTGCTTTTTCTTTGGCAGAGGTTCAAATTTGGGAACTTTGTTACAATTATATGTCATGCGGTTGACTTTCTTTGAAGTTGTAAAGCAAAAACTGGTTATGGGCCGCAACACACGTTGGTATCGATAACGCAACGTTATAAAAATTTAGTATATATTATGTAGTTATACTATGTTAGTCCACGTAATGATTTTAAGGTTTACCGTAATGTAGGTAGTTTTCTCTGTCTACTTAGGACGAGTTTTGTTACAGACGTACTTATGCCTTATCAAAGCAAGTGTCTTTTATAGAATACCTATATATTTATATTCGGTTTTTAATTATATCACTTCTTCTTCTTCTGTCGAGTGGGTATCGAGTCTATCGACACGATAAACCCTGGTGTCAGAGTTTTAAAACCGCCTAGTAGCACAGCTATCAGGCCTTTGACATGGTTTGAGTAACGACCACTATCAAAGACAGCGACCGGGACCGACGGCTTAACGTGCCCTCCGAAGCACGAAATCTTTTTCTTTTCGGACAATCAGGTGATTTAGCCTGCAATGTCCTAACCAAACTGGGGAAAAATTCACAAAGTGATAAATTCTCAAATATCAACTTTGTGTTTCCCCCCTGGGAATCGAACCCAGGGCCTCCGGATCTGGAGTCCATGGTACTAGCCACTAGACCACGGAGGCAGTTAGTATATCACTATATAAACTACATTGGCTTATTGCTTCTGGCTCTTGAGCTCGTGACAGAGCAGTACACACGTATTTCTCATGCCTTTAGGAAAATTCGCCCCACCTAACAGATGTCTCAGGGGTGATAAAATAAGTAGACAGGACAGTGGTACTCAAACATTGCTACAATGAATGACTAATAAATAACATACATATGATCACGCCTTTATCCCTAATGGGGTAGGCAGAGCGTTTACGACCTAAACAAAGATCGTCCCGCCACTGCTGACAAAGTTTTGAGGGTTATTTAATATATATTTGAAAGTATATAGCTGTAGTGACAGGTTGTCAGCCCATCGCCTAAATTGCAACCTATTGAAACCCTCGGATCTGGTTTTTACAGCATGCCTGGGAGGAAATACAGCTGGCACATTCTATGTTTTTCTATCGCTCCCAATCCAGCATGGAAGTACCTCGCTCCCAGATAAAATAACGTACAAGACAATAAATAAATACATACATACATACATACATATAATCACGCCTTTGTTCCTTATGGGGTAGGCAGAGCGTAAACGACCTAAACAAAGGTCGTTCCGCCACGTCTGACAAAGTTTTGAGGGTTATTCAAGATGGATTTGTATTTTGTACGTATATTGCTGTAGTGACAGGTTGTCAGCCCATCGCCTAAATTGCAATATACTGAAACCCTCAGATCCCTTAGCTGGTTTTTACAGCATGCCGGGGAGGAAATGCAGCTGGCACATTCTATGTTTTTCTCTCGCTCCCAGTCCAGCATGGAAGAAATAAATAAATATATATATTTTTATTTAGGCGATGGGCTCACAACCTATCACTACACATTAGCAATACACATTACAATCTAAAATTGCCCTCAATTTTTGACAGACGCGGCGAAAGCGCCTTTTACGAGGCGTTTAACGCTCTGCCTACCCCGTAAGGGATAAAGGCGTGATTTTATGTATGTATGTATGTATGTATTTTTACTTGGCACCTGTGTAAAAACCCTTAATTAAGAATCTAAGGGCCGTATTTATAATCAGCTCTCATGAGTCAGCGACTTTGAGTTCGTATGAGAAATGTAAATTCAGTACAAAATGGCCATTTCAATCCATACTTAATATCGGTCTCAAGTTTGAGATCGCTTCATAAATACGAGCCTAAATAAAATCGTTATTCAAATATTTGCCAAGGAATGGAACCCGAAATCTTCTGTTCAGAAGTTAGTAGCATTAGTCTCCCAACTACGCTATGCAGCTCGTCAAATTGGCTCCATTGTCGTTTTAATACAAAAATATCATAGTGACAGCATGACAGTATTCATCGAAAATGAGAGCAGGAATAACAGAAAGAAATGCAATTTTCCAACTGTCAAAGTAACGTTAATAAATCAGAGCAGAGTCGGAAATAAGGTGAAAATTGAAGCTGTTGACCGGACTTTCCGATGAAAGTATACCAGATTAAAGCAGCTAGAACCAGTCAAAGGGTGAAAACAACATGACGATGTTAATTGCAAGCATTATTTTTTTTTAAAGAATTTCGCTAGCATAAGTTTTTTAGCTTCCATGCTGGACTGGGAGAAATAGAAAAATATAGAATGTGCCAGCTGCATTTCCTCTCGTGCAGGCTGTAAAAATCAGCTAAGGGATTTGAGGGTTTCAGTATCGTAATTCATATCAAATTCAATATCAGATTTTTTCTTAGGAATTTTGCATGCTTTGTGTGACCTGCATTCCAGATAGTTGGAATAGATTGAGTACCGCTACTATGTCTTAGGTATTCCTTTTTAGACTTTCCATTCCATGTAAATAATGTATCGTAACCGTCGTATAGTTGTAACTAAGATTTTTTAACTCAAGTTCTAGGGAATTTGTAATATTGGAAAAATCTGTGAGTAAAACATTTGACGAAAGAATTTCGTTCTAGCTTTTTACTAAAACGATCTGCCCAAGCGTAGCACAAATTGATGTTATCAAATAGGTAACAACAAACAAAAATGGCCGAACTTTTTCACTATACTAGTCTATTCGTGTAAAAGCTCTCACAGTTTGAGCACCTTTGACGTGTAGCACGTAAATAACGTTGAGGGCCAAACGCGAAGTGTCGAACTCTGTTTTATGCGACACTACTTTTAAATTTACGCCTCTACAGATCGTCAAAGCTTTAAATGAATGTGAGCGGGGCGCTGCAATGGGGTATGTGCATGGTTTTTTTTAAATTATCAGAAGTAAGTACTTCTTTTCACCATACAAAAATAAATGTGTAAGAGTTTTCTCATGAGATTACGAGTTATGATGCTGTAAAGTCGTTGGTTAAAAAGAGAGATCCGCACTGTCATATGACGTCACATGACAGGAATACAACTTCCATATAAAATGTAGTTTAGTAGAGAGAGAAAGATAGACTAGCTTTATAATAGAATTTACTAGGGATTATATAGTATCAGATATCTCGGTGATTGATTGATAAATTTAATTTGTGTTTGCACTGTTGTTCTTATAATATTATTTTAAATATTTATACATAGACTCTATTTGGGAGAACTGTTAAAAATTACGCTGGCGGCCATGATGGCGTAGAGTAGTTCGTTTTTTCGCCGCGTTCATATAAAGCCTTGACGTACAGTAGTCGACATAGCGGTAACGGTTATTACCCGACGTGTTAGGCGAATGTAACCGCGAATATTGCTGAAACTTTGTAAAGTCGAAAATAATGTTCGGTACGTATCGTTTTTATACCGAGGTAAACGTTTTTTTCTTGTAGACCTTGATAAATATAATAACTCACAAAAAACATATTAAAATTTTAAAATTAATGCTAGCCTAGCTAAAAATGGTCTCATTGATAATTTTGAACACAATTTCGAAATAAAGTATAATAATTTGCTTTGGTAGTTTCGCGATTTCGAGACAGCTAGTAGTTATAAACAACCTTCAACTATGTACATACATACATACATATAATCACGCCTTTATCCCTAATGGGGTAGGCAGAGCGTAAACGACCTAAACAAAGGCCGTTCGGCCGCGTCTGAAAAAGTCTTGAGGGCCATTCAAGAAAGATTTGTACGTATATTGCTATAGTGACAGGTTGTCAGCCCATCGCCTTAATTACAATTTACTGAAACCCTCAGATCACTTAGCTGGTTTTTACAGCATGCTCGGGAGGAAATGCAGCTGGCACATTCTATGTTTTTCTCTCACTCCAAGTCCAGCATGCAAGATTAAACTATGTGGTTCAACTCTGTGAAGCTATCAATAAACTATCCAAGGTGTTAGAAGACTATATAAGGTGTAAGGGACAGCGTCCCGCAAACTGAAAGGGTTTGCTCAGTCAACGATACTAAACAACATTCACCAGGAAATTCTTTCAGGATATGGAAATGCATTTTTTTTTATTTTCCTGAAAGAAATTCCTGGTGATAGTTGTTCAGTTTCGTTGACTGAGTAACTACCAGTTTGCCTCCCGTATCTTTCTGAGAAACCTGTCCATTTTACGTTATTAGCGCCCAGGTAACTGAATAAGTATTCTCTTCAAAAATGTATGACTATGATCAGGTTTCAATTACTATTGGCGAAAAGGAACATTGGATACCTCTCACTTGTCATGTCGGTGATGAGGGTTTCCTTAGATATGTCGACGATTTTCCATACTTTGTCATTCACCATCTGAAACTTGATTTTATTCGTCTCATATTGAAATATTTTTCTCCTCATCATATTGATGTGCAGAGACGCCTTTGCCATGCAGTGGGACACAAAATAAAAATAAATATGTATTGACATGCAATTTAAAGAAAATTAAGACAAAATACAAGACTCTTACTAGTGTCTCATAAGTAGTACTACATACATATACATACATACATACATTTAATCACGCCTTTATCCCTAATGGGGTAGGCAGAGCGTAAACGACCCAAACAAAGGTCGTTCCGCCACGTCTGACAAAGTTTTGAGGGTTATTTAAGATAGATTTGTAAGTATATTGCTGTAGTGACAGGTTGTCTGCCCATCGCCTAAATTACAATATACTGAAACCCCCGGATCCCTTAGCTGGTTTTTACAGCATGCCCGGGAGGAAATGCAGCTGGCACATTCTATGTTTTTCTCTCGCTCCCAGGCCAGCATGGAAGAACATACATATAATCACGCCTTAATCCTTAATGGGGTAGGCAGAGCGTATACGATCTAATCAAAAGTCGTTTATCATAAGAAGTAGGTATCTAAATTAAAATAAATATCTTACTTTGGATAGGTGATAAAGATGATAAAATATGAAAATAAGTAAATTAAAAACTTCAGAATACCCAACTGTGTAAGAAATGAGCTTCGAAACTTTAAATCGTTGATGATTAAGACGAATCGATTGATGTATGAATGATTAAAATCGGGCAACGCGTTTGGTCTCTAGAGCGCAACCGGCTGATAAATACATCCTCCTTTGCGTTGCGCAGTCGGGTAAAAAAATCGTTATTTAAAAACTTAACAAAAAGAAAAAAAAGATCAAACAAAACACAATGAAACATGTACAAGGGTCAGATTTCGTACAGGTTTTATGCATGCAAAGATTTTTGTCCCAGTAATCTTGGGCCTACGCAAATGATTTTAAAAATGCATTTGCGGCTGGAAAGGCGACCCTCAGTACAAGCTCTGCTTTTTACTACTGAACCCCACTTTTATGGGGGATATTCTCATGAGACGAAACCTTACAATCTTAATTTTATGGAAGACTTTCTACAATGTGGTTTCATCCGTGCCATGACTTTTTGTGTAGAACTTGCGTGAAACGATACATACATATATATAATCACGCCTATGTCCCTAATGGGGTAGTTAGAGCGTAACGACCTAACCAAAGGTCGTTCCGCTACGTCTGACAAATTTTTGAGGGTTATTTAAGATAGATTTGTATGTGAAACGATCACGATATCAAAAACAGTAGGTACAGTCAGCAAAGGAGATTGCTGGGCAGGGCTGCTCTAAACGGATGAGATTGTTACATACATACATACATACTATCACGCCTGTATCCCTAATGGGTTAGGCAGAGCGTGAACAACCCAAACAAAGGCCGTTCCGCCACGCCATTTCATAGATTTCATGAAATTTCTGATGTATATTTGATGCAGTAAATAATTTGTGCAAACGAACGAAATATCAAGAAAATCCAAAACCTATCCTGAAATAATCTCATCCGTTTCAAGCGAGCCCGCCCAGATGTCTCCTTTGCTGACTGTACCTAAGTCAAAGAAAATAAAATATTATTATAAATTCTTGATTGTTTTAAGAATTAAAGATAAAAGTAAACTTAACAATTAAAACAATAGGTGAGCTTATCTCTATAAGAGAACTCTTCCAGCCAATCTAATGAGGATGAAAGAAGGGAAAATCACGGAAACAGATATAATAAACTTGATAACGTTAATAATTATAATAATACACATATAATTCAATAAAATAAACTAATACATAACAATTTCAATATGAAATATGAATAAATGGTATAAAATATATTGTAATTAATCTAAATATATAAAAGTCATAGAGATTTCATAAAAATCTCTTTCAGTCTCTTTTACATACATTCATACGTATAATCACGCCAGGGGATTGAACGAGGGTTCGTTCAATCCCCTGGTTTTTACTGCCATCTGACCTCTAAGGGAACCGGCACAATCCTAGATTATGCTTTTGCCAGGTTAGTGGCCAACCCAGCTGTCAGAGTTTTCAAGCCGCCAATGCTAACCGATGGCCTTATATCTACGATATTAACTGGGACCTACGGCTTAACGTACCTTCCCAAGCATGGCAATGCTCGTGTTGTTATCTACAAGGTTACCTTAGCCTGGCCACGGCGATGATGGTTGCTTAACATTCGTTATCGGAATGATAAAGCCTAACCATTTGACCACTCTACTTAGCTATAATATATTTTTTTATTGTTAGAGTTTTATTAAAATGTTATAATTAAATTTCTGCCATGCTGGACTGGGAGAGATAGAAAAACATAGAATGTTCCAGCTGCCCTTCCTCCCGGGCATGCTGTTGAAGTCAGCAAAAGGGACTCGAGGGTTATGGTGTATTGTAATTTAGGCGATGGGCTGACAACCTGTCACTAAAGCAATACATATTACAATCTAAAATTGCCCTCAATTTTTGTCAGACGTGGCGAAAGCGCCTTTTACGAGGCGTTAAACGCTCTGCCTACCCCGTAAGGGATAAAGGCGTGATTTATGTATGTATGGATGTATGTATTATTAAATTATATTAGCCTAAAGTGTCCCACTGCTGGGCCAAGGCCTCCCCTCTCTCTTTCCAGGCAACACGATCCATGGCTGTTTTCGACCAGCATTAAAATGTCATCATCATCTCCCTAGCCTTATCCCGTATCTCACGGGGTCGGCTACCTAATCTAGGGGATTGAACGAAAGTACTGGTTTTTACACAGAGCGACTGCCATCTGACCTCCGCAACCCAGAAGGGAAACCAGACCCAATCCTAGATTAGGTCAGAGTTTTCAAGCCGCCAATGCTTAGCACTGGCCTCCGATATGGCTTAACGACTAATATCTACGGTATTAAACGATATTAACCGGGACCAACGGCTTAATGTGCTTTCCGAAACACGGAAAAAGCGCCGAATAAACGTACATATGAAATTCGAAATCCGAAAAACACATTGGTACGTGGTGGGGTTCGAACCACGACCTCCCGCTCAGGAGGCAGCGGCCCTATCCACTTCACCATCGGGCTCCTACCTACCAGCATTAAAATGTATCATGTCAAAATAAATGTAGCATATTTTGGTGTCAGTTGTATTTGAAACCTCGTTTTACAATTTCTATCAATGTACGAAGTGTAAGGTACAGCATCCTGCAAACTGATAGGGGTTACTCAGTCAACGACACTGAACAACTTCTACCGGGAAATTCTTTCAGGAAGTGAAAAAAGATTTTGGATTTTCTATACAAATTGTCTGATCGAGGTGGTCATTTTGTATGGAAAGGTTATTTTTTTTTACTTCCTGAAAATAATACCTGCTGATTATTGAATCAGTTTCATTGACTGAACAGCCCCTATCAGTTTGCGGGACGCTATCCCTTTCACCCGGTATGTATAAATAAACGCAGCATATTTTTCTTGTCAGTAATATTTGAGGTATGTTACACTTTGTGTTATTATTTCTTGATGGAACTCCATAGTTTACTATTAAGTAAACACTTTTTTCACTAGTTCATCTCTATATTATTTACTAGCTGTTACCCGCGACTTCGCCCGCCAAGTTTTTTTTCCACTTTATCCACCACCCGTGATTATCTGCAGCATCTTGTGGGTCTGGTCTGAAAACGTTCCTCACGTACCTACCACACGTTCCCCCTGTCCTACCCGTCACACGCGTCTCTGAACAGTCATCATTTCTCAGTGTGGGATTGGATCTCTATGGTGAATGATCTATTTCCGAACGATGAAGTATAAAAGTTTTTAGACGAAGATGTGTGAAAGAGATGATGATAGACTTACGTTGTATGAGTGCGAAAGAGTGAGCGCATCAGTATGGATGGATGGCAGTTCAGTCTATATGGCTGTTCAGTCGAGCGTAGGTGAAGGATGTGGTGGTGATACAATACAATACAAGATACTTTATTGCACAAAGAAACACAAATACATACAGCAGAAAAGTAAGGAACAAAACAGTACAATATAGGCGGCCTTATTGCTAAAGCAGCAATTTCTACTAGGCAACCTTTGGGTAGTAGGATACTACAGAGCAGATAGCGGGATAGTGCATACTAAGTTAATCTTAATACTTAAACAATATAAATACTACTAAATAAATACATAAATAAAATAAACTAATATATATATTTATAATAAACTAATACATATTATGCTAATGGGAGATAGGATAAATAACTAATTATTATTCTCTAAGAAGAACTTTCTTGTTCGCTCTTTAAATGTCTCAATAGACGTGATGAAGATATTCTAAGGATGTTAAGAAGCTGACTCCTCCCATCCATTCCCCCCGCCTATGACTCGCTCCAGTCACCTCTGTTTCCTTTCCTCCCGTCCATCCTGAAATTTATGTCGCTCCAGTGTACGTGTATAAAAGTTTCGCAGATTATTGATACACAACACATTATGAATTGAATTGCTGCCAAGATTTAACAACATAGCGTGATAAACTTCCTAGCCCTCTTACTTCTGGATGCCTGCCCTCAAGTAAAGAAGTATGATGAAATGTATTCTAAGTTAGTCTAAGTTTTTAGTTTTTTTTTTTAATACAATAAAGAATATATAAGTAAGACAGTTCATAGTAAGTGAATATATATAGCTTATGTCCGTCTCCAGGGAATCTTCTATCACCATACCAAATTTAATCAAAAACCGTTCATCTGTTTAGGCGTGAAACAAATCACTATCTAAATTAAGTTTCCTGCCTACTACCTACCCCCTAAGTACAGTGGCGTGATTATATATAGCCTATGTCCGTCTCCAGGTTATCGTCTATCACCATACCAAATTTCATCAAAATACGTTAAGCCGTTCAGGCGTGAAAGAGTAACAAACAAACAGATAGACAGAGTTACTTTCGCATTTATAATATTAGTATGGAAGTATGGATTAAAGCGACCAGTTTCGTTACACCATTATCAGACTGCCTGATAATGGTGTAAATCATTACATAGTATAAAACAAAGTCGCTTTCTCTGTCCCTATATCCCTATGTATGCATAAATCTTTAAAACTACGCAACGGATTTTGATGCGGTTTCTTTCATTCGATAGAGTGATTCAAGAGGAAGGTTTATATGTATAATACATGTGTAATATAGTAGAGAAACACTGATAATTTCCGTGCGAAGCCGGGGTGGGTCGCTAGTTATATATAGAAGAACTAGTGTAAAAAGTGTTTTCTTTATTAGTAGTAATATTTGAGACTACGAGAAATCTCGTGTTTCAATTTCCATCAATATATCATTAACTTGAAGGTCACATTTCTTCCATATTGGCCTGGGAGCGAGAGAAAACATAGAATGCGCCAGCTGCATTTCCTCCCGGGCATGCAGTAAAAACCGTAGTAAAAGTAGGCGATGGGCTGACAACATGTCACTACATCAATATACTTACAAATCTATCTTAAATAACCCTCAATACTTTTGCCAGACGAAACGACATTTGTTTAGGTCGTTTACGCTCTGCCTACCCCATTAGGGATAAAGGCGTGATAAGTATGTATGTAAGAAATAAATATGTATGTAAGAAGGTTTCTTCCATGCTGGACTGGGAGAGATAGAAAAACATAGAATGTTCCAGCTGCCCTTCCTCCCGGGCATGCTGTAGAAGACAGCAAAAGGGACTCGAGGGTTACAGTGTATTGTAATTTAGGCGATGGGCTGACAACCTACCACTACACATTAGCAATACACATTACAATCTAAAATTGCCCTCAATTTTTGTCAGACGCGGCAAAAGCGCCTTTTACGAGGCGTTTAACGCTCTGCCTACCCCGTAAGGGATAAAGGCGTAATATGTATGTATGTAAGAAGGTCACATTGTCATATGTCAGATTGGTGGTCGTGTGACACGGGTATACGGTGGCTTCGACACTTCGACGCCTCGCACCGGTCACGTCACATGAAACTTGAAATATATCCTTTGTGAAAAACATTTCTTCCATGCTGGACTGGGAGAGATAGAAAAACATAGAATGTTCCAGCTGCCCTTCCTCCCGGGCATGCTGTAGAAGTCAGCAAAAGGGACTCGAGGGTTACAGTGTATTGTAATTTAGGCGATGGGCTGACAACCTGTCACTATAGAAATACACATTACAATCTAAAATTGCCCTCACTTTTTGTCAGACGTGGCGAAAGCGCCTTTTACGAGGAGTTTGACGCTCTGCCTACCCCGTAAGGGATAAAGGCGTGATTTTATGTATGTATGTATGTGAAAAACATAAACGACTTTCGGTGGGCTACATGCATGACTTTTCTTTAATTATTAGTTAGAATTTTAGTGCTGGCCTGGGAGTGAGAGAAAAACGTAGAATTTGCCAGCTGCATTTCTTCCCGGGCATGCTATAAAAACCAGGGATCTGAGGGATCTGTATATTTCAGTTAGGGTGATGGGCTGACAACCTGCCACTAAAGCAATATACGTACAAATCTATCTTTAAGAACACTCAAAACTTTGTTTAGGTCATTTACGCTCTGCCTTCTCGTTAGGGACAAAGGCGTGATTTTATGTATGTATGTAGATAGATAAATAGATAAACTCTTTATTGCGCATAATTCGTACAGTTTGGAATAGATTAAAAATAACAGTGTGCGCAAAGGCAGCCTTATCGCTTCAAGCGATCTCTTCCAGACAACCCTGCATGTAAGAAAGAAAAATTATACATAGCAAATTGCTGCGGCAACAACAAAGAAAGAACTAAACACTTAAAAACCTTGAACACTTAAGATCTACATAATAGTACGTTTTAAATACATAGATAAAAAAAACTAATTTAAATTAATAATTATTTATATTATAATAAATAAATTAAATTAAACATGCATATTACGTAAAGGCGTATTTATATGTATGTATGCAGGTAAATTTTATTAAATGTAAATGAAAAATATAATATATACATACATACATACCTATAATCACGCCTTTATCCCTAATGGGGTAGGCACGTCAAGCCGTTGGTCCCGGTTAATATCGTTTAAGCCAGTGCCAAGCATTGGCGGCTGGAAAACTCTGACCGAATCTAGGATTGAGTCTGGTTTGAGTCTGGAGGTCAGATGGCAGTCGCTCTGTGTAAAAACGAGTACCCTCGTTCAATCCCCTAGATTAGGTATAAAGGCTAGGGAGATGGAGATGATGCATATACATTTTATTATCTACATATATCCGTTCACACGTGTATGGTAACAAAGTATAAAAATAATGAAACTATGCTAATCCGAAGCCTTATGTCAAAATTGGACAAACAAAAAGTGTTTATCAATTTTTAGCGAGTGACGTAGTATGAAGGAAACACGTGTAACTCATGTCCGAACAACAAACATATAGTCACGCCTTTATCCCTAATGGGGTAGGTGGAAAACAACAAAAAATAAACAAAGTTCGTTCCGCCACGACTGACTAAAGCTTTGAAGGTTATTTAATATAGATTTGTACGTATATCGCTGTAGCACAGAGTAACCAATAATACTAGGCTGTAGTGACAGGTTGTCAGCCTATCGCCTAAATTGCAATATTCTCAAACTCTCGAACCCCTTAGCTGACTTTTACAGCATGCCCGGGAGGAAACGCAGCTGGAACAGTCTACGTTTTTCTCTCGCTCCCAGTCCAGCATGGAAGAAACAACAGTCACTCAATAATATTTATTAGCGTGAAGTTGTGAAACACTGGTGATAAGGCCGAGATCTATACACGCGGTAGCGTATATGTGTATTAGGTCGTTTACTTAACTGTTAACTGTCTCCGTGGTCTAGTGGGTAGAGCCTTGGACTAACGATCCAGAGGTCCTGGGTTCGATTCCCAGAGGGGAAACACAAAGTTGATATTTGTCAATTTATCACTTTGTGAGGTTTTCCCAGTTTGGTTTAGTGAATCACCTGATTGTCCGAAAAGAAAAAGATTCCCTGCTTCGGAGGGCACGTTAAGCCGTCGGTCCTGGTCGCTGTCTTTGATAGTGGTCGTTACTCAAACCATGTCAGAGGCCTATTAGCTGCTACTAGGCGGTTTTAAAACGATGACACCAGGGCTCATCGGGTCACTCGACTCGAGAATCCACTCGCTAAGAAAAGGAAGAAAGTCGTTTACACTCTGCCTACCTCATTATCATTAGGGATAAAGGCGTGACTATATGTTTGTTGTTCGGACATGAGTTACACGTGTTTCCTTCATACTACGTCACTCGCTAAAAATTGATAAACATTTTTTGCTTCTCCAATTTTGTCATTAGGCTTCGGATTAGCATAGTTTTATTATTTTTATACTTTGTTACCATACACGTATGTATGTTATCGTGTATTAGTAGGAACATAAATAAACAAATGTGAAAGAATTTTCGCAAAAAACTAGGAACCTAATTAATTTACGAGTTATAGTACTTTAAATGTAAGCTTAATTTGTAATTTCTAGTTTTAGTTTCTACGATTTTTTATATCCTGGAAGAGCGGTGCCTCCTAGCACAGGTTTATTTTAACTTAAAAGGAGGCTCCGGCCACTATAAATCTATGTATAAACTTTTCTAAAACAGATAAATTATTTTGTATTTGTACTTTTTGAAGTGGTTGGTTAAAAAGAAAGGAACGAACTACTAGTATGTGACGTCATATGACGTCTTCTTCTGTCGAGTGGGTGTCGACCCAATGGACCCTGGTGTCAGAGTTTTTCAACCGCCTAGTAGCACAACTATCAGGCCTCTGACATGGTTTGAGTAACGACCACTATCAAAGAAAGCGACCGGGACCGATGGCTTAACGATGGCGAAGCACGTTTCCTTTTTTTTTTGGACTATCAGGTGATTCTGCCTGCAATGTCTTAACCAAACTGGGGAAATTCGCAGATACTGATAAATTAACAATTATCAACCTTATGTTCTCTACCTGGGAATCGAACCTAGGATCTCCGGATCAGAAGTACATGGCTCAGACCACTAGACCACGGAGGCAGTAATTTTTTTAACGTATTAAATTGCATATCAGATTTGGTCTGGTGGTCAGACAGGCCCGAACCAACTTAAACCGTCTATTATACTTTTTTCAGTTTTCGGATAATAAATATTTACGTCTTTAAACACTCTATTCTTATCTTAATCGTACTAAAGTTATAAATACAAAAGCTGTCCTAAACAAAAGGTAATGTTTATTCTTGGAATATTTTTAGTAGGAGAGAGTATTCTGATATTGATTTGACTTGTCATATGCGTTAAACATTTTGTCCAACTTACAGCCAAAACAGTATTATTTATAGCTACGAGTATATCAAAAACAAAACATGACCTTTGAAATACACCAAATGTTAACACTACTTGATGTATGCTGCTGTTTCTTCCATGCTGGACTGGGAGCGAGAGAAATACATAGAATGTGCCAGCTGCATTTCCTCCCGGGCATGCTGTAAAAACCAGCTAAGGGATCCGAGGGTTTCTGTATATTGCAATTTAGGCGATACGCTGACAACCTGTCACTAAAGCAATATACCTACAAATGGACCTTAACTAACCCTCAAAACTTTGTCAGACGTGGCGGGACGATCTTTGTTTACGCTCTGCCTACCCCATTAGGCATAAAGGCGTGGTTTTATGTATGTATGTACTTATTGTACTGTACCAGTCTACCTGAAAACAGTGCAAAAATGTAAAATATATGTATCAACTTTTCTAAAATAGATAAATTATTTTGTATTTGTACTTTTTGAAGTGGTTGGTTAAAAAGAAAGGAACGAACTACTAGTATGTGACGTCATATGACTTCTTCTTCTGTCGAGTGGGTATCGAGTCTATCGACCCAATGAACCCTGGTGTCAGAGTTTTTCAACCGCCTAGTAGCACAACTATCAGGCCTCTGACATGGTTTGAGTTACTACCACTATCAAAGAAAGCGACCGGGACCGATGGCTTAACGTGTCCTCCGAAGCACTTTGTTTTTTTTTTGGACAATCAGGTGATTCTGCCTGCAATGTCTTAACCAAACTGGGGAAATTCGCAGATACTGATAAATTAACAATTATCAACCTTATGTTCTCTACCTGGGAATCGAACCCAGGATCTCCGGATCAGAAGTACATGGCTCAGACCACTAGACCACGGAGGCAGTAATTTTTTTCATCAGATTTGGTCTGGTGGTCAGACAGACCCGAACCAACTTAAACCGTCTATTATACTTTTTTCAGTTTTCGGATAATAAATATTTACGTCTAAAAACACTCTATTCTTATCTTACTCGTACTAAAGTTATAAATACAAAAGCTGTCCTGAACAAAAGGTAATGTTTATTCTTGGAATCTTTTTAGTAGGAGAGAGTAATCTGATATTGAGTTGACTTGTCATATGCATTAAACATTTTGTCCAACTTACAGCCAAAATAGTTTTATTTATAGCTATATCAAAAACAAAACATGACCTTTGAAATACTCCAAATCTTAACACTACTTGATGTATGCTGCTGTTTCTTCCATGCTGGACTGGAAGCGAGAGAAAAACATAGAATGTGCCAGCTGCATTTCCTCCCGGGCAAGCTGTAAAAACCAGCTAAGGGATCCGAGGGTTTCTGTATATTGCAATTTAGGCGATAGGCTGACAACCTGTCACTTATAGCAATATACCTACAAATCTATCTTAAATAACCCTCAAAGCTTACTCAGACGTGGCGGGATGACCTTTGTTTAGGTCGTTTACGCTCTGCCTACCCCATTAGGCACAAAGGCGTGATTTTATGTATGTATGTACTTCTTGTACTGTACCAGTCTACCTGAAAACAGTGCAAAAATTATTATTGTCCCATCGGTGCAGCTTCTACGCTGTACCTGCCATGTGAGCGATTTATCATTTCCGAGCCATTAGCTCCGTCTCAACTTACCGGCTGGTGCACTCGTGTTATTTGTCGCTACAATAATCGAACTACCATAAAAAAAATAAGAATAAAATATGTTCAAACATAGTGTAAGGGCGGTTTTGCACTGTTCCGTATTCGTATCCGTATCCGTGAAAAATTAATGGAAGCTGTCAAACATTTTCGCGCCAATCCATACAATTTCACACGGATACGAACCGAATATGAAGCAGTACAAGTAGTAACGGCAGCAACATACAGGCGTCGATTACTGCGCGCAAGCTGGACTGGGAGCGAGATAAAACATAGAATGTGCCAGCTGCATTTCCTCCTGGGCATGCTGTAAAAACCAGGTACGAGATCCGAGGGTTTCTGTATATTGCAATTTAGGCGATAGGTCGATAACCTGTCACTACAACAATATACCTACAAATCTATCTTAAACAAAACTTTGTCAGACGTGGCGGAACGACCTTGTTTTAAGTCGTTTACGCTCTGCCTTATTAAATTTACTTCCCATACTAAATTACCACTTTGATCTGACAATTTGTATGGAAAAGCAAAATTTTTGTTCCACTTCCTAGAAAAAATCCTGCTGATATTTATTCAGTTTCGTTGACTGAGCAACCCTTATCCCTTTGCGGGACGCTGTCCCTTACACTCGGTATACCTATTCTTAGATAGATAGATAAAAGGTTTATTGCATAAAAAACATCACACATAAAACAAAAGGTAAACACAAAGAAAGAAGAGATGAAAATAAATAAAGACACGACAAAAATAAGACAAACTAGTGCCTACATTCTGTTAAATATGTGCTGAAGTGATGCAGAGGGTCAAAGCTCAGTGTATTATAGCTCATAAAGAGCAACACTGATTTTCAGCTCTCACCCAAATGGAAGGACGTGGGTCCCTGTTTAAAAGTAGATAGGTTAAGATAATACATGTTTTATAAACTTAAAAAAGAAAATCAATTATCTACTACAAAAAAATAAATGTCAAAACGTGTTTTTGCATAAAAATATTGAATTGGTAATAATAAATTGAATTGAAAAATAATTATTTAATTATAAAATTCAACATAATAAATTAATAATAAAAAATATATTTCTGTATTATAAAATCGTAATTTGAAGGCCAAAACATGTTTTCCATTAAAATATTTGCAATTGTAAATTAAATCGAAAAGAAATGGATTAATTAGATGAATTAGTAACAAATAAATGATATTAAATACTATATTATTCTTCCTTCTGTTTGATATAATGATGTTCCATCGAATAGTCAAGAGAGCGAACAATTCACTTAGTTTAATATTGCCAACAAAAAATATACGCAACTTATTGATCTTCCCACCTACCTCTATCCTTAGGTTTCCTAAGTACACTATAGGTCCGTACGTAATATTACAAATATATTTTTAATACATACATTATAATCTCTCTTACATGCTGGACTGGGAGCGAGAGAAAAACATAGAATGTGCCAGCTGCATTTCCTCCCAGGGGTCCGAGGGTTTCGGTATATTGCAATTTAGGCTATGAGCTGACAACCTGTTACTAACAGCAATATACGTACAAATCTATCTTAAATAACCCTCAGAACTTTGTCAGACGTGGTGAAACGACCATTAGGGATGGAGGCGTGACTATATGTATGTATGTACATTATATATTTAGTAATATTATATTTAAAATATACTTACATTATAATCATATTTATACTTATTTTACTATATTTATAGCTATAGATTCGTTTCGTTTGTGTTATTTTATATTTGTTAGCTACATTATTTTTGCACCTGGCTTGTCGTTTTCCACATGCCCTAATTTAATTGTACATATAATAAAATTAATAAAATAAATAATTGTAAAATCTGTGTGGTTAATAAATCCCATAATAACAGTACTCCCACCGATTTTCGGTGATGGCGGCCAATCTGTCATAGATAGACCAACTGCACAGGACCAGTTTTTTAGTGCCCAAGTGCACTGTCTATTTCTTCAATCTCTTATTCTGATGGGACAGATTGAATGACATCACCAGAGAGAAATCAGGCGCAGGATCGACTATTTACATGTCCATCCGACAGCATGGATCATCTTACTTTTCGGGCAATCAGGTGATCAGCCTGTCAAACCCAACCCACAAGAGCATAAATTCACTGTCCCCCTCCGGGAATCGCACCATTAGACCATGGAGGCAGTTAATAGTATATTACTCCGAGGCCGAAAAACCTGCAATTTAAGGTCGAGTAAGTTAATACAAACGAGACCTTAAATTACTATTTCGGCTGAAAGAAGTAATTTTTCTCTTATTTTGCGAGGAAACAATAACAATGAACTTAAAAACAAACGTCAAACTTGCGATTCCTCCATAATATTTTAACATCTAAGATTTGCATGGCGCCTTTGACAGGATTTCATTCCATTTTGTATATTTAAAAAGTTGCATGCGCAAATATTCAATAATGTGAACTAAAAAACACCTAAACCATACAAGTGTGCTTCTAGTGTGTCCTTAAAGACTTCGTGAAGCGGTCGTTAATATCATTGTTGTCGTTTGGAGAAATTGCTGGCGTCTGCGAATATGAAGATTGAAGACTGAAAATGTGAATATAGGTTTGTTTTTCTTTAAATAATGAAGCTTTCTCTGAGAAAATGGGAGGAAAGTTATTTGTCATAAATCCCGAATACATAACAAGGTTAACCGTATCCGCATGGTAATATCAAATATGTGCCCCAAATTCCTTACACCCTGTTATTTGTAAACAGATCGAAGATATAATTATGATTTTCGCAGAGAAATCTTCTTCTTCTGTCGTGTGGGTATCGAGTCGATCGACCCACTGGTATCAGAGTTTTTAAACCGCCTATTGGCTAATAGGCCTCTGAGATGGTTTGTGTAACGACCACTATCAAAGACAGCGACCGGCTTAACGTACACTCCGAAGCACAGACCCACCATTGACATACATTGCAGCTCTGCCACCCCTTTAACTGACAATGGAAGCTTTGTGAATATTCTCGCTGTTCTCCGGTTTCAAACTGAATACTTATTATTTCTTACTGCCTCCGTGGTCTAGTAGTCAGAACCATAGGCTTACGATCCGGAAGTCCTGGGTTCGATTCCCAGGGGGACACAAACTTGCTATTTGTCAATTTATCACTTTGTGAGGTTTTCCCCAGTTTGATTTGGATATTGCAGGCTGAATCACCCGATTGTCCGAAAAGAAAACGGATTCTGTGTTTCGGAGGGCACGTTAAGCCGTTGGTCCCGCACGCTGTCTTTAATAGTGATCGTTACTCAAACCATGTCACGAGGCCTAAATAGCTGTGCTACTAGGCGGCTTGAAAAATCTGACACCAGGGTTCACCGGGTCTTTCGACTCGAGAATCCACTCGCTAAGAAGAAGAACAGGAAATTCTTTATAAAATTCATTTTAGATCCGAGCAATGCGAGTTCTGAAGTATGCGGTATGCTGAATATGGACGTCCATTTCAGTTAAAAGTATTTGCCGTTTAGTAAAAATTCAAGAGTTGTTCGTATGAATAAAGCTTTGTAACAGGCGCTTACGGAGTTTAAATAAAAGGAACGAAAGGAATCTTCGCCACGAGCCCAGAAATATCTTATAAACTTAGGTATATACGTGAAGCACTATGCACCATGCATTGTTGATTCTTAGGGCCGAATTTATAAACAGCACTTGAGACTGACAGCGAGTCAAGTTCATATCCCCCTTGGGCAGAGGTCAGGCGTAATAAACGTCCTCGTATAACCAGATTTAGCGCTACACCAAACATGACACAATTGGAAGGGTCGGCGCGTACTAGATACATCCACCTTTATTATGTGAAAACTAGAACAACTGAGGACCAAATTCATGGTTATCTACATTCGGTGTGTGGCCGTGATAATGTAATATCTGTAGAAACCTTAAAAGCTAGAGGTAACTACGCATCTTTCAAGCTCAGCATAACTCAAAACTCATTTAAGAAAGTTATGGCCCCTGAAAGCTGGCCAGAGGGCATTTGTATAAAACCTTGGTCGCAGCCCTTTCGTGGAAAGCAACGAAACCGCCGTTCCGAGGTGTCCCAATAAACTGTTTAAAGTTGTAGCTTATTACCAGAACGTTCGTTGGTTAAAGTCGAAACTTTTCAGCTTTAGGACCAATCTTTCCCTGTTGGAAGAAATAAACTTAGTCGCCATCACTGAGAGCAACCTAGATAGTTCTATATTCGACGCAGGTTTGTGGCACGAGCATCTGGCGAAGGAGGGGGAATGTTGCTGGCTTCGGGGCCGCCTATACAACTCGAGCGTGTGCCGAGTTTCGAAACTGCACACTGTGAAGACCTTTGGGCCAGGTTTAAGGTAGACGAATGCTACGTGTACATCAACGTCTTCTATATTTCACCAACAGCTGGAGATGAGCGTTATTTTGAGTGGTTTGATAGTGTTGAAAAAGTGTGTTCAAAAATAACAAGTAATAAAGTTATTGCACTAGGAGACCTCAACCTTTATAGTGCCATTGATAGTGTTAATAGATATTTTCATTGTTTTACAAATGTCTGTAATTTTAATCAGTATAATAGCGTGATGAATGTGAGTGAGAGAATATTGGATGTGGTGCGACTAGCGTGGAGATGGAAGGCGCAATACAGGTACGTGAGGCGACATCGCAGGAGGTGATCACCAAAATCGATACTCTTCACCCCCCGTTAGTACTTAATTTTGAGTATTCTTTTAGGAGAGGGGACATAAAACTCGATCCCACAAATATTGATCGTGAATTAGATTGGAATTTTGCAAAGGGCGATTTTTACCAGTTATATACATTACTTTTAGAAATAGACTGGAAAGCTCTATATGAAATCAGAGACTCAAATGAAGCAGTGCATCTCTTTACCAACATTCTCTATACAATATTTAATCACTGCGTTCCAAAAAAACAACGGAATAAGTCTCCTAGTAGGGTGTTCCCTGTTTATTACACGAAGAGTATCTTAAGCGATCTCGATACCAAAGCAAATTATCATCGTTGGTGGAAAAGTTTTGGTGATAGAAGTTTCTATAATAAGTTCTCTGAGCTACGATGTAAAGTTAAGTCCGATATTTGTGAAGCCTATAGTAGCTATGTGCGCGGTGTTTCTGGACGGATATTGTCTGAACCAAAACAATTTTGGTCATTCGTTAGTACTTTGCGAAGTAAAGGTGGAGTGGAGATAATGGTTACCAGAAACGGCAAAGAACATCGAGGTGTAGACACCGCCAAAGCATTCGCTGAGCATTTTGGTTCAGTATTTTTAACAGAAGAGCCACTCTTAAACTGGGAGGATGCTAACGTGAATTCGAATTCCCACTCAAGGCGGGCTGATATACAGCACTTTGCCGAGGCAGACACCCACACTTCCATTAAGAGGTTAAAAGCCCAAACATCCCCGGGTTCAGATGGCATACCACCCTATATTATTAAGGGATGTGCTACAATTTTGTTGAAGCCCATTACCTACATATTCAATTTGATCTTGAATACTGGCAGGTATCCCAATGTTTGGAAAAAATCTCGCATTATACCAATTCCCAAAAAAGAGTCTAAAATCACCGTCGAAGATTATCGACCAATAGCTATACTCAATACGTTAGCAAAATTATTTGAAATGACCCTCTACGATAAGATTTTGCCCCAATGTGCTCCTTACATCACAGACGCTCAGCATGGGTTTCTTCCCAAGCGATTAGTGTCCTCGAATTTAGTACAGTTAGTTGACTTTATATCCACACAACTACAAGAGAGCAACCAAGTCGACGTCATATACCTGGACTTTCAGAAAGCGTTTGATAGGGTAGATAACGACGTTCTTTTGAGAAAATTGGGGGCGATGGGTTTTACACCAAAACTTTTAAAACTATTCGCAAATTCTGAGAGAGAGCAATTCGTGAAATATTGACAGTTTGTGTCACCTATCGAACGCTGTCTGGTGTTAGTCAGGGATCGAATTTAGGGCCATTGCTCTTTGTGTTGCTAATTAACGACCTTCCAGAACTAGTGCAGGGCTCACTACTATTGCTTTATGCTGACGATGTTAAATTGGTGAAATCAGTAAATAATTTAGAGGACTCTGTTATTCTGCAACATGACCTGGATAGGGTATATCGATGGACTGTTGACAATAAACTCTACTTCAACCCAGCTTAATGCGAGATAATGACGTTTACGAAGTCTTCTCTCCAGCTCGAGTTCCCATACACCATTGACAGTGTCCCAGTGGCGCGTGTTAAGCAGGTTCGCGATCTCGGAGTTGTATTCGACCACAAACTTTTATTCCACGCTCACGCAGAGTCGGTTGTTGAATCAGCTTATCGACGTCTCGGATTTGTTATGCGAAACGCTGTGCATCTCTCGGATCGCGCAGTACGCACACTCTACGGTTCATTAGTCCGGAGTGTACTTGAGAACAATGCTGTAGTATGGAATCCACACGAATGTAAGTACGCTTTGATGGTCGAACAGGTACAAAAGCGAATCCTACAGTATCTGTACTCGAGGCACCATGGGTACTATCCATTTATGTACCCTACACTATTTCTGCAAGGTCATCTAGGCTTTGACTCATTGCAATTACGTAGACATCTGGCCCTTGTTAAATTTGTTTTTGGTATACTTCGCGGTCAAATTAACAGTTCGTACTTAGTTAGCCGGTTGCTAAGTCTGTACGTGCCGGACAAGTACCTGCGCGCGCGGCGGCTCTCGCTCCTGGCGTTGCCCCACGCGCGCACTGTTGCGCACCAGCACACTCCCGTACTGCGCGCCATCGCGCTTCTCAACTCCACACTTGAAGCAGCACCACAGTGTGACCTGTTTGCAAGTTCGGTTGTATGTTTGGTCAATGAGTGTAGGAAGAATTTTGAAAGGTTGATGCCTGCAAGTTCTATACCTATGTAATTTTAAATTTATACTGTTATTATTGTAATTCAATTTTTATTATCCATGTTATTTATTTTATTTGAAATTCTTTTGATGTTTTTGTTTTGTTGCTATTGAGTGTATCTTTGTAACGCCATGGATTTGTCTGTAATGTTACATTGTATAAATAAATATCAGAAATGTCATTTCAATACAAAATTAACTGTCAAATCTTTACTTACTATTGCTTTCAATGTTGAATATTTTTATAAATACGAGTCTAAGTGTTTTATTGTTTTAATCAATATTCGAATAGTTAAGCGCCTGATATAGTTTTCATATCAAATCGTTCATAAAATAAATTTGCTATTCTATATTTTTCAGGCGTTCTTTTATACGTCCTAGTATTGTATAGCTTCATTTCGCTTGCTCTTTAGACATGGCGGTGATCAGACGCCCCAATATTTTTTAAAATCAATAAATCTATTTAAATAAACCGCTCCAGTTTGTGGTCCATAAAAACTGAAGTTTCATTTATGTTCCTCGCAAACACTTAATTATTCAATAATGTTTCGAAACTAATGTTAAATACGTTTTACTTGCTGAAATTTAAAATAGAGATTACCGTGTGCTACGCCGTAGCGAGTCTCGTAGCAAATAACTACGAGGATGCAATTATTATTTATTTTTTGCCGTAGTAGTAATATCCCAACAATCGTAGTGTCGCTTTTCTTCCTAAACAGTAAAATTAAACTTAAACAAACTCCATACATATGACCAAATGCATCATATTTATGTTTCTAATCAGGTTTGGTTTCAAAAAATAAATGAAGTACAAAATTGGATAGACAATTTTTACACAAAATCGTAATTTTCAGTCTTATTTTGTTTATGCTTAATATTTTTTAACGAAACCTAATTAGAAGCGTAGATATGAAGCATTTGGTCATGTACGGAGTTTGATTTTTCTGTTTAGGAATAAAAGCGAATCCACGTTTGTTTGGAATTCCACTACTCCGGCAGACCCTTAAAGTTACTAAATAACTTACATACATATATATAATCACGCCCGAATAGCCCGATGGTGTAGTGGATACGGCCGCTGCCTCACGTACCAATATGATTTTCGGTTTTCGAATTTCATATGTACGTTTATTCCGCGCTTTTTCCGTGCTTCGGAAGGCACGTTAAACCGTTGGTCCCGGTTAATATCGTTTAACACCGTAGATATTAGTCGTTAAGCCATATCAGAGGCCAGTGCAAAGCATTGACGGCTTGAAAACTCTGACCTAATCTAGGATTGGGTCTGGTTTCCCTTCTGGGTTGCGGAGGTCAGATGGCAGTCGCTTTCTGTAAAAACCAGTACCCTCGTTACGTCGCCGACCCCGTGACATATGGGATAAGACATGACATACACATAATCACGCCTTTATCACTAATGGAGTAGACAGAGCGTAAACGACCTAACCAAAGATCGTTCCGCCACGTCTGAATTTATAAATTATGTATATTATAATGTTATTTTGTACGTAGTATATTATTTAACTCCATGCAATATCAGTTATCATTCAGTAGGAAATAAATTACAATACAGTTTTGGCTAGATACACGACAATTAAGGTAAGTAATATATATTTTTTTAATTCGAATCTCATAGGTCACGACGCCTATAAAAATTAATAAGCAGCCCACGCTTTGACTTTGTTACATTTACCCATGAAACAGTGTTCCGTCATACACATCGGAACCCGCTATCTGCGATAGTTTACAATAGCGTGGTATCAGTCGCAGGCCCGTTGCGTCTCTTATTTATTATGTGAATGGCGATGGGCTGACTATCTGTCACTACAGCAATATACCTACAAATCTATCTTAAATAACACTCAAAATATTGTCACACGTGGCGGGACGACCTTTCTTTCGATCGTTTACGCTCTTCCTACCCCATTAGGGATAAATTCGTATTATATGTATATATGTATCAGTGGCGAAGGGCCCATACAAGCCGATTCCCGTCGGCTTCCCTTTCAAGAATTTCACCTCCACCAAATCCAGAATTACATCGAAACTATAAAGTACTGTTTTTTTTTATTTTGCTTTGTCTTACCATTTTTATGTATATTACTTACCTTGTCGTGTATCTAGCTTCTTCTTCTTCTGTCGAGTGGGTATCGAGTCTATCGACCCGATGAACCCTGGTGTCAGAGTTTTCAAACCGCCTAGTAGCACAACTATCAGGCCTCTGACATGGTTTGAGTAACGACCACTATCAAAGATATCGACCGGGACTGACGGCTTAACGTGCCCTCCGAAGCACGAAATCTTTTTCTTTTTCGGACAATCAGGTAATTCAGCCTGAAATGTCCTAACCAAATTGGTGAAAAATTCACAAAGTGATAAATTCTCAAATATCAACTTTGTGTTTCCCCCCTGGGAATCGAACCCAAGACCTCCGGATCAGGAGTCCATGGCACTAGCCACTAGACCACGGAGGCAGTGTATCTAGCCAAAACTAAGTAAGTAATATTTTTTCGTAACATACGTATCTCAGAGGTCACGTCGCATAAAAAAATTAAGTACCCGTCAAGGGTGCTCTCTGACTTTGTTACATTTACCCATGAAATAGTGTTCCGTCATACACAGCGGAACCCGCTATCTGCGGTAGTTTACAATAGCGTGGTATCAGGCGGGCCCGTTGTGTCTCTTATAATAGGAGTAGTCACTTGATTTCTCTGTGAAGAGGGTCCGCTTCTATACTGAATGCTTGTCAATATTCAATGCTGGATTGTTCTTGGTTGTACTTGTAAACTTTGTATAACTGCCTCTGTGGTCTAGCGGTCTGAGCCCTGGGCGCTCAACCCAGAGGTCCCGGGTTCGATTCCCGATGGACAATGACTTTGTGTTGTTGTTTCTAGTTTGATAATATATATTTACTTTACTTCCATGCTGGCCTGGGAGCGAGAGAAAAACATAGAATGTGCCAGCAGCATTTCCTCCCGGGCATGCTGTAAGATCCAGCTAAGGGATCCGAGGATTTCAGTATATTGTAATTCAGGCGATGGGCTGACAACCTGTCACTACAGCAATATACCTAGAATTCTATCTTAATTAACCCTCAAAACTATGTCAGACGTGGCGGAACGACCTTTGTTTAGGTCGTTTACGCTCTGCCTACCCCATTAGGGATAAAGGCGTGATTATATGTAATATGTATTATTAGCCAAGACAAAAATTTGAAAAACCTAACTAAAATATTCACGGACTTTCATGCAAACTTCCATCCCCAATTTCACTCCCTTAGGGGTGGAATTTCAAAAAGTCCTTTCCTTTCCTTTACATCAAAATTTCTATCTGCATGCCACATTTTAGCCCAATCCATCCAGTAGTTTAAGCTGTGCGTGGTTGATCAGTGAGTCAGTCACTCACCTTTGCCTTTTATACATTTAGATAGATAGAAGAACATACATACATAAATCACGCCTTTATCCCTTACGGGGTAGGCAGAGCGTTTTAGGCCTCGTAAAAGGCGCTTTCGCCACGTCTGACAAAATTGAGGGCAATTTTAGATTGTAATATGAATTGCTTTAGTGAAAGGTTGTCAGCCCATCGCCTAAATTATAATACACTGTAACCCTCGAGTCCCTTTTGCTGACTTCAACAGCATGCCCGAGAGGAAGGGCAGCTGGAACATTCTATGTTTTTCTATCTCTCCCAGTCCAGTATAGATAGAAGAAGAAGATATAAATTATATTAATAACTGAGTTGAAATCTCTAACAACTAATCTTCAAAGCAAAACGCTTATTTTCTTTGCAAATAGATGAAATACAGAGAAAAGAATACAGAAAAAAAAACTAATGAAAATCTTTGCTCGGCCGTGAGTTCGCAGAATTCTTAATACGGGGTGTAAGGGACCGCGTCCCGCAAACTGATAGGGGTTGCTCAGTCAACGAACCTAAACAACTATATTTCATACAAATTTTCTGATCGAGGTTGTAATTTTGTATGGGAAGGTCATTTTTTTTTTCACCTGAAACAATTTCCTGATGATAGTTGTTCAGTTTCGTTGACTGTGCAACCCCAATCAGTTTGCGGTACGCTGTCCCTTACACCTGGATAGTCTACGTAATTATGAGTCTGAATTGACAAATATCAACTTTGTTTTCCCCTCGTGGGAATCGAACCCATTAGATATAGATTTTTCATGCTGGACTGGGAGCGAGAGAAGAACATAGAATGTTGCATTTCCTCCCGGGCATGCTGTAAAACCAGCTAAGGGATCCGAGGGTTTCAGTATTTTGCAATTAAGGCGATGGGCTGACAACCTTACACTACATAAATATACAGTGTGTCAGACGTGGCGGTACGACCTTTGGCTAGGTCGTTTACGCTCTGCCTACCCTGTAAGGGGTAAAGACGTAATTATATGTATATAAAATAAAATATGTAACACGTTAGACAGTGTTAGTTATGTCATATCGATATCCTGTACGGAGTATCAGCATATTGAGCATTCCTCCTTAGCTGACGTATGCCGAGACTCCGATTGATTGGAATACTTCACCAGGTTACAGTTACCGATATGAAACACGGGGTTCTGTGGAACTCTAGTCGATCAGGTTCAGATTCAGTTTCATTTATTTCACATTATCAATTTTATAATTACATTGCAATAATAATAAAAATGACAGAGAATAATATGATCGTCAAAAAAATACAAATTAATTTAAAAACTTATTTATAACACGATGTCAACCCTAAAATAGAAATATATCTTTACTTATACTAATAATAGTCCTCACACCGAACTGATGGTGGCCAATCCCCCGAGGCCGGCCAACTGCGCAGGACTAGTTTTTAGTGCCCAAGTGTTTACGCTACACCCAGGTGCACTCTATATTCCTTCAATCTCTTATTCTGATGGGACAGATTGACTTACACGACCAGAGAGCAGAGAGAGAGAAATCAGGAGCAGAGCCGATTATTTACATCACAGAAGACAAAATCACAAATCAGTGAATTACATGCCCATCCGACAACATGGGTCATCTCACTTTTCGGACAATCAGGTGATCAGTCTGCAATGTGCTAACCAAATAAGAAACAACAACACAAAGTCAACTTTTTTTTTAATGATTATAGCTAAATTCAAATATTCTATTTTTGTATGGAAAGTCATTGTTTTATAATTATAAATAAATTCAAATATTCTTCTTTTCATACTTAATACGACGAATAGAAAAGAACAAAGTTACGTCCTCAAAATGTTTGAAATACATCGTACCCTCGTCTCAAAGTCGGGCATTGTTGACTGAATATTAATATTAGAAACGCGAAAGTGAGTTTATCTATCCTTCTCTTACATCAAAAGGCCGTCGCACAAACCACGTCAAAGGCCTATTAGCTGTGCTATTAGCACACCTCGGACACTCCTAACTACAATGTAATTTTGGTCACACATCGACAGATGGCATGTTGCACTTGGCATGCGTTTGTGTGCGTGTTATAAGGGTTGACAAATTTTGTTATACCGGTCATAATCATCACTTGATTAATCCAACGTTTTAAAGTAGTTCACTGTAAATGAATAGTTAGAATAGATTAGGTTGCATATATTGTATGAATTTACTTACCGTCTCTCATCACTGTGGAATCTAAAAAAGTTCCTATTGGAGTCATATCTTGTGGTAGAATGACATCCGTACACGGAACAGTAAGTACCTAACCATCTTTGGAAAACAAAACTTTATTTCCGTTACACTGGGAAACATGCGCGCCATACCCGCTAAGCGTACGCTCAATGAGGCCCACAATCCGGCGCGGAGTGTGACATATGTCGGACTGGAGGTGCATGTCCATTCTGTATATAGTACTATTATATATTCTGTGCTATTAGTTTAAAAACTCTCGACACCAGGGTTAATCTGGTCGATTGACTCGATACCCACTCAACAATAAAGATATTTAATCAAGTCAATGCTTTTCAATGGTTTGTAAATTACATTAGAATGATTACAAAAGGGGAATTTACGTTGGTTTTCACATTTTGTATCAAAGTCCGATATTTCAACGTAGTTTCATGCGTTATATGATAACTACAGTCAGACAGATTGCTATAATATAATAGTACTTGCTATTTTTTATCTCCTCATCTTATTCATACATACATACATATAATTACGCCTTTATCCCTAATGAGGCAGGCAAAGGTCGTTCCGCCACGACTGACAAAGTTTTGAAGGTTGTTTAGATAGATTTGTAGGTATATTGCTGTAGTGACAGGTTATCAGCCCATCGCATCGCCAAAACTGCAATATACAGAAACCCTCGGATCCCTTAGCTGTTTTTACTGCATGCCCGGGAGCAAATGCAGCTGGCACATTCTATGTTTTTCCTTCTCTCTCAGTCCAGCATGGAAGTATCTTATTCCTATTGGAAAATCTGCGTAACACGCGGGGGAAGACTATAGTGACTTTCTTAATTCTTGCGGCACTATTGCTTATCTAAGTTCAAGATAGCGCTGTCACTTACTTAACTTTGACATAAGAACTCGATAGCAAATAAACACATGCCTTTGACATTCCTAATTTGACGTAAGACGCTTCAAATTAGAACTCAGTATAGAGCATGCTCTCTTATTTGATGTCAAACAAGCAGTCTTACGTCAGATTAAGAATGTCAAAGTCTTGTTTTTATTTGATATCCTGTTATTAGGTCAAAGTTAAGAAAGTGACACCGCTACCATAGAATCTACATATAATAGTACTACATACCGCTACTAAGAATTAGAATTACGTTTACAGAGTGTAAGAGACAGCGTCCCGCAAACTGATAGGGGTTGCTCAGTCAATGGAACTGAACAACTATCAGCAGGAATATTTTTCAGGAAAAGAAAAAAAAAATTGGTTTTCAATACAAATTGTCGCATCGAGGTGGTATTTTTTTATGGGAAGATATTTTATTTTCATCTCCTGAAATAAATTCCTGGTGATAGTTCTTCAGTTTCGTTGACTGAGCGAGCAGCCCATATCAGTTTGCGGGACGCTGTCCCTTACACCCGGACCCGGTATGTCTTGAGAATCGTCGCTACTATCTAATCTAAAACAAAGGCAACGATCGATTGATGATCTTGATCGCCTACTCACATTAAGTACTTACAATCCCTCTTTCTTTGATCCGGCCTCTCTCAAGTCCCTTGGCACTCAACTTTCTTTCTTCCTTTGAACAACGGATACATTTTAAACTCCAATCTGTAAGAAGAAACTGAGTTTAATCAAATAGTGAGCGATCCTTTTAGCTTTTAAACGGTGCTCGCGTAGATCAGTTCTTTCTTTAGAAATGAAAAATGTAAATTACCCTTTTCTTGGTCGATGCCAGTCAAACAATATATATATAAATACATAAAATCACGTCTTAATCAATAATGAGGTAGGCAGAGCAAAATCGACCTAAACAAAGGTCGTTCCGCCACGTCTGACAAGCATTGAGGGTTATTACAGAACTCCTAAATTACAATATACTGAAACCCTCGGATCACTTAACTGCAGCTTTTACAGCATGGCCGGGAGGAAAAACAGCTGGCACATTCTATGTTTTTCTCTCGCTCCCAGTCCTGCATGGAAGAAAAGCATAAAACGAAACAAAACTGGTATATTATCGTTGTAAAAAATAGGTCTGTTTAAAGCACTAATGCAAAATGAACTCGAACTAAATCCCACATCTGAACTACCAACTTTAACAATTATCCTGAGTGCAGTATAGAGTGCAACTAGAGTGCAGAGTGCATTATTTCTCAATGTGACACCAACAGCCCTGCAAATTAAAAATAGTGTAAAAAAGGACTCCTCTACTAATGATTACAAGCAACTTTTCAAAAGCAGAAAATTTATATCGTTAAAAAAAAGTGTGTTGTCATCTCCCTAGCCTTATTCCGTATCTGATGGGGTCGGTTACCTAATCTAGGTGTTTGTGGAACTGGTTTTTATACAGAGCGACTGCCATCTGACCTCCGCAACCCAGAAGGGAAACCAGACCCAATCCTAGATTAGGTCAGAGTTTTCAAGCCGCCAATGCTTTGCTTTAGCCTCTGACATAGCTTAACGACTAATATCTATGGTTCTACGGTATTAAGCGTTATTAACCGGGACCAACAGTTTAACGTGCCTTCCGAATCACGGAAAAGGCGCCGAATTCGGAAACCAAAAAACACATTGGTACGTGGTGGGATTCGAACCACGACCACCCGCTCAGGAGGCGGCGGCCCTATACACTACACCAACGGGCGCTTTTGAAAAAAAACAATGCGATATCCATATAAAATGTTGTAGATGAGGTGTGCATTTTTGTATGGAGAAAGCCAACATTTCTTTACGCCTGTATGTATAGATATTTGTTTGTGCGGACGCTTGAGATGTAGGTTTTTTAATCTACACTTAACAGAAAAAAAAATTGTAAAGAAATATGTATGTTTGTGTGTTAATATATGAAGTACTTAAAGTCTAGTAGACCGACTATAAAATTCTTTCAATTTCAGAAAACTACGTTACATTATTATGGTAAAAAAGTTGCCATGATTCGACGTTAAAAACATTTATTTTTATTTATTCATGACCCTGTGGTGTCCCACTGCAGGGCAAACGCCTGTCTCCCTTCCTTTCACTTATCACGATCCATTGAAAGCACTCGCTATTCTTTTTGATATGCGTCCAATTCATCGCGCCACCTCTTTCGGGGTCGTCTACGTCGCCTTATTGCATTTGATTCCCATTCGGTGGTAATTTTAGCCCATAGAACATTCTGCATACCAAAAACACTTAACTAAAATAAAACCATACCCTTCATGTTCTGTCTCGCTTGAGCCAACAGTGGCCAATAGAATAGGTGATGGTAGTATAGACCGACTAATTATATGTATTCTTCCATTCTTTATTTTTTACTGCAATTAAGCGATGGTCTGACAACCTGTCACTACAGCAATATACCTACAAATCCATCTTAAATAATCCTCAAAACTTTGTCTGACGTGGCGGAACGACCTTTGTTTAGTTCGTTTACGCTCTGCCTACCCCATTAGGAATAAAAGCGTGATTATATGTATGTTTAGCTGGCTTTTGATTCAGCTGGCTTTCTTTTATAATATTTTTCAGCAGTGCGCACCTCTCAACGTAGCACGTAGTGACACCAAAGACCAACGCATTTCGGAGCTGAAAACTAACGTGACGCGGACGACGTTCCATTAAAGTTACCGAGATATTTCCTAGAACTGTACCTTCTGTACAAAACAGAGAGAGAACTGGAAATAATGTTTGGAAAGTTAGGGAGTTGGAATAATATGAGGACCTATATTCTCGGTACACTATTCTTCATATGAAATTAAGGCTCGTATTTATGAACCAATCCTAAACTAGAGATCAATATTAAGTATGGATTTGACAGGCCTGTTTGTACTGAAATGATATTTCTGATACGAACTCAAACTCGCATTTACTCGTGAGAGCTGATTTTAAATACGGCCCTTAAATACCTACGTAGATCCCATACTTAATCAAATACCATTTATTTTCGAGAAAAACTCGACTGGACTAGAAATCTATTTCATTACAATATAATCTTCCGTTTAGAACAAGAAAATAAAGATTATTAAGTTACTAAGTGTCAATTTCCAAAAATGTTGGTTTACTTAATACATACATATAATCACGTCTTTATCGTTTAAACGAACTAAACAAAGGTCGTTCCGCCACGTCTGACATAGTTTTGAGGGATATTTAAGATTTGAAGGTATATTGCTGTAGTGACAGGTTGTCTTAATTGCCTCATATAGCTACGTACCTACCTACAATTTATAGGTACCTATGTAAAATTGTATCTCAACAATACGTAAACTTTCGCTACCCGTACTTGCAGCGCCATCCGACGGGAGGATGATATATTATTGCGAGGGACTACCTCTGAGGGAGGTGAGTTTGTGAGAGAACGAAGAGGTTTCATTTCACACGGAACGTCACACTGACAACTTTGTTGTAAAGCTTTGCAGTGATACTAGAGGTCGCTTGAAAGAGTAACTAGAGTTACAGTATGTAGCAGTGGCGAGGGGTGCAATTTTATCGAGGGTAAGCCAAAGGAAAAACTAACATTCAAGTACTTCACTACATAGTATAAAACAAAGTGGCTTTCTCTGTCCCTATATCCCTATGTATGCATAAATCTTTAAAACTACGTAACGGATTTTGATGCGGTTTCTTTTAATGGATAGAGTGATTCAAGAGGAAGGTTTATATGTATAAAACATGTATAATATAGTAGAGAAACACTGATAATTTCTGTGCGAAGCCGGGGCGGGTCGCTAGATATAGTATAAAGTAGAATCGGCTTGTATGGACTCTTCGCCACTGGTATGTAGTACTATTATATATTCTGTGGTTACAGTGAAACCTGTCAGGAATACGCTATTTGCTAGTCCTACTAGTAAAAACAGGATCTTTTTATGATTTTTTAAAGATTTTTAGCACTCACAATGCTATTTTTATTTCATGTAATATGAAAGAAAGAAAATTATCAATTCGTTTCTGCCACGTTCTTCATTCGTTTCGACCCAGGTTGGAGTCCTGCCAGAAACGAATTTATTATATTTATGAAATGTTAACACTCTTTTTTGTATAAAAAAAGGTGGGTTATGACCTTATGACGTCACTCGCCAGTAAATGTTGACTACTCAAATCAATAACTTATATACTATATTTTTAACTCGATTATTAAATCTAAATGTGCATTTATTTTTATAATTATGTATGAGATCCACAGTATTTTGGCCATCAATTTTAAGTACTTTATTTTTCTCTATTTTTTCTCCCATGCTGGCCTGGGAGCGAGAGAAAAACATTGAATGTGCCAGCTGCACTTCCTCCCGGGCATGCTGTAAAAACCAGGGTTCTGAGGGTTTCAGCATATTGTAATTGAGGCGATGGGCTGACAACCTGTCACTACAGCAATATACCTACAAAACTATCTTAAATAACCCTCAAAACCTTGTCAGACGCGGCGGAATGACCTTTGTTTAAGTCGTTTACACTCTGCCTACCCCATTAGGGATAAAGGGGTGACTATTTGATTTAGCCGCACAGTCAACATGCCTACTGAAGTGATTACAGCCGCTGACATATGCGACCGTGAAATCTGTTCAGGTGGCGATATTAGCAACTAAAATTTGGATTGGTTGCACTGACAGCGAGCGATTGTAACAATGACAGCTGTAGTGGCGACGTGACAGGTGCACATATTTTTCGGTTTATCTATACAGATGTTTCCAAATATTGCAATTTGACAGTTATATCGGTCCATCTATATCATGATTTTACGGTATATGGACAGGAGTCCCACTTTTCAAAACTTCTTACAAATTAATGAATTTACACTTCATCGAATATGTATTGAAAAATATTTAGGCGTCACTACATAGTATAAAACAAAGTCGCTTTCTCTGTCCCTATATCCCTATGTATGCTTAAATCTTTAAAACTACGCAACGGATTTTGATGCGGTTTCTTTTAATGGATAGAGTGATTCAAACGGAAGGTTTATATGTACTTATAATACATGCATAGTATAGTAGAGAAACACTGATCAGGGCGCTGTTGGGGCTGCCGCGCTTTTGCAGTGCTTCTGGTATGTTTGCGGATGCGCATGTGGATGGCTTTCATGCTGCAACACTGCGAAGGGTCCGCGCCAGCACCAACAGCGTTATAGCAGTCATTGGTAATAGACTGTGTGAAGGTCGTTTTATGAAATATTGGAACAATACTACTGTAAATGTGTACCAATGTAATTATCTAAGTCTCATTATGTAAACACTAAACCTATTTTTATTTTGTTTTGTTTTGTTGTATGGATCAAAAAGTCTGAAATAAAAGATTTTTATTTTATTTTTATTTTTTTTAATTTCCGTGCGAATCCGGGGCGGGTCGCTAGTAGTTAATAAAGTAATGTGAGCAGGAGCCCGATGGTGTAGCGGATATAGCCGCTGCCTCCTGACACACGTGGTTCGAATTCCACCACGTACCAATGTGTTTATCGGTTTTCGAATTTCATATGTACGTTTATTCGGTGCTTATTCCGTGCTTCGAAAGACACGTTCAGCCGTTCGATACCGTAGATATTAGTCGTTAAGCCATGTCAGAAGCCTGTGCCAAACATTGGCGGCTTGAAAACTCTGACCTAATCTAGGATTGGGTCTGGTTTCCCTTCTGGGTTGCGGAGGTCAGATGGCAGTCGCTCTGTGTAAAAAACAGTACCCTCGTTCAATTCCCTAGATTAGGTAGCCGGCCGTAATAGTAATATGTAGATATTAGTTTGTATGACGTCTAATATCAAAAAAATAATTTGATAACCTTTTTCTTATACAAAATATTAAAATGGTTAAAAACGTACATTAAATTATCATTACAAGCGTTTTCCATTTATAAATAAATAATTTTATTGCTTTCATGCTGGACTGTAAGTAAAAGTAAAATATAGAATGTTCCAGTTGCATCTCCTCCCGGGCATGCTGTATTGCTGTTACCCGATTTTCAAGGCAGCCCGCATATACCGGGTGTAAGGAAGGGACAGCGTCCTGCAAACTGTTAGGGGTGTCCCAGTCAACGAAACTGAACAACTTTCATCGGGAAATTCTTTCAGCAGATGAAAAATAAAATTACCTTTCCATACAAAATGGCCACATCGGTAGACAATTTGATAGGAAAAGCAAAATTTCGTTTTTACCTACTTAAAAAAAAATCCTGCTGATAGTTGTTTAGTTTCGTTGACTGAGCAACCTCTATCAGTTAGCGGGACGCTGTCCCTTACATCCCGTAGAGGAGTTATTACATTATTATTGTAACTCTGTAGATGTTCAATTTTCCTATAAAAGCGATGCATTAAAATGGCAGACCTCCATAATAAATCATATGAATAGTCTCTCACCGTCAAACAATACTGAGGAGTTTCATCTTTTCATCAGCGTGCAATTCACAGGGTGTATGCTTTACAGCGGGTGTAAGGGACAGCATCCCACAAACTATTATAATAGGAGTTGGTCAGTCAACAACATTGAACTACATTCAACAGCAAATTATTTTAAGAAACGAAAAAAAACTTTCCATACAAATTGTCTGATTTAGGTGGTTTTGGAAGAATTTCCTGGTGAAAGTTGTTCAGTATCGTTGACTGAGCAACCCCTATCAGTTTGTGGGATGCTGTCCCTTACACCCATTATATATTACGCCACGGTACGCACAATCCCCGAAGTCGCTCATTGACCGGAAAAAAGGATATCACTTTGCCTTAAGCTGTCCCTTACACCTGCTATTTTAATGTCCCTTACATCTGGTATTTTAACGACTTCGGCAATTGGCCGTTTGGTGATAGCCAGTCCGCAGAATGGCTGTTTTAGTATATTGCGAGTTTTTTACGTTTTGCAGTGCACAATCCGCGAAATGAACTTTTATTCAAGATCGTGACAAAGAAACATTCAACCGATGAAACTCATAAAGCAAACTATAATTTCTACATACATATAATCACGCCTTTATCCTTAATAGGTTAGGCAAAGGTTGTTTCGCCACGTGTGACAAGTTTTGAGGGTTATTACTTGGTTATTACCTACTGATGATTCTGAATATTGCTATAGTGAAGGGTTGTCACACTGAAACCCTCGAAACCCTTAGCTGGTTTTTACAGCATGCCTGGGAGAAGATGCAGCTGGCACATTCTATGTTTTTCTATCACTCCCAGTCCAGCGTGGAAGTAATTTCTACATCCCGTAAAGATATCATCATAAGCTTTTAGAGATCCTTTATCCCGCAAACAGCTCTGACATAATAGCAAATGAAATTGGAGAAAGGTGTACTAATGTTGCCACATGCAACTGAATATTTTGGGGAAATATAAAAAACTATTAATCTTAGGCTCGTATTTATAAAGCGATCCCAAGATTGAGAGTTATATTAAGTATGGATTTGACAGGTCCTTTTGTACTGAAATGACATTTCTGATACGGACTCATATTAGCTGTCAGTCTCAAGTGCTGTTTATACGGGCCTAATGAGTCGAACCATGAGTTCATGAGTTCATGGTTCGACTCATTTTAATTTGGGTCGCTATCATAAACGTCTAATTGTTTGTCACGTAACTTTTTTTTAGTTACTATATAGCAGATAGCATCCTACAAACTGATAGGGGTTGCTCAATGAAAATAACACTAAACAACTTTCACCAGGAAATTCTTCGCGATAGTCACAAAATTTTTTAGCTTATACAAAACACATGCTGGCCTGAGAGCGAGAGAAAAGAATAGAATGTGCCAGCTGCATCTCCTCCCGGGAATGCTGGAAAAACCACCAAACGGACCCGAGGTTTACAGTATATTGCAATTTAGGCGATGGGCTGACAACCTGTCACTACAGTACAATATACCCACAAATCTATTTTAAATAACCCTCAAAACTTTGTCAGACCTTTGTTTAGTTCGTTTACGCTCTGCCTACCCCATTAGAGATAAAAGCGTGAATATGTATGTATACAAAATATGGATAATCGATCAAACAATTTATATGGAAAATAATCACTTCCTGAAAGAATTGCGTGCTGAAAGTTGTGTAGTGTCGTTGGCTGGGCAAACCATATTTGATTGTGGAATGTTGTCCCTTACACCCTGTCCGTAGGTATATTAGAGTTTTAAAAACGTGCAGTTTAAAGAGAAGTATCTATCAACATCAACATCATCATCAGTGTAATTAATTTGTCGTGGACATTTGATCACAACGCTTATTACATACATACATACATATATAGTAACCGTTTTTTTCCCTAATGGGGTAGGCAGAGCGTAAACGACCTAAACAAAGGTCGTTCCACCACGTCTGACAAAGTTTTGAGGGTTATATAAGATAGATTTGTATATTGCTGTAGTGACAGGCTGTTAGCCCATCGCCTAAATTGCAATATACTGAAACCCTCGGATCCCTTAGCTGGTTTTTAAAGCATGCCCGGGAGGAAATGCAGCCGGCACATTCTATGTTTTTCTCTCGCTCCCAGGTCAGCATGGAAGTATTACAATAACATTTTACACACCAGCTTTAGAACTTCTGGGGAACCAGGTGCAGTTGGTATCACAAGAAAGGTGTGAAAATTCACAGGCGATTCGCTAAAGCGTTTAGGCCCCGCCCACTTAAGATGGCGCCTTCCCCTTCCAAATTCAAATGGACCAGTGGCGTGTCAGAAATCAATGTGGTTCATACCTACAGCCATTGAAGTGGTACAGAGAGCACCACCTATTTTTATAACCAATTATCAGTCAGATGATATTTCTGTGCTCTGGCATTTTAGTCTTTAGAAAACTTGCTATCGGGTGTACCGAAAGAGTGCGGAGAAAGTTTTTAAATGAGATCGTATTTAATAAGTGCTTAAGTGTCTGTTAAGGGTGAAAAAGCAGTGATTGTTTAGTGCACATTACCGAGAATAGAATGTGAAAGTTAAACAGAATTAATAAAGCGTAGATTCTAATTTTATTGTCATACCTATTAAATTAAATTTAAGGCAACCTTAATAATATAAAATAAATATAATAGGTGATTTTAAAATGATGGATGCAGTAAGTGATATATCAAGTACATGTGAAAACAATATGAAATCAAAAAACAATGATTATGAATCAGATGATGATTTTAATAGCGAAGATGAACAAATTGACGTCATTTGCGAAAACAACGAACTAACCAACAAATATATAGATAAAAGAGTTGTCAATCTTAGCCTAAACGATAGATTGTATGTATACGATCATAAAAGAAATATTTTCCCTCCAAAAACAACTGCAAATAATAAAACTTTCTGTTGCAGTAGTGAACTAAAATTTTCTCATAGTGTGAAGAACCACAGTGCAAATAATAGTAAAAGTAAAACATTTCTCATCGATAATATTTTAGGCAATAACAAAGACAACAATGATACAGATCACTCTGCAGAACAAGAGAGTGATAGTTTAGAGGAAAATGCGGATGAACATAACGGTAAGTTGTGACTTGTGAATCATAGAAAACATGTGATAGGAGCGTTTATACCGAGCGGCGGCTCCCTCACACTTAAAAACATACGTACATTTATGGGGTAGGCAGAGCGTAAACGACTTAAACAAAGGTCGTTCCGCCACGTCTGACAAAGTTTTGAGGGTTATTTAAGATAGATTTGTAGGTATATTGCAGAAGTGACAGGTTGTCAGCCCATCGCCTAAATAACAATATACTAAAACCCTTGTATCCCTAAGCTGGTTTTTACAGCATGCCCGGGAGGATATGCAGCTAGCCCATTATATGATTTTCTCTCGCTCCCAGGCCAGCATGGAAGAACTCTATGGAAGAACTTAATCATTAATCGCAAAATATTGACTTTTTAAAACTTTGTCTACTACTTCATTTTTATTTAACGCTAAAGATTTTTTAGAAATAATTAATTGAGGAGCAAATAAATACTATACCTCGCACTTACTATCGAAATTATTAATTATTATAAGTAATAACAGCCGTTTTTGCCCCCCTCTTAACGCGACGGCAAAATGCTGTTTTGTAATATTGGTTCTTTGGTTCCTTATATTAATATTACCAGGAAAAAAGTACGTGTAGTTTAGAAAATCGCTACAGTTATTCATTAAGATATCCAGATGAAGATATTGAAAATCCTCAACCTATTAGTCTCCGTGGTCTAGTGGCTAGTGTCTCCGTGGTCTAGTGGCTAGTGCCATGGACTCCTGATCCGGAGGTCCTGGACTCCTGATTCCCAGGGGGGAACACACAAAGTTGATATTTGAGAATTTATCACTTTGTGAATTTTTCCCCAGTTTGGTTAGGACATTGCAGGCTGAATCACCTGATTGTCCGAAAAAGAAAAAGATTTCGTGCTTCAGAGGGCACGTTAAGCCGTCGGTCCCGGTCGCTGTCTTTGATAGTGGTCGTTACTCAAACCATGTCAGAGGCCTGATAGTTGTGCTACTAGGCGGTAAAAACTCTGATACCAGGGTTCATCGGGTCGATAGACTTGATACCCACTCGACAGAAGAAGAAGTGTGTGGGGGGCAATGGTGCCCTTTTTCGGTCTATTGCTCATAAGTAAAAAACATGCACGAATATAATTACGGTTATTTCTAGAAAAACATTATTCATAAAATTTTCTTTAAAAGTAAAAGGTCTATTAGCGGAATGTTATAATTAGTTGCCTCTCGCGACATGATCTAGAAGGATATACAGATTTTTTCTCAGGTTATTGAATGAAACTTTATATAGAATGTTTTTCTAGAAGTAACCATAATGATATTCATGCAGAATTTTCCCATATTATGAGCAAATTTCTAAAAAAAAAACTGAGCTTCTCCTACCCTTTGAAGCTCGGCTGTCACCTTGTCACTGGTTACCTCAAGGAACAACTGTAGCAATTTTCAAAACAACAGGTATTTTTATCCTGATTGTCTGTTATCGGAATAATATTCTCACACTATAAGAGCATTCATCACATATATAAAAAGCGGAGCTCTATGCATACCTACTAAAACTAAACTTATACATACTGAAAAAGTTGTAACTATTTTGTAACGGAATCTATATTGAACTTAGGTACTATATAAAACTATCTACAATCTGGATGAAAAACAAAAAATATCATAATGTCTTGGATCCAAGACATTTTACCCACTAAGGAAAAACCTTATTTTAAGGAAACATAATTAATAACAAATTCGCAGAGTATCATCACTACATAGTATAAAACAAAGTCGCTTTTTCTGTCCCTATATATGCTTAGATCTTTAAAACTACGCAAGTCTTTTAATGGATAGAGTGATTCAGGAGGAAGGTTTATATGTATAATACATGCATAATATAGTAGAGAAACACTGATGATTTCCGTGCAAAGAAGGGGCGGGTCGCTAGTAATAAATAAATAATCAAAAAATAAATTTCTACCAAAATTATAGAATTTTTCACTTACTTATTGATCGGTCATGATTTACAGATTTTAAATAATTTTAAATGTTTGTAAATTTAATTTGATTGATTATAGTTTATAGACTGTTTATTGTAATTATTTACCCTGGGCTGTTATTACTATCATCTCATGTTACAGTACCCTAACCTGACCTAACCGGGCTCATGTGTAAGGAACTATTATTTTATTATATTGATCATTGGTCGATGAAAGAACACATGAAAGGTGACTTGCCTTTGTCTTTAAAACGTAAACTCGTGGACGTATGCATTCTCCCAGTATTTACCTACGGAGCTCAGACTTGGTCTTTGACGGAAGCTCAGAGGTCCAGACTCGCGGTTTGCCAGAGAGCCATGGAGCGCAGTATGTTGGGTACAAAACGAATCGACAGGGTCCGGAACACTGTACTGCGCTCTAAAACTCAAATTGCTGATGTGACCCATGCATCTGCTAAGCTGAAGTATGATTGGGCCGGCCACGTCTGCCGCATGCCGGATGAAATGTGGGCAAAAATCACTACACAGTGGAAGCCACCGACTGACAGAAGGCGACGCGGCAGACCGAGACGACGATGGCGAGACGAGCTGGACGCCTTCAGCAAGTCATGGCCGGAAGAGGCGCAAAATAGGGAGGCATGGGGGGAGAGGAGAGAGGCCTTTGCCCAGCAGTGGGACACATAACGGCTACATAAGATAAGATAAGATTGATCATCTTATGTACTCACATGAAGCAATAAGGAACTACGACTATAGAATGCGAGAGGAATGCATTTCATTAGATTAGCTCCTATTTTTTGGTTTTAATAAACAACTATCTTTTAGTCCCGAAATTCACCGGCGGCTAAGTGAGTTATTCCCATTTGAATGAAGCTTTCTCCTGCGGTCAAAAGTAGCCTATGTCCGTTTCGTTCCGTTGGTATATATAAACCTTCCTCTTGTATCACTATATCTATTAAAAACACCGCATCAAAATCCGTTGCGTAGTTTTAAAGATCTAAGTACACATAGGTACAGACAGCGAGAAGCGACTTTGTTTTATAATTATTTATCATTGGCCTTATGCTTCTTTGACATACATACATACATATAATCACGCCGTTATCCCTAATGGGGTAGGCAGAGCGTAAACGACCTAAACAAAAGTCGTTCCGCCACGTCTAACAAAGCTTTGAGGGTTATTTAGGATAGATTTGTTGGTATATTGCTGTAGTGATAGGTTGTCAGCCCGTCGCCTAAATTGCAATATACTAAAACCCTCCGATCCCTTAGCTGGTGTTTACTGCATGCCCGGGAGGAAATGCAGCTTGCACATTCTATGTTTTTCTGTCGCTCCCAGTCCAGCATTGAAGAAAAGAAGCATGCTTCTTTGACAGTCTATTTAATTATTATTTATTATGTAGTGATCTTTGACAGTCTATTTAATTATTATTTATTATGTAGTGATCTTTGACAGTCTATTTAATTATTATTTATTATGTAGTGATCTTTGACAGTCTATTTAATTATTATTTATTATGTAGTGATCTTTGACAGTCTATTTAATTATTATTTATTATGTAGTGATCTTTGACAGTCTATTTAATTATTATTTATTATGTAGTGATCTTTGACAGTCTATTTAATTATTATTTATTATGTAGTGATCTTTGACAGTCTATTTAATTATTATTTATTATGTAGTGATCTTTGACAGTCTATTTAATTATTATTTATTATGTAGTGATCTTTGACAGTCTATTTAATTATTATTTATTATGTAGTGATCTTTGACAGTCTATTTAATTATTATTTATTATGTAGTGATCTTTGACAGTCGATTTAATTATTATTTATTATGTAGTGATATATTAGCATGAATTTCATCTTACAGTGTCGTCCACCTCAACCTGCCCGGATCTGACCGCTGCTCTGGGTGACTCGGGTCTACTGGCTGGACACGCATACGCACACTGGCTGGCTGCACACCAACCCTCGTCATCTTTCTATGGTAAGTGGGGTGATGGGTCGAATAGCTGCACTTTATCCCAATGATTCTAGTGGTCTAACTCCATGCTAGACTGGGAGCGAGAGAAAAATATAAAATGTATCAGCTGCATTTCCTCCCGGGCTGTAAAAACCAGCTAAGGGATCCGAGGGTTTCTATATATTGCAATTTAGGCGATAGGCTGACAACCTGTCATTACAGTAATATACCTACAAATCTATCTTAAATAGCCCTCAAACCTGTGTCAAACGTAGTGGAACGACCTTTGTTGAGGTCGTTTACGCTCTGTCTACCCCATTAGGGATAAAGGTGTTATTATATGTATGTTTCTAGTGGTCTAAGCCATCGGCTCAGGATCCGCAGGTCCTAAGTGAGATCCTAGCTAGAACATAAAAAAAGTCTCTACATCTATATGTATATGATTCTATAATCAGCAGCACCGCACCTAAACTAGACAAAGTAAAAGATAAAATCAGACACTGAAACGAAAAAGATAATGTCTATGAACCCCAAACAACTAAATGAATATCCCAAATAAAACTAATTCAGTAACCACCGAGACACCCCATAAGCACGGTAATGCAATAACACACGTTACCACAGATTTAAAGTAGATACCGCATGTTATTTAGATACAGTATGAAAACCGAGCGTGACACTTTTTATAGGAAGCTACGCCATTTTTGAGAGATCAGAAAGCGACGCCATTGATTTGAGTTAAGATTTAGTTGTGTCCTCAAGCAATCGGTACCACTGACAGAGGTTTATGGAATGCAAATTGTTGTAAATGAACTTTTGTATGTTGTTATGTATTACTGCTATCGATTCGTAGAGCGCATAACATAACATCTTGACTAAAATTATTGGCGTCCCTTTATGTTATCTCATAACAGAAAATTACAGGCATAGACTGATATTAATTAAGTCCTGATTTTTCAAACTACGAATGGGTACCATTGTGAGGAGTATAAGTCTCCTTAAGATGACGATATGGCCTAAGTAGCGCCCCCATCAGTAAAACAACTCACTGCAACAAAGTAAATCGACATACCGGTCCAACAGTTTCAAGTAATAGTAATAAAGATAATTTAGAACCTTATAAATAAGTGATTCATAGTTTGTTGTGAAAAAATTCGAATAACGGCCACCAACAGCAATTCTTTTTTCTGTTACTACAACGAAATATGAATTACAAATTTTAAGGTTCTAAATTATCTTAATTACTATTATTTAAAGCTGTTGGACCGGATTTTCGATTCACTGCGATTTTAGTGAGTTATGATGTTTTTACTGATGGCCTGGCCACTTAGGCCATATCGCAACCATTTTGAAATTGAAATCGCGCCGCTGTGTTATGGCGGCTTATAAGAATGTTCGGACGAATGTCTTGCGCTATCTAGACAATTCTCTAACTCTGTGCGCGCTATGATCGCATGCAATGATATCGCGTGCGAGTCGCGGGTGCGAGTTTTCGCACGCGCTCGCACGCAATGCGAGATTCAAGTGTTTATTGTTTATCTTATTCGTATTGGGGTGATGCTGATGGGTAACTATTAACTGGTAGATAAGTATTTTAAGTCTTCCATGCTGGCGTGGGAGCGAGATAAAAACATAGAATGTGCCAGATGCGTTTCCTCCCGCGCATTCTGTAAAATCCAAAGATTCTGAGGGTAGTATATTGTAATTTAGGCGATGGGCTGGCAACCTGTCCCTACAGCAATAAACCTACAAATCTATCTTAAATAACGCCCATAACTTTGTCAGACGTGGCAAAAAAAAAGGACCTTTGTTTAGGTCGCTAACGCTCTGCCTACCCCATTACGGATAAAGGCGTAATTGTATGTATGTATGTATAAGTATTTCGATTATATCCAGAAAACGAATTTAAGATACTTTATATCTCAGCAAAATAACTAGTCCTGATTATAACAAAAAACGTGGCTATATGGGGTATAAGGGACAGAATCCCACACAATGAAATTCTTGCAGGAATTGACAAAAAAGGCTTTTCCAAAATATCCAACTCAATCAAACAATTTGTATAAAATTGTCGTTTTTTTTTCACTACCTAAAAGAATGTCCTCGTAAAAGTTGCTCAGTTTTGTTGACTGAGCAACCCCTATCAGTTTGTGGGATGCTGGTATCAGAACGGCAATACGAATTCTAATACTACAACAACTATTTCATTATGTTGTTATATCTAATAGCTAAAATTTTTAGAAACAAGATCTTCGATTAAAAGACATGACACTTTGTTTACCTTTATTCTAAAACTGAGTTAGAAATACTATAGATTAGGTAGTTGATATTAGATAGCTGTAAAGCTAGGGTACTAGTATAGTATTATATTATCTGTGGCTAGGGAGATGATGAAAGTAGAAATTTACTTTTAACCCGACTAGAGTCACGCGCACACCGGCATATGCGCCAAAGAGCTCCAAATGTCCAGTACATACCTGTAGTAAATGACCATAGAGCTTTCTGTCTAAGGGTAGTATTTGTAATCAGTTCTCATATGTGACAGTGAGGTTGAAATCGTATCAGAAATGTAATTTCAGTACAAACTGGCCTGTCAAATACATACTTAATATTGGTCTCAACTTTGAGATCGCTTCATAAATACGAGGCTTATTAGGTTTATTAATCTCGATATTTGTGTCATGTCAGATCTGTAGCGTAGCCCAAAATTAGGTACCTACGCGTATTGGAAATTACAGAAAGCAGTCCTACAGAATTTTACACTGGCTGGATATTAGATTCTTCCATGCTGCTCTGGCAGCGAGAGAAAGACAAACAATCTGTCAGCTGCATTTCCTCCCGGGCATGATTTAAAAAACATCTAAGGGATCCGAGGGTTTCAGTATATTGTAATTTAGGCGATGGGCTGACAATATATCACTACAGCAATATACCTACAAATCTATCTTAAATAAATAACCCTCAAGACTTTGTCAGACGTGGCGGAACTACTTTTGTTTAGGTGATATGGGGTATATATCACACCTAATGGGGTAGGCAGAGCGTAATCGTTTACATTAGGGATAAAGGTGTGATTTTATGAATGGAAGTAGGTATGGACATTAGAAAAACGTGACCAGCTTACATACATACGTCCTACCAGTGTGCGGACATATTCCTACCTCTAAATACCACATCGTCTTGTTTGTGGAGAGCACAGTGACATTCGTCAAGTCCACGGCACTTCGGAGGCTATAAAATTAGCACCCGGGTGACACATCTGAGAAAGTTGCGCTGGGGGTCTTCTTCACAAGCTGAGGGGTAATAGGGATGAGCTTGACTTTAAAGGCCGCTGTCCATTCGTTTGTAAAACAAGGACTGATGTAACAGTATTTCCAATTCGGTTTTAGAATAAAGGTAAACCAAGTTTCATGTTTTTTATTCAAAAACACATTTCAAACATAAGTTATACATACATACATATAATCACGCCTTTATCCCTAATGGGGTAGACAGAGCGTAAACGACCTAAACAAAAAAGTTTTGAGGGTTATTTAAGATAACTTGTAGGTACATTGCTGTAGTGACAGGTTGTTAGTCCATCGCCTAAATTACAATACACTGAAACCCTCGGATCTCTTAGCTGGTTTTTACAGCATGCCCGAGAGGAAAAGCAGCTGGCAAATTCTATGTTTTTCTTTAGCTCCCAAGCCAGTATGGAAGTATATACGTGTGCATAAGTTATACATACATACATACATATAATCACGCCTTTATCCCTAATGGGGTAGGCAGAGCGTAAACGACCTAAACAAAGGTCGTTCCGCCACTTCTGACAAAGTTTTGAGGGTTACTAAAGATAGATTTGTAGGTATATTGCTGTAGGGACAGGTTGTCAGCCCATCGCCTAAATTGCAATATACTGAATCCCTTAGATCCCTTAGCTGGTTTTTACAGCATACCCGGGAGGAAATGCAGCTGGCACATTGTATGTTTTTCTCTCGCTCCCAGGCCAGCATGGAAAAAGGATATAATAAAACAGAAAAGCTAAGCTCTTTTCAAATGTTATCGTATTTATTGGAAGGTAAAGTCTAGCGGACTTTAGAACTGAGACTTGACAACAGTAGGTAGATGAAACAAATTGGGAATACTGTAATTGCGAGTGTAACTTTTCCCAATGAAAAGTGATCGGCTAACTAGTTTGTATTGAAAAAAAGGTTAGCCCTCGACGTTTCGATCCTATACGAGGATCTTCATCAGGAGAGAAGACCGCCGCCTGCCAAGTGCAATCTTTGACTACGGCACAGATAATATAATACTATACTACAGTTCGCTGCCCGCTGCGCCCGCGCCGACAGCACGGCTTTCTTCCCAACTTTTCCCCGCAAACTGTCTGCAGAGAAAGGATGCGCAAATATCAAAAGATTTCCTGAGGTCAAAAAATTAAATAGCTTATTAAGACTTCGGACGCTCGGTTTGTATAGAAAACACGCATAGGCGAACATACAGAAAACGCTTCTCTGCGCGTAGAAGCGGTATCTGCTAGCCCGCGCGCTGATTTTCCATTTTAAAATGACCACCTCTATAAGACAATTTAGAAAAGCAAAAAAAAACAGTTCCTGAAAGAATGTCCATACAAAATGTCCACCTCTATCAGACAACTTGTATGTAAAAGCAAAAAAAAAAGTGGGACGCTATCGGTTTAATAAGATAAGAAAAAAAAATCCTGGTTTAAGTTGTTCAGTGTCGTTGAATGAGCAACTACTATCAGTTTATGGGATGTTGTCCCTTACACTCCGTTTGACGTATAGATAGAAATCAAAGCCGGCCATCACTAGCTGTAAGGTAGGTACTTCATTTAGTAGCACCGTCGTGGCGTTACGCAAACAGATCTCTCTAACACCGCACTAATCGGAATCGACGCAGTGTTAAGTGGCTTTAAACACAACACGGTGTTTGCAGAGTTGTGCCTGCGTTGGGTTGTTCCACACTGCTCTGTTTGACGGTCCTTTATGTGTAAAGGAGAGATAGATATTGAAATACACTAACTGCTAGACACTACAACACAGTAGTACCGCCTCCTTGAGAACACAACTTAACTAAATCTTGACTAAAATTGTTACCGTCCCTTTCTGTTCTCATAGGATAGAGAAGGACAGATTTTTTGTGCATACTAATTACCCCCTTAGTATAGTGTGGCTGATTTTCTCACCACAATGGCAAATCACTAAACTTCAAAATAAAGGCTTTTTATTCAGAGCCAGCAGTCACAGATGTTTCCATCAATATCGAGGGTTTTTCTACGAGTAAAAGCAGATCTCCTCAAAAACTTCTGTGACCAATAAAGTGTCATGTACTGTGTGCCCCAAAACTACTGAGTACTTACCCGTAGCCGTTTTTTTTTTTTTTGATCACTTAAACCCATGCTCAAAATTGATAGCGAATGCGAAAACAAATGTCTTTCGTATGCGAATTTTGATTCTAGGAATTCAAAAATACAGCCCCTAGCTGTCGTCAGTTCAATACAAGGATAGTGGATCTTTCACCGTTTGGGCCTGAACTTCTTGCGTTTTATCAAGTAATTTACACAAATTGGAAAACTGAGAAAAAACTATGTTTTTATAACTCATGTATTTCTACGAACGGACTCTGACAATATTGACAAGAAAGAAGAAAATCATAAGAAAATATACTACTCAAATGAGATTTCCAACAGGATCGATAAATATGGAACGCAGTGGCATAACGTATAGTGGTGATACTGATGGGTGGTTGGTGAGAGTGTGATGTGACTGACTGGTAACCAAGCTTTGACATGTCGGACAAGCGTTTTATGATATTGAGTTAGTGACGGTGGCACGAAGTTTATAAGCAAATTGCCAGTTGTCAGATAAATGGTTTTTTTTTTTTTTTTTTTTAATGGACCTGTTTGCAAAATACTACAAAGTGTATATAATGCGTCACCGGGCTAAAGCGGGGAGTTGCTACACGCAATCTACACCCTTAATGAAATGGCAACTGCCTAAGGGCGCCCACTAGGGCTCGAACTTTGGCTTATGGCGTTGCCTGGGGACTCCTTATCGGAGAGAATCTGCCCGGTACGTGCCGGTAAACCCCAAAGTGGGGAGCAAAGGAGGGACCTCCGCGACCCCGCCGGCGGGGTGCGCGGTTGCTGGAAGAGCTTGTGCAGAGTGTGGCTCGACTAATATTGGCAGCATTAAACGCAAGGGTAATTTGGTCATCGCCGTCGGTAAGGACATGCCTTCGTTTGTAACGAGTCGCAGGTTGGGGAACGTAGTTAGAGGCGCTAACTACAAGATCAGATAAATGGAATGATGATTGTTTGCCAATCGGCCGACACAGATACATCTTTTATTGCAGAAAAACTGAGAAACTATGTAAAGCGAGTTACTGACAGTACAATTCTGCATTATTCCTTTTTTTCTATAGAGGATGGAACAAAGCCCATAACTATCACACTCACTCACAAACAAAGTTTTGCATCATATTATTAGCTCCTCGTCATTCTTGACAACAAATCGCCCTAAAAAAATACCACATTTGTAAAAACAAGTGTAAATAACAAAATAAACTACATCTTCGATAAATTCCCGACATACGTGGCTGTCACCAGGGCCGTGCTAAGGCGGGGCGCAAACAGAAATATTGTATTCTTTGTGGATGTCGCGGCAACTGTTTGCGCACACTTTAGCGCGAAGTCGCGACCACCACCGGCCGACGGCGGGCTGAGGCATGGACTTAGGAATTAAGAAAAAAATATAAAACAAGGTGTAAGGGGCAGCTTCCTACAAACCACAACATAGGACAATTTTAATTAAGCAGCGTACTTTGACTACAAAACTCACTCGATAGATTGAAGAACAGGATTAACTTTATTAAAACGATCTATTATTTTATTTTAATCTTACCTAGTTTTGATCCAACAAATTAATTATTTGAGGATGGGTAGAGTACTAACTAAATAGTAAACACCTAATCTGTAATAGACCTTGTTATCGTCTATTATGGTTATCCAAATGCTTATAAAAGCAATTCAATTTAGTTTTTGGACGTTTACATAATTTGCAAAAAAAAGCCTACTAACAATTTTGCGTTAGGTAAGCTATATTTTCCTCACGGTCACGACTGCCGCCGCTATGCCATTCTTGTGGTTGTGCGTGTGGAACGCACGCTTTTGTGTGTATTAACGGCGCTTTTGCACCAGTCTGAATCCATATCCGAATGTTTCTGATCCGAATTGACCCTCCTAGTAAATGTACGACAGCTTGCGCAACGTTCATATGGAAATTATACGGACACCATTCGGATACGTACCGAATACGGAACATTGCAAAACCGCTCTAAAGCAATGTACATTTACACACACAAGTATCGCAAAGCGACAGTCGTGACATAAAACAACTGTAACTAAGGCTCGTAATTATGAAACGATCTCAAAACTTGAGAGCAATATTAGTATGGATTTGACAAGCCAGTTTGTACTGAAATTACATTTCTGATACGAACTCAAAATCGCTGGCACGGATGAGTGCTGATTATAAATACGGCCCTAAGTCCGCCCCCGTTCCTGTTCCTCTGTCAGTGTCATTGTCAATTCGTCGAAGATTCGTCCGGCCCACGAATTACGACTGCTCGTGTTGACTTGTGGTGTTGACTGTACAAGTTACTGGGCACAGGCTGGCCATTTTTAACAGTTAACACCCTTTTCACATTTGTAACGTGGTTGCGATTGTAATCAAACTTCAAGTCCATTTATTGAAGACTTGGCTTGGTGTACCTACTTGTTTTGGAGATACTTGAAAATTGTAGCGTGATATTACTTTGTTTTTAAAAAGCCGAATAATTGTAACTGTTAAACAAAGGCCTGCCGTTTTTAATTTTCACTGTTTTCTGTAATGAAAGTGTCGAATAAATATATAGAGCCGATTATGTTGAAGACACAACTTAACTAATTTTAGTTTAATTCTGTCACGTTCTAACAATTATTAATTCAAAAAGAGACAGCAACATAACAGTTGATTGTAGTCCCGTCAGTGTGACGATTATTGCTTTTAATAAGACGACACCATCTAGTATCCTATATAGCCGTCTTATTTTAAGTGTTTGACGTAGCTTTGACAAGATTATAAACAGCTGTTGTGTTACTGTGTCCCTTTTTATTAAAATATTAGTACGTGACAATATTAAAATAAAATTTGTTAAGTTGTGTCTACAACGAACCGGTACCATTGTGCATACAGATAAAGTCTAGAATTCGATAGAATTTAACACCGTTTTGATTTTACGCAGACGACAAAACAAGAAGGCCTCGACGAGCGGGTCCGGAACGCAAACCCCGCCAAGCCTACAGCGCCAAACAGCTGGAGCGCCTTGAATCCGAGTTCAAGCTTGATAAGTACCTGAGCGTCTCCAAACGAATGGAGCTGTCCAAAGCACTTAGCCTCACAGAAGTTCAGGTAAATAAAAGTAACACTCCCTTACACTGGAGTCAGGCGCCAAACAGCTTGCTGTGTTCCGTCGGTGCGTGAGTGTGTCAGTGCCATAACAGGCGTCTTCTGGGTGACTTCGCTCCATCATCGACTCTGTCACGGTCATCCTTGACCTTGTGCCTAGAAGCAAAAGCAAACCCATTTCTAATAAATAAATAAAAAAGTTATTCCAAACGTAGGACGAATTGCAGCTGCAGTGTGCGTGTTTCTTGGACCGCTTTTATTCATTTATTTAACAGTTTATAAAATATCATAAAATCAGAACATAAAAAACAAGGACCCAACCGAAAAGGCACTGCTTATTTCTATAGTCTTACAGCAGAACTACTTACATGCACATTTGCATTGTTTAGATTCATATAACATTCAATAAGTTTCCACATAATGCATGTTGAAGAATAAATTATTCATTGCTAACGCTTTGTTAAGTCTAAATTTTAACTGAAATGACATTATTGGCATCCCTCATGTTAGAAAATGACAGGTGACCATTTTAGTTAAAAGTTGGTGATTTTGTATACAAACGAATTGCCTCCATTATTTAATTCCATTTCAGATCAAAACCTGGTTCCAGAACCGCAGGACGAAGTGGAAGAAACAGCTGACGTCGCGGCTGAAGATAGCGCAGAGGCAAGGGTTATTCCCTGGGCAAATATTCGGGCACACTCCTCAGGCATATTCCCTTTTGAACCCGTATGCGTACGCGCCACTTGGCTGCGTATTTACGCCAGTGACTTTGCCGTCTTCACCGCCGTAAGGTTTTTGTGAACTCTACAAATTTAAGTGATTTGAATGGACTGTTCTAAAATTGTAGTAAATTTTCTTTAAAGAAATATATATATCCAAGGCACTCAGCCTCACAAAAGTGCAGTTCAAAGCTTGGTTCCAAAACCGCAGGACGAATTGGGAGAAACAGCTGACGTCGCGTCTGAAGATAGCTCAGAGGCAAAGTTATTATTCCCTGGACAAATTCGTTGTAAGGTTTTTTGTGAATGTTGTGCCAATTAGTGATTTGCGGTATGCTCATGGACTCTTTTGGACATCTAGATTTTATGATTGTAAATAAAGTGAATGTTAGGATGACTGTAATATAGTTCATAATTACCTGCTTGGGATAAACCTAAATCTCACAATTGCATCATTTTGTAAAAAAGTTGTCCTTTTCGTTTTATGGCTAGGTTAAACAGTTTTAACGCTAAATATGTTCTATAATAAAAATCTCGTTATCTATATTTTAATCAAAATAACTAAATCTCAACTGCCAGGCCGTAGCGCGCGTTAATATAAAAAATATTTCAATTCCATTTCCGGCGATTTTTTTATATCTCAAAATGTATACTTGCTTGCTTGTGGACCTTAATCTGCCAATGTTTAAAATGTAATAAAATACCACCTACTTAGTGTAATTGCGTCAGTTAAAGCAAATATCCGACTATTTACGAAATACAGTGTTAAGTATTTTAATTGCCCCGCGAAATGTACAATAACTCGCTATTTTTGACACCTCGCCAGTCGTTATAATACAGTAGGTCCAACACGGTTCTCAATGAACGTGAGCGGGGACGCTGCAGTATACCGGGTGTAAGGGACAGCGTCCCGCATACTGATAGAGGTTGCTCAAACACGGAAACTGAACAACTTTCACCGGGTTCTTCTTTCAGGAGATGAAAAAGAAAATACCTACCAATACAAAATTACCACCTCGATCAGACATTTACTTGAAAAAAAAACCTGGTGATCTTTTTCCTGAAAGAATTTCCATACAAAATGTCTACTACCTCTGTCAGACAATGTGAATAGAAAAACCAAAAAGAAAGACACTACCTGATAGAATTTCCTGGTGATAGTAGTTCAGTTTCGTTGACTGGCCAACCCCTATCAGGTTGCGGGGCGCTGTCCCTTACACCCCGTATGGAGAACTGTCAAATTAATATCAAATCTCAAGATGGCGGCGTTAGTTCCTTTTTCCACCACGTTCATTTAAAGCGTGGTCGCACTGTATGTGTGTAGCCTAGATCGGAGACAAATGTTTGAGTGTTTCTACTTACTGCATATTCGTATTGCATTACGTAAAACGAATATTGTATCGATTCGTCTTTTTGTTAGAGTTATATTGGTTAAGTCGTGATTTTTACAACTACGAATTGGCACCAATATTACTAAATTTAAATTAAGCTGTTTGAAAATGCTACAGATTCGTAGTTGCAAAAATCTCGACTTAACTAATATAAGTCTACACATGTCAGTTTATATCTTGAGAGAACAGGAAGAGAGAGAGGATCGAAGATGGGTGTCGGAATTATGTACTCTTCATAAAATTGTAAATGGTAATTTTTACTATTACGTGCTGGCAAAATTAAACTTTAGTGTACCAACTAGGTCAATGCGCATTCCACAAGTTTTTAGGTTACCGTCTTCAAATAATAATGTTTCTTACAATAATCCTTTATGGAGAATGTGTAGAAGTTATAATAAAGAATGCGCTCACACTGACATATTCAATTGCAGTCTAAATTCTTTTAAGTCACAACTGTATAACAGTATTAAAAACAATGTTTAGGTACCTTTATTATATTTTTTTGTAAAAAAATCACTTTCAAACCGTTATTTTTTATGAGTGTTCTCTTTTTATTTTATATCTTAACTGTTTGGTAAATGTTGTGTACAATTGTAATAGGACCTCAGATTTATGATTTAATTTTTTTTATTATTTCTACCTTGTTATTTGTCTGTAGTCTGTAATTGTACCTACCCAAATAACAAAATAAGAAACGGCAATAACTTTAGTCAAGATTTAGTTAAGTTTTGCGCTCTACGAATCGATAGCAGTGTCTTTGATGGAAATATTCTATTAACAAGCCGATTTAAAAAAAAAAGTAGACTTACACTTTGATCACTTTTTTATATTGAAGTACCGTTCAATAAGATTTTTAAAATTAAGCTCAGAATAACAGTAAATTCATGTAAATATTATAATAGACACCTTAGTATGTATGTATAGCGCTGGACTCAACAAGTTTGTTTAGGAGATACTCGTAAGACAGTAGAATAAAAAAGTGCAATAAATTATAATAACAATCATTAATTGCGTTTAAATTAATTTTATTTAAGATAAGTACTAACTTAACATCCGCTAAGAAGAAGACTCAGTCACTAGATTAATTATTTCTAATTTATTTAATATATATAAATAAGTACTTTTATTATTAATTCAAATATATTTAACATCAAAATAAGTATTTTAATTTTATTAGTTATTCATCTCATCACTCGTCAAACAAATGTGATAAAATATAATATTGCTGTTCACTCACAACACAAATATTTGAATTTGATTATGTTTTTTGTTTCGTGACTTCTAATGAACTGCTATAAAAAAATAAACTGATCTCCGTGGCAAGTGGCAGGTGGGTAGAGACCATCGCAGTCAGCCCCGCCAAACCCTAGCGCCGAGGATGTGGGCTTCGGAGGGCACGTTACATTATTGATCTCCGTGGCAAGTGGCAGGTGGGTAGAGACCATCGCAGTCAGCCCCGCCAAACCCTAGCGCCGAGGATGTGGGCTTCGGAGGGCACGTTACATTATTGATCTCCGTGGCAAGTGGCAGGTGGGTAGAGACCATCGCAGTCAGCCCCGCCAAACCCTAGCGCCGAGGATGTGGGCTTCGGAGGGCACGTTACATTATTGATCTCCGTGACAAGTGGCAGGTGGGTAGAGACCATCGCAGTCAGCCCCGCCAAACCCTAGCGCCGAGGATGTGGGCTTCGGAGGGCACGTTACATTATTGATCTCCGTGGCAAGTGGCAGGCAGGTAGAGACCATCGCAGTTAGCCCCGCCGATACCTAGCGCCAAGGATGTGGGCTTCGGAGGGCACGTTACATTATGATGTGGGCTTCGGAGGGCACCTTACATTATTGATCTCCGTGGCAAGTGGCAGGTGGGTAGAGACCATCGCAGTTAGCCCCGCCGATACCTAGCGCCGAGGATGTGGGCTTCGGAGGGCACGTTACATTATGATGTGGGCTTCAGAGAGCACGGTACATTATTGATCTCCGTGGCAAGTGGCTGGTGGGTATAGGCCATCGCAGTCAGCCCCGCCGAGCCCTGGCGCCGAAGATGTGGGCTTCGGAGGGCACGTTACATTATGATGTGGGCTTCGGAGGGCACGTTAGATAATTGATCTCCGTGGCAAGTGGCAGGCAGGTAGAGACCATCGCAGTTAGCCCTGCCGATCCCTAGCGCCGAGGGTGTGGGCTTCGGAGAGCACGTTACATTATTGATCTCCGTGGCAAGTGGCAGGTGGGTAGAGACCATCGCAGTCAGCCCCGCCGAGCCCTAGCGCCGAAGATGTGGGCTTCGGAGGGCACGTTACATTATGATGTGGGCTTCAGAGAGCACGGTACATTATTGATCTCCGTGGCAAGTGGCTGGTGGGTATAGGCCATCGCAGTCAGCCCCGCCGAGCCCTAGCGCCGCCGCCTGCAGCGCGCCTAGGGCTCCGCCCCGAGTCCACGCCACGCCCGCGCTGAAAAATAATTGAGTCTGAGGCCCGTAATTATAATTAACTTTCAAGAGCGACAGCGGGTTTGAGTTTGTATCAGAAATGTAATTTTAGTTCAAATTAGCCTGTCAAATCCAAACTTAATATTACTCTCAATCTTGAGATCGCTATATAAATACGAGCCTAAGTGTAGCAATTCAACTAAAATACAAGATGTAACTATAGGTATAGAGGACGTTAATGTTATTATTGCGTAGCCATAGATCAGGGGATGTTTTAGTTTTTGTAAGGATCTTTTTGCAAAAAAAGAAAGTGTTTCTTCATCGTTACCAAAACATCCCCTAAGCTATGGCAATTAAATTAAACCTGTATATTCTGTGTCTAGCCAGCGCCAGCTAGATGGGTGGACCAACTCAAGGAGGCGGCTGGAGGCCAGATACACGGAGCGGTATATTTGGCACCGGACCAAGTAGAAAAAATTTACATACAGTCACTATCCTCAGCATTGAGGAAATATTGAGGGAAACTATAGAAAGAATATTCTGTGTTCATATCTACTTCCATGCTGGACTGGGAGCGAGAGAAAAAAATAGAATGTGCCAGCTGCATTTCCTCCCGTGCATGCTGTAAAAACCAGCTAAGCAATCCGAGGGTTTCAGTATATTGCAATTAAGGCGATAGGTTGACAACCTGTCACTGCAATATACCTACAAATCTATCTTAAATAATCCTCAACAGTTTGTCAAACGTGGCGGAGTGACCTTTGTTTAGGTCGTTCCTACCCTGCCTACCCCATTAGGGATAAAGACATGATTATATGGTAATACTCACTGCCAAACAGGAAGCCAGTACCGACTGGAATCCCTCAGTTCCCTGGCCCGCTTATTCCCAACGCATAGAGCTCGATACAAACATTCTATGGACCTCGGTTTGAGAGCAATCAGCGCATATTTAGCCACGGTATTGAAAGATGACAGAGAGTTCTTCGACCGTGATTGGTTGCGCCGTGATTGGTCGCGACGTGATTGTTCGTGCTGTGATTGGTCGCGACGTGATTGTTCGTGCTGTGATTGGTCGCGCTGTGATTGGTAAGACTCTCGTTTGAAACGGATGACGTCATCCACATTGACCTGATCTCCTCCGTTGTCAACCATTTGCATAACTTGCGGTGGTTGTTGATTCTGAAATTGAAAATTAAATTATGTTTTTTAGAATTTGCAAACTAGTAGAGCTATGCTTTAGGTAAAGTAAATAGCTCCTAAATTGCAATACGCCGAAACCTTCGTCACCTTCTACTGGTTCCAAAAGTATTCCCGGAAAGAAAAGCAGCTAAAACATTCAAATTTTTTCTATCTCAGCATTGAAAATTTCACAAAGTGATAGACTGACAAATATCAATTTTGTGTTTCCTACTGGGAATCGAACCCACCACCTTCGAATCAGGAGCCCATAGGTCAGACCACAGAGGCAGTTTACTTACCATGGTAATACACATGCATACTTGCAGTACGAACATCCCAAATGAAAGGAACGCGATTCCAGTGAGGGATATATCGAAGAGGTCGTTGAGTCCGAGGCCGTGGCTCTCTCGTTCCACCACGTACTCTTCTTCCACGTGAGGGGAGGGGTGGTGATAGAGGGGCGGCGGGGGAGGTGGCATTGAGTACTCGTAGCCTCCACCTGGGTAATAGAGATTTCTAAATCTCTAAATCTTGACTAAAATCGTTACCTATATTTTTTTGTCATGAGAGAACAGAATCGGCAACAATTTTAGTCATGATTTAGTTGAGTTGTGTCCTCAAGAAATCGGTACCATTTTTGTGACTTTTTACTTCTTCGATCGTAATTACAGGCTTTCAGGCACCAGATTCATTCCACCTTATATCGCTCGGTGTGCAAAGGACTCTGCTATTTCACTAGAATCTAGTCACTAGATCCTAGTTATTATCCTATCGATGCTATAGTCTTTACTACTAGACTACTACTACTAGATTCTAGTGGGATAGTAGTAGGAAGGTGATATAGGCTACGGTGTTGCTTACCATCAGGTGGACCCTATGCTTAGTTGCCGCTGTAGACATCAAAAAAAGAGATGTCGAGTCGATAAACATTAGCAGATAGATAAGTAACGTTTATTGCATTAAAACAAGCGTACACGTAAGCCCTTGTGCTTAGTCAGACTCACAAGAGGTTTAAACCGATGAAAATAAAACGTCTCTGACATGGTTCGTGTAATGACCACTGTCAGAGAAAGCAACCAGGCAGGACCGACGGTCCCAGAGCGCGTTATCTTTCTTAACAGACAATCAGCGCTCATATCATCCCAACCAAAGGGAGGTAAATCTCAACAAGTAATCTTATTTCTATTTTCTACCAATAAAAAGTTGTCGTCTAAAAGAAATAATATAGAAAGATACTTACTGTATTTAGCCACATCGTGATGTGCAATATCGTGATGTGCAATATCATGATGTGCAATATCATGATGTGCAATACCGTGATGAGGATCAGCGAAACCGGACAACACATGTGGATCATACTGCTCATATCCTTCCCTTGAAATTTGTCTAGGATTGGCATCAGGAAGGGCACCATTTTGAGGGCCTTGGACATTCTGAGGGACTTGTACATTCTGAGGGACTTGTACATTCTGAGGAAACTGTACATTCTGAGGGTACTGTACATTCTGAGGATACTGTACATTTTGCTGGTTTTGGAGGTCTGGCGTAAGTTGGGCGTTTGGTCCGGTTTGAGGAATAGTTTGGTCTGGAAGAGTTGCGGGGTAGCTAGGTAGAGTAGGTGCGAGGGTTGTGTTGTCTAGCCCTGAGGGGTTGTTCATCGAGTTCAATTGTTGGTAGACGACTCTGAAACAGAAACAAATCATGATAATTAACAATATTTGGTGTAAAGCCACACCAAGATTTAAAAATACCTATAATCCAGGTACCATAGAGAGTTATAGGATGTAAATAAGTCCCTCTCTTATTCGGTCTCTATTTTTCTCTATGACTGGTATTTTAAGTTCCAGAAGAAGAAGAATTCCTGGCAGGGCTATAATATTATATTAGCGACAGTCGGGCAAGTAAAACAAATGTTCCTATTATAGTGAACGCGTCAGTTGATTGTCTCCTAGGTTTTTACTTCTTATCTTAATGCCAGCACCACAAAGCGTGGCCAGCACCCAGTACAAACTGATAAAGGGTGTTAAAAAAAGTGGTTCATTCCTTTAAACTACATTCTACTTTCACAAAGCACAGAAAAAGCTCGGTAATATTTTTTTTTTTCGAGGCTAAGACTATTTTGTCTAATATGCAGTTACTAAAGATTTCCTCTTCTTCATATCGAGTGAATTTTTCGACTCGACGTACGACCCGAAGAACCCTGTCGTCAGAGCCGCACCGCGCCGCGCCTCCGCTTCACCTGCGTCCTTTTTTTTTTTTTTTTTTTGAACATAAAGGTACATACACAAATATCTCGCCAAACTGAAACAGTTTGTTGGCGAGGAGAGCGCTCTCTTAAGTACTAATCATGCACCTATCATTAACAATATGTCCTAGTGCGGTCTGATCTTTACCCTAACCTCTTTTGGCTGTTTGTACAGCGATTGAAACCAACGGCTTACCGTATTATCTTTATGATTAACGTACTTAGCCAGCCACTCCTGATAGTCCGTAGAGCCGACATCATACATGAAGTTGCTGCGGACATCCTGGGACCTCTTCATCAGCACGCCGTTGAATGGCTTCCCCATGCGACCCTGGATCACGTTCTTGCCCATCTCTTCGAGGATCTGCTCCGCCAGGAAATTACGGCAGTGGTATTCGTTCATCATCTTCCTACGGGTGAAACGTAGTACAAAACTTATACCGCGTGTAAGGGACTTATAGGATTGCTCAGTCAACGAAACTGCACAACGTTGCTTTCAAATTACTTGAGGTTATAAAAACAAGTTTGCTACTCCACACAAAATCACCACCTCGATCAGCTTTTTTTTTGGGTAGTAATTTTTATTTTATTTGAACAGTTACGTTGATTGAGCATCTCTTATCAGTTCGCGTAAGAGCCTTGCACCCTTTGTATAAAAATGTCCAATATAGATTTCAGATGCACCATACTACAAAGTTTATATAATGCGTCACCGGATAAATAATGCGTCACCGGATAGAAATGTTGGTATAGATACTAATCTTTGTAGTTAGATATGTTGTCCGCCGCGCTCATAAGTATTCTGTGGTGCTGTTAAGGCTTACCTGTGAAAATCCAAGGTAGACAACGCAGCATCGATGGATCCGTTCACGGCTCCGATCTCAGTGGCCACCTCACTGGAGTTCCCGCCAAAATCCTCATCCACCATAAAATATGTCGGCATCAGATCCGACCGCAGAATATCGTTCACATTTAACTCACTTTCAAACATCTTTGAGAATACCGCTGCTCTAGTGAAAACTAAAAGAAATACTTTCGAGAACATTTTTGAATTAAATACGGACATTTTGTACGCTGTGGTACACGCCACCTTTGATGTGAATGTGTCACAAGCTCGTGGATAAGTTGAACAGCGAATTTCTCGGGTCGTGGAGCGGAAAATGCATCTCATAGCGGTCGGCTGAGCCACAGATAATATAATACTATAGTGCCTAGCTAGCGTTGAGAGCTGACGAGCTATACAGGGTGTAAGGGACAGCATCCCACAAACTGATGGGTTGCTCAGTCAACGATACTGAACACTTTTCACCAAGCAATTCTTTCAGGAAATAAAAAGTAATTTTTCTTTTCCTTACAAATTGTCTGATCGAAGTGGACTTTTTGTTTGGTTTTTTTTTTTTTTTTTCACTTCCTCAATTAATTTCATGGTGAAAGTTTTTCAGTGTAGTTGACTGAGCAACCCCTATTAGTTTGTGTATCAGGTACCTACTGTCTCTTACACCCGGTATTAGAAAGCAACAAAATATTTTTTACTTTGCTACACAAACTGCATTACGTAGAAGATCTACTGTCTGATAGGGGTTGCTCAGTCAACGATACTGACTAACATTCACAAAGAATCTTATCTTTAAAAAAATGAAAATTTTACTTCCCCATACAAATTGTCTAAATATTTCGTATGGGGAAGTATATATATATATATTTTTTAAGAATTTCTTCGTAACAGTTGTTCATTTACGTTGCCCACAAATTAAGAAAAAATGGCTTCCCTATACAAATAAAATTATCTGATCGAGGTGGTCATTTTGTATGAAGTAGCAAAGCAATTTCTTTTCATTATTTCCTAAAAGATTTTATTCGTGAAAGATATCCATATTCGTTGACAGCCCCATCAGTTTGCAGGAAGTTTTCGCTAAACTAACTCTTTGAGCAAAGCATTTTTTGACTTTGCAAGTTCTACAGATATTTAGAACATTTTTACGTAGGTGCCTGGATAAACTATAAAATTTAACTTTCAATATTATTTTATAATATTTATAATTAATTTTAAACAAAAGACTGGCTGCAGTTAGCGTTGCCAGGCGTCCGGCTTTAGCCGGACATAGTCAGGCTTTTTGATTGCCTGTTCGGCCAAAATAAGCGTCGTCCGGCCTGTCCGGCTTTTGTTAGGCTTTTTAGATTTCAAAATTCGCGCGCATCGAGACCGAATTCGACTCGACTGATTAATAATAAAGTACTTTTAGACTAATTTGGCATTAGTTTTATTGTAAATTATCAAAAAGCTTGGTTTTCATTAATTTTCTACATTAATACCAAAAAATCCCCTAAAATGCAAAGTGTCCGGCTTTTTTACCAAAATGTTAGGACAAAAAAAAATGATTTTTTTCACGAATATTTAAAATTGTTGAAAATGCAGGATGTCCGGCTTTTTGACCGAAATGTTAGGCCAAACTCACAGCTCTGTCCGGCTTTTCGGTATGAGGACCTGGCAACGCTAGCTGCAGTACTAGCGTTACTAACACTACTAACGTTAGTAACATTTTTATTTAATAGGCAAAGCGTCAACTACAACGAGAATTTTGAGTATTAGGTATCTAATAAAATTTCAAACTGTGCACCCTATTAGCTTTATATACTAAATCTACATAAGAATATTGGGTACGCAGATGCTTACACCACCAGACAATTCATAAATCCATTAGAACTACATAATCCCAACTAGCAAACAGTTCATATTTCATAGCGTGTTAAGCGAAAACAGTTCCGCAGATTGGTAAATAAATTACCAGGGTTTTATACCCCCCGCAGCACTTAAGTGCTTGGGGAGAGGTGAGAGGATCCTTTGTTGTACAATAGATTTACAAATGTTCTGATGTCATCCCCGCGACGGCGTGAGAAGGCGCCATATTGTGCTCTATAGCCAATAAAAGAGATAAAAGGGAATGGTAAAAGGGTGTCTCGATGAAATTGGAGTAATCAGAAAAGATACTACTTAAGTAAAAATACTATTAGACACGCATACATACATGTAATGGGGTAGGCAGAGCGTAAACGACCTAAACAAAGGTCTTTTGCTGTAGCAATACCTACAGCAATATATTGCTGTAGTGACAGGTTGTAAGCCCATCTCGCCTAAATTACAATATACTAAAACCCTCGGATCCCTTAACTGGTTTTTACAGCATGTCCGGGAGGAAATGCAGCTGGCTCCTTCTAAGGTTTTCTCTCGCTCCCAGGCCAGCATGGAAAGACACATAACCAAAACAATTTACAAAATTTACAAACCAAGCCAATAGACCGCCTTTGCGAACAAAGCGATCTCTTCCAGAGAACTTTTAGTGTGATATACATTGATATATAATGTACCTACTAAAGCACATACCTAATAATTATGTTGATGTTTTCGATTTTCCTCGCTGCGCAATTTGAATTCTAAGTTTTAGTTTAGATTGAAGAAAAACGTGATTGAAACTTTTTTATTATTACGATCGGACCCCTACACAAATCTCGGAAAATTTCTACAAGGGATTTTATTTCATGTAGGTATGTATTAATATGACTCTCTTAGTTTCCCTACCCTGGCGGCGATTTACATATGAAATTATTACTTATTCCTTCCTATATATCACAAAATATATTGAACGGTTTCGTATCTAGACCACCTCAAACTGAAAATTAATTTAATTTTAATTTAAAATTGGTAACTGCAATGTTCTGATGTCATAATATAGTTTTAGAATCAGCTCAAACGCCCTTTTATTTGATACAAAAAATATGCATAACTCCGCCAGTGGGAAAAATAAGACCCGTATTTATAAAGCTATCTCAAGATTGAGAACAATATTAATTTGATAGGCCATATTGAACTGAAATTACATTTCTGATACGAACTCAAGCTAGCTGTCAGTCTCAAGTGCGGTTTATCAATTCGAACCTAAGGCCAGTTTGTACTGAAATAACATTTCTGATACGAACTCAAACTCGCTGTCACTCATGAAAACTGATTACAAATACAATCATATATTGTACAATAAAATATCGTGTAGCAATATTCAGGTGGATCCGGTGGTGAATTCCTCCGACATTGATTCTCAAGATTTTTTGTGTGAATGACTGTGTGTGGATTATTATTGTTTTTTTTTATGAATAAAGATAACAACAAAACAACATCAGACATTTTTACCCTTTAATTTAGAATTTCTAAAAACGATAGAGTATCTACAGCAAACAGACACAAGTTCAGAAAATAAAAAAATATACTTAATCATAAGAACAGGTTTTCAAATTCATGAAGTAAATATAACTGAAACAGTATACGAGTCTAAGTTATTAAAAAGAAATTTACAAAATATTTTAAATCTACAAAACGTCGTCGCGCGTCCAAAACCTGCTATGAAACATTTTTGAATCTGCCATGTGCATGATAATTTCCAAATCCTTGTTTTTTTTTATTTTTTTAGATGTATTCAGTTAAATTGCTATGCTATGATAATGAAAATAAAAGAACTAATCACGGTCATTAATGTTTTAAAATATCAACATTCTCAACAATAAGACTAAAAAGTTAATAACTTCTTTTGGCTCCTATACAATTTTAATTATGTTCATAGCAGGTTTTGGCCGCGCAACGACGACAAACACAGGATACATATTGTTCAAAATTTTAGATTTAAAGTTTAAATATGACACAGACAAATATGTCTTTATATGTAACAGAACAAAAGTAGTTATCAGTACATGATTTTTATTTCATTCATAAATAAAATGTCACACCAATTTGTTCACATTTTTTTCTAATTTACATGCACATTCCTAAGTACAATATTGTTTAACAATATATTGTCCTCTTTTCTAAGAAAAAAATAATAATTTTAACTAGTAGAGGTACTCTTCACAAATGTTGGTTATCTTATTATGCACGGCATAGTACTAGTTATTGTATATTGAGTTGATATAATAGATGGTTTATACAAAATTGTCATTGCCTGTTGCAAAAAGATACAAAAGTGTTATACAAGTAGATTACACCATAATTAAGCTAGTTATGTCCTAGATATTGCATTTGCGGCGATCTCATGTCGATAACAGAACATCCCAGTTGATATCATTGTTGAATACTTCTTGTTCCAGCCACTGTTCATAGTTATTTTTGAATTCATCATCTAGCTCGATATTCATCTCCAGAATACAGTTTATATCTGTTTCTAGCGGAGTTAGATCCATGTCTTGCTCTGCCCCTGAGCCGTATCTCCTGTGGTTGAACCGGTCGACACTCACTCTCAATGCACACTCCTCATCTTGGAAGTCCCAAGGTCTCGCGTCCACGTCGTTCCCGAACGCCCAATCGTCGTTCAATCTATGTCTCACTTTCGAGTATATCGCGCTTATCGTCTTCATGTTAGTTTTCCTCCACTGACGCCCTAAATACTTTGTCTGCATCTTTAATAGCTTCAATACATAAAACTGCATCAATGCGTGCCTCACTTTCAGCGTGCGTTTCAATATCGGCGCGCTTTTGAACACCACAAGCATCATTATTCTCGCATTCTTCCACTTAGTCAACTTATTCAAGATTCTCAAAAGGTTTATACATGAGAATACATTCCTCCAAGAATAAGGTACTGTGGAATCACCAATATCCAAGCACTCTTTAGTCAGTTCTGGTTGTTCACCAATCACACAAGCAGGGAAATCAAATATTGGGATAGAGTTCTTTGCTCCAACATAAGAGAGAATGTTCTGATTGAAAAATTTGAGAACCAAAGGCATACAGTTGGCATAAACCAGATGTTGGGACATAAACTCAAACTGATAGACATGGTTCAGCTTGAAATGTTTCAACAAAAGGAGTAGGATAGCTGTGACAGCCTTTACAATAATTTCCTTATGCCTGTTCACATCAATGCCCAGTTTTAGGGAATGTAATACTGTCATTGGCATTTCTTCAGGCAATAAGTCTGCCATAATATTGATTGAGTATGTTTTGGCAGTGGAAGTAGGTGCTGCTGCTAGGAGGATTTTTAGCAGAGCAATCATGTACTGTGGTAGGTTTGGAAACATAGCTCTATATAAATTTTCCGTCTCTGTCTCTTCAACATCCTGTTCACCTTTCGTAAGCGGACTTCTGGCTATCTCTAGCTCTCTTTCAGCTTGAATCTCAGACAGACTAGTATACATGTGTTTTTTGAGAATATCTATACCTTCATGTATGGGATTTGGAAGTCCAGCTATAGTTACTCTGTCGCCAGGAAGAGAGTATCCAACAAATTTGATTCTCACATTATCCAAGAACATGTCAATATCTTTTTGGCGAACTTTAGATTGCCAGGGCAGACTTCTTGGCAAAGGTGGTGGTGGGGGCGGGCTCTCAAATTGCTTGAAATACATGTAGTAAGGCCAGTTTTGATCATCCTCTTTGCCTCGTGGCCTATTTTGGTTTGGATTCTGTGCACTTTCAGCAGGCATTGACTGAAATTCCATTGAATAATCCTCTGAGCCATTCCCTTGATCTTCTTTTTCAAAAAGTTGTTCATCAGATTCATCCAGCGATGTCTGCTTGACAAAAGTTTTGGTTCTCTCACTGGCACCATTCATGAATCTTCTTTGTTTAGGGTTTTGGTTTTCCAACATGTCTGCAGCGCTTGGTGGGGGAGAACTGGCTCTCATTCCCTTGATAATCTCAATTGTGTCTTCTGTCAAAGGAGGTAAACCATATTTTTGTCTGAGTTTGGTTTTTCTTTCCTTCAACTCCTTAGAGCCTCCAAGATAGACAAGTAATACTTTCCACAGCAACAGTAGGACTTTTTTCATAGGGAAATGTGGGGTTGTACCAGCACAAAGATGGGTGACCATACTTAAGAGTTTGACTGGGAGCAACTCGTCTCCGAAAGGCTGCCCAAGCTCTTCCTTGAAATTCTTCACTAAGTGTGCATATTCTGAATCTGGATTCTCTTTCTCAGTTCTCATGTATTCTGTAATGAGGTACAAAGCTGACAAAATTACTCTCAAGTTAGTTGAATCAGCTAGAGATTCAGCAAGCTTTCTTGATGCTATTGCATTGCTACTTCTAACAATTTCGAGATTCAGTAATTCGACAAACGCGGCGAATGTGCCCATGTCGTATAGCATCATGACGTTAATACGCGCCCAGTGCGCCTGTTCCGCATCAGACTGCATCTCAGCCCAGCATCCTTGAGCCAAGTACAAGATACACCGAGTCGCACGCATCCTTATCTCACTCACAGCCACATCTAGATGCTCCAACAGTTTCATAACCACTGTCCTCTGTTGTTTTTCCGATAATCGTTGCCAGCTAGGTGGTAAGTTAAATTCTTCCATGATATCCTCAAAGGCTTTTACATTGTGCTGGAATTCCGGGTGTTCCGTGTAGCTGTACAGTTCGGCGATTTCGTTGGCTTGTGTATCGCAATCGTCGTACACAAAATCCAATTCTGGACTCTCCATGTCGTTGACACAATCTCCTTCTTCCATGGGGCGGCGAACGTCGGGCAATTTTGTGCCACCCCGACGCCCATTACCGTTGGTCCCCATGATTTGTTCTTCGCTGTAACTCGCCACAATTGCTGATATTACATTTCAACGAGGAAAACCAAACTAGTCGTTGTTAATTTCGGAAATGTAACAACGAAAAATACAGAAAACAGAAAATCGAGCTGATTAACCATAGAGCTAGAAATTTTGACAACTATAGTTTTTTTTATGTGTTTCCATTATGAAAATATATAAGACTTCACCCACTTAGGCTGTGCGCACACAGGCGACAAAATGTCGCCGTCGTCAGCCTGCCATCGGAGTCTCTCTTTTTCACACCGTAAGTGCAAAAGAGAAGTACGACGCTGATGGCTGAAGCAATTCCGTTTAATATCAAAAACTACTATTTACTAATGAAAAGTAAGAAAGAGATGCAAGAAACAAAATATGAATATGGCTTTCTCTTTTTCTTGTTACAAGAAATCCAAGACAGATTTAATAAACCACGAAGTATTATGGGAGCAAGAGCAACTTGAGGTGGGGTTGTTTCTCCGATTTGTATCCTCTGATGCTATAAAATTATAGTTTTAAGCGACATAAACTGTACAATACAAACATTGTCACGCGTGGGGAACATTTCTACGTAGTCTTCTGTATTAATTCCACCCAAACAAAGGTAGGAAAGTGCTTGCTTCCGCTATCAACAATTTCCGCTGCGTATTCCCACAATAATCATTTTCGGATTAAGTTCATCTCTTTAAAGTAGTTTAAAGTGATAATTTGACTTAGTTATCTTACTCTATGCATAAAAATGCAGTAAGCACCTACTGATTTACTGAATAAAATAATCATCCTTCATCCTGTGTTAGTCATGCTTTGTAGTTCACTTTAAACCTATTGCAAGCTCACAGATACATCTAAGTTACAACGTATTTGTTTCCCCATCCTGCAGCGTCAAGATGGCAGAGCTAGCGGCGCTGTTGCAGACCGAAATCCCGGAAGGGAGGAACCATCTCACGGATAGCCACACAAACCTTGAACGCGTTGCAGAATATTGCGAGGCGAACTACTTTCAATCTGAAAACAAACGCCTCGCCTTAGAGAGCACGAAGAACTACACCACACAGTCTTTAGCCAGCGTAGCCTACCAGATCAACACCCTAGCGTACAACTTCCTACAGTTCTTAGAACTTCAGACCATGCAGCTGGCAGAAATGGAAGGGCAGATGAACCATATCGCTCAGACAGTGGCTATTCATAAAGAAAAAGTGGCTAGAAGGGAGATTGGAGTACTTACAGCTAACAAAGTGACCAACAGACAGTATAAGATCATTGCTCCGGCCAACCCTGAAAAGCCAATCAAATATTTGAGAAAGAGCATTGATTATACAGGTATAAATTTGCTGTATTGTATTTATTTATTATCATTTAACAATAACATACATTCATATAATCACGCCTTTATCCCTATATCATGGGGTAGGCAGGGTGTAAACAACCTAAACATAGGTTTTTCTGCCACATCTTGTCAGATGTTTTAAGGGTTATTTAAGATAGATTTGTAGGTATATTGCTCTAGTAACAGGTTGTCAGCCAACCACCTACATTACAATATACTGAAACCCTCGGATCCATTAGCTGGTTCATGCTCGGGAGGAAATGTATCTGGTACATTCTATGTTTTTCTCTTGCTCCCAGTCCAGTAAGTGGAAGTACAATAAACTTAAATCTATTCCAATAGTCCCTAGTCTATTATTAGATACTAAACATTTTTTGTGAGGATATCTAGGACAGTTTCCCTAAGAAAATAAAATAAAAAACTAGGTGTTACCCATGATAATACTCAAATTTTATTTATAGAATATAAAACCATTACTGCCACTAATTTACTTATCTATTGTTATCTAAGTTAATTTGTTGGAGTAGAGCATAAGATGGACTTGTACAGTTAATGATTTATTTCAATCTAGGATGACAAGGAAATAAATTAATTGGAGATCAAGGCTGCCTGTTTGTATTCCATACTTTTACACAACAATTTGTGGAGCCATTTATTATTATTATATTTTTTAATCAGGCAGGCAGTTATAGCAACTGATAATGCCTGTATCCCATTGTTCACAATTTGCTTGTATCTTTTTATAGCTCTGGATGACATAGGCCATGGTGCCCGTTGGAACAGCAGCGTAGGCACCCCGCGCGGCCGCCGCTCGGGCTCCGCCCCTAACACCGCCACCTTGCCAGCCCCTACCACCAAACCCCCCACCCCTCCGGCCGCAGTCCGAGCCGCACAAGCCTCCAATACTGGGACACTGGGACGTGGCACTCTCGGTGAGACGCATTTGCCTTTTGAACAAGGTAGATCACGGTCGAACTCTGGTGTTTACGGTACCAACACCGGCACACTTGGACGTAGTTTTGGTAAGAATTTTTGTCTCTACTAACATGGGTTTATGTGGTGAAATAATTGATAAACAAATTTGCTAATGCTGCATTTAATAAACAGAAACATACATGCATATAATCAATCCTTTATCCCTAACAAAAGGCAGAGTGTAAACAACCTAAACAAAAGTCGTTCTGCCACGTCTGACAAAGTTTTGAGGGTTATTTAGACAGATTTTGTACAGTGATAGTGACAGGTTGTCAGCCCATTGCCTAATTGCAATATACAGAAACCCTCGGATCCCTTGGATAGTTATTACAGCATGCCTGGGAGGAAACGCAGCTGGCACATTCTATGTTTTTCTCTCGCTCCCAGTCCAGGATAGAAGTAACACAGAAACATTGTGGAAAAAAAATTTATTCTACTAGGTGGTTTAAATCTTGCATAACTTTGAGTATCAATTCCAGTTTGTCTATAATGTGGTACCAATATAGAGTTACATTCAGGTCAGTGAGTATAGAAACAGTAGTGGCTGGATTAGTAACACTTTATTGCATTAACTGACTTACCTAATACACATACACATAATCACGCCTTTATCCCTAATGGGGTAGGCAGAGCGTAAACGACCTAAACAAAGGTCGTTCCGCCACGTCTGACAAAGTTTTGAAGGTTATTCAAGATGGTTTTGTACGTATATTGCTGTAGTGACAGGTTGTCAGCCCATCGCCTAAATTGCAATATACTGAAACCCTCAGATCCCTTAACTGGTTTTTACAGCATGCCCGGGAGGAAATGCAGCTGGCACATTCTATGTTTTTGTCTCGCTCCCAGTCCAGTGTGGAAGAACTTACCTAATAAGCTAGTTGAAATCGCTTAGATCCCCTTAGTAAATCCCTACAAGTCTAGTATCATTTGAAGTATAAATCACAAAAAAACCTGTCTGTAGCAGTTCAATCTTGTATTGTTTTCTTTGTCATTTTAATTATCTTTTAATACTGGTGACCTTAATATATGTATTATGATGTTATATATTTTTTAAAATAGCTCAAAATGCCGTTTCATATGGTGGGGAAACTAAGAGAGTCATATTGGGCAAATAAATTAAGCCATTTATACAATAAAATCTCTTGTAGCAATTTTTCGGTTGATCCGATCGTTTTTTTTTTCTCTCTCTGCTATCTGCCAGCAGCCTTAGGCCATAATCAGATTTGGTGTTGATGTAGGTAGGTTAGGGGTCGGATATCTAGCGATGTCACAACCCAGATGTCTGTAGTGGCATTTCATAGTGCTGCCAATTTTGCTCTTTTTAGTCTGTATACCGATCGATTACTACAAGCCTGTAAACAAAGAACCACTTTAACGAGTAAAGGCTTTTTATTTTATTTGTAACATACATTTCATTAACTACTTGCATGCTCTAAGTCTATTCTGTGGGGTGTAAGGGACACAATCCCGCAAATTGCTAGGGGTTGCTCAGTAAAGCTGAACAAATATCACCAGAATTTTTAGGACATGAACAAAAGATTGGCTTTTCCATTCAAATTCTCATGATCGAGATGTTCATCTTGTATGGTACATAGTCTATGTATTCTATTTAAATTTATAACAATAGTAATATTAGAAAACTACTCCTTTACCCAAAGGTTGCCTGCCAGAAATTGCTACCCTAGCAATAAGGCCGCCTAATTGTACTCTGTTTGTTTTGTAATGTTTGTTGATGTACAATGTGTTGTTTATGTGCAATAAAGAATATTTGTATTGTATGGGAAAGTAAAATGTTTTTTCATCTTCCGAAAGAAATTCTTAGTTAAAGTAAGTAGTTCAGTTTCGTTGACTGAGCATCCCGTAAAACTGATGGAGACTGTCCCTTACACCTGGTATAATGTAATGTCCCACAGCAATGGACAGGTTTTTCTGTTCATTTCTTCTTTCTGTGTCTGACCTTTAATGGTGCATCATAGTTTTTTTATCTAATGGGATGGGATTGCCTTTCTCTCTATTCTTAGGTTGAGGTGTCAGAGTGGGCCCTCTAAATGCCTTTCTTTTTAATTTTTTACATGAAAAGAGAGATAAGGGTTTTTGCATTTTGAAATTCTCATATTACTAGCAGTTTTGAATTCACTAAGACCATTTTCATATTTTGTCTTGTGTACCCAAACATTGTCAATTTCGTCACATCAAACTAAACAAAACCTATTGAAAAATCTTGATTGCCAAAAAAGTAACATAATCTACCCCCTATAACAGCAAAGGTTCTATTGTTCGTTTATTTATCGTTGAGTAAACGATACCAAATTGTTTTCCAGCCCATAAACTGCTTTTTTCTTACAACTTCAAATAATGTATACCGCAAAACAAGATTATAAGTCTGTGGATTTTAATTTTGAACCTCTGCTAAGTTGCAAAGAAAATGGTGTTTTAAAAAGCATGTTGGAACTTTATTTAATTTATCTTTATTGCAAACTTCACAGCACATATTCTTAAATTACATTACAAATGTTATAAACTTATATAGCCAGTTACGAAGTTGAACAAATTAAATTTACATACATACATACGTAACGTCACGCCTATTTCCCGGAGGGGTAGGCAGAGATCACATCCTTCTATTTGCTACGATCCTCGCAAACTTCTTTCGCTTCATCTACATTCATAGTACTCCTGACCTGACCTTTCCCTGGAACGTCTCCGATTTGATCGTGGTACGTTCGTCGAGGTCTTCCCCTTCCAACATTCCCACTCACACTCGCAGACAGAATTTAGGTTTCAGAAAGTATTAAACAATATAATATTTAATGTTAACAATTTAGAAGTTGAGACCAAAAGAGTGAGAGAAAAAAAAGCAATAACTCTAGATGAAGTGTTACAAGATGTGTAAGTGTGTGTGTGTCCAGATCTTAGATTATGATCTGAATGTCATCCAAGTGTATGGTTGTTGCAGGCAAGTCGTCCCGCGAGTACCGCACTCCGCCGGCCGTAGCCCCTCCTCAGGTGCCGTCGCATTATGCACCAAACTACCCTCGAGCCAGCAGGCCCGAGCAGTACTCTACCTTGCCCGTGCAGCCGCAAGTAAGTTTAGCCTTTTGCTACACAGTCACAGAATATATAATAGTACTACATACAGAATGGCCACTCACCTCCCCTCCGCAGTCCGATATACGTCACACTCCGCGCCGGATTGTGGGTCACATTGTGGGTACGCTCAGCTGGTATGGCGCGCGCATGTTTCCCAGTGTAACGGAATTAATAAAGTTTTGTGTTCCAAAGACACACATTTTGCTGAGAGGGTTGGGCACGGAAAGTTCTTCTTAGCGTGTTGAGGGAACACGAGAAATTGCATCGTAGCTGGCGTGCAGGTGTTGGGGCACGCCGCGTGCCGGGCACGATGTCAAGTGTGCCGTGGTTTGCACTGCACCGCAAATACATCGGGGCTAGCCGAAAATCCCCACCTGACTATGTTCTCCTTACTTCTGCCAACCTGAGGCCGAAGCCTGTTTAAGAACTTTCAGAACGGCCACGGTAGTTCATGTCCAGGGAGATTATCTGCAAGCAGTACAAAGGAAGTAGGCAGAGAAGCTTTTTTGCACCAAAGTTCACATCTAGCCTGTGCAGATTCTGCGGCGACTTTTAGTCTTTGTGGCACTGAGACGTAGCCGTGCATAGGATGGCGGGTCGCGATCTGCGTTTGCCCTTTCAGTGGAGCTTGCTACCAGCCCTGCGGACTTCCGAAGGTGCTATAACAGCTAGTGGGTATAGCATTGGGGGTAGGGTTAAAGGAGCAAGATAACAAGTAACATACATACATATCATCTCGCCTTTATCCCTAATGGGGTAGGTAGAGTGTAAACGACCCAAACAAAGGTCGCCCCGCCACGTCTGACAAAGTTTTGAGGGTTATTTAACATATTTGTATGTATATTGCTTTAGTGACAGGTTGTCAGCCCATCGCCTAAATTACAATATACTGAAACCCTCGGATCCCTTAATGGGATTTTACAGCATGCCCGGGAGAAAATACAGCTGGCACATTTTATGTTTTTCTCTCGCTCCCAGGCCAGCATGGAAGACTCTAGTAAAACGAGTGAAAATAATCGCGAGTGCTACGTTTTGCCTGATATATCTGGATTATTTCTAACTAGCGACCCGCCCCGGCTTCGCACGGAAATCATCAGCGTTTCTCTACTATATTATGCATGTATTATACATATAAACCTTCCTCTTGAATCACTCTATCCATTAAAAGAAACCGCATCAAAACCCGTTGCGTAGTTTTAAAGATCTAAGCATACATAGGGATATAGGGACAGAGAAAGCGACTTTGTTTTATACTATGTAGTGATTCATAGTTTTGTTCGTAGGTCGGCATGGTGCATCCGAACCAACACCAGATTACTCCAAACTACCCTCAAGATATGCATTCCAGCATGCCTCGTAAGTATTTCATTACATTTGCTTGTCAAAACTTATTTTATTATCATTTTCCTATATCTTTGTTCTGAGTATTGAATTTAATCTAGTCTTGGTTATCGCCAAGACCAAGAAGCAAGGAAATATTTATTTATTTATTAATTGTTTAATACACGAGTTCATCTTCTTCTATCGAGTGGGTATCGAGTCTATGGACCCGATGAACCCTGGTGTCAGAGTTTTTTAACTGCCTCCGTGGTCTAGTGGCTAGTGCCATGGACTCCCGATCCGGAGGTCCTGGGTTCGATTCCCAGGGGGGAAACACAAAGTTGATATTTGAGAATTTATTACTTTGTGAATTTTTCCCCAGTTTGGGTAGGACATTGCAGGCTGAATCACCTGACTGTCCGAAAAAAAGAAAAAGATTTCGTGCTTCGGAGGGCACGTTAAGGTCCCGGCCGCTGTCTTTACTAGTCTTTGATAATGGTCGTTACACAAAACCATGTCAGAGGCCTGATAGTTGTGCTACGAGTTACATGAAAATGACAATACATAAAGAATGAAGACACAATCGGCACAGAATATTTCTACAAATAAATTTAAATTTATTTTTCTTCTGTCGTGTGGGTAGCGAGTCGATCGACCCGATGAACCCTGATGTCAGAGTTTAAAAACCGCCTTAGCACAGCTAATAAGCCATGGTTTGTGTTACGACCACTATCAAAGACAGCGACCGGGAACGACATCTTAACGTGCCCTTCGTCCGAAGCACGGAATCTTCCTTTCGGACAATCAGGTAATTCAGCTTGCATTGTCCTAACCAAACTGGGAAAATCTCAAAAAGAGACAAATTTCAACTTGTGTTCCCTCCTGGGAATCTAGCCCAGGACCTCCAGATCGTGAGCCCATTTCTCTGACTAGTAGACCATGGAGGCAGTTATATTAATTAGTTGACAGTAGTATACATACATATAATCACGCCTTTTTCCCTAATGGGGTAGGCAAAGGCGTGATTATATGTATGTATATATACCTAACGAAGTTATACCTACTTTTTGTTTGTTTGTACAGCACCACCATCGCCACTGATCGGGTCGGACGGTGAACACAGCCAACATTCCATGGGTTTGCCAGGACATGTAAGTTTAGTACTTAGAAGTAAATATTGTAAGGCAAAATAAAGAATTTGAGTTTGAGTTCGTAATTCGAGTATTGCCTGAAAAATATCTGCAATAGATACATGCATACAAAAAAAAAACTTTTTGACGTTTTAGTAACTAGTGAATTGGCCTGACCGTATGTGCTCGTAATTACTAGGGATATGACTTTTAAAATTGAAAATCGTAGGGAATATTAATTGTTTTTTTTCCAAATCCATTATTAAAAATAGATTTTATTATTTTCTCGAATTTTATACAAAACGTTTTGGATTGTATTTTGTATTTACTTCACTACGTGATTGGCGGAATTGTGATTACACAAAAATCCACCTCCACCAAATCCGGAATTACGTCGAAACCAATCAATCTTTTAGGTTGTGGCGTTTCCACTATGATTTTGCCAGTATCTAGTTGTTATAAAGTTGACTTGTAGACGAAAGGCTTCGGGAAAGAACAAGGAGTTTCTTATTAATTAGCTAAGAATATTCCGAGAGCAGACTGTGTGAAGGACCTAGAACAAAAGACAAACACAATACATACAAAAATGTTGTTAGTAGGTTACAAAAACAAACACAATTATTATAATCTAATATTATTGAGGTTAATATATCTACAACGTCGAAACTATAAAGTACTTGAATGTTTTTTTTTGCTTTGGTTTACCCTCGATAAAATTGCACCCGTCGCCACTGAAAGCCATTAATCAAGATTACTTAAGGGGATTATTACTAACCAACTTTCGCGACGGGCTGAAGTGACACACTTTTCACTGTCTCTGTCACTTTCACGTCACTGTCGGTTGCAGCGCGTTAGAAAAAGAGAGTAGATTCGAAGTCGCTCGGAATTAAAAACGTAAGCGACAAATGACAAATTATTTAAATTATGAATGAAAATTACATAGATATAAAAAAATATACGTACGACGGATCAAGTTTAGAATGTTTCATGTTTTAAGAAAACTTAGGTAGTAGTTCGGTTGTCTTATTCATTAAAACCTGTTATAAGTGTTTCGAAGACCTGACTTTATGATTTTTTAAATATAATGACACTATTTTATTGTGTTTTCGAAAAATTAGTCGGACGAAAATTATGTCCAAGAACAATCTCACATTTTTTTCAGCAAGAGTAAGTCCAATACTTTCGCTAGAAAGCGTTTTACGAAACATCAATAAAAATACAAAGGAGCCTTAATATTATTTTTTTGAAATAACGATCGATTACTTTTCACGTCCGTCATTTGACGACCCGCGCAGCCTAGTCGGCAGTGTACCTGCCTGCTACGCAAAGGGTCCCGGGTTCGATTCTCGGCCGGCACAGACATTTGAATGATGAGTTTAAATGTCTGTTTGTGGGTCTGGGTGTTCTTTGTGGTTGTTTCTGTGTATGTCCATGGCACCCCGATACAGGGAATCCTAGTGGGGGCTATGAGTGTGACCGTGTTTGTTTGTTTGTATTGCAGCGTGTTTCGTCGTCGTCGGCGTCAGTGCGCGGCGGGTCGGCGTCGCCGCCGCTGCCGCCGCCGCCTATGGACGACGAGCTGCAGCACGACGCCTTCCAGCACCATCACGCAGGAGTGAGTGTTATACTATACATACATACCTATAAAGATAAAAAATAATTTATTGACTTATAAAAAAAACCCAAATACATTTCAGACTTAACCTAACTTAAAACTATCAAATCAGGCAAAAGGGAGTGACTCAGCTTTATGCATATATTTATAGTCACGCCTTTATCCCTAATGGGGTAGGCAGAGCGTAATCGACCAAAACAAAGGTTCCGCCACATCTGACAAAGTTTTGAGCGTTCTTTAAGATAGATTTATTAAGAATGGCTGGAAACATTGCTGTAGTGACAGGTTGTCAGACCATCGCCTAAATTACAATATACTGAATCCCTCGGATCCCTTAGCTGACTTTTACAGCATGCCCGGGAGGAAATGCAGCTGGCTTATTCTATGTTTTTCTCTCGCTCCCAGTCCAGCATGAAGTTATACTATACTGTACCGTTATCATCATAAGAGGAGATCAGGAGAGCCCGATGGTGTAGTGGATAGAGCCGCTGCCTCCTGAGCGGGAGGTCGTGGTTCGAATCCCACCACGTACCAATGTGTTTTTCGGTTTTCGAATTTCATATGTACGTTTATTCGGCGCTTTTTCCGTGCTTCGAAAGGCACGTCAAGCCGTTGGTCCCGGTTAATATCGTTTAATACCGTAGATATTAGTCGTTAAGCCATTTCAGGGGCCAGTGCTAAGCATTGGCGGCTTGAAAACTCTGACCTAATCTAGGATTCTTAATTAGACCTAATCTAGGTCTGGTTTCCCTTCTGGGTTGCGGAGGTCAGATGGCAATCGCTCTGTGTAAAAACCAGTACCCTCGTTCAATCCCCTAGATTAGGTAGCCGACCCCGTAAGATACGGGATAAGGCTAGGGAGATGATGACCGTTATCATCATAATTTGACGTCCGTCTGTGAAATAAAGGCTCTGCTGAACGCAGTATTTGACATCCATCTGTGGAATAAAGGCTTCTCTAAAGGAAGTATTTTTGAATTTCGATAAAGTAAAGTAACACCAGGGTACTATTTGCTGCTCAATTCATTACTTCTAAAAAATCCTTAGTTCCAACTCTAAGGAAGTGACGTACATAAGTTTTGAAAATGTCTATATTTTGAGTTGTGTGACGAGTGAGGCCTCTTAATTGTAATATGTACACTGAAACCCTCAAATCTCGTGGCTGTTTTTTGCAGCATGCCCATTCAAATGCAGCTGGCACATTCTACGTTTTTCTATTACTCCCAGTCCATCATGGAAGTATCAACAAAATAGCTATGGTTTTCAAATCCTCGATGTGTATAACCTGGATCGTTGTTTGCATTACATAATCAACTAGTCAGGCGCAATAAGATTTTGATGACTAATGTTAATATAGCTAATACTAAATTAGTCACCTTTTGTTATTTAATTAATTATTTTATTCCTTAGCATTAGAATATATTTTCCCAGCAATTTAAGTTCCTAAGATACAAGTACTTACTTTACATAAGTACTTAGTTTAAGCACTTTAATATAATTATTATTTGGATAATTAGCGAGCATACAGTTTTATAATCAAATGCGTAACGTGCTTACTATTGCATAAATTGTATCGTATTCTGTGATTCTACCTAACCTACATACCTACTAACTTATACTATGTATCTAACCTACAACCAAGAACATACTAACAATGAATCATGTAATCTGAATAATAATAAATGCATTTGAATGAATTAGCAGAACAAGATGGGTGGGCAGTACGCGGGCGCGGTGCCCGCCATCGTGCCTGATGAAGAAGACCTGCCGGGATGGGTGCCCAAGAACTACATCGAGAAAGGTAAATAACAATTCTACTAAACGTTTCATTATCAGAAAAAAAACTACTTATGCTACAAATACGAATACAAAAATAGAGGATACCGTCGCAAAATATAAAAAACGTCATTCGCTCAAAAGGGTCATTTTGCGGCCAAGGGACACTTGCGAAAGAAACATTCTGCGAAGTAACGAAATAGAGATGAGTGGAGAGAGAAGAGGCCTTTGCCTAGCAGTGGCATGATGTGGGCTAATTAGGATAGAATAAGAATATAACATATTCTTTACCATCTTCTACTTATAAGTGGTCCCGAAGGCCAGTTTTCTATATTCAAATACACTGCGACACAAAACTCTTGAAACGGAACTAAAATTATTTCAGCTGCCATCACCTAATTTTTCATACAAAATGATATACATACATACATACATACATATAATCACGCCTTTATCCCTTATGGGGTAGGCAGAGCGACGGTTACAAAATGATAAATAAATAAATTTACTTTATTCACACAAAGGTTTTGTACACCACATATTCTTACATGTAGGGATGTACAGAGAACTAATATGAACAATTTGTGTAGGTACATGCGTTGCTAATTGCTACTAGTGGTACAAATTAAATGTTGAACCCTGACCCCCAAACTAAGCTAAAGCTTGTATCTTGAGAGTTAGTGTTCTTCCGTATGAGTTATAATTACTAAAAGTGCAGTGATAACAACAATAACGATGTGCGTTTACACAAACAAACATGGTTTATACATGATGCAAGAAGTTGTACAATCAAAAGCATTATCAAGTAAGCTAAAGGTCTAACAAAAATACAAGAGTAAAATAAAAATAACAAAACATATTGTTGAGTGAGTATAATGTATGTACGTGTTGTCAATGTGTTGCCATATTAAAGTTGCCTGGGCGAAGAAAGTGGCGCCGCCATTTTTGTCAATAGTTTTGTGTCGTAGTATATTAAAGCTTATGATTGTAAACTATTCCAAATATTAAGGGTCACCGCATACCGACTAGCTTCGACTCTTCAGCAGCAAGTCTTCGTCTCTCCCAGTCCCACATACAGACGGTAATAACAGACCCTGCACTGTCTGTGTACTTGTGCTGTGTTATGTACTTACAAGCACGTCGATGTGATCCGCTGTCCTATATTTTTTATTTACTCAAGCTATGTTTAAGCCACCCACGCTGGACTGGGAGTGAGAGAAAAACATAGAATGTGCCAGCTGCATTTCCTCCCGGGCATGCTGTCAAAACCAGCTAAGGGATCTGAGGGTGTCTGTGTATTGCAATTTAGGGCGATAGGCTTACAACCTGTCACTACACCAATATACCTACAAATCAACCTTAAATAACCCTCAAAACTTTGTCAGGCATGGCGGAACGACCTTTGTTTAGGTCTTTTACGCTCTACCTACGCCATTAGGGATAAAGGCGTGATTATATGTATGTGTGTCTAATCCACAATCCGCCACGTCTGACAAAGTTTTGATGGATATTTAGGATAGATTTGTAGATATATTGCTGTAGTGACAGGTTGTCAGCCCATCGCCTAAATTGCAATATACTGAAACCCTCCGATCCCTTAGCTGGTTTTTACAGCAGCTAGCACATTCTATGTTTTTCTTTCGCTCCCAGTCCAGCATGGAAGAAAATAATCCAATCCCCCTGTAATTGTTCTCGTGGCGATATTCGTGAACATTTTCAAATCGTGGCTTCACCCTCAGTGGTGGCGATCTACGACTACTACGCAGACAAGGAGGACGAGCTGTCGTTCCAGGAGTCAGCCGTCATCTACGTGCTGAAGAAGAACGACGACGGCTGGTGGGAGGGCGTCATGGACGGCGTCACGGGCCTCTTCCCCGGGAACTATGTCGAGCCTTGCGTCTAGAAACGTCTACAATAACTGTATAAACATTTTAGAGTAAAGGTGTATTGGCGTCGATTCTCGCGACATAATTCTAATTCTTAGGTAGCGCTGTCACTTTCTTAAGTTTGACATAAGAACAGGATAGCAAATAAACACATGACTTTGGCATAAGACTTATTTGACGTAAAATAAGGAAGCATGCTCTATGCTCAGTTCTAATTTAAAGCGCCTTTCGTCAAATAAGAAATGTCAAAGTCATGTGTTTACTTGCTATCCAGTTCTTTTGTCAAACTAAAGAAAGTGACAGCGCTAGCTAAGAATCAGAATTATGTCGCGAGAATCGACGCCATTGTATCAGTAAAGCCGTGACCTAAACATTAAGCCCAGTCTCTAGCGCATAAACAAAACACGAAACATACCCCCGCGGGGCAGAGGGGAAGGGAAATGTTTGAGAAACCCTTCCCCTCTCTGCCCCGCGGAGATATGTTTCGTGTTTTGTTTATGCGCTGGAGACTGGGCTTAATGTTTACTAGGCCCGAACCGAACAGATAATATACAGAGAGTAAAAAAAAATGCCGGCCATATTTTAGGATGTGATTCTATATATGAAATTGAACAACTTTTCCCTAGGATTATAGGTCGAAATATTACAAAAAAGGCCCCTACCATAATATGTACGGGAGAGCCAATTTTGATTTTCGTATTTCGGCTGAACAACAGAACAAAGTTGTTCAGTTTCAAGAGTAGAAAGAATCACACCCTAAAATGTAGCCAGCATTTTTTTTTTACTCCCGGTAGTATAGGTATATCAGTAATAATAAAAGCGAACTGATATTATAGGTAAGTAACTTTCGTGGCGAAGGGTCCATACAAGGGATTCTCGTCGGCTTCCCTTTCAATAATTCCACCAAATCCAGAATTACGTCGAAACTATAAAGTACTTCAATGTTTTTTTTCTGTGGCTTACCCTCGAAGAAATTGCACCTCTCGCCACTGTATGTATAGTGTACTGTCTCGACACAACACAGCTGTCCAGTGTATCTTGATTATGACGAATGTAAAAAAAAACATCACAGTAAAGAATGTGAAAGCATAGAGTAATACGGGGTGTAAGAAAAAGCGTCCCGCAAACTAAGGGGTTGGTCAGTCAACGACACTGAACAACTTCCACCAAGAAATTATTTCTTGAAGTGAAAAACAAAATTGGCTTTTCCATACAAAATATCCACCTTGAACACACAATTTGTATGGAAAATCTAATATTTTCTTTTCACTTCCTGAAAGAATTTCCTGGTGGAAGTTGTTCAGTGTCGTTGACTGAGCAACCAACATCAGATTGCGGGACGCTGTCCCTTACACCCGTATACTAACGTACGTGAAAGTATGCTTTGAAATATTTCAAAATTGCCATGGCCGGGATACATTGGAATATTGGATATCAGAATAATAATTAGAAGAAGCGTTAATAGCCCTCGGGCACGGAAGGTACAATAGACTTACAAGGAAATGAACGTATTCTCGGAATTGACTTACCGGGATATTGACTTAATGCCCCGAATGGACATTCCGGTAATAAGACCTTCTGTGCCCGAGGGGTTGAAGGATACCCAGAGTAGATCTAGACTGGAATGTTACGAAACAAAAATTGTTTAGTTGTAAGTAACTTTACTGGATGCTATTTTTATTCTATATTCTAGAATTTAATTTGAAACTTCTAAGTAAATTACATATTTAGATAGACAACTTGTAATTCTATTTCTAAAGACTTCTTATTATTCCATGTATTGCTATTGTATTTTGCATTTATTTAGAAGTATTTTTCCTTTCATTTTTTATTAAAAGATTTTAATATTTATTTGAAATATAAAAGATTAAATAAGTTAGCTATGTAAGTTAAATACTAATTTAATTTTGCTATTTTTAAATGCAATAAGTGTCATTTTTATATTTTCGATCGTAAATAAATTATACACCTAAAATGTTTTCGTTTGTTCTGAATCACATGCTACCAAAGTCGCTTTCTCTCTGTCCCTATATCCCTATGTATGCTTAGATCTTTAAAACTACGCAACGGATTTTGATGCGGTTTCTTTTAATGGATAGAGTGATTCAAGAGTAAGGTTTATATGTATAATACATGCATAATATAGTAGAGAAACACTGATCATTTCCGTGCGAAGCCGGGGCGGGTCGCTAGTATGGAATAAAACAAAAAGATTGGTAAGTAGTCATAATTTATTGCAAAAAATATGCAAGAATTCTTAAAACCTAAAACATCGATTCTCTTCAATCACAAATTCCTCCAAACACATTTTATCCAGGAATGCTATTATTTGTAAGTTTGGATAATCTACGCTCCGACTTTCACGTCGACGGCGAGTGTAGTTCAGGCAAATAAGAAACTAAATTTTGTCTTGGTTACACTGACAGGGATCGAAGCAATGGCAGCTATAGTGCCGACTTGACAGCTGAACAAAAATCCCGGTCGATCTGAACAATCTGACGATAACATCAACTTCAATCTTAAGCAATTAATTCAAAAAATGATCCCGTCCACAGATTACCTATACTTCGTTAAATTAACGTTGAGTTATCTATACCAACGTGTTTTGCGGCCCATAAGTAGCTTTTTCTTTGCAACTTAGCAGAGGTTCAAATTACGGAGCCGCAGACAATAACCTTGTCACAAACATGTGTTTTGCGGTTGACTCTCTCTGAAGTTGTATAGAAAAAACATAAGGCGGCAAAACAAGATGGTATCAATAACTCAACGCTAAATAAATGAAGTATAGTACATTCTCTCTTGGACTTCAAGAGTATCAAAAGGGACCAAATATTATAATTATCGCGTATATCAATCAATAAAGTGCATTTTGTGGAGTTTATGTATCATTCCTTATCGTCGAGGTCCATGTTCTCGGGGGCGACGTTGTCTGCTTCTTTTGTCTTGTCTTCTTTCGACTCTTGTTTAGTTTCTTCTTTCACTTCGGATTTCGCTCCGTCCTTGGAGTCCTTTCCTGACCTGTTACAAATAAATTCGAGTGTAACATACCAGTAAAATTAAAAAATAGCTAATTATAAAATATTAAAATAAACAAGCTGAACAAAAATAAATAAATAGCTTCCATGCTGGACTGGGAGCGACAGAAGAACGTAGAATGTGCCAGCTGCATCTCCTCCCGGGCATGCTGTAAAAACCAGCTAAGGGATTCGAGGGTATATTGTAATTTAGGCGATGGGCTGACAACCTGTCACTACAGCAATATCCAGTTCTATCTTAAACAACCTTCAAAACCTGTCAGACGTGGCGGAACGACCTTTGTTTGGGTTGTTCACGCTCTGCCTAACCCATTAGGGATACAGGCGTGATAGTATGTATGTATGTAAAATGAACAAGCTAATGTGTCACTCCGTCCGTGCGTTTATCCCACCCACGGATTAACGTGCACTCCGAAGCACAGAATTTTATTTCTTCCAGACAATCAGGTGATTAAGCCTGATTCCTAACCAAGCTGAGCCAAATCTAACAGTGATAAATTTACAAATGTCAACTTTGTGTTCCTGGGAATCGAACCCTGGACATCCGGATCAGGAGCCTACCTCTTGGACCATGGAGGCAGTTGACTCCGTGTCTAAGGAGCCATTGTTGCGCTATTTCAAGCGGAATGGCGCAGCGGTGACCTATCATACTGTTATTGTATTACATACCTATTTAATCTCATTTTACTAACATAGTATTAAGTGTTACTAATATTATGAGTCCTGGATACTTGAATAAAAATCTATATTATTATTATTAGGAGTGACTTCCCTTCTTATTAAGAGCCCGATGGTGTAGTGGAGGACGACCTCAGGAGGCAGCGGCCCTAGCTGCCTCCTGAGGTCGTGGTTCGAATCCCACCACGTACCAATGTGTTTTTCGGTTTTCGAATTTCATATGTACATTTATTCGGCGCTTTTTCCGTGCTTCGGAAGGCACGTTAAACCGTTGGTCCCGGTTAATATCGTTTAATACCGTAGATATTAGTCGTTAAGCCCTATCAGAGGCCAGTGCTAAGCATTGGCGGCTTGAAAACTCTGACCTAATCGAGGATTAGGCCTGGTTTCCCTTCTGGGTTGCGGAGGTCAGATGGCAGTCGCTCTATGTAAAAACCAGTACCCTCGATCAATCCCCTAGATTAGGTAGTCGACCCCGTGAGATACGAGATGGACTTACTTGGTGGGTCCGTTGGCTCGCACTTCGACCACGTCGTCGTCTTCATACTTGATGTTGACGACGGCCTCCACCTTGGCCTGGATGCTCTTCAGCGCAGAGTGGAATATCTTCGAGCTCGCCTGCAAATAACCGTTTAGTATGTGAAAGACATTTCTTGAAAAATATAAATACATTCCATACATAAAGTCCTGCCAGGAATTAAGAAGACCTGTCTTAGAGGTATCATGAGAAGAGCTTAAAGGAAATTTCATAAGTCTTTCTCTTATTCTTTCTCTGAGACAGTTATTTTTCATTATTAGCAGGCTGGGCGCACTCCGGCTATTCTAGGGAACCTTATGTACAGCCGTGTGTAGTTAGTAATTCGAGGGAACCTTATGTACAGCAGTGTGTAGTTAGTAATTCGAGGGAACCTTATGTACAGCAGTGTTTCAGCTGGTTATGTATTCGAGGGAACCTTATGTACAGCTGTGTTTCGGGTGGTTAGTTATTTGAGGGAACCTTATGTACAGCAGTGTTTCGGCTGGTTAGTTATTTGAGGGAACCTTATGTACAGCAGTGTGTAGTTAGTTATTCGAGGGAACCTTATGTACAGCGTGTAATTAGTTATTCGAGGGAACCTTATGTACAACAGTATGTAGTTAGTAATTTGAGGGAACCTTATGTACAGCAGTGTGTAGTTAGTTATTCGAGGGAACCTTATGTACAGCAGTGTTTCAGCTGGTTAGTTATTCAAAGGAACCTTATGTACAGCAGTGTTTCATCTGGTTAGTTATTCAAAGGAACCTTATGTACAGCAGTGTTTCAGCTGGTTAGTTATTCGAGGGAACCTTATGTACAGCAGTGTTTCAGCTGGTTAGTTATTCAAAGGAACCTTATGTACAGCAATGTTTCAGCTGGTTACCGGTGGGGTGGAAGCCTGGCGATCCATAACACAGGTTTTTACCTAGCTTGGACACCAGTCTCCTGCTTCAGCTTTCTCTATTTATATTTAAATTTGTACACTATTGATATAATGTAGCTTGTGGGAGAAAATAAATAAATTTGTATTGTATTGTATTGGTTAGTTATTCGAGGGAACCTTATGTACAGCAGTGTTTCGGCTGGTTAGTTATTTGAGGGAACCTTATGTACAGCAGTGTGTAGTGAGTAATTTGAGGGAACCTTATGTACAGCAGTGTTTCGGCTGGTTAGTTATTTGAGGGAACCTTATATGCAGCAGTGTGTAGTTAGTTATTCGAGGGAACCTTATGTACAGCAGTGTGTAGTTAGTTATTCAAGGGAACCTTATGTACAGCAGTGTTTCAGCTGGTTAGTTATTGGAGGGATCAGTAGCGTGCAGTACTCACGGTGAGCGAGGCGATCTTGGCCTTGGCGGCTTGCAGGTTGCTGCTGACGTCACTGAGCTGGTTGACGGCGCCGCGCTCCGCCTGCAGCGTGCTGGCGGCCGCCTGTAAAATACAATACGCAGATTAGCTATAAAGTACTGTCACAGTAGAGCCTGTGGGTATGTCCCGTTCTCCAGACTAGTTAAATCAAATTCATGTATTCATACTATTGGACCAAAAGTGTATAATAAATTATCAACTGTAACAAAAGACTCTAAAACTAACTTAAATTTCAAAAATAAATTAAAACAGGAATTACCAACAAAATACATTGACAATTAACTGACATAGTTACACAAATAAACAAATCTGAATGTATGTACAAATATATCTATTATAACTTTTTATTTTTATTATTGATCATTTTGAATGTGATTTTTAATTTTGTAAGTGATGAGTTTAGTGACGTGTAAATTTTCATTTATTAATGATTGAATTGAAGGTCGTTACACAAAATTAGCTGTGCTACTAGGCGGTTTTAAAACTCTCAACACGAGGGTCCATCGGGTCGATTGACTCGAAGAAGTATATCAGTTTGCGGGACGGTGTCCCTTACTAGATTGGTAAAGGAATGCTCATATGGAGATATAGACGGAAATGAAAGAAGCAGGAATTTTGACTTCGGCACCTTGTTTGGACTAGTTAGGAGGTATACACACATAATTTAACACATTTTTCGAAATCCACATTTTTTTCTTAGCTCATATCTAGACAACGATTCGAGATAGACTAAAAGTGTAAAAGGCAAAGTTGTAGATAATTTTATCAGGCTTCAATCTGTAGTACAACAAAAGTTCATACGACGCAACGTTTTCGAGATATAGGCAAATAACCAAAAAAACGGGACCTTCTTTGTCCCCCCCCCCTCGTGCGGACCTCGGAGGGGTAAGGACTTTTAATGTGTATACCTCCTAACTAGTCCAAACAAGGTTCCGAAGTTAAAATTCCTGCTTCTTCCATTTCCGTCTAGAATTAATCGTTGCATAATCTATACACCCTGTACATTGAGTGACCCACCTGCCGCGCAGCAGTGAGCGCGTGGCGCGTGCTGACGAGCGCTTCCTCCAGCTTGGTGCGCAGCGCGGAGTTGCGCGCCTCGGCGGCCACCAGCGCGCCCACGTCGATCACACGGGACTTGTACTCGACCAGACCTGACAGATAAAAACCATTTTGTTTATAACATCCAGTTAAAGATACAACATGTAACAGAAAGGGTATATGCATCAACTAGCGACCTTTAACTGCCTCCGTGGTCTAGTGGCTAGTGCCATGGGCTCCCGATCCGGAGGTCCTGGGTTCGATTCCCAGGGGGTAAAACACAAAGTTGATATTTGAGAATTTATCACTTGGTGACCCCAGTTTGGGTAGGACATTGCAGGCTGAATCACCTGATTGTCCGAAAAGAAAAAGAAAACGTGCTTCGGAGGGCACGTTAAGCCGTCGGTCCCGGTCGCTGTCTTTGATAGTGGTCGTTACACAAAACCATGTCAGAGGCCTGATAGTTGTGCTACTAGGCGGTTTAAAAACTCTGACACCAGGGTTCATCGGGTCCATAGACTGGATACCCACTCGACAGAAGAAGAAGCGACCCGCCCCGGCTTCGCATGGAAATCATCAGTGTTTCTCTACTATATTATGCATGTATTATACATATAAACCTTCCTCTTGAATTACTCTATCCATTAAAAGAAACCGCATCAAAATCTGTTGCGTAGTTTTAAAGATATAAGCATACATAGGGATATAGGGACGGTGAAAGCGACTTTGTTTTACACTATGTAGTGATAATGTGTGAATCTACTAACGAAACTGAACAACTTTCCCTAAGGAACATAGGTCGAAAATATAAAAAAAAAAATGACATTCCATACAAATATGCATCAGCTGATAGCGTATTTAGTACGGGAAGTCAAATACTTTTGAATACTTAGGATAATTGTCTCCTCTGGATTTATCAAAGGTTGACTGGAAGAGATCCCTTAACGGGTAAAGTCCGCCTTTGTGTATTGTCTTATTCTTCTTGTATTTTAATTTTAAGATTTTTAAGGTACAATAAAGAGCTTACATACATACTTTTATTCGTATCTTGACCTATGTTCCTTAGGGAAAGTCGTTCAGTTTCATAGGTAGATAGATTCACACATTTCTCGATGCATATACCGTTTCTGTTACACGTTGTATAGAGCGGACATGCCAATGAAAAAGTTTTGCCGCGAAGATGTGACATTTGACAGTTGAGGAGACAATAGTATTTCCAACTCAGTTTTCGAATAAAGGTTAACAAAGTTTCATATCTTTTTATTCAAAAACACATTTCTAAAATAAATTATGCGTGTAAATTAGTTAAATTACTAAAACTACTATTTCATTCGCTTTTCATATCTAATAGGTAGTATAGTTTACTCTGTGCTAATAGCTAAAACTTATTTTAGAAACAAGATCTTCGATTAAAAGACATTTTTATTTATTAGAAATGGTTTTGCTCTCGACTCCAGTCTAGGTCAGGAGAGACTGAGCTCACCCAGAAGATGCCTGTTCACTCTAACCACAGAATATATAATAGTACTACATACAGAATGGACAATCACCTCCCTTCCCCAGTCCGACATACGACACACTCCGCGCCGGATTGTGGGCCACATTGAGCGTACGCTTAGCGGGTATGGCGCGCGCATGTTTCCCAGTGTAACGGAAATAATAAAGTTTTGTGTTCCAAAGATGGTAAGATACTGTTCCGGGTACGGATGTCTTTCTACCACAAGATATGACTCCAATAGGAACTTTTTTAGATTCCACAGTGATGAAAGACGGTAAGTAAATTCATACAAAATATGCAACCTAATCTATTCTAACTATTCAGTTACAGTGAACTACTGTAAAACGTTGGTTTAATCAAGAACCAGATTAATGAAGATTATGACCGGTATAACATGATTTGTCAACCCTTATAACACGCACACAAACACTTGCCAAGTGCAACATGCCGTCTGTCGATGTGTGACCAAAATTACATTGTAGTTAGGAGTGTCCGAGCTGTGCTCTAACTTAAGTGTGGGGGGTTGTATGCATTCGGAAACACAGACGCAGGTAGAAAGTTATACTCTTTTGCCGTGTGCATTATGAGAGTTTTATAATGATTCTGTAATCAAAACTGTATCAAATGTACTGACCAGACTCGCTGACGTTCTTGGTGTGGCCGTCCGGGTCGTCGCCGTCGCCGGCGCCGGGCCGCCGGAACACGGGCAGCAAGTGCCGGTTGCCGGCCGCTATGGTGGCCTCCAGCTCCGCGATCTACAAAATACAAAAATACAAAATTGTTTATTATCTTAGTCCGATATACAAAAACAGATTTCAACCAAGAAAACCACACTAGGCCAAGCCTGTGTCGTGGTCTCTTTACAAATTAGAATTGACAGAAATAGGACGTATCTATTACATAAACGAGAATTTATAAATTATGAATAATAAGAGAAATATAACATGCATCATCTCAAATATGATTAAAAATAACTAAAGGATAAAAAAATAATAATAATATGAATTTGAGGTTTGTTGTTGTTTAAGTGAATTAAGTTGTCTGCATGGAAACATGTCTCACTGTAATGGTTGCTCAGGTTTATAGTATAAGGGTGTTCATTTAATTGCGTGCCATAGCTTAGGGGGTGTTTTAGTAACGTCAAAGGAGACCATAAAAAATATTTAAAAATATAACAAAAATAAAAAAGATATATTGATTTAATATGTTCCCTCCAAAGCACGGAATCTTTTTTCTTCCAGTCAATCAGGTGATTCAGCTTGCATTGTTAACCAAACTGGAGAAAAACTCTATAAAATGATAAATATCAATATTTATCCACTTTGTTTTGTGTATTATAATAATAGGTATATCTTATGTGTATTATGTTTGTAAATGTACTGATTTTGTTTTTTTTAAATGTCTGTGAATGTGTGTAACTAGTTTCTGTTTGTAAATGTATTTGTATTTGTAAATATCAACTTTGTGTAATTTGTGTTCCCGCCCGGGAATCGAACCCAGGAGCTCCTGGAATGGTCCGGCGACTGACCTGCGGCGGCACCTCGCTGACGGGCGCGTGCGCGGCGGAGTCCAGCGGCAGGTCCTGCGCGGAGCCCGCGCCGCTCGCCAGCTCCTTGATGGCTTGTGTCAGCGCCCTGGGGTGCAAAAACGATACCTTATAGAATAGAATAGAAGAAATTTATTTGGTAATAAATGTTACAAAAAAAAAAACAAAATTATACTTAACTTAAAACCTTCGTATTACAAAGTATGGTACAGGTAAATTACAAAGTCAGACTTATAAAATATGTATATATGCTGCATGCTGGTCTGGGAGCGAGAGAAAAACATAGAATGTGCCAGCTGCATTTGCTCCCGGGCATGCTGTAAAAACCAGCTAAGGGATCCGAGGGTTTCAGTATATTGCAATTTAGACGATGGGCTGACATCCTGTCACTACGGCAATATACTTACAAATCTATCTTAAATAACCCTCAAAACTTTGTCAGACGTGGCGGAGCGACCTTTGTTTGGGTCGTTAACGCTCTGCCTACCCCATTAGGGATGGAGGCGTGATTATATGTATGTATGTATGGTACAGGTAAATTACAAAGTCAGACTTATAAAGTACTAGCGAACCGCTTCGCACGGAAATTATCAGTGTTTCTCTACTATATTCTGCATGTATTATACATATAAACCTTCCTCTTGAATCACTCTATCCATTAAAAGAAACCGCATCAAAATCCGTTGCGTAGTTTTAAATATTTATGCATACATAGGGATATAGGGACAGAGAAGGCGACTTTGTTTTATACTATGTAGTGATGGTACAGGCAAATAACAAAGTCAGACTTATAAAATATATTGCTGCATGCTGGTCTGGGAGCGAGAGAAAAACATAGAATGTGCCAGCTGCATTTCCTTCTAGGAATGGTGTAAAAACCAGCTAAGGGATTCAAGGCTTTCTGTATATTGCAATTTAGGCGATGGTCTGACAACCTGTCACTACAGCAATATACCTACAATCGATCTTAAATAATCCTCATAACTTTGTCAGACGTGATTAGGGATAAAGGCGTGATTATATGCATACTTACCGTATGTTCGCGAGAAACATAAATTAAAACTTCAGTTTCTATGGAATACAAACTGGAGCGGTTTATTTAAATAGAATTATTGCATTTTAGGCGATGGGCTGACAACCTATCACTATAGCAATATACATCATAATCTTCTGTAATAACCCTCAAAACTTGTCAGACGTGGCGGAATGACCTTTTGTTGTTAGGTCCTTTTCGCTCTGCCTACCCTATTAGGGATAAAGGCGTGATTATATGTACGTATGTATTATATTCTGCCTGGTTGCGGGTACACTCACTTGTAGCTGAAGCTGTCCCTAGCGCACACCTTGTCCAGCACGCTCTTGAGCTGCGAGCGCGACAGCTGCAGGTAGGTACACTCACTTGTAGCTGAAGCTGTCCCTGGCGCACACCTTGTCCAGCACGCTCTTGAGCTGCGAGCGCGACAGCTGCAGGTAGGTACACTCACTTGTAGCTGAAGCTGTCCCTGGCGCACACCTTGTCCAGCACGCTCTTGAGCTGCGAGCGCGACAGCTGCAGGTAGGTACACTCACTTGTAGCTGAAGCTGTCCCTGGCGCACACCTTGTCCAGCACGCTCTTGAGCTGCGAGCGCGACAGCTGCAGGTAGGTACACTCACTTGTAGCTGAAGCTGTCCCTGGCGCACACCTTGTCCAGCACGCTCTTGAGCTGCGAGCGCGACAGCTGCAGGTAGGTACACTCACTTGTAGCTGAAGCTGTCCCTGGCGCACACCTTGTCCAGCACGCTCTTGAGCTGCGAGCGCGACAGCTGCAGGTAGGTACACTCACTTGTAGCTGAAGCTGTCCCTGGCGCTCACCTTGTCCAGCACGCTCTTGAGCTGCGAGCGCGACAGCTGCAGGTAGGTACACTCACTTGTAGCTGAAGCTGTCCCTGGCGCACACCTTGTCCAGCACGCTCTTGAGCTGCGAGCGCGACAGCTGCAGGTAGGTACACTCACTTGTAGCTGAAGCTGTCCCTGGCGCACACCTTGTCCAGCACGCTCTTGAGCTGCGAGCGCGACAGCTGCAGGTAGGTACACTCACTTGTAGCTGAAGCTGTCCCTGGCGCTCACCTTGTCCAGCACGCTCTTGAGCTGCGAGCGCGACAGCTGCAGGTAGGTACACTCACTTGTAGCTGAAGCTGTCCCTGGCGCACACCTTGTCCAGCACGCTCTTGAGCTGCGAGCGCGACAGCTGCAGGTAGGTACACTCACTTGTAGCTGAAGCTGTCCCTGGCGCACACCTTGTCCAGCACGCTCTTGAGCTGCGAGCGCGACAGCTGCAGGTACACTCACTTGTAGCTGAAGCTGTCCCTGGCGCACACCTTGTCCAGCACGCTCTTGAGCTGCGAGCGCGACAGCTGCAGGTAGGTACACTCACTTGTAGCTGAAGCTGTCCCTGGCGCACACCTTGTCCAGCACGCTCTTGAGCTGCGAGCGCGACAGCTGCAGGTAGGTACACTCACTTGTAGCTGAAGCTGTCCCTGGCGCACACCTTGTCCAGCACGCTCTTGAGCTGCGAGCGCGACAGCTGCAGGTAGGTACACTCACTTGTAGCTGAAGCTGTCCCTGGCGCACACCTTGTCCAGCACGCTCTTGAGCTGCGAGCGCGACAGCTGCAGGTAGGTACACTCACTTGTAGCTGAAGCTGTCCCTGGCGCACACCTTGTCCAGCACGCTCTTGAGCTGCGAGCGCGACAGCTGCAGGTAGGTACACTCACTTGTAGCTGAAGCTGTCCCTGGCGCACACCTTGTCCAGCACGCTCTTGAGCTGCGAGCGCGACAGCTGCAGGTAGGTACACTCACTTGTAGCTGAAGCTGTCCCTGGCGCACACCTTGTCCAGCACGCTCTTGAGCTGCGAGCGCGACAGCTGCAGGTAGGTACACTCACTTGTAGCTGAAGCTGTCCCTGGCGCACACCTTGTCCAGCACGCTCTTGAGCTGCGAGCGCGACAGCTGCAGGTAGGTACACTCACTTGTAGCTGAAGCTGTCCCTGGCGCACACCTTGTCCAGCACGCTCTTGAGCTGCGAGCGCGACAGCTGCAGGTAGGTACACTCACTTGTAGCTGAAGCTGTCCCTGGCGCACACCTTGTCCAGCACGCTCTTGAGCTGCGAGCGCGACAGCTGCAGGTAGGTACACTCACTTGTAGCTGAAGCTGTCCCTGGCGCACACCTTGTCCAGCACGCTCTTGAGCTGCGAGCGCGACAGCTGCAGGCCCAGGCTCATGAACAGGTTGTGGAGCTCCTTGCGGCCGACGGCGCCGCCGCGCCCCGTGTCGAAGTACACGAGCGACAGCAGCAGGTAGGGGTCGGGCGGGAGCTCCACGCCGCGGCTGCGGCGCCGCGGGGACCCGCTGCGGGACTCGTCGCTGTGGGACTCCTGGGGACGGTACACTACTTTAGACGCCGAAAAAAAGCAATCGAATAGAATAAGAATTCGTTTATTGCCATAATATATTTATTTATAGAAAACCTACATTAACAGTCTAAGCCAAACATGTAAGCCTTAAAAACTATTTTATCTACTCTCATATAGTAATGTTCGAATTATAAACTTCTAAACGAATTTATAATAGCATACTTTTTGAACAGAATGATGAAAAAATTAAAAAGTTTACTTTTCATTGCATCTTAGTTTACTATTCATTGCACCTGCCCTAGCAAATTCTAACAAAGATGCAACGAAAAGTAAAATTTATTTGCTGGAAGCAAGGAAAGATAAAAATCACACAGTAAATACCAAAAAATCCCGATTCCAAGCCAAAAATCTGTAAAATTATAATAATCTATAATTCAGTAACGGCGCATGCGCGGTGACGGTTTTCCTGCGCGCTTAATTTTGCCGCCATTTTCTATGGTGAAAGGTTTTTATTGTTTGTTTATCGCGCAACTCAATGAAGAATTAATTGATTGTTTGCTAAAGATGTGCGACTCTAGTGAGGAATATATTAATACTCCACCGGATATTTTAGTTGCCGCTACGGAAATTACCAATAATTTATTGCCCGCCAAGTCAAGAAAACTGTACGAGAAATGCTACCAAGAATTCAGGCTATGGAAAATGCAAAAAAATGCGTATGAGCTGTGTGTGAGAGTAGATAAAATAGTGTATGCAACTGCACATAACTAGGTATTACAATGCTCGTGATACCATCGCTTCGCTCGTTTCACAAACCACACTCGCATTGTAATACCCTTCATTATGCAACAGTTGCATAAACTACTATTATATGTACAACTTAATCTATGGCAACAATAGTACTCTTAGTAAAGCTCATTTCTAACTACCGTCCTACGGATGCTAGGAATTTGTTTTCGGGCGTTGAGAATATATCAGTGTCTGTGTTCCATTACTTTGTCAATAGTAAATAGAACATTAAAAAGAAAGAAAAAACAATACACACATTATGGCAAAAGGCAAAGGGACACAGTTGTTGTCAACATGCTGCCATTTTCAGTCCTTAACCCTCTATCGAGGCCTTCTAGTGCAAACGTGACCATACATTGTTATTTCAACTGAGACTTATAGTACTTTTTTCTCATTTTGCGAATAAACATCAAGCTTTCGATTCTCTATAATACGGGGTGTAAGGGACAGCATCCCACAAACTGATAGAGGGTTACTTGCGTTGTCAACGACACTGAAAAACTTTCACCAGGAAATTCATTCAGGAAGTAATTTTATCTTTTGCTTTTCTATACAAAATGTACACACAAATCAAACAATTTATTTGGATAAGCCATTTTTTTTTCACTTCCTGAAAGAATTTCCTGGTGTAAGTTGTTCAGTTTTGTTGAATGAGCTAACCCAATCAGGTCGCGGGAAGCTGATAAAGATGATATAAAACTCTGATTTGAAACAAGCGGAAATAACCCTGTAGAATCATGTGGATATTGAACATGGGGAAATAACCCTGTTGAATCATGTGAATATTGAAACATGGGGGAAATAACCCTGTAGAATCATGAAAATATTGAAACATGGGGAAATAACCCTGTAGAATCATGTGAATATTGAAACATGGGGAAATAACCCTGTTGAATCATGTGAATATTGAAACATTGGGAAATAACCCTGTTGAATCATGTGAATATTGAAACATGGGGGAAATAACCCTGTAGAATCATGTGAATATTGAAACATGGGGAAATAACCCTATAGAATCATGTGAATATTGAAACATGGGGAAATAACCCTGTAGGCTCAATTTTAAATAGTAGAAAGTAAGTAAAGTTAGGAATAGTAAATAAAAAGAAAGACAATGTTGTCTTGTCATCAAGTCGATAAAAGAACAAGAAAGTCATCGAAATGTCACTTACCCTGCGATCCCCTCGGCGACGCGACTCGCGCCTGTCATCCCTCTTGTCACCTTTCTTGTCTTTCACGTCTTTTTCATCTTTCTTCTTCTCTCCTTCCTTTTCTTGTTCGTCCTTCTTATCCTTCTCTGGTTGTTTCTTCTCGGCTTTGTCACCTTCAGGTTTCTTCTCACCCTCCTTATCAGCGCTCTTTTCTTTTTCCTTCACTTCTTTGACCTCTTCTGGTTTTTCAGGCAGCGTGTAGAGTGTCTTGTAGATGTAGAAGCCGAAGTCTCGCATCAACATTTCATTGAACAACTCCGCGAACACAAACAGCTGTAGAAATTATATATTTGTTAATAATTTAGAAATAAGTATTCGTCGAGATGAAGATTTCACTACACTGCGACACAAAACTATTGACAAAAATGGGGGCGCCACTTTTTGGCGCCAGTTGAAATAATTTTAGTTCCGTTTCAACAGTTTTGAGTCGCAGTGTACATGATACAGATAGAGAAGGATTCAAAATGTTTGTTAATACACATCCACATTTTCCCAATGGATCTCATTGGCCCTTTACCTTGTGGCGACTAATAGCAAATCGTAACGTGTCGCAAAAAGGTCCATGAATTAAGATTGCTCCAACTTACAAGAAGAATTCTCTGACTTTATCAAATCTAAGTTAGCTACTGACAGAAACTGTTTTTTTTTTTATTTGCGGTTGAAGTCCAATCTTTCATCCCCACTAGGTTGGCTGGAAGAGATCTCTTATAGATATAAGCTCGCCTTTGCTTTAATTTTAAGATTTAACCTATGTATTGAAATGTATGCAATAAAGAATATATATAAGGTTGTCTGGTTGTCTTCCATGCTGGCCTGGGAGCGAGAGAAAAACATAGAATGTGCCAGCTGCATTTCCTCCCGGGCATGCTGTAAAAATCAGCTAAGGGATCCGAGGGTTTCAGTATATTGTAATTTAGGCGATGGGCTGACAACCTGTCACTACAGCAATATACATGCAAGTCTATCTTGAATAACCCTCAGAACTGTGTGAGACGTGGCGGAACGACCTTTGTTAGGTAGTTTGCGCTCTGCCTACCCCATTTGGGATAAAGGCGTGACTATATCTATGTATGTATAAGGTTGTCTGGAAGAAATTGCTGCTTAGTAATAAGGCCGCCTATTTGTACTACTAATTGTTTTAATTCCTTTTTTCTTAAGTCTTTTCTGTGCAATAAAGTTTATTCTTTTCGTAAATGTATTATTACACGTACCTCGAAGCTGTGTTCCTTGTTATCCGTGATGCGGTAGTCGAGCAGTAGCGACAGCGTGGCCACGTTGCACGCGAACTTGCCGCCCTGGGAACAATATTCAATATTATCTTCTTCTTCTTCTTAGCGAGTGGATTCTCGAGTCGAACGACCCGGTGAACCCTGGTGTCAGGAGTTTTCAAACCGGCTAATAGCACAGTTATTAGGCCTCTGACATGGTTTTGAGTAACGTAAGTTTATTATTTATTTATTCAATCACAACATAAGCTTACAGTTAGTACCAAAGCGCTTATATGTTAATTTAAGAACTAAAACGAATTACAAGGTAAACTACAACTTATTTAAATATATGTACATTTTCTTATTACTAACACTATAACTACCATAAAATAGATCTAAATCTGATTCTGGTAACTGTATTATACAGTTGAGGAGACTTATGACCCTAGCTGTAGGAGCCTGCTCAGCTTGCTGAGTGTGCAACTCCTGCCCCGTAGCGAACAGGCGCCCTCTCTGCCCGAGTGCTCCACCGTGCAAGAATCTTAGTGGCACAGCCACAAGGTTGATTCGAGCAAGAGTTTCCGGGTTATCAATTTTATTATTTAATAATAAATAGTAATGAAATACAAGAAGCATTTTGCGAAGTATCTCCGATGTATCTATCCCAACCGACCGAGGACAAATAGTGAGGGGTATATGGATAATACCCGTATTTCATTTTGTACAAGTACCTAGCAAACTTACGCTGCACTCTTTCAAGCATTACTACATATTTACTCTCTTTTGGGTCCCAAACAATGGCATTGAACTCGAGTCTACTACGGACGTATGCATTGTACAGCGCAGTAACCACTACAACCGCAACCGACGGCTTAACGTGCCCTACGAAGCACGAAATATTATCTAGCGGTATCGAAATAGCGATGAAGCGCAGTATGCCACTCTCGGAAATGTTCCCAAATTATGTCGGAGTTTAGTTATTGAGTTCAAAGTAAGTTAGGCTTTTTCAAAGTTGTAAGTCCTGGACGTTATCCATCATCATCTATAATTAACTTGGACTGTTGTTAAGGCCCATAAGCATGCGTAAAAATTCGTAATGGCCATGTTCCATGTGAAATGCTGCTTTGGGTTTCAGGATCCATTTAGGCTTGGAAAAGTCACTGGCCAAATCGATGGTAGTAAAATAATGGCAATATCAGGATTTCTCGTGGAAATTCACTTCATGTTTTGGAGTCGATTTTCAGGGTTTCTAAAGGTTTCTTGAAGTTCGGAGTTAATAGAGATTTTGGCTTTGCTTGGTTTTCTAAAAATAAATTGACATATCTAAAATATACCGGATGCAATGGGATTATAGAAAAGCATCCCACAAACTGATAGGGGTTGCTCAGTCACTGAACAACTTTCACCAGGAAATTCTTTCAGGAAGTGCTTCGACAATTTCGTGATCGGAAAATTTGTTTAGAAAAGCCAAAACTTTAACTTCCCTTAATATAATTTCCTGGTGAAAGTAGTTGATTGTCGTTGACTGAGTAATATCAGTTTGTAGGACGCTGTCCTTTACATCATCTTCCCTAGCCCGTATCCCACGGGGTCGGCTACCGAATCTAGGTGATTGAACGAGGGTACTGGTTTTTACACAGAGCGACTGGCATCTTACCTCCGCAACACAGAAGGGAAACCAGACCCAATCCTAGATGCTGTCCTTTACACCCGGTATGAAAATAATGGTGGTTGAAATGGCGTACCTTGGCCGCGGTGTTGGGATGCACGACGATGTGCGGGTCGTTGGGAAGCTCGTAGCGGGACTTGAGTAGAGCTCGCTCCTTTTCTTTCTGTTGAGGAAAGAACATGAGGCGTCAATTTTGATTTGTAGCTTGTTTCCTACTGATACTTCCATGCTGGACTGGGAGAGAGAGAAAAACATAGGCATGGGCACAAACACGGGCATGCTGTAAAAAACCAGCTAAGGGATCCGAGGGTTTTAGTATATTGTAATTTAGGCGATGGGCTGACAACCTGTCACTATAGCAATACACATTACAATCTAAAATTGCCCTCAATTTTTGTCAGACGTAGCGAAAGCGCCTTTTACGAGGAGTTTGACGCTCTGCCTACCCCGTAAGGGATAAAGGCGTGATTTTATGTATGTATGTATTCCTACTGATAGATCTAACTGGACAGAACCGAATGGCGAAACTCCGCCCTAGTCGTCATATCTATCTTTAAAATGATCTCGTTTCCTGTGTCTGAATTACATGATTATACAATTCAGCAATAGAACATACATACATAAATCACGCCTTTATCCCTTACGGAGTAGGCAGAGCGTTTAACGCCTCGTAAAAGGCGCTTTCGCCACGTCTGACAAAAATTGAGGGCAATTTTAGATTGTAATATGTATTGCTTTAGTGACAGGTTGTCAGCCCATCGCCTAAATTACAATACACTGTAACCCTAGAGTCCCTTTTGCTGACTTCAACAGCATGCCCGGGAGTAAAGGCAGCTGGAACATTCTATGTTTTTATATCTGTCCATTCCAGCATGGAAGAAACAATTTATTATAAGGAGAAAATCTTACCTTTCTTTTCTCTTCTTCTATCTCCTTCTCAGTCTTCTCTTTGGGTTTCTTGTCTGCTTCTTTCTTTTCATCGGGTTTGTCTTTCTTGTCCTCATCTTTTTTTTCTTCTTGGCCATCTTTTGTCTCTCCATCTTTCTGCTCAGATGGTTTGTCCTGGGAAATAAGGCAAGGCTTTAAGGTAAAAAAGCAAAGTAGAACTATAGTATTTTTCATATAGCACGAGTCTCCTGTCAGCAGGTAGGAAATATAAAAACATCACAGGTACGAAAGAGATTTCTTTATAACTGTCAAATAAATGTATGCGTTTGGCATGTGTCAGGATGCTCACGCTATGTGAAAAAGGACATATAAATTTTACAGTTGTTTTCACACGAGTACAAGTGAGCCGTTCTTACAGTTGTGGGTACAACACGCGCTTATGTGTGCGTAACTACTAGTTTACTCACGTCGAGCGCACCGCACACTAAGGCAATGTACTAGTAGGGGTAGGTCATGTCGTGTACACCGTATCCGGCGACGGCGACTTTTATAAGTTTTTAATCTGCTCTTTATTCTGGTTCCATGCTGGACTGGGAGCGAGAGAAAAACATAGAATGTGCCAGCTGCATTTCCTCCTCGGCATGCTGTAAAAACCAGCTAAGGGATCCGAGGATTTCAGTATATTGTGATTTAGGCGATGGGCTGACAACCTGTCACTACAGCAATATACCTACAAATCTATCTTAACCCTCAAAATTTTGTCAGACGTGGCAGAACGACCTTTGTTTAAGTCGTTTACGCTCTGCGTACCCCATTAGGGATAAAGGCGTGACTATATGTATGTATGTATGTTTATTCTGGTGAGCTCTGATGTGGCTAGCAAAACCGAACTTTGTCTTAAAGACTCGGTTGCAAGAAGCACAGTATAACTGGCCAGCCGAGTTGGTAGTGTAATTGTAGAAGGGTTTTGGCTTCGTCTTCCGTACTTGGCGTTATGCGTCAAGATCTTTAAGACGCTTGGGTTCAAAACTTTTCACGCTCTTATGGATAATTTGTGACACATAAGTATGGCTCACCCGCACTCGTGGGATTAAACAGCTGTAACAGTTCATACTTTACCTCATCTTCTACTTCCATGACGTCTTGAGGCTTCTGGTTTTCATTTTCTTCTTCAGATTTAAGGAGTTTGGACAACCGAGACACCAGTGTGCTTCTGACACCTAAGTACAGACCACAACATTAGTCAAAACATGACAATTATTACAAAAATTAGACATTCCCAGAATTTGACCTTCCGGGAAATACTTTCAAGGAAATGGACATTTGAGTCATTTGAAGAGATGGTCGTTCAGGGAAATGGACTTAATGCTCCGAGTGGACATTTCGGTAATTGGGCCTTCCGAGTCCGAGGGAATAAATCATGTCACTAAAGAAAAGTCATCATTGAAATTACACTGCCTCCGTGGTCTAGTGGCTAGTGCCATGGACTCCCGATCCGGAGGTCCTGGGTTCGATTCTCAGGGGGGAAACACAAAGTTGATATTTGAGAATTTATCACTTTGTGAATATTTCCCCAGTTTGGTTAGGACATTGCTGGCTGAATCACCTGATTGTCCGAATAGAAAAAGATTTCGTGCTTCGGAGGGCACGTTAAGCCGTCGGTCCCGGTCGCTGTCTTTGATAGTGGTCGTTACTCAAACCATGTCAGAGGCCTGATAGTTGTGCTACTAGGCGGTTTCTTCTTGCAAACAACGATTTGATAGAGAAACAAGAGATTTTTTGATAAGAAGTACAGAATACACATAGGCTCAAGAGATGAGTGGAAAATTCACACAGACAACCCGACAACGATCTGTTACACTGACGGATCAAGGAAAGAAAGCACCAAATTATCGGGGGCGGGCATTTACATAGAAAGCTCGCCACGTCTGTATAGAACAATACCTTTAGGAAAATTCGCCAGCGTTTTCCAGGCTGAGGTGCAGGCCATCCTGGAGTGCGCCGGCGAGTTAGAAAATACAGAATTAACACCAGAAGTCATAATCTATAGCGACAGTCAGGCAGCATTAAAAAAAGCGCTCAACAAAACCTGTACAACCTCTGCATTAGTTAAGGAATGCAAACTGACTCTAAACAGATTATGTACCAATACTAGTATCACAATTGCCTGGGTGCCAGGGCACCAAGACAATGAAGGAAACGAAATAGCAGACAAATTGGCCAGGACCGGAGCAGATGAAACCTTTATGGGCCCTGAACCATGTCTACCAATTCCAGGCCAAATAACAAAAGGCGTTATTAACATAAAAATTAAAAACGATAGTAACAGTAGATGGAATAACTTACAGTCCTGTCGACAATCTAAGCTTTTCATAAAATGCTTAGATTTTAGAAAAACGCGTAGATTACTACAACTTAGTAAAAAACATATCAGACTCTTGGTAGGGTTACTGACAGGACATTGCGGACTGAACAAACACCTACACACTATGAGATTAATAGATAACCCAAATTGCCCTGAGTGCGGACAGGAGGAAAGTAGTCTCCACTTCTTAGCCGAATGTCCTAGCTACTCACTGCCAAGATGGGAATACTTAGGAACTGACAAACTAGAGACAAAGGACTTAGAAAACATTTCCTTATTAGACATTCTGCACTTCTGCAGGGCCACCGGTAGATTCAGGGAGGTGACGCTGACGGAGCACCAGTGAACCCAGTGCTCCACCACTGGGAATTGGGTGAAATAGTTCCAACATCAGGAGCTGATCACCCGTCTGCGTGCATCGCAGCCGTCCCACCAAGAAGTAAAGTAAAGTAAAGTACTAGGCGGTTTTAAAAACTCTGACACCAGGGTTCATCGAGTCGATAGACTCGATACCCACTCGACAGAAGAAGAAGAATTGAAATTACCTTTGCAGTTAACCTTGCGAGCCCGCAGCTCCTGTCGCAACTGTTCAACTTTGATAGATTTTAAGTCGATTTTAGAATAATGTGTCGGGTCCAACTTAGCCACTTCGTCATCATTCTCATCTATAGTGATAGTACTATCATTGGCATCCTGGTTATCCTGAAATATCACCTACTGATTAGTGATCACAAAGTTTTCACACGTTGAACATTCGAGGCGATAAAAAGCTCGGATACTAATTTGGAAATATAAAAAAGAAAAAAGTAACGCCTCGAAAAGTATGAATGATCGAATGAAGCATTAAAAAAAGGTTAGACTAGTTAGAATTAAAATGTTAAGAGAACTAATAGTCATGAAACTATGAGTCCTGTTTGAAGCGTCGCGCCGGCATGAGTACTGCGTACGGTCGCCGGTCGTCTTCGGACTCTCTCTGGCAGCCGCGTTAAGATAAACTGGGAACAAACAATTTGGGATTTGTCCGCGTCGTCCGTGGAGCTGTCGGCGCCGCCCGACGCCGCCGCCGCCGCCGCTTGCTGCTCGGCGCCGTCCAGCTTCTTGAGCGCGGCCTCGCACGCCGCCTTATAGTGGTCCTGTATCGTCGTCCACTCGACTCGCGAGGGTTGCGCAGACCACACGTCTGGCAGGTACAACACCACACATTCGAGCCGCGACTTGCCGCCGCTGCCCTCGCGCCAGTAGTAAAACTCCACCATTCGGTACCTGCGCGGGTAAGGCAGTTATAGTGGCGCATACTCACACAAGAGCGAAAGGGAACGTCTCGTCTATTGGCAGCGATACGTCACGAGGCCCGTCGCGCCCGCCAGCCTGGCCGCCGCGACATAGCGCTGTCACTACGACTGACGCAGGCTTCATTCGGACTACTACCTTCTAGATATAAATAAAGGGGGCTAGGCTATCGTTAGTAGAGTCTTTTGACGGTTGACATCGACAGGAAGGCAGCTTTCGGGATAAACATCGGTCGGAAATAAATTCATAGGGCTTACCACTGAGTGCAGGCGGAGAGGTCCACCCCGGTTAGAGCTTTGCAAGTCCTTATTGCGGTCCTGACGAGGACGCTGGGGTCAGTGTCCGGGTTCTCGCCGTCTAGAGAGGGACTCCAAGGGCCACCTATAGCAAAGTTTTCACCACCTTTCCCTTTATGTCCTACTAGGAACTTGATCAACCGAGTGGGGTGTAATGGGCTCTTTGCACTGCGTTTGTCTTTCTCATCGGGTTTGGTGAGACCACATTTCTGGTAGAGGGACTCCAGGGTTGGCATGCTGATCAACATCACCTAAAGAAATAACAATCATTTTGTAAACTCTTCGCCAAACTAATAAAGAGTGGCAAGGATAATATCATTTGAGGTAAAAAATTTAGGTCCTAAAGTCAAATAACAGTTTATATTCCCAAAAATTTTGTTCTTTTTTAAGTTATGTAATATAATTTCCAAAAAAATACTAACGCTCCTTAACTACAAAAAATCGCAAAACATACATGGGGGTAATTTGGTTAGAAACCCCTCAACTTACCTTGGCCGAGAATCTGTAATCACAATCTGGTGGCTCCAACACGGCGTCATTAGGGTTGGGGTTTTCTACCTCGCGGCTCGTGATGTGGTAAGAACAAGGGTTGTTGATGGAAAACGGCATCTGAGGGGGGAATGTCTCCCCCCACTTCACCTGGGCAGTGAAGAAGTCTGAAGGGATGTAGAGGTTTGTGTACCGTTGGGATAAACCAGGGACATCCATTTTTTGACTGTAACAATTGATTGGTTGTAGTTCATTGTTATTTGAGTATAGTAGTTGCTATAATTTTATACCAAGTGGATTTGTATATGGGGTGTAAGGGACAGCAAACTGATAAGGGTCGTTCAGTCAATAAAACTGAACAACTATCACCAGGAAATTCTTTTCGGGAATAAAATAAATTATTACAGCTGCATATCATCCCGGGCATGCTGTAAAAACCAGCTAAGGGATCTGAGGGTTTCAGTATATTGTAATTTAGGCGATGGGCTGACAACCTGTCACTATAGCAATATACCTACAAATCTAACTTAAATAACCCTCAAAACTTTGTCAAACGTGGCGGCGCGACCTTTGCTTAGGTCGTTTACGCTCTGCCTACCCCGCTAGGGATAAAGGCGTGATTATATGTATGTATGTATGTATAAAATAAATTCGCTTCTCTCTATACAAACTGTCTGATCAAGGTGGTCATTTTGTATGGAATAGTCGATGTTTGCTTTCCTCTCCTGAATGATTTTCCAGGTGAAATTTGTTTAGTTTCGTTGACTGAGCAACCCCTATCAGTTTGCGGGACGCTATCCCTTACACACGGTATTAAAAAAGGAAGCTACATTCAGTCAGAGTGACGTAATACACTTTTTACTGCAGGAAAATATCGATTCTCATGGGAAAACTCATTGCGCTGCGGGTGAAACTGTAGTATTACATATTCGTGCGCAATCAGAGTTTATCCATTATAGTTTGAGCTATTTCACAAACTCTGATAAGGAAGCTTAGGTATTTCACAAAACAAGTAAAGTACCTACACAGTTGTTTTACATGCCAACAATATTTACCATTAAGATAATCATTCATACACAGTAAATAATCTAAATGTTTACTAAACGAATTTGCTTTGTTCCTTTATTATGTTACCCCAAAATAAATACAAGTACATTATTTTTCTAGCATACTTTTAAAATATTACCACACAAGCATCTATCCTCCTAACCTAAATCTGTCTGCAAGCAAATTTATCATAATATATCAAAAATTTGATATAATGAGGACTGTTTTGCAAACAAAAAGATACTACCATTTTCTTTCAAGACAATTTTAAGATTCTTGTCATGATTATTATTATTAGACAGGCAGGTAGTTGAATCAATCAATAAATGCCTACTTATACTTTTATTTCTTGTTAGTATACGTCTAAGGCGCCGCGTGGCCCTAATAAAAAGCAACGTAAGTTACTTAGAGACAAATAAGAGATTTTTATTGACTTATGAATGAAACAACCTTAAATACATTAATTTTCAATTGATTTGAATGTGCAATGAGTTGTGAGATTATTGTTATTTTAATACATACATACATATAATCACGCCTTTATCCCTAATGGGGTAGGCAGAGCGTAAACGACCTAAACAAAGGTCGTTCCGCCACGTCTGACAAAGTTTTGAGGGTTATTCAAGATGGATTTGTAAGTATATCGCTGTAGTGACAGGTTGTCAGCCCATCGCCTAAATTGCAATATACTGAAACCCTCAGATCCCTTAGCTGGTTCTTACAGCATGCCCGGGAGGAAATGCAGCTGGCACATTCTATGTTTTTCTCTCGCTCCCAGTCCAGCTTGGAAGTAAATAAGTTATTTTAATAATTAATGTTTATTATTATTTGAATTCAAACTACAACTATTCAAATACATTTTCACCAAATTTACATGTACTTAAAATTATTGAATTGTTCAGTGATATAAAGGCTAGATTTGATAAAAATGACTAGTCTTCCCATCAGTGGAACATAGAGCCTTTTATGTTAACAATGATGTACTGTGAAACTATACTCACATATCCAGGGGCATTCGAGGCACTCTAACCACATATTTAGCAGGTGATGGCTGGTGAATGACGGGGCGTTTGCGAGGAGGTGAATCCCTGCGGTTGCGGCTGTCACGGCGGTCCCTTGAACGAGACCTGGAGCGGGAGCGAGACCTCTTCTGTTGAAATGAGATGGGAGTTATGACCAAATGGAGTTTAAAACAAGTCATTGGATTAATGGCAAAAGTATACAATGTAACTGAAACACATTAGTATTTATTATTCTTCAGCAGGCAGGCAGTCAATAGACAGTTGATAATGCCTGTATCTAGTTGATTTAGTAAGCTTTCTTTTTCTTGATTTAATTTATGTGTGCATCTAGTCATAACTTGACTTAACAAAGTAGGTACAGACAGTACTTATAGAACAACATTGATGTATGTTATGATGACAGTGTTGGATATTGAGTCGGAGTGTAGCCTTTGGGGCACTATGGGAAAAAGACTAAGAAATATTCATGGTGTGTAATTTTTTCGAAGCCCATAGTAAAATCCATTTTTCCATGCATTTCATAGTCCCGAAAGAATATGTTCCTACACTCAACACTCCAACAACTCCTACACTCCATCCTGAACTTGACTATGACCGGATATTAAATAAATTGTTCAGAATATCTGTACAATGAGCTATTACGATGTAATTTCTCATGTTCCATCAAAACGAAGAATTTGTATTTAATAAGTTTTTGATTTGTACTTTATGTAAACATATGTTTTGGTTTGGGAGAGAGCTGAATATCAGTGTTGCTCTCTATGGGAAATAATACACTGAGCTCTGACCCTCTGTATCACTTTAGCACACATGTAACAGAATTTATAACGTGTTAGTTTAAGTTTTTCATGTTTATGTCTCTTGCTTGGTTTTTTGTTATTGTGTGTGATAATTTATTGCAATAAACCTTTTATCTATCTTTCTATGTTGTATAGGTTATAATTATATATATACTCTAAATTATATTGTTTTTTTTTGTTTTTTTCTAACTTTGTTAGTTTTTTGCACCTGCCTTGTCGTTTCCACATGCCCCAAAGGTAATCTGGTAGATAATGCCTTTGGTGTTAAGTCCGCCCATGTAACATTTCTGTGCATAAAGATAAATAAATAAAATGCCTTACCCTGTCTTCTCTCATGTTGTCGCGGCGCATAGAATCGTTGCGCGGGCCGCGGTCGTCGCGACGAGCCGGCATCGACTTGTTGCCTTTAGGCGGAGGCGGGACAGCGTTGTAGTTGTTCGACTTCGGATTGTTCTTGTTCTGGTTGGGCCCACCCTTCGGCAGCACTTGCACCCTCGTCGCGTTCCACTTGAACGGCATGTTTGGGTTGTAGCTAGCCTCCACCAGCACTCTATCGTTGACTTTCGGAATAATCCCTTTAGCGCACACGGAAGTCTGGTAGAACACGTCATGATCGACAAAACCAAAGTCGTTGTGAGTCTTCGTCACGGTACCGGTGAAAACGCGCTGCTCAGAGTTAGACGACGCCTGGTTTGACTGCGAATTCTGGTACATGTTCGAACTCATCGCGCGCGGCGTTGGGTAAGCCACGACGTTACCTGGGTACATTTGACCTTGAGCCATTTGATTCATCCCCATTTGACCGGCCATTGGCATCGCCATCCCACCTTGGGCTTGCATCATACTGGAATTGAACACTGTTTGAGTTTGCTGGAAAGGCATCATACCTTGTTGTGACATCATGGAGTTGGGATCCATTATTTGCGGATTCATGCCGGTCATGTTAGAGTTTACATTCGAGCGGGCCCATGGAGGGTTTTTAGTGCCGCTGCCCGACTGCATTGTCACTAATGGGTTTCACTGATCGTTTTACACTAATATTCACTTAATTTGACAAACACTTTCAAACGTTTTCGGGTAAAAGCTTGAGAAATTATTTTAAAGAACACGCACAAATGACGCCATGCGCCCGTGTATATATTTTTTAATTTAGTGTTGCCATATTTGACGACCTGCCAATCCTGCAAAAAAAAAACAATACAAGCATTTTGGTGGTTTCGTTTCCTTTTCTATTTTATTGCTAAAATAAAAGTCAGAAATCAGGTGGTCCACACATTAAGTTCCGTACTACGTCACAGATATTGTCTATGTTTCATAGTTCAATCAAACCAACTGCTCTGAGGTTAATAAAATATAGAAAATATCTGCGCTACGCGACCTAGAGCGGATCTCAATGTGTGCATCGCCTTAGACAAGTTTTCAAAAGACCGCAGGTTTAGATTACATATTTCTTATTTAAAAAGGAAACAAAATATGGCTGTTATGGCAACATAAAAAGCATAGACAATCTCGATTTTTGCTGCTGTTGGCGACATTGAAAATTTATGAAGGGCGGCAGTGACGTCTTTCCGTTGGTTTATATATCTGTTTCCGGAATAGTATGAAATAAAGGATGATGGAGTCAAAAAGGCTATAAAAATATATTGTATAAAACTTGTTAGCAAAAAAAGTAAAGCTTTCGTAGGAAACTCTGACATTGGAACAAAAACTTCTAATCTAATCTAAGTACCATTTTTCCCATGTCTACGCTATGAAAAAGAAAACCTGTAAAAGGGGCCCAAAAAGTCGTCTTCGGCATTTCAAAGTTTTTTGAATTGACGAACGATTCGATAAAGCCTGTCGTCAGAGTTTTTAAATCGGTAACTACTAATAGAAGTCTGATATGGTTAGTATCAAGGACAGCGACCGAGACCGACGACGTAACATACACTCCGAAGCACGGAATCTTCTTACTTACACTGGACTCTGGCTCCCAGCAAGAGAAAAACATAGAATGTGCCAGCTGAATTTCCTCCCGGGCATGCTGCAGAAACCACCTAAGGCATCCGAGGGTTTCAGTGTATTGTAATTTAGGCGATGGGCTGACAACCTTTCTTCCATACTGGACTGGGAGGGAAAGAAAAACATAGAATGTTCCAGTTGCCCTTCCTCCCGGGCATGCTGTAAAAGACAGCAAAAGGGATTCGAGGGTTACAGTGTATTTTAATTTAGGCGATGGACTGACAACCTGTCACTACAGCAATACACATTACAATCTAAAATTGCCCTCAATTTATGTCAGACGTGGCGAAAGCGCCTTTTCGGAGGCGTTTTACGCTCTGCCTACCCCGTAAGGGATAAAGGCGTGATTTTATGTATGTATGTATGTATGGGCTGACAACCTGTCACTACAGCAATATACTTACAAAACTATCTTAAATAACCCTCAAAACTTTGTTAGACGTGGCGGAACGACCTTTGTTTAACTCGTTTACGCTCTTCCTACCCCATTAGGGATAAAGGCGTGATTACATGTATTTATGTAAAATAGTAGTATAACGGCATAGGGAATTGACGACCTCACCGCCCACCACCTCGGTGGTGCAATTAGTCCCCGGAAGGGCAGCTTGTGTGGCGAGCTGATGGTGCGTGGCGACACCCCAGACCCCCAGCTCCGAGGGCCCGTATTCATTTGGCCCTCATCTCCAGGGCCCGTATTCATTTGGCCCTCAATTCCTGTCTGAGCGGAACCTTTGCTCCAGGTTCGAAGTGTAAAATGTCATAACGCCGGGGGCCTGCTGACTGGTACACCAAGATCTGGCGCCCGCAGTCTCACCTCTCGACAACCTTAGTCGCTCACACAATGTTGCCCTCTTGTCGTTCCTTGCGTACGGCTGTTTTGGGACCCATTATAGTGAGTTGGCGAGTCATCGCCTGCAATTGAATTATCTACCCCTGAGGGGGCTAAATAGGTGTTGTAAATTTGTATGGAAATTCCGTCTATTTTGAAGTTAGGATCTTTTAATTTTGTGTTTACGCTAATGATAAAAAATAATGGACACGTGTACAAGCGTTTTTGTTTTCGTGAAGGATAGGTTGAAGATTTTCATGACGTTTTGTAAATTTTAACTTTTTATTTCTTGCTTAACTTTAAATTTAACAAATTTGCTACTTTTTACCGCGTGAAAAAAAGATATTCCCGCAGGAAAACTTTATTGGCTGCAGGTGAAACCGCATGGTGGAAAGCTAGTTACTAAAATTAAAGTTGTGCCTCTACGTGTTGGCTTCGGCCCCACGTGACGCCTTCCAAAAGTCCGGGTCATAGTCCCGAGATATGGTACAACACATAATATAAAGTTCTTTAATACTCTACCTATATTTAGATAATGTTTACAAAGAAATCGAGCATGGAACGTATGAGATTCCTTTCGTCACGCCGATCACAGAGATCAGTGATATATCAACAGTTGTAGAACGGCAGACACGCATTTGGCTTGCATCTCAGTTGCTAACCGACCGCAGGCGAGAAAAAACGCGCGCGGGAAAGCGCGTGCCGAAGCAGCCGGCATACTCCGCGCCGGAAAATCTTGTGACGTGTTCGGAATTTGAAAACAATTACTATATAAAAAAAGAAGCATCTTTTTTTGCCAGTGGTGACTGTGAAAAGAGATTATAATAGAAAGTGAAATGTATTAAAAAGGAAAATAGGACGGCAAAGTTTTCAAGGCGTGATATTTTGGTACTCGGGCACGACGCCAGTGCTTGTTTGATGATTTGCAGTGACGCTGTGACAATCAGAAAATTCAAAGATTTATAAATAAATTACCTATTGATCAGCCTTAACCGGTTGAAACCAAATTGGAATGCCTTTAATAATGAAATAATGCATTAAATTTAAACGTGGTGCGTCTATATTTGACAAGTAACGGAAGTCATTTTAGTGTTATTAGTTTGTTTACTGAACAATATGAGAGCCTTGAGCAGACATAAATCTTGACTGAACTTTTCATTGACATTTGTTAGCATCAGTATGATAACCACGTGGCCATGAGTGCGGAACAGGCAATGGTGGGGGTTAGTTCGCCTAGCCCCCCGCAAGTAGTGACCCCCCAGAGCCCGAGGAGGGGGCCTGGACCCCCCAAGAAGTCTATGATTCTAAGAGCCTGGGAGTTTCTGCAGCCCTTGACGAGGCTATGGGGGCTCATCACTGCTGTAGGTAAGCAATGAATAGAAGTAAATAGTTTTCCTAATGAACTTATCAGTACATTCATGTAATCACGTCTTTTTCCCTAATGTAGTAGGCAGAGCGTAAACGTAAACGATCTAAACAAAAGTCGTTCCGCCACGTGTGACAAAGTTTTGAGGGTTATTTAAGATAGATTAGTAGGTGACAGGTTGTCAGCCCATCGCCTAAATTGCAATATATACGTACACAAACCCTCGGATCCCTTACCTGGTTTCTACAGCAGGCCCGGTAGGAAATGCAGAAAGCATATTCTATGTTTTTCTCTCGCTCCAAGTTCAGCATGGACGAATAAAAAGTAGGTACTAATAAGTACTGACTACTGAAAAACATAACATAACATAAAAATACTTTATTGCATGTAAAATACAAATCATACAACACAACAGATAACAACAAAAAAGACAAGTACAACATAGGCGGCCTTATTGCTATGGTAGCAATTTCTTCCAGGCAACCTTTGGGTGAAAGAAAAATGCGTAGTGGTTAGCGGGATAGTGCAACCCTAGTCAAATATGTATCCTAAATACATTACATTACATATAATGCATAAAATAAGTACAAGCTACTACATAGATATTGTAAAATATATACATAATATATAATAAACTAATACATAAACTAATGGAAGATAGGATAATGCAAACTACAATAAGAACTAGTCGAAGGAAATGACAGCAACAGTATTTATAGCACAGGATAAAAGTGAAGGAAATCTAATGATCAGATAGTAATTTGTTCCAAGTAATGTTTTTTAATTCGGCTCTTAAAGGTCTCAAGAGACGGTGCACGTCGAATGTCTTCGGGCAATTCATTCCACAGCTTGATTGCTCGCACAAGACTTTGCGTAGAAGTCAGTCTTGTGAGAAGACAGGTTAAGGGTCAAGGGATACCTCTTTGATAAAACCCCATAATACCTGAATGAGTCGTCCCAATCCCAACCGATTTTCGGTGAAGGCGGCCGGCCTATCTCCCATAGATCAGCCTGCATTGTTCTAATCATAACCAAACTACTCGAAACAACAAAAAGTCATTGTCCCCCACAGAGATAATCGAACACGGGACGTTTCTTGATATTTTTTAAGAAGTCGTTCTTTTACCAAATGTCTACACTATACTTTACATCTTCAGTTGTTGAGATTTTCCCCAGTTTGGCTAGGACAATTCAAGCTGAATATTAAATCCTAAATTGTTCGTAAGAAAAAATATTCCGTGCTTTGGAGGGCGCATCAAGACGTCATCCGTATTGCCGACTTAAAAACCCTGTAAATAAGAAGATCGCTACAATTTTCTCGTATTTCCGCAATGCCATGATTATTTTGCTTGCAAATCTAGGATTTTCTTTTTTAAATGCCACACGGGTTATTCTGCGGGTTTTACGTTTCCTGGTTATAAATACACGCATGCAAAGATGGCCTTATCGCTGGGAGAGATCTCTAACTGCCCAGCCACGATGAAAATTTATTTTTCAAGATTGAAAGTAGATTGAGTTCGGTCCGATAGTGTAGTGGATAGGGCCGCTGCCTCCTGAGCGGGAGTTCGTAGTTCGAATTATCCCATGTACCAATGTGTTTTTCGGTATTCGAATTTCATATGAACGTTTATTCGGCCCTATTTCCACTCTTCGGAAGGCACGTTAAGCCGTTGGTCCCGGTTAATATCGTTTAACACTGTAGATATCAATCATTACGCCATGTCAGAAGCTAGTGCTAAGCATTGGCGGCTTGAAAACTGACCTAATCTAAGATTGGGTCTGGTTTCCCTTCTGGCTTGCGGAGGTCAGAAGGCAGTCGCTCTGTGTAAAAACCAGTACCCTCGTTCAATCCCCAAGACTAGGTAGCCGACCCCGTGAGATACAGAATACGGCTAGGGAGATGATGATTCAAACTAGATTGGGTTGGTTTTTGCTAAAATCAAAAGTAAATGACATGGAGCTACATAACACACTGATTTGGAGTATTTTACTAAATTAAGAAATGTTTTGTTTACAGTATCTCAATTTCTCAGTCTCAAGTCATATCTACCAGTATCTACCAGACTACTAACTTATTAATTAGATATGTTTTGTTTACACCTATATACTTACATACATTCGATACACACCATCCATCCACCGATTTATCATGAAAAGTTTGCATACGTACAGTTCTAAAGTCACTGGCCAATTTCGCGTGGAAAAATCTGATGTGATTGCCATTTGCTACAATAAAAAACTGATTATATAACTCTGCAAAACTTTTTATATATTTTTTTAAGAATGTGGCCAGTTATTCTTTAAAAGGTGTAGAAAAGGTTTGATAAGTAATAAAATACTTACAAGTAGGTTTTGTGCTCATTATCCAAGAAGTATAGTTTTCTACTATTACTTCCATGCTGGACTGGGAGCGAGAGAAAAACATAGAATGTGCAAGCTGCATTTCCTCCCGGGCATTCTGTAAAAACCAGCTAAGGGATCGGAGAGTTTCTGCATATTGCAATTTACCCGATGGGCTGACAACCTGTCACTACAGCAATATACGTACAAATCTATCTGTAATAACTCTCAAAACATTGTCAGACGTGGCGGAATGACCTTTGTTTAGGTCGTTCACGCTCTGCCTACCCCATTAGGGATAAAGTCGTGATTATATGTATGTATGTATGTATAGTTTTCTCAAAGAAGGCTACATGCTGTGGCTAGATGGAAGTGCAAACTCTTTTGTCATTATTATTTTACTGTGTTACAACTGTCAAAATGAAATGATCCTTATAGCTTTCGTGCAAGATACAAATATAATTTTACAAACATATATCCGTCACGACTTTATTCCTTACGGGGTAAAGAGCGTAAAATGCCTAGTAAAAGGCGTTTTAGCCACGTCTGACAAATATTGAGAGCAATTGGGTTGCTAGCCCATAGTCTAACTTACAATACCTACACTGTAACCCTCAAATCCCTTTTCCTTAATTTAGGATGTACGGGAGGAAAGGCATCTGGAACATTCTATGTTTTTCTATCGCTTCCGGTCCAGCATGGAAGGCAATCGAATTTTCACAGGAAATACAGAATATCTTCCCTGCTGGACTAGGACCGAGATAAAAACAAAGAATGTGCCAGTTGCATTTCCTTCCGGGCATGCTGTAAAAACCAGCTAAGGTATCCGATAATTTCAGTATATTGTAATTTAGGAGATGGGCTGACAACCTGTCACTAAAGCATTATACCTACAAATCTATCTTAAATTACCCCTCAAAACTTTGTTAGACGTGGTGAAACGACCTTTGTTTAGGTTGTTTACGCTCTGCCTACCCCATTAGGGATAAAGGCGTGATTAAATGTATGTAAATACAGAATAACTACGGAACCTTACATAAGGGCGGCCTGTCCGATACGCTTTAGGCCATTTTTTTTATTTACCAGTATTTTTCAAGTTAGGCACATTATCATCACTACATAGTATAAAACAAAGTGGCTTGCTCTGTCCCTATATCCCTATGTATGCATAAATCTTTAAAACTACGCAACGGATTTTGATGCAGTTTCTTTTAATTGATAGAGTGATTTAAGAGGAAGGTTTATATGTATAATACATGCATAATATAGTAGAGAAACACTGATAATTTCCGTGCGAAGCCGGGGCGGGTCGCTAGTATTTATATAATACAATAAGAAAACTGTAAGGTCACATTGAAACCGGATTGGTTATTTATGATTTTCTACGTATTTTTGCACTCACTGGTCTGCGGTCAGCTGTTGATTTGTTTATTTTTTCATATTTTAGCTTTATTTTAGTTATTTACTATTTTATTAGACTTTTATGTTAGCTTATTGCGGTTGTGTAGCTTCTCGAAAACTGATAGAAGTTGCTTAGTTAACGAAACTGAAAAACTATAACCAGGATTCAGAAAATGTGAATAAAGTTTGACTTCGTTACCACGGAAGACCAGCGCTGTAGTACCTAGTGCTACAGCATATGCTGAGTGGCTACCATTTTTAGTGTAGGTATTATTAAATAGGCTAAGTTTGTAACTTTTAATATGTATCTTTACACTAAAATAAACAATTTATTTACTTACTTACTTACTTCGACGCCGTTATTATTTATTTATTTATCGTATGACATTAGGTAACTGGTATACTTAATTTGTGTCAGAGTTGGATACTCGAACCCAAATATGTCCTTGCGTTATCTGACAAGAGTGTAATGTCTTCTGGTCGTCCGGAAAACTTAGTAAGTGGGCATTCAAAAACCATATGTCGCTCTGTTTGACCTGGGCAACCGCCCTGGCTGGAAGCTGAGTCGGACAGGCCACATTTGTGCCAGAGGTGTGCACATTTGCCTACTCCTGTTCTAAGCCGATTCAGATTGCACCATATTCTGCGGGACTCCCCAAAGCCCACCGGTCATTGTCGGGTGTTCAGCTCAAAGGGGTCCGTTGGAACAGGTCTTGATCCCCAGTAAGCCGCCCATTTGTCATGGAGATTCTTACATGGCCGTTTACGCATACATACATCCCTTATCCCTTATGGGGTAGGCAGAGCGTAAACGAACTAAACAAAGATCGTTTTGCCACGTCTGACAAAGTTTTGATGGTCATTAGCAGGTTGTCATCGGATTAACTGCAATATACTGAAACCCTTGGATCCCTTAGCTGGTTTTTACAGCATACTCGGGAGGAAATGCAGCTGGAACATTCTATGTTTTTCTCTCGCTCCCAGTCCAGCATGGAAGATTAGACTATCAGCATTATCACGCAAAATTTGGATCACGATCCAAATACTTATATGGATCGTGGTCCAAATTTCCATACTTTGGTTTGATAATACTGACATTATGATAATACTGATGGTCTAAACTTACATGCTTGCCTGGGAGTGAAAGAAAAACATAGAATTGTGCCAGCTGTATTTGCCCGGGAGGAATCCCGGGCATGCTGTAAAAACCAGCTAAGGGATCCGAGGGTTTCAGTATATTGTAATTTAGGCGATGGGCTGACAACCTGTCTCTACAGCAATATACCTACAAATCTATCTTAAATAATCCTCAAAACTTTGTCAGACGTGGCGGAACGACCTTTGTTTAGGTCGTTTACGCTCTGCCTACCCCATTAGGGATAAAGGCGTGATTATATGTATGTATGTATGTACTAAAAATCCAATAGAAATTGACAGCCAATTACAGATTTTCACTGACACATATTAGAATATTATAAAATGAACACACACAGACATACACAATAATAATAATCAGTGACAGAATAAGTGCTCATAAGTAAATAACATTTCAATATAAAATAATATTGTAATAATTATTCCATGCTGGACTGGGAGTGAGAGAAAAACATAGAATTTGCCAGCTGCATTTCCTCCCGAGCATGCTGTAAAAACCAGCTAAGGGATCTGAGGGTTTCAGTATATTGCAATTTAGGCGATGGGCTGACAACCTGTCACTACAGCAATATACCTACAAATCTTTCTTGAATAGCCCTCAAGACTTTGGCAGACGTGGCGGAACGGTCTTTACGCTCTGCCTACCCCATTAGGGATAAAGGCGTGATTATATGTATGTATGTAAGTAAATAACAAAACGAACACCAGAAATCTAATCATGATGATGATCACTCTCCGACGAAGCCCGTTCTAACGGTCATTTATAGGGCTTCTACGAAAACTATTCTGATGTTATGTACTTGTATCGTTGTGGATTGTTGTGAGAACGTACTGACGTACATTGGTCAGCTTTTATTCCGTAGGAGGCAAGCAGAACGTTAAAAGCTTTAAAAAGTTTCGCGTCGCGCTCTTCTGGCAATATTATACATACATATAATCACGCCTTTATCCCTAATGGGGTAGGCAGAGCATACGCGACCTAAACAATGGTCGTTACGCCACGTCTGACAATGTTTTGAGGGTTATTTAGATAGATTTGTATGTATATTGCTGTAGTGACGGGTTGTCAACCCATCGCCTAAATTGCTATATACGGAAATATACTGTTTAAGACAGAAGATTAAACGGCGCTGAGAGCTACTTCTAAACTTTGATCTGCGGTCGTCGCAATCATAGAACATACACATTTTTGGGCACAAATCTAAAACTCAACAGTTTCGTGTGTCACTAAAAAACTGACCTTCTGCCAGACTTCTGACAACCTTATGTTTAAGGCCATAGTATAGCTTTTAGGACATAGTCCGAACTTACCCCCTATTTGATCAGCAAACCCAATCTTCACAAAGGTGTAACTTAGCAACCGCTTATGTTGAAGAAAGTAAAAATATATTGGTAGACTAGCTGTGCCCGGCACTTCGTAAGCCCGGTTTGTATGGAATAAACACGCATTGTCGAACATACTAAAAGCGCTTCTCCGGGATCTGCTAGCCTGCGCTCGGAAGCGTGTTTCTCATTGTCTGATCTTTGTCTATGTATGGAAAACAGGCATCGGCCCGCGGGCTAGCAGATCCCGCTGTTACGCGCGGAGAAGCATTTTCAGTATGTTCGACACTGCGTGTTTTCCTTACAAATTGGGGTATTTACTCAATGTTAGAACCTATTCAATAAGTCTAGGTCGCTGTTTTTGATAGTGCATATAGCTGTGCTATTAGGCGGTTTATAAACTATGACACCAAGTTCAATCGGGTCGATCGGATCGATACCAACACGACAATAGAAGAAGTTTATGCAACTGCATCATCTCCCTAGCCTTATCCCGTATATCACGAGGTTGGCTACCTAATCTATGTGATTGAACGATGGTACTATTATTATATGATGAGGGTATTGTATTGGTAGATACCAAATTTTATTCTCAGCTAAAAAAGACAATTGAAAATCATAAATAGGAAATGAGGAAACATATATTTTCAGGAAAATATCCAAAAAATCGAAATACCGTCCGATCTTACCTCAACATGCTATAAAATACATACATACGCCTTGTCACGCCTTGATCCCTAATGGGTTGACAGAGCGTAAACTTACTTACTTACTTAGCTGGCTCAGCAACCCGAAGTAGATCTTGGCCTCCGACATTAAAGTACGCCATTCTTCTCTATTCTGTGCCAGAGCGTAAACGACCTAAACAAATTAACCTACAATAAAATAATGTTTTTCTTTCACAGTGATGAGCGGTGCCGGGTCGGAGCTACTAGTCCTAGGGTACGACGTGGCGCCGGCTCTGCTGTAAGTACGTCTTTTCTGTACATATACGAGTAGCCCTGCCAAGAATTAACAATACCTGTCATAGACAAAAATAGAGGCAGAATAAGTGAAGGACTTATGCATCACTACATAGTATAAAACAAAGTCAATTTCACAGTCCCTATATCCCTATGTATGCATAAATCTTTAAATCTACGGAACGGATTTTGATGCGGTTTCTTTTAATGGATAGAGTTATTCAAGAGGAAGGTTTATATGTACGTGAAACACTGATAATTTCCGTGCGAAGCCGGGGCGGGTCGCTAGTTTCCTATAAGCCCTTCTCTATGGTACCTCTATGACAGGTATTTTTGATTTCTGGCAGGGCTGTACATAAAAATACCGTCTCTATCCCTAAAAAAGTATGAAGATCAAAAAAGACCTCAACAAAGGGCGTTCCGCCACGTCTGACAAGTTTTAAGGGGTTATTATTACAGATGATTACGTATACCGGGTGTAAGGGACAGTGTCCCGCAAACTGATAAGGGTTACTTAATCAACGATACTGAACAACTTCAAAAAACAATGGCTTTCCATACAAATTGTCTGATCTAGGTGGACATTATGTATGGAACAGCCAATTTTTATTTTGTGTTCCTGAAAGAATTTCTTGGTGGAAGTTGTTCTGTGTCGTTGACTGAGCAACCCCTATCAGTTTGTTGGACGCTCTCCCTTACAATGGTATTGCTATAGTGACGGTTTGTCAGCCCATCTAATTTGCAATCCACTTTTTTTTAAATTATAAACCTGTGATGTCCCACTGCAGGGCAAAGGCCTCTTCTCCGTTTCTCTCGATCTAGTGCCAATTCTCTCCATTCCGTAAGACATGTGTCCAGTTCGTCTCGCCATCTCTTTCGGGCAATCCATTGAAACCCTCGAATCCCTTAGCTGGCTTTTACAATACGCCTGGGTGGAGATGCACTTATTTTTTTATTTTCTTGTTATGGATTATATCGATTAGTATAGCCTCAAGATTATTTATACCGATTTTCTTAACTCTATCCCTCTATGCGGCTAAGTTGTGAATTTCGGCGTGTACCGCTGTCCCTATACCATTTAATAATTCTAAGATTTCTAACTTCCATGCTGGACTGGGAGCGAGAGTAAAACATAGAATGTCCCTCCCGGGCATGCTGTAAAAACCAGCCAAGGAATCTGAGGGATTCTGTATATTGCAATTTAGGCGATAGGCTGACAACCTGTCACCACAGCAATATACCTACAAATCCATCTTAGATAACCCACAAAACTTTGTCAGACATGGCGGAACGACCTTTGTTAAGGTCGTTTACGCTCTACCTATCCCATTAGGGATAAAGGCGTAATTATATGTATGCATGTAAAAATTTTAAATGACCTTATTTCTAGGGAAGGGCTTCAACCAAGTACACAATTTAAGCAAAAAATCCTTGAATTTTATTTACGTACAAAAATGTCAAGAATGTTGGAATGATTTATCATTATCACCGGATAACATATTGTAGTACACAGCCAAGATAATGAAGTAGATTATGTAAACAAGGTAGTCAGATAACGCACACCATACCAATCATTATATAATGTTCTAGACTTACACAAATATACAGGGTGAAGCAAAAAGGGTATAATGTACCCGAAAGCATGTGAATCTGAACAACTTTCCCCAAGGAAATTAAAAAAAAAACATTGCTCACCGTAAGTGCCATAAGGATGATTATTAACAGCTCATACGGAGTGTAAGGGACAGCGTCAAACTGATAACGGTTGCTCAGTATCCAACTCAGCTCAGTGAACAACTATCGCAGAAAGATTTCTCAGGAAATGAAAAAGGAAATTTGTTTTTCCATACAAACTGTCTGATCGAGGTGATCATTTTGTATAGGAAGATTTTTTTCTTTTTATTTCCTGAAAGGATTTCCCGGTGAAAGTTGTTCAGCTTCGTTGACTAAGCAACCCCTATCAGTTTACGGAACGCCGTCTCTTACACACGGTATAGGGTGAAACAGAAATGGTAAAATGTACCCGATGTCCCGAAAGCATGTGAAATGTAGATCGAAATATAAAAAAACTAGCGACCTGCCCCGGCTTCGCACGGAAATTGTCAGTGTTTCTCTACTATATTATGCATGTATCATACAAATAAACCTTCCTCTTGAATCACTATCCATTAAAAGAAACCGCATCAAAATGCGTTGCGTAGCTTTAAAGATTTATGCATACATAGGGATATAGGGACAGTGAAAGCGACTTTGTTTTATAATATGTAGTGATACTATTTTATACTATGTATATATTTGCTCCCTCTTCCATACAAAATGAATCAGTTGTTCGCGCATTTACCATTTAGTACGTGAGGCCATATTTTTGTCTTTTCCATACCAAATGTTCACCTCGAGCCCCTTTAGTTTTTACCTCCTGAAAGAATTTCTTGGTGAAAGTTGTTTAGAGTCATTGACTAAGCAACCCCTATCAGTTCGTGGGATGCTGTGCCGTATAAATCAAAATATGTATTTCCCAGCTTTATGATGTTAACTTGAGCCGCTCAAACAATATAACAATTATGAGCCATGATGGAAGTAACGTGTAAACATTTAGGATATATCGAGCGGAGGTGCAGGCGAGACGGCGAGACTTGCCGGCGCCTGCTGGATTAATTACTGGAAACTGTGCTGACTGGCACCGGCTACATTTGACGGGTTTTGACCTTTTGATACCTTAATGGGGCTGTAACTTTTAGTTGGACCACTGGTGTGACGTAGGTATTTCTTTTAGCCTTTTTTCTAAGAGGGTAAGCTTTTGTTTTACTTGGCTGAAACCTCCTGACAAAATGAAGCTGACATTGAGTACATTGGAACCGATCAGACGGAGTTGGGCATACGGGGTGTAAGGGACAGCGTCCCGCCAACTGATAGGGGTTGCTCAGTCAACGAAACTGAACAATTATCAGCAGGGTTTTGTTCAGGAAGTGAAAATAAAGTTTTGCTTTTCCATACAAATTGTCTGATCGAGGTGGTGGTTTTTTTTATCATCTCCTGAAAGTATTCCTGGTGATAGTAGTTTCATTGACTGAGCAACTCCTTTCAGTTTGCGGGACGCTGTCCATTACACCGGTATGTGGGATGGTTTGCTTTGGTATCATATGAAAGGGCGTTTTGGATTCTAAAAATATCATACCATTACATATCAGTCACCAATTTAAATTAAAATTATTTTCAAAAGATACCAAGTTTGGGCTGCTCTAGATACAAAAATGTTTAGTATTTTTTGTGATAATATCTCAAATAATACGTCACATGTTTTGGTTCACTTCTTCTTCTTACGTATTGATTTAGTCGACAGTCAAGTAAAAAGAACACGAAGAATTTCCTCGCCTTGATAACTGAAACCTTTTTTTTTTCAGTTAACAAAGCCGTGTCTGTCTTTAAGTCTACCATTGTTAGTCAAACCGTTAATAAAGACTCTAGGGTACCACCGATTACTTAATTTGGCAGAATATGGACACGAAACGCGCAAACTGGATTACTTACTCCCATCTGAATGCATATGCTAACTACAGACTTCAAACTGCCAATCCAATTGGGCCACTGCGAGACGCTTTTGATGCAGAGTATTGATAGATTGATACATACATATAATCACGCCTTTATCCCGAATGGGGTAGGCAGAGTGTAGACGACCAAGGAAGAGGTCGGTCGTTCCGCCACGTCCAACAAGGTTAGAGGGCAATTTTAGACTGAAATGTGGATCGCTATTATATAGTGACGGGGTGTCAGCCCATCGCATAAATTGCAATACACTGAAACCCTCGAATCCCTTAGCATTTTTACAGCATGCCCGGGAGGAAATGCAGCTGGTACATTCTGTTTTTCTATTCCTCCCAGTTGTGAATTGGCGGCAAACCTAAAATTCTTGTTACGGCGTAGTCATAGCAATCTCAATGATGCTCCGCATGAGAGACGTCCTTTAACAGCGACTACTGAAGATAACATCAGTACTGTGCGACGCATGATAGAGGAAGATAAGAGAGTGACCTATCAGCAGATACGGGCAAGCCTAGGCATTGGTATGAGTCAAGTTCAAAAAATATTACACTAACATTTAGGCGTCAGAAAGGTTTGTGCCAGATGGATTTCTTCCATGCTGGCCTGGGAGCGAGAGAAAAACATAGAATATGCCAGCTGCATTTCCTCCTGGGCATGCTGTAAAAACCAGCTAAGGGATCCGAGGGTTTCAGTATATTGTAATTTAGGCGATGGGCTGACAACCTGTCACTAAGCAATTTACCTTCAAACCTACCTTAAATAACCCTCAAAGCTTTGTCAGACGTGGCGAAACGACCTTTGTTTAGGTCGTTTACGCTCTGCCTACCCCATTAGGGATAAAGGCGTGACTATATGTATGTATGTATGGATTTCCCATACTTTAACTGACGACCAGAAACAATTTCGCATGGACTGGTGTCGCCAAATACTAGATAAGTTCAACGACGGTGACTCAAATGCTGTATTTACCTGTCGCCTGTGACGATGAAAGCTGTACCAGGCCACTCAGAAAGTATTGCGATAAATAGTTTTTATATATGGCAGACTGGCCTGGACTGGGTAAAAATATGTGTGTTCCATTTTCAAAATTTCCCTACACATTTTTTGCGAGCCAATTCAAAGTATCGTGTCTTACTGAAAAATGGATCTGCGCCGGGAACATTTTAGAGCTATGATTTTTTACGATTTCAAGTGTCGCCTGAAACTGGATGAATCGTTCGATAGACTTCAAATGGCATTTATGGATGAAAGCCCCTCCAAGGCAACCGTGTATCGTTGGTATAACGAATTTAGGCGCGGTCGACCAACCTTGGGGGATGAAGAAAGAAGCGGTCGCCCTTTGACGGCTATTACGGAAGAAAACGTGCTAGCAGTGAAAAATTTAATCCAAGATAATAGACGAATTACATATCAGGAGATTCAGCATATATTAAAGATTGGATCGGGAAGCGTTCACGAGATTCTACATGGGCATCTTCGCACTACCTCACCGACGCTCAGAAGCAGGCCCGGGTGGAATGGTGCCGTGATATGCTGAACAAATTTGAAGCAGGCTCGTCTCGGCGTGTTTACGACATCGTTATAGGTGATGAGTCCTGGATTTATCAATACGATCCAGAAACCAAGCGCCAGTCGACAGTTTGGGTGTTTCAAAATGAACCAACGCCTACCAAAGTGAAGCGATCTCGAAGCGGGGGGAAGATTTTGATCGCCAGCTTTTTTAATTTGACTGGCCACTTGGCCTCAATTGCCTTACGAGATCAAAGAAGCATTAACGCCGAATGGTATACTACCAAATGTTTACCAGAAGTTTTTTCTGTTGTGAGCAACAAGCGACCAAACACAGGGCTCCGCGGACTACTGCTCCACCACGACAATGCGCCTGCACACACCGCGCTCAAAACGAGGGACTTCCTGGACAGCACACCAGTCAAACTCCTGGGTCACCCTCCTTACAGCCCTGATCTAGCACCGTGTGACTTCTTTTTATTTCCAAAAATAAAAAATCAGCTCAAGGGGATACAATTGTCGTCGCCGGAAGATGCGCTGGCTGCGTTCGAGCAGGCTGTAAACGAGGTGTCTACGGCGGACTGGAAAAAGTGTTTTGAAAACTGGTTCAGACGCATGAATCTTTGTATAGAGGCTGGTGGAGAGTACTTTGAAAAGATTTAATAAAAATATATGTACCTGTAGAACAATTTTTTTTAGTGTCGCAAATCTTTCTGAGTGTCCCACGTATATATTGCTACGGACTCAAAACCAAAAGCTCAGTGGGTGTTTCCTTTCGAGGATCGGCCAACTAAGGTAAAGAAAGGAAGAAGTCAAGGTAAAAAGATGATTGCCTCATTCTTTGGTCGGAAAAGTCATTTCGCGACAGTTGTGCTAGAAGATGGAAGGACAGTTACTGCAGACTGGTATGTCAATCGCTGTTTGCCTGTTGTCTTAGAAATAAATCGACAGCAGCGCCCTCGAAGTAGGATCTTCTTTCACCATGACAATGCTTCTTTTGTTTGACTGTTGAATATTTGATTATGGCAGGTGTCGAAATAGTGAGTCATCCGCCATACAGTTCTGACCTGGCGCCCTGCGACTTTCATTTATTTCTAAGAACTAAAGATAAAATTGGAGGTATTCGCTTTACGAGCCCTGAAGATGCGGTGAAAGCGTAAGAAAATGCCGTAGAAGATACCCTCTAAGGAAGAATGGGTCCACTGCTTTTCTCAGTGGTTCATCGAATGCAACGATGTGTAGAGAGGAACGGAGATTACTTCGAAAAACAATAAAAGTATTGGCAACTTTCTACATTAAGCCGTTTTTCATTTTCGAAACATTTTCAGTGTTACCTTGAGTTTAATTTAGAAAACTTTTGTCATACCGTACTATACGCATACGGGGTGACATGGGACCGCATCCCGCAAACTGATAGGGATTGATCAGTCAACGATACTGAACAACTTTCACCGAGAAATTCAATCAGGAAGTGAAAATAAAAATGGGCTTTTTCATACAAAATGTCCACCGCGATTTTTATTTTTATTTCCTGAAAAAAAAACTTGATGGAAGTTGTTCAGTATCGTTGACTGAGCAACCCCTATAATTTTGCGGGACGCTGTCTTTTACACCCGTCATAGTTACGCCTGTTTCTCTTACGGGCAGGGCGTCTACGAAAAATTGTCGCCGCATAAATGGGGCGTTTTCGTCGCATCTGACAAGGGTTGAGGGTCTTTTTAGATAGAACAAACTATAACGTGTGTCGTTATAGATACTATCATATACCACTGGGGGACAGCATCTCACGAATTTATAGAGGATGCTCAGTCAACGACACTAAACAACTTTCACCATGACTTTTTTAAGTGTTATTTTTTTGGTGTTGCCATACAAATTGTCTGATCGAGATGGACTTTTATATGACAGGCTAATCATTCTTTTTTCACTTCCTAAAAAAAATAACCGGGGAAAGTTGTTCAATGTCGTTGACTGACCAACCCCTATCAGTTCGTGGGATGCTGTCGCTTACAGCTGGAATTAACATTATAAAAATTGTCCACAGGGCGGGCGCCGCAGCAGTCCTTATTCTGGAGACGATGTGGGTGGCAGCCTTATTCGTGGACCTCCTCTGCCGGCGAGGAGATTATTCCCTCTCACTTCGATGTTGGGACTTCTTCCGATGGTCTTGTGGAAGGGCCAGAGCGCCTTTCTATGCCTGTGTGGCGACTGCTTTGCTGTTCGCCAATTTGACCCTTATGGCTACTGTTGCAGGTCAGTTATTGCCATGAATAAGTGTAATTTATGTGACTTTTTTTTCACTTAATGTCATGAGCTATAGAAAAACTTTGAAGACGTGAAAAGATTTTGATTAGCATTTATTTGCTAAATTATGTAGTGACACAAAATGTTACATCGTAATAATAACAATAAGACACGGCCAGCTAAATTCGCAGTGCGATGTATTGTGACGTATGGCAGTCTTCGTTGACGTTGAAGGAACAATACAACAACAACTACCATTAATTGGCAATAATTGATTGATTGTTCATGTTTATTGCACGTTATGTCAGTGCAATAGATATCTAGTTAATTTGCATCAACCGATGCGTTACATGTGCTTATAGTAGACGATGTGCTCAGGGTAGTTGTCCATTTTGAACTGATGTATAAAATGACGCTTATGCGTTTAAATTATAGGTTCAGGTGTTCCAACCTATCCAGATGATGTATTGTATGTTTCACGTCACAAATGACTCACAAAACATAAAAATATATTTTATAAATCTTAACCAAGATTATGAGACCCGATGATGATGCTAAAGATATGTGGGAAAGCCAGTTGGTGAGCTCGCTCCATAGTCGACTCTAGCTATCCAACCGATACAAAAAGCCATCGCATTAAAAATACATCTAGCTCCGAAAACATAGTTTTTTTTTTCCTACAGGAGGAATGTCGTAAATATTATGAATACATCTAGCTCCGAAAACATAAAGCTTTTTTTTCAACAGGAGGAATGCTGCTAGTGCTAGCAGCTCTCCGAGCAACAGTACCATTCTCCCCCTTCGCGACCCACGGGCCGCACTCCCCGCGCGCAGGCAGTTCACTGCTCAGCCAGTACGACTCACCGCTGCCCGATGTGTTCTATAACGCTGCACACACTGGTGAAGACAGGTAATTATGGTCCAACAACTCCTAGTGCTAGCGACACAGCCCCCCGCACTCCCCGCGCGCAGGCAGTTCACTGCTCAGCCAGTACGACTCACCGCTGCCCGATGTGTTCTATAACGCTGCACACACTGGTGAAGACAGGTAATTATTGTCCAACAGCTCCTAGTGCTAGCGACACAGCCCCCCGCACTCCCCGCGCGCAGGCAGTTCACTGCTCAGCCAGTACGACTCACCGCTGCCCGATGTGTTCTATAACGCTGCACACACTGGTGAAGACAGGTAATTATTGTCCAGCAGCTCCTAGTGCTAGCGACACAGCCCCCCGCACTCCCCGCGCGCAGGCAGTTCACTGCTCAGCCAGTACGACTCACCGCTGCCCGATGTGTTCTATAACGCTGCACACACTGGTGAAGACAGGTAATTATGGTCCAACAACTCCTAGTGCTAGCGACACAGCCCCCCGCACTCCCCGCGCGCAGGTAGTTCACTGCTCAGCCAGTACGACTCACCGCTGCCCGATGTGTTCATAACGCTGCACACACTGGTGAAGACAGGTAATTATTGTCCAACAGCTCCTAGTGCTAGCGACACAGCCCCCCGCACTCCCCGCGCGCAGGCAGTTCACTGCTCAGCCAGTACGACTCACCGCTACCCGATGTGTTCTATAACGCTGCACACACTGGTGAAGACAGGTAATTACTGTCCAACAGCTCCTAGTGCTAGCGACACAGCCCCCCGCACTCCCCGCGCGCAGGCAGTTCACTGTTCACCAATACGATTCAACGCTGCCCGATGTGATCTATTACTGGTGACCACTGGACACCACTTTAAAGAATAGTATTATTTTTGCCGTCCATGTACCGTGAAATATCTAGGAAGACTATTTTTATACTATAAATACTGTGTATATTTTTTACTGATTCAATATTTTAATCAATTTTTTTTAGACTCTTCTACAATAAATAATAAGGAACACGCATTTTTCAGCCTTTCTAACAATCAAGCGTACAGAATGCGGTAACTGTTATATCCTCTCGATGTATCTCTCATCGCTTTCCCAGCAGAATTCAAAGACCTGTAATCTAATAGACGCATCTTGCGGGTACAATAAGATAGATAAAGATATTATCCGGATACAATATTTATAATACATATCTGGAGGTCCTCGCCAATGAGTCAATTTAGTTGCTTTGCTACAAGAAAGAAGCTAGTCTGCTTACATAGGTTTCACAAAATTTGCCCTTCTACCAAAATGACCCTAATGACAAAGGCCAGGAGCACCCTAAACTAAACCGACAAATGTGCGTGAAAAAAAATTTGCAAGGATCGAGGCAAGTGGAAGGATGTGATCTCTTCCTTGCCTACCCCTCCGGGAAAGAGGCGTGATGTTATGTATATGTTACAGCCATAGTGATTAATTAGCTATTATACATAATGACTGGTCATTATATATAATAACCAAATTGACCAGACAATGTGATAAATTAATTACTTTATCCGGATATATACGTCGTTTAAGGGACAGCTTCCCACGAACTGACAGGGTTTGCTTAATCAACGACTTTGAGCAACTTTCTGAAAGTGATAGTGTCACTTACGCCCGGTATGTATGCTCCATCTATATCACTACATAGTATAAAAAAGTCGCTTTCTCTGTCCCTATATCCACATGTATGCTTAGATCTTTAAAACTACGCATCGGATTTTGATGCGGTTTCTTTTAATAAATAGAGTAATTCAAGAGGAAGGTTTATATGTATAATAAATGCATAATATAGTGGAGAAACACTGATGATTTCCGTGCGAAGCCGGGGCTGGTCGCAGTAGATAAATAGGTCGGTGGTAGAGTTCAACTCACGTAACTAGGAAAGTAGCTATGAACTCGCAAACGCTCGAGTTTTTCCGCAGCGTACGTGAGGCAAACTGTGCTGGCGTGCTACGGACCAATTTTTTTATACAACGAATAAGAAAATCGGTCTCCAGGGCATGAAATGCCGTGTATTTTTTTTATTCTTGTTGTTTTGCGTGATCGTTGTAGTATGGGTTTGACGTGCTCCATATAAATTGTGTGTTTAGTTTTTTATATCGACGGTTAACTTTAGGTGAAAAAGACAGGAATATATTCCTCCTTTTTATATTTGTTGTTTTTAAAATATTGAGATGAAGGATGAGGCATAAAATCTCTGATGAATGACGTTAGATGCAATGATATTATATATAGGTAGATACGTGACGACCGCGCGAAACTCGTGCCGTCAAATGGTCCTGATTGTGATCATTTTAGGCAGTCGAGCTGCGGCTGCGAAGTGAGAAAAAAGTTAAATTATATTCAAGGCTGCACTGATTTTAAATTGCTATCTGTTTCACTCTTACGCTTTGCCTATTTTGTGTCGCACTCAGCGTTTGTTTAGATATGCAATGTTATAAATATGTATACGTGTCGCGGAACAATTAAAATGTGCGTGCAGTATGAACGTAACGTATCTTTCTTAAAATATCATTGCGTTAGATGTAATTTTTTGTACTGAACCGTCATCTCTATACTTCACGAGTTCTTATAATAGGAGGCCATTGTATACTTTAAGGACATCTTCCCCCAAACCTATACCTTAATTGCTCAGTCATCGAACAAAACTGAACAACTTTCAACAGAAAATTCTTTCAGGGAATGTTTTTTTTTTTACTTTTCACACAAAGTGACCACCTCCAATGAAGGAATTGGTAATAGGGAAATAAAGAATTTATTTGTGGAAGTTCTTTGATTCGTTTATACTAGAGCAACCCCTATCAATTCGTGGGAAGCAGCGGGTGCAAGGGACAGCTTTCCGCAAACTTTCAGGGGTTGCTCTGTGAACGAAACTGAACAATTTATACGGGCTTTTTTTTCAGGTAATAAAAAAAAGTCACCCAAATTGTTTGATTGATGTCGTCATTTTGTATGGGAAAGTCAATTTTATTTTACATTTCCTAAAAAAAAAACTGGCGTATTTTCTTCAGTTTCGTTGACTGAGCAACCCCTATCAGTTTAAGCTATATTCATGTTATTAATACTACAGATTGTTTATTATTTTCAGATCTGAAGAGATGACGGTCTTGGACATAAAGACCCAGTCACCTGACAGAGCTCGCCCGAACAGCCCCAAACCGCCTCTTTTAGAACTATGAAGATTATACGTTTCTAGGATTCTGTGTTAGAAAGTTTTTTTTTGTATTATCATGGATTTCTGCTAAAGGCGATCATCATACTTCCTAACACGAGGGAACGTTGCTTGTATGTATCTACGGGGTGTAAGGGACGGCGTTCCTCAAACGAAACTGAACAACTTTCACCAGAAAATTCTTTCACGATATGGAAAAATCAATACTTTCCCATACAAAAATGACCACCTCAAATCTGGCAATTTATATAGAAAAACCAAAAACAATTTCCGCTTCCTGAAATAATTTCCTGGTGAAAGTTGTTCAGCCATTATCCCTTTCACCCCGCGGTTTGTATTAAAGTGTATGTCAATTTACACTCACAAAAACAACTCATCGACTATCAGCTCACGTAATTTTAATTCTGATTCTGATTTTTGCATTGGAATTTTGCAAGGATTTTGTGGTAGTGTAAGAATGACATCGGTAGACGCGTCAATTGTGACCTTTTTAGTGTGAGAATCGCTTACATAACTTTTACAAAGTGCCACCTATTTATGGTGTTTTTTCTTGACAAATGGCGACGCAAATAAAATTCCGCAAGAAAACCTTCGTTAGCGATGTTGTTAACAGCTATATTTCAATTTTAACGAATTCTTTGTTATACAAACAAAGTACAATACTCTTGTTCTTCATGTATAAATAACAGCCTTTATAAATGTTTTAATTTATTCTTCCATGCTGGACTGGGAGCGAGAGAAAAACATAGAATATGCCAGCTGCATTTCCTCCCGGGCATACTGTAAAAACCAGCTTAGGGAGGTTGTTTCATCCAAGGACTACATATATTGCTGTAGTGACAACCTGTCACTACAGCAATATACTTACAAATCTATCTTAAATAACCCTCAAAACTTTGTCAGATGTGGCAGAACGACCTTTGTTTAGGTCGTTTATGCTCTGCCTACCCCATTAGGGATAAAGGCGTGATTATATGTATGTATGTATAAATATTTTTTTCTGCAGTTAAATTTTAGAAAAATGTATTAGGTATCCCAAATGTAATTTGGTTCTTCATGTAATTAGAATTGCTTATGAGTAAGGTAAAAGAAACAATAAGGGTCTAGTCTGGTACTATTTATTAGCAAGTACTTTTGTAATTTTATACCTACGCAAAAACTGTGATAGTATACTAGTTAGTTACGTGCAATACTATGGAAATGCGTATGTATGTACTTTTGTGAGGCTTGTGCCATATTGTGTAGAATGGAGAGAAAACACATAAAATAAATAAAATGGCATTTGAATTACAATTCTGTCGATCTACCAATGATTCTTAAAACATCGAAAAATCTAGCGAATTTATGCAGGGAGTAAAAAAATATTGACCAAAATTAAGGGTGGATCCTATCCTTAAAACTGAACAATATTCCTAAGAAATATAGGTCGAAATATGAAAAAAGATTGGCCCTCACATACAAACAAATGGTGTTAGCGACTCGAGTCAATTTGTATGGAAGGGCCAATTTTCTTTTTCATATTTCTACCTACGTTCTACGTGAAAAGTTGTTCAGTTTCATGGGTAGTTTCGTCCCGTTAATTTCGACCTGTATATTTTTTTACTCCCAGTATAGTAGTACCTTTCTATTTCTTATATTCCTCCTTCCATTCTGCATCAACATGGCAAATGCCAATAAAGCTACTTGAAGGTATTAATTGAAATTATAAATTGTGCTACGAATACTGTGTTTTCATTGGTTTACAATACGACATGGTTCTCAATGAACGTGGGCGGGGGCTGCAGTATAAGGAGAACTGTCAAATTTAAATATGGAATACCCCCCAGTGAATGAACACCCCCTCCAGTGAATGAATACCCCCTCCAGGAATGAACAGCCCCTCAAGTGAATGAACACCCCCTCCAGTGAATGAACAGCCCCTCCAGTGAATGAACACCCCCCAGTATTATCCATTGCAATAAGATAACAAACTATTGTTCTTCTTCTTCTTTCACTTAAGAGCTGGGCTCTTGTCGGTGGAGCAACTTCCCTTTTTGTCTATCATTGGCCAGTTCTTTGATATCCTGATACGACTTGGCATTTACTTTTTCCTTTACTTGATCGATATAACTACGTCTCGGTCTACCTCTTTCTCGCTTCCCTTAAATTTTTCCTTCTACAATAGTTTAAAAAAAGGTATCGCTACTAAACCAAGATATCGCTATATCCAGAAATTACTTTCTTAATTAATAACTAGACTTGCAGATGAATACAACATGAATTTGGATAAACCATCAGATCTGAACATATGTAGGTATATTAAATATGCATTAAAGTTGAAAAATTCTTGAAGTGTTCATTTACTGGTGGGTTGACCCTTGTTCTTTTATTGCTTTGTTCTGATCATTGAGAGCGTAATCGTACTGTATTTAAGCCCCGCCGTCCTGCTTCTGGCTAAGCACTGCGTAGTAAGAGTACGCCGCTTTCATAATCTGTTGATATAGAAAATATATATTAGTACGTATATCAGCAGGGCTATGATGTGCACTGAAGACTTCGATTTGTCTTCACGCGTTGCATACTTCACTATGATTAATGCCTGTCATTTTCCCTAGTGAAGTGCGCAACGTAAGAAGTAATCTGTAGACAAAATGAAGTCTGCAGTACGCAGAAGACCCAACTGCGACAATAAGAATTAACAATTGCAAGATCAAAGTAAAATCGATTGGCGAGATAATCCATGCGTTTGATATCTCCCTTTAGCTAGAACACCACAAATGTACAAAATACTTGAAAACTTTCTTTTCGGGTTCAAACTAAGTTAAAAGTAAACAAAACGTTTAGTTTAAAATACAAACTCGGCTCTCGGCGAACAATGAATGACATTGGGCTCGATGCTAGATTTGCCGGCTAAAACTAAAATTAAAATCTATTTGTCACTTTCAGACTAAAAACATTGGAAAAGGACAGGAGATCTTTTCTGTTTGGTTTTTGATTTATAGTCGGTGGTTTATGCGTTATCTGTTATTTTAATCCGCCGTCATATGATATGGCGGATTAAATTGACAGAAACACTGGGGAAACGAGCAAAAGCGCATCAAAATCTTGCGGATAAAGTGTAAAACCATAGAGTATAAATCGCCAATCCCTTTTCAATTTTATTATTTTGATAGTGACAGATATTTAATTTTAGTTTTAGCCGGTGGTATCTAGAATTGAACCCATTCTCATGCATTACTCACAACAAGATTACTCATACAAAGTTATGTAAAAATATGCCGTCAAGATTTCCCTTTACCGTGAAGTATACATTTCCATCCATTTCCACGAAAAATGGGTTTTGTTTTCAGGTTCACAATTCAGCTCCATTTCTAGTAAAAACATAATCTATTGTCCGTGGGCGGAGGTCGTTTACTGTTGTCCTGTGTCGTGAGATGTTTGTACGCATTTCATAACTGTAGGTACAATCTTCTCACAAGAAGAAACTTTTAGGCTTGTTGGGGTAAGAGTAAAAAAACGTAAATAATGCTTGCATGTGAGATATAACTACATTTCCATTCCTCCCGATCCTGAGGTCGTGGGTTCGATTTCCAGGGTGGGGAATACAATACAATACAAAATTCTTTATTGCACAAAGAAACACATACAACAGAAATAAAAAGGAACAAACGTGACAGTACAATATAGGCGGCCTTATTGCTAAAGCAGCAATTTCTACCAGGCAACCTTAATCTTAAATCCAGGGAATACAAAGTTGATATTTGTCAATTTATCACTTAGTGAGATTTTCCCCAGTTTGGTTAGGACATTGCAGGATAAATCACCTGACTGTCAGGAAGAAAAAAGAATTCCGTGCTTCGGAGGGCACGTTGAGCACTTTCGCAATCTTTGAGTGGTCATTGCAAAAACCATGTCAGAAGGCTATTAGTTGCACTATCAGTCGGTTTAAACTGACACCAGCCAGGGTACATCGGGTCAATCGACTCGATACCCACACGCACGATAGAATAAGAAATATCAAGACCAGGGCCAGTTTTTATTAATCAGTCTTCAAAAAAACAATAAATACTGGCCACAAAAAAAATAGGCGGTTTCCATGTTTGTTATATGTCTCATTATCATCAGCTGCAGCAGTGGGCGGAAGCGAGGCGGCATACACTGGGAGTGTATGCCGTCTCACTTTGCACTGCATTACCGCTCCCGCTACACGACCTGCCTTTAAAAAAATCCAATCACATACATATAAGCAACTGACCGCAAGAAAACAGGCGGTGTCCATGTTAGCGAACCCAGCCGCACTCAAACGCAGCGGGCGCTGAACTCTCATCATCATCAGCTGTAGCAATGGACGGAAGCGAGGCGGTATCCGCTCCCATTTGCACTGCATCAACACTCCTGTTGTACGACCTACCTTAAATAAAACCAGGCAAATATACCAAACTGACCGCAAGAAAACAGGCGGTGTCCATGTAAGCGAACCCAGCAGCACTCAAACGCAGCGGGCGCTGAACTCTAATCATCATCAGCTGTAGCAATGGACGGAAGCGAGGCGGCATCCGCTCCCATTTGCACTGCATCAACACTCCTGTTGTACGACCTACCTTAAATAAAACCAGGCAAATATACCAAACTGACCGCAAGAAAACAGGCGGTGTCCATGTAAGCGAACCCCGCAGCACTCAAACGCAGCGGGCGCTGAGCTCTCATCATCATCAGCTGTAGCAATGGACGGAAGCGAGGCGGCATCCGCTCCCATTTGCACTGCATCAACACTCCTGTTGTACGACCTACCTTAAATAAAACCAGGCAAATATACCAAACTGACCGCAAGAAAACAGGCGGTGTCCATGTAAGCGAACCCCGCAGCACTCAAACGCAGCGGGCGCTGAGCTCTCATCATCATCAGCTGTAGCAATGGACGGAAGCGAGGCGGTATCCGCTCCCATTTGCACTGCATCACCGCTCCAGCCACTCGACCTGCCTGAAACACACGGACTGGGGCAATGCGGGTAATTCGTATGCGCATAAAAATCTCGACTAAAATCGTTTCCTGGCCATTTCTATCATGATAGAACAGAAAGGGATGGGCAACAATTTTAGTCAAGCTTTAGTTAAGTTGTGTCGCCCGGAGCTACGAAATCCCATACAAACGTAGTTTCTTTCTCATTTTAAAATCGTAAAACTGAACTTCACCAAACATTGTACACGTCATCAAATAAAACTTATTTAAGTTTATAATTAGGTTTTGTTGGAAAATATCGACCCCTTACAAAATAAAGGCGGAAATACTATTTTGCGTTAATACGACCTAAAATTCAATTTGCTCTCTTATTTTGTATAATTGGTTAATACTTTGATACGAAAACTGATTATAAACAATGTTTACAAAGTTTGGTGAAGTTTGGTCTAACCTTTTAAAAATTAAAACGTAACTACCGTTTTGTATGGGATTCGATTTCCGTATCGATGTGTGTAAAGTTGCGTAATTGCCAAGTCACGATTGTGATTCAACTAAAAATATAGAGGCTTCGAGTATCAGTGAACAAATGATCGTCATGGTGAACACAATTGATTCGGCTCACCATTAGATCGCCATGCTGGACTGGGAGAGATAGATTCTTCCATGCTGGACTGGGAGAGATAGAAAAACATAGAATGTTCCAGCTGCCCTTCCTCCCGGGCATGCTGTTGAAGTCAGCAAAAGGGACTCGAGGGTTACATTGTATTGTAATTTAGGCGATGGGCTGACAACCTGTCACTAAAGCAATACATATTACAATCTAAAATTGCCCTCAATTTTTGTCAGACGTGGCGAAAGCGCCTTTTACGAGGCGTTAAACGCTTGTAATACCCTATCCCTAATTAAATAATAATCTCATAAAATTAATATGGCCAAAGATAAATAAATATAACTAACCACTTGCTTATCATTATCACTGCTGAACATAAAACCCATTTGTTGATCATGCTATTCACCTTTATTATAATCTTCCCTTTCTATCAATAGTTATCAGTCAATACTCGCTTCAAACTTAAACAATAACTGTTCATGCTAAAATGCGCCCCTAAAACGTTTAATAATATTATCATCTATTATTATCATTATCATCTAATGTTTCATAATTATCATTATTAACTAATACTGGGCTGGTAGCGAAGAGAAAAACATAGAACGTGCCATTCCCGGGCAACTGTAAAATCCAGCTAAGTAATGCGAGGGTTTATGATTACAATATACTGAAATATTGTAAGTAAGGCGATGGGTAGACAACCTATGACCTCAGCAATATACCCACAAGTCTATCCCAAACAACCCACTAAACTTTGTTAGACGTAGCGGAACGACCCTTGTCCAGGTCGTTCAAACTCTGCCTACCCCATCAGGGATAAAAGCTTTATTATATGTATGTAATTATTTCTACGCCCCTACGTTTTAATCTCTCAAGTTCCGATAAAATATCCTTGTTTCAAAATCTATTCAATAGTTTTTGATTTCATCTTACTCTTTATTTACCATAGCACTTAAATGGTAAAGTTACTCATGAATCCATTAAAATCAAATAATGATTTTACATAGCAAAAAGGTTTCAGAGTAAATTATGTATGTTTCTGACTAACGAAACCACTTACGATTTGAAATGTCATATTTCAATTTAAGTAGTTCTTTCCCAAATCCTTATCTCAACTTAAATGGTTTGAATAACTAAAGTGTCAAAAGTGACTAACTTAATTGGTGTGAGAAACAAAACTTCTCAAAACGAAAACCCATAAACTACGATAATAATGGCTCTTTTTTATCCTTAACATTTCATAGAAAAACTACTCTTGAGCCAGTCAAAGTTTCAAAATTTATCACCCTTAAACAAAAAACAGGACTCAAATTTCATAGAACCAATATCGTTATCAGAACTCAAGGCGTACCCACTTGAAGTATCTGTGACCGATATGTACCAAAGCTGTATTCTCAACTTCGTCTATTTTTGCAAGAAATAGTTAACAAAAACTTATCTCTATTCATAAGCGATAAATGAACCACTTTGTCCCAAACACGTGTACAAGCATAATAAAACAAATTCTCTGGCTTTTTCTTTGTTTGTAACCTAACTGCATTGTTTTATTATCCTACCTACTTCAAGGGCTGACAATGCATACTTAAGTAAAGATTTTCAATCCATCCAATTTGTTTGTAAATAAGACAAACATACATATAAAATCACGCCTGTTTTCCTGTCAGAGTAAACAGGGTATCATGGGTTACTAAAAAAAATGCATAATCAACTTTAGCTTTAAAATTTTAACTAATCGTGAAGGATAACTTATAAAAATAATGTATTGTTAAAATTCAATAAAATGTTTGAATCATGTGGATAGTCATGTGGTTTGAAATCTCCAATTAATGTTAAAATTTTATAAATAACTAGCGATCCGCCCCTAAAACTCTTAATTAATTATAAGTGTTAACCGTTAAGTGGGAATAAAGTACTTAACTCTTAAAGTAAATAAGTAATATAGACATGCTATTCAAAATCATCCTTAAATTAAAATCCATTCAGTAGTTTTTACGAAAACAAACGTTCACAAATCTATAATTTTCTCGCCCCTACGTTAATAAATCCATCAGTTTTCTTTCTCTCGAAATTTAAACTTTTTGACTGCAATCAACACTAGTAAAAGTATATTGCACAAATGTCTTCGAACGTTTAACCGTATCTTTGACACATTTCTATTCCAGCCCTTTTTTTAAGTAGCGTCGCTATTGTGCAAAGCCGTCCCTTTTTTCTGTTTGTTTCAAACTTGTCAAAGCTTGTTTACTTTGAAATAAAAATTATTTTAAAATATCGCTACATTTTGGATAACGAAATATTAAAAACGAACTATCAGTCTGACTTACTTTGTATTATAAAATACACTACTCACCTATTTAATGAACTAATGTATTGACCTACGAATAAATAAAGCCCTATCGTAATAATAACAGTAACCCAAATAATTTATACTTCGTGTACGAATGAAAATAATTAAACAATCATTCGTCCTTTAATGACGAAGCATCCTGACGTCACGAGCAGCAATGTAATACCCTATCCCTAATTAAATAATAATCTTATAAAATTAATATGGCCAAAGATAAATAAATATGTGATCGTCTAAAAACTGATTTTATGTCAAATTAAAAGACCCATACGTTGTGTATTCAAATAGAAAATTGAAATAAATCTAAGTTAAGTTTGAATAGGGTAATCGTAATTGAAATTATGACGTAAGAAAATAAATTATTTGTAAAAAGTTCATAATCAAATTCAGCTGAAAAATAACACAGAATGACAAAAAATAAAATATAAATGAGTGAAACATGCGACTCACATAAAATATTTTCAGCTGAAATGCAGGAATCAGGAATCTCCATCTTCTTTCTTCTTGCGCATAACTAACCCAAATAAAATAAAACCAAACATACTTAATATTAAATCTCCCGGCTAATGTAGCGTGCTGAAAGGTACAAAGACTCAATAACCAGGGAAGGGAATTTGAATAAAGATCTTTAAGATCTTAGAATTAGAATACCTAGGCAAATGAAATGGCCCTCCCTTCCAACCTACAGACCATGCCAACGCGCGAAAACCTTGCACAGACTAACACTAAACCCTAGTCTTATCTAACTTGCAAACCTTCCATCAAATATTCCGATCATCTTAATTCATTCACAAACTTCTTTCATACCACCAATCATTCATCAAAGTCATACAAGTTACCTATTAACTGCAGTTTTGGTCACCTGTGACGGTGTACTAATGTTCAAACCTTTTAATAATCAATTTCTCTGTTCAGTTTGCAATATGGTATAATTTTCAAGAACTGCTGTACCAAAATCACATGATATGCGCTAAGAAGTCAGTTCAAATGATAGAGACTGTGTCAAGAAATTATCACCTTTATAGCTCGCTACGTCAGCTGAGAAATAGACCATTAGAGGTTTGTATGAATACCTATTCGAATGAATTCTCGAGAGGGATTATGGGCCAGCTACTCTCGGAGCCCATAAGCCTTGTCGATGTGTAGTTAATGTATGTAAAGTGTTATCCTGAATATAAAAATAATTAAATATTTCAAAATACAAGTAATTGATTTTAACCACTAATATCTTTGAAACACCGTGTTTTGTTTTAACGTGTAACACTGTATCTTAAAGGAGCCCGATGGTGTAGTGGATAGGGCCGCTGCCTCCTAAGCGGGAGGTCGTGGTTCGAACCCCACCACGTACCAATGTGTTTTTCGATTTTCGAATTTCATATGTACGTTTATTCGGCGCTTTTTCCGTGCTTCGGAAGGCACGTTAAGCCGTTGGTCCCGGTTAATATCGTTTAATACCGTAGATATTAGTCGTTAAGCCATATCAGAGGCCAGTGCTAAGCTTTGGCGGCTTGAAAACTCTGACCTAATCTAGGATTGGGTCTGGTTTCCCTTCTGGGTTGCGGAGGTCAGATGGCAGTCGCTCTGTGTAAAAACCAGTACCCTCGTTCAATCACCTAGATTAGGTAGCCGACCCCGAGAAATACGGGATAAGGCTAGGAGGATGATGACTGTATCTTAAAGACATATCAAAATATTCCTATTAGTTTTTATTGCATTTATTCATCCTCACACTCTCGCACACTGATATTTTACACATAACACACACCTACTATTTCCTATTCTAATAACACATTTCCCTACGATTATCATTGAAAGATGTTTGAAAACTCGCAACGCTGCAGGTACAGAAAGCTGAAACTATCACTTTATTACGAAATCGTCTATCTGTAAGGTTAAGAAACACTTACAGTAATAATCACAACGATGGACTTCGAATTAAAACACAACGCCGAAAATACGTGTAATAGTTTTTATTGCATTTATTCATCCTCCTCGGCATCGCCAATTTCCGCGTGAGGACATCGCCCCGGCCCGTCAGCAACTGCCAACCCCCACTACATGCCCGCTGTTCCTCTGTTTTTTTTTAATCTTCCAAGTTCTATGCTATATTACGACAAAGTAAAATATCTTTTGTAACATTCAAAATTTAACGCTATTTCCAAGAAACATTTATGGGTATTTATGCATTTGATACTCTTGTTTAAATGCTGGGTCATGTCAGGTAAAGATGTCTCAATTTTTGAACGAAAAATCTAAATGCTATTTGTTTAAGTGTTGGGTCGATTTTATAAACTAATTATTCTATATGTAATGATAAACGATCGTTACACGCTCTACCAACCCCGTAAGGGAAAAGGCGTGATTTGTGTATGTATGTATGTTAGATCGCACTACTTTTACGGCCGAAAGACCGCGAGGCTTGGCAGAGACTTTACATATAGTGTTTTTGATTGGATTAAAGTTACTTACTTCAAGCGTCATTTCGTTGGCGGTATAGCATTGTAAGCCCAGTTGTATGGTCATCGCGACGAAGAAGGATAGCGACGTGATCAGTCTGATTGATTTGAAGCTGGATGCGTCTTGCTGTAAACATAGGAATCATAATATGGGGTGTAAGGGACAGCGTCCCACAAACTAATAGGGGTTGCTCAATCAACGAAACTGAACAACATTCTCCAGGAAATTATTTCAAGAAGTGAAAAAAGAATGACTTTCCCATACAAAATGACCGCGTCGATTAGACAGTTTGTATGGAAAAGCCAAATTTATTTTTGCTTTCCTGGTGAAAGTTGTTCAGTGTTGTTAATTGAGCAACCCCTATAAGGTTTTGGGACGCTGTCTCACCCGGTATTTTATTTCGTGTCGTTTATTCAACTATCGAAAAGCAATTAAATATGCATTGAACCAGTGCTATTCAAATCCCAATTAGAGAAACTCGTATGAATGAAATATTCAATTTAAACGTTATCTATACCCTGCCATGTGTGTTGGACGAAATTTATTCCATCTAAAAACAAACATGGAACTCACTTTGGACTTTAGCACAAACATTTCTAGCTTTGTACTTTTCAGTTGCTGGATCGTAGCCAAATATAATTCATCGTGCTGACAATTATGATATAGCTGTGTTTCAGTGCACAGTGGAGAGGGAGTTTTCCCACTAGACGGCACGACTACGGCACGGCGACGGTTTTTCTACTAGAAGGCACGGCAACGTCCCCATAACGTCCACCTAGTTCAAATCTAAACGCATAATAGGTACAAAATACATGCAGTTTGGCAGGCGGGCGACGGTACCGGTGGGAATCAATGCCGTGCTGGCAATGAAAAACCTTTCCATATAATTTCATTGATTTTCATAGATTTCCACTTCCACGCTACCGTCGACGGTGCCGTGCCGTCGTCGTCCCGTCTAGTCGAAAAACGCCCATAGTGGAGAACAATTTGCAGCATAACTGCATCTGATATGATACGCATTCGTTGCATAGCAGGTTTTAATCCAGTTTGCGTTGTTTTCAGTCGTTTGTTAGAGATTTTCAAGTGAGTCTATTTTAAAATAGTTCCTGTAGCTAGTTTATTGTATTTGCCATTGGCAGAGAACTAGGTAAATAACTAGTGTGTCGCTGATCGTAACTCACTGTAGATCATAACCTATTTCAGAATAAGATAAGAAAATGTATACTAAATATTGATTTGGTAAAGAATTTGTTCTACGTTTTTCAGGGTAAGTCAGTTTAAAAAAAATGGGTTGGGTTTATTTCATACATTGGGCTCGATTCTAGATTTGCCGGCTAAAACTAAAAGTAAAATCTATTTGTCTCTTTCAGTCCAAAAACATTGGAAAAGGACAGGATATCTATTCTCTCCGGTTTTTGATTTAAAGTCGGTGGCTTTATGCATTATCTGTAATTTTTATCCGCCGTCGAAATACTGTGAAACGTGCTAAAGCGATCAAAGTGTAAAACCATAGAGTATAAATCGCCCGTACTTTTCCAATTTTGTTATTTTGAAACTGACAGGTAGATTAAAATTTTAGTTTTAGCCGGTGGAATCTAGAATCGAGCCCAATAGTAAGCACGTTAAGTTCAAGTAAGTGCTTAAACTTTGTTTGTGTTCAAAACAGATAAAATAAATTACGTGTTTCAGCAGGTAATATTTCTTACCGAAACTTGCACCATAACGACGCATATCGCCGCCATACTCGACAGCAGTTGCGTCATGAACCCATACGAATAAGTCTTCCCAAATTTCTCGACGCAACTGGAAGGAAATAAAACAATTTCAAGTTTCAAGTTTTGTCCGTTGTTATTTCAATCGCTCGCAGCGTAGGATTTTTCAATGTACGGTTTGAAATGTAAATAAAATTGCTTTACTTTTTGATAAATCAAGCGTGAAATGCTGAAAAAAATTGCTGACCATATGTTTGGGTGTTATTCTACCCATGAAACTGAACAACTTTCCCCAAATATCATAGATCGAAAAACAAAAAAAAATGGCCCTCCCATACAAATGGTATTAGTGGCTCGAGTCAATTCGTATGGAAAGGTCTTTTTTTTAACATATTTTGGCTTATGTTTCTTGGGGAAAGTTGTTCAGTTATAGGTAGAATCACAGCCTAAAATATAATCAGCTATGTTTTTAACTCACTGTATGGGTATGGCCTTTCTTGGGAATTTTGAAGAACACGAAACGTCTTTGTCGACCACTGATTTGTCTTCATTTCGACACTTCAGAAGCGGAAGTGCCTTTTTGATAAATATCTTTAATAACACATTGTTCAAAACATTCGTTTTATTATATTCGAATATTGTAAGTATGAACGCTTTTAAGTATTACCAATTGAGATCAATATAGGTACTTTTTGGGTTTTGAATGGAACTGAATTTCTTTATTGAGAAAATAATCAAAATTTCGTAGACATTTGCTACACAGCTAATATAGTAGCCGTAGCTAATATTAAAGTTCATAAGAAATATTTTACGTACAAAATTGTCTTTCTTTAATACTAAATCCGTAACTACGTTTTGATAGCTAGCAATATAGAGTATTAAAGAAACACATGGTCAATATTGCGCTGTAAAACGAATCAAAAACTCGTAGACTTCTCGTAGACATTTGCTACAGAAAAATCCTAAGTTAGATTTTTCTTCGCCGAAATTGTATTAATACCAGCTTTTATCACCGACACTGGTATAAAAGTTCTGATAATAACAGATTGGGCTTGATTCTAGATGCCACCGGCTACAACTTAAATTAAAACCTATCTGTCAATTTCAAAATAATAAAATTGAAAAAGGACAGGCGATTTATACCCTATGGTTTTACACTTTGTCCGCTAAATTTTGACGCACTTCTGCATACAATATGACATACATACATATAATCACGCCTTTATCCCTAATGGGGTAGGCAGAGCGTAAACGACCTAAACAAAGGTCGTCCCGCCACATCTGACAAAGTTCTGAGGGTCATTTAAGATAGATTTGTAGGTATACTGCTTACTCTCGCTCCCAGTCCAGCATCGAAGATATAATATGACAGCGGATAAAAATGACAGATAACGCATAAAACCAACACATATAAATCAAAGACCGGAAATAATAGATCTCCTGTCCTTTTCCAATGTTTTAGTATGAAATGACAAATAGATTTTAATTTTAGTAACGAAAAAATTAAAAGCTATGAAAACAAAAAGAAAGATATCGATAAAAATCGTAGTAATGCTGAACTCGAGTTAGTTGTAGATGTCGTAGGATGATTTGATAATTCCAATCTTCGCGAAAATCCAAGGGATTTTGCGAAAACACAGATAATTAGACATTGGTAAAACCATTGTCAAATCTTATTGGAAAAAGTCACATTTGATGTCCTTACTACTGACATAATGCGAACGCTAAGAACGCTGATCGGTCGGTTACCGCGCCCAAAACAAGATCTCCTCTGATTGGTTGACGTTTTAAATGGCAATCATAAACGCATGTTATTTAACCAATCTGAATAAGAATAAATCAGTAAGTAAAAAAACTAGCCAATCAGACTTAAGGACATCAAATGTTACTAAAACGACGAGTTTTATCGCAAAAACCCTGCCTTTTTCCAGGAAGTTTTGACAATGCTTTCAACTTTGTTTAATTATCCATGATTTCGCAATATCCCTAGGGTTTTCGCGAAGATTCTAATTATTAAATTATACTACGACATAGATATCTTCTTTATCAGAAAATTACAAAATTATCATACAATTCATAAAATCTTAAAACTACCTTAATTTCCAAAAAATAAAACTACAAATAAAAATTACCCTCCAACGCATCTCCATGAGGTAAAGTCACAGATTAATAAATAAGTGCCCAATAGGCTGGCAGCATTCCCCCTTTGAATAGCAATGCTCAATCTTTGAGCGGGGTAGCTGCCAGACCTGGGGTCGCTTGAAGTCTCACGAAGACGCGCTGAGAGATCGGCAACAAATAATTTAACTTCCTGATCCCAAGGACCCAAAGTCTCTACTGCGTAGGGCATAGATATTAATTTAAAATGGGTATAAGTTCATATCATTTTTATTGGTAAATATTATTTACACGTCATTTTACAATATTATCATTTAAAATAACATTAAATAATCTCATTTAAGTAATTTATACTTACAATTCATTTTTAAAATTAGTTCTCCCACAGAGGTACCTACTCTATTCAAAAGGAAATCAAAACACCTATTCGCTGTCAAAAAGTCCTTCCAGCCTTTTCCTTTCAAATACTATGTATTTACTTTGGGAATACGAGTAGCAGATTATATTGATATTATGAGCGCGAAAAAAGCGGTGGGACAATATTGGTGGCATAATCCGGTGATATTGCTGCCTAACGCCTGCCGAGTCGTATTGACTGAACCGCGATGAACTAAGAATAAAATTGATATTTTTTTCACACAGGCACTCTCTATCACAGCTTAGCAGGAGGTATAAGTACGATGTTTGCATGGGAGAATTTGAATATGCTGAATATTATTTTAAGTATTTGGATGATCCCTAAAGGGATAGGCAGAGCGTAAACGACCTAAAATTTATTATTTAAGATAGATTTGTAGGTATATTGCTGTAGTGTAGTGCCAAGTTGTCAGCCCATCGCCTAAATTGCAATATACAGATACCCTCGGATCCCATAGCTAGTTTTTACAGCATGCTCGGAAGGAAATGCAGCTGGCACATTCCATGTTTTTGTCTCGCTCCCAGGCCAGCATGGATGTTGGATGATCAAGGGAGCGTAATAATGAGCGTTAGGGAAGATGCCCACTTGCCCAATGTTCGGCAAAGACTTTTCGTACCTACTGACTGTTTTCAGTCCTATGTAAATATTAGTCAATCAAACAATTTAGGCTCGTATTTATAAAGCGATCTCAAGATTGAGATTAAAGAGTTAAATAAAAAAATATGTTACTTGATTAAACCTACCAAATAAGATTGAGATTAATATTAAGAGACAAGACGTTTTGTACTGAAATGACATTTCTGATTTAAACTCAAATTCGCTGTCACTCTTGAGAGTTGATTATAAATACAAGCCTTAATCTTTAAAACGTTTTTTGACGTTATTAAACAATTATTAACTTTTATGTATTAAGGAGCAGGATTTAGCAAAGACAGCAACCGGGACCGACAGCTTAACCTTCCCCCTTGAAGCACGTAATCCTTTTTCTTCTCAGACAATCAGGCGATTCAGCCTTCAATGTCCTCACCAAATTGGAGAAAATCTCGCAAAGTAATAAATTGACAATATCAACTCGAACCCAGGACCTCAAGCACAGGAGCCTATGGCTCGGACCACGGAGGCTGGCTGCAAATAAAAAAGGAAACACATTTGCGACTGGCCAGCAGCCTGCAATCTGAATCATCTGAGCACTTGCCAGCTTCTGCCTATTTATCCGCGGGATTGGCCCCGCCTCGACGCCTGCATAAATTGACAATATCAACTCGAACCCAGGACATCCGGTACAGGAGCCTATGGCTCGAACCACTAAACCACGGAGGCTGCAAATAAAAAAGGAAACACATTTGCGACTGGCCAGCAGCCTGCAATTTGAATCATCTGAGCACTTGCCAGCTTCTGCCTATTTATACGCGGGATTGCTCGCTTGGCCCCGCGCCGCGACGCCGCTCGCCTCCCAGTTAATTCACATGCCGCTTCATGGCAATTTACTGGGCCCGGCTGAAGCGCCTGCCAAAAAGTTCGATGCACCGACGGACAGCGCTAAGCTTCGTTGTATTATATGAGTTATGACGAGTATACGTGCTGATATTGGAAATGTTTGATACGAAACTAGAAATAATATAACTTTAGACATTAAGACTTCGGTCACTAATAGTCCTGTCCCTGTCTAAGAGCCAGTTGGGAAAGTCGCGTATGCAGAATTATACATACATATAACCACGCCTTAATCCCTAATGGGGTGGGCAAAGCGTAAACGACCTGAACAGAGGTCGTTCCGCCACGTCTGACAAAGTTTTGAGGGTTATTAATGATAAATTTGTAGGTATATTGCTGTAGTGACAGGTTGTCAGCCCATCGCCCAAAATGCAATATACTGAAACCCTCGGATCCCTCGGCTAGTTTTTACGGCATGCCCGGAAGGAAATACAGCTAGCACATTCTATGTTTTTTCCATGAAAGAAAGCGCTAAGCGTAGTTGTGATATATAACTTATGACGGATAAACGGGCTGAAATTGGAAATGTTTGCTACGAAACGAGAAATAATATAACTTTATTCATTAAGGCTTTAGTCATTAAGGTGTTAACACTAATAGTCCTGTCTCTGTGCAAGAGCCAGTAGGGAAAGTCGCATATGCAGAATTATATTTCAAGAATGCCCAGTAGGAGTCTTGGTCTTCTTCTTCTTAGCGAGTGGATTCTCGAGTTGAACGACCCGATGAACCCTGGTTTTAGAGGTTTCAAACCGCCTAGTAGTACAGCTATTAGGCTTCCCCCCCCCTGGAATCGAACCCAGGACCTCCGAATCGTAAGCCCATGGCTCTAACGACAAGACCACGGAGGCAGTTACTTGAGTTTTGTCTTGTATGAAAAATAATAAGTTTTTCTTTGAAAATCAACCCATAGATGAAAACAAAATTTTGCATACGCGTCTTTTCCTACAGACTCCTAGATAGGGACAGGATCATTAAGGCTCGTGTTTATAAAGCGATCTCAAGATTGAGAGCAATGCTAAGTACAGGCTATGTCATAATTTTAATTTGCATGCCAACATTGGTTAAGTGTGTGATCTGAATTTAACGTCTTGCTTGATTGATTGATTGATGGATTTGACAGTCCGATTTGTACTGAAACTACATTTCTGATACGAACTCAAACAGCTATCAGTCACAGGTGCTGATTATCAATACGAGCCTTAGGTTAGTTGTGTTATGACGAGTAAACGGACTGATATTAAATATGTTTGCTACGAAACTAGGAATAAAATACCTCTAACTTTAGTCATTAAGTCTTTAGTCACTAAAGTGTTAACATTAAACTTTAGCGTTATATCCCGTAAATTCTCCACTTAATTATTGTATTCAAGGGCTTGTAAATATCAGTAAACATTTTCGTATCTTTAAATACAGCAAGTCAGACGCCACTAGGACGTAACTGTAGCGGAGCGGCGAGGCACAACGCGGCACTGCAGCGGCGCGACATTGCGCGACAAAATCTGTCAAAATGTATGAACTGACATTGCCGTGCCGTGCCGTGCCGATGCAGCTTCAGTGCGGTACATCTCATAAATTTTCATACAAAGAATCATTTGTCGCGCAGTGCCGCGACGTGCTGCGCCGCGCCGCGCCGCTGCAGCTACGTCCTAGTGCAGTCTTCGTCACCTTATAAGAACTCCTTGTACCTATAAGTTATTGGTCTCATATCTTTCAAAACGCCTAGTCTAAAATTAGTTTCATTACACATAATGAATACTGGGTAGTTTATTTCAATATTGAATTTGTGTCAAATAAATGGAATACGGAAACAAAATGAAAGCACTGAATCACAGCAAATAAATACAAATTAAATACAGGCCAGTTTGTTTGTCCGCACCACTGCTTTCAAAATAAAAGCAGAATACTAAAATGGAGTCAAAATAAAAGCGTATTACCAAAATACAGTGTACATTACGTCGTAATTAGCGAAGCAGCGCCACTGCACCCAGTCGGCATAAACTTAATTAAAATTTAAACTTGGAATGGTCGCGCTCTGGGACTGAACAAACAAACAACCTTGATTTATGGCTGTATCCTCACCTCTGCGCTTTCGAACTGCGATTCCAATATTGATATCCATTGCTGCTTTTGCTTGAAGTAAATCCTTACCTAGTTTATAATTTACCTATATTTTATCTATTTAAATCTATGTAAAATTTGCATATTTCATTTCCTTTTCAGTTTTTGTTCCTTATTATTTATTGATGTATTTAACAGTTTACATAGAAAAAAAGACACAACAGGTACATATGATTAGATTCCACGTCAGTTAGTGCAACTGACAAAGTTAGAATCACGCGGAAAATTGATGGCGAAATTTACAAATTGACTACTGAATCTTGAAATGTGATTATAATGGAAAGAATTTCACTTTGTGTGTGATAAGGACTCTGTAGCAAATGGCTACGAGTTTTTGATTCGTCATAATTATGACACAACTATAACAAAACTACTTACAGATGTCGTAGAGTCTGAAATATAGATACAATGCAGCAATTTTTGGGGTGGGATGAGATCAACACCGGCTTGCCTGAGAATAAGCCCAGCTAAACGATCCCAACAAAGCGGTGGTAGGCTCCGCAAGGGGCCGTCTGGCTCGCGTCCATCCTCTTACCGAGTCCGGCGCCAAACAGCTTGCTGTATTTTGTCGTTGCGTGAGAGTGCCAGTGTCATAACAGACATCTTCTGGGTGAGTTCGCTCCATGGTCGACTCTGTCTCGGTCATCCCTGACTTTGTGTCCAGAGTCAAGAGCAATATTTTTAAAAAAGCAGCAATGTACCATATAACGCATGTCAGAGCCGCATGATTGGAGATAGGACCGATGTTTCAGTTGCAACGCGGATTACAGATACACCTCCCGAAAACAGGAGCGGAAACGTAATAAGAACACAAAAGGCAAAAGTGAATTTCTGATTGAGGTCCGGATTTCAAAAGAGAAATTTGTTTTCAAGTAAAACGATCTCGAATTTGTATGGAGTGTCCTGTCCTGATTGGGCACACGGTTTTTAACGAATTACGCCTAACTGCCTCCTGATCCTGAGGTCGTGGGTTCGATTCCTGCGGGGGGAACACAAAGTTGATATTTGCCAATTTAATAGGTGAAATTCTCCCTAGTTTGGGTAGGAAAATACAGGCTGAATCACCGGAATGTCTTGAAGACACAGATTTTTAACTTTAAGGGGCATGTTAAGCCGTCGGTCCTATAGTTGCTGTCTTTGATAGTGTTCGTTACGTAAACCATGTCAGAGGCATTTTAGCCTGTTAAGCTCATCTCTAATTGGTGGTTTAAAAACTCAAACACCAAGGTTCATCGTATCATCGGGTCTTTCGTCGTAAGAGAAACACAGAAAGTTTAGCTATGCACGTATGCACTTTAGTATATGCGTGTTCCACCATAGGGCCTACATTATTTATTTATTTATTGCAAATCATACATAGAAAAGGCGAAAGTGGTTACAATAACTCCCTGAGGGTTTATGTGTAAACCCTAGCAAGACAGAACTTACCTATCAAGCACAGAACTTAACTTTTGCCCAGTTGTAGACAAATCAGCTTTGCAAATTGTTTTAGAGGATAATAACCATAAAATAAAACTTCCTTACCCAATCAGAAGCTGATGATGTTGAAAGCACGCCTTTAGCGATCTCTCTAACGCCTTCTCAAACTCTTCTTTTGAATAAGTTTCTTTCACCAATTCTTCGTATACCTCTAGCTGGTCACCACTCTTTACTTCCAACCCACTTTCATCTACATCTCTTATGCCCTCATAAAGCTGCATTATAGTACGCTCATAAAGAGATAAAACAGCTTCTTGAAATATCGCGAATTGTGCACTCATATGCAAAATCACTGACCCAATATAAGTGTCTATAAACATGACGATATGCCCGGTCCATAGCAAACCCACTGTCTCCAGGATAAAGGTAGGAATGTAAGAGATGTCCTTCTGATAGTTCCAGGGTATGTAAATAGGTTGCGGTAAAGTACGGTCAGGGATAGAAGCAGTGTCATTCAGTTTTGATACCTCCACCCTCCATTGAAGGTCTTGAATGGCTCCGTAGATGTTGGCATTTCCAATGGTGACCCATCCAAATAGAAGAAAAGAACCGGTCAAGATTCGTGTAGTTCGAATAGTAGCTCGAATCTTATCATAATTCTGATAATGGTCTTGGAGCTTTATTTCCAGTGTATGGACAATGTCTTGCAACTCAACATTTTTGAACAGAAACAGATACAGCTTAATCACGGTTAAGTCGTGGGTTATGACGAAAGAGAGACTGAACATAAATCTGTCCATCTCTTTTTCACCAATGAAAGGATCTATGGTTTCCAAACCGACGAACCCAACTACCCACACTAGCTCGGTGACGATGGTGTAATATATGTACCAGCCTGGGAAGTTCCTGAAGTCTTCTTCATCAGGATGATGCCACCAGCCCAGGCCCAATAACCTTAGGACCGTGTAATGTAAACCTGTAGCGTAAAAAATGCATTGTAAAATAATAACTGCCTCCGTGGTCTAATGGTCAGAGCCATGGGCTAACGATCTGGTGGTCCTGGGTTCAATTCCCAGGGGGGAACACAAAGTTGATATTTGACAATTATTCCCTTTGTGAGTTTTCCTCAGTTTGGTTTAGACATTGCAGGCTGAATCACCTGATTGGCCGAAAAGAAAAAAAGATTCCTTCGAAGGGCACGTTAAGCCGTCGGTCCTGGTTGCTGTCTTTGATTGTGTTCGTTATCCAAACCATGTCAGAGGCCTATTAAGGTTATAGCGCACTATAACGTAGCTGCAGCGGCGCTGCGTGACACGGCACTGTAGCGGCGCGACAAAATAAGACAAAACTGACATTGCCGCGCCGCTCCGCTGCACCTATAGTGTAGTACTATTATATATTCTGTGCCTATAGTGCCATTTCAATGCGTTACATCTCAAATCTCATACAAAGAATCATTTATCGCGCAGTGCCGCGCCGCGCCGCCCCGCTGTAGCTACGTCCTAGTGCAGTCTAATCTTTAGCTGTGCTATTAGGCGGTTAAAAAACTCTGACATCAGGGTTCATCGGGTCGATCGACTCGATACCCACACGACAGAATAAGAATGCTAATACGATAATTCAAAACAATATTACAAACCGAGATATCTCCTTGGACGACCACATTCGGCCATTTTGTCATAAAACTTAGACTTTCAATCTCAACTGATATTATGACAATGAATTCTAAAACTGCATACAAATGGAGCTACATTTTAATAGCTTAAATAAATACATTTTGTCTGTAATTAAATTGTCTGTGGTGATCTGTTTAATAAACAATGAATACAGGTAATCTAACCCAACCGTTTCATTAGGGTTTTGGTGTGCAGTTTAAGATAGAGAATGGGCGAGGTTCCAATTTATTCAACTTTTATTTTCTGGTGCCTTAGGTTGCCTAGAAGAAATTGCAGCTTAGCAATAAGGCTGCCTATTTGCACTACTATTTGTTTTATTACCCTTTTTTACTTGTGTCTTTACTGTGCAAAAAAGTATATTCTGATCTTATCGTAATTTATTTGACACATACCTACAAATAACAATTTTACTCCATGATAGAGTAATTCATAGTTGACAGACAAAACTGTTGATCCAATTACTTCACTACACGTGGGACACTCAGAAAGTTTTGCGACACTAAAAAAAATTGTTCTACAGGTACATATATTTTTATTAAATCTTTTCAAAGTACTCTCCACCAGCCTCTATACAAAGATTCATGCGTCTGAACCAGTTTTCAAAACACTTTTTCCAGTCCGCCGTAGACACCTCGTTTACAGCCTGCTCGAACGCAGCCAGCGCATCTTCCGGCGACGAAAATTGTATCCCCTTGATCTGATTTTTTATTTTTGGAAATAAAAAGAAGTCACACGGTGCTAGAACAGGGCTGTAAGGAGGGTGACCCAGGAGTTTGACTGGTGTGCTGTCCAGGAAGTCCCTCGTTTTGAGCGCGGTGTGTGCAGGCGCATTGTCGTGGTGGAGTAGTAGTCCGCGGAACCCTGTGTTTGGTCGCTTGTTGCTCACAACAGAAAAAACTTCTGGTAAACATTTGGTAGTATACCATTCGGCGTTAATGCTTCTTTGATCTCGTAAGGGAATTGAGGCCAAGTGGCCAGTCAAATTAAAAAAGCTGGCGATCAAAATCTTCCCCCCGCTTCGAGATCGCTTCACTTTGGTAGGCGTTGGTTCATTTTGAAACACCCAAACTGTCGACTGGCGCTTGGTTTCTGGATCGTATTGATAAATCCAGGACTCATCACCTGTTACGATGTCATAAACACGCCGAGACGAGCCTGCTTCAAATTTGTTCAGCATATCACGGCACCATTCCACCCGGGCCTGCTTCTGAGCGTCGGTGAGGTAGTGCGGCACCCAGCGCGATACTATCCTCCTCACGCGAAGATGCCCTTGTAGAATCTCGTGAACGCTTCCCGATCCAATCTTTAATATGTGCTGAATCTCCTGATATGTAATTCGCCTATTATCTTGGATTAAATTTTTCACTGCTAGCACGTTTTCTTCCGTAATAGACGTCAAAGGGCGACCGCTTCTTTCTTCATCCCCCAAGGTTGGTCGACCGCGCCTAGATTCGTTATACCAACGATACACGGTTGCCTTGGAGGGGCTTTCATCCATAAATGCCATTTGAAGTCTATCGAACGATTCATCCGGTATCAGGCGACACTTGAAATCGTAAAAAATCATAGCTCTAAAATGTTCCCGGCGCAGATCCATTTTTCAGTAAGACACGATACTTTGAATTGGCTCGCAAAAAATGTGGAGGGAAATTTTGAAAATGGAACACACATATTTTTACTTACAAGTAATCATATTTTCAAAAAAGATTCTAACCGGCCAGTCTGCCATATATAAAAACTATTTATCGCAATACTTTCTGAGTGGCCTGGTAGTTTTAAACAAAGTCGCTTTCTCTGTCCCTATATCCCTATGTATTCATAAATCTTTAAAACTACGCAACGGATTTTGATGCGGTTTCTTTTAATAGATAAAGTGATTCAAGAGGAAGGTTTACATGCATGATATAGTAGAGAAACACTGATAATTTCCGTGCGAAGCCGGGGCGGGTCGCTAGTAATAGATAATTCATACTAGAACGAAAAACGAAAGATCGACATCACTTTTGATCGACAATACGATTATAGCGACATAAGAGCGACAAACGTTGAAAAGTTTAGCTTACCAAACTTTAGGGTGTGAAACTGTGAACCTATTCATAAAACTGAACATCTTTTCCCAAGAAAAAATCATTGACATAGATAGAATATTGGGCCTCCCATAGAAAATTATTTATTTTATTTTTGGTTTTATTTTGTTTGACTCTTTGAAAAGTCTTGCTGAGTTCACTCAGAAGACGGCGAGTCTACCTGATGGTGATGAAGGTCCAAATCGAAGGAAAATCTGGTTTGTACAGTGCCTCTAGTTTTAAATGCGTGCTTTACATACATAATGTAGACATACATACATATAATCACGCCTTTATCCCTAACGGGATAGGCGGAGCGTAAACGACCTAAACAAAGGTCGTACCGCCACGCCCGACACAGTTTAGAGGGTTATTTAAGATAGATTTGTAGGTAAATTGATGTATTGACAGGTTGTCAGCCCATCGCCTAAATTACAATATACTGAAACCCTCGGATCCCTTAGCTGGTTTTTACAGCATGTCCGGGAGGAAATGCAGCTGGCACATTCTATGTTTTTCTGTCGCTCCCAGGCCAGCATGGAAAAAATAATAATAATATAATACTGTACATACCTAATTCATAATGTAGACAGGGCGTCAATAGCCTCTTAATCATTTTGGCTACGTCAGCTACGTCTGACCAGTTTCAAGAAGGTTTCAAGCCTATACTTTTAGATGAATGTGACTAAATAGGCAATATGGTGCCAATTCGGTTGTAGACACAACCCTCCTTACTTTGGTCCGGTCCTGTCATATTATAAAATTTGGCTGTAGATGAGCGAAATAGATGCATTTTGATAAGATTCACTTGGCCTCCTGTTCATTAATATAATATTAATCTTCTTAGCGTTTTCCCATCCTGATGCTGGGGTCCGCTTTCCGGCTTTTTATACTCCACTTTGCCCGGTCTTCAGCATCCACTGGTATGAGATCGTTCTCTTCCATGTCCGTTTTTACGACGTCAAGCCAGCGCTTCTTTGGTCTGCCGCGTGATCTTAGGGCCTTGAACAGTGAGGTCGAGGCATCTCTTTCCGACGTAGTCTGGCGGTCTGCGACTTATATGCCCATACCATCGAAGACGCCTTAATAATATAATATTAATATTTATTTATTTTTTATACACCGTGTAACAGAAAGGGTATATGCGCCCGAAAGGATATGAACCAGCTCATGAAATTGAACAACTTTCCCAAAGGAACATAGCTCGAAATACGAAGACAACATTTTGACCTTCCATACAAAATGCATCAGCTGATAGCATTGGAAGTTTTTTATTTCGCATTACGAACTGTTTCTTTGGGAAAGTTGTTCAGTTTCATGAGCATGGGCATATACTCTTTCTGTTACACGTTGTATATTTGTTTAAATATATAGAAATACTCAAATTTCTTCTACTACTACCATACACTAAAATCAATGGCTTATCTAATAATTATCACTTCGGTATAAATGTCGTGTTAATTGCTACTTATCACTTTGTTCGTAATAATTCGTTTTTGTAGTGAGGCGTGAAAGCGTTGATTTGTAAAACAAAATAGCATAATAAAACAATTTAGAACTGATTTTGTTTTATTGTTTTATAATGAACTGATAGGGATTGCTTAATCAACGGAACTGAACAATTTACACCGTGAAAATCTTTTTGGGAAAAGAAAGCCAATTTTCAGGAAATTTGTATAGTTTTTTTTTTTCCTTATAAAACCTGTGATCTGTGGTATGAAGTGATCTTTTGTTCAGTTTCTTCGACTTAGACACTACGAGACTATCAGATTGCGGGACGTTTTCAATTACACCTGGTGTAAGATTCTCGGGGTTGTTCATCATTACAATAAGAATATTATTTTGAACGGGATAACTACCACGTTTATAGTGAGGGACAAAATGGTAGTAGAAATGGGAGTGAAGGGAGTATCCTCGCGTCTGAAAGATATATAGATAAACTCTTTAATGATAGTCTTTCTTGACAACACGCGCAGTGTACCTGCCTGCTCCGCAGAGGGTCCTTGGTTCGATTCTCGGCCAGGGCAGATATTTGGATGATGAGTTTAAATGTCTGTTTCTGGGTCTGGGTGTTCTTTGTGGTTGTTCCTGTGCATGTCCATTGCACCCCCGATACAGGGAATCCTAGTGGAGGCTATGAGTGTGATCGTGTGCTTTATTGCGTACTAGCGACCCGCCCTGGCTTCGGACGAAAATTATTAGTGTTTCTCCACAATATTATGCAAGTATTATGTATATAAACTTTCGTCTTGAAACACTCTATCCATTAAAAGGAATCAAAATCCGTTGCGAAGTTTTAAAGATTTATGCATACATAGGGATATAGGGACAGAGAAAGCGACTTTGTTTTTTTCTACGTAGTGATATTCCGTACAGTTTGATAAAAAATTAAAAAAGATAAAAAATAATTTATTGGCTTTTAAAAAAAAACCAAATGCATTTCAGACTTAACCTAACTTAAAACTATCAAATCAGGCAAAAGGGAGTAACTCAGCTTTATGCATGCGTAGAGTCGCTGCACGACACTACGTAGCGCTGATTTTCAGTCACCCCCTTCTCCTTAAGGTCTTATGCAGGAAAGTGGGTAATAGAGGGTTGTGACTTTTTAATTTGCCATGGTTGTAGTGCTGTGCTCCAATGCTACCCTACTAATAAATTTACACAATATAAAGAAAAATAAAGCAAGACAGATCTTGTAACTAAAAGGAATTATAATTATTTAATTATGTTAGCTTGATATATACTTTCTTCTGTGTGCGCGTGTGTGTGTGTGTGAGTGTTTGTGTACCATATATAATATGTGCGTAAAATAAGGGTTATTATTTATCAAAAAAAAATATAAGAGGCAGAGTTTTGTAATAAGTGTACTTCCAGTCCTCTGCAACACGTTGTCTCTTAAGTAAAGCTAATTTTATTTTGCGTTTGAAAGTTTCTACGGTCATTTTTATTCTAAGTGGGGGTGGTAAGTCGTTCCATATTCTTGCCGCATTATGTTTGAAACTGCCTCTATATCTGATGGTCTTCTGATGTGGTTCCAGTAATAGATTTAGTGACACTGAACGTAGGTTCCTGGAATGAATATCTTTTATCCAGGTTATCTTTTCGAATAGGTATTATTCCTTGTTTATTCAAGTAAGGAGTTATGTGCACTCTCTTGGGTACATTATAACAATAACGAATATACGCATTTTAGACTCGCTGTATCGCCCTATCCATATCACCATTAATTCTGGGACCATACACAGAACTACAATAGTTAAAAGGGGCGAGTACAAGTGATTCTGTCAGAAGCAAGCGCAGCTCTTCTTTTAAATATTTTCTAATTCTATATAAGGACTTTAACTTGAAAAAGTCATTTCTAATTTTTTCATTCAAATGTTCCCTATACTTTTGCTCACCGTCTATAATTAATCCTAAATTTCGAGCAGTTTTTACGTTTTTTAAAATTACTTCATCCACTTTGATTTTTTCGTCAAAATTTAGTACCCTTTGTATTTGACCTTTTGTTCCTGTGACTAACATTTGAGACTTGTTTTGGTTTATTAGCATGGAGTTTTTGTACGACCAAGTGGTGATGTGTTGTAAGTCTTTGTTAATTATTTCTATTGCATTTTTTGTGTCTCTACTATCCAATGAAAAATAAATCTGTGTGTCATCTGCATATAGGTGGTAATTACATTTTGGACAAGCTTAAAAATAAGAATGTGCGCAAAGGCGGCCTTATCGCATCAAGCGATCTTTTCTAGACAACCCTGCCTGTAAGAAAGATAAAAAATAAGAAAGATGGTAGACCGAGATGGTTTCCCTTAGAACATGTCAATATTCGCCTCGCCAGTCTGCTCTTCAGTTTGTTCTTCTTCTTTCATGCTGTCCTGGGAGCGAGAGAAAAACATAGAATGTGCCAGCTGCATTTCCTCCCGGGCATGCTGTAAAAACCAGCTAAGGGATCTGAGGGTTTCAGTATATTGCAATTTAGGCGATGGGCTGACAACCCGTCACTACAGCAATATACTTACAAATCTATCTTAAATAACCCTCAAAACTTTGTCAGACGTGGCGAAACGACCTCTTTAGGTCGTTTACGCTCTACCTACCCCGTTAGGGATAAAGGCGTGATTATATGTATGTATGTATGTAGTCTGCTCGTGATTATGATCCATGAAACTGCGTCGAAATATCGAGGTAACAATAAACATAATCGTGATAGTTATCCCGTTCAAAATAATATTCTTATTTCACCTAATAGTACTTTTGCTACAGGATTTTTAAATGCATAAGGTTAAAAAAATTAGGCTCTCAGAGATATCCCACTTATGGCACCCATGAAGAAGAAGATGTTCTTTGATGCTGGCCTGGGAGCGAAAGGAAAACATAGAATAGTTAGCTGCATTACCTCCCGATGCATGCTGTAAAACCAGCTAAGAGATCCGAGGGTTTCAGTATATTGCGATTTAGGCGATGGGCTGACAACCTGTCACTACAGCAATATTCCTACAAATCTATCATAAAATAACCCTCAAAACTTTGTCAGTTGTAGCGAAGCGACCTCTGTTAGGATCGTCTACGCTCTGCCTACGCTATTAGGGATAAAGGCGTGATTATATGTATGTATGGAGAAGAAGAAATAAAGACAAAGTCACGCCTGTCTCGATCTCGAATAATTTTCCTCGCTCTTAGAACACATCTCTCGTTATTGGTAGACGTATATATGTAAGCTTTCCTTTTGTATGTTTGTTCTGTCTAATGTCTCGCGGGGTTCTGATATCGGAGAGTGCTTGTGTGTGTGTGTACTCAGTAGAATAACTTCCTTTTGTATAATATAGCTTAGCCGCATTTCGGGGTAGAAGAAATCAGCAGTAAACATCTTTAGGCTATCATTAGGCTCAAATTTATAATGCGATCTCAAGGTTGAGAGCAATATTAAGTATGGATTTGAATCCATATTAATATTGCCCACAAATTTGAGATCACTTCAAAAATACGAGCCTTAATAATCTATTTGACCCGAAGCATGCAAATGTTCATTATTTTTCATTGTATTTTTTTGATTAGCCAGATGGTGTAGTGGATAGGGCCGCTGCCTCCTGAGCGGGGGGTCATGATTCGAATTCCACCACGTACCTATGTGTTTTTCGGTTTTCGAATTGATATGTACGTTTATTCGGCGCTTTTTCCGTGCTTCGGAAGGCACGTCAAGCCGTTGGTCCCGGTTAATATCGTTAAATACCGCAGATATTAGTCGTTAAGCCATGACAGAGGCCAGTGCTAAGCATTGGCGGCTTGAAAACTCTGACCTAATTTATTTTTATTTTATTTTTATTTAAAACGTACAATTACAGATAACAAATTAAGAATTACTTAACTTATCTCAATAATATAGATCATTATAAATTAGAAATCCAATTTAAATTGCACACAACATTCACAAAATTTGTTAACAATCAATAATAATTAATATAAATTACATCCAGAATAAAACTAGAAATTAGAAATCAAATTAAATATAAATTTACGTGCACTAAAATCTACATTATAAGCTAGGCGTTAAAAACAGTGAGTATACTATGAAATATTTAGTTTCAGATTGTACAGTGAAGTTTTAAAATTAAATTGAATAGAATGGAAAACATCTAAGTGAGAACCGACTTTATTGTAATTTCTGCACTTCTCATCAAGGGACTGTTCTGAGAAACATTATTGTTTGTGGCTGGTACGCTAAAACGTTGTGGGTGCGCGATAGATCTTGTTGGGACCTTAATAAATATTTTTTGAATTTTGACTTTGACTTTGATATCCATCTATGATCCTCAAGAGTGCTCAGTTTAAATCTTTTCAGTCTGTCACGGTACTCAGGTATTTTACGTCTAATACCCAACCTCGAACAAAGCGTTCTTACAAAGCGGCGCTGTATGGATTCTATTATATCGCAGTGCACATGGTAAATTGGGCACCAAACTTGAGAGCAGTATTCGAGTACGCTACGAACCAGTGAAACATACAACAAAATCCAAGACCTTTCCTTTTTAAATGGTCTTTCAGTCCGAGTGACAAAACTAAGCATTCTGTTAGCTTTGCTACAAATGTGATCATAGTGATGTTTAAAGGATAATGTGGCATCAAATATCACACCTAAATCTCGCACTCTAGGATTGGGTCATGTTTCCCTTCTGGGTTGCAGAGGTCAGATGGCAGTCGCTCTGTGTAAAAACCAGTACCCTAGTTCAATCACCTAGATTAGGTAGCCGACGCCGAGAGATTCGGAAAAAATCTAGGAAGATGATATATTTTTTTGATTCAATTATTCACACATTGTGTATATAAGTTGAAAATTAATATTTTATTTTTTATTTTAGAGATTACATCATGCCCCTTAAGCGTATCAAAGGGGGCATCAATATTGTCACCTTTAACTAACTCGAGAACAATGATTAAAATGTCGTTATGGCTTTGAACAATGTTTGCGATGTATGCTTAAAAGTTTAAGGAGCATATCGTTTATAAATTATTGATGAAAACTAAATACTAAGCACCAGGGACCGAAAAACTCTGAGTTTTAGAATAAAAAAAATTAAAATGATTTTTATATTTAATCTTTGATATATGTTAACATTATTTTTTTCTTAGTTTTTCTTTTATTGATTGGTTCTAAATTAATCTTAAGATCCAATATCTAAGATTCTACATGCGGGCCTGGTAGCGAGAGAAAAACATAGAATATGCCAGCTGTATTTCTTCCTAGTAGCTGTAAAAACCAGCTAAGGGATCCGAGGGTTTCAGTATATTGTAATTTAGGCGATAGGCTGACCGGTCACCACAGCTATATAGCTACAAACCTATTTTAAATAACCCTCAAAACTTTGTCAGACGTGGCGGAACGATCTTTGTTTAGGTCATTTACGCCCTGCCTACCCCATTATTAAATTTTAAGTTTTTATTAACACTACCTAGAATTAATTAATGTTAAGTTTTGCTAACAACTATGGATGTTTTCCGTAATAAAATTATGCGTGATAATATGTATGTATCTAAATTTCTTAAAATAAAAATGATAACACTGTAAAATTCAGTATTAGATAAAGGGACCAAAGGGCAAAAATAATTTATACTATACTTAATATTATGCCAAAAATCATGGTACTTTTAGGTAATTAATTATGTATCAAAACATATTGCTCAAAACTGAAAAAGTTTAAATTGCACTTAGTTAGAAAAGAAAATAAATTCAACACAGCTCCTACGTAGCAAGCTTTATTTATTGGAAATTAGTCCTTCGCCTTAACATTAAATCAGTTTTTAATGCGAATGGCGAACGATTTTATTTGAAAATTGTCTGGCGCCCTCCGTGATTGCCATGCGAAGAAGACTTGGCAGTGGTGGCGATTCGGTAAACACACGACTTATTTGTATTGTGTTTATTTTGAGTAAACTTACATACATACAAACATATTATCACGCCTTTATCCCTAATGGGTTAGACAGAGCGTAAACAACCTAAGCAAAGGTCGTTCCGCCACGTCTAACAAAGTTTTGAGGGTTATTTAAGATAGATTTGTAGAAGTGACAGGTTGTCAGCCCATTACAATATACTAAAACCCTCGGATCCCTTAGCTGATTTGAATAAACATCTAAAAGAAGCCCATATCATGAATTTATTTTGGTTCTGCGACTTCATCGACATCGAAATGTAGATGAAGCTAAGTCGTCAAGACTAAAAAGATTCTTGAATTGACAGGATTAAATTAAGTATGTCTATATTACCTTCGCTTTCTATTCCCTCATGTCAGAAAATTTCTTCCATGGTGGACTGGGAGAGATAGAAAAACATAGAATGTTCCAGCTGCCCTTCCTCCCGGGCATGCTGTAGAAGTCAGCAAAAGAGACTCGAGGGTTACAGTGTATTGTAATTTAGGCGATGGGATGACAACCTGTCACTACACATTAGCAATACACATTACAATCTAAAATTGCCCTCAATTTTTGTCAGACGCGGCGAAAGCGCCTTTTACGAGGCGTTTTACGCTCTGCCTACCCCGTAAGGGATAAAGGCGTGATTTTATGTATGTATGTATGTATGTCCGAAAATGACAGGTTTTTAATTAAGTCGTGTCCAAACCAAATTGACACCAGTGCTGCATAATTCATTCAAGTTAACTTGGATCCGGACCTCACAGTACGGCGGGTATCTGATTTGGATAGGTCACCTTAACTTATTTGTACTTATAACCCGTTTACCATAAGATACTTCCATGCTGGACTGGGAGTGAGAGAAAAACATAGAATGTTCCAGCTGCATTTCCTCCCGAGCATGCTGTAAAAATCAGCTGAGGGATCAGAGGGTTTCAGTATATTGCAATTTAGGCGATAGGCTGACAACCTGTCACTACAGCAATATACGTACAAATCCATTATAAATAACCCTCAAAACTTTGTCAGACGTGGCGTTACGACCTTTGTTTAGGTCGTTTACGCTCTGCCTACCCCATTAGGGATAAAGGCGTGATTATATGTATGTATGTATGTACCATAAGATAATAACTGCAACTTAACTGTCTCCGTGGTCTAGTGGTCAGAGCCATGGGCTTTTGATCCGGACGCACTGTGTTCGATTCTCAGGAAGGCACATAAAGTTGATATTTGTAAATTTATCACTTTGTGAGGTTTTACCTGGTTTGGTTAGGACAATGCAGGCTGAATCACCCGATTGTCTGGAAGAAAAAAGATTCCGTGCTTCGGAGAGTCGGTCCCGGTCGCCGTTTTTTATAGTGGTCGTTACACAAACCATGTCAGGGGCATTTCGCAGTGCTATTAGGCGGTTTTAAACTCTTCTTCTTAGCGAGTGGATTCTCGAGTCGAACAACAACCCGAAGAAACCTGGTATCAGAGTTTTCAAACCGCCTAGTAGCACAGCTATTAGGTCTCTGACATGGTTTGAGTAACGACCACTACCAAAAACAGCGACCTGGGCCGACGACTTAACGTGCCGTCCGAAGCACGGAGTTATAAACTCTGACACCAGGATTCATTCTTCCATGCTGGACTGGGAGAGATAGAAAAACATAGAATGTTCCAGCTGCCCTTCCTCCCGGGCATGCTGTTGAAGTCAGCAAAAGGGACTCGAGGGTTACAGTGTATTGTAATTTAGGCGATGGGCTGACAACCTGTCACTATAGCAATACATATTACAATCTAAAATTGCTCTCAATTCTTGTCAGACGTGGCGAAAGCGCCCTTTTACGAGGCGTTAAACGCTCTGCCTACCCCGTAAGGGATAAAGGCGTGATTTATGTATGTATGTATGTACACCAGGATTCATCGGGTCGATAGACTCGATACCCTCTCGACAGAAGAAGAAGAAGCAGGCTGATTGGCAAGCGCAGTGCGAAATATTATGATACGATACCTACGATCACATTAGGGCCCGATGGTGTAGTGGATAGGGCCACTGCCTCCTGAGCGGGAGGTCGTGGTTCGAATCCCACCACGTACCAATGTGTTTTTCGGTTTTCGAATTTCATATGTACGTTTATTCGGCGCTTTTTCCGTGCTTCGGATGGCACGTTAAGCCGTTGGTCCAGGTTAATATCGTTTAATACCGTAGATATTAGTCGTTAAGCCACATCAGAGGCCAGTGCTTAGCATTGGCGGTTTGAAAACTCTGACCTAATCTAGGATTGGGTCTGGTTTCCCTTCTAGGTTGCGGAGGTCAGATGGCAGTCGCTCTGTGTAAAAACCAGTAACCTCGTTCAATCCCCTAGGTTAGGAAGCCGACCCCGTGAAAAACGGGATAAGGCTAGGGAGATGATGATGGGTGATGATTTTCACCCGGGACCACGTGTTGACCTAGCGGGGCTGACTATCTTGAGCATTGGAAGCTAGTTGCAAAATACGGGGGGAAACACCTTTCATCCTATAACTCTTGCTGCAACAGATGCAATTCAGAAGGAAAATAAAAGAAAATGTGTCTGAAATACACTACGAAATACCAGGCCACTCAGAAAGTATTGCGATAAATAGTTTTTTATATATGGCAGACTGGCCGGTTAGAATCTTTTTTGAAAATATGATTACTTGTAAGTAAAAATATGTGTGTTCCATTTTCAAAATTTCCCTCCACATTTTTTGCGAGCCAATTCAAAGTATCGTGTATTACTGAAAAATGGATCTGCGCCGGGAACATGTTAGAGCTATGATTTTTTACGATTTCAAGTGTCGCCTGAAACCGGATGAATCGTTCGATAGACTTCAAATGGCATTTATGGATGAAAGCCCCTCCAAGGCAACCGTGTATCGTTGGTATAACGAATGTAGGCGCGGTCGACCAACCTTGGGGGATGAAGAAAGAAGCGGTCGCCCTTTGACGGCTATTACGGAAGAATTTTATTACTTGATTTAAGTTTCGTCTATGCTATGTCTGATTTTCAGTGGCTGTAATTTAGTTTCCGTCCATTTTCAATCAATAATTTTTCATACGGGGTGTAATGTAAGGGACAGCGTCCCAAAAACGGATAGGGGTTGCTCAGTCAATGACACTGAACAACTATCACCAGGAAATTCTTTCAGGAAGTACAAACATTTTTGGCTCTGCCATACAAATTGTCTGACTGAGGTGGAAATTTTGTATGGAAAAGTATTTTTTTTTATTTCCTAAAATAATTTCTTGGTGACAGTTACTCATGAGTGACAGCGAGTTTGAGTTCGTATCAGAAATGTCATGTCAGTACAAACTGGCCTGTCAAATCAATACTTAATATTTTGCTCTCAAGTTTGAGATCGCTTCATAAATACGAGCCTCAGTGTCGTTGACTTGGCAACGCCAAATCAGTTTGTGCGATGCTGTCCCTTACACCAAATATAATCTGAAATAACCCTCAAAACTTGTCAGATGTGACGGAACGGAACCACCTTTGTTTAGGTTGTAGACATTCTACCTACCCCATTATGGATAAAGACGTGATTTATATATGTATGTAACCTTAACCTTCACACGCACCACGCCCACCGCAGTGCTGCCGGCAAGTCTTCCACCATAAAGGGCAGCGACACGCCATAAACTCTATTAACAATTATTATTAGTCTACTGATCGTGATTTACAGCCACGCCCCGCCTGTCGCCGTGATGGACGATCGTTGCAAACCGCGTGCTTTGAATGTATGATCAGGCGTGGTTTAAGTTATAGGTAAATGTTTCTTTAAAACTCTCACGGTTATCTATCAGCATTAAATTGGTTACAACGGGAAATTTACCGTGGTTTTCCAATTTTGGGTGAGTGTTTTTTTTATTTCGAGGCAGTTTCATACTTTATGATCACGGAGCGACATCTATACCGAAATAAATAGAGAAATGTCGGACATTCATCCGAAAATGGAAAATCCACGGAAAATTTACCGTTTTCAATAAATTTAAAATCACGCCTTTATCCCTTACGGGGTAGGCAGAGCGTTAAACGACTCGTAAAAGGCGCTTTCGCCACGTCTCACAAAAATTGAGGGCAATTTTAGATTGAAAAGTGTATTGCTATAGTGACAGGTTGTCAGCCCATCGCCTAAATTACAATACACTGTAACCCTCGAGTCCCTTTTGCTGACTTCTACAGCATGCCCGGGAGGAAGGGCAGCTGGAACATGCTATGTTTTTCTACCTCTCCCAGTCCAGCATGGAAGGTAAAATATTACATACATATAATCACGCCTTTATCCCTAATGGGGTAGGCAGAGCGTTAACGACCTAAACAAAGGTCGTTTCGAAACGTCTGACAAAGTTTTGAGGGTTATTTAGGGTAGACTTGTACGTATATTGTTGTAGTGACAGGTTGTCATTACAACAATATACGTTACAACAAGTTACGTTGGTAGGTGTACATTATACAACCTTTATGAGCAGTCAGAAGGTGTCAGATAAGGCCCGTCTGGCTGTGCATAGAGGGGTGTTGGTTCCAACACTGATGTATGGAAGTGAAAGTTGGGTATGGCAGAAGAAGCATGAAAGCAGAATAAATGCAGTAGAAATGAGAGCGTTAAGAAGTATGATTGGAGTCAAATTGAGTGAGAGGATACGAAATAGTGTTATTAGGGAACGTTGTGGTGTGAAAGAAGATATAGTGACAGGTATTGACAAGGGAATGTTTAAATGGTTTGGACATGTTGAGAGAATGACTGAAAGCAGGTTGATCAAACAGATATATATGGCGAGTGTGGATGGAAATGTTGGGAGGGGAAGGCCTCGACGCTCGTACTTGGATCAAATCGGGGACGTCCTAAAGAAAGGTCAGGTCAAGAGTAAACCGACGAGCATGTATGAAGAGATTAATGAATGTGGATAAAGCGAAAGAAGTATGTAAGGATCGTAGCAAGTGGAAAGATGTGGTCTCTGCCTACCCCTCCGGGAAAGAGGCGTGATTATATGTATGTACATTATACGAGTACTGTCTGTAGGGATGTCAATTTTAAGTCTAGAAAGCAGACGAAACAATACTCAATACTCAATCATTTATTTCTAGAGAGAGAACCAGATGTAAACCACCAAACACGTGCTTGTCAAATGTCGAGAGGGATTTTAAATCACAATCAAAACATAACTATAGATACTTTACTAAGTTTCCTAGGGGCCGTGGCACTATTATTAGGAAGAAATATTTATGTACCTCAATGAAAAAAAGTCCCTTTACAAAATAACTCGAGTCACTGTCTCTATTTGTATGGGAGGGCCAAATGTTTTTTCAATACTTTGACCTTGAGGAAAGTTGTTCAGTTTTATGAGCAGATTTACATCCTAGGGTTTGGTCAGCTAATATTTTCACACCCTAAACGGTAAACAAGTGTTATTCATAATGAAAACTGATCGGCTTACTTGTTTGTATTGAAAGGAGGATTAGCCCTCGACGTTTTGAAGATTCTCGTATAGGATCGAAACGTCGAGGGCCAACCCTCCTTTTAATACAAACAAGTAAGCCGATGGTTCCATGCTGGACTAGGAGTGAAAGAAAAACATAGAATGAGCCAGCTACATTTCCTCCCGAGCATGCTGTAAAAACCAGCTAAGGGATCAGAGGGTTTCAGTTTATTGCAATTTAGGCGATGGGCTGACAACCTGTCACTACAGCAAAATCCATCTTAAATAACTCTCGTAACTATGTCAGACGTGGCTGAACGAACTTTGTTTAGGTCGTTTACGCTCTGCCTACCCTATTAGGGATTAAGGCGTGATTTTATGTATGTATGTATGTAAGTAAGCCGATCAGTTTTCATTATTTTCACACTCACTAATAATAATAGTGTGGCTACGTTACATTAATGTGGCAGTGCACCTATTTTGAGTTTGATACATAACCGCTAGTAAGCTGTGGCTTACACCACTAAACACTAACCATCATCAACATTTTGAGATGTCCAACATATATTGACAGCGTAAATAATGACAAGCGATTGTTTTTAAACCGACAATGTGGATTTTAAGAGTTGATAAATAACTCGATGAACCCTGGTGTTAGAGATTTTAAACCGCCAATATCACAGCTAATAGGCCTCTGACATGGTTTATGTAATGACCACTATCAAAGACAGCGACCGGGACCGACGACTTAACGTGCCATCCAAAGCGCGGAATCTTTTTACATCAGTTGATTCAACCTGCATTGTCCTAACGAAACTGGGGAAAATCTCACAAAGTGCAGTACTTTTATAAAGCGTGGAAACTTGCTGATAACTGCGAAGAAATTCAAAAGTTGTGCGCCTGTAATGCCTACATACATACATACATACATAAATCACGCCTTTATCCCTTACGGGGTAGGCAGAGCGTTTAACGCCTCGTAAAAGACGCTTTCGCCACGTCTGACAAAAATTGAGGGCAATTTTAGATTGTAATATGCATTGCTATAGTGACAGGTTGTCAGCCCATCGCCTAAATTACAATACACTGTAACCCTCGAGTCCCTTTTGCTGACTTCAACAGCATGCCCGGGAGGAAGGGCAGCTGGAACATTCTATGTTTTTCTATCTCTCCCAGTCCAGCATGGAAGTGATGCCTAATCTCCATAATTTTGGGTCAGTTCGTGACCCAGGATGGGGACATATGAAGTGTGATGATGATGATGGCCGATGAATCTTCGTGCGAAGGAGGAAAAAATCTTACGAAAACATACATACATACATACATATAATCACGCCTTTATCCCTAATGGGGTAGGCAGAGCGTAAACGACCTAAGCATAGGTCGTTCCGCCACGTCTGACAACTTTTGAGGGTTATTACAGATGATCATGACGTATATTGCTATAGTGACAGGTTGTCAGCCCATCGCCTAAAATTGTAATATACTATAACCCTCGAATCCATTAGCTGGTTTTTACAGCATGCTCCGGAGGTGATGCAGCTGGCACATTCTATGTTTTTCTTTCACTCCCAGTCCAGCATGGAAGAAATACGAATACGAAAACATACCTTACGTATAATGGGCTCGATTCTAGATTCCACCGGCTTAAACTAAAATTAAAATCTATCTTCCATGCTGGACTGGGAGCGAGAGAAAAACTTAGAATGTGCCAGCTGCATTTCCTCCCGGGCATGCTGTAAAAATCAGCTAGGGATCTGAGGGTTACAGTGTATTGCAATTTAGGCGATGGGCTGACAACCTGTCACTACAGCAATATACCTACAAATCTATCTTGAATAACCCTCAAAACTTTGTCAGACGTGGCGGAGCGACCTTTGTTTTGGTCGTTTGCGCTCTGCCTACCCCATCAGGGATACAGGCGTGACTATATGTATGTATGTATGTAAAATCTATCTGTCACTTTCAAAATAATAAAATTGACTGTATGGTTTTATACTTTGTCAGCTAGATATCGACGCGCTTTTGCACGTTTCAACAGTATTTCTGTAAATTTTATCCGCCATATGATATGACGGCGGATAAAAATGACAGATAACGCATAAAACCACCGACTATAAATCAAAAATTCGGAGAGAATAGATCTCCTGTCTTTTTCCAATGTTTTTAGTTTGAAAGTGACAAATAGATTTTAATTTTAGTTTTAGCCAGCAAATCTAGAATCGAGCCTAATGTGAGTAATTTCGTTATCTTTGACTGCTCAAATAACATGACATGAAGCAAATACAAGTAAGAAATATTTACAATCTATGCGGCATTATAGCTATGGTAGTTAGTTGTTGGATTAAGCCAATCTGCTATAAGTAGGGTAACCATGTCTTGAATAAGGTAACCTACTTAGAAAAAAAAAATATTTAAGGCCCTACACTAGGACCAATTCGTAGTTGCAAAAATCACGACTTAACTATTTCTATAATCTGTCATGAGAGAACAGAAAGGGATGCCAATAATTTTAGTCAAGATTTAGTTAAGTTGTGCACTCTAAGAATCAATAGCACTGCCCGATTTTCAAATGAAATAAAATGAAAGTTTACACGACATAGTTTACAGACCAAGAACAGAGGACTGTTACTTTTTAATATGTAGTCTATTTATTTATTTAACAATTTATTGTACACAAAAACATCATAAAAAACAGGACATAAAAAACAAAGACACGACAGGCATTGCTTATTTCTAAAAAGAAATTTGTAGTCAAAACATACGTTATTTTGATTTTAACCTCATGCATCCTTTGATAAAATTAAAGTTAGTCTATATAACACCACAAGAACAGCAAAATAAAGAGACAAGTGAACATAATTAAATAGGTATGATTGAGATTGTCATTTGGGTAAAAATATAGATAAGGTTTTTATATTCTGTAAAATTGAAAGTTGTCATTCAGGACAGCAAAAGAAAATGTACCTAAAATCCGTACGAATTACATCTGTCTTAGCTTCTTACGTTTTATCAGGGTATAGTCGAACATTTGTCCGCGTACTGGCTATCACTATGGCGACCCTAGTGCTTAAACACAGTATTTTATTGATGTTGTGCTTACTAAAGTCACGTGCGCTTTTCGCTCTATCGTTATTATTTTCATACAGGGTGTAGCAGAAAGAATATTATAATAATTATGTATTATTACTATGACTGGATATAAATTTGTCCATGAAAAGGGTTTTTTTTAAAGGAAAATAAGTCAAAATACGAAAAAATGCATCCCACTCAGAATGCGCTATCAGCTGATACATTTTGTCATTATCATCATTGTCATTTACTTGTTTTGTATGAGAGGACAAATTTAACTGTTCGTTTTACTTTATGTATTTTGTTCCTTTGGAAAAGTTGTTCAGTTGCATAGTTCAGGGTGCATATAATTTTTTACACCCTGTATATCTGGTGTCTGCTATTCTTTCATGCTGGCCTGGGAGTCAGAGAAAAACATAGAATGTGCCAGCTGCATTTCCTCCCGGACATGCTATAAAAACCAGCTAAAGGATCCGAGGGTTTCAGTATATTTTAATTTAGGCGATAGGCTGACAACCTGTCACTACAGCAATATACCTACAAATCTATCCTAAATAACCCTCAAAACTTTGTCAGACGTGGCGGAACGATTAGGTCGTTTATTCTGCCTTCTTACTTTGCCTTCACCATTAGGGATAAAGGCGTGATAATATATATGTATTTTTTTATTTAACAGTTTATTGTACACAATAAAATACAAAGGACATATACGTATAAAACAAAGACACAACAGGCACAGCTTATTTATAAAAAGAAATCTCTTCCTGCAGACCTAGGCTAGTGAAATAGCATTCTGAGAGGCATAGGAGGATACGAGGTGTACAATTATAAATATTGGAAACAAATTAATTATAATTTACTTATCACTAAAAAATAAACACAATTACTATTATGTTTGTACTAATACTATTAAGACTTTTGTTTTTTGGTCTTTACCATCTCGGATTTTTAGGGCCGGTTTTATAGCGCTCACGGGCCTAAGCCAAGTGGACGCTATTTTGTATGTTATTGTTGTTGGGTCGAACTACTGTATTATCTGTAATTTGTAAAAACTTCCGGACTATTCTGCATGTATTTAAAATGACAGCTTTTTGTAAATTTATGTAAGTATATTTTGGTAGATCTAATAGTTTCAGGGACTGATGAAGTTGTCGTGGAATCTATTATATTATTACTATTATTATTTACAATTACTATTATTATGTATGTATCTTTTTATACCTAATCTTTTTTACACCCTGTATACCTGCCATGCCGTGGACGCGTGCACTCCGTTACGTCGTTACAGTTCCGTTGTTATCGACGTTACGTCGGATCTAAAGATGCAGTAAAGATTTATGACTTAAGAAGTACCTAAATGTTCATTCATAAGAATCATAAGATAAAATGTTAAGACTGCTTCAATACATGCCAAAGTTTGTTTGTGCATTTGATTATAGGAATAAAGCGAACTGCGAGGTCGTACACGTATCTGCGACCAGTTTTAAAAACAAATGCCTACTGACTTCGTGCAATGTAGAGACGCATCCATGCTATTGCGGTGCACACATTGAGCTCCGCGCTACGCGACGTATATTGTCTAAAGTTCATTTTTAACGTTATCTTATTGATACCAGCGTGTTTTGCGGCCCGTAAACAGCATTAACTTTGCAACTTAGGAGAGGTTCAAATTTCGGAACCGCAGACAATAACCTTGTTACAAACATATAATTTGCGGTTTACTTTCTTAAAAGTTGAAAGGAAAAAGCTGTTTACGGGCTGCAAAACAAGTTAGTATCCATCGCTAAATAAACGAACTTTTGTTTGAACCACAGACCAGTTGAACATAGACTGGAACATAGACAATATCTGCTCTACGCGACGTAGCGCGGAGCTCAGTGTGTGTACCGCCTTACTGTAAAGTTTGCACACACCCACGCGAGTTTATTTCTACGCAAACACATCATAAGTGTGACCAACTTTATTTATCAGCGTTTTGTTTATGGAGTCAGCTAATCTGGTTTAAGGTGGCAATATACGTAAACATATTGTGTTTGCTTGTTTTTGGTTGATTGTGATGCAGTTGTCATGTGATTTGTTAATACGAAACGAAGCTTATTGAAAGGTCGTCAAGGGAGCGATTACTGATAGGCTATACAAGTCAGCATATACGTGTGCATAAGAAAGATTATGATAAATTAAATAAATTCTTCCATGCTGGACTGGAAGTGATAGGAAAAACATAGAATGTGCCAGCTGTATCACCTCCCGGGCATGCTGTAAAAACCAGCTAAGGGATTCGAGGGTTATAGTGTATTGCAATTTTAGGCGATGGGCTGACAACCTGTCACTATAGCAATGTACATCATAATCATCTGTAATTATAATTACCCTCATAACTTGTCAGAAGTTTTTTTTTTTTTTTATTTATAAAGGCGAGCATTTGTCCGCCATCTCACCTGGTGGAAAGTGACGATGCGGACTATGTTGAAGCATACTCACCTATGTAGTGCCTATTCACTCTCGCTTTGAAAAGGCCCAGGTTATAAGTGGCGGAACGACCTTTGTTTAGGTCGTTTTCGGTCTGCCTACCCCATAAGGGATAAAGGCCTCATTTTATGTATGTATGATACAATTTCTTCCATGCTGGACTGGGAGCGAGAGAAGAACATAGAGTGTGCCAGCTGCATTTCCTCCCGAGCATGCTGTAAAAACCAGCTAAGGGATCCGAGGGTTTCTGTATATTGCAATTTAGGCGATGGGTTGACATCCTGTCACTACAGCAATATACCTACATATATTATTAGTCTATTTATTACAGATACAAAAAAATATTAATTACATATAAACATAAATTATTTCATTTTAACATTAACATTAAATAAATAATCACTCATCATTGTTTTTCTTTTCACTTTTTGGAGTATCTGCGCATCCTGAAGACGCATAGACCTCCCCCAGCTCTTTCCATCTTTCTCTGTCTCTTGTTAGTCTGGTCCACAGGGCCCCAGCAATTTTTTTCAGGTCATCTGACCACCTCCTAAGAGGTCTACCTCTTCTTCTTCTTGCTTCCTCTCGTGGTGTCCATTCAGAAACCTATTTTGACCATTATTCAGTTTTCATACATACATACATACATACATAAAATCACGCCTTTATCCCTTACGGGGTAGGCAGAGCGATAAACGCCTCGTAAAAGGCGGTTTCGCCACGTCTGACAAAAATTGAGGGCAATTTGAGATTGAAAAGTGTATTGCTATAGTGACAGGTTGTCAGCCCATCGCCTAAATTACGATACACTGTAACCCTCGAGTCCCTTTTGCTGACTTCTACAGCATGCCCGGGAGGAAGGGCAGCTGGAACATTCTATGTTTTTCTGTCTCTCCCAGTCCAGCATGGAAGGAATTCAGTTTTCTCTCTCCACATATGGCCCGTCCAGTTCCATTTTAGTAGTCTGCTTTTGTTGGTCACGTCTTCTACCTTTGTTGTTTTTCTGATGTCAGTAGCTCTCTTTCTATCCTTTTTTTGTGATGCCTAGCATACTTCTTTCCAAGCTTCTTTGGCATGTTACCAGTTTTTGGATATGCTTTTTGTTCAAGGCCCAAGTTTGGCATCCATATGTCAGAATTGGGAGGATGCATATGTTGAACAGTTTTCTCTTTGCAGCAGTAGGATAATGGTTGTTCTTAAATATTTCCTTGAAAATACTTCAATATACCTACAAATCTATCTTAAATAACCCTCAAAACTTTGTCAGAAGTGGCGGAACGACCTTTGTTTAGGTCGTTTACGCTCTGCCTACCCCATTAGGGATAAAGGCGTGATTATGTTTGTATGTATGATACATTCCTCACTCCCGCTACCGTTTCAGTATGTTTTCTGTCGACATCACCGGAGTCTGGCACCCAACCGCTTGCTGTGTTCCGTCGGAGCGTGAGAGTGTCAGTGCCATAACAGGCATCTTCTGGGTGAGCTCGCTCCATCGTCGACTCTGTCACGGGCAACCCTGAACTTGATTCATATCTCATCCCTTTGTTACGAGGCGTAGCAAAAAATAGTTGATCCGTAGCGAAATCGTAGCAGGTCTACGAACCAGCTAAATGTGAAAGTTTGTATTATTAGAAGTTCTGCCCTTAAAACAAAGCGTCAAAACTTGGCTTTTCTTTTTTTTTAAATAGTTTTTGCACTTACTGCTAAGTGCTAAAAATCTGAAAATATGAGAAATAACAAATCAAGAATTTAACCGCAGACAGAATTTTAACTCACGTCTTTGGAAAACCGTCCCAACAATCTAAACCAACAGAGCTACAGCGGCCAAACCGAGTATGAGTAGACGCTAGCCTCAGTAGCACAGTTCGTCAAGAGCGTTGAGACGGTTTTCCAATGATGCGGGTTCAAATACTGTCGTGGCTTCGCACTGGTCCAAAACGGTATATTTTTTTTGTTTAATTCCATCGACACTCAAAGAAGAAGAAAATACTGTCTGCGTCGTCCTCGGTTGAATTTTGGATTAGTGATTTCTCATATTGACCCCTACATATATATGTAGATAGGTATATTCAGAGAAAAGAGATTATCCGCAATAGAAATACTACGTTTTTCCCATATATTTTCTATTATACGTATTTATACAACTAAATATTTTGCATTATGCTAGTTATACCATTTTCAAAAAACCAATATTTCTAACTGTGGTAGTAGTTTCAATATTTATAATTACTACGAAATACGAGTATAAAATTATCATAGCTTCGCATTCGCAATGCGTAGTAAGTAGATAAAATATACAGGATACTCAGGATACACAATAAAACACCATAAAAGAGCATTATACTCTTCACTACATAGTATAAAACAAAGTCGCTTTCTCTGTCCCTATATCCCTATGTATGCATAAATCTTTAAAACTACGCAACGGATTTTGATGCGGTTTCTTTAAATGGATATATTGATTGGTTATATGTATAATACATGCATAAAATAGTAGAGAAACACTGATAATTTCCGTGCGAAGCCGGGGCTGGTCGCTAGTATATTATAAGTTGAAGTAGTATTTAAGTATTTATAAATATGTATGTTTGTCCGTAAGGTATATATTCTGTGGACCTCTGTTTACATTTTTTAACATCTACTAATGTAAATAATGACTGAAATTAAATCATTTATTTATTATTATTTAACCATATGCCGTAGAATGATTTGATAATTTCAATCTTCTCGAAAATAATAGGGATTTCGCGAAATCACGGATAATTAGACAATGGTGAAACCGTTGATTAGGATTTTCGCAATGATTCGAATTACCAAATCATCCTACGACATATACACACACACAAATCCAATGAAAACATGTGCAAACACGTTATTGTGCATGTAGTACGAACATTGGCGGCTTGTATGGAGTGCATGCCCTGTGTTTCTGCTAAGAAAAACTGATGCAGGCCTAATTTCTCTGAAATAGTCAGTCTGAAATACATACATACATATAATCACGCCTTTACCCCTAATGAATGATTTAAATTTTCAAAGAATCTCCAAAGATTTTAAAAAAAAAAAAAACAACATTTACCTAGGGCATGACGTCATAACTACGTATTTGATTGGTATTTTGATACAAAAAAGCGTTTTTGTCATTTTAATAAAAGTTGCTAAATTGACTAGTATTCGTTATCCCTAAGAACTGAATCACGAATTCTCAACAGGTTTCCCTATTCAACGCTGACGTTGACGTTTTATCGCTTAAGTACTTTAATATCCTTATTCTGAAATAATAATTATCCTTATTCTTATTCTAAAACAGTACAGTCCAATGGTATAACTGGTCCTGCGGAAACGTAACGTAATATACGTAGCAGTCGTCATAACGTTTGAGTCAGCAAAGATAGGAGTGCTCTAAGCAAAGCTCTGGGATCCAACGTAGTTGCTACGCGAGATAGCTCTACGAATGACTTAGGTACATTACATACCGGGTGTAAGGGACAGCGTCCCGCAAATTGATAGGGGTTGCTCAATCAACGACACTGAACATGTTTCACAGGGAAATTATTTCAGGAAGTGAATTTCTTTTTGGCTTGACGCATAGCCTAGTTGGGCATCTGCCTGCTGCGGAGATGATTAATTTAAATGTCTATTTCTGGTTGTGGGTGTTCTTTCTGTGTATGTCCAATTGTCCATGTCACCCCGATACAGGGAAGCCTGTGGGGCTATGAGTGTGATCGTTTTTTTACCATCCAAAATGTCCACCTCAATTTGTATGGAAAAACCTTTTTCTCTTACTTCCTTCATGATTTTCCTAGTGAAGCTTGTTCAGTGTCGTTGACTGAGCAACCCTTATCAGTTTGTGGGATGTTTACGGTACGCTGGAAGAAAAATGTGGCTAAGCATTTAAAATTGAATGATTTTACCCAAGTGTATTATGAAGATGATTAGGTAAATTAGGTAGCCGACCCCGTGAGATACGGGAGGCTAGGGAGATGGAGATGATGACTCGCAGCTTTTCGAAATGGGATTTTACCTACAATGAATTGATTTTTCAGTAGGAGCATGGAGTAATATACCTATTTACTATACTACGCACAAGTGGCAGTTAGGGTATTTTCCCACGGCAAAGGATGATTCAGCTTTTTGATGCTGTACATACATATAATCACGCCTTTATCCCTAATGGTGTAGGCACTAGTAGGCAGAGCGTAATCGACCTAAAAAAAATGGTCGATCCTCCACGTCTGACAAATTTTTAAGGGTTATTTAAGGTATATTTGTAGTATATTAATGTAGTGACAGGTTGTCAGACCATCACCTAAATTACAATGTACTGAAACCCCTTAACTGGTTTTTACAGCATGCCAGGGAGGAAAGCAGCTGGCACTCTCTCTCTTATTATGTGACACTCTCGCTCCCAGGCCAGCATGGAAGAATGTTGATGGTGTATCATACTTTAAAAGCGATCCTCCAGTTTTCTTTTATGTGCAAACAAAATTAACATACAAAAATGGAAACATATGTGAACTGAAACCTTAGCTCTTATCATTGTCTGTCTGTCCGCCCGTATGGGCCGCCTAATAAATCCATCATATTTGCACCTACATATCTCTGCATTAGCGTCGATTCTCGCGACATAATCCTAATTCTAATTCTTAGCTAGCGCTGTCACTTTCTTGACTTTGACATAAGAACAGGATAGCAATTAAACACGTGACTTTAATATGCCTAATCTGACATAAGAATGCTTATTTGACGTAAAATAAGGAAGCACGCTCTACCCTCATTTCTTATTTAAAGCGTTTTACGTCAGATATGGAATGTCAAAGTCACGTGTTCATTTGCTATCCTGTTCTTATGTCAAAGTTAAGAAAGTGGCAGCGCTAGCTAAGAATTAGAATTAGGATTATGTCGCGAGAATCGACGCCATTGTACTGTTACATGCAAGTATGACAACAAACATACAAAGTTATTCTCTTTATTGCAGATGGAGAATTGACATCGACGATATACCGTCAGTCATGTATTTTTTCTTCCATGCTGGACAGGGAGTGACAGAAAAACATAGAATGTGCTAGCTGCATTTCCTCCCGGTCATGCTGTAATAACCAGCTAAGGGATCCGAGCATTTCAGTATATTGTAATTTAGGCGATGGGCTGACAACCTATCACTACAGCAATATACGTACAAATATATCTTAAATAACCCTCAAAACTTTGTCAGACGTGGCGGAACGACCTTTGTTTAGGTAGTTTACGCTCTGCCTACCCCATTAGGGCTAAGGGCGTGATTTAAATTAATTGTGCCTGAAATACAAACATTTTAATGAATATTTTATGTTTAGCGAAAATCGCAAGTGTTTCTTCATTTTATAATTCTTAAATACATACATAAATCACGCCTTTACCCCTTACGGGGTAGGCAGAGCGTTTAACGCCTCGTAAAAGGCGCTTTCGCCACGTCTGACAAAAATTGAGGGCAATTTTAGATTGTAATATGTATTGCTATAGTGACAGGTTGTCAGCCCATCGCCTAAATTACAATACACTGTAACCCTCGAGTCCCTTTTGCTGACTTCAACAGCATGCCCGGGAGGAAGGGCAGCTGGAACATTCTATGTTTTTCTATCTCTCCCAGTCCAGCATGGAAAAACATAATTCTTAATATCATAATTTAAATTAAGCACATAAGCTTACTCACTATGATATTATGTATTATAAATTTAGAATTCGTTGCACTTGTCGCTAAACGTGAAATATTCGTGAAAATGTTTATTTTTAGGCACAATTCATTTAAAACTGACACCACCGTCGTACAAAACTACATCTCTTCTTTGACATAGGATTTCACGATAATGTAATACTAGGACTTGTCAAAGTTGTATGACTCATCTAGAATGTGCCAGCTGCATTTCCTCCCGGGCATGCAGTAGAAACCAGTTAAAGGATCGGAGGGTTTCTGTGCCATGGGCTGAGAACCTGTCTCTACAACAATTTCAACAAAATCTATCCTAAATAACCCTCAAATCTTGGTCAGACGTGGCGAACGACCATTGTTTAGGTCATTTACGCTCTGCCTGCCCCATTAGCTTGCATTTTATCTTACGTTTCTGTCAATCATAGTTTTATCGATTTCTTTTAAAATTTTAGTACACTCGGTTCAGCCGTGTATTTCTTCTTAGCGAGTGGATTCTTGAACAACGGCCCGATGAACCCCGGTGTCAGAGTTTTCAAACCGCCTAGTAGCACAGCTATTAGGCGTCTGACATGGTTTTAAGTAACGATCATCATCAAAGACAGCGACCGGGACCGACGGCTTAACGTGTCCTCCGAAGCACGGAATCCATTACTTTTCGGACAATCAAGTGATTCTGCCTGTAAAGTCCTAACCAAACTGGGAAAAACCCTTGAAAAACCACACAGTGATAAATTGACAAATATCAACTTTGTGTTTCCCTTACCAGCTGCCTTTAATATATCCTTCACCCATCTAGCTGCGGGACAACCAACATTCCCGCGACCTCCTCTTGGTCATCACCTCGTCTAACCACGTGTCCCGCCCATCGCCATTTTGTCTCGACAACACACCTTCCGATATCAGGGACTTATGATGACACTAGGTTTTTTATTCCTTTCTTCATATTATTCGTTCAGATTGATGCAGTATTATGTTATTTAAATTTATATTCTTATTACAATTCCCCAACTCTAGGATGTACTGGGTGTAAAGAACAGTGTTCCAGAAACTGATATAGGTTGCTCAGTCAACGAAACTGAACAACTATCCGCAGGAGATTTTTACAGGAAAAAAAAATGCTTTTCCTTACAAATTGTCTGAATTTTGAATGGTCTTTTTTTTATTCATCTCCTGAAAGAATTACCTAATGAAAGTTGTTCAGTTTCGTTGACTGAGCAACCCCTATCAGTTTGCGGGACGCTATTCCTTACACCCTGTAGATACTATACCTTATTTGTATGAGTAAGGAAAATAATTTCGATTAGTATTTAAAGTCTATTCAATATGTCAATAAAAACATTTAGTATGTACATACATACATACATATATTCACGCCTGTATCCCTAATGGGGTAGGCAGAGCGTAAACGACCTAAACAAAGGTGTCCCGCCACGTCTGACAAAGTTTTGAGCGTTATTTAAGATAGAATTCTAGGTATATTGCTGTAGTGACAGGTTGTTAGCCCATCGCCTAAATTAAAATACACTGTAACCCTCGAATCCCTTTTGCTGTCTTTTACAGCATGCCCGGGAGGAAGGGCAACTGGAACATTCTATGTTTTTCTTTCTCTCCCAGTCCAGTATGGAAGAATAAGAAATAATTATTGATCACCGTTATTTTTACCAACTAACATCCAGCCACGATGTAAGCTGAAATACTTGTAACTGAAAGAATAAACACCCTTTCCTTATAAAAATATTATTAAATTCAAAGATACAATAACTGTATAACAATTATTGTTTTTTCTTTCTAATCAATGGAGTGTTTTGGTCTGTCGAATATTTATTTTCATAATCTCATACGTAACGTCACCTTTTGTTTGGTAGGCCCATTGGGCTACCCATCTTTTTTAACACTTCCACTGCCAAGATTGGACTCTTAAGGCTTATGTTTACTGATCTGGATTTAAGAATCTTCTTCTTCTGTCGAGTGGGTATCGAGTCTATCGACCCGATGAACCCTGGTGTCAGAGTTTTTAAACCGCCTAGTAGCACAACTATCAGGCCTCTGACATGGTTTGAGTAACGACCACTATCAAAGACAGCGACCGGGACCGACGGCTTAACGTGCCCTCCGAAGCACGAAATCTTTTTCTTTTTCGGACAATCAGGTGATTCAGCCTGCAATGTTCTAACCAAACTGGGAAAAATTCACAAAGTGATAAATTCTCAAATATCAACTTTGTGTTTCCCCCCTGGGAATCGAACCCAGGACCTCCGGATCAGGAGTTCATGGCACTAGCCACTAGACCACGGAGGCAGTTAAGAATGGACAGACGTAAAAGTGAATGTGGTTATTTCATAGCTATAGCGCTTAATTTCATAGCCCGATGGTGTAGTGGATAGGGCCGCTGCCTCCTGAGAATCACACCACGTACCAATGTGTTTTTCGGCTTTGGAATTTCATGTACCGTTTATTCGGCGCTTTTTTCCGTGCTTCGGAAGGCACGTTGAGCCGTTGGTCCTGGTAATATCGTTTCATACCGTAGATATTAGACATTAAGCCATGTCAGATGCCAGTGCATTGGTTGCTTGAAAACTCTGACCTAATCTAGGATTGGGTCTGGTTTCCCTTCTGGGTTGCGGAGGTCAGATGGCAGTTGCTCTGTGTAAAAAACAGTACCCTCGTTCAATCCCCTACATTAGGTAGCTGTCCCCGTGAGATATGGGATAAGGCTAGGGAGGGACTAGAGCGCTTAATTTTGCCTATTTGTAAGATTGTACAACAATTGAAATAATAAGGACCACTGATGTGTGCATTTAGTATACCTAATATAGGCATTTCTTCCACGCTGGACTGGGAGAGATAGAAAAACATAGAATGTTCCAGCTGCCCTTCCTCCCGGGCATGCTGTAGAAGTCAGCAAAAGGGACTCGAGGGTTACAGTGTATTGTAATTTAGGCGATGAGCTGACAACCTGTCACTATAGCAATACACATTACAATCTAAAATTGCCCTCAATTTTTGTCAGACGTGGCGAAAGCGCCTTTTACGAGGAGTTTGACGCTCTGCCTACCCCGTAAGGGATAAAGGCGTGATTTTATGTATGTAATATAGGTACCCCTACTATCCGGGTTCTACCCGGGGGCACTGAAGTGCCTCCGCCAAGCTAAAAACTATAAACGAGCACAGCCGTTGAAATCATCCCTTGCCTTGTGCAAAATAATTCAAAGCACCATTAAACAGCACCTTACACCATCTACATACCGGGTGTAAGGGACAGCGTCCCGTAAAATTATAGGGGTTGCTCAGTCAACGAAACTGAACAAATTTCACCGGGAAATGTAAAAGTAGATTGACCTTCCCATACAAAACTACCACCTCGATCAGGCAATTTATAAGGAACACGAAATATATTTTCTTCCTTCCTAAAAATAAATCTGGTGATAGTTGTGCAGTTTCGTTGACTACTACTGATGTCCCTCAAAACTACTGACTATTTACAGGTATCAACAACTCAAAAGTCAAAATCAAGCATTGCTAGAGTTCTAAGAAATTTTCTTCAATTGGATGTTCTATATAATTCAGTTTAATTTTATTTTTTTTATTATTACGTATAAAAAAAATAAGATTAACGATTTTACATGATATCACTACATAGTATAAAACAAAGTCGCTTTCTCTGTCCCTATATCCCTATGTATGATTAGATCTTTAAAACAACGCAACGGATTTTGATGCGGTTTCTTTAAATGGATAGAGTGATTCAAGAGGAAGGTTTATATGTATAATACATGCATAATATAGTAGAGAAACACTGATGATTTCCGTGCGAAGCCGGGATGGGTCGCTAGTTATCAATATACAATAACAATTACTCGTAAAACGGGCACATTGTAATACATTTATATTAAAAAATATTTGTCAAAGTTGTAAAACAACGACATTTTTGTGGAGACAAAATTAATCAACAGAAATGCAAAAGATCTAACGTGGCGCGTCGCACGCGGTCGTTGCATTCATAATCCTTAAACCGCGAAGATCTCTGTTATCACCAAATCCTAAGATCTGTAGTCTTATCTAGCCATAAAAACGAGCTTATAAATTAGCATTTCGCGTTCTCCACAAACCATTCTCACATTCCGCCTTCACTGAAAGACATGTACCAAATCTCAATACCCCGGCCGGTCCGGGCAACGTGGAAAAAACGCATCGAAGAGTTAACGCGATGACGCGGCCCTCCATTGAAAACCAACCGGTCACCCTGCAGTTGTAGTAGTATTTAAACGGCAGTTGGCGGAGGAACAGAGCAAGCAACTCATTGGGTTTTCAGTCAAGTGTTCCATACCAAAAGAAAAATGACTTCGAGTACCTTCGTCTGTCTACTCGCTTATCTCGCGATCAATGGTGAGTTTTATATATTTATGTCTTAGATCAATAAAAACATATTTTGAGCAATTTTGGGTAACCAAGTTCAAAATTCAAAATTTTCAGCACATTGAAATATTTTAAAGCTATTTTGGTCACAACAGTAATTTCATATAATTATAAAATTTTATTACTCGTAAAGGTAATATGATTATTTAGTCAGTGGACCCATCTAATCAAATATTTTAAGTTGACTGACTATTTATTTTGGTCTAATTCAGTAAATTTTCATTCATTTAATTTAATCGAATTCAAATTTATCGTTTTAATTGCATCCCTCTAAGCCGTTACAGGTTATAAACTTTTAAAATTTTAAGTTACTATAAATTTAAATTACAGCTCAAGTACCTAATATTCTAAAAAATCTTCATAAATTACTATATCATAGTAAACAAATGAAAATATTATATTATACAAATGCGTAAATAAATAAAAATAAACGTGAGTTGATACCGCACGCACGTGCTGTTATTACTTTCGCTCATTCCCACCTAAATCAGGATATCATATCTAAATAAGATTCTTATTTCAAAAAGATGGACAGACGAAAATTGTCTGCAATATGTATGTTTGTGACCGCCTCAACTGGCGCGCACAAACATCCGACAAAACATACGACATTCCCTGGGTGCTAGCCGAAAAAAGAAATATAATAAAATGTACGAAAATTCATTTGTTTCTCAATAAATTTGCACATAGCAGAGGTGACGGCAAAGTTTCCGAAACACCCCAAAACTCCCCCTTGTAAAGATTTTGACTTGCATCTTTCTTCTGAACATTTTAAAATGGCTAAAACGCAACGTGCAGTAGCTCTAAAATGTGCAGCTTGAACTAAATAACAGAACAATCATATCAGATACACTCCTTAGACATGGGGTTATAAGTAATGAAAACTACTTATCGCGCCTAAAGTCGCATTCTTACAACATATTATTGTTTAGTAACTGTACATTTCACGAGAGCGCGCTTAATAGTAAAAATAATGTTCAAAACTCTTTAAAGAGTTTTAGATTCATATATAACAGTTACAACTTTACAAGGCTAGTGCATTAGTATTGTATTTCAGATATTGCACAAAATTGCAGGCTGACCTCAATATATTAAACATCTGAAAGGCCGGCTCTATTTACATATTTCATTTTAAAGTTATGCATTGATTCTTATATACATTTCGCACCTTGTTACGGAATGTGCATGTAAATCGATTTTGATTTGTTTCGTCTTTACTCAACATGCATTAAATTTATTATAGTTACCGTAGGTACAACATACCACAACAGCCGAGAATTTAAATTTTATAACCAGAACTTTAAAAAATGTAAAATAATAAGCGTTTCAAATCTGCCCGGCGATCACATATTTTTGCTACAGAAAAGTTGGACTCGTTCTTATTTTTTGTAATTTAAAATCATACCACGGTTTGGTATGATTTTATGTGTTATACTACTGTTTACAATACGTATTTACATTACATATAATCACGCCTTTATCCCTAATGGGGTAGGCGACGGTAAACGACCTGAACAAAGGTCGTTCCGCCACGTATGACAAAGTTTTGAGGGTTATTTAAGATAGATTTGTAGGTATATTGCTGTAGTGACAGGTTGTCAGCCCATCGCCTAAATTGAAATATACAGAAACCCTCGGATCCCTTAGCTGGTTTCTACAGCATGCTCGTGAGGAAATGCAGCTGGCACATTCTATGTTTTTCTCTCGCTCCCAGGCCAGCATGGAAGACATTAATTACAATTTAAATCAATAGTTATTAATTGTTCATAAATCTCGTTAATCTATTTGCAATAAGCTGTCGATGACGTCGACTGCATCAGTAATTAGTTTTTGCCGAACAGATCGCTTTTTTGTGCTTTGCCTACTTAATTTAAACATATTCCTAGGCTTATCACGTAACTTTTATGTGACTGCTATAAATTGTTGTAGTGACAATGATTTATGATATAATTAAACAATTCTTTTGAATTTACAATCCCTTCAACAATCACATATTTTAATACCCAAAGACTAAATAATATAAACGACATGTGAATGTGTGAACTTTTATCGTAAACATATTCTCAATTTATTAAACATCGGACATTGTCGACCACTGAGATAATTATATTATCGATAACAATGAGTTTCTTTATATTTTGATCTGATAACAATGGGCTGTGACTTTTATTCTAATGCATACCGTTGCTCCCTTCTAGGTTTTCTAAACATCCTTATTGAGAGAATGACGTGTGGGAATAGTCGAACCTATGACTTATAATAGACTGACTTGGTTTGGTATCCGCAGTTGTTGTTTTATCTCGCGAATACCGCTCAGCCATACTTGTGGTGGTGCGTATACACACGCGCCTTTGTGTGCGTAACTACAGGTTTACTATGCCGTACTCACGCATACTAAGGCAATGTGTATGTAGGTACATTTACACACACAAGTATAGCCAAGCTGCAGTCGTAAGTTAAAACGACCCGGAACACCGTGCCCTAGACTAGACAAGCGTTCTCAACTTGATGTCCACAATTCGCATCGTAACCCTTGTTTTCACCCTCAGTCGCAACTTCAGTACACGGTTGGGGATACCGAGCCTCCGACCAGCGCCGATGGGCCGTCCTGCACCCAGCTTGCGGAGGTCGCCAGCAGTCGCCCATCGCCATCGCGGCGCGCCAAGCCATCCCTATTTCCATCCCCGCCATGGAACTCATCGGGTATCAGAACCCTTTGCCGGGCCCACTCACCATCACCAACAATGGTCATTCAGGTAAATAATAATGCTATCGATTCGATGAGGACACGATTTAAAAAAATCTTAATCAAAGTATTGCTATCGTTTTCTGTTCTCTCGCCCATGAAAGAAAATGAGAGATGACATGTTGGTCAAGATGTAGTGATATGGAATTTCTTAAAAGCCAACTTTGAGTTTACGTCGATGACTTTATAATTATCCTACTTAAAATTTTTAACGAGCTAATTCATATTTTTCTTTCTTACAGTGGCATTGACCATCCCCAAATACAGCTCTGAGGAAGAAAAGAAGGGCTTCCGCCTTCCTTACATCTTCGGCGGTCCCCTCGACAATGAGTATGAAATTGAAGGTCTTCATTTCCACTGGGGTGACAAGAACAACCGTGGCTCAGAGCATACCCTCAACGACATGAGGCTTCCTCTTGAGATGCACATCATCCACAGGAACAAGAAATACAGGACCCTGGCTGAGGCCCTTCAACATCCCGATGGTCTCTGCGTACTGGCCTTCTTCTACCAGGTAACATATCTTCTTCTTTTCCCTGATCCCGTTATTTAGGGTAACATGATCAAGATAATTAGATCACGAGCAACGAAAATTGACATTCCGAGAATATACTATTGTTTGTAAACGGACAGGCCATTGTTCGAAAAACAACAAACATTTTACTCTAAGCTAAAATCGTTAATGCGTTTGTTTTCACGCTAGGTATTCCGAATTCAAAATAATGAATCATTCATATCTACAGCAGGACTTCCAGTCTAGAGTTATTCTAAACCATAACACGTGTTTTGTTGTTTAGGTTGTGGAATTTGACGCCAAGCTGCTTACACCCATCGTCAAGAACCTGTCCGCCATTGAGAACTTCAACAGCAGCATGCAGCTTCCGCACACCTTCTCCCTGACTTCCATCCTCTCAAGCCTGGACACCGAGCGTTTCTACACCTACAAGGGCTCTCTCACCACCCCTCCCTGCGCTGAGGCCGTTACGTGGGTGGTCTTCTCTGACTACCTCCCCATCTCAGTCTTCCAGGTGAGCATCTTTATTTTCTTCTTTGCTTCTATTTCCTAGCAGCCTCTTGGCCGGAATCAGGTGGTGATTGTGCACAGCAAGCATCATCTTAAGTTCAAGTACGTTTTATCTCACGACCGCCGTTTAGCCACACTAACGTAAATGCACCTAAATTAATATTGCCTTAGTGTGCGTAGGACCGTCTAAGTAAATCTGAAGTTACGCACACAAGGGCGTATGTCTTGTTATTTCTATCAATCGTTTATTCAAGTTACTTGTGGCTTGGCTTAAACTTAACCACACATGTTTGTTTCCCAGATGGACAACTTCCGTGGTCTGCTCTCCAACCTTAACCTGCCTCTCGTGGACAACTTCAGACAGCTGCAGCCCCTCTTCGGGCGGCGTGTGTTCGTCAGGATCACGTCCAAGAATCCCAAGTTCAAGAAGACCAAGCTCCACTACTCCAAATGGGACTGGGTTGGACACAAGAAGGCCGAAAACGATGTCGCTGAATTCGACGAATAATATGGACAAAAACTAAGTAAATTTAAAATTAATCAATTCACCACCTAGTTCACAATTACGGGTATATAAATAAATCACTTTCAATTACGTACCAAATATTAGATCTTGATTTGATGTAAGTAAGTAAGTTTAATGCACTGTGTTACGTTTTGTTTGTGTGAATAATTAAAAGTATTATTACTATAGGAAATTGTTATGTAAGGTTTTTTTAAGTTTAATATAAAATACATTCGTTTTAATACAATTTATTGTTTAATTTAAATACTAAAATAATATTACAATTCCAAACTTAAGATAGACTAATTAAAGTTGTCAGCACCGAAAGTTGTCTGAAAATAAATAATAATTAACTCATTATTAAACACATATTATTACACGCAAAAATAATAGTTTCGATATACTTACCTTCAATCAACAATTAAATATACAAAATACAAACAAACACTGTTAGATAACTTCAAGAGAACACACACTTCATTCAAATAAAACAAAAACGTAAAGTTAAAATCACAACCAACCGTACAAGTGATTTACTTTATTATTTCCTTAGATAATGTGTTTGGTAAATGTGTGTAATGCATATCTCACTTTGTTCGAGTTTCTCAAGAATTTTTGTTGAATACTTTTGAAAAATGGTTTTTTTTTATCGTCATGCTTTCTTTAGATGTTAAAGCGCTGTGTGCGCCGCGACAGTGGCGCCATCAGTTTTAAATTATTTGTGTCCAAAATACAAAAAAAAACATGAATATTTTACGTTAAGCGGAAATCGCTAGTAATATTTTGAGGGTTATTTAAGATAGATTTGTAGGTATAATTGCTGTAATGACAGGTTGTCAGCCCATCGCCTAAATTGCAATATACAGAATCCCTTGGATCCCTTAGCTGGTTTTTACAGCATGCCCTCCCGGAAATGCAGCTGCACATTCTATGGTTTTCTCTCGCTCCCAGTCCAGAATGTAAGATAGTTTTGTATTCCCTGTTATATAATTAAGATGGTCAACTACTATGTATAACCGAAGTATATTATTATAAAAAAAGGGATTCGAGGGTTACAGTGTATTGTAATTTGGGCGATGGGCTGACAACCTGTCACTACAGCAATACAAATCATCACTCTAAACTTTGCCCTCAATTTTTGTCAGACATGGCGAAACAGGCGCTTACGAGGCGTTTTACGCTCTGCCTACCCCGTAAGGGATAAAGGCGTGATTTTATGTATGTATTATTATAACACGCAATATCATAATTAGTATCTAAGGTTTGTGTTTCAAATGCGCTAAAAGTGGCCACTTGTAATACAAAGCTTACATGCTTAGTTTGAAATTTGATATTATGGGTAAAAAAAAAATAGAATAGAAAATTACTTGCCATTTCCACTAAACGTAAATATTCATGAAAATTTTTGTATTTCGGGTAAAAATAACTTTTTACTATTTAGGTCGCCACCTAAGTATGCTTTGATACCACCTTAAGTATCAAAACTCATCATCACTACATAGTATAAAACAAAGTCGCTTTCTCTGTCCCTATATCCCTATGTATGCTTAGATCTTTAAAACTACGCAACGGATTTTGATGCGGTTTCTTTTAATGGATAGAGTGATTCAAGAGGAAGGTTTATATGTATAATACATGCATAATATAGTAGAGAAACACTGATAATTTCCGTGCGAAGCCGGGGCGGGTCACTAGTTACTTATAATCCAAAATTACACACGACCGAGAATCAAAATACAATTGATTCCAGTTTGCGTGAAGGCTGTCCGTAATAAATGAGTGATAGTAAATAGGTTATGTTTTATACATGTTTCACAAAAACATCTCAACACGTCACACACATATTCACACTTTAAAAGAGAAACACATGCTTTAGATTAGGTCACAAAATAAAACCAAAACTATTTCGAATGTAATTTACAATATTTTTATTCTATTAAATTATCATTTTAACAAGTCTATAATATAATAATAACAATGCATTTTGTAATATAATTTATTTATTTAAGAGCTCATGCTATGAAAGTCGTCACTGGATAAAATATAAAGAAAAGACCATTTTAATCAAAATTAATCAATCACTAAACTTAGCACACGGGAGTGTTACTGCCAAGTCACTTCAAAGTTTTCAACAACTTTCGCGGCACGCTCTCTCTTTGCAGATAAATTGGAAATATTAATTTATTGAAATATTATGGAATGTAGGTTAAACTGCTTTAGTTTCAAATTGCACACGATATAGAAAAAAATATAAACATTTTCAAACAGAGCTATAAGATTGCTTCACTCTTGTATTATTTTCTTGATTTTCAGATAAAAGAGCTTCTATATTTTAATGCTGGTAGATAAATAAATATACTTGATCCATTATAAATGGTACTTAACCAAAGTACATCTAATCTTTCATTATATCTTCATTGAATGATTATTTATCCAGGCCCAAATATTTTTATTAATTCTTTGTTAGCCCATCGCAGTAAATGTGTACATGTTATGGCATTTTAATAAATTCTGTGTTCCATTTCATTTCTGTAAGAGGAGATAGTAACGATTATTTATTTTGATCCTGTCTCCTATCAAGAAAAATAAAATACGATTTGAAAATATATTAAGTTAGTTAAATATTTTCTTGAATCCTATTCAGCCAGATGTAAGTAGTTCAAAAATAATACTGAATGTTATGAAAAGTCTGCGATGGAACACAGTATTGGATTATTATTATTATCAGATGTTAGTCGTCAATCGGGTGGCGTATTTACAGGCGCCAGAAAGACGCAAAAAAAACATGCAACAAACTAGCTTTAGCGTACCAAATCCTCTGGGTTGAACATGCCCTGTGGACAAAAGAAAGAAATATTATTATAATATTTACAATCAACATGACACACAATAAATACAGAAGAAAATATTTTTTATTCATCGTAATAAGGATTACAAAGGCTCCAAAACTATGAGTAAAGTAGTTTTATTTTTCACCTCCTGTTCTGTTTCAAATTATAATTAAGGCTCGTATTTATAAAATGAGATAGCCATATTAAGAATGTTTTGACAGGCAATATTGTACTGGAAGTCTAAAGCGACCGTTGACGAAGATGGCTTTGAACTGGTAGAGATTAGGAAACACAGACTCCGTCGCAATCGCAATAAACGCGGCACCGTCACTGCAGCCTGCACAACACTCAAGGATTCCGAGTCCATCACTCAACTGTACGTGTCCCGTCCGACTCATCTACAACAGAGGAGGACGTCAAGGAGCACATACAGAAAATGTAGAACCCACGCCGAGATCGCCTTCCGGAGCTGACCAATTTGATAGTGGGGATACGGCAACTGAAAACCTATAGATTGACATCTTTCAGATCTTTTGTCGTATCTGTCCCCGGGAAAATAGCTGGAGAGTTTCTGAAAAGAGATATCTGGCCACAGGGAGTCGTACTCAGGCGCTATCGACTTAGGTATAAAAAAACGCGAGTACTGTTTATTATTTAAATCAAACGATATGTAAAGAAATATTAATTAATAATATTGTATGTAAACCGTGGAATCACTCCATATTGAATAACGATTGCATTTGTTTAATTATATTGTTCTATCTTTTGATACTAGATAACTTTGTCAATATTTTGATTGATGAATGGATTGGACTTAAATAAAATTTAGTTAGCATAACAAATGAAGACTTCAGTTAAGCTTGTATGTATTGAAATCGTTTTATTACTATGTAAAATACTATTAATAATCTGTGTTTTGGTTTATTAGTAGGATCCCTATATTGTCCCGGTATGACTGGGATGCATATTCGAAAACAGCCATCGGTCATCTACTGTTTACGATTTTTCACTGAGTATTGTTTCAACTTTCAATTTTTTTTTAAAAACATACAAAATGCGGGAGCCATAATTATGATCTTTCGAAGGCTTAAAAATACAGAACAGTTACGTATTAATTCAACTTTCGTGAGTTGTACAGCTCGCATCGTTTGCGAAGGAAATTTTTAAACGTTCTAGTCATAGAAAAAATCTCCATTATTCCTGAATGTACAGGGGTTTAAGGTTTTTGCCTTGAACTTGTTTCTAGCACTACCGCTTCTGTCCCGGTTTTATGCTTGAAAATTATGATAAGCCTATTTATTATACCATGATCAACTCTGGGATGTTGTTATTGATGGAGTTATAGCCCTGCCAGGAATGAAAGAGAACTGTCATAGATAAAAACAGAGAAAGAATAATAAAGGGACTTATGCACTTCCCGTAAGCCCTTCTCTATAGTACCTCTAGGACAGGTCTTTTAATTCTTTGCAGGGTTATAGTAAACATTAAACAAACCTTAGCGCGACGCAGAATGGAGTCCTTGGCGGCGTCATACGGGTGGTCCTTAGACGGAATCTCGAGCACAGCGGGTACGGGAGAGATGTGGGCCTCAATCACGTGACGGATCAACTCGGCGATATTCTGGTTGATCAGGATGATGTCGATGTCGTCGCGCTTTACGAACCGCTTGAAACAGTCTTCGATTTCACTGACGGGCGTGTCTGGAATAGGGAAATTTACTTTTTGATGGGAAACTAAATAAAACTGCAAATTACAAACTACAGACAGGCAGTGCGTAAAAAATACTGTGTTTTTTAACCACGTGGTTTACTAATTTAAATATTAACGAACCACCTTTCACAAGGCACAAAAATTTTAGATCAAATATATTTTTTGTATATATAGTCACCTCATTTTCATAATTTGTATGCCCAAAGAGATTTACATTACTGTACTTTGTTTTGGAAAGTTGCATGTGTGTAAGGAACATAGTACTTTTATTATGGCTCTCATAAGAAACAAACTTAAATACTTGTTTTTGAGGATCTTAGCACTCACAATGCTATTTATATTTAATAAAATATGAAAGAAAGAAATTAATAAATTCGTTTTTGGCAGGACACAAACATGCGTCTCTGGAATGCCGGTCCAATACTCTACCAACTGAGCTACAGAAACGGTAGAGGGATGCACAGGTTCGAGTCCTGCCAGAATTGAATTTATTATTTATATATATATATGTATATATAATCACGCCCTTATCCCTAATGGGGTAGGCAGAGCGTAAACGACCTAAACAAAGGGTGTTCCGTCACGTCTGACAAAGTTTTGAGGGATATTTAAGATAGATTTGTAGGTATATATATATTGCTGCAGTGACAGGTTGTCAGCCTATCGCCTGAATAGCAATATACTGAAACCCTTGGTTCCCTTAGCTGGTTTTTATAGCATGCCCGGGAATTTATTATTTACTTTCTTTCATATTATTTGAAATTTAAATACTGATTGAAAATGTGACAAATTCATTATTCATGTACCAAATATGGCTAAAATAGAACTAAAATGTAAGAAAGGTAGACTACACAAATTATGCTTTGGACTGTTTACCTAATCTAACAATACACAATAGATTATTGAATAAGTGCAGATTGATTCTTTCCACACTAGCTATGCATGTTTTCTGTAGAAGTTAATAATATGTAAAGTCTAAAATAATACACATAAAACCTATAAAAAAGCAATAATAAATAATATATAACCTATAAAACTAAAATAACATGCTATCAAAGAGAACTGATGTAATAAATTAATCAAATTGACTTACTTTATCATCCAAGAAAACATGGTTTTAAAATTTCAATTAATTTTAATTTATATATTTTTGTGTTTCCCATTTATACCTCAAGCAAGGCTTAAGACCTATTTGATTTTGCAAATAACATTGCTATGGGCTAAGGGTATGTAGTTATTAATGTATTAACTTATTGACAGCTAAAGGTCAGCTGTTAAATATATACCTTTCAATTACTATATTGCCTATTGGAACTTGGCTACAACACTACAGTGTCCAACTGTAGATTGAATGTTAATTTTTAAAATGATAAAGGCGAAACAGGAAATGGAAAGAGTCTCAAATACAGGTTTCAAAATAAATTGCGTCTAAAGTCGTTGGTAGAGAGCACCAAAAATTAAAAATACAACTGCAAAGTAGGAACTCACTCTTGTCAACAACCATGAAATTTGGGTGTCTGTTCTTGTTGATTTCACCGATACCGCCAAGGAGGAAGCCCACGCAGGTATCCTGAAAGAATAAATCAATTGTTTTACGCAAACTACTCCAAGATATTGCGAAAAAACGAGCACTACAAAAACAATGTCTTTTATCATAAAGTTTATTGGTAAAACAACCAAATTTTACCTCATCTCCGATGACGCTGATTAGTTTTCCCTTGACTGCTGCGGCTAGAGCCATTTTTGTGAGATTTTATTATATTTTTGAGAGTATTTTAGTGAAATAAAGACTATCACAAGGGCTCGTCACCTGACTTATTGAGTTTATGCACATAATGTTGGCAGCATTGTCTGTCAAAAGTCTATCGTCTATGATTCGTTCGGATACACAAAGCAAAAATCTAACAAGACTAGGCTGCATGGGCTTTTATACTTGCCTCCCCATAACAGAGAACTTAAAAAATAAACTGTCAATGCCAATAAAATTGCCAAATTGCCAAAGTGTGTCCGTCTATGCGTTTGTTGTTGTTGTGATGCGTAAAAAGTTTCAATTTTTAATAAAGTCAGGTACAATAAGTAGTAGATCACATTTTAATATTAAGTAAGCGACCATGTTGAACTTAAAAAACTACGGTAGCAGTTCAGAGGACGAGGGAGATAATGATAATGAAGATATAAAGAAACACAGCAACGATGCGCTATTGACTCATCTAAAACCCGTGGATCCAAGCTTATCCGTGGCTAAGACAATGGCTGTATGTGCTGCTCCAGTAGTAATGCCCACGGTAAGTAGCATCGCCAACTAATTCTTCTCTGGATAACCTCAAATTTTTTGTAAAGTTATGGACTGGTGTGAAGTACTTTTTCGTCCTTTTCCCATCGCCAATACTCAATGTAAAATTTAGTATTCATTCATTGATCCTAGGAGGCAAAAATCATTGTTGGTTCAGCATGTTCAACTTTAGTTTATTTTATAGGTTATATATAACTGCCTCCGTGGTCTAGTGGTCAGAGCCATGGGCTTACGATCCGGAGGTCCCGGGTTCGATTCCCAAGGGGAACACAAAGTTGGTATTTGTCAAATTATCACTAAAACTCTGACGCCAGGGTTCATGGGGTTGTTCGATTTGAGAATCCACTTGCTAAGAAGATTTATCCCATGGGATGTACGGCCAACAAAATTAAAGTTATGGGAGAGTTAGACCAAAAAAACATGTCATACTCTGATCACGAAATCTTAGATTTCTTTACTACTTAAAATGTAGTTAGTATTGCAATTTAATAGTTAGAACCTTATTTGCATAAAACTAAGCTTTTCCTAATTTGAGATTGTTTCTCAATTTTCAGAATGGAGATGACTCAAGAGTTCTATTGCCAAACAATCAAGAACTAACTCACAATCCAAAATATGAGGAACTATTTGCACCAACATTTGGACCAGAAAATCCATTTCAAACAGAACAAATGAGAGCACCCAAAAATATGCTCTCTGGTTTTGTAGAGATGGCACATATTAGTGAATTTCAATTTGAAAACCAGAGGCGGACATTTCAGAGTTATGGATATGCTATGGACCCCTCTGTAAATAATGAAGAGAGCCCTGGTGATAAATTAATTAGTAAGTGTATTGGTAATTACGAAAACACGTTTTCTGTGGTTTACACAACTGTAATTCATATTATTAATGGATTTAAGTTGAGTTTTATTTAATTTTTCCAACATTTAGGATTCTTTCCAGGAGCCATGGTCGCGTGAGACTAGAGGTGTTAATTATCTCAATTTGAATTTAAAATTATCTATGTACGTGCGACAGGCTGCACTGTCTACTACACAAGATACAGTCGTGCAATCAATGCAATTGTGACATCACGCTAGGCAACTAAGCAATAGATGAAGGTAGAACAACAATTTCAAATTGAATTGAACAACATCTTTAGTCTCCCATAAAAACGGCCCCTGGAAAGGATCTGAAACATTGGAAAAATCAAAATAAGGTGGCACATCTTAAATCCATCAAAAATAGTTTTATTAAATTATGAAACTTATAAAGCAAGCTAAAAGTTCCACTGTGGCACAGTATAACATATAGCTTATTATTTTCATGTTTTGAAATCATTATCCCTGTGAGTAAAATTCCAAAATATATATACATATAATCACGCCTTTATCGGTAATGGGGTAGGCAGTGCGTAAACGACCTAAAAAAAGGTTGTTCTGCCACATCTGACCAAGTTTTGAGGGTTATTTAAGATAGATTTGGAGGTATTTTGCTGTAGTGACAGGTCGTCAGCCCATTGCCTAAATAACAATATACTGAACTGGATTTTACAGCATGCCTGGGATGAGATGTAGCTAGCACATTCTATGTTTTTCTCTTGCTCCCAAGCAAGCATTAAAGAAATAATAATAATAAATATTAAAATACTTATAATGATTCCAGGGTCAGACATGGTTGCACCACCAAAAGAAGCAGCAGGCATATCCGTTTTTGAGAAAATAAAAAAGAGACCATTAGACAAGAAGAAGAAGAGAGAGAAGAATGACAATCCAGAAGATGTGACCGGCTTCCTGGGGCCTTGGGGGGGGTATGAGGGGGAAGAAAGGTTTGGTTTTATTCATTATTTACAAATTGGTGAACAACATAGCTAATATTCAGTCACTCACCATCGCTCAATGCCAATGCATACATACATACATACATATAATCACGCCTTTATCCCTAACGGGGTAGGCAGAGCGTAAACGACCTAAAGAGAGGTCGTTTCGCCACGTCTGACAAAGTTTTGAGGGTTATTTAAGATAGATTTGTAAGTATATTGCTGTAGTGACGGGTTGTCAGCCTATCGCCTAAATTGCAATATACTGAAACCCTCAGATCCCTTAGCTGGTTTTTACAGCATGCCCGGGAGGAAATGCAGCTGGCACATTCTATGTTTTTCTCTCGCTCCCAGTCCAGCATGGAAGAATGCCAATGCACATCAAACTATTTACTATAAACATTTTAAAAAATCTATTTGTACAGTTCAGAAAATTGCAATAATTACACAATAACGAGGCATAACATATTTTTTTTACAAAGTAGCCATTAATACCAACCCAATTTATTTCTGTATTATTTTATTGTTCCCGCTGCACCGTCATTTTTTTTAAATGACAAGCTATGACAAGCATAGAGTAAAAAGTTGGACTCCACAACTGTCAAATTTCCCAACTCCGCGGCATTTTTGCATTGGTATGTCCGCTCTAAACCTATCTACATACCTTAATATTTTCTCAAAGTTTTCTACATATTCATTTTCTAGGATAATGAGGCCAGTCGGTGAAGTGGCCAAAGAGTTGGAGGAGATTGTAGCCAAACGACAGAAGAAAGGCAGGGTCGATGAGGACAAACCACAAGAAGAAAAATCTATATTCCACAGTGAGTATAAGCCGGTTTACATTAGGACAGATAAGATAAGAATATACTTTATTGCACAGAAAAGACACAAGAGAAAATAAAATTAAATGAAACAAATCGTAGTACAAATAGGCGGCCTTATTGCTAAGCAGCAATTTCTTCCAGGCAACCTTAGGGTACAGGAAAATAAAAAGTTGAACTAGTGGGCTGGTATACATTTTAGACAATATATTGTCATCATCTCCCTAGCCTTGTCCCGTATCTCACGGGGTCGGCTTCCTAATCTAGGGGATTGAACGAGGGTACTAGTTTTTACACAGAGCGACTGCCATCTGACCTCCGCAACCCAGAAGGGAAACCAGACCCAATCCTAGATTAGGTCAGAGTTTTCAAGCCGCCAATGCTTAGCACTGGCCTCTGTAAGGGCTTAACGACTAATATCTACGATATTAAACGATATTAACCGGGACCAACGGCTTAACGTGCCTTCCGAAGCACGGAAAAAGCACCGAATAAACGTACATATGAAATTCGAAAACCGAAAAACACATTGGTACGTGGTGGGGTTCGAACCACGACCCGCTCAGGAGGCAGCGGCCCTATCCACTACACCATCGGGCTCTCTCAATAGTCTTTAGACAATATATTGTATAGGTAAGTAAATAAGCTACTTAGGTGTATTATATAATTAACTAGCAGCCCGTCCCGGCTTCGCACGGGGTAGACAATTTTTTTTTTTAAGTAATTAAAGCAAAGCCATTTTAAGACTCATTTTTCTACACCTTCGGTTACATTGTTCAAATTTTACCAAGGATCCCTAATTTTTTTCAAAATGAAATGTAGCTTATGTCAAATTGGAAGACTGTAGCATTCTATTGGTGAAAGAATTTTTTTAATTGGCCCAGTACTTTTTGAGCCTATTCATTACAAACATACAAAAATAGGTACAAATCTTTCCTCTTTATAATATTAGTGTAGATAACAATAAATAATTAATAACAATAAATAGTCATACATATAAATAAATAGGACAGTCGTAAGTACAGTGCATAAATTGGCAAGTTGGCTTTCAATTTGACGTTTATATGGTTCCAGTAACCAGTTCTATTTTAATTCAAATTGAAAGGCAACATGAACTTCAACTTGAAAGCTCACTGTCAGAACCGTTTACATGTTTTCTTACCAACTATACTTACAGCTTGAACCGTTTAAACCGTCGTTTAGACAAAATATGCTGATAAAATATGAAAGTCGAAAAATTTAAACTTCACCGCGAACGGGGCATTATATAACTATTGAAACTTTTATGTTAATTTTTGTTACTTTTCATATTTTAGAAATAAGATCAACCAAAGAACTCTTTAGCCCGTATTGATAAACAGTACTTGAGACTGACAGCTAGTTTAAATTCGTATCAGAAATGTTCTTTCAGTATAATATGGGCAATCAAATCCATACTTTATATTGATCTCAATCTTGAAATCGCTTTATAAATGGGAGCCTTAGTTTTGCAACATATTATGGCGTCACACGCGCCGCCATTACAACTTGACGCGTTTTTCAGAAATGTCAAGTAGTTTATAAAATTATATTTTCAATTTGTTTTTGGGTTCCGTACCCAAAGGGTGAAAAACGGGACCGTATTACTGAGACTTCGCTGTCCGTCTGTCAGTTAGGCTGTATCTCATGAACCGTGATAGCTAGAGAGTTCAAATTTTCGCATATTTTGCATCCCTGTTGCCGCTAAAACAACAAATACTAAAAACAAAATAAAATTAATATTTAAGTCTGTCTTTCACCGCAGGCTCTCTTATAAACCTTGATTCCGAGACAGTTGATATTCTCAAAGAGGATGCATTTTTATTGCTACTACAGTAACATGTACTAAAGACAGAATAAAATAAATACTTAAGAGGGGCTCTCATACAACAAACGTGATTTTCTGTCAATCGCCAGGGTATACCTCATGAACCGTGGTAGCTAGGGAGTTGAAATTTAAGCTGGTTTTTACAACATACCCGGGAGGAAATGCAGCTGGCACATTCTAAGTTTTTCTCTCGCTCCCAGTCCAGCATGGAAGAAACCTGTCACTACAGCAATATTACTACAAATCTATCTTAAATAACCCTCAAAACTTTGTCAGACGTGGCGAAACGACCTTTGTTTAGGTCATCGTTTCGGAACGACCTTTGTTTAGGTCGTTTACGCTCTGCCTATCCCATTAGGGATAAAGGCGAGATTATATGTATGCATGTATGTGACAGGTTGTCGGCCTATGGAGGAAATGCAGCTGGCACATTTTATGTTTTACTCTCGCTCCCAGTCCCGCATGGAAGGAGTATGTATGTATTGTACCCTATTGTTGTTTTCTTTCCCAGTCGAGCAAGAGACGGACTACCAGGGCCGGTCGTGGGTGGAGGTGCCGCGTGCTGAGACGCAGCTGCGCTCAGATACACCGCCTGATAAGTGCTTCCTGCCTAAGGTAACTTACTGTTCATTAGCAATCGGAATAAGCCATATGATTATATTTAAATATACCTGTGTAGACAGAGCCCGATGGTGTAGTGGATAGGGCCGCTGCCTCCTGAGTGGTTCGAACCCCACCACGTACCAATGTGTTTTTCGGTTTTCGAATTTCATATGTACGTTTATTCGGCGCTTTTTCCGTGCTTCAGACGGCACGTTAAGCCGTTGGTCTCGGTTAATATTGTTTAATACCGTAGATATTAGTCGTTAAGCCATGTCAGAGGCCAGTGCTAAGCATTGGCGGCTGGAAAACTAACCTAATCTAGGATTGGGTCTGGTTTCCCTTCTCGGTTGCGGAGGTCAGATGGCAGTCGCTCTGTGTAAAAACCAGTATCCTCGTTCAATCCCCTAGAGTAGATAGCCAACCCTGTGAGATACGGGATAAGGCTAAGGAGATGATGTACCTGTTTAAGAACTCTGTTACTATGATTCCGAGCAAATAAAGATATTGGCGGCAATTCTGAACGTTAATTCCTTAACTAATTCTTAGCTAGCGATGTCACTTTCTAAACTTTGACATAGGAGCAGGATAGCAAATGAACACATGACTTTGACATTCCTTATTTGACGTAAGACGCTTTAAATAAGAAATGAGCAGCAGAAACGAGCTTCCTTATTTTACGTCAAATAAGCAGCCTTATGTCAGATTAGGAATGTCAATGTCACGTGTTTATTTGCTATCCTGTTCTTATGTCAAAGTCAAGAAAGTGACAGGGCTAGCTAAGAATTAGAATTAGGATTATGTCGCGAGAAAAATAACCCTAGATTGGATATTAACGGACATACTCGTAATAATATAATAGCGGGTGTAAGGACAGCGTCCTGTAAACTGATAGGGGTTGCTTAGTCAACGAAACTGAACAACTAACCGCAGGATTTTTATCAGGAAATGAAAAATCAATTTTGCTTTTCCATACAAAACGTCTGATCAAAGTGGTAATTTTATATGGGAAGGTCAATATTTTTTTTATCTCCTTAAAGAATTTTCTGGTGAAAGTTGTTCAGTTTCGTTGACTGAGCAAACCCTATCAGTTTGCGGGACGCTGTCCTTTACACACTGTATATCAATTAACTGCCTTCGTGTTCTAGTGATTATATGTATGTATGTGGTCTAGTGGTAGACCTGGGATTATTACGATCCGATCCGGTCCTGGGTGCGATTCCCAGCGGGGAAACACAAAGTTGATATTTGTCAATTTATAACTTTGTGAGATTTCGACTTCACCTGATTGTCGGGAAGAAAAAAGATTCCGTGTTTCGGAGGGCACGCTAAGCCGTCTTTCTCGGTCGCTGTCTTTGATAGTGGTGGTTGGTTACACAAACCATATCAGAGGCTTATTAGGTGGTTTAAAAACTCTGACACCAGGGTTCATTGGATCGGTCGACTCGATACCCACTCGACAGAAGAAGAAGAAGACTTAATAGGAATAAATTGTTGAGGCCAGTTGGCTGAGTGATGAGGGAGAGCCCGATGGTGTAGTGGATAGGGCCGCTGCCTCCTGAGCGGGAGGTCGTGGTTCGAATCCCACCACGTACCAATGTGTTACATGGTGTCTTAAGATCTAATATTACAGATAGAGCTAGGAGGCTATAAGGCACTGCTAATTGAGGACTTTCATTAAATTGAATATAAAAATAAAAACTAAGATTGATATGAATAAATATGTCAAAAAAATATGAATAATAGCATTAATCAAAACAAAAAAAACAGTCAGAAATTAATTAATTAAACAGTCAATATATAAAATTAGTATGTCTTTAAATCATGCATTAAGTTAATATAATTCCTTTACTAGCTACCCACGTTGTGACCAGAACCGTATATTTGCAGATCTCTAAGAAAACTTCGATACCGCGTTTCAGAACTTGTTTTCTGACGTGGCGCCATCTGTCGGCTACAGCATTCTATTTACTATTTGTTTGTTACCAGGCGCACATACACTTATCTATTTTCTGTTTGTTTGTTACCAGGCGCACATACACTTATCTATTTACTGTTTGTTTGTTACCAGGCGCACATACACTTATCTATTTACTGTTTGTTTGTTACCAGGCGCACATACACTTATCTATTTACTGTTTGTTTGTTACCAGGCGCACATACACTTATCTATTTTCTGTTTGTTTGTTACCAGGCGCACGTACACTTATCTATTTACTGTTTGTTTGTTACCAGGCGCACATACACTTATCTATTTACTGTTTGTTTGTTACCAGGCGCACATACACTTATCTATTTACTGTTTGTTTGTTACCAGGCGCACATACACTTATCTATTTACTGTTTGTTTGTTACCAGGCGCACATACACTTATCTATTTACTGTTTGTTTGTTACCAGGCGCACATACACTTATCTATTTACTGTTTGTTTGTTCCCAGGCGCACATATACTTATCTATTTACTGTTTGTTAGTTACCAGGCGCACACACACTTGTCTATTTACTATTTGTTTGTTTGTTTGTTACCAGGCGCACATACTTTATCTATTTACTGTTTGTTTATTACCAGGCGCACATACACTTATCTATTTACGTTTGTTTGTTACCAGGCGCACATTCACTTATCTATTTACTGTTTGTTTGTTACCAGGCGCACATACACTTATCTATTAACTGTTTGTTTGTTACCAGGCGCACATTCACTTATCTATTTACTGTTTGTTTGTTACCAGGCGCACATACACTTATCTATTTACTGTTTGTTTGTTACCAGGCGCACATTCACTTATCTATTTACTGTTTGTTTGTTACCAGGCGCACATACACTTATCTATTCACTGTTTGTTTGTTACCAGGCGCACATACACTTATCTATTTTCTGTTTGTTTGTTACCAGGCGCACATACACACGTGGAAGGGTCACACGAAGGGCATCGCGGCGGTGCGCTGGTTCCCCAAGTACGCGCACCTCGTGCTGTCCGCCGGCATGGACTGCAGGGTCAAGGTAATATATACACCACTCGAATTTCAATATACATACATACAATTACGCCAATTTTCCTAATTGGGTAGGCAGAGCGTTAATGATTTTAACAAAGACAGAAGAAGGGGTAATTCAGACAGATTTGTATCTTGTTGTAGTAACAGATTGTCAGCCCATCTCGGCTAATTATACTGCCATAAATACACTGAAACCCTCGAATCTCTTAGCTGGTTATTACAGCATGACCGGGGGAAATGCAACTGGCACATTCTGTTTTTCTATCACTCCCAGTTCAGCATGGAAGAAAGGTAGATTTATACTTTGGCTTTTTTCTTACCAGCCTGATTTGTCCCACTGCTGGGCAAAGGCCTCCCTTTTATATTTCCGCTTATTTCGGTCTTGTGCAATTTGCCTTCAAAAATGAAGGCATATATCTCATCACGCCACCTGTTTCGGGGCCTTTCTCTGCCTCGAAGGCTATCTTTGGGCACCTAGTCAGTAGCGATCTTGGCCCATTTGTCTGAATGCATGCGACAGACGTTGCCCGCCTAATCTCATTTAAGCTTGGCAGCCTTCTCTTCTACATCCTTAATACGGGTATCGTGGCTTACATAAAAAAAAAAATATTTACTCTACAAACATACATACACATACATACATATAATCACGCATTTATCCGTAATGGGGTAGGCAGAGCGTTAACGACATAAACAAAGGTCGTTTCTCCACGTCTGACAAAGTTTTGAGGGTTATTTAAGATAGATTTGTAGGTATATTGCTGTAGTGACAGGTTGTCAGCCCATCGCTTAAATTGCAATATACAGAAACCCTCGGATCCCATAGCTGGCTTTTACAGCATGCCCGGGAGGAGATGCAGCTGGGACATTCTAATTTTTTCTCTCGCTCCCAGTGCAGCATGGAAGATATTTCCTCATACATTTCCTCTACAAACAACAACATTAAAGTAGATACATAAGCAAATAAAAGTTTACAATTTGTTTGAGAGGCTGTTCCCTAAACTAGGTAAACCTGATCTATAGGTAACCAGGCCTCCAGATAGATTGACAAGAAGAACAAGATATTGTGTTGTTTTGGATATAAAGAAAGGAAAGAAAAATAGGACTTATTAATTATAAGTTCAATGAAAACAAACAATCAAAACTAGCAGATATTATTTGTGGGTGTTTGTGTGGGTGCGTGTGATTGTGTGTGTGGCATTAAAACGGATATATCCCTATATGTTTCAGATCTGGGAGGTATACGGGTCCCGCCGCTGCGTGCGCACGTACTTCGGCCACCGGCAGGCTGTTAGAGACGTCAACTTCAACAACGAGGGAAACCAGTTCCTCTCAGCTGGTAGGAACACTGTTTTCTCCCTATTGCTCGGAAATAGCTTCATTATTTAATAAAATCTGACCGTACATTCACTCTTTTCGGTACTCAAGTTCGTAGCGGCCAGATATTTCACCAAACGACAATAATGACCATAAACGACCGCTACACGAAGTTTTTAAAGCACACACTATAATAGATTAGGTATTTTTAGGTCACAATATTGTTTTTTTAAAGGCAGAATGAGAAAAAAAATACATGAATGGCATGTGTGCGTGACAAAGGCATTTTTATACCGGGTGTAAGGGACAGCGGCCCGCAAACTGATAGGGGTTGCTCAGTCAACGAATCTGAACAACGTTCACCAATTTGACCTTCCCATACAAAATGACCACTTCGATCAGACAATTTGTATGGAAAAACATTTTTTTTTCACTTGTTGAAAAAAATATTCTGCTGATGGTTGTTCAGTTTCGTTGACTGAGCAATACGACCCCTATCAGTTTGCGAGACGCTGTCCGTTACACCCCGTATGTCAAAATATTATGAAAGAAATGCAAATTTGATGTTTATTTCTGAGTGTATTGTTTCCTCGAAAAATTATACTAGTTTCGGCGGAAATAGCAATGTATGGTCAATCGATTTTACTTGATCATACATTGCTTTTTTTTGGCTTCTAAAGTAATGGACTAATATTACCTGACCAGCGCTTTGCTCCTGAGCAAATTTTGACGCTGAGCTATTATTGTCTATTTGCACTGCTACAGCACATATTATCTTTAGTTTACATGTCATTTAAATTCATTTATTATGTACATGTTATCTGTTGTTTCTTTTTGTTTGTTGTAGTTCAATTTCAGAACCTTCTTTTTGTGTGACTCTAGTACCAAATAATCGTTTTATCTATCTTCCTGAACAGCTTTATTCTTGTTATTCCAGCTTACGACCGCTACATAAAGCTGTGGGACACAGAAACTGGCTCGTGCATATCCCGCTTCACGTCGCGCAAGGTGCCGTACTGCGCCAAGTTCCACCCCGACACGGACAAGCAACACCTGCTCGTCGCCGGAACCAGCGACAAGAAGATCGTCTGCGTAAGTAGTAGTGCTTAGAGATCGGCTAACTGCGCGGGACTTAGGTTTTAGTGCCCGAGTGTTTGTTTTGCTACACATAGGTGCACTCTCTGTTCCTTCAATCTCTTATTCTGATCGGACAGATTGACTGACACGCCCAGACAGAAATCAAGAAAAGGATCGACTATTTACAAGCCCATTCGACAGCAAAACATACCCTTCTTCTTCTGTCGTGTAATTATCGAGTCGATCGACCCTATGTATCTTGGTGTCAGAGTTTTTAAACCGCCTAATAGCACAGCCAATAGGCCTCCGACATGGTTTGTGTAACGATCACTATCAGCAACTGGCTCGTGCATATCCCGTTTCACGTCGCGCAAGGTGCCGTACTGCGCCAAGTTCCACTCCGACACGGACAAGCAACACCTGCTCGTCGCCGGAACCAGCGACAAGAAGATCGTCTGCGTAAGTCATCATCTCCCTAGCCTTATCCCGTAACTCACGGGGTCGGCTACCTAATCTAGGTGATTGAACGAGGGTACTGGTTTTTACACAGAGCTACTGCCATCTGACCTCCGCAACCAAGAAGGGAAACCAGACCCAATCCTAGATTAGGTCAGAGTTTTCAAGCTGCCAATGCTTAGCACTGGCCTCTGATATGGCTTAACGACTAATATCTACGGTATTAAACGATATTAACCGGCACCAACGGCTTAACGTGCCTTCCGAAGCACGGAAAAAGCGCTGAATAAACGTACATATGAAATTTGAAAACCGAAAAACACATTGGTACGTGGTGGGATTCGAACCTGCGAAAGTAGTAGACTGATTTTAGGCGAAAACGGCCATTCTCCCAGAGATCGGATAACTGCGCGGGATGTAGTTTTTAGTGCCCGAGTAAACACTCGAGCACAAACGTGCTACACACAAGAGCACTCTCTATTCCTTCAATCTCTTATTCTGATGGGACAGACTAAGTGACACGACCAGACAGAAATCAAGAACAGGACCGACTATTTACATGCCCGTCTGACAGCACATTCCACAGCAGCGACCATCCTTCTTCTTCTATGGGTATCGAGTCGATCGACCCGATGAATCCTGGTGTCAGTTTTAAACCGCCTATTAGCACAAATAATAGGCCTCTGACATGGTTGTCACGACCACTATCAAAGACAGCGACCGGGACCGACGACCAATGTGCCGTCTGAAGCACGGAAACTATTTTGTTTTCGGTCAATCAGGCGATTCAGCAATATTCTAACCAAATTGGGAAAATCTCACAAGGTGATAAATTGTCAAATATTAATTTTGTGCCTCTGGGAATCGAACCCAGGTCCTCTGGATGGTTATTTCGTGGCTTTGACCAAAAGACCACGTAGCTAGTTATGTGATCCGATATAGTAAAGTAACTTATACAGGCACGGTAAACAGAAATATAACGCGAGCGTAGCGAGCGTGAGATTAGACGTTATTGATCGAGGCTTATTAATATATTGCGAGCGTAGCGAGCATGAGATTTGACGTCATTGATCGAGGCACATTAATATATTGTGAGCGTAGCGAGCGTGAGATTTGATGTCATTGATCGATACATAAATATATTGCGAGCGTAGCGAGCGTGAGATTTGACGTCATTGATCGAGGCACATTAATATATTGTGAGCGTAGCGAGCGTGAGATTTGATGTCATTGATCGATACATAAATATATTGCGAGCGTAGCGAGCGTGAGATTTGACGTCATTGATCGAGGCACATTAATATATTGTGAGCGTAGCGAGCGTGAGATTTGATGTCATTGATCGATACATAAATATATTGCGAGCGTAGCGAGCGTGAGATTTGACGTCATTGTTCGAGGCACATTAATATATTGCGAGTGTAGCGAGCGTGAGATTTGACGTCATTGATCGACGTATAAACACATAAGGCGAGCGAAGCGAGCGTAATGATCGTTACATTTAATTGATCCAAGTATATTATGAGATATTATGCAGTCAGGATAGAAATATAAAACGTTGTCTGTTGCATGTGTTGTGCGTGCAGTGGGACACGCGCAGCGGGGAGATCGTGCAGGAGTACGACCGGCACCTGGGCGCCGTCAACACCATCACCTTCGTGGACGACAACCGCCGCTTCGTCACCACCAGCGACGACAAGAGCCTCAGGGTCTGGGAGTGGTACGCATACTTGTTCTTGCAGTGCCGTATCCTGAAGGATGTTGGCCACCATCTCTCTAAATGTATTCCTATCTTCCGTTAATCTTCTTAAGGGAATTGCAGCCTTATGTATAGATTTGCACGTATATTGCTGTAGTGACAGGTTGTTAGCCCTTCGCCTAAATTCCAATATACTGAAATCATCGGATCCCTTAGCTGGTTTCTACAGCGTGCCCGGGAGGAAATGCAGCTGGCACATTCTATGTTTTTCCCTCGCTCCCAGGCCAGCACGCAAGAAATAGTATAGTCATCCTAATTATCACTACATAGTATAAAACAAAGTCGCTTTCTCTGTCCCTATATCCCTAAATTCCTGTATGCATAAATCTTTAAAACTACGCAACGGATTTTGATGCGGTTTCTTTTAATGGATAGAGTGATTCAAGAGGAAGGTTAATATGTATAATACATGCATAATATAGTAGAGAAACACAGATAATTTCCGTGCGAAGCCGGCGCGGGTCGCTAGTATACAATAGATAAATATGAATTCCAATAACATGAACTCCCACCTCCTCCCATGGTCCTACCGACCTCTCGATCATCAGGACCGTGTCAGACCGAAACAACGGGACGTACAGGGGACTTACAAAGCATACGCTAAAGCACTGCCTAAATTCTCTATCCCTTCAAATATATTTCTTTCTGACTTGAGTGTCCCCTGTCGCACTTTCCCCTTTCTGGGGCAGGACAATTCGTCGCACTCTCCCCACTCTGGGGCAGGACTTCACAGCACAGCTTCTATCTTCTTCCTTTTTCCTCCGATCGCCTCTCGATCCCTACTCTCCAATAACATGAACTGTTCTCGTTCCGCAGGGACATTCCGGTGGACATGAAGTACATAGCCGACCCGTCGATGCACTCACTGCCGGCCGTCACGCTCTCGCCCAACGGCAAGTGGCTCGCCTGCCAGAGCATGGACAACAAGGTGGTCGTCTTCTCAGCACTCAACAGATTCAAGATGAACAGGAAGAAGACCTTCACTGGACATATGGTCGCGGGTTTCGCTTGTTCACTGGACTATTCGCCTGACATGAGGTAAGAAATAAATTCGCTCCTAGAATAGGTTTAAACGAGTGTCATTTCATGGACAACAAAGTTGTGATCTTCTCAGCACTCAACAGATTCAAGATGAACAGAAATAATATTTTTACTGGATATTTTGTCGTGGGTTTCGCTTGTTCACTGGACTATTCGCCTGACATGAGGTAAGCATTAAATTCTACCACAAAATTCGCTCATTGATTAGATTTAAGCGAGTATTCAATGGACAACAAAGTGGTCGTCTGCTCATCACTAAACAAATTCAAGATGAATAGGAAGAAGACTTTCACCGGACATATGGTCGCCGGGTTCGCTTGTTCACTGGACTATTCGCCTGATATGAGGTAAGAAGCCATTATAGCCAGTCTAATGTTATAGCTAGGTTTGGGCTAGGCCAATTAAAATGATAACAAATGGTTTGGGCAGATAGACGTAGTAACAAGTGAGATATGTTATCTTTCTTCCTGTTACTTCGACGAACTATAAATCGCTAAATTATCTTAATTACTATAACTGGATTCTGTTGGACCGGTTTTTCGATTCATTGCGTTTTAGTGAATTATATTTTTGTTACTAATGGCAGCGCCACTTGGCTAGTATTGTCACCTTAATTTAGTACCTGTTTTTAAAAAATGGGTTTAATTATTTTCTGCTGAGAATCGAATAAACCTATAAGATCCGGGTGCAGAGATATATTTTTTCCACAAAATATAGTAATTTAATTCAACTTAGTATAAACTGACGCACGACCTTAATATCTAAATGCTTCACAAATTGACGATTATACTGTTGCATTTGCGCAACTATCATGATTAGTTTCTATTAACAATAACTTACTAACCCCAACGACATTTATTTACATTATTGTAATGTAGTACATTGATCACGCCTTTATCGATATGGGGTAAGCAGAGCGAAAACGAAGTAAACGTAAACAAAGGTCGTTCCGCCACATCTGACAAAGTTTTGAGAGTTATTTAAGATAGATTTGTAGGTATACAGGTTGTCAGCCACCGCCTAAATTACAATGTACTGAAACCCTGGGATCCCTTATCTGGTTTTTACAGCATGCCCGGGAGGAAATGCAGCTGGCACAGTCCATGTTTTTCTCTCGCTCCCAGGCCAGCATGGTAGCAATTCGTAGTTGCAAAAATCACGACATAACTAATTTAGGTCTATACCTGTCATTTTCTATCATGAAAGAAATGAAAGGGACGGCAATAATTTTAGTCGAGATTTAGTTAAGTTGTGCCCTCCACGAATCGATAGCATTACCATACTCTTGTTTTACAATACAGATATCATTGCCAAATAAAAACAGGGTGTAAGGGACAGTGTCCCGCTAACTTACGACACTGAACAACTTTCTTGACTGCGTCTCGACCTTCTAATGTAAACGAGACCAAATATTGCAATTTTGGCTGAGACTAGTTGTTAAGAAGTGGGACCTCATTGCTCCAGCATCGTCTTTGTAATGTAATACATACAAACTTATAATCACGCCTTTATCCCTAATGGGGTAGGCAGAGCGTAAACGATCTTAACAAAGGTCGTTCCGCCACGTCTGACAAAGTTTTGAGAGTTATTTAAGATAGATTTGTATGTATATTGCTGTAGTGACAGGTTGTCAGCCTATCGCCTAAATTACAATATAAAGAAACCTTCGGATCCCTTAGCTGGTTTTTACAGCATGCCTTAGAGGAAATGCAGCTGGCTCATTGTATGTTTTTGTTACTGCTCCCAGTCCAGCATGAAGGAAAATAATGTAATACGTCACGAAGATCGTCAGTTATTATTCTACTCTTTGTTCGGTTCAGATTTTTACGTTGGAAAGCAAATTTTCAATATTCTAATTATAATTACTTAGTTTACCCAATATGGTGTGTTTGAATTAGTACGCATCACTAGTATACTTCCATGCCGGCCTGGGAGCGAGAGAAAAACATAGAATGTGCCAGCTGCATTTCGTCTCGGCATGCTGTAGAAACCAGCTAAGGGATCCGAGGGTTTGAGTATATTGTAATTTAGGCGAAGGGCTGACAAACTGTCACTACAGAAATATACCTACAAATCTATCTTAAAAACATTCAAAACTTCGTCAGACGTGGCGGAACGACCTGTGTTTAAATCGTTTACGCTCTGCCTACCCCATTAGGGATAAAGGCGTGATTATATGTATGTACTAGTATATAGTACTTTTCTCTTATTTTATGAGGAAACAACAACAATACATAAAAAAATGCATCAAACTTGTGATTCTTCCATATTATTTTAATATTTTAAATTTGCATAGCGCCCTTGACAGGCGCACATTTCATTGCCCTTTTCACCGCCACAGTCGGGTATAGCCGACAAACCGCGACTTGCCGTCAGCGCCACGGTCGGCTACAGCCGACAAAATGTAGTTAAAAAGTTTATGTTAATAAACCAGAATTTTGAAACTTGTATGTTTTAATTTTTTCGCATATTGTATTTTTTTGTACCTTCTACTTTGATTTATAAACTTTTGCGCTTAGATATTTATTCGTTTTGTAGTATAAAATAAGAAAAAATCTGATTACGTTTTGAACCTGCAGAAGTACGATTCGCACACGCCACAGTCGGCCCTACACGACTAGAAGTGTTGTTCCTTGCTAGTTCAAATATGAAACATCGATACATCTACAATATCTATACGCATTATACTATGCGTATATTTGTCAAGTCTGCATAACAATAACATTTTATTATTATTCTAATGTATAATGAAAATATTTCCGACATCGATTTGCAGAAATATGCTAAGAATTAGTCATTTACTTCTTTGTTTGATTGAGTATAGATAAACCGGTTTCGCCGACTCGTGCACAGCGATAATTACTTGACCATTGATAGTTCGTCATTTTTAATGAATATTCAACATAAGTAAAATAATAAAAAGGAAAGGAAATAAATGAATAAAAACGTCGCAATGAAATATTAAAATAGGTACCAGAATAAATCCTTTGATGTTCTAAAGTTGAAGAATTTCATTTTCATATTTTTTATCGATGTTCTATATTACATCTTTATTTGTCCTAACGGTTTGAGAAAATTGAAATGCCACCGACGCCACAGTCGTCTATAGCCGACAACGCGATGTATAGAGACGCGTAATAGAGTTGCGCCAGCGCAAATTCGAAAACTGAACTAAAGATAAACTTATTGAATATTCCAAGTGTTGTTTAGTATACCACCACTACTACCACTATGATATATTATTGTTTTGACCTATATGAAAGAATAACTGAAAATTAGGAAGCAAAATAATGGTTAGATTAATTAAAACTTGGTTTAAAAAGTAAAGATTTACTATCGATATGAACTGTTGGACATATCCATTTTATTGAGTATTTATTTACCTAGAAATTGGTGTGGCGCTAGTTGCAATTTTTTACCTGTATTGCTTAACTGCCTCCGTGGTCTAGTGGCTAGTGCCATGGACTCCCGATCCGGTGGTCCTGGGTTCGATTCCCAGGGGGGAAACACAAAGTTGATATTTGAGAATAAATCACTTTGTGAATTTTTCCCCAGTTTGGTTAGGACATTGCAGGCTGAATCACCTGATTGTTCGAAAAAAGAAAAAGATTTTCGTGCTTTGGAAGGCACGTTAAGCCGTCGGTCCGGGTCGCTGTCTTTGATAGTGGTCGTTACTCAAACCATGTCAGAGGCCTGATAGTTGTGCTACTAGGCGGTTTAAAAACTTTGACACCAGGGTTCATCGGGTCCATAGCTCGATACCCACTCGACAGAAGAAGACCTGTATTGCTTGGCCGCGAAAAGGTTAATTGCCTTTAAAAAAATACTATTCTGAACTTAAAAACGCCTAATCCATACTAGTGTATACTAATAGTTAGCGTTCAGTAATGATCATTATTGTCATTTGTGGAAATTGCCGGCTGTATAAATAAATACATTGAAATAGAAATAAAATACCAGTAATGTTACATATTTACCAGATATTGATGGATGATAGATAACAACTATTTCAAGTCATGATGAGAATGTATATTATGAATGGTTTACTATTTATTATTATTAAGTGCAGTGACAAGCACTTTTCACAAAATATCACGGTTATAAGGGTTTTTGTCTGGCCTGCGAGATTTAGAAATAGTAGATTTTACGACTTGTTTTTTCTACAAATTAAAAATATCCTTTAAAACTTTGTTAGATGTTTGATGTCAGACCTTTGTTTGGGTCGTTTACGCTCTGCCTACCCCATTAGGGATGAGGGCGTGTGTATGTAGATTTTACGACAAGTGCACAAAACTAGTCATTATTGTGCGAGATTTTTAGCTACCCGAGCCTTTAGTCTAGGACAAATATGAATTTGTGTACGAAATATGAACTCTGCTTTTCACTTCAATAGCGAGAATAATAAAAAAACAATACAAAAATATTGTTAAGTAAACAATATTCATCCGTCATTTAACTTTTTAAATCTTTCGACATGTAATATCAGGCTTGGGCTGGAGACCTATACCAGCCTACTAAATTAAACTAATATTGTAATATTAATTCAAATACACTATCGTACTTGGAATTAAATTTTCATATTGTGTTATGTCTTAAAAAACACAAAAAGCAAAGAATTTGAACTAAATATTTTTAAATACTATTTATGAAATTCTTATTGTGTTTGGCTGTATGACCTAATTTTATTTGCCTTAGAAGAGATGCATTTATGAGGAGATACGTTTTTGCCCTTGTGCACAAATTTTTTTTCTATGCAGCCCACACCCTGCACAAAATAGCGCTTTTCGAGCATGAGAAATGAATATATATTACTCCGTTTTCTGTTTAAGTGAAATTTGAAATGTTTATATGTTTTTCCCCCCATCACTTTAAACAAGTTTCCCAGGAATGTCTTACATCTTTCTTGAACTAGAATATTTTATTCTGGCAATAAATAGTCATATAATGTAACTCACATATATGAACACATAATCACGCCTTTATCCCTAAAGGCAGAGCGTAAACAATCTAAACAAAGGCCATTCCGCCACGTCTGACAAAGTTTTCAGGGTTATTTAAGATTGATTTGTATAATATAATATTGCTGTAGTGACAGGTTATCAGCCCTTCGCCTAAATTACGATATGCTGAAACCCTCGGATCCTTTAGCTAGTTTTTACAGCATCCCCAGGAGGAAATACAGCTGGCACATTCTATGTTTTTCTCTCGCTTCCAGGCAAGCATGGAAGAAAACATGTAACATACATTTATTTATATTACATTAGAGATTAGATTACTGTAATAAAATAACAAAAGTGTGTTACTTTTAACTGGTTATAACTGGAAATAAGATTATTGATATTATATTTATTACAGTAGCTGATAAATAATGATCTTTTTCAATATTCGTTTGTAATTAAATCACTAAGTCAAGAGATATTTGCTCGACTTGTAATTTATTTATACGTCGAGCAAATATAGTAATAAAGAATCTAGTTAAATAAAATTCCAAATATGTACTAGTCAGTGATTTCAATTACTGTTTAATTTTGGTGTAACAAATAGGTAGTTTTAAATAAAAGTATATCTGTTTTAAATTAATGTAAGTAAAAGCTATAAGTTTAGACCGACTGTTCGTGTCCAATATTAAGTTATTTCTTGTAATCAAGTGAGTGTATTTCGACTAATGTATGTACTTACTTCTAAATGGAAATAATGAATGATTTGCCTGTTTTAATTTTTAATATACATTCATACGTCATTTAGTCAATAATGATTTGCCTGTTTTGATTTTTAATATACATTCATGCGTCATTTAGTATGTATGTATATTAAAAATCAAAACAGGCAAATCATTCATTATTTCCATTTAGAAGTAGGCAAATACATTTACAAAATATAATTACCTATTTGCGTCAGTGTTACAGTCAGTCTCTCACTTATAAAGAGGAAATATTGTGTGTGTGTGTGTGTGTGTATGTGTGTCGCGCGTGCGTATGTTTGTTACGAATAAACTCAAAAACTACGGGACAGATTTCAAAAATTCTTTCGCCTTTGGTAAGCTACGTTCACTCTTCTTCTTCTTCTGTCGAGTGGGTATCGAGTCTATCGACCCGAACCAGGGTTCATCACGTTCACTCTGAGTAACATAGGCTACTTTTTACCGTGGGAAAGGACATAATTCCCACGCCACGAGAAAATGTATTAAACAGCGGATGACATCACTAACAGAAAGCTTCTATAATATAAGTATACAGTAAAATCCGTTTAGACTTCGCATATAACGTCCAACCGGTTATAGCGTCGAAAGTATAGGCCATGCTGGACTAGGAGTGATAGAAAAACATAGAATTACAATTGCAACTGCATTTCCTTCCGGGCATGCTGTAAAAACCAACTAAGGGATCCTATGGTTTAAGTACATCGCAATTTAGGCTATGGGCTGATAACCTGTCACTACAGAAATATACCTACAAATCTATCTTAAATAACCCTCAAAACTTTGTCACACGCGACCTTTGTTTAGGTCGTACCCCACCCCGTATGCCTACCCCATTGGGGTTAACTGCGTGATTATATGTATGTATATATTATGTAATTATCTTATTCTTACAGAATAATACCATAGCAGGTCAAGTAGATTTGTATGGAAATACCTCGAATAGTTTTGTGTAGGCAAAGAGCAGTAGAGTAGGTTCAAACAATAGTTTTCCTACTTCGAGGTATTACCTTGAAAACTACCGGTTTAGTTACATAAATGTTATGTATTTATTGTTTTATGTACAGGGCGTATAGAAATATTAAACCGAAGCACTATTGAGTCCTCTCTGTGAAAGTATTCGTGGTACACAAATAGTGTTTTTACCCGACTGCGCAACGCAAAGGAGGGTAATGTGTTGATCAGCCTATCTATGTATGTATGTTTGATGTTATGTGGCGCTCTAGAGACCAAGCGCATGGTCTGATTTTAATTATTCTTACGCCAATCGATTCGTCTGAACCATGCGAGTGTCACTGAAGACATGATTTTGACAAAATATTGTTATTTTGTCGACTGATTGTCGCCATTTTGCGAATTATGTCGGGTGGGGGTATCATTAAATAGGTATCTGAAAATCAATTAGAGTTTTCGTGCATCATTTTCCGTTTTGAACAATCGTTTAAGTTCGATAACGAACTAAAATTTTAAATTTATATTTTACGCAGTTGGTTGTTTTGAACTTTTTAAATTACCTATTTGTTTATTAAGAAAAACAAATTGATATTTTATAATAAAAAATAACGTTGCCAATGAATCGTGGTAGTTTCACGTATTTTTACACAAAACAATATCTAAAAATATGTAGATGGTTTCTTTGTTGATTATTCTCATTTACTACGTATTGTCACGATAAGATAACTTAATAGTTATCAACTACTGGATAAAGATAATTTTTATCAGATTGATTAGTACTCGTATGTAACCAGGTGTCTCGTGGCAAATTTACATACATACATACATAAATCACGCCTTTATCCCTTACGGGGTAGGCAGAGCGTTTAACGCCTCTTAAAAGGCGCTTTCGCCACGTCTGACAAAAATTGAGGGCAATTTTAGATTGTAATATGTATTGCTTTAGTGACAGGTTGTCAGCCCATCGCCTAAATTACAATATACTGAAACCCTCGGATCCCTTAGCTGGTTCTTACAGCATGCCCGGGAGGATATGCGGCTGGCACATTCTATGTTTTTCTATCTCTCCTAGTCCAGCATGGAAGAAATTTTTCAAAATTTCGTATTTCAAATTTATATAACAAAAGAACTACAAAGAATACAAGTTTAGTTCAATAACTATTGCAAAGATGGGAAATGTGGGTTTTACATACATACAATCACGCCTTTATCCCTAATGGGGTAGGCAGAGCTTAAACGACCCAAACAAAGGTCGTTCCGCCACGTCTGACAAAGTTTTGAAGGTTATTTAAGGTAGATTTGTATATTGCTGAGTGACAGGTTGTCAGCCCATCGCCTAAATTACAATATACTGTAACCCTCGGTTCAGTTTGCTGGCTTTTACAGCATGCCTGGGAGGAAATGCAGCTGGCACATTCTATGTTTTTCTCTCGCTCCCAGGCCAGCATGGAAGAAATGTGGGTTTTATATCTTAAAAAATAGTTTATCTTAATCTTTATACTTCACAAAAAAGATCTTTTCAAGTCTTTGATTCTTAAATTAGTCCACCCCTTCAACGTTTACCAGGAAATTCTTTCAGAAAGTGAATAAAAATATTGACTTTTCCATACAAAATGTACACATCGATCAGACAATTTGTATGAAAAAAACTCTTCCTGAAAGAATTGTTCAGTCTCGTTGACTAACGGTTTGTGGGGCCTATTAGCTGTGCTATTAGGCGGTTTAAAAACTCTGATACCAGGGTTCATCGGGTCGATTGACTCGATACCCACACGACAGAAGAAGATGTGCGTGGGACGCTGTCCCTTACAGTCCGCATATACATTTTGTTACACCCTATAGTCTATACATATAACGTTTAAGGCGAAGCTTGTTTCTTTCACGGTCGAATAGTTCCACTAATTTGAGAATTATCTGATATCTGAACCAGGGCAAACTACTGACCTACACACTAACACGTGATTTCAAGGGGAAATTGGTATACATACATACATACATATATTCACGCCTTTATCCCTAATGGGGTAGGCAGAGCGTAAACGACCTAAACAAAGGTCGTTCCGCCTCGTCTGACAAAGTTTTGTGGGTTATTAAGATGGATTTGTACGTATATTGCTGCAGTGACAGGTTGTCAGCCCATCGCCTAAATTGCAATATACTGAAACCCTCAGATTCCTTAGCTGGTTTTTTACAGCATGCCCGGGAGGAAATGCAGCTGGCACATTCTATGTTTATGTCTCGCTCCCAGTCCAGCATGGAAGAAATATATAGTATAGTAAGTATACATACTCACATATAATCACGCCTCTTTCCCGGAGGGGTAGGCAGAGACCACATCTTTCCACTTGCTACGATCCTTACATTTTTCTTTCGCTTCATCCACATTCATTAATCTTTTCATACATGCTCGTCGGTTTAGGGTACTCTTGACCTGACCTTTCTTTAGGACCTCCCCGATTTGATCCAAGTACGAGCGTCGAGGCCTTCCCCTCCCAACATTTCCATCCACACTCGCCATATATATCTGATTGGTCAACCTGCTTTCACTCATTCTCTCAACATGTCCAAACCATTTAATTGTCAATACCTGTCACTATATCTTCTTTCACACCACAACGTTCCCTAATCACCCTGTTTCGTATCCTGTCACTCAATTTGACTCTAAGCATACTTCTTAACGCTCTCATTTCTACTTGGGAAATTGGTATGTAATAGACAAATGCGAATAGTCTACAATATTATATATTCAAAACACAGAATGCTTCAGCTGCATCTCCTCACGCGCATGCTGTAATAATCAGCTAAGGGACACGAAGGCCTGAGACTGTACTGAGACATTGTAATTTAGGCGATGGGCTGACAACCTGTCACTACAGCAATATACAGATCTACCTTAAACAACCCTCAGAACTTGTCAGACGTGGTGAAACGACCTTTATTTAGGTCGTTGACGCTCTTCCTGCCCCATCAGGGATATAAGCGTGATGTATGTATGTTATATATTAATCTCCTTGGCCTTATCCCGTATCTCACGGGGTTGGCTACCTAATCTAGGTGATTGAACGAAGGTGCTGGTTTTTGCACGGAGCAACTGCCATCTGACCTCCGCAACCCAGAAGGGCCCAGATCGCAAACCAGACCCGATCCTAGAATAACATTTTTTTTACAAGTATAGCTCATCTGCAAATGAGGCCGTTAGCCTCAAAGAAAGGTCGCTAACCTTCTAAATCTAGCCTCTACAAATTGTAACACAAGGAAACTACACTTCACAACTGTGCTTACGTCATCTCCTGTGACGTAAAATAACAATCGCATCATTGATCATGATTACAAAGTAGCTACTATGTTGACGGAAGAAGCGGAAAGCGTTTTCTTTATCTATTTTTATAGCCATTGAGAGCGTAAACAACAATACGTTTTTAAGAAATCACTGTCTCCGAGGTCTAGTGGTCTGATCTAAGCCATCTGGAAGTCCTGGGTTCCATTCTCAGGGAAAAACACAAAAATGATATTTGTCAATTTATCACTTTCTGAGATTTTTCCCAGTTTGGTTAGGATAATGCACGTTTTATTTTTTTGTATTGTATGTACGTACAGTCAACAGCCTCTAATGGTAACAGGGCTGCTCCAAACCAATGAAGTTTTCACAGGTTTATATTGTATATTTATATATTTCGATTAAATTTCATATACTTGTAGAGTTTAACAACTTGCAAAACTACTTATACGAAATTTCAAGAAAAGGCACAACCAATTACTCGAGAATTCTTCATCGGTTTGTTGTTGTTCTCAAAAGGTTGTTGACTATACATACAATACAATATTGTCCTAACTGGACTGGCCAAAATCTCACAAAGTGTTCCTTTTTCACATTACTCTACTATTCACATTTAATCTAAACAACTAACTAACTGCTAATCTAAAGCGGACTGCACCTTCATTCGCTATGCATTTTCCCGCTATCCGCTAGCACTATACCCTCAACCTACCTTACTTACATACAAGCACACATGTTTGACCCCGCGAACACGAATGAACGGCTTTCTCTTACGTCCTCGGCTCGCCCAATGTGATCCATGGTTACATCTCAATCTATGCCAAAATATCAATGGGTGTAAGGGACAGCGTCCCGCAAACGGATAGCGGTTGCTCAGTCAACGGAACTGAACAACTATCACCAGGAAATTCTTTGAGGAAAATTAAAAACATATTGCTTTTCCATGCAAATTGTTTGATCGAGTTGGTCATTTTGTATGAGAAAGTAAAAAAAAAATCTCCAGAAAGAATTTCCTGCTTAAGAGTTCAGTTTCTTTAACAAGGCAACCCTTATCAGTTTGCGGGATGCTCTCCTTTACACCTTTTATATTAGGAAACTGTTTTACTAAGTGCAGAACTTGCAATGTAGGGCATCATACCTACGAGTATCACATCAGTCAGTCCTTTCCAAAAGCCCTCAAATCATGTCAGATGTGTGGCAAACGCCCTTGTACGTGGACAGTGACGCTCTGGATACCCCGTAAAGGATATATTGTATGTATGAGGTCTTAAAAAAATACTGTCATTGCTTGGTTGGTAAAGAAAAGATTAAAAATGCTCTATATTTTATTTTTGTATATTTTGCAGTGATTTTTATGTACCGTTAGCGTATAAATGAAATTCAATGGCAGTAATATATACATAAAAGTACGTTTGAAATTCAATACCACATTGAAAAATCAGTGAACAAATTTAAATATTTCGTGCGATTGGAAACATTGATTATACAGAACCGTTTAAGTTTTGTGTTCCAAAACTGCGTTATAAAAATACTGTTTAGTTCGCTTCGTCTTGGCAAGTGTTGAGCAAAACTATTCAAAATTGATGAGTGAGATCTATTGTCACCAATCTATGCAAAATATTACATACATACATACATATAATCATGTCTTTGTACCTAATGGGGTAGGCAGAGCGTAAACGACCTAAACAAAGTCGTTCCGCCACCTCAGACAAAGTTTTGAGGGTTAATTAAGATAGATTTGTAGGTATATTGCTGTAGTGACAGGTAGTCAGCCTATATAAATTGCAATACACAGAAACCCTCGGATCCCTTAGCTGGTTTTTACAACACATGTCCCGCAAACTGATAGGGGTTGCTCAGTCAACGACAGTGTACAACTTCCACCAGGAAATTAATTCAGGAAGTGAAAAAAAAAATGGCTTATCCATACAAATTGTTTGATCGAGGTGGACATGTTGTATTGAAAAGCAAATTTTTATTTACACTTACTGACTGAGCAATTCCTATCAGTTCGCGGGACGCTGTCCCTTACACCCGGTATACCACTTCTATAATTACCTTATTATTACTTCATTATAGCCTTTACATTAAAGTAAACATAATTATCCAATTCGCATATTAGTAGTCCAAGTAAATAAATAAATATTTGTATGTATAGTAGAGAAACTCTAGCTCTTTTTGTTATTGGATTAAGAACTATAATATGGACAATTCTCAACCCAGTGTTGACATTATATGTTGTAACATGATTTGATAACTCGAATCTTCGCGAAAATCCTAGTGATATTGCAAAAACACGATAATTAGTTGAAAACATTTTAATTTTCATTAGTTTTTATTTCAGTTTTATTGCGAGAAATCTCGTCGTTCTAGTAACATTTGATGTCCTTAACTCTGATTGGCTATTTGTTTACTTACTGATGTAAGCTTATTCATATTGATTAAATAACATGCGTTTATGATCGACATTTAAAAAGACAGCCAATCAGAGGAGATTTTGTTTCGGGCGCGGTAACCGACCAATCAGCGTTCTCAGTTAAGGGCATCAAATGTTACTAGAACGACGAAATATTTCACAAAATTCTTGACTTTTTCCAGTAAGACTTTTTCCACTAATTATCCGCGTTTTTGCTAAATCCCTAGGATTTTCGCGAAAATTCGAATTATCAAATCATCCTACGACATACACATCAGCTGTTTACCACGTGATCTTTAACCTGAACTTGACTCAATCGACGTTCGAGTTGCGTAAAAATTTACATATCTTAAATTGGTAAAGTCATCATGCGTCTTTTTAAAATAAGGAATACTCATGATTTTTTTAAAACTATTAGTAAGAATTATTGTCACCATAGATGAACGGATGTGAAGGAATTTTCGCAAGATATTCATTAGTCTAAGAGTTATAATGCCTTAAAGTGGTTAGTTAAAAAGAGAGGTCCGAACTGTCATGTGACGTCATAAGACAGGAGCGCCATACTAATTCCATATAAATTGTCGTTTCGAAGAGAGAGACAGATAGTCTATCTTTATAATGGTATATCTCTGTGATTTTTTGATCAATTTCATTTCTGTTTTCATTGTTCTTTTCATAATTTAAGATGTTTTTTGGAAAATACGCTTAGGAACTAAAAATATGTTATATGCACGTTCTCTATTGTTTATTTATTACAAACAAAAAGGTATATGTCTGGAGCGCGGCTTTATACGGATGTGAAACGTGGGCAGTGACACAGAGGGTCAGGGAAAGATTCGAAGCATTCGAGATGTGGTGTTGGCGTAGGATGGAACGAATATGCTGTTGGACGAAGAAGTATAAAATTTAGTTAATAATAATAATAATCTTTATTTGGTATAAAAAGAGAAAAGAGTTACAAAGGTTGTTTTATAATACTATACAAACATTAAAATGTGATTGCACAAATTGTTCAACCCTACAACCCAAACTAAGAATATAGATTCCTGTATCTTGGGCTGTAGTGGTCGACCGTGATGATAGGATACGTATTAGTGTTTAATAATAAAATATCAACTAAAATGTTAACAAAGTTAAATAAAAGAGGAATATATTGAGTCATCGAGAACAGAAGAAGAAAGATGCTAGGACACTTGTTAAGACATGATTTCCTACTAAAGATTATATTAGAAGGAAAGATCGAAGGGATAAGAGGAAGAGGCCGACCTAGAAGAACCTATATGCACCAAATCAAAGAAAAGATTGAGGTCACGTCGTATAGAGAAGTTAAGGAGAAGGCTGAATCCAGAGAAAGTTGGCGATTACTCTACCAACAAGAGCAAAGCTCTTAAATTTATGATGATGATTACAAACGTTTACATAAATTCTTAAAACTAATACATGTTTCCTCAAAACTGTATGAACAGTTTTACTGAGAGATCAAATGAGTCAATTAGCTACATCTCCTGGGCATGCTGTAAAAACCAGCTAAGGGATTGTATTTTATTTTGTATTTCAAGGAAAACTAACAGATATTAATATGAGAATACTTAAAATAAATACAAGCCAATTACAGGTTTTCACCAACAGAAAAATTTCGAGGGGTTGGAGGGTTTCGAACCTGTCACTGCAGCAATAAACAAATCTATCACAACCTTCAAAAACCTTGTCAGACGTGGCGGAACGACCTTTGTATGGGTCGTTGACGCTCTACTTACCACATTAGGGATACAGGTGTGATAGTATGTATATAGTATGTTTTTAATTAAATTAAAACCAGATTTTATCATAAAAGCAAACATAAACACAAAGATAACCTAGAGATAGACCTATAGAACAGATAATTAAATTCATCTTCAAAAATTCTTCTGACCTTTATTAATTTTAGCTACTCTGCTCCGTAATAAATAAACAACTGAATATTATCTAAAAGTCCTTCAAGACCCTTTGAGCGTTCAATAACACAAAACAAAATAATTAAAATAATCTGGGCAGGTAGGTAGGTACTTATAAACATTTGCGTTTCACAAACTGTTTTGCACCCATGACCCACGCATGTGGCAACCTTCGGACTGTGTTTTATAAATAAGCCGAAAGGTGATGAGGAGGTAGCATGTTTCTGTTATTCTTATTTATAATAAAATATACCTGCGGTATTCTGTCATTGACCGCCGTAGTGAGAAGTGAGGACATTCTTGATAGAAAATAGTCCTACCGCCGATTTTCGGTGATGGCGGCCAATCTCCGCGAGATCGGCCAACTGCGCAGGATTAGTTTTTAGTACCCAAGTGTTTGCAGTACACACAAGTATACTCTCTGTTTCTTCAATTATTCTGATGGGACAGATTAACTGTCTAGAGAGAAATCAGGCGCAGGACCGACTATTTACATGTCCATCCGATAGCATGAATCATCTTACTTTACGGATAAACAGTGATCAGCCTGCAATATCCTAACCATACTAGAAACAACAACAAAAAAAAATTTCTCCGCCGGGAATCGAACCCGAGACCTCCGGGTCGAGAGCCCATGGCTCAGACCGCAAGACCACAGAGGCATTCTTGATAAACCCAAGACTCGGTTGCCATGCATACCTAGAGTTTTGCCTATGAGCATTTTTGATCATCCTCGCTTAAGTGATTTTGCGAAACTCTGATTAGGGTGTAATTTACTGCAGAAAAATATCTCGCATACATACATAGATATAATCACGCCTTTATTCAGACAGTAGGCAGAGCGCAAACGACCTAAACAAAAGTTGTTTCCCCACGTCTGATAAAATTTTGAGGGTTATTTAAGATACATTTGTAGCTATATTGATGTAGTGACAGGATGTCATCGCCTAAATTACAGTATACTGAAACCCTCGGATTCCTTAGCTGGTTTTTACAGCATACCCGGGAGGAAATGCAGCTGGCACATTCTATGTTTTTTACTCGCTCTCAGGCATAATATCTCGCATACCCGCAGAATAATGTGCATCACTGTTATTTTAACACCACGTCGGTAAAAAACATCATTGTACTTCCAGAGTTCTTATATTTAACTCTACCTATAGTATTTCCAACTCAATTTTAAAGGTAAACAAAGCATCATGTCTTATTTATAAGTAATAATCGAAGATCTTTTTTCTACAATAAGTTTTAGCTATTAGATATTACAACATAATGAAATGGTAGTTTTAGGAATTTTACTAATTTGCCAACACGTATCATTTATTTTTTAAATCCATTTTGAATAAAGAGATATGAAACTTTGTTTACCTTTAAGACTTACTAGTGAAATATTGACTGGACATAATGGAACAGTAGTCCATTTAGATCTCTAGTCCATTTAACACTCTCAACATAGTTGATCTATCCACTACATACCGGGTGTAAGGGACAGCGTCCCATAAACTGATAGGGGTTGCTCAGTCAACAACACAGAACACCTTTCGCCAGGAAATTCTTTCAGGGAAATATCCCTACGGCAGATGAGCAGGTAGATTTCAAGATATGAAAACGCACAAAATAGCTAATTCTATAAAAAATAGAAGTCGGATTAAAAAAAGCTATGTTGCGATTTTAGATAGTCAAAATACGAAAGAACCTTTCACGGCGCTCGTAGTAGTTTGAAAGGAATATAAAATTTACTGATAAAAACAGCTTTATTTCCAATTTTTTTTAGCATACTTATTTACGAACTAGAATTATTTCAATGTTACAATTGCGGGCCATGAAATAATTACTTAGATATATATATTTATGTAGAATTTTCCAATGATCCGTTTAGTAGAAAATAGGTTTTAAAGTAACCAATAACCGGGAGAATTCACCTAAAACCAGATCAATTGAGTTTGTACTTATATTTGGACCGGATGAACTTCACTTATGTAGCTAATGTATTTATTTATTTATTAGGTAATTTATCCCTTCCATACTGGACTGGGAGAGAAAGAAAAACATAGAATTTTCCAGTTGCCCTTCCTCCCGGGCATGCTGTAGAAGTCAGCAAAAGGGATTCGAGGGTTGCAGTGTATTGTAATTTAGGCGATGGGCTGACAACCTGTCACTACAGCAATACACATTACAATCTAAAATTGCCCTCAATTTATGTCAGACGTGGCGAAAGCGCCTTTTAGGAGGCGTTTTACGCTCTGCCTACCCCATAAGGGATAAAGGCGTGATTTTATGTATGTATGTATTTATTGTACACAAAAACATCATAAAACAGGACACTGCTTATTTCTAAACTAAAATTTCTTATAGAAGACGTAATTGAAAATGTACTAACACTTCATAAGTCTAAAGTACCAGCGTTGTGGGCTGGGTCTTCCCAACATTATCATTAGCTATTGAGAATCGAAGGTTTTTAACCACTAGTAATTAATTATCAATTAAGTACTTAATCTTTGTTGGTTCCCGCGATGTTGAACACAATAATTATGCAAACGAGAAATAAAAAACACTTATAGTAGGTTTTTGTTAGATATTCAGTAGGCACGCAATCAAATACAGTCATAATAACGTTTTCTTTATTAGGTTTTTGTTTTGTTTTCTAAAGACCTAAATTAGATTTCCAATCTACTTCTTGCGGTGCTTTTCTGTAATTACTCGACCTTATTAAAACACGAATATATGTACTTGTTACTTCCATGCTGGACTGGGAGCGAGAGAAAAACATAGAATGTGCCAGCTGCATTTCCTCCCGGGCAGGCTGTAAAAACCAGCTAAGGGATCCGAGGGTTTCTGTATATTGCAATTTAGGCGACAGGCTGACAACCTGTCACTACAGCAATATACCTACAAATCTATCTTAAACAATCCTCAAAACTTTGTCAGACGTGGCGGAACGACCTTTGTTTAGGTCGTTTCCGCTCTGCCTACCCCATTAGGGATAAAGGCGTGATTATATGTATGTATGTATGTATAAATGTAACCCTACTTGCGTCATTATAACATCTATCATCACTACATAGTATAAAACAAAGTCGCTTTCTCTGTCCCTATATCCCTATGTATGCATAAATCTTTAAAACTACGCAACGGATTTTAATGCGGATGCTTTTAATGGATAGAGTGATTCAAGAGGAAGGTTTATATGTATAATACATGCATATTATAGTAGAAAAACACTGATAATTTCCGTGCGAAGCCGGGGTGGGTCGCTAGTGTAAAATATAATAATACATACTTTAATTTTCTGGCCATGCTGGCCTGGGAGTGAGAGAAAAACATAGAATGTTTTAGCTGCTCTTCCTCTCAGGCATGCTGTAAGAGTCAGCAATACGGATTCGAGGGTCGCAGTATATTATAATTTAGGCGATGGGCTGACAACCTGTCACTACAGCAATATACCTACAAATCTATCTTAAATAACCCTCAAAACTTTGTCAGACGTGGCGGAACGATCGTTGTTTAGGCAGTTTACGCTCTGCCTATCCCATTAGGTATAAAAGCGTGATTATATGTATGTTATTTTGTGTACCTACTAACATTTATTAGTGTAAATTCGTAAGTAACTCTGTCTGTCTGTTTGTTGCTCTTTAACGTCAAAACGGATTTTGATGAAATTTGGCATGGTGATAGATGATGATCTGGAGATAGGCTACTTTTTACCTCGGGAAAATATCTCACTACCACGGGAATATTTTTACACGGGTTTTGATAAGGCCGGCGTTTGATATACAGATTGACTATGACTGGTAATAGCAACATACTAACTAATATTTACCGTGGTATAACAACTGATTCCCACGAGAAAATCAATAAGCCGCGGGTGAAACCGCCTCTCGGAAAGCTAGTACTTACATAACGCAGATTCTAGACTACATTAATTCTAAATTAATGTATTTTTCAGTATTGTTTTGATACAGTGTATACTTTCTATCACTTATCAGTATTAGCGTATTATTTGACCAACAATACAAGAGTTGCGCGTAGTGATAGAGCGAAATAATCCTATTTGGATAATGCATAAGACATGTTCTTCCATGCTGGACAGGGAGAAAAACGTAGAATGTGCCAGCTGCATTACTTCCCGGGCATGGTGTAAAAACCAGCTAAGGGATCCGAGGGTTTCAGTATATTGCAATTTATGCGATGAGCTAATAACCTGTCACTACAGCAATGTACATACAAATCTATCTTAAATGACCCTCAAAACTTTGTCAGACGTGGCGGAACGACAATTGTTTAGGTCGTGTACGCTCTGCCTACCCTATTAGGGATAAAGGCGTGATTATATGTATGTATGCATAATACATGTTCTGTCATTAATGTCATCTAACTAGACATTTGCTCTATCGTTAAAACATGATTTGACATTTGCTACGATATGAATATGACTGTATTCTTCCATGCTGGACTGGGAGTGATGGAAAAACATAGAATGTGCCAGCTGCATCACCTCCAGAGCATGCTGTAAAAACCAGCTAATGGATTCGAGGGTTATAATATACTGCAATTTTAGGCGATGGGCTGACAACCTGTCACTAAAGCAATATACGTCATGATCATTTGTAATAATCCTCAAAACTTGTCAGACGTGGCGGAACGACCTTTGCTTAGGTCGTTAACGCTCTGCCTACCCCATTAGGGATAAAGGCGTGATTATATGTATGTATGTATGAATATGACTTACATTTGAATAAAAAAAAGCATTTTTATACCGGGTGTAAGGGATACAAGCTTTTCGATACAAATTGTCCGAACAAGGTGGTCATTTCGTATGCGTTTTTTTTTTATATATGCACAAGTTGATATTTGTCTATTTATCACTTTGTGAGGTTTTCCCCAGTTTGGTTAGGACATTGCAGGATGAATCACTTGATTGTCCGAAAAAGAAAAAGGATTCCGTTCGACGGAGGGCACGTTAAGCCGTAGCTCCCGGTCGCCGTCTTTGATAGTGCTCGTTACTCAAACCACGTCAGACGCCTGATAGCTGTGCTACTAGACGGTTTGAAAAACTCTGACACCAGGGTTCATCGGGTCGTTCGACTCGAGAATCCACTCGCTAAGAAGAGATTGGTGGTGGTGAAAGTTAGGTCAAACCCCCTCCCCCGTCATCGTCCTCCTGTCCTGCCCGCCACTCGCTTCCGTAGACAGTCCTCATGTCTGTCCAGCTCATCAACGGCCATGCCAAATTTTATCAAAATCAGTTCAGCTGCTTAGTTAAAAAACAACAATCAGAGAGATAAGAGTTCGCATTTATAATATTAGCTAGTATTGATGATTATGTCGAAATGTATTTGTTTATGACTGAATTAATCGAAATTAATGCCTACCTACTTATAAATGTTTCACTTATTTTATTGCTTGTAGGTATGTAAAGTAAATATAGGTACCTAATGTTATTGAAGTGTTCTTTTTTTGAAATGACGCCCGGCTTGACGCATTGTTTGCCTCGTGAGGAATGTTTGTGGTATTATATGGTAACTTTCTTTATATCATAATGTTATTTAACATACATACATACATATAATCACGCCTTTATCCCTAATGGGGTAGGCAGAGCGTAAACGACGTCAACAAAGGTCGTGCCGCCACGTCTGACAAAGTTTTGAGGGTTATTTAAGACAGATGTATAAGTATATTACTGTAGTGTCAGGTTGCCCATCGCCTAAAATACAATATACTGAAACCCACGGTTCCCTTGCTTTGCTGGTTTTAGCATGCCCGGGAGGAAATGCAGCTGGCACATTCTATGTTTTTCTCTCGCTCCCAGGCCAGCATGGAAAATTTAATTACGGTTTGACATTGGAGAACTAATTGATTACCATGGCACGATTTGGTTACACGCTTTAAGAGAACATTTCTTTTTATTACTTTTAGAATAGGAAAATATTGCTACAAGCAGATTAATGTTTGTGGTATGTCACGATTAACCTTTATTTAGATAAGCACGTGTACAAATTCCTTAGAAATACATACATACATACAAATAATCACGCCTTTATCCATAATGGGGCAAATAGAGCGTAAACGACTTAAAGAAAGGTCGTGCCGACACGACTGACAAAGTTTTGAGGGTTATTTTATTTTTATTATTTGTTTATTGGATCATTTTAGATAGATTTGTAGGTATATTGCTGTAGTGACAGGTTGTAGTGACAGCCCATCGCCTAAATTACACTATACTGATAACCCTCGGACCCCTTAGCTGGTTTTTACAGCATGCCCGGGAGGACGCATGTCATGCATAGCTGGCACATTCTATGTTTTTCTTTCACTCCCAGGCCAGCACGGAAAGAATTTCATGTTAAAATTAGAAAATATTGCTACAAGCAGTTTTTTTTGTGGTATGTCAAGATTAGCCTTTCTTTAGATAAGCACGTGAACAAATTCCTTAGGTCGTGACTCCAGCGCGCAAAGGAAACATGAAACAACCCCCGCGGGACAGAGCGTGGAAGGGAGATGTTTCAGTTATTGTTTACCAGCGACCCGCCCCGGCTTTGCACGGAAATGATTAGTGTTTCTCTACTACATTATGCATGTATTATACATATAAACCTTCCTCTTGAATCACTCTATCCATTAAAATAAACCGCATCAAAATCCGTTGCGTAGTTTTAAAGATTTGCATACATAGGGATATAGGGACAGAGAAAGCGACTTTGTTTTATACTATGTGGTGATGCGCTGGAGACTCGGCTTCAGATATATTTGACCCCTATTCTATCATGCACACATCGGTTATTGCTAGGTGCAATGCAAATGATGCAATAGTTTCATTGACCTTATGTCTTATATGTGTGACTGATAAGTTGTTACCTGCCTACATAGTAGATAATGCACAGTTTAATAGTCGATGGACGATAAAAATAGTGCATTATTTTAGAAACCGAAAACAAAGCAATATATAAGGTCATTTTAAATCAAGTGCAAATATCGAAACGTGGGAATCTACCCATGAAACTGAACAACTTTCCCTAAGGAACGAAATACGAAAAACAAAAATTGACTTCTCATACTAAGTGCGCTATCAGCTGGTGCATTTTGTATGGAAGGTCAATTTTTTTTTATTCCTTTTTAGGCCTATGTTCTTTGGGAAAAGTTGTTCCGTTTCATGGGTAGATTTACACATACATACATACATATAATCACGCCTTTATCCCAAATAGGGTAGGCAGAGCGTCAACGACCTAAATAAAGGTTCCGCCACGTCTGACAAAATTTTGAGGGTTATTTAAGATAGATTTGTAGGTATATTGCTGTAGTGACAGGTTGTCAGCCCATCGCCTAAATCACAATATACCGAAACCCTCGGATCCCTTAGCTGGTTTTTACAGCATGCTCGGGAGGAAATGCAGCTGGCACATTCTATGTTTTTCTCTTGCTCGCATGCCGGCGGCATGGAAGAAATACACGTTTAGATTCGAGTAGATTTACACGTTTCAATATTTGCAATTGATTTAAAATGACCTTATATACAACGTGTAACAGAAAAGTTATATGTATGGAGAAATTTTGGAATGACGCGCACAGGGCATTTTAGAAAAACGACCTTAACCTATGTACAAAGTAGAAAGCATGTACTAGTTTGACACCAGGCCCGCAGTTTACTCATTTCAGCCTAAAATAATTTCCCTCAAAACTTGTCAGACGTGGCGGAACGACCTTTTCTTGGGTCGTTTACGCTCTGCCTACCCCATTCGGGATAAGGGCGTGATTATATATATGTATGTTTATATATTCCATGCTGGCCTGGGAGCGAGAGATGCTTCCTGGGAGCGAGAGAAAAACATAGAATGTGCCAGCTGCATTTCTTCCCGGGCATGCTGTAAAAAACAGCTAAGGGATCCGAGGGTTTCAGTATATTGTAATTTAGACGATGGACTATTACTACAGGAACATAACTACAAATCTATCTGAAATAACCCTCAAAACTTTGTCAGACGTGGCGGAACAACCTTTGTTTAAGTCGTTTACGCTCTGCCTACCCCATTAGGGATAAAGGCGTGATTATATGTATGATTATGATTTCTTCCATGCTGGACTGGGAGTGACAGAAAAACATAGATTATGCCAGCTGCATTTCCTCCCGAGCATGCTGTAAAAACCAGCTTAGGGATTCGAGGGTTTCAGAATATTGTAATTTAGGCGATGGGCTGACAACCTGTCACTGCAGCAATATAACTACAATTCCATCTTAAATAACCCTCAAAACTTTATCAGAACGTGGTGGAACTACCTGTGTTTAGGTCGTTTACGCTTTGCCTACCCCTTTATGGATAAAGGCGTGATTATATGTATGTATATGTTTGTATGTAATAACGACTTTTGAAGCGTTAATGCCCCAATGGCGGATGTTTTCGAAATCAGCAGACAGATAATCTGGATCAACTTGTTTGTTGTATTGTTTACGATAAGATCTTCAACCTTTATCTTGACTTGCCTCGGCCAGTTATTTATATCAACCTCTACGTAACACCCACTCAAATCGTTTCGCCCTTCGAGGCCGCAGCGCTCGCACTTAGCATGACAACTGCACGTGGACAGAACTAGTTGTTATGTGGATGATCTATTTATGTTGAGGAATATGCAAGCTATCAGCTTATCACAATGTCATGGAAATATTGATCGATTATCTACAGCAGGGGTGGACAAACTTTGTATGTATGCGGTCTATATTTTACCAACACCATCTCTACTTCCATACTGGACTGGGAGAGAAAGAAAAACATAGAATGTTCCAGTTGCCCTTCCTCCCGGGCATGCTGTATAAGTCAGCAAAAGGGACTCGAGGGTTACAGTGTATTGTAATTTAGGCGATGGGCTGACAACCTGTCACTACAGCAATACACATTACAATCTAAAATTGCCCCCAATTTATGTCAGACGTGGCGAAAGCGCCTTTTAGGAGGCGTTTTACGCTCTGCCTACCCCGTAAGGGATAAAGGCGTGATTTTATGTATGTATGTATGTACCATCTCAACTTGGGGTCTACCCACCGTCTCATTTTTTCTAATTGGAATCAAAACACAAATATAATAATATTACATACATGCATATAATCACGCCTTTATCCCTAATAGGGTAGGCAGAGCGTAAATGACCTAAAGAAAGGTCGTTCTGCCACGTCTGACAAAGTTTTGAGGGTTATTTACGATAGATTTGTACGTATATTGCTGTTGTGACAGGTTGTCAGCCCATCGCCTAAATTACAATATACAGAAACCTCCGTCCTTCTCCGTCCTGCGTTTTTTTTTTTTTTTTTATTAAAAATATGGGTTTGCTCTTGACTCCAGTCTAGGTCGGAAACGACTGAGACGGAGTCGACGATGGTGCGAGCTCACCCAGAAGATGCCTGTTCACTCTAACTTTGAAATGTTGGAGGTTGAGGGCGTTCGGAAACACAGACGCAGGTAGTGAGTTCCACACTTTTGCCATGCGCATTACAAGAGTTTTGGAAGCGCTTAGTACGTATTGCGTCCAGCATGGAAGAAAGTGCCTAAAAAATTTTAAGTGCATATTTAGTAAGGGTGGTGTCTCCCGACACATTCAATTTATCTTAAAGGGTGACACCTATCACTATACTGTTTAAAAAATGATTGTAATGCCCAAATATATTTTTTTTAGGCTAACTAAAAAAACACTTTTTTTTAAAAATTCTTGCCACCCTGCCTGGCTGTAAATGGCACGTCCCATAGGTGCCTACAGCGTGTGCAATTTTTTTTTTTCTAATATTGGATATTTTTATCTAATTATGAATGTTTTTGGCTTGTGGATGCTTGACATGGCAGTGTATGATTTTCGTCATAGTCGTGTTGCACAATCTTGTCAAAGAGAAACGATGTTGAACTTGCATGCGTGCATATTTTTTTTAAATATCGTACTATTTAATGTTCTTGTTTTGAAAAATATGTTGCATCTGAGTTTTGTTTTCACTTCAACCACAACAGGTCACCTATTAGGAAACACAGACGTCAACAGCTGCGTTACAGTGAAAACCATGAAATTTAGAATTTCCGTATTTTGGAATTTGCGATTTAATTTATGAGCGCAATGTTCTTAGTTGGGTTCGGATTGATATTGCTATTAGTTATAATAACTTCTGTTGTTGTTTTTTCTCTTTCCCTATAAGAGGAATGTCTGCGGGCTACCGAATTTGTTGCGGCGACGTTTCGACGTCTTGGCTACCCCTGATTATACTATACAGTATAGAGTCAGGCTAATGGTAGATGTGTGTTAGGTTTTGTATGTATCGCATTATTTATTTTTCTAAAATCATGCCTATTTTGTTACAGTTACTTAGTGTCTGGCGATGCAGACGGCAAATGCTACGTGTGGGATTGGAAGACTACGAAATTGTACAAGAAGTGGAAGGCCCACGATGGTGTCTGCATAGCTGCGACCTGGCACCCTCACGAGCCCAGCAAACTCCTCACTGCAGGATGGGATGGGCTACTCAAATACTGGGACTAATAAAACCGCATTTCTAATAAGCCACATCTTTAATTTCCCAATGACACCTTCCATAAATAATAAAATCAATTAAAATATACAACATCGATTAAATCTTTTTGTTATTTTTCATTCTTCACGTAACAACAAAATTATAACTATATTCGCGGGTCGCGGGCAGTGGTCGGGTCGCGGGTATGAAGCTGCGTTAGGCCGCCTGCATCCTCGGCATGCGGAATGTCTCTTCGAAGAAGGGTACCTCCACCTTGTACTCCATGCTGCATTCGCGGCACGTGCCGTTCTCCAAGAACTGGTTAAAACTGATATCGTTTTCGTGGAATGCATCAATCAGAGAGGAGACACAGTCGTCTATCATTTCGGGGGTGTGGAAGGGTCCCGGCGCGAATCGCAAGCGTTCGGTCCCACGCGCTACTGTCGGGTAGTTGATGGCTTGCACGTAGTGTCCGCGGCGGAAGAGGCTGTCGGCCACAGCGGCGACGCGCTCGGCGCCCTGCACCGGCACCGGCACGATGTGCGACACGGACGGCAGCTGCGGCAGACCCGCCACCAACAGAGACAGCTTGAAGTAGCGCACCATCGCCTGGTGGCGCGTGCGCAGCGCCTGCCCCTCCTCGCTCGCCAGCATCCTGATCGCTGCCAACGACCCGGCCAACACCGGAGGCGGCAGCGCCGTCGTGAAGATGAAACCTGGCGCCAAAGACCTCACAGTATCCACCAGCAGGGATGACCCGGCGATGTACCCGCCGACGTTTCCGTAGGCTTTACCGAGAGTTCCAGACACTATATCTATCAGATGTTGAATGTTCCTCTCCTCCCCAATACCGGCTCCGTGTTTGCCATACAAACCAACTGCATGGACCTCGTCTACGAAAGTTAAAGCTCCATACTCATGAGCAATATTACACATCTCCTCTAAGGGAGCAATAGCTCCGCTCATGGAGTGAACAGTCTCAAAAACGACTAGCTTCGGTACACCTTCAGGTGCTTCAGATAAAAGTTGGCGCAAGTGACTTGGGTCATTGTGCCTGAATATGTGTTTGGGTGCTCGGCTGTTCCTTATTCCTTGAATCATAGAAGCATGGTTTCCTGCATCCGAATAAACAATGCATCCGGGCAGAAGCTTAGCTAAAGTAGAGAGAGTGGCGTCATTCGCTACAAAGCAGGAGCTGAATATCAAAGCTGCTGGTTTCTTGTGGAGTTTTGCTATTTCAGCTTCGAGTTGTTCAGTCATCTGCGAGTTTCCGGCGATGTTGCGGGTGCCTCCGGCGCCCGTGCCGTACGACTGTATGGCGGAGATGGCGGCGTGCTGCACGGCCGAGTGACGCGACGCGCCCAGGTAGTCGTTGGCGCACCACACGGTCACGCGCCGGTTGTCAGCACCTTCCAGCGCCTGGGGATACGCCCCGTCGGCCGCCAGACGGGACACCTTGCGGAACACACGGTACGAGTAGTCCTTCTTCTTCGCACTGATCTGATCGTGGAAAAACTTCTCGTACTGATACTGCGGCCGGTTCTCGACGATATCCTCGGTCATCTCTTTAGGGGCCTCCGAAACGATAGAGTTCTTCTGGATGAAGGGACATTTCGTTTCGTCCTCGCCGAGAGTGCGGAAGCCTCGCGACACGATCGGGCAGTAGTTGCCGTACTGCTTCAACAGGTTGGGCCCGTAATTCCTTACGAAGGCCTGGCTGAGTGATCCAAGGAACGGACAGGGCATTTTTATGTAATCGACGACACCACACGTTGGAAACAATAACTGTTTAATCACAAGTCTTCGATGTTTTAACGAGGTCAACGTTGGCTCGCACTGTAGCCGAACGTTCCGCAGGTGTAAAGTTCAACTGGTGATTCGTACAGTAAAACCTTTCATTTATAAAGTTGATGTCGTCATATCGATTATGCACAACACAAAATGTTATGATTTCGCAAGAAATGTTGTCATAATACACTTGAAAATTTGCTCACTGGGTTGTGTTACCTGGTATATTTATGGAAATAGGGAATTAAACACAAAACTATTATCAGAAAATAATGAACAAAGCTACATTTTCTAATTTTGACACTCAATTTTCCCTGACAATCACAAAAATAATAAAAAATCCTTATGAAAATTTACCCCGATTTAAGGGATATTTTAAGTTTCATATATGGCAACAATTTCATTTGACAGATTATGTGGTCGTTCGTTTTGTTGAGGAAATTGCACATTGCTGAAACACAATTCGATAGTGAAAAATTTATCAAATCTATATTTCATTAAGATCATTGATGTTGCACTAATTTGGCAAATTGTTTACTTGTTGGATAGTGGTTTAAAAGAAAAAAAAATAACAACACGTTTCATGAACTGATATTGAACTTCCAATCTGAAAAATTAAAACGAGCAGTCCACCAGCTGATCTATGACAAGTGAAGTGACAATCGTGCGTTATGCGTTGACGTTTCCCATAAGCAGAAAAAAAATACGAAAATTATTAAATTAAAAAGGAACTAACAATGTTTTCGCTTCATAATCAGTTGGAATTAAGGAAAGTGACTGTATCAAGTTTGATAACTTGCATTTACCTGCCTAGTATAGTGACTGTGGTGTCCTACAAAGGTTTACTGTACTCCGTTGGAAAAGGATCTTCCTGCTACATTTTAGTGCTAATATTCCTCGCGGAACTGTTGAAGTCTTTCTACTTGAGTTCTCACAGTGATGTGCAAGCGAAGAAGCCGAAAACAAGTAAGACCAGGGCGAGAGATATCGCTAAATCAGCTTTAACCTTAAATTTGGTGGTAGCTTGTTACTTCGTTGGAATCATACTATTTGGCGCGCCGTTTTTTGACGGCCACGAGGAAACTCTGATGCTATCGACGTTGCTGACGCTTTTGACTGTGTTCCCTCTGATAGCGCATTCCGGAGTTGAAGCTTCGGCACAGTTGATGTTCGGTGTAAAGGGGTATGGAAAGGAAACTATTATAGAAATGCTTGTGAACAATGCTATACTAGCCGTATGTGGGGCATGGCTTGGGGCCGTTGTCATTCCACTTGACTGGAACACTCCTTGGCAAGTGTGGCCAATTCCTTGCTATCTCGGAGCGATCGGAGGCTATCTCCTTTCAAATGTATTAACAGTATTAAAAATAACTCTGATGTCTGCTGCACAGAAATACCCAATGTTAAATTTCCTAGTCAATATGCTTAACAAATTTCGTGTTTCTTCTCAAAAGTGTCAGTAGATGTTAATAATTAGGTAATATTATTGTTAATTTTATTGTTGCATTTAATTGTATTTATTTTGTAAACATTACAAAGTTCAATAAAACTTGAAACCAAAAACTGCTATTTAATACTATGTAGTTCTATTGTATAGAGACTTAACCCAATCTAATAAGATATATGAAATAATATTAAAAATCCTGAAAAGTATGGTCGGAAATTTCAACAGCATAGAGAAATTGTTTAAAACTGTAAAACAAAATAATGTAGTTGGCAGCTATGAGTGGAAAACCAGTGTCATAATCTTAAAATCATAAGTTTAATACTAACTACAGTAAATTGTACCATACTGCGTGTCAAGCAAATCTACTGTAACACAAAAAAGGATTAAGTTTTTTTTTTTTTGAGTTACATAAGTTGTGTGTGACAGGGCAGTATATTAAAATTTCAAGTATGTATTAAAATATTATTTTAGGCTTTTGAAATTGATTTTCCACTTATAGCTGCCAACCGTTATGTCCCACTGCTGGGCAGAAGCTTCTCCCCTTTCCTTCCATGACTCCCTCTCTTCACGACCCATAACAGCTACATAAGATAAGATAAGCTGCCAACCACATTATTTCAATGGTTTTCCTTTTTAAAAACCTAACATTTCTGTCAGTTGTAGTAACATTAAAACATTGAAGGAAGGAAAATAAATTACACAAGCTTAGTAAATTAATAACTTTATTTGTATTTGTTAAATATTTACACAACTTAGTTTTAATACTATTATATTTTATATCAATAAAATATGAAAACATTTATCAACATTTGCTTGGATCACATTTTTCATATAACTCCTAAATAGTACTCCACAATGGATAATAATAATGATAATATTTACTTTATAACAGCTTTATACTTTGCAACACAACACTTCACAATCAGGTGACTTTATTAAATATTATCATGTTTTTAAGGCTTTACATAATGTTGTTATATTTAGTAATTATATTTGCGAGGGGGAAATGAATCTACTTGTGACAACAAATGTTTAATTTGTTGTCATGAGTAGATTTACATCCATCTCTCATTTTAGTTTTACAAGGCATAATAAGAATAACTGAAGCTCCTTTCCTAAAATATTATACCATAGATTTGACTATTTTTCAGGAGTAGTGGAAGTAAGTTATAAATGAACATTATATGGCTTCTGGCATTTTTGTATACTGAACTGACATGCGCAATCATAATCAAAAACATTGCGTAAAATTATTATAATGTATATACTTATGGGGTTTAAGTAATATAGACTATTTCAACAAACATTGCTTTAATAAACTTCTTTATATTGAAGATAACTTTAGAAATATTATATTAACGAAACTTACAACATTACAACTTTTATTTACATGAACTTTGCATTACAATCTATCTAAACTAGTTTGGACATTCCCACATTTTGCAAATCTATTTATTAGTTGAACTTCATTTTTATTCTAGCGATAGTGTCATTTAAATCACGGTGGCACATCAATTGTTAGTGCACGTTAGCAATACGAGGGTAGGTAGATGTTTTAAATTTTATGTCGATGTTGCCAGATATTATTAGAACTAACTTTATTTTCCCTTTTTTAAAACTGTAACGAATATCTTCTACACACCTACCAAAATTTCCGCACATTGTATAAAAATATATAAACGTAGGTCCATAATGCTGTGCGGTAATTTATGTAAATATTGCTCTTGTGACTACTTGATATATATGATTTTCAACGTAAACGTACTATTCCTATTGGCATAATGAAAATGCACCATGTTTGTAAGGAAATCTTTCTAAAATATCTGTTATAATGAAAGTATGGCACACGGTTGCATTGCGATGCAAAGATATATCTAAATTATCAATCTACTATACCTTTTTTATCGATGCATCGTCAGAACTGTGGCAGTGTTTTGTTTCTCACTTGGCAATGTTTAAATGCCCTAGCAACAAGTTAAATAGTGTAATTTTCCTCAACCTTGATATCTATCAGTGTTGCCAAAAAGCGATAAATACCTGATTTAACTTTTAAATATATTTTAGGCTTAACATTTATACAATGGATATGTGCAAAGCCTCACTGACACTGAGCATTTTTTTTAGATCAGTGTTGCAGGAGGTATTCACTATAAGCCTTCTTTAGCAGCAGTAACGTTTCTAGTACCAAAGTTATTACGTCAATTTTTTGAAGTAGTTAATAGTTACTAGTAGTTCAAGTTATCCATCCATTCATGGTCTCAATCTTCGATATGGTGTTGCAAGTTAACAGTACTATTGCATTGATACCTTGAATGTATAACTCAACCGACTGGCCTCTATACTTCGTATCTTAGGACAACTAAGAGAGCAATATGTTACTCCTGTAACTTTTTAATTAAGGTATATACTTTTCATAAGAACTACAGGAATACTATTAGTGCACTGTAAATATACGAATTATTGCAAAATCTCAACAGTATATTTACATGTTCAACCTCGAGCTTATTCTAACGTTAAAAAATGTAATTTCATCTGCTCAGCACCTTATAAACATATTTAAAGCGATATTTTTATAATTTTCGAGTAATAGGTACCTAGCAGGGAAGCTTGAAAGTTCAGAATTTGAAAAATGAAAGGTAGTTCTTCTGCTGATATGAATACCCTACACAGAAAAGGTATCACAAGATACCTTACTACGATTGGATTATGATAACAGGTACTTTTGATAACACCTAAAAACTTGAGTTACGTAAGCCTATTTAAACTCGAAACCTATACAAATAACGCCTTTGTCGAACAGAACGGTGACGGCTCTGCGCACCCTTAAGACTACGTACATCAAAACGACTGTTTTTCAAAAATAAAGCTTTTACTACGCGCTAAAACAATACCCTGTTGCAGGAATAATACAAGATTGTTTCGAAGACAGCGTGAAAACTGAAAGGGATTGCACTGACGACGAAATTTCACAAAAATAATCTTCAAATAATGAAAAATAACGTTTAACTTCCTCAAATATAGACTGTTTATCTGAACGGTAACTTCGGAAAATGTCCCTTTCTCATAATGTCCCTTTCTTTTGCAAAATGTCCCTTTTCGCAAATTGTCCCTTTCGCAAAATATCTGCCCACTATTTAAACTAAATTTGGTAAAAAAAAAAATCGAAAGGAATATTTTTCTAAAAGGCGAAAAGGACATTCTGCGAAGTAACGGCTTGTCTGAGCAACCCCTTTCAGATTGTCCTGAATAACCTTGTAAATCGTCAAATATTTGTACCTTTTAACCTTAGTAATATTTCTGTTATTTTCCGATTGTATATAAAGTTAACGGTACAAAAGTTGACGAATGCGTTTTAACATTGAAAAGGGAATGAATTTATCTAATAGCTCGGGTAGAATTATTTCATAGCAAAACTACATTTGTAGATTAATGAAATATAAAATAGCATTCCTGATCTTAGTCAGGGTCAATCGAGAAAAAAAAATATAAGACTACAGAGGGACCACCGACAGAATATCGTAAATTTTGTAATAATATATTATAACAAATTAGTACCTCGTTTGGCTCTAGTAAGTAATCGGGCTTGATTCTAGATACCAAACTAAACTAGGCTAAAACTAAAATCTATCTGTCACATAATAAAACTGAAAAAGGACAGGCGATTCATACTCTATGGTTTTACACTTGTTCGCTAGATTTTGACGCGCTTTTGCACGTTTCCCCAGAATTTCTGTGCAGTATATCCGCCATAATCATATGACACCGGATGACAGATAACACAAAACCACCGACTGGAAATAAAAAACCGACTGGTTTGTTTATTTCCAATGTTTTTAGTCTGAAAGTGACAAATAGATTTTAGTTGTAGCCGGAAAATCTAGAATCGAGCCCATTGTGGTACAAATACAAAGCTTAAAGAGATATTGGTCACGCCAAAATGATGTAACTCAATTATAATAGTTGACTAAATAAATGTATAGATAATTTGAAACACAAAACATAATACCTTAACAAATCGGCTCAAATTATATTTTGTTAACTATAACTTCTGATTTACCCACAGACTTTACTACACTTGAGTGCAAATGAACTCACCTTAATATAATTAAGTACGATTAGCACTTTTTATTTAGCACAAGTATAGTAAGTATCTACCTACATAAATAGTTTTTTTTTCGGAATGAAGTTCAGGGTAGCCAGAGCAGAACAGACTTATGATATAGAACATCGAAAGACATAGTAATTATTGTTTAATATAAAAATGCACCTCTAATACTAAATTACATGATATTACTTTTTCAACAAACTGTTTTAGTGATTTTTTTATACAGTATCCATTTAACGGTTTTCTGTATAGCATATCATATATGTGTATTGATTTCGTCAATAGATAACTGTATAAAAAAGTCATTAAATAATAACCACAGCCTCAAAAATATTTCTTTTAAGAAAATCATTAATAAGATAATAAGCCTTCGTTTTAAATGATTTTCAATAAAAGGTAATATCATCACCGCTACTTTCGTCTTGATAATTATGGCTGAAAAAAGTTGATTAAAAGAAGTTCGTCTAAAATGCAGTAACTTTTTGTTCTTTCGCGAGAGAAAATTACAGGTACCTAATGCTATTATTTAGTTAAGATGTATTTGCGCTGAATCGGAGCCATAGTGGTACCAATTCCTTGAGGACTCCATTTTACTAAATCTAGACTAAATTGTAGCTGTCCCATTCTGTTCTCTCAAGAAAAAAAATTACAGGTAACGATTTTAGTCAAGATTTAATGATTTTGTACGCATACGAATTGCCCCCTAGTGTCAGCAGTGGTTACAAAGACGAGAATACGGTGTTTCGGCTGATGCAGCATCAACAATGAATGGGAGCTAGCCCCACACTCTTTACGTAGCGCTAGTCTCAGGCTGGAGGTAGTGGAGACCATTTATCTGGAATGAAAATCATGAGAAGAATTAAATTTAGAAAAAATGCTTTCTTTTGAAGTTAAAACGTATTTATATCATGATTAAACTATACCATCACAAGGGGTTGTAAAAATGGATGAGTATTTTTTGAATTAATTATTGCGTAATCACGCCTATAATCCCCAGGAATAGGTTCAGCATTAATGGCATAATCAAAGCCGTTTTATCCCACGGCTATTCGAATTCTTAGTCACTTTCTTAACTTTGACTTAAGAACAGGATATCAAATAAACACATGACTTCGACATTCCTTATTTGGCGTATGACGTTTTAAATAAGAACTGAGCATAGAACATGCTCTCTTATTTTCCGTCAAATAAGCAGTCTTACGTCAGATTAGGAATGTCGAAGTCATGTGTTTATTTGATATCCTGTTCTTAGGTATGTCAACGTTAAGAACGTCACGGCGCCACTACTGAAAATTAGAATTTGTATTATGCCACGAGAATTGACGCCGTTGTCAAACCTTCGTGGTTTTTCATCGCTCCCAGTCCTACATAGAAACGTTCATCTTTTAACGTACCGTCATATCGTACTCTGTGACGAAAGCGGGCACCTCGAGCTGGTCCCTCGCCATCACAGAGTACAGGTACTCAACTCCTGGAAGATTGTGCACCTTCGCCTTGATGGCCGGCGCCATGAACGTCGTAAACCACCACGTCATCATCTGTAAGGAAATTGTACTTAAAGTCGTCTGAAAAATAAGCAATAAATCCAGAAAATGGGCAGCAGCGCGAACTGCTTTACCTACTAGTTAGCGAGTCCTGTGTTCGACCTAGATTACTGAATAAGGGTTTCATTCTTTTCGTTTCTATGACTACTAGCGTGAATCCAGATATCGTTTTCCAAACAGTACTCACTTTTGTCCAAAACGTGGGATGCACAATATAAAACGCTTTCAGATTCTTCTTATATCTGAAAAGAAAAATAATATTATCAATGTCATTGTATAGATAATCCAACAAAGTCCTATAAATTCAATAACCCTCAAAAATGGGCATTAAAACATTACAAAACAATGTTTGTGACGTGGTAGTCACTTACTTGTAAGGCAGCACGGTGTAGACCTCCTTGAGCCACGAGAAAGGCGGGTGGTTGGTTGAAGATGCGAGGGTGTGGAAGTAAGCTATGACGTAATCACCACGCACGATGGGGTCCAGAAGCTTTATTAGGTACAGAAGCGCCTGAAATGAGAAAAATTATTTTACTTTAAAGTCTTATTATATTCTTCTTCTTCTGTCGAGTGGCGATCGAGTCCATGGACCCGATGAACCCTGGTGTCAGAGTTTTTAAACCGCCTAGTAGCACAAAGTAGTAGTGGCCTAGTGGCCTCTGACATGGTTTTGTGTAACGACCACTATCAAAGACAGCGACCGGGACCGACGGCTAACGTGCCCTCTGAAGCACGCAATCTTTTTCTTTTCGGACAATCAGGTGATTCAGCCTGCAATGTCCTACCCAAACTGGGGAAAAAATCACAAAGTGATAAATTCTCAAATATCTACTTTGTGTTTTCCCCCCCTGGGAATCGAACCCAGGACCTCCGGATCGGGAGTCTATGGCACTAGCCATTAGACCACGGAGGCAGTTAAAACAGACATACAGGCTTTCGGGCTTATAATATAATACTTATTATATTAGAACACAAGTATAAACTGCTGTGTCATGTCATGACAAAATACTGTATCTCAAGTTGCAGTTTTTGTCATTACGAGGTATTTAGGCTTATACTATATCTGAAGATAGTTTTGTCAAGACAGGCCAGTATACTTATATTATGTTATTCTCATATTATGTACATATCTACATTTCTACAGGGTGGAGCAGAAAGAGTTTAATATGCACCCGAAATGATGTGATTCTCGTTATAAGCATAAACTGCTGTGTCATGATAAAATACTGTATCTCAAGGTGCAGTGTTCTGTCATGACCGGACAGTATACTCATGTTATTCTACTTAATATCTACATAAACCAATTGCCGATGAAGATGACGACTGGTCTGCCGAGCCGGTCCTCACCGCTCTGGTACAGGCAGCCGATGCCAGAGATCTCACTCAAGTCCACGTTGTGAGCCCTCCTTATAAGTATAAACTGTTGTGCCATGATAAAATACTGTATCTCAAGATGCAGTGCTTGTTTTGTCATGACCAAGATACTGTATCTCAAGATGCAGTGCCTGTTTTGTCTTGACCAAAATACTGTATCTCAAGATGCAGTGCTTGTTTTGTCATTACCAAGATACTGTATCTCAAGATGCAGTGCCTGTTTTGTCTTGAACAAAATACTGTATCTCATGATGCAGTGCTTGTTTTGTCATGACCAAGATACTGTATCGCAAGATGCAGTGCTTATTTTGTCATGACCAATATACTGTATCTCAAGATGCAGTGTTCTGTCATGACCGGACAGTATACACATGTTATTTTACTAAACATCTACATAAACTTCTTCTATAGGACCATAAACTTCTTCGACACGACCTTGGGCTCGGGAACCCAGAAGAAACTAGTCCCTACCTTGTCCAGGTCGATGTCGCTGATGGGGAACCACTTGCCGATGAAGATGACGACTGGTCTGCCGAGCCGGTCCACACCGCTCTGGTACAGGCAGCCGATGCCAGAGATCTCGCTCAAGTCCTCGTTGTGGGCCCTCCTCAGCAGGCGCTCGTATCTGAAGCAAAGGAGAGGAATGTTAGGCTCGCATTTATAAACCGATCTCAAGATTGAGAGCAATATTACGTATGGATTTGACAGGCCATATTGTCCTAAAATGAGATTTCTGACACGCAAGTGCTGTTCACAAATGCCTAAGGCTCATATTTTTATAGCTATCTCAAGATTGAGAGCCATATTAAGTATGGATTTGACAGGCCATTTTGTACTAAAATGACATTTCTGATACAAACTCAAACTGGCTGTCCGTCTTTCAGTGTTGATTATAATTACGGAGCATCCTACAAGATAGGTAGGGGTTGCTCAGTCAACGACACTGAACAACTTTCACCAGAAAAATCTTTCAAGAAGTGTTTTCCATACAAAATGTCCACCTCGACCAGACAATTTGTATGAAAAAAAATACCTTCTAAAATAATGTCCTGGTGAAAGTTGTTCAGTGTCGTTGACCGAGCAACCCCTATCAGTTTGTGGGGTGCTGTCCCTTACACCCGTTATAAATACACCTTGACCTGTTTGTTTACCCTGGTTTATAATCCTGACATACTTTGGAACCTATTAAGATTTCCTGATCTCATTGCAGTCTTGACCTACATAAAAAAACCATTACGTGTTTACTGACATCTCGTATCTTTATAACTAGAACATCTGCAGCAAGAGATAAAGAAAAAAACCTTTTAGTTTCATTTTGATTTCAAGGATCTTCCTCGATAGATACGAATAATATTTATTGACCAATCTGCTTGGTTTTTAAAATTAGAAATCGGTTTGCTCTTGATACTAGACACTAGTTCAGGGATGACCGTGACAGAGTCGACGATGGAGCGAGCTCACCTAGAAGATGCCTGTTATGACACTGGCGCCGGACTCTGGTGCTCTGTTCAGTATAAAGTAAACAAACTGAAAAGATACTTTTAGTTCTAAAATTGAATCGAATTCTTGTAAATACTCAGGCGGATGTATAAACTCGGAGAATTTTAGCTTTATACCAGGTGTAACGGACAGCGTCCTGCAAACTGATAGGGGTTGTTCAGTCAATGACACTGAACTACTTCGACCAGGATTTTCTTTCAGGAAGTAAAAAATATATATGGAAAAGCCAATTATTTTTTTCACGTCCTGAAAAAAAACCTAGTGGAAGTTATTCATTGTCATTGACTGAGTAACCCCAATCAGTTTTCGGGACTCTGTCCCTTACACCCGGTATACAAATCGGACAAAATACATACATACATACATAAAATCACGCCTTTATCCCTTACGGGGTAGGCAGAGCGTTAAACGCCTCGTAAAAGGCGCTTTCGCCGCGTCTGACAATAATTGAGGGTAATTTTAGATTGTAATGTGTATTGCCATAGTGACAGGTTGTCAGCCCATCGCCTAAATTACAATACACTGTAACCCTCGAGTCCCTTTTGCTGTCTTCTACAGCATGCCCGGGAGGAAGGGCAGCTGGAATATTGTATGTTTTTCTATCTCTCCCAGTCCAGCATGGAAGTAAAAAAAATATGACAAGATGTAGGACAAAATACAAAAATACTTTATATCCCTCATTTGTAACCGGCCAGTTATATATACCCTCTGACGCACTTTAATGTGAATGAGTGACGTAAAATCGCCCTCGCTCTATTTTTAGCGGAATTCCGGTCAAAAATAAACGAATACGCACGGAAATAATTCAAATTTGCAAAACACTTGCTGCCGTTGGTAAACAAGAATACAAAGAAATAGACGTGGTTTCGAAGAATCTTATATACAATGTTCCAGGTGCATTTCCTCCCGGGCATGCTGTAAAAACCAGCCAAAAAGCATATAATCACGCCTTTATCCCTAATGCAGAGCGTAATCGACCTACACAAAGGTTGTTCCGCCACGTCTGACAAAATTTTGAGGGTTATATAAGATAGATTTTTAGTATATTGTTGTAGTGACAGGTTGTCAGCCCATCGCCTAACTTGCAATAAACCCTCGGATCCCTTAGCTGGTTTCTACAGCATGCCCGGGAGGAAATGCAGCTGGCACATTCTATGTTTTTCTCTCGCTCCCAGTCCAGCATGGAAGAATTTAATGTACCTAATCTCTTGCATAAATGCCGTATAGCTAGAGCCCTAAGTGAAATAGAGGTGGAGATATCGATCGTCTCAGCTGCACAGCGAACAGCGGCTTTAGTTTTTAGTGCATTATTGGCGTCGATTCTGTGTACACAAGATTTAACTAAAGTAACCATACCTGTCATTTTCTGTCTTGAGCGTAACGAAAAAAAACATACAGCCGAATTGAACGAACAGAACTTCCTCCTTTTTGTTTTGAAGTAGGTTATTAATGATAACAGTGAAAAATACACAAAAAAGCTAATTCCTTAAAAATACGGATTAAAGAAAGCAATGTTGCGATTTTAGATAATCATAATACGGATATTTTCCCGAAGGAACCGTGAAAGCGCTCGTAATAGTTTAGAAGGAATATCTAATTTACTGATAAAAAAATATCTTATTTATGAACTAGAATATTTTTAAATGTTGCATTTGCAGGCCATGAACTAATTTCTAGTTTTGTAGAATTTTCCAATGATTCGTTTAGAAGCAATAAGCTCTTAAAAACAACCATTCGCCGGGAGGAATCACCTTAGGTAGCACCTACTAATTTCTTCCACGCTGGCTTGGAAGCAAGAGAAAAACATAGAATGTGCCAGCTGCATTTCCACCAGGGCATGCTGTAGAAACCAGCTAAGGGATCCGAGGATTTTTGTATATTGCAAGTTAGGCGATGAGCTGACAACCTGTCACTACAGCATTATACCTATAAATCAATCTTAAATAACGTGGATGTGGTGACCTTTGTTTAGGTCGTTTATGCTTTGCCTACCCCATTAGGGATAAAGGCGTGATTATATGTATGTATGTATATACTAATTGCCTAGAGGCAAGTAGAAACTCGTCAATTAGTCTGAAGTAAGCTCAGGTACTTTCTTTTCTGTCAGTAATTAAATCAACTGCTAGTTAGGCCTGGCCTTGAAACACTAGTCTGCTCTACTTTCAAAGAGGAGTGAAAGAGAAGGCGTTAAGTTATTTGTTTCTATATCCACAACGTGTAACAGAAAGGGTATATGCATCGAGAAAGGTGTGATTCTACCCATGGAACTGAACAACTTTCCCTAAAGAACATAGGTCGAAAAACGAAAAAAAGAAGTTTGGCCTTCCATACGAAATGCATCTGCTGATATCGTGTTAAGTATGGGAAGTATTTTTTTTTTTTGTGTAAGTTGTTCAGTTTCATTAGTAGATTCGCACATTTCACGATGCATATACCCTTTATGATACACGTTGTATAGAGGCCTATACCGGGTGTAAGGGATAGCGTCCCGCAAACTGATAGGGGTTGCTCAGTCAACGAAACTGAACAATTTCCAGCAGGAAATTCTATAAGGAAGAGAAGAAAGATTTTGGCTTATTCATACAAATTGTCTGATCGAAGTGGACATTTTGTATGGAAAAGCCAATTTTTATCTTCACTACATACATACATACATATAATCACGCCTTTATCCCTAATGGGGTAGGCAGAGCGTAAACGACCTAAACAAAGGTCGTTCCGCCACGTCTGACAAAGTTTTGAGGGTTATTCAAGATGGATTTGTACGTATATTACTGTAGTGACAGGTTGTCAGCCCGTCGCCTAAATTACAATACACTGTAACCCTCGAGTCCCTTTTTCTGACTTCAACAGCATGCCCGGGAGGGAGGGCAGCTGGAACATTCTATGTTTTTCTATCTCTCCCAGTCCAGCATGGAAGAAATATCTTCACTACCTGAAATAATTTCTTGATGGAAGTCAGTATAGTTAATTGATTAACCCCTATCAGTTTGCGGGACGCTGTCCCTTACACCCGGTAGTGGCCTATATACTCAGCAGTGGGTACATGTAGGCTGAAATGATGATGAATAAATTTCTTAACTTCTTCCATGCTGGACTGGGACTGGAGATAGAAAAACATAGAGTGTTCCAGTTGCCCTTCCTCCCGGGTATGCTGTAGAAGTCAACAAAAGGGATTCGAGGGTTACAGTGTATTGCAATTTAGACGATGGGCTGACAACCTGTCACTACAGCAATACACATTACAATCTAAAATTGCCCCCAAATTATGTCAGACGTGGCGAAAGCGCCTCTTAGGAGGCGTTTTACGCTCTGCCTACCCTGTAAGGGATAAAGGCGTGATTTCATGTATGTAAATTTCTTAACCATGAACATAGTATTTACATAGTATTACTTCCATGCTGGCCTGGGAGCGAGAGAAAAACATAGAATGTGCCAGCTGCTTTTCTTCCCGGGCATGCTGTAAAAACCAGCTAAGGGACCCGAGGGCTTCAGTATATTGCAATGAAGGCGATGGGCTGACAACCTGTACAGCAATATGCCTACAATTCAAATACCCCTCAGAACAAAACTTTGTCAGGTGTAGCGGAACGACCTTTGTTTAGGTCTTTTACGCTCTGCCTACCCCATTAGGGATAAAGGCGTGATTATATGTATGTATGTATGTATAAACATAGTATCAACTGCAAAGGAATAATTCCTGATTATCATCCGAGGCCCGTGATTTAAATATCTTATCGCTTTTATTTTTTTTATCTAACAATAAACACATCTTTATGGCAATATTAATATTGAGGTAACATTAAACGATTTAAACTAGGTTTATTATTTCTACATATGTCCCATTCGTAATCATTAAACATTGAATGAGGTGGTTTCCAATGTTAGAAAAAATTATCATTAGAATCATATCGTTGCGAAAAAAAAAAACATTTTTCATCTACTTTTTACTGAAATTTGTCCAAAGTTACCTCGACCCGATGTTAAAATAGTTTATGCTATCACACTCTTAATAGGTTTGCTGTAATACATTCCTTTGTAGAAATAACTAGTCTTAATTCCTTAAATGTACGTATAATTGTTCGGTGTATGTTTATGTGTACAATAAACAGTTTCTTCCATGCTGGACTGAGAGTAATAGAAAAACATAGAATGTACCAGCTGTATTTCCTCCCGAGCATGCTGTTAAAACCAGTTAAGGGATCTGAGGGTTCCAGTATGTTGTAATTTAGGCAATAGGCTGTCACTACAGCAATATACGTACAAATCTATCTTAAATAACCCTCAAAACGTTGTAAGACGTGGCGGAACGACCTTTGTTTAGGTCGTTTACGCTCTGCCTACCCCATTAGGGATAAAGGCGTGATTATATGTATGTATATAACAGTTAAATAAATAAAAACAAAATGGTTTTTACAACTGCCTCGTGAATTTACAACTGACTTTAGAAATATATCACGAAATAAATCAGTCATACAATACAAGTTCATTCAACTATTACATAATGTACAATTGGCAATGTACTGCGTTACATAAAAGTGAAGTTTGGTATTAGCGCTCGCATTCTGAGCCATTTTCGAGCTCACGTGTTCTAATTGGCAATGTTCAGATTTTCACTGTTGTTAGCTAAAGCTGGATTATAATTGAGATTACCAGCGACCCGCCCGGCTTCTCTTCTATATTATGCATGTATTATACATATAAACCTTCCTCTTGATCCAAAGAAATCGCATCAAAATCCGTTGCGTAGTTTTAAAGATTTACGCATACATAAGGAATATAGAGACAGAGAAAGCGACTTTGTTTTATACTATGTAGTGATAGTCATACAGTCCTCCCAACCGATTTTTGGTGATGGCGGCCAATTCCCAGAGATTGGCCAACTGCACGGGACTAGTTTTAACTGTCTCCGTGGTCTAGTGGTCAGAGCCATGGGCTTACGATACGGAGGTCCTGGGTTCTATTCCCAAGGGGACCACAAAGTTGATATTTGTCAATTTATCAATTTGTAAGGTTTTCCCCAGGTTGGTTAGGACATTGCAGGCTGAATCACCTGATTGTTCGAAAAGTAAAAGGTTTACGTGCTTCGGAGGGCACGTCGGTCCCGGTCGCTGTCTTTGATAGTTCGTTACTGAAACCATGTCAGAGGCCTAATAGCTGTGCTACTAGGCGGTTTGAAAACTCTGACACCAGGGTATATCGGGGCGTTGTTCGACTCGAGAATCAACTCGCTGAGAAGAAGATTGCCTACGTGTTTGCGCAACACACAAGTGCACCCTCTGTTCCTTCAATCTCTTATTGTCATGGAACATATTGACTGACATGATCAGAGAGAGATCAGGCACAGGACCGACTATTTACTTGCCCATCCGACAGCATTGATAATGTTGCCCAAGGCTCAGACAACTAGACACCAGAGCCAGTTAGGTTAAAGCTGGATTATACACATATGTAGAGTCACGCTAGTGATTCCAAACGGAGGAGGTAGAACATCACAACCTACAATAATAAAAGTCCTCCCACCGATTTTCAGTGATGGCGGCCAATCTCCCGGAGATGGGCCAACTGCGCAGGACTTGTTTTTAGTGCCCAAGTGTTTGCGCTACACACAGGTGCACTCTCTGTTCCCTCGATCTCTTAATTCTGATGGGACAGACTGACTGACACGACCAGAAAGAATTCAGGCGCAGGACCTATTCATATGCCCATCCGACGGCATGGATCATCTTACTTTTCGGACAATCAGGTGATCAGCCTGTATTGTTCTAACCAGACTAGAAACAACAACACAAAGTCATTGTCCCCCGCCGGGAATAGAACCCGGGACCTCCGGGTCGAGAGCCCATGGCTCAGACCGCTAGACCACGGAGGCAGTTAAAAACCAAGCATACATAACACGTCACGCCTATTTCACTTTCTTAAGCCGAGTCTCCAGCGCATAAACAAAAGACGAAACATATCCCCGCGGGGCAGAGGGGAAGGGTTACTCAAACATTTCCCTTCCCCTCTGCCCCGCGGGGGTATGTTTCGTGTTTTGTTTAAGAGCAGGAGTCACGGCTCTACGTTTCGCCGCGTCTGACAAAAGGTCAAGAGGTCAAGAGGGTTATTTCGTGGATATTTCACCGTTTCCACCACTACCCAAATGTATTTCCAAAATTTATTGGAACTGCCATCATGCAATACGGGAACTGTCATCTATCAGCTAAAATTCTAATAATAAAAAACTTTTCATGCGGTGATTTTCATCATTTCGATAAATTTGATAAAAACTCGTTTCTTTCTAAAATAATCTTCAACATCGGCTTGACCCGATTTAAGCTTAAGGGAAGTAGTCTAAATCGGGCTAAAAACGATCCGGCATTTCCGATATTTATTTAATTAACCATTTATTTTAAAAAAAACACGAACACAAAGAAAAAAGACACAACAGGCACTGCTTATTTCTATGAAGTAATTTCTTACAGCAGACCTGCAGAAGTGAGATTTTGATGTCAGAAGCGGATTATGATAGCTAATAGTGGATTTTTTAACAAATCTATATATTGTTAGATTCTCTAAAACATGAAGAACAATAATGATTCAAAGATATAGACTAAAAAAAATGGTTATATCAGGAAACCATAGGAAATATCACGGATAATGCCGCAATTTCCACTATTGTGGCATGTTTATAAGCTAAGAAACAACCAAAAAATATACCAAATTCACCATGAAATAATGAAGAATATACTCAACTCTGTTTTCCAATACTTTTTGCGTATATCTAAAAATATGCATAGAAATCTGAAACCTGCACGAAACAACTCCATGTTAGAAAAGGACAGTGCACGCATTCGGTCATTGGTTTGAAAGGGAGAGTCGCCGCTAGACGTTTGACCCTTATGTGTTCTTAATCCGAGTGGAAAACTCCGAGACTCACCCAGTGACGTCACCGGTCGATGACGTCACCGACGCCATCGTTCTTTGCATGTAGAGCGCGACAGATCTACAGGGTTTGCGTAAAATGAAACATAATTTCAAAATACAGTAAGGTTGTATAGTAGTAGGTAGTTGCATTTACGATATTCTTCTACCGGGTGTAAGGGACAGCGTCCCGCAAACTGATAAGGGTTGCTCAGTCAACGAAACTGAACAAAGTTCACCGGAAAATTCTTTCAGGGAATGAAAAAATAAATTAACCTTCCCATACAAAATTCCCTCCCTCGATCAGACAATTTGTACCATTATTTTTTTCCCTTTTGAGAAAAAGTTCTGTTGGAAGTTGTTCAGTTTCGTTGACTAAGCATTCCCTATCAGTTTGCGGGACGCTGTCCCTTACACCAGGTATAAGTTGACCATGGACTGTAGGTTAATAGATCCTCCACTTTTTATGACGGCATAATGGTTTCCTAAAAAATTGTTAAACAAAACAAGAAAAAAGCCATAAAAGTCATCCATCTGCATTGCGATTATGAGCAGTCGTAAAAACTTAAGCAAATAAAAGGTTATTAAAAATATTTGCGCAAGAATTCTCGCCATAAGCTCGTTTAACAGTTCTCATCAACGGCTTTTTTTTTGTTTTAAGCACCTGCAGGATATTTACGAAATGTCAGTATACATACAAGCTGATGTAAAAAACTGTGAAATACGCACTTTAAACAAACGTTGACGAAGAAATAGTATCATATTATAGTTATCCCTTTGTTAATAGTAGATGCCACGTAAATTTTTAGCTGCCCGATCCCGCAGGGCAAGGGCTGATATTAAGGGGATCTCAGGTGCACGCCAGCGCCCTCATCAATTAAAAAATCATTACTTACTGAAAACTCAATTAATTGAAAATCCGGTAGATCAGATAGACGTATAGGTACTGACATTTATTTTAAGCATTATAAATTAATGATTCAGTGTTCACTGCAATTATAGATAGCAAAAATGCTAAAAGTGGCCGTTTTTCGCAATTTTTCTATCTGTTACTATAACAAACTATAAGTGGCAACTTCATGAGGTTCTAAATGACCTTCATTGCTTTAACCTCAATCTGATCTACCGGATTTTCGATTGACTGTGCTTTCAGTGAATTATGATTTTTTGACTGATGAGGGCGCCACATAGTCCAGGGAAGCCCCTTAAGTCGAGGACAAAAATGGGTCCGTGCACGAGTTATAAACTCTGCTTTTCACTTCGAATGCGAGGATTTTTTTTTAAAAACACCTATAAGAATATAGTAAAATAAACAATATTCATTCCCGCTATATCCGAGCATGAGAAGGGAAAAATAATTTTATAGGTACAATCTTTTTTAGGATCTTTGAATATTAATTCCAAAAACGATGAATCTCCCGTTGACATAGAACTTAAATATATACGGGGTGTAAGGGACAGCATCCCACAAACTGATAGGGGATTACTCACTTTGCTCAGTCAACGAAACTGAATAACTTTCACCAAGAAATTCTTTCAGTAAATGAAAAAGAATTGACTTTCTTGTACAAAATGATCAGTCAGACAATTTGTATGGAAAGGCCAAAATTTTTTTACTTCCTAAAATAATTTCCTGGTGAAAGTTGTCGTTTACTGAGTAACCCTTATTCGTCTATGGAACGCTGTCCCTTACACCTGGTGTAATAAAAAAAAAGATTTTCAGGTTTTTGATAGGAATTACATTCAAAGTCTGGTTACATGTTCCATCTAAATATTACAATATGCAATCAAATAAAATAATTTATAACGATTTCTGAAAACTTTGTACATGCCAAAAATAAATGCAAGGTGTGTAGATAGCTTCCATGCTGGCCTGGGAGTGAGAGAAAAACATAGAATATGCCAGTTGCATTTCCTCCCGAGCATGCTGTAAAAACCAGCTACGGAATCTGAGGGTTTTAGTATATTGTAATTTAGGCGATGGGCTGACAACCTATCACTACAGCAATATACGTATAAATCTATCTTAAATAACCCTTAAAACTTTGTCACACGTGGCGAAACGACCTTTGTTTAGGTCGTTTACGCTCTGCCTACCCCATTAGGGATAAAGGCGTGATTATATGTATGTATGTATGTGTAGATATAAGTATTTTTATTTGCGTCGATTTAAGAATGATTGTTGTAAGCACATAATACCACTATTAAAACTCAGTTATGGCTATCTCAAGGTCAGATTTATTTGAGTTAAACATACATTATATCAAATATACATACATACATATAATCACGCCTTCAACCCTAATAAGGTAGGCAGAGCATAAACGACCTAAACAAAGGTCGTTCCGCGACGTCTGACAAAGAACATAATACAAACAAATTAAAACATCCAAATCTTCGATATTAATAGTATTAGTAGGTTTACTTAGTTTAGTTAAGTTTTGAGGGTTATTGAAGATAGATTTGTAGCTTTATAGCTGTAGTGACAGGTTCAGCCCATCGCCTAAAAACCCTCGGATTTCTTAGCAGCTGGTTTCTACAGCATGCCCGGGAGGAAATGCAGCTGGCACATGATTTGTTTTTCTTCACTCCCAGTCCAGCATGGAAGAATCACACCTCATCACACATCCTGTAGGTGTATAATAATGATCGCCTGTATTGGTGACCTTAGGAAATGATTGATATGGATCTCAAAATAGATTGTTTGCTCACGTGACCGAGCAGACACATTTGGTGACATTTCAGTCACCTTGGGGTTGCTTTGCTGTCCTTAGGACAGCCAAGAGATGGTCTAATATATGAGCGAGCTTATACATACATACATATAATCACGCCTTTATCCCCAATGGGGTTGGCAAAGCGTAAATGACTTGAACAAAGGTCGTTCCGCCACCTCTGACAAAGTTTTGAGGGTTATTTAAAATAAAATTGTAGGTATATTGCTGTAGTGACAGGTTGTCAGGCCATTGCCTAAATTGCAATATACAGAAATCTCCTCGGATCCCTGAGCTGGTTTTTACAGCATGCCCGGGAGGAAATGCAGGTAGCACATTCAATTTTTTTCTCTCGAATCACTACATAGTATAAAACAAAGTCACTTTCTCTGTCCCTATATCCCTATGTATGCATAAATCTTTAAAACTACGCAACGGATTTTGATGCGGTTTCTTTTAATGGATAGAGTGATTCAAGAGGAATGTTTATAAGTATAATACATGCATAATATAGTAGAGAAACACTGATAATTTCCGTGCGAAGCCGGGGCGGGTCGCTAGTTATGTATAATTAAATATTGTTTTCTATTCGTCCTCAGTAAGTTTTTAGGGCAAGGTGATATCCATATGGCTATGACGCAGGGTTTCAGTCGGGTATCGGAATGATATTTACAGTTCAATCATATTTACGCGACAAAGTTTGACATGAACGTGGGCTGGGGCGATGTATGTACATTGTACATATAATGGGTGTAAGGGACAGTGTCCCGCAAACGTTTTTTGGGAATCATTATTTTACGTGAAGTAGTCCTATACTATAGCATAGTTCTAACTTGAACCTAGTTTTACCCCCGTATTGCACTTATAGTTAACCCCCACTTCCACTTTCCTGCTACGAAATGTATGCAAATAAAAAAAGTATTTAAAATTGTTTAAATAAGTGATAATTATTGGCTGCTTTAGAAAAAAAGGAATTAGCATTTTTCCCCGCCTTCATTTTAAACCTTGTGTCACTGTTTATATTCCGGTTAATTTTGGTAACACGTGAGTCGATTATTGAATATTTCAGTGAGTTTCCGGTACCTCACTGACTAGTGACGAGTTTCTCTTTACTTGATAAAACAGTGAGTTGTCTTTGTTTAGGTCGTTTACCCCGTTAGGGATAAACGCGTTATTATACATACATACATATAATCACGCCTTTATCCCTAATGGGGTAGGCAGAGCGTAAACTACCTAAATAAAGGTCGTTTCGCCACGTCTGACAAAGTTTTGAGGGTTATTTAAGATATTATAAGTATATTGCTATAGTGACGGGTGGTCAGCCTATCGCCTAAATAGCAATATAATGCCCTTTGGATCCCTTAGCTGGTTTTTACAGCATGTCCGGGAGGAAATGCAGCTGGCACATTCTATATTTTTCTCTCGCGTCCAGCCTGGAAGCGTTATTATATATGTATGTAAATCTATAAATATACATACGAAAAATTTCGCACGGGCAGGATTCGAACCCACAACCTTTGTTGTACCGTGCAAAAACCCTAAGATAAAATAAAAGCCAAAAATTAAAAGATAAAGAGAGAGTAAATGTTGGTGGAAAAGAAAGATTTTGTAGACGATTTGTAAATAATTCAGTTTTATACAACATAACACAAATAGAAGAGTACATTGTAGGCGGAGTTATTGCTATGAAAGCAATTCCTACAAGGCAGCCTTTGGATAGAGGACAGTAATAGTAGAATGCGGGATAGTGCAATTCACATTTTTTTAACAAACATCATCTCCCTGTACAGCTTAGGCTAGTATAATAATAATCTCCCGTCGCCTTATCCCGTATCTCTCGGGGTCAGCTACCTAGTCTAGGTGAACCCGGGTACTGGTTTTTCATAGATCGACTGCAATCGAACCCGGGACCTCCAGATCGTCAGCCCAAAGCTCTGACCACTAGACCACGGAGGCAGTTTTTTTGGCAATATTTGATAATCACAAGCCACGGCATTAGTTCTTTTTTACATTATAAAATAGATTTTTCAATAGTACGTACATTCAGTTTAGTGCTTATTTTAATTTCAGGAAGTCGCGCGAAGGTTTCAGATCAAAATCGTTTCCGCGTCGAAATTTTGCAAATGATCTGTATCTAAATAACTTCTATTCTATTCATGTACAGTGTATCTAATCGTTTACTCTGCGCAAGCATTGTCTAGTATAGAACAAATATACAGGGTGTTAATTTAACCGCGAGCCATAGCTTAGGGGATGTTTCAGTAATGATAAAAAAAAACTTGAACACATTTTACAACTTCAGTAATAATAAAAGAGCAATTTAAAAAATAAAAAGAATCTTAATAACAAACGCTATTTGCCTACTAGTCAAATCAGCAACTTTTTATGAAATGTCAAAAACGCTTTTTTGTATGAAAATAGTGGGTTGTGACGTCACTCGCCAGTAAATATTGATTACTCAAATCAATAACTTCTATAATTTTTACTTGATTATTAAATTTAAATGTAATTTTTTTTAAATGATGTATGAGATCCACAGTATTTCTATTTTAGCCATCAGTTTTAAGTATAAACGAATTGATTTTTTTTAGCCACCCAACATGCCTATCATGTCCGTACAAAATGGCCACTTCGATCAGATTTTGGGATATCAACTTCATGACATGACAGTGACAGTTCAACCTTGTGCTAAAAGGTCAATTTGTATAGGATTCCCATCCTAAAATCTAAAACATCATTACATATATACATACAGATAATCATGCCTATATCCCTAATGGGGTAGGCAAACAAAGGTCATTCCGCCACGTCAGACAAAGTTTTGTTTGAGGGTTATTTATGATAGATTTGTAGGTATATTGCTGTAGTGACAGGCTGTCCTGTCCTGTAACTTTCGCCTAAATTACAGTATACAGTAGCCGTCGGATCCCAAAGCTGGTTTTTTCAGCATACCCACGAAAAAATGCTGCTGGCACATTATATGTTTTTCTCTCGCTCCCAATCCAGCATGGAAGAAATTATTGATCATATTTCCTAAGAGCATCTTTTTCGTTTCGTTATTCACCTGGGTACGGCACGCAGTTAAATTAACACCCTATATAGTAAAACTAACAAACAACATTTGCTATACGAACCGTGGCCAATCCAACGCAAAGGTGATTGGTGCTCTACCGTCGCAAATAAGTAGTATGTATTTTTATGACGGATTTGAAACAAAAGTTTGACGGCAGTGTTTACCATATCGGACAGTAGAAAAGATTTGACAAATTGTAAACTAGTTGCCCGGAGTATGCTTTTTTAGGCACAAAAACTACATTAAATTGTAATTATTTATTTATTTATCATAATACATAACATAAAATCACGCCTTTATCCCTTACGGGGTAGGCAGAGCGTAAAACGCCTCGTAACAGGCGCTTTCGCCACGTCTGACATAAATTGAGGGCAAATTTTAGATTGTAATGATTTGTATTGCTGTAGTGACAGGTTGTCAGCCCATCGCCTAAATCACAATACACTGTAACCCACGAATCCCTTTTGCTGACTTCTACAGCATGCCCGGGAAGAAGGGCAGCTGGAACATTCTATGTTTTTCTATCTCTCCCAGTCCAGCATGGAAGAAATAGATTTATTTATCGTATGGAAGAAATAGATTTATTTATCGGCATTATTTGCTGCGAGGTCCAGAGGACAGTGCAGCGACCGGTATTGTTGCACTCTTAGCACCACCAGGGGTCGCGTGTGGCTTTTAAGGTAGTTCCTACGGACGTGGAGCAACATCGACCTGTAACGACCACTATTAGAAACAGTGACCAGGACCGACGCACCGAACACGGAATCCGTTTTCTTCCAGACAATCAGGTGGATTCAGCCTGCACAGTCCTAACCAAACTAGGGAAAATCGCACAAAGTGGTAAATTGACAAATATCAACTTTGTGTTCCTACCTGGGAATCGAACCCAGGAATTCCGGATCTTAAAACCCGTGGCTCTGACCACTAGACCACGAAGGCAGTACGTTATCTTTGACACAGGTTCCATGAAATACTAATCGAATTTCGTGTACGACAGCTAGTAAGTTACTTACTATAGTCTGTCAACGTCGTGCTTACCGCGCCCTAGGGGTACAGACGTTGGCGGGGACGCGGTAGCACGCGGCGATTGCGAACATGAACACATTGCGTCGTGCTCGCTCACCCTCCTGCTTCACCGCCCGCACCCCCGTTACCGCGTCCCCGCGCACGTCTGTACCCCTAAGGCGTGGTAAGCACGACGTTGACAAACTATAGCTTTCCGCTCGCGGTTTACCCACGTTTAATGAGTTTTTCAGTGAAAAAGTAAGTTTCCGCGATAAGACAATAATAATATTACCCTAAGTCCTATTCCAGGATCTAACCTGTATGTGTGCCATAATGCCAATCCGTCCAATGGTTGAAGCGTGATTTCGTGACAGACATCCAAGCATTAAAACATTCATACATACATACACATAATCACGCCTTTATCCCTAATGGGATAGGCAGAGCGTAATCGAGTTAAACATAGATCGTTCCACCACGACTGACAAAGAACATAAAACAAACAAATTAAAACATCCAAATCTTCGATATTAATACGTAGGTTCACTTAGAAGGATTTCAAAAAACAAAGCAAGAAAATTCTTTAGCTTACATACATACATATAATCACGCCTTTAACCGTAATTGGGTAGGCAGAGCGTAAACTACCTGAACAAAAGTTGTTCTGCCACGTCTGACAAAATTTTAAGGGTTATTTAAGATCGATTTGTAGGTATATTGCTGTAGTGACAGGTTGTCAGCCCATCGCCTAAATTGCAGTATACAGATACCCTCGGATCCCTTAGCTGGTTTTTACAGCATGCCCGGGAGGAGATGCAGCTGGCACTCTCTATGTTTTTCTTTTGCGCCCAGTCCAGCATGGAAGCCATCTAGCTATTATAAATTAGCTTACAGGGTATTTTTACAGCATTTTTTGTAAACTTATTTTTTTTAATTAGTTTTATGTAAACAAGTCGCCACTAGTACACATTTTTAGCAAGAGTAATTAAATGTCGGGTATTTTTATAGTGTGCTTAACATTTAATTGTTAGTGGTTAAAATATTCGTGTAGTTTTTATAGTGATGCCAGTTATTATGACGATAATACAATGTAGCATTGAGTAGCTTTATTATAACTAAGTATAATATAAGTAGATATTTTTTTTATATTTTTTTAGACGTCTCTAGATAAAAAAATCTGTTCATACATAGTCACGCATTTATCCCTTTTGGGGGTAGGCAGAGCGTAACACGCCTCGTAAAACCCGCCTTCGCCACGTCTGACAAAAGTTAAGGGCAATTTTACATTATGATGTGTATCAACTAGTAAAGTAACTCTCGAATTTCTTTTGCTCACTTCTACAGCATGCCCGGAGGGAAGGGCAGCTAGAATGTTCTATGTTTTTCTATCGCTTCTAGTCTAACATGGAACAATGTCTTTTCCACCAAATAAAAAGCGGATTTTCTTATTAAAAAACAGGGCTTCCTTACCAGGGACCTTTTATTTTAACCCTTAACCTGACCTTTTACCTTTAAATTGGGTACTCTGCTAATTTAATTGTAGTTCTAACCTCAAAACCCCCAGTCAATCACAAGTGAGTTTAAACTTTTTTTCACTGACTTCTGACTATACTGGTTGTAAAATGTTTTTTTTTTAAACCTATGTTCTGCTAATGGTACCTACAAAACAAACTTCCCAAAGCATTATTTTTAACTCGAAAATTATATTACCTTCTCCATACAAAAATGCTCCCTTTATCTACAATGTTGTATTTTTTTTTGTACTTTGGCAAAGTAAACATGTGGTTTAAAGGAACGCAGTATTTTTTAACACCCTGTATGAACTATTGTAGTATCTACCTATAGCCTTGATTAGAGCTGACTAGACAGGGGTGATTCAATAGTAAGTGTTATGCTAATACTGAGAATAGGGTCAAGTTTCTAGACGGAGAATGCTAAGTACCTTACTATACTATTATACACGAGTGTAAAAAAGTTTCTTCCATGCTGGACTGGGAGAGAGAGAAAAACATAGAATGTGCCAGTTGCATTTCTTCCCGTGCATGCTGTATAAACTAGCTAAGGGATTGGAGGGCTTAGGCGGACAACCTGTCACTATAGCAAAAAAGTACTGTGTTTCTTTAAACCACATGTTCTACTACTAATAATACTTACTAATAATAATTATTATACTAATAAATAATAACAAGCAACTTTCGCAAAGCACATATTGTAATAAAATTTTGCCTTTATAAAAATTTGCAGGTGAGGATAGCATCTTTGTATGAAAAAGGCAATTTTGTTCCGAAATTCTTTCTTTTTTCTTTTTTGTGTATTGGGAAAGTTAATTGGTAGCATCAGTAGAATAATATTCTACATTTTATATGGTTTAAAGCAAAGCAGTGCTTTTTTAACACCCTGTATTACGTTTCACTCCTATTAGAAAGAGAAAAGTATCATTATGAATGCTTCTTAGGAGAAGACTCTTCGATATGTACAGTTAACAACACCTTTAGGGTAACAGGGCTGCTCGAAAGCAATGGAGTTTTTTCACGTGTTTATATACATATTTAGATACAATTTAATATACTTGTACAGTTAGTTACTTCCATGCTGGACTGGGAGATATAGAGAAAAACATAGCATGTTCCAGCTGCCCTTCCTCCCGGGCATGCTGTAGAAGTCAGCAAAAGGGACTCGAGGGTTACAGTGTATTGGAATTTGGGCGATGGGCTGACAACCTGTCACTATAGCAATACATATTTCAATCTAAAATTGCCCTCAATTTTTGTCAGACGTGGCGAAAGCGCCTTTCACGAGGCGTTTAACGCTCTGCCTACCCTGTAAGGGATGGAGACGTGACATTATGTATGTTATTATGTATGTATGTACGTACAGTTAAATAACCTGCACAACTAAAATTGTACACGCCTTATCTGCCTCACTTATGCACTCTCACTACCGTAGAGATTATCTTCACTACTGGAAGAGATTTCTTTTTAGAGATAAGCTGTACCTGTTGTGCTATTGTTTTTTTTTATGTTTGTGTCGTCTGTATGATCATGTGTGCAATAAACTGTTAAATAAATTAAAAAAAACATGAAAAAGCATAAATAATTTCCCCAGAAATCTTCAACTGTTTAGAGCGGCTTTGTTACTCTAAAGGTGTTGTTGACTGTACTGTTTCTCTCACGATACATCTACAAGTGCATATGATGCATATCTCGTGATAGGTTAAGAGAATCAAAGATCTATCATCAATTTATTTAGTTACTACGTGTAACGCATGTTTTTAAATTTATAATAAAAACTATTTTAAATCGTTTTAAAACATTTGAATAACCGAAGGAAATCACCGGATGGAAATAATTTAATACGTATTTATCAATATTGTTGAGAAAAATCCTTCCATGCTGGCCTGGGAGCGAGAGAAAAACATAAAATGTGCCAGGTACATTTCCTGCCGAGCATGCTGTAAAAACCAGCTAAGGGATCCGAGGGCTTCAGTATATTGTAATTAAGGCGATGGGCCTACAACCTGTCACTACAGCAATATATCTACAAATCAATCCTAAATAACCCTCGAAACTTTGTCAGACGAGGCGGAACGATCTTTGTTTAGGTCTTTTACGCTCTGCCTACCCAATTAGGGATGAAGCGTGATTATATGTATGTATGTATCAATGTTGATAAGAAAAAAGTGTTTAGTTTAATAGGAACGACGCATTTCTTTATGAAGGCCTTAGTAGGCTTCTGTCTAGTCTAGAGCATACTATTACATGAAATACGGTTTTGCACTGCTGCGTATTCGTATCCGTATCCGTGAAAAATTAATTTGAATAAAATACTTAAAAAAAAAATGGAAGCTGTCAAAAATTTTTGCGCCAATCCATACAATTTTTTCCCGGATACGAACCGAATACGGAGCAGTGCAAAACCGCCCTTAAAGTAGTTCACACTAGTGTTGATTCTAAAATACTCGCGGAGAAACGTAATTAGTATGTTCGACACTGCGAGTTTTCCGTACAAACTGGGAGTACGTAGTCGCGGGCACAGCTAGTACTTAATAATGATCTAGGATACTCATCATAATCTTCTTAGCCTGATCCCGCATCTCACGGGGTTGGCTACCTTATCTAAGGGATTGACCGACGGTACTGGTTTTTACACAGAGCGACTGCCATCTTACCTCCGCAACCCAGAAGGGAAACCAGACCCAATCCTAGATTAGGTCATAGTTTTCAAGCCGCCAATGTTTAGCACTGGCCTCTGACATGGCTTAACGACCAATATCTACGGTATTTAACGATATTAACCGGGACCAACGGCTTAGCGTTCCTACGGAAGCACGGAAAAAGCACCGAATAAACGTACATATAAAATTCGAAAACCGAAAAACACATTAGTACGTCTAGGGTGGGATTCGAACCTCGACCTCCCGCTCAGGAGGCAGCGGCCCTATCCACTACACCATCGGGCTCCTCAACATTATTTAGGAAAATATGTATGGGCACAATATAAGTGTGAAAATATAGGCACATATATGAAAAAATACTATTTTATAAAAAATAAAAATAATTTTACCGGGTGTAAGGGACCCGCAATCTGATAAGGTTGCTGAGTCAACGATACTGAACAACATTCACCAGGAAATTCATTCAGTAGACGAAAAAAAAATTCTTTTACATACAAAATGACCACCTCAATCAGACATTTTGTATGGGAAAGCATTTTTTTTAAATTCTTGACAGAATTTTCTGGTGATAGTTGTGCAGCTTCGTCGACTGAGTCACCCCTATCAGTTTGCGGGACGCTGTCCCTTACACCTCCTATACGTATAGTATACCTTTTCATACGCATTTTAATATGGGTATAAGTCTCATGTGACATAATTAAGTAATTTTGAAATAGGATCATAATACTATGTGATAAAATCTTACGAGCCGTCAGTTAGCATTGACCTAGACTAGACAGCTGCAATAGACTAGAACTAAACACTACCGACTGCTAAGCCACACGTTGCATATGCTGACGACATCATGACTGCGTTTAATTAAAACGACGCAGCAAAAAACGATGTCATCAAATAGACAAAACATTTATTTTCAATATATTTTATAGCTTGGATGCGAGTCCTTTAAGCATAGTCTGAAGTTTGGGTATTATCTGGTCTGGTATTCTTTTATTTATTTTCCATTCGTTTTTTTGACTTCTCTATTTCTTTAATGTACCTAAAAATAAATATAAGATGTAAAAACAACTAAACAGTTCTTTCCAATATGTTTACATGTCACAAAAGTTCCATGCTGGACTAGGAGCGATAGAAAAATATAGAATGTGCCAGCTGCATTTCCTCCCGGGCATGCTGTAAAAACCAGCTAAGGGATCCGAGGGATTCTGTATATTGCAATTTAGGCGATAGGCTGTCGACCTGCCACTACAGCAATGTACCTACAAATCTTTCTTGAATAACCCTCAAAACTTTGTCAGACGTGGCGGAGTGACCTTTGTTTGGATCGTTGACGCTCTGCCTACTCCATTGGGGATAAAGTCGTGATTTATGTACGTATGTTATGTATGTATGTAACAAGTCTTATTTCTGTAGTTTAAATTTTACGTCTCGCTTTTCTTTCCTAAAATTAAGTTTTGTGTTACGGTTTATGGATAAGGCTATTTGAAACCTCAGGTTATATACAGGGTGTTAATTTAATTGCGTGCCATAGCTTAGGGGGTGTTACAGTAACGTAAAACAAGCATATATATATATATATATATATAAAAAAAGTTTATAATGTTTCCCAGAGTTGCGTCTGGCCAGAACGTCGACCAGTGATAGCGCGTGGGCTCAGTTGCAGCGGTGCGGCCAGACACAGCTCTAGGAATCATACTGAATATCGCGTTTTTTTATGGGTTATTTTTTTATATTACGTTACTGAAACACCCCCTAAGCTATGGCACGCAATTAAATTAACATCCTATATAACTCATAAGAAATCTAATGAATTTAAAATGTATTTGCTTCTGTCTGTAGTCTATTTGTATAGAAGTTAAAAATAGATTCCAGAGGTCGTTGAATGTCTAGGTCACCGCTTTGAGTTAGTTAATTACCTAAAAAGACAACCGTGTCATTTTCTTTAATTTGAATACATACATAAAATAAAATCACGCCTTTATCCCTTACGGGGTAGGCAGAACGTTAAACGACTCGTAAAAGTCGCCTTCGCCACGTCTGACAAAAATTGAGGGCAATTTTAGATTGAAAAGTGTATTGCTAGTGACAGGTTGTCAGCCCATCGCCTAAATTACAATACACTGTAACCCACGAGTCCTTTTTGCTGACTTCTACAGCATGCCCGGGAGGAAGGGCAGCTGGAACATTCTATGTTTAACTACCTCTCCCAGTCCAGCATGGAAGAATTTGAATACTCTTCATGTTAATTATTTAGGATCTTGCTAGTTCACAATTAGTACCTACTAGCGACCCGCGCCGGCTTCGCACGGAAATTATCAGTGTTTCTCTACTATATTATGCATGTATTATACATATAAACCTTCATCTTGAATCACTCTATCCATTAAAAGAAACCGCATCAAAATCCGTTGCGTAGTTTTAAAGATTTATGCATACATAGGGATATACGGACAGAGAAAGCGACTTTGTAGTGATATCTTAGGGGAAATAAAACATTGAAAATAAATCACGCCTCAAAAGTAAACAAAAAAAAGGTTTTAATTCAGTAATCTTCTAAATATTATTTCATTGTTAGATTAAAGTCATCATCTCCATCTCCCTTGCCTTATCCCGTATCTTACAAGGTCGGCTACCTAATCTAGGGGATTGAAGGAGGGTACTGGTTTTTCCACAGAGCGACTGCCATCTGACTTCCGCAACCCAGAAGGGAAATCAGACCCAATCCTAGATTTGGTCAGAGTTTTCAAGCCGCCAATGCTTAGCACTGGCCTCTGATATGGCTTAACAACTAATATCTACGGTATTAAACGATATTATCTGGGACCAACGGCTTAACGTGCCTTCCGAAGCAACGAATAAACGTACATATGAAATTTGAAAACCGAAATACACATTAGTACGTGGTGGGATTCGAACCACGACAGGAGGCAGCAGCCCTATCCACTACACCATCGGGGTCTATCTCATTGTTAGATTAAAATATCATTGTCTATCATCGATTTCTAAAACGATGGGGTGACGAGTGATCAAAAGATATCCGATATAACTCATGATTTCTGTGAAACCGATTTATTAAAAAATTGTTCAAAGAGATTCCAAGAAAAGTCATAAATGGCCACCTAATGAAAGTTTTAATCATTTTTAAATCTGACGTAAGATATAAATCATATCGTATAATCGTATTTTTAATTATGCTGGTAAATTAGATGAATAGTTATTTAATTTATAATGGTTTACTTGTTTATCATTCAAAGTTGAAAAAATCTTACATACATATAATCACGCCTTAATCCCTAATGGGGTAGGCAGAGCGTAAACGACCTACACAAAGGCCTTTCCCCGCGTTTGACAAAGTCTTGAGAGCCATTCAAGAAAGATTTGTACGTATATTGCTGTAGTGACAGGTTGTCAGCCCATCGCCTAAATTACAATATACTGAAACCCTCAGATCCCTTAGCTGGTTTTACAGCATGCACAGTTTTTCTCTCACTCCCAGTCCAGCATGGAAGAAAAAAATCTTGTAAATAAATATGAGATTTTTTTTCGAGCTTCTGATGTATCCTCAATAATAAGACGTAGACTATTTTATGGATGAATACTGCCGCAAAACCAAACCTTGGTCAGAAATAGTCCGTCAGCTGTCCTACTCAGCCGACATTCTTGACCTAAATATCGTTAGCAAATATAATACAGTAAATGGTCATAAATATTGCACATAGACTTAGTTCAGCATTATCTCTGTCACATTTGCACAATGACTGGCAAACGTCACTGTCTCTTACTAAAGTATCAAAGTGCAATATTAACGGCCCCTTTCTGAATCATTGTAATGATGATTAAAACTCGCCAAGAAATGAGACAAATGAATGACTTGATTTTGTCGGTGCACGCTATGAAGTCTGGTCATGCAATAATGGGTCCTTGGTGGATTGGATAAAAGATTGCGAATCAGTTCAAAGAAATGTAATAGGGAACGTGCATATAACAATTTTCGGTATCTGATTATTTTTTTAAAATATCTTAAATTATGAAAAGGACAGTGAAAACAGAAATAAAATTGATCATAAATTCACCGAGATATATTATACAATTATAAAGATAGATTATGTATCTATCTCTTCGAAACCATAATTTATATGGAATTAGTATGGTGCTCCTGTCTTATGACGTCACATGACAGTTCGGACCTCTCTTTTTAACTAACCTCTTTAAGGCATTATAACTCGTAGACTAATGTCAATTTTGCAAAAATTCCTTCACATCTGTTCATTACATAACATATACATACATAAAATCACGCCTTTATCCCTTACGGGGTAGGCAGAGCGTCAAACTCCTCGTAAAAGGCGCTTTCGCCACGTCTGACAAAAATTGAGGGCAATTTTAGATTGTAATGTGTATTGCTATAGTGACAGGTTGTCAGCCCATCGCCTAAATTACAATACACTGTAACCCTCGAGTCCCTTTTGCTGACTTCTACAGCATGCCCGGGAGGAAGGGGAGCTGGAACATTCTATGTTTTTCTATCTCTCCCAGTCCAGCATGGAATAAATCATCTGTTCATTTATGGTGACAATAATTCTTTTTTTTTTTAAATGGCCTCACATCTCATGATTTGAGACGTATTAATTTTAAAAAGTCATGCATATTCCCTATTGTCAACAGACTTGATAATCAATTTGAGAACCAGGAGTCGTATTTTTGAACCGCTCGTATCTGAATTCGCATACGAAAATGCAACATTCGCATACGAAATCCCAAAATCACTTTTTTTGAATACTCATACGTATGCGACTCTGCAACGAGTGCTCTAAACCACTCGTTTTATTTTCTACTACTCAAAACCAAAAAGTAGTCTATGATCATGTCAGTGACACAGACAAACATTTGACAATTGTCACTTTAACTTTTTAATTTACTTGAATTTACGTTCCGTTTCTCTGCGCTTCATTTCCGGTTTTTCAAATCAACGATTTTTGTTACTGGTAGTGGTAGTATAGAAGGTGTATTTCTGCGTAAAACAAAAACAATTTATGGGATAAGACTTTATTGGCAACACAGATTTCTACTGCTTCAAAAATACGTAAAATCGTGTGCAATAGAATTTGATTTCGTACACGAATGATTTTCGTATGCGTATTTCAGTTCTCATACGAGCGGTTCAGAAATACGACTCCAGTTCAAAGAAATGAGGCTTTCATCTGATTCGACAGTCAATTTGAAAATCCGGTCAAAGATCCGTTCGTTAGTTTTCAACCGATTTGACAATCAAAAAACATACATAGTTCCTTGCAGGGTAGGCACAGCGTCAAAGACCCAATAACAACATTGTTTCTACGTCTAACATTTACAAGTCAGTGTAGATAAAAATAGATAAAAAAATTATCAATACTAATGCGATATACATAACCTAAAGGGAACCTAAGGGTTGTCTTTGTTCATTGAAGTCGAAACGAACACCTGGTAAAGATGTGTATCCACAGTTCATAAACAATACCTACCGGGGGTAAGGGACAGCATCCCACAAACTGATAGGAGTTGCTCAGTCAACGACACTAAACAACTTTCACCAGGAAAATCTTTCAGTAAGAGAATTATTGTTTATTTTCCATAAAAAATTGTCTGGTCGAGGTGGCCATTTTGTATGGAAAAGAAAAAAAAAACACTTACTGAAGGGTTGCCTAGTGAAATTTGTTCAGTGTCGTTGACTGAGCAACCCTATCAGTTAGTGGGATGCTGTCCCTTACACCCTGTTTATTTAGCAGTAGTCTGGTTACTCACTTTTCCTCTGGGGTTTCCTCAATCGTCAGCGGCGGTGCCAATGTATTCAAATCAGGCAGCTCGACTGCCATAGTGTCCATCGCCATTTTGCACTGTTTTTTAATCTGTACCACTAAGTTCTGAAGCTCATTGGATATCACTATTAAAAATTTAGAAGTAGTCGCTCTTCGACTTGAAAATCCACTCGCTAAGATGAAGAAGTCTGTAGTCTTTCACTGAAGGTAAACTTTCTTCGGAGAACGATATTTCGAATAAAACGTTTAAATAAAGTTCTCTGCCTTATATATTTGTTAGAAGTAAACAGTTTACATCTGGAAAATATAAATTTAGAGTTGCGAAGAACAAATAACATATTTCCGGGAGCGCATAAACATATCAGAGCTTTCGGAAATAGTGAAGTGCGTAGAATCGAATACGTGGGAACATTTTTCAGCAAACAGGTTGTTTACATGAGATTGAGGCTGGCGCCATGTTTAATTAATGTAGTGTAGTTTATTACAGTAATGTTTATAAAAATGCCTGAAATTGGAGGGTTTTGCATAACATACTCGGTATGTAGTATGAAATATTGAACGGAATAAATACAGTTGTTACTCATAAATAGGTAGTGATTAAAATAAGTTTCGGCTATTAGATATGACAACATAATTAAATAATAGTTTCAATGATTTAACTAATTTGACCAATTCATTTATTATTGAAATGTCTTTTTAAATAAGATATGAAACTTTGTTTACCTTTATTCTAAAACTTAGTTGCATATAGTAAAGGTTAAAATGTATTAGTTAAATATGTGTTTTAGTTTTGTAATGTATACAAATTTAATATTTTCTTCCATGCTGGACTGGGAGCGAGAGAAAAACATGGAATGTGCCAGCTGCATTTCCTCCCGGGCATTCTGTAAAATCCAGCTAAGGGATCCAAGGGTTTCTGTGTATTGCAATTTAGGCGATGGGCTGACAACCTGTCACAACAGCAATATACCTACAAATCTATCCTTAATAACCCTCAAAACTTTGTCAGACGTGGAGGAACGACCTTTGTGTAGGTCGTTTACGCTCTGACTACCCATTAGGGATAAATACGTGATTAATGTGTGTATGTACAATATCTAAAAATCTAAAATTGCCCTCAATTTTTGTCAGACGCGGCGAAAGCGCCTTTTACGAGGCGTTTAACGCTCTGCCTACCCCGAAAGGGATAAAGGCGTGATTTTATGTATGTATGTACAATATTAATAAGATAGGGATTACGTGAGACGACCCTCTACACTAAGTAAAGTGACCTTCTACTTGTTATCGATCTCTTTCAAAACTGTTACCATTAATTTTTCGTATTCCTTTAAAAACAGTATATCCTCCAAAAAACGTAGTTTCGTACGTTTCCATTGTTGATAAACAAAGCCCAGTATAATCTATGGAACTTCTCGTATCTTGGCTTGAGTCCAGTTTTACATTTACGTTCTCCGCACATACCCCAGGACACGTGGAAACCGTAAAAGATTCAAACGTGACCAAAACGTACATACAACGTAGACTATAGAAGTATTTTTTTACGAAGAAAAGTATGTTTTGTATAATCAAATGTACGCATGAGGCAATTTTAAAACGTGCTTAATTTATTATGAAAATTCAATTAAGTTCATTAAATAATTCTCTTCTACGGATTGATATTCGCTTTCGTTTAAGAAAAATAATAGGGGTACTTGTCAGACGTGGCGGAACGACCTTTGTTTAATAGTTTATGCCTACCCCATTAGGGATAAAGGCGTGATTATATATGTATGTATGTACTTGTGGTCAATAACTTTGCTTTAGAAAATGATGAAGACCTTTATCGACCTTCATAGCAAATCTAGTTAGATCTAGTTGCATCAACAACTCAAGTAAGACGAACATAATGTAGTTACGACAATGTTATCAGTGGATCTTCGCACGGAGGCATATCTTGTATGTACAGAACTACGCGGTTCAAAATGAACATAGCGGGGGCGCTACAGTGTAAGAAGTGTCAAATCAATGTCGAACCGTCATCTGATAACTGCCTCCGTGGTCTAACGGTCAGAGCCATGGGCTCACGATCCGGAGGTTTTGTGTTCGATTCCCAAGTTAATATTTGTCAATTCATCACTTTGTGAGATTTTCCCCAATTTAGTTAATTAATTTGGTTAATCACCTGACTGTCTGACAGAAAAAAAATAACCAGAGACCACGTTAAGCCGTCGGTCCTGGTCGCTGTCTTTGATAGTGGTCGTTACAAAAAGCTGTGTTATGGCAGTTTAAAAACTCGCGACACCAGGGTTCATCGGATTGTTCGACTCGACGACCCGCACGACAGAAGAAGAAGAATGTTAAATCTCAAGATGGCGGCGTTACTTCATATTTATCGCCGCGTGCATCTAAAGCCTTGTCACTGTATCTACGGTAGCAGAAGTCTTGTTTGATAAACAGGAAGAGATCTGTCTTAAATGTGTTTGTTAAGTGTATCACTTGTTTAGATCATAAAGGAATTAATTCTGTAAAATTAGGCGTAGTTTACATTCATCGCATGTAAGGACAGTCTTATCTAAAATTACAATGGAATCTATGAGCATAGTTTTTTTAAGATACTTTATGTGTCTTAAAATGGGCATTTATTATGTACTAGCGACCCGCCCCGGCTTCGCACGGAAATCATCAGTGTTTCTCTACTATATTATGCATGTATTATACATATAAACCTTCCTCTTGAATCACTATATTCAATAAACGAAACCACATCAAAATCAGGTTCGTAGTTTTAAAGATCTAAGCATACAAAGGGATATAGGGACAGAGAAAGCGACTTTGTTTTATACTATGTAGTGATAATTATCTACTATTCACTTGTTTGTTTAACGGAGGTGTTAGATCTCTACGTTTCGACTGTTTACAAGAGTCTTCTTCATGGAGAGTGAGTTGATTTATCAGTATGAATAACACTTATTCGTCATCACTACATAGTATAAAACAAAGTCGCTTTCTCTGTCCCTATATCCCTTTGTATGCTTAGATCTTCAAAACTACGCAACAGATTTTGATGCGGTTTCTTTTAATGGATATAGTGGTTCAAGACGAAGGTTTATATGTATAATACATACATAATATAGAAGAGAAACACTGTTAATTTCCGTGCGAAGCCGGGGCGGGTCGCTTGTTTAGTGATAAAATTTATTATGCAGTATGTATTTTCATTTGGCACAATTTATTTTATCCATCCTAAATGAATTGTTTATTAATTCAGGTTGTAACGGATTTAATTTTATTTTAGGTTGCTTGGTTTTTTTGTTAGTCCCAACACTTATGTATGGCAGTGAAAGTTGGGTATGGCAGAAAAGACATGAAAGTAGAATAAATGCGGTGTGAAACTGAGTGACAGAATAAGAAATAGCGTGATAAGGGAACGTTGTGGTGTGAAAGAGGATATAGTGACAGGTATAGAAAAAGGAATGCTGAAGTGGTTTGGTCATGTTGAGAGGATGGATGAAAAGAGATTAACCAAACAGATATACATGGCGAGTGTGAGTGGGAATGTTGGAAGGGGAAGACCTCGACGAACGTACCGCGATCAAATCGGGGACGTTCTAGGGAAAGGTCAGGTCAGGAGTACCCTAAACCGACGAGCGTGCATGAAAAGATTGATGAATGTAGATGAAGCGAAAGAAGTTTGCAAGGATCGTAGCAAATGGAAGGATGTGATCTCTGCCTACCCCTCCGGGAAAGAGGCGTGACGTTATGTATGTATGGTTTTTAGCAAAATTGCTATAGTCGGTTTTCAAATAGTTAAAGATATGTATACGTATACGTTCAGCCTACAACAAATTATATCTTCCTGCTAAAAGTATAATATTATCTTGTTATTTCCGGTGAGGTATAATATTATATACTTATTTGTATGACATTCATCATCATTAAACAATTTGTATGAGTAATGTCATAGTCAGGAGGTGCCTTGTAATTTTACTACGAAGTCCGTGGTGCAATATCTCAGACTTCATTGTAATTTGTAATAATATTTTGAAATCTTGTGAATCATACTGTAACAAAATAGTCAATGTTTATTTTCTGTAGAAGGTAGAACTGGAGAAACTGAACAATATTCAATTATTCTTCTTCTTCTTAGCGACTGGATTCTCGAGTCAAACGACCCGATGAACCGATGGTGTCAGAGTTTTCAAACCGCCTAGTAGCACAGCTATTAGGCCTTTGACGTGGTTTAAGTAACGACCTCTATCAAAGACAGAGACCGCGACTGACGGCTTAACGTGCATTGCGAACGGAATCCTTTTTCATATTCAGACAATCAGGTGATTCAGCCTGCAATGTCCGAAACAAACTGTAGAAAACCTCACCAAGTGATAGTTGATAAATATTTTTTTTGTGTTCCTCCCCCGGGAGTCGAACCCAGGTCCTCCGAATAGTAAGCCCATGGCTCTGACCACTAGACCATGTCGGCAGTAAATTCTTAATTTAAATAAATCTTATTATGAGTTGGTATAAGTATGTTTCGGTTTGCTACCGGTACTTAACCGATTCGATTCAAATTCAACATACGATAACATTAATTAAATAAAATTAATTATCTGTTGCTAATTAATAAAGTTATTTGCACACACGTTGTGCATATTTATCAGTAAATTGCGAGTCTACCCTAACCACCAATAAATTGTTTTGCAATTACATTAATTGAATTCAAATTCTCATTATTTTCATCTCTAGAATGGGCTCTATTCTAGATTTGCCGGCTAAAACTAAAATTAAAAAGCTATTTGTTACTTTCAGACTGGAAAGGGACAGGAGATCTATTTTCTCCGGTTTTTGATTTATAGGCGGTGGTTTTATGCGTTATCTTTCATTTTTATTCGCCCTCATGAAATGGTGGATAGAATTGACAGAAATACTGGGGAAACGTGCAAAAGCGGAGAAAGTGTAAAACCTTAGAATATAAATCGCCTGTCCTTTTTAAACTACTACTAAATACTTAGCAAGCTGCATACTTTGAAATGTTGGAAACAAATATTTGCTTATTTTAAATGTGATATTTACCCAATTATTACGCGCATATTAAACATTCAAAATATAATGTTTGAACAAGTGTTAACAAAAATTACTCACGATAAGCATTTTTAGCAATAAAAACAATCTAAATATTATTACATATACATACATATATATGATCGCGTCTGTATCCCTAATGGGGTACGCAGAGCATTAACGACCCAAACAAAGGTCGTTCCGCCACGTCTTAGAAGTTTTAAGGGTTGTATAAAATAGAACTGTATATTGCTGTAGTGACAGGTTGTCAATCCATCGCCTAAATTACAATATACTGAAACCTTCCAATCCCTTAGCTGGTTCTTACAGCATGCCCGTGAGGAGATGCAGCTGGCACATCCCATGTTGTCTTATCGCTCCCAGTCCAGCATGGCAGCAAATAGCATTATTTAATTGCAATTTTAGGTTTGAATGTCTAAAAGTGGATCTCGAAATTTTCCGAGATTTGCTCTCATTGAAATTAGGGTAAATACTCACTATTTTCTCAAATTGTTTATTATAAAGTCATAGTAATACAACAAACCTAAATAATAGCTATATTACATGCCTTTTCTGATAGATTAGTCGGGTTTGTTTATACATTTGAGTAATATTTTTTTACTTGTAGGTATTTGTATTGGCTTTTACCTTTATGCTACCCGTTGATAACATTTATTTTGGATTTTGATATTCCAAATATGTAATTCTTTGTTTACTGCTGTTTATGATAAACCAACGAACAAGGACCATGAATAAACCATTACTCATTGTATAATGTACCGTTTCGGGATATTATTGTTATTTTTAGAAAACCACATCGAACGCCGATAAGATCGTTAATGCTTTTCGGCACTTAAAGTAACATAACACCGGATTCGGTGCTGGTAATTGATATCAATAGAAACAATAAAACTGACACTTTCTATTGATCGTTTAAAAATTATCAGCTACCAAAGCTGCCAGCGTCAATCTCACTAACGAATTTGTAGACGAAATAGACACGAACACAGTCACTAGCAGTTCTACACGGTTATTTGGAAGGCAAGCAAGTTGTCTCGATCGATCGACGCGACGCGTGCGTGTTGCGCAGAGCTCGCGGCGCGACTGGCTCTGGTCCTGTATTGGCATGCGCGAGACGCCCCCTCACGGCGCTGTTTACCCTATGCGAAGGGTATAAATTTCCATGCTGGACTGGGAGTAGGGATGCGAAATTACTTAATTTTACCGAATCCACCGGTATTTTACGGTCATTTATATAAATTACAGTAAAATTCCCGGTGACTTACGACGTTTTAACAGGAACTTTTATGAAGTGAAACTCAAAAAGATTCGAGAGTTACAGTGTATTTTAATTTTAGTTATGGGCTGACAACCTGTCACTATAGTGATATACATTTCAATCTAAAATTGCCATCAATATTTTTCAAGACTTGTTAGAAACGTCTTTTAATAACTATGCGTTTAACGCTCGGCCTACCCTATTAGGGATAAAGGCATGGCTTGTCATGTATGGTTGTCTGAAAACACACTGCTGCTGCCGCATTTTTCTAGTAGTCGTGTAGTATTTTTGAAACCAATCTTACCGTAATTTACAGTATTTTACGGTATATTTAGTTGTTTACCGTATTTTGCCGGGGTAATTTTACCGCTTTACATCCCTAACTGGGAGTCATAGAAAAACATAGAATGTTCTAGCTGCCCTTCCTCTCAGGCATGCTGTAGAAGTCAGCAATACGGATTCGAGGGTCGCAGTGTATTGTAATTTAAGAGATGGGCTGATAACCTGTCACTATAGCGATACAAATTACAATACAAAATTGCCCTCAATGTTTGTCACACGTAAAAGCTTTCACTAAGCGTTTTACGCTCTGCCTACCCCGTCAGGGATAAAGGCGTGAATTTATGTATGTATGTATTTATTTCCTCCAAAGGTGGAGGCGGTATTGCCATCCATTTTCAGCACTACAGTCAATACGGGGTGACAAAAAAAAATGCAGACCAAACTTTACGGTACGAACCCACCCATGAATCTGAAAAACTTTTCTCAAGGAACATAGGTAAAAATATGAAAAAGAGACCCTCCTATAAACGATTCTAGGTGGTCTAGTGTCCTTGTTTATGGAAGGGCAATTTTTCATATTTCGAACGTTCCTTTCCTTAGGAAGAGTTGTTCAGTTTCATGGGTTTATACCATAGACTACAGTATCGTCAACGTTTTTTTTATTCAAATTTAATGCAACGCGAAAATGCCTCCGCCACGCCTACGAAAACGTAATATTTTCAGTTTAGAGCAGATCAAACTGGTTTTAGGCATTTAAAATAGTAGGTTTCTTCCATGCTGGAATTTGTGGGAGCGAAAGAAAAACATAGAATGTGCCAGCTACATTTCCTCCTGCGCATGCTGTAAAAACCAGCTAAGGGATCCGCGGGTTTTTGTATATTGCAATTTAGGCGATAGGCTGACAACCTGTCACTTCAGCAATATATCTACAAATCTATCTTAAATAACCCTCAAAACTTTGTCACACGTGGCGGAGCGAGGTCTTTTTAGTTCATTTACGCTCTGTCTACCCCATTAGGGATAAAGGATTGATTATATGTGATTATATGTATGTAAATTGTAGGTGCTCAACCATAGCACTGATTTGTACATAACACTTCATGGCTTCATTGTAATTTTAATGTTAGCTGTAAAAAAATATCATAAAAACGTATGTTTATTTCCTTTTCACAATGTAATTTTTACCTAAAGCCAGTTATTGCTATTTTTGTACATTATTTTTCGAAGTTTTTCGGGAGAGTATACAGATAGCTTGGCAACCCAGTTGAGGCATAAAGTGCAGTGAAAACCAGTGTTACGTGTTGATCAATCAACTGTCAACTTTTAAATATGAAAAACGGACTGTTATGATTTCGGCTCAAGGACTTGTTTCCATGCCAAGACTTTTTTAAAAAAGTTTTTAACTACTCAGAAGCAACCCCATCGACTAACGCCCACGCGTTCAGGATTTTTCTCCCAACTAGTCGACCAACTTATCGTCACAGTTGATTATTTGACGGATTTTCTACCAAATTATTGGAACAAATAGCTACGAAGTTGCATTAGTCGTCTCCTAAGGGTGGTTTTGCATTGCTCCGTATTCGGTTCGTATTCAAATCGTGTTCGTAAAATTTCCATACAAAACGGACATGGATGGGTGCGCAAGCTGTCATACATTCACTTGGAAGTTCAATTCGGATCAGAAAATATTCGGTTACGGATTCGGGCCGGTGCAAAATAACGGCCAAAGATTGCTACGCCGTAGCGACATCGTAGCAGGTATCTACGGTATTTGTAAAAACGAAATAAAAAAAAAGGTAGACCTCAGCTACGATGGCGCTACGGCGTAGCAATTTATGACCTTACAATACAATATAATAAATATACTTTATTACACAAAAACACAGAAATTACAAATGACAAACAGAAAAGTAGTACAATTGGCGGCCTTATTGATAATGTAGCAATATCTTCCAGGCAACTAGCCGGTAGGAAACAGAGGAATGAAATAAATTGACGCGGGTCAGTGCAACAAAATATAAAATAAATTAAATATATATATATTCCAGATACTTCCATACTGGCCTGGAAGCTAGAGAAAAACATAGAATGTGCCGGCTGTTTTTCCTCCCGGGCATGCTGTTAAAACCAGCAAAGGGATCTGAGGGTATATATTGTAATTTATGGGCTGACATCCTGCACTACGGAAATATACCTATAAATCTATCTTAAACAACTCTCAAAACTTTGTCATACGTGGCGGAACGACCTTTGTTTAGGTTGTTTACGCTCTGCCTTCCCCATTAGGGATAAAGTCGTGATTGTATATATGTATGTATATATACTCCAGTATACAATAAGTACACAAACCTTTAGTATTAGAAAACAACTAAAATAAATTATTGTTTTTATCCCCCCAAAACTAGAACTTCACTCATTGCCCTATTTTCTGAAGGCCAGATTTAAGTGACCAGAGACAAGTGACCCTCGGAGAGATGGGAACTGGAGCAAAGAGGCTTGAGAGGCCCTTCCCTTGCTTTTTTTTTTTTTTTTTTTTTTTAATATATATAGGCGAGCATTTGTCCGCCATCTCACCTGGTGGAAAGTGACGATGCGGACTATGTTGAAACATACTCACCTATGTAGTGCCTATTCACTCTCGCCTTGAAAAGGCCCAGGTTATATTGTTCCGGAAACAGATCCGCCGGCAGGGAGTTCCACTCCTTAGCCGTTCGCATTAAGAATGTGGAAGCGAACCGCTTCGTGCGAATTTGTGGTATATCCACGACATAAGGGTGGAACCCCTGTCCACGCCTCGTGCTCCGGAGATGGAAAGGGGAGGGGGGTATAAGGTCATGAAGTGCTAACGCGCACTCCCCGAAATGTATCCTGTAAAATACCGACATGCACGCCACTCTGCGACGGTGCTCAAGGTTCTGTAGTTTTGCCTCAACCAGTGCTGAGTCTCCAATGAGCTTCTTAGCGCGTTTCTCGATTGAGTCTAAGGCAGCCAGCTGGTATTTAGCTGAACCGTCCCAAAGGTGGCAGCAGTACTCCATACACGATCGGACTTGAGCTGTGTACAACTGCAATAGCTGTCCCGGTGTGAAGTATTGCTACTCGAGATGCAAGCCTGAGTTCACCTATTTCGAAGAAAGTCAAATACCGGGAGTAAAAAATTTAGCTGATAATTTTGATTCTACCCATGAAACTGAACTTTACCACCAGCCATCTCCCTATCCTTATTCCGTATCTCACGGGGTCGGCTACCTAATCTAGGGGATTGAACGAGGATACTGGTTTTTACACAGAGCGACTGCCAGCTGACCTCCGCAACCCAGAAGGGAAACCAGACCCAATCCTAGATTAGGTCAGAGTTTTCAAGCCGCCAATGCTCTGGCATGGCTTAACGACTAATATCTACGGTATTAAACGATATTAACCGGGACCAACGGCTTAACGTGCCTTCCAAAACGCCGAATAAACGTACATATGATATTTGAAAAGCGAAAAACACATTCTACGTGGTGGGATTCGATCCACCTCTCGCTCGGGAGGCAGCGGCCCTATCCACTACACCATCGGGCTCAAACTGAACTTTCCCCAAGGAATATAAAAATATATTTGGCCCTCCCATAATAATTTACTAAAGCCGCTTATACCATTTGTATTGTAGGGCATTTTTTTTCGTATTTCAACATATGTTCCTTGGGGAAAGTTGTTCAGTTTCATGGGTAGAATCACACCCTAAAATAACGTCAGCATTTTTTTTACTACCAGTATACGAGGTGTAAGGGACAGCTTCCGGGGAAATGAAAGGGGTTGCTGAGTCAACGAAACTGACAAGCCTTCAGAAAGAAATTCTGCCAGAAAATGAAAAGAAAATGATTGAGGTGGTGATTTTGTTTCCCACATATAAGGAAAGTATTTTATTCCATTTACCAAAAATAAGATAAAACTGTGTTGATGTTGTTCAGTTTTCTTGACTCAGCAAGTCCTTTCAGTGTGCGGTAAGCTGTCCCTTACACCCGGTATAAGAAGCATGGACCTAAACACAAAAGAAGTCAGTTTGACGTGTCCCACTTCTAGAACACATTTTCTTTTGACGGGAGACTGCCATTGTGTGCGAGAAACGTCCGGACGCCGGGCGGGATGCATGTAGAGCGTGAATGATGTTTAAATTGAAAGTTAGAGTTAGGTGTGGCACTTTATATTTTTCACTTAAATTAAAGTACCTACCCTCATCATCTTCCTAGCCTTATCCCGTATCCCACGGTACGGCTACCTAATCTCTAAGTAAATCTAGGTGGTTGAATTGAACAAGGGTTTTACACAGAGCGACTGCCATCTGACTTCCGCAACCAAGAAAGGAAACCAGACCTATTCCTAAATTAGATCAGAGTTTTTAAGCCACCCATGCTTAGCACTGGCTTCTGACACTTAACGACTAATATCTACGGTATTAAACGATTTTAACTGGGACCAACGCCTTAACGTGCCTTCCGAAACACGGATAAACGCCGAATAAACGTGCATATGAAATTCGAAAACCAAAAACACATTGCTACTACCACAACTTCCTGCAAGGGAGGCAGCGGATCCACTACACCATCGGGCTCTTCCACTGCTTCATCAGATAAATAGTAAAAAAATCTATCTCCGTGGTGTAGTGGTCTGAGCCTTGGTATTTCGATCCCGTAGGTCCCGATGGGGGACATCGACTTGGTGTTCGTGTTTTTAGTTTGGTTAGGACATATCACTCTTGTTTTCCAAAAAATAAGATGATCCGTGCCGTTGGATGGGCGTGTAAATAGGCTGTCTTGCGCCTGTTTCTTTCTGGTTTATTTGCTTATTTAATTTTTTCCACTGGAGGTCAGTTAACCCACCTCCAGGGGGATTTTATTGATTAAACAACTGTGTAATTTTGGTTTCTATACGAGGTGTAAGGGACAACTTCCCGCAGTCTGACATAATATTCTTTATTGTTTTAAAAATGATAGATATGATGATAGGGGTTGCTCTGTTAACAAAACTAAACAACTATCAGCGTATGGTTTTTTCTTTCAGAATATATTTTTTCATACAAATTGTCTGATCTAGGTGTTCATTTTGTAATCTTTTTTTTGTCTCCTGAAATAATTTCCTGGTGATAGTTGTCCAGTTTCGTTGACTGAGCAACCCCTATCAGATTGCGAGACGATTTTCTTTACACCGGGTATTAACATGTTTTAAAAAGCATTAACGACAAAATTAAAAATAATTCACTCCAAAAAAATTCTTGATGCAACCCTAAAGAACTGGGTTGCAGCTGTCCTCGAGTCAGCTAATTAAAAACGTCCCTACTGACTCCCCCTTTTAATTAGCACACTTAAACGCTTTCCCATGAAAGGAAATAGGCTCCTTTGATGCAACCTGCTTTGTTAGCTAAAAAGGAAATATGTTTCTTTCGCTGTCGATTTGAAGTTGATCCGGACATTGGTTCTAATCTCACGGGAAGAAAACAGAGTTGATGTTTGTCAGTTTATCACTTTGTGAGATTTTCTCCTGTTTGGTTAGAACAATGCAGGCTGTATTATTTGACTGACTGTGATAAAAAGTGCTCTCTGATTCGAAGAACACGTTAATTCATCGGTTCCGGTTACTGTATTTGATAGTGGTCGTTAAATAAACTATGTCAGAGACAATAGAAACAAAAATCCTCTTTATGCGAAGAAGTTTATCAGCTTTATTTATCAAACTATTTATATATTAATCTTTTTGTGGAAATGGTGCCTAAAATAACTTTTATAGCAATTATTAGGTATTAACTAGGTACTTGAGAATGTTAATACGAAGGTGTCAAAATGGTTTCCGGTATCAAAATTTATCTGCATCCAATATTTGAACAGTAGTCATTATTTCATCTCATTCGTTACAACATCTGCAGTGTTCTAAATAAAACAAATAAACATTAAGCCTCTAAGAGTGACAAATCTGGGTTGTAATGTAATGCTGTGTTTTTATGACGTTTTTGGGCTCGTTCTATTTGTTCAAAGATAAAAAGTAAAGACATTAACGATGGGTAGAGGTATAATATTTGATATTACTGTGATGTTACATTGTATTGAATACTAGCTTTCTGCGCCGCAGTTTCATTCACTGCTTAATGAATTGTCCCGTAGGAATCATATATTTTATTATTAAAAGTAGCCTATTTTACTCAAAGTGAACATAGCTTTTGATTTTTTGAAATCAGTCCATTCGTTTTTGAGTTTATTTGGTACAAAAATACATACACACACAAAAATACAAATCTTTCATCGTTATAATATTAGTAAAGTAGTATATACAGTGCGTAATAAAATTGCTGGCCATATTTTAGCGTGTGATTCTACTCATGAAACTGAACAACTTTCCCTAAGGAACATAGGTAGAAATATGAAAAAAAAATGGCCTTCTAATACAAATGGTGTCAACGGCTCAAGTCAATTTATATGGGACGGCAATTTTTTTATTCATATTACGACCTATGATCCTTCGGGAAAATTGTTCAGTTTCATGGATAGAATTACATCCTCGAATCATCATCATCTCCCTACCCTTATCCCGTATTTTTGACAGGAATCACATCCTAGAATATGGTCACCATTTTTTTTAACTCCCGTTAGATAATAATCATCCGCGTACATACACTATTACACGAAATTTTCATTTATTCTTTGTTTTACTGTGCATCATATTTTTATCGTTAAAATTCCTCGCATGAAACTGTCAGGAGAAAGATAACGCTGTTGGTTGTTCGCATCTACTACATTTCTCCCTCTGACAAGTGACAGTTTTCTGACATGTTTGTTCAAAGCCCGGCCGCCTGACAGTCTGACATATGGAAAACAAAGCCCGAAGCTTGAAGCGAGAGGAAATTATACCATGTATATGTGAAGTGATGAGACTGTGTGTGTATGTATACAGGATGTAATAGAATTAATCTTCCATGCTGAACTGGGAGCGAGAGCAAAACATAGAATGCGCAAGCTGCATTTCCTCCCGGGCATGCTGTAAAAACCAGCTAAGGGATCCGAGGGTTTCAGTATATTGCAATTTAGACGATGGGCTGACAACCTGTAACTTCAGCAATATACCTACAAATCTATCTTAAATAACCCTCAAAACTTTGTCAGACGTGGCGAAACGACCTTTGTTGAGGTCGTTTACGATGTACCTACCCCATTAGGGATAAAGGCGTGATTATATGTATGTATGAGAATTAATACGCCATGAATAAGCTACTTTCCTACAAGACAAATTTTGTAGCAACGTCATAATGATAATAACCGTAAATTGGCTGAAATCAGATAGTGCCTCTGTTTTTTTTACTGCTTGCTTAGTTTTGTTTTGAAAGATCTACTTCAGTTTACTTTTCTCGTTCAGTTGCGTATAAGAAATTTACTTTTTAATTAGCAACCTTTCCTCACAATATTTATGTAATTTTTTTGGCTAATCTTTAGTGTATGTATTTATTTTTCGTCTTTTATTGGAAATCTCTTTCAGTTGCATGAGCATAACACACCTTTAAAATAAATATTTGCATTTTTTTCTCAATATACTCGTACACCCTGTGTGCTGATGGCGATATTATCAGTATAACACGTATTCCGTTTGTATGGAATGATTGGGTTTGATTTTCAAACTTTGCTGCGAAGTTTTGACAGGTGGTTGTGTCGAAGTTAACACGTGATTTCAATAAAGGTTTCATGTTTTCTATGTTAGAAGACACATTTATAGACGTTGTATATAATGTTATGTTTAAACGACTATTGAACAGTGATTCTATTTATTTCAAGAAAAACATACATATATTCACGCCTTTATCCCTAATGGGGTAGGCAGAGCGGAAACGACCTAAATAAAGGTCGTTTCGCCACGTCTGACAAAGTTTTGAGGGTTATTTAAGATAGATTTGTAGGTATATTGCTGAAGTGACAGGTTGTCAGCCCATCGCCTAAATTACAATATACTGAAACCCTCAGATCCCTTAGCTGGTTTTTACAGCATACCCGGGAGGAATTGCAGCTGGCACATTCTATGTTTTTCTCTCGCTCCCAGGCCAGCACGGAAGGGTGTTTCAAGAAAAAACATAATAAAAACAGGACCTTAAAACAAAGACACAACTGTCACTGGTTTTGTCTATGAAGAAATGTTTAAAAGCGGACTTACTGTGATAAGTGATAATTTATAATGATACGTGTACCTATATGATAAATCGTAAACAAAATCGTATCTATAACTTGGTCTTCCAGTTGACGAAGCCTTAAGTTTCAGCTTATTACGATTTAGACGACGAGGGGCTACCCTTTTCTAAAAATTTGGAAAAGGCCTTTTGAATTGTCTCTGGTTTAAACGCTTTAACCATTTATGAAACAGAAAATAAACTTTTAGAGTGATAAAAGATCGCAGTGATGAATTGCCAATTAGCTTTGGGGTTCCACAGGGAAGATTCCTGGGTCCAGCTTTACTTCTCGAAGTCGGCGTATTGAAAATGATTTGAAGTAAAATAAAATAGCACTCTCGTACAATATTGACTTAGCTGTCGTTCACACATCATCAGCCACAACAGTCTACTGCTGGACATGGGCTTCACAATGGAAATATCTTTTATTTTATGTAATTATCTACTTTAGTATTTTTTTTGCAAGTAGTCATTACATTTTTGACATGAGCTCCGCCTCTCCGTCAAATAAATTAATTCTCTTGACATACTTATTTGAAACAGCCGTAGACAGTTTTTTTTTATAAATAGGATAACTAACTTGTATGAATAAATTGTAAGTATAATTTTTAAATTTAGCACATTTTTTGGTAAGGGTTCAAAGTCCAAATTGTACAAAGTCTCCGTGAACGGTGTCAGATATGATATTTCATTTATTTGAAAGGCCATGGCCAACTGAGAAAATCGTTCCGTAGAACGTATTTATATTATAATAATTTCTTATTGTAACATGTTATTTTTTTTATTTATCTGGTTGAAAGTTTTGACTTTGAAAGGGAGTTAGTTAATCGCTGCTTCTTTTCTTATAGATTTTAGGCAAACATGCAAGAAATCGTTGCTAAAACCACTTTAAGACAATAAAAAAATTATATAGATATAAATTAATAATCATATTTTATGTAATGGTTAGATTGAGAAGGCGTTGAAATGTTTTCGTGCTAGAGGAACATGATAATAACAAAACTAGCTTTCCACCCTGCGGTTTCACCCGCAGCTAATAAAGTTTTCCCCGTGGCAATGTCTTTTTTACGCGGTAGTAACTGGCCATTAGTATAAATTTCATATGTACGTTTATTCGGCGCTTTTTCCGTGCTTCGGAAGGCACGTTAAGCCGTTGGTCCCGGCTAATATCGTTTAATACCGTAGATATTTGTCGTTAAGCCATATCAGAGGCCAGTGCTAAGCATTGGCGGCTTGAAAAACTCTGACCTAATCTAGGATTGGGTCTGGTTTCCTTCTGGGTTGCGGAGGTCAGATGGAAGTCGCTCTGTATAAAAACCAGTACCCTCGTTCAATCCCCTAAATTAGAAAGCCAACCCCGTGAGATACGGGATAAGGCTAGGGAGATGATGATATCATTAGTATAAATTAAACAAAATACATACATACATACTATCACGCCTGTATCCCTAATGGGGTAGGCAGAGCTTGAACAACCCAAACAAATGTCGTTCCGCCACGTCTGACAAGTTTTGAGGGTTGTTTAAGATAGAACTGGATATTGCTGTAGTGACAGGTTGTCAGCCCATCGCCTAAATTACAATATACCCTCGAATCCCTTAGCTGGTTTGTACAGCATGCCCGGGAGGAGATGCAGCTGGTATATTCTACGTTATTGTGTCGCTCCCAGTCCAGCATGGAAGCAAAATAATTAATAGTAAAGAGGCCTGATAGTTGTGCTACTAGGCGGTTTAAAAACTCTGACACCAGGGTTCATCGGGTCCATAGACTCGATACCCACTCGACAGAAGAAGACAAAATAATTTCATTTAATCCTTTATTTTCGATTTCCCTTATGGTTGAATAATCCAAAAAACGCTGGTACAGGTGTCCATTTTTTTAATTCAAGAGCCTAATCATAAAATTGACGGAATTTCCATACAAAATTCCATCCCCCATTTAACCCCTTTAGGGATCGTAAATCCAGAAACGCCGATGGACAACGTGTCTTTTAACTTTAATTCATAGCCTAATTACAAAATTGGTAGGTCTTAACTTCAAAATTGTCTGATTTCCGTACAAACTTCCATCCTTTTTTGAGGTAGATTGTCCAAAAACGCTGATATACGTATCCGTTATATTATTATCATTGGCCTTTAATTAAAATTACTAACTTCAATTGCCATCTCCTCTTTAATTCCCTTAGTGGTGGAATAAATCTAAAAACGCGTATACATGTGTCCATTAATCTTTATTCATTAGCTTATACACAAAATTGGAAGATCCTTCCTTCAAAATTGATGAAATTTCATACAAACGTCACTCCCTCTTTTTACACTTTTAGGGTTTTTACCAAATTTCATAGTTTTAGCTTTAGTAATTCAGGCTCTGTGTTAATGAACTAGTCAGATCGAAACGATTTTATAAGTAAAGATTTTTTATTGATATCCAAACCTTCGTGAGAATCACAAGGCAGAATGATTGATTTTAAATTACAAATTTTGAGAATATCATTTTTATGTACAAGAATAAATTATCTATGGGTGCCAACAATTTTGAAACTAGTGAGTAACAAAATCTTTCCGGTTGTGGAGTCAATAGACAGAAGGCAAAATTTTATGGAACTGGCACAGCAACATAATCAGTTTGCTGAAGAGTATCACTTGACAACTGAAGACGGATACATCCTCACTCTACACCACATCACCGGAAAAGGACCGCCTATATTGTTGCAGCATGGTTCCCTTGACAGCTCTGGTTCCTATCTAGTAAGAGGAAACACATCTTTGGCAGTAGTTTTGGCGGAAGCTGGATATGACGTTTGGCTCGGAAATGCAAGAGGTAACAGGTACTCTCGGCGACACGTTACTTTGAATCCAGATGTGCACAAACAATTTTGGTGCTTTTCTTTTCATGAATTTGGTTACTACGACCTGTCAACCATGATAGATTTTATATTGGAGAAAACTGGTTACGCGCAGCTGAGTGCGGTAGCTCATTCGCAAGGAAACGCTGCTTTTTATGTACTTGGTGCTACTCGGCCGGAATACAACGCAAAAATAAAAGTACTTATGGCTCTAGCTCCCATCGCCTTTCTAGACCACATGAAAGAACCGATGCCTACTTTAGTGGATCTCGCTCCGTTGATAAATGCCGTATGCATTATTTTGGGTGTGGAAGAAATTATGGGTTTCGATTCGGCTATAATTCAATTAGGAAAAATGTTGTGCAGAAAGATGCCAATTAGTAATGAACTTTGTGACCGAGGAATCCTCCGTATCTTCCTTTACGTGGTAGGTAACGACCCAAACGAGGTCGATGATGAATTTCTAGATTTGGTTACGGGGCACTTCCCAGCAGGAATTTCTAGAATGAATATCCTACATCTGGCACATATGTCTAAAGAACGTCGGTTTCAGCAATTTAATAATAGTACAGCCAAAAATCTTGATTTGTACGGATCCAAGCGTCCTCCGGTTTATGATTTGAGTAAAGTAACCATGAAGGTTGAGTTGATTGTTGCTAAGAATGATAAAATAGCGACTGCGGATGATGTGCGACTATTGGAAAGTAAACTACCCAATTCTAAAATGATGATTATAAGGTACAGCACAATGAACCACATGGATTTTATTTGGGGCAAACATATGTACGAATATTTGTTTCCAATTCTATTAGAAATTTTAAGGGATTAAAGATATAATTTTTTTTTAAATTGAAATGAAACTCTATGACTTTGGTTGGAACATTATAATATACTTTTTATTTTTATTTGAAAAGAGTACAATATTGACTTGTCAGAGTGCTTGATTTTAATTTACAGATATTAATAATAATATTATTACCATGTTAGGAAATATGCCCCCTTGTGGTTCCACCGATAATAAAACTAATAAGTAATCAAACAGTTTTGGAGTACTCAAGTGACAGAAAGATGACTTTTATGGTACAGGGACAGAAATATACACAAATTAATGTTTTTTTTAACTTAGTAATAGGTTTGCTCTTGACTCTAGACATTAGATCAGGGATGACCGTGACAGAGTCGACGATGGAGCGAGCTCACCCAGAAGTTGCCTGTTATGGCACCGGCAATCTCACGCATCGACGATGATCGTCGATGTTAATGAATGTAGGTTATATTATTAAAATCTATAAGGTAAAATTTTCTTTTTATTTTGCACTATAACGCATTAATCGAGCTGATATAACAATAAAAAGCAAATATGTCTTAATTACCTCGTACATAAATAAAGTAATAAACTCATTATAAGTTTAGTTGTATTTTTGCGCGTTAAAGCGTTATTATTATGCTGGACTGGGAGCGATAGAATAACGTAGAATGTGCCAGCTGCATCTCCTCCCGGGCATGCTGTAAAAAACCAGCTAAGGGATTCGAGGATATATTGTAATTTAGGCGATGGGCTGACAACCTGTCACTACAGCAATATACAGTTCTTCTAAACAACCATCAAAACTTGTCAGACGTGGCGGAACGGCCTTTGTTTGGGTCGTTGACGCTCTGCCTACCTCATTAGGGTTAGGGATACAGGCGTGATAGTATGTATGTATGTATGTAAAGCGTTATTATGACATGTTTTACATGCATGACCCCTCGACGAGTTTGACATATAAATTTGAATTGTATAAATTGTTGCATAAATAATATAAATGACAGATAGGAAGAAAACCGTCTGTACAATATTAAATATTCTAAAAAAAAGCCGAGAACATTTTTATCTTAGCTTCTTTTTTCTTTATGAACATTTTTTTATTATGTAAGGGCCCGAGTTCCAATCCAATTTTGAAATGTCTTAGTAAAAAAATATTAAAAAATGGTGCTACATTGAATTATTGTAATATTATTTTTAATGCTTATGTAAATGTTATAGTAATAAGTCGATGTTTTGTTTAGTTAAGATGTTTCCGTATGACGTAGCAAATTCAAATAAGACGTCAAAATTGAATAAAGGAGCATGATAAAAATAAATTGTTATTTATTTTTGAACTTTTGTGACGAGCACAAGTCAAAATGCTTGATTTAAAATTACAACTGTTAATAACACTATTATTTTTATGTGAAAGAATATCTCCCATTTGGATATCACCAGTGTATAACCAAAACGTTTCTAAATACTCAAGTGACATAAGGTTGAGTTTTATGGAACTGGCTCAGAAGTATAAGCACCCAGCAGAAGAGTATCAATTAACAACAGAAGATGGATACATCATCACTCTACACCACATGCCCGGAAAAGGTCCGCCTGTATTCTTGCAACATGGTATCTTGGACAGCTCTGATACGTACTTGATAAGAGGAAAGACATCATTGGCAATCGTTTTGGCGGAAGCTGGATATGACGTTTGGCTCGGAAATGCAAGAGGTAACAAGTACTCTCGACAACACATTTCTTTGAATCCAGATGTGGATAAGCAATATTGGTACTTTTCTATGCACGAAATTGGTTACTACGATCTGCCAGCCATGATAGACTTTATATTGGAGAAAACTGGTCAGGCGCAGCTAAGTGCGGTTGGTCATTCGCAAGGAAATGCAGATTTTTATGTACTTGGTGCTACACGCCCGGAATACAATGCAAAAATAAAGGTAATGATAGCTTTAGCTCCTATTTGCTTCCTGAACCATTGGAAACAACCGTTTCCTACATTAGTCGAGCTCGCTCCAATGATTGATAATGTACTCCTGGCAATGGGTATGGAGGAACTTATGGCCTTTAATTCAACAATAGTTCAATTTGGAGCAATATTGTGCAGAAAAATACCAGTTAGTAACGCACTTTGTGGCCGAGAAGGCTTGTTTTACGTCTCAGGAACGGACTCAAACGAGGTCGATGCCGATTTTATGGAAGTTATTAATGGACACTTTCCAGCAGGCGTTTCCAGAACAAATGTTTTGCATTTCGTGCAAGTATCTGCAGCGAGGCGTTTTCAGCAATTCGATCACGGAACAGTAAAGAATCTTGAATTATATGGAACTAAATGTCCTCCGGATTATGATTTGAGTAAAGTAACAATGAACGTTGAGTTGCTAGTCGGTCAGAATGACAAAGTAGCAACTGTGACAGATGCGCAACTATTACAAAATAAACTGCCCAATGCAAAATTGACGATAATAAGGTATAGCACGATGAACCATATGGATTTTGTATGGGGTAAACATATGTACAAATATCTATTTCCACTTGTCTTGGGTATTTTAAAGGATCGATGCTGAAAGGCATACTTATACAGTTTTGTAATAATAATTATGTTTAAAATTATAAATAAAGGTTCAGAAGTTGTTTTAAGCTTGTTTAATCTTGTTTTTGTTTCTTCCAAAATAATCATGTAGTTCGCAGTCTGAGACGTGCTCCTGCCAAATGGAATGTGTCTTAAGTTTCCGATTAAAAGTTTGCTGGATGGAATTTGACGCAATGCTGAGCCAAATAGTTCTTGAGTGGCGGGCACGAAACGATACAGTGTAGGTAGGTAACACAAGGTGGATCTTAGAACTGGTGAAGGTTGCAGAAAGCTGCTAGATGCGGAAGGCGCTATTTGCAGATCGCGTGAGTCTCCTGACAGCAGGTATGAAAGGGACTTCTTTATAACTGTCGAAATATGTATGCGTTTGACACATTGTGTCAGGATGCTCAAGCTATGTGAAAAAGGGTATAGCTAGACTGATCATCGTGGAGACACTCAGGGTCCTTTGTCCGGGTGATGACGTCTACCGGTGAGACGACGACGGCTGAGGACAATGAGTTGTAGTTACTTACTGGTCACTCGTGCAGTCGATGCGTCGCCTCATGGGGTCGGGTCTCGGTGTGTGCGGCAGTAGCCGTTGTGTGTCAGGAGCTGCTGCGCGCGCGAAAGCTGCAGCTGCTTCTGCCGCCGCATCTTCATCGCATAGTGACGTGTCATCTTCCGCTGTTGGCAAAAATATATAACATATAGTCTTTGTCTGTCGTGTGACTATCAAGTCTATCGACCTGGTGTCAGAGTTTAAAAAACGCCTAATAGCACAGCTTATAGGCCTCTTACATGGTTTTGGTAAACGACTACTATCAAAAACAGCGACTGGGACCAACGGCTTGCGTTCCCTCCAAAGCCCAAAATCTTATTTCTTCCAGACAATCAGGTGATTCAGTCTGCATTGATCTAAGCAAACTGGGGAAAATCTCACAAAGTGATAAATTGACAAATACCAATTTTGTGTTCCCCCCTGGGAATCGAACCGAGGATTTTGAGCCTATGGCTTTGACCACTAGTTTAGGAGGCAATTATAGTATTGTTAGTATATAATCTAGTTTCATTTAAAGCGGTACCATATTCAAAACTAAATTCATAGTTTTATTAGTTTGAAATATGATATCCAAAATATTTATCAAAATAAGGTTTAAGCGTATCGGAAAATTGCATACTAATATCCGAAGTGGTCTTTGGTCTTTAATACAAAATACCGAGTCACTAGTCTGCGAATCTTTCAATACTAACAAACACATTCCATCATATTTGATATACGTACATCTCTATTGGGCTCGATTCTAGATTTTCCAGCTAAAACTAAAATTAAAATCTATTTGTCACCTTCAGACTAAAAATATTGGAAGAACAGGAGATCTGTTCTCTCCGGTTTTTGATTTAAAGTCGGTGGTTTTATGCGTTATCTGTATTTTTTATCCGCCATCATATGATATGACGGATAAAATTGAGAGACATACTGGAGAAACGAGCAAAACCGCGTCAAAATCTAAAGCACAAAGTGTAAAACCATAGAGTATAAATCACCTGTCCTTTTTCTATTTTATTATTTAGAAAGTGACAGAATTGACATACATATAGTCATGCATTTATCGTGAACTTCCTAAACAAAGGGCGTTCCGTCACGTCTGACAAAGTTTTGAGGGTTATTTAAGATAGATTTGTAGGTATATTGCTGTACTGACAGGTTGTCAGCCCATCGCCCAAATTGCAATATACTGAAACTCTCGGATCCCTTAGCTGATTTTTACAGCATGAATAGGAGGAAATGCAGCTGGCACATTCTATGTTTTTCTCTCGCTCTAAGTCCAGCATGGAAGAAAATAGATAGATTTTAATTTTAGTTTTATCTAGAATCGATCCCATTATCTGTTCTATTTTAGAATCGCTGTTATTTACACTCCTGCGCAACGTAATATCCGCAATGCGCCATGAATGGTGTGTTGTGTGTAGGGAAGGAAACAATTTTATCTGTACGTTATCAGAACCATTGTTAAACGTAGTAGAATTATTTACTTTAATATCTGCAGAATGAGTAATTACTTTTTATTTGTTTGTGAATAAAGGATGTAAGGCAGCGTCCCGCAAACTGATAGTTGCTCAGTCAAGGAAACTGAACAACTATCAACAGGATTTTTTTTCAGGGAATAAAAAACACAATCGTCGCCTTCCATGTCTCATCAAAGTGGTTATATTGTATAGGACAGTCGAAAAAAAATCATCTCCTTAAAGAATATCCTGGTGAAAGTTGTTCAGTTTCGTTGAGTAAGCAACCCCTACCAGTTTGCGGGACGCTGCCCCTAACACCCGGTATAGTTTGATTTACTATCTATTATATTTTATTTGATTCGTTGTCCGTTTTTTTTTTCTCCATGCTTGACTGGGAGTGAAAGAAAAACATAGAATGTGCTAGCTGCATTTCCTCCCGGGCAAACTGAAAAAACCAGCTAAGGGATCGGAGGGTTTCAGTATGTTGCAATTTAGGCGATGGGCTGACAACCTGTCACTACAGCGATATACCTACAGATCTATCTTTAATAACCCTCAAAACTTTGTCAGACGTGGCGGAGCGACCTTTGTTTAGGTTGTTTACGCTCTGCCTACCCCATTATTGATAAAGGCGTGATTATATGTATGTATGTTGTCCGTTTTAATGACGGTCGTTGATCGTTGATTGAGTAACCCTGTTCAGTTTGCCGGAAGCTGTCCCTCACCCAGTATTTTTGCATCACGTGATGTAATAAGAAGTGAAAAAGTTTCGAAAATTTGCTGGAAAATCTGCCACAGTAGAGCTTGTGGGTAGGTATACAAATACACCAGTTTTTGTTTCATTCTATAATCTTCAGTAGTTATGATTTTACATACATACATATAATCACGCCTTTATCCCTAATGGGGTAGGTAGAGCGTAAACGGCCTATACAAAGGTCGTTCCGCCACGTCTGATAGTTTTTTTTTTTAGTTTTTTTTTCAGAAACAAAGTAATACAGTTTTTTTATGATAACCTTAATCTACGGTAAACCCGACATTGGGTTTATTTGTAGTAGGTGTTAGTCGCCGTGAAGGAGACGTACGTATATTGCTGTAGTGACAGGTTGTCAGCCCATCGCCTAAATTGCAATATACTGAAACCCGCGGATCCCTTATCTGTTTTTTACAGCATGCCCGGGAGGAAATGCAGCTGGCACATTCTATTCAGTATGGAAGATTTTACAGTTATTTGAATTTCGTCTAAATTTCGCGGTCCGCAAATGTGCCGCTGCCGTAATATGCTCTAATAGACGCAAGTGACGTCATACGCCCCGAGCGCAGTACAAACGTGTGGACCAGCCGTTCACCGGGCGGATATATTCATACATATATTCACGCCTGTATCCCTAATGGGGTAGGCAGAGCGTAAACGACCTAAACAAAGGTGTCCCGCCACGTCTGACAAAGTTTTGAGGGTTATTTAAGATAGAATTCTAGGTATATTGCTGTAGTGACAGGTTGTCAGCCCATCGCCTAAATTACAAAATACTGAAACCCTCGGATCCCTTAGCATAATTTTACAGCATGCCCGGGAGGAAATGCAGCTGGCACATTCTATGTTTTTCTCTCGCTCCCAGACCAGCATGGAAGTAACCGGGCGGATAGGGCATGTATAACACGATATATCACGGTAACTGATTGTCGAATGGAAATAATTCTTTCACACATTCGTTTAATTTTCAACAGACAATAATTATGATGAGCTATAAATTTAAAAGTAGGAATTTTGTCAAGCCTTTGATTGTGAAATAAATAAACTAAAACTTACGATCAAAAACAAAGGCTGGGTTCAGCATGCCTGCCTCTGAATTTCTTCTACGTTTTCTTTTTAATTTCCATACACGCCTGTTATATGAAACTACACCTGGCTCCGTCTTAATCATGGCGCAATGGAAATGTCACAATCACTCAATAATATTGACACACTTCTTATTAGGACACCTTTTTATCAATAGGACTGTACGCACGATTAAAATTATTTAAACTTTTAAAACACATGCACCGCTTTTTCTTAAATATACGACACAAATTAGGTTTTTATTTGTCACTAAACTTTCAAAATTTAGTTTCACTCAAATATACCTAGTATAAAATAATTACTTTACGTCGCCAAAAGATAGAATTACACTATGAGATAACTAAAAAATCTGCAGGAATATTTGGGGCGTCGAGTTAGCTAATATTTGTGTACTAAACGCCTATCTTAGGCGCAGTACAGCCGCGCACATAATGACTATGGACATTTTTCACTGGTAAAGAAAGACAGGGCTTTAGTCACGCTATAAATTAGTATTCAATTTTACAAAGAAAATCTAGAGAAATTGCCTTGACCGACTAAATGCAAACGCTTATGATATTTTAAAAGATATATAGGTAGTACGAGCTCATTCATCATTATTTTCGAAATAATCTTTAAATATTTTCATATTTTTTATTTTTTTGTGGCAATAAATCTTTTTCATAAATACAAAATTGCCAAAATTCCATGTTTTATGTAAATTAAGTTGTATGTAAACATACAAATCAATTTGTTCCCTAAAAACAACCAGAAAATTTGCAAATATTTTTACGCTAATACTATTTTATATTTTACATAATAGTTAGGCTCGAACTAAAGATTTTAACAAAATTCTAGGGATTTTACGAAAATACGGATAATTAGACAATGGTGAACTGTCGTCGAATCTTACTGGAAAAATGCAGGATTTTTGCGAAAAACTCGTCATTCTAGCAACATTTGATGTCCTTAACTGAAATGAGAACGCTGATTGGTCGGATAGTGCGCCTAACACAAGATATTCTTTGATTGACGTTTTAAATGTCAATCATAAACGCATATTATTTCACCAATCCAAATAAGATTAAATCAGTAAGTAAAAATCTAGCCAATCAGAGTTACGAATATCAAAAGTTACTAGAGCGTTTTTTTTTTAATCCTGACATTTTACTATGTTTTCACCACTGTCTGATTATCCATGTTTTCGCAAAACCATGTCACAGGCCTATTAGCTGTGTTGTTAGGCGGTTTAAAAACTCTGACACCAGGGTTCATCGGGTCGAACCCACACGATAGAAGAAGAATGACTGCTCAATAAAGTATTTTTTTTCTGCTTAGCTCTACTTTCAGTGGTTACTAATGAAGGAACATGCCGTAACGTAGAAGCTACGTCACTATCGTTGTGGCGCTTACACAATATACGCTAAACTTTTGATAATGCATCCGACACGTGAGGAGGAGGTGAGAAAGAATATGGTGTCATTTTACACGCGTTCAACGAGTTTTGGGAATATTATTCATATATACCTAGAATATAGACTTCCATGCTGGACTGGGAGCGAGAAAAAAACATAGAATGTGCCAGCTGCATTTCCTCCCGGGCATGCTGTAAAAACCAGCTAAGGGATCTGAGGGTTTCTGTGAATTGCAATTTAGGCGATGGGCTGACAACCTGTCAAAACAGCAAATATACCTACAAATCTATCTGAAATAACCCTCAAATCTTTGTCAGACGTGGCGGAACTGGATTTTTTAGGTTGTTTACACTCTGCCTACCCCATTAGGGATAAAGGCGTGATTATATGCATGTATGTTCAACGAGTTTTGGGAATATTATTACCCTTAGGGCGGTTATGCACTGATCCGTATTCGTATCCGTATCCGTGAAAATATATGGACGCTGTCAAACATTCTCGCACCAATTCATAAAATTTTGCACGAATACAAACCGAATACAGAGCAGTGCAAAACCGACCGACCGACTAATAGGGATCAATTTTCTTTTTTTTTCTTTTTCATGATACTGAATGATTTCAGGAACCTGATGGAAGTGGTCTCATCTTTGGGGAACATTTTAGATCACTTTCCATCCAAGTTTGGTCAATTTTATTATTCATTTAAAAAATATAGTGAGTGATTCCGATATATAGATTAATAAAAACGGGAAATTTACCGTGGTTTTCCATTTTTGTCACGGTTGCTCCGTGATCAAGATATATGTATATTAATATTCACTTAAAAATTTAAAACCACGGTAATTTTCCCGGTTTTAATCAATTTTTATGTTGATTACCGTGAGAGTTTTAAAAAGACGATCCGATAATATATTATTGCGGTTAAATTCTTTGCATTTGCAATTTCGTCCAATTCTTCTTCTTCTTTTTAGCGAGTGGATTCTTGAGTCGAACAACCCGATGAATCCTGGTGTCAGACTTTTTAAACCACCTAGTAGCACAGCTATTTCAATTTCAATCGTTTATTGCAAGTCACAGCACATAGGATCTTAAAAATATATCTTAAAGATACATAAAAACAGTTTCAGTTTCATGTGACGCCCTGCAAGGGCACCGCAATTTAGTGAGAGAGCTACCTAGTTAAATAAGATTACAATTCAAAACTTAAAAAGCTATAAAATTCACACACACACACACACACAAAATCACGCCTTTATCCCTAATGGGGTAGGCAGAGCGTAAACGATCTAAACAAAGGTCGTTACGCCACGTCTGACAAAGTTTTGGGGTTGTTTAAGATAGATTTGTAGATAATGTAGTGACAGGTTGTCAGCCTGTCGCCTAAATTGCCATATACAGAAACCCTCGGATCCCTTAGCTGGTTTTTACAGCATGCCGGGGAGGAAATGCAGCTGGCACATTCTATGTTTTTCTCTCGCTCCCAGTCCAGCATGGAAGCAAAAAATATAAAATTCACTTATTCTAATACACTAACTTAATCAGTTACCTATATTTAAACTATTTAAGAGCAGCATGAGAGAAGCAGTCTTTATTTTTCTTTTATTAAATTAGTCAGTATCATTAAAAACTTCTGTAATGTTATAGTAGCATTTCTTAATTAGATATGACTTCAGATATTTAGTGAATAGCAATGTTTTTTGTATATTTTTCATGTCGTTGGGTAAATGATTATAAATTCTTATTAGCATAGATCCGGATGTGATATGATCCGGAAGTGCCTAGCTTTAATTTGGAAAAAGGAACTTCTAGTTTATTGAGGTTTCGATTGTTTCATTTAATTCCTGTCATTGGGGTGAAAAAAATTGGGTGATTTCTAATAAATTTACATGATTCAAGGACGTATATAGATGTAAGTGTTAATATTCTGCGTTCAATGAAAAAAGGTTTACAAGATTGCATTTGATCAATATTAGTAAGTATCCTGATACATTTCTTCTGTAGTATGAAGATATCCTCTGCATTAGTACAGTTACCCCACAAAATTACGCCGTAGGATAATCAGGAATGAGCCTACGCATAATATTCTGTAATGATTAAGCCTGCAATGTCCTAACCAACCTGAGAAAGTGATTGTCAAATATCAACTTTGTGTTACCCCCGTGGAAATCAAACCCACGACCTCCGGATCGTAAGCCCATGGCTCCGACCACTAGACCACAGATGCAGTTAGTCTTCCAATTAGTACCTTCACAAATAAAATAGATTCATTAAATACCTGTACGTGTAGGTCTCGGATTCATAGTATCCATATTGATAACCGATACATCCAAGCCAGCCATTTTGTCACACGAATACACTTACAACAGTTGCACTTATCACTTACTACTTGCTACAGTGCAACACAAAATACAATTTTAAAACCAAATGCACACTTGTTATGAAATAGAGTCGATATATTACGTCGAAAACGAGGTAACTCACAAAATTTATTAGCAGACGTCTGCAGAGACAAAAGATCGTATTTCACACGAATAACAGTGAGGTGAGAATCGATATGTTATCAGAAATGCGTCAATACTAGTGATAACCTGGTAAATGGCTATCAGGGAGTAGACGCGTTAGTCACAGATTTCATACATACATACATACATATAATCACGCCTTTATCCCTAATGGGGTAGGCAGAGCGTAAACAACCTAAACGAAGGCCGTTTCGCCACGTCTGACAAAGTTTTGAGGGTTATTTAAGACAGATTTGTATGCATATTGCTGTAGTGACAGGTTGTTAGCCCATCGCCTAAATTGCAATATACAGAAACCCTTGGATTTGCTGGTTTTTAAAGCATGCCCGGGAGGAAATGCAGCTGGCACATTCTATGTTTTTCTCTCGCTCCCAGTCCAGCATTTCATACCAGGTGTAAGGGACAGCGTCCCGCAAACTGATAGGGGTTGCTCAGTGAACGAAACTGAACAACATTCACCCTATCAGTTTGCTGGACGCTGTCCCTTACACCCAGTATTATTTATCAATGCCTGTCTAGTATGCAAGTTAGACAGTAATAAATGATGTAAATTAGTCAAAAACTTTTTATATCATTAGAATAAGTACGAGATGTCTTTAAAAATTGCATGTTTCGTTGTTTTTAGACCGATGAAGAGGTAAATAGTGTTAACTATCTAATATTATACCTGAATCTGATATTTAGGTAAATTGGACAAAGATAAAGTCAGTATTGAGGATATCTGCTAATCTATACAGGGTCTAATCTATGACGGTGCTCTGAAAAATGTTTCTGGTAAATTAAATTAATTTTTGATTTCATCCAAAATGACCATTTCGATGTGTCATTTTTTGTAAACGCCCTAAACAAAGGTCGTCCCGCCACGTCTGACGAAGTTTTGAAGATTATTTATTAAAGATAGATTTGTAGGCATATTGCTGTAGTGACAGGTTGTCAGAACTCGGATCCCTCAGCCAGTTTTTACAGCATGCCCGGGAGGAAATACAGCTGGCGCGAAAGAATCTAATAATTTTCAATAATATATATTTTAGAGCAACACGTTCCGTCCCGGATAGAAGGCCATGTTGGTCTAAGCTCGTTGGTATCAAATTATGCAGGTAATTTAAAAAAATTACTTGACTTCGAAACATTTTTTTTACGCAGACTTTATAGCGCCTGTTTATTTTTCTCTAGCAATGAAACAGAAAGATTTTCGCCTGATTCTAACTATTACTACTGAATCAATTACAAGATCTGTAAGTATATAAATCCATACTAATATTATAAATGCGAAAGTAGCTCTGTCTGTCTGTTTGTTGCTCTTTCACGCCTAAACCACTAAATGGATTTAGATGAAACTTGGCATAGTGATATATGTTACCTGGAGACGGACGTAGGCAATTTTTTTTTGGAAAACTAGTGATTTATATATTATTCAGGCCGGCGGCTTCTGCCTTACAAAGCTTCTCCCATGGTCCCATAATCGGTTTTTTGCCAAAAAAAATATACATCTAAGAAATTAGTTCATGGCCTGCAATTGTAACATTTGAAAATATTCTAGTTCATAAATAAGTATGTTAAAAAAATTTGGAACTAAGCTGTTTTTATCAGTGATATTTCTACTAAACTATTAGGAGCGCATTCACGGTTCCTTCGGGAAAACATCCGTATTAAGATATTTAAAATAGCAATATAGCTTCTTTAATACGACTCGTAGTTTTGATGGAATTAGCTTTTTTGAGCGTTTTTCGCACATTTTTGACGCAGCCACGGACGGAACTGCCACGCCGTAGCGCGCGCTGATTTGAACGATATTCTAAAGCAGTGAAATAAAATAAATAATAATAATTACAGGCGATGGTTGCATATCTTAAAATCTACCTGCTCATCTGTCGTTGGGATACACCTTAAAACTGCGGAAGAAAGAAATAATAAATTCGCCTAGGCAAAGACTGCAAACTTCGGAATACACTTCCAACGCTCTGCCAACTGAGCTACGGAGGGGGTAGGGGCTGTAGTGAATTTATCATAGACTTACTGCTGTCTGCGTGTGAGTGCGGGTTGTGAATGATGCGTATCCTCCTCTCCGGATGACTGGGTTCCCCACAAGGCCCCCCTATATCTCTAAGCCTGGTCGCAGCCGTGGCCGCATCTCGCACACTCCTAGGAAAGTATAATGGCGCCAACGCGGTATAGAGCGCTGCGTCGCCGGAATTCGAAGTTGCTATCACCACTATTTGAGGACGGGATGATTGTTCTAAGTAGCGCCTGATTGTGCCTGGAAAAGGGAAAAGATGTACGTTCAACATAAATTCACGGCTCAAATTCCTTAAGGCGTTTCATTAAAAATATATATCGAGGGGCGTACTGGTTTTATGAATGGATTTGGAAGAAATACTTGAATGACTTTTCGTACTTTAAACGTGAAATATTACGTATTATTTTCTCTATACACGAAAAACTGTAAAGCCCTCCTGCTCTCAAAGATTACAGATAACATACCCCGCGACATACTTCTGTGCTGGATTTGGAGCGAAAGAAAAACATAGAATGTGCCAGCTGCATTTCCACCCGGGCATGCTGTAAAAGCCAGCTAAGGGATCCGTGGGTTTCTGTATATTGCAATTTAGGCGATAGGCTGACAACCTGTCACTTCAGCAATATACCTAAAAAACGATCTTTAATAACCCTCAAAACTTTGTCAGACGTGTCGAACGACCTTTGTTTAGGTCGTTTTCGCTCTGCCTACCCCATAAGGGATAAAGGCGTGATAATATGTATGTATGTACCCCGCGAAGCAGAGAGGGGAAGGGAAATGTTTGAGAAACCCTTCCCCTCTGCCCCGCGGGGTATGATTCGTGTTGTGTTTGAGGGCAGGCGCCGCTTAAGACGGTAGCTGTGACAAATGCAATTTGTATGGATTTTAGGGCCGTAGTTTGTAACGTTAATACTATCTACGTTACTATTTTATTTTAATAGTAGTGCTAATATAAAATACGATTAACAAGAAATAATTAAATACATAAATCTAAAACTAAAGAATTCATAACCTAATAATCTAAAAGAATATAAACATACTTTATTCTATCCTTTCTTGAGTTGGTGAGCGTATTATTACTCTTCTGACTGTGCCTGCGCAAGATCCTTTGTTTAGGAAATATCGTATGGTCACCGATCATCCGATAGTGCCTTAAGGAATGTCAAAAGTGAGACGGGCTACACCCACCCCTATTGTTTACTTTATTTGAATAAAACTCTTGTATGTTAACCGTATTACGAATCTTTCATTTAAAGACATACCCGTAAACGGCTACAAGTTGTAATCAGCTCACATGAGTGACAGCGAGTTTGAGTTCGTATCACAAATGTCATTTCAGTACAAACTGGCTTGTCAAATCTATACTTAATATTGCTCTCAAGTTTGATATCGCTTCATAAATACGACACATTATCTTATATGTTTTCCTTCGGAATGGCGTCATCCTTTTTACAGAGAAATTACTTAATATTTCCGCAGTTTTGAAGAAGTATAACGTTTTTACTTACGCAATGCGATATGAGCAGCGACATCTGGTGGGAAGTTTCGTTTAGGCGTGTTGATGACGCACAGCGCGAGCGAACGCGCCCCTATTTCGCCCGCTTTATGTAACACGTTCCTGAAAATTAAAATAAAAAGTAAATAAATAAAGAAAACTAACTCTAACTCCAACTTCCATACGAGTGACATACGTTGGTAATATAAGTTTCGAAACTTTCTTGGTTGTTTATTTTGTAACAACAGTAATTATCAGTGGAAACATACTTGTAACCGTAGAGAGCACGTATTTGTGGATGATGTGCTGGCTGTAGTTTCAGTCATCAGTGGAAACATACTTGGAACAATTGTGGAGAGAAGTCTCTGCAGCTGTGTGATACTTGGGCACATATATGTGGATGATGTGGCGGCAGTAATATCAGTTATCAGTGGACACATACTTGTAACAGTGGAGGCTATCAGTTATCAGTGGAAACATACTTGTAACAGTGGAGGTTATCAGTTATCAGTGGAAACATACTTGTAACAGAGAAGGCTATCAGTTATCAGTGGAAACATACTTGTAACAGTGGATAACTGATAGCAGTTATCAGTGGAAATATACTTGTAACAGTGGAGGCTATCAGTTATCAGTGGAAACATACTTGTAAACTGTTACACGTATGTGTGCCTCCACTGGGAGGCTATCAGTTATCAGTGGAAACATACTTGTAACAATTGTGGAGGGAAGTCTCTGTAGCTGTGTGATACTTGGGAACGTATATGTGGATGATTTGGCGGCAGTAATATCAGTTATCAGTGGACACATACTTGTAACCTTGGAGGCTATCAGTTATCAGTGGAAACATACTTGTAACAATTGTGGAGGGAAGTCTCTGCAGCTGTGTGATACTTGGTCACGTATTTTGGGCAGACCGTGTGGATGATGTGACGACAGCTCAGAGCGAAACCCGGTGTCACCACCGCCTCGCCTGTCCTGCATTCTGAAATATTACATACATAAACATATGAACACGCCTTGATCCCTAATGGGGTAGACAGAGCGTAAACGACCCAAAACAAAGATCGTGCCGCCACGTCTGACAAAGTTTTGAGGGTTATTTAAGATAGATTTGTAGGTATATTGCTGTAGTGACAGGTTGTCAGCCCATCGCCTAAATTTCAATGTACTACCTAAATAATAATTCTGGTTCGTATATATTGTTTTATCTCACGACTGCAGCTAGCCCATACCTTGTGGTTATGCGTAAAGACACGCGTTCCTAATCCATACTAAAGCTGTATAAAGCACCCCATAGTAGCTTTGTGGGTTACTCAGTAATCACTCAGTGATCTGTATACTTGAATGCGTAACTACAGATTGTCTATGCCGAACTCTTGCGGTGTCAGTAGGTCGAGTCAATTTGTGTGAGAGAGCCATTTTTTTCTTCATATTTCAACTTTTGTTTCTTAGGGAAAGTTGTTCAGTTTCATAGGTAGAATAAGACCCCAAAATATGGCAATAAAAATGTTTACCGGTATTAATCGTGTGAATTCTTTAAGTGACAAATCATCATCTACCTAGCCTTATCCCGTATCTCACGGGGTCGGCTACCTAATCTAGGTGATTAAACGAGGGTACTGGTTTTTATACAGATCCTATCCTAGATCAGGTCAGAGTTTTTCAAGCCGCCAATGCTGAGCACTGGCCTCTGACATGGCTTAATGACTAATATCTATTGTGTTCAATGATATTAACCGGGACCAACGGCTTAACGTGGCTTGCGAAGCACGGGAAAAGCGCCGAATAAACGTACATATGAAATCCGAAAATCGAAAAACACATTCGTACGTGGTGGGATTCGAACCACGACATCCGACTCAGGAGGCAGCAGCCCTAACTACTACACCATCGGCCTCTCAATTCTCTAACTGACAAATGAAGACAAAAAAGGTAACATTAACTAAATATTTACCAAGAGCACGATTAATGATTTCTTCCTTCAGGTCGCTGCCAGCATGCTGCATGATCCTGTCACTCCCAGGGTCTGACTCCAGCAGAGATTCATCAGTGGAGTTGGTGATGGCATCCACCTCCAAAGTCGTGATGTCTCCTTGCCTGAAGAGTTTACAGAACAACGTGTTAATATTCACTTCTTCTTTTTATACATACATACGTGGGACACTCAGAAAGTTTTGCGACACTAAAAAAAATTGTTCTACAGGTACATATATTTTTATTAAATCTTTTCAAAGTACTCTCCACCAGCCTCTATACAAAGATTCATGCGTCTGAACCAGTTTTCAAAACACTTTTTCCAGTCCGCCGTAGACACCTCGTTTACAGCCTGCTCGAACGCAGCCAGCGCATCTTCCGGCGACGAAAATTGTATCCCCTTGAGCTGATTTTTTATTTTTGGAAATAAAAAGAAGTCACACGGTGCTAGATCAGGGCTGTAAGGAGGGTGACCCAGGAGTTTGACTGGTGTGCTGTCCAGAAAGTCCCTCGTTTTGAGCGCGGTGTGTGCAGGCGCATTGTCGTGGTGGAGCAGTAGTCCGCGGAGCCCTGTGTTTGGTCGCATGTTGCTCACAACAGAAAAAACTTTTGGTAAACATTTGGTAGTATACCATTCGGCGTTAATGCTTCTTTGATCTCGTAAGGGAATTGAGGCCAAGTGGCCAGTCAAATTAAAAAAGCTGGCGATCAAAATCTTCCCCCCGCTTCGAGATCGCTTCACTTTGGTAGGCGTTGGTTCATTTTGAAACACCCTAACTGTCGACTGGCGCTTGGTTTCTGGATCGTATTGATAAATCCAGGACTCATCACCTGTTACGATGTCGTAAACACGCCGAGACGAGCCTGCTTCAAATTTGTTCAGCATATCACGGCACCATTCCACCCGGGCCTGCTTCTGAGCGTCGGTGAGGTAGTGGGGCACCCAGCGCGATACTATCCTCCTCACGCAAAGATGCCCTTGTAGAATCTCGTGAACGCTTCCCGATACAATCTTTAATATGTGCTGTATCTCCTAATATGTAATTCGCCTATTATCTTGGATTAAATTTTTCACTGCTAGCACGTTTTCTTCCGTAATAGCCGTCAAAGGGCGACCGCTTCTTTCTTCATCCCCCAAGGTTGGTCGACCGCGCCTAAATTCGTTATACCAACGAGACACGGTTGCCTTGGAGGGGCTTTCATCCATAAATGCCATTTGAAGTCTATCGAACGATTCATCCGGTTTCAGGCGTCACTTGAAATCGTAAAAAATCATAGCTTTAAAATGTTCCCGGCGCAGATCCATTTTTCAGTAAGACACGATACTTTGAATTGGCTCGCAAAAAATGTTGAGGGAAATTTTGAAAATGGAACACACATATTTTTACTTACAAGTAATCATATTTTCAAAAAAGATTCTAACCGGCCAGTCTGCCATATATTAAAACTATTTATCGCAATACTTTCTGAGTGGCCTGGTAACTTCCCCATCTGAATGAAATATTACATTTTCCTCTCTCTTATAGCATATTATATTGGTTTATTATATTTTAATTGTACTTATGTATTAGTCTATTGTACCTATTCGTATTTATGTAACTAGTAAGTACTTTGTCTATGTATTCTATTTAAATTTATAACAATAGTACCTGCACTATCCCGCATAATATTAGAAAAATACCTTTACCCAAAGGTTGCCTGGCAGAAATTGCTACCCTAGCAATAAGGCCGCCTAATTGTACTCTGTTTGTTTTGTAATGTTTGTTCCTGTACAATGTGTTGTTTATGTGCAATAAAGAATATTTGTATTGTATTGTATTGTATAATATCCCTAATGGGGTAGCCAGAGCGTCAACGAACTAAACAAATATCGTTTCCGCACGTATGACAAGTTTTGAGTAATATTTTAGATAGATCTGTATATTGCTGTAGTGACAGGTTGTCAGCCACAGCCTATACACTGAAATACTCAAATCCCTTAATTGGTTTATACAGCATGCCCGGGTCTAGATGCAGCTGGCACGTTCTATGTTTTTCTATCGTTCCCAGTCTAGCATAGAAATACATTTTTGACCTGTGTTAGTTTTTAAAACGCCTATTAGTAACAGCTAATAGGCCTATCTATGATGTGGATTGTATAACGACCACTATGAAAGACAGCAACCAGGGTGGTTTAACGTGCTCATCGAATCACGGAATTTTCGTTCTTAATCATTGCATTTTCCTAACGAAACTGGGGAAGATCTCACAAAGTAATAATTTGACAAATATCAAATTCGCGTTACTCCCGTGAGAATCGAACCCACGACCTCCAGATCGAGAGCCCATGACTCAGACCACTAGACTACGGAGGCAGTCAATGCCACAGTGGGGGAAAAATCACAAAAACTTGACTCAAATCGTTCCCTGTCATTTTCTATCATCAGAAAAAGGACTTATTCCATGCTGGACTGGGAGTGCGAGAAAAATATAGAATGTACCAGATGCATTTCCTCCCGAGCATGCTGTAAAAGTCAGCTAAGAGATTAGAGGGTTTCAGTATATTGCAATGTAGGCGATGGGCTGACAATCCCTACAGCAATAACCTACAAATCTATTAAAATCTATTAAACAACCCTCAAAACTTTGTCAGACGTGGCGAAACGAGCTTTGTTTAGGTGGTTAACGCTCTGCCTACCCCATTAGGGATAAAGGCGTGATTATATGTATGTATATAGAATAAAGAAAGGGATGACAAAGTCAAGATTCAGTAAGAAATCCGTATTAACATTGTTAATCCACAATGATTGAAAGTAGAAATCGTTCTTAAACGAGGTTGAAATATTTAAACCAATCAAAGAATATTGCAGTACAAACTTTAAACTTTCGTAAGTAGTTGAAGTAAAGAATGAGGATATTAAATCACTAGTAGAAGATGAAACGAAGAAGTTTTTCTTTCCCACTAGAATCAGTAATTAAACTTTAAAGTAGCAACTTAAAACTTAAATTGTTTGGCCGGAGTGTTCGCAAAATCGTTACCATTCTGCAAATTCGACGTTTTTAACTAAAAAAAGATGCATTTTTCAAGTCTGTAGTTCCAGTGCATTCAGTTATTTATTCAAGATACGAGACAAGATTGAGTATACCGGGTGTAAGGGACAGCGTCCCACAAATTTATAGGAGTTCCTCAGTCAACGACACTAAACAACTTTCACTAGGAAATTCTTTCAGGAGGTAAAAATATTTTTCGGCTTTTCTGTACACTTCAGATTAATGTGGACATTCTGTATGGAAAAGGAAAATAAAAATACACTCGGTGCACCATACAGAGTGTAAAAAAAAGGTCTGCGTTCCTTCATATCACGTAATGTGTCAGTGTGTGTATTGTTAGTGTTTTCTTGAAAGCATTTCTCGGTGGAAGTTGTTCATTGAATGAGCAATCAGTTTACGGGACGCTATAATAAGGCCACATAATTTATATCGGTAAGGCGCTACGTACCAAATAGCGAACCGCTGGTTGATGGCAGGAAGGTACAGGAATGGGGGTTGCGCTTGAGTGGACGATGTGACGTCACACGGGGCCCCCGCGTCCCCCCACGCCTCGACGCCAGCCACCCCCGCGACGCCTGCGACGGGCGCGCGCATCACGCACGCCTCTGTAACAAAATATGAAATGCAATTAATATTATGAATCTTATGTCTCGGTTCTTCCATGCTGCCCTTCCTTCCGGGCATGCTGTAGATGTCAGCAAAAGGGATTCGAGGGTTACAGTGTATTGGAATTTAGGCTGACAACCTGTCACAACAGCAAAACAATCTAAAATTGCCCTCAATTTATGTCAAATGTGGCGAGTGCCTTTTACGAGGCGTTTTACGCTCTGCCTCTCCCATAAGGGATAAAGGCGTGATTTTATGTATGTTTTTATGTCTCGGTTCTTTACAGTATTAATTTCGGTGCATGTGCAAAGTCACTTCATGACCTGATACCCTCCCCATTCCCGATTAAGATTCCACTCTTACGTTGTGGACGTACCAAATATTCGCACAAAGCGCTTCGCTTCAACATTTTTAATGCGAGGAATGAGTGGAACTCTCTGCCTGCGGATTTTTTTCCGGTACGTTATAACCTGGGCCTTTCAAGGCAAGAGTGAATAAGCATTATCTAGACAAACATGCTCCATCATCGTCTGCATTGTCACTTTTCAGGTGGCGGATAAATGGTTAGCCTATTGTTAACTAAAAAAAAGTATGTTCCGTTGCGGAGGCATTTTATAACAACATCTTCGTATGTAAACAAAAGTATAATTATACAACAAATAGGTAGTTACTACCTAATTAATTATTAAAACACTACTCGTAATTACCTATAATCCAAACTTCATTATCATCATCAATTACCTACAAATGTCGTAGTCGTAACTGCTTAGGTCGCCGATGGTGTAGTGAATAGCTGCCTCCTAAACTGGAGGTCCTGGTTCGAATCCCACCACGTACCAATGTGTTTTTCGGTTTTCGAATTTCATATGTACGTTTGTTTGGTGCTTTTTTCCGTGCTTCGGAAGGCACGTCAAGCAGTCGTTAAGCTATGTCAGAGGTTAGTGCTAATCACTAAGCAAACTCTGACCTAACCTTAAATTGGGTCTGGTTTCCCTTCTGGGTTGCGGACGTGAGATGGCAGTCGCTCTGTTTAAAAACCAGTACCCTCATTTAATCCCCTAGATTAGGTAGCCGACCCTAGGGAGATGATGACTACTCGTAGTTACCTATAATCCAAACTTCATCATCGTCATCAATCACAAATGTCGTAGTCTTAAGTGCTACGCAATGGTGCTACTGCTACAAGAACCGCTACGCAGTAGAAGGGATCTAGGACGTTCAATTTTGAGTAGTCTTAAAATTGACTTCGGACTCAGATCGGGATTCGAAGCAAAGAGAACATGGTAGGGTGGGGATTCTCGAAGAACCCCAATGTGAACTGTGTTGGCAGTGGAGTTCAAACAATGACACATTAAAGCCCGTATTTATAAAGCGATCTCAATATTGAGAGCTGTATTAAGGACGGATTTGACAGGTCATATTGTACTGAAATGTCATTTCTGATCCGGAGTCAAACTCGCTGTCAGTCTCAAGTGCTTATAAATACGGTCCTTAACATCGTACCCTGCGTGCCCTAATAGCTGCACGCAAGCGAATCTAATGATTGTCAATCGATCCGCAAGTGGCAAAATTCTGGGCCACCACATTGTAAGATTTAGAATGGATGCTCTGTATTCCATCGACACGAAAAGAAGAAGAAGGTTTTTGAGTATAGGGCCTTTGATCCATTACCACCTAACCGTCTAGTGGTTAAAGCTTGGTCAGATCCATGGCCTCCCAATCCCGAGGTCCTGGGTTCGATTCCCACGAAATTGATATTTGTCAATTTATCAGTGTATGAGATTTTTCCGAGTTTGGTTAGGACAATACAGGCTGAACCATTGTCTGTCAGTAAGGAAATAAATTCCGCGCTGTGGAGGGCACGTTCAGCTTTCTGTCCCAGTCACTGTCCTTCTTAGTGGACGCTACATAAACCATGTCAAAGGTCTAATGTGCTACTAAAGGTCTAAAAGAATACTGTACATACATACATACATAAATCACGCCTTTAACCCTTACGGGGTAGGCAGAGCGTTTAACGCCTAGTAAAAGGGGCTTTCGCCACGTCTGACAAAAATTTAGGGCAATTTTAGATTGTAATATGTATTAAATTTAATACTGGACACCCGGGTTTATAGGGTCGTTCGTTGACTGGAAAACCCACTAAAAGCGAAATTTAAATTATCCATGTAAATAACTTGGCTATTCTAGACGCTATGACGTCACACTAATTCTATTCCTGGATAAAGTTAGCCATCCAAGCTCTGCATGAGCTATTAATAGATATGAGCTAACATGCGATGTCGTCTTGTGTGCATAGATAGTAGATATAGTAATGATATACATACATACATACGTACATATAAGCACGCCTTTATCCCTTATGGGGTAGGCAGAGCATTAACGACCTTAACAAAGGTCGTTCCGCCACGTCTGACAAAGTTTTGAGGTTTATTTAAGATAGATTTGTAGGTATATTGCTGTAATGACAGCATGTTAGCCCATCGCCTACATTGCAATATACTAAAACCCTCGGATCCCTTAGCTGGTTTCGACAGCATGCCCGGGAGGAAATGCAGCTGGCACATTCTATGTTTTTCGTTGCTCCCAGTCCAGCATGGAAGTTATGGTAGGTCCGTATACGTAGGTACCATGGTAGGTACTTAATGTAATAGTCCTCCCACCGATTTTCGGTCATGGCGCCTAATGTCCCAGAGATCGGCCAACTGCGCAGGACTAGTTTTTAGTGCCCAATTGTTAGCGCAATACACAGGTGCATTCTCTATTTCTTCAATCTTTTATTCTAATGGGACAGATTGACTGTCTCGACCAGAGAGAAATCAGGCGCAGGACCGACTATTTACATGCCGATCCGACAGCATGGATCATCTTACTTTTCGGACAATCAGGTGATGAGCCTGCAATATCCCAACCAAACTACACAAAGTCATCGTTCCCTGCACTTAAAAAAAAAATTAGCTTCTACATCATGCATAAGAGCAGAAACAGTTGGTACATTCTATGTTTTTCTATGGCTCCTAGTGATGACCATATACTTCTGAACGAACAAACGCTTCACTATTTACAGTAAATTATCTACGTAGTTAATTATCTACTTATTCCGTTATTAATTACACTCATAAATTACAGGAAGCTTGGGAAATTAACAGGAGTTTTCACAAAATTAACAGAGCTCAGTGATTGATGACGTCACATCACTGCTTGGAAGCTCCGTGTGAATATTTAGTAACACGTTCACTGCTCGGAGTTGGCTTCACACGTCTACGATTTATATAGCGAGATTGTTTATTTATTTAACAATTTATAGTACACAATAAAAGACATGAATAAACACAAAGAAAAAACACACAACAGGCACTGCTTATTTCTATGAAGAAACTTTCTTCATAGAAATTCTTCTTCTTCAGCAGACCTACAGAAGTGAGATTTGATGTCGAGAAGCGGATATAACGTGAACAAAAATAGAATATTACGATCATGTTCATCCACCAAATTCATTTTGTGGGCTTGTTTAGACCGTGAAATTGAACAAGTATCTGTAACATAGGTTGAAAAGAGAAAATAAATATTGAATTCTTACAAAAGGTGTCAGCTGTTCAAGTCATCTCATGAATCGTGATATCGTAATCTTAGTCGTTCTGCTGAAAATCATAGTTTGTTAATAAAAAAAAACTGATTTCGTCATAATCCTGCGACATATAGATATCGACCTAAAATAAACCAGTACCCTTGTTCAATCTTCTAGATTAGGTAGCTAACCCCGTGAGATACGGGAAAAAGGCTAGGGAGATGATGATAGATATCGACCTACGACATAATGGTCGGAATCCTTCGTGAGCGAGTCTGTCTCGCACTTGGCCCGTTTTATTTGTATTGCTGACGGTCTACTTTTGTTTTTTACATACTCTACCTAACCTAGTGAACATTAAAAACATTTTATTGTTCTTCTGGGCTACCACGGTAAGCTTTTAAAATATGGGTGAAATCGCGTGTTACAATATAACAAAAATTATAAAGCCAGTCACTATGGTTACTAAGTAGCAGCCAAAGTGTTAAGCAGATAAACGCACTCCACGTTTGTGTACATTTATTATAATGACAATAAATTAATTTAATACGTTTAATACCCGACGCCGGAGTTGATTACGTCACAAGAAAATTTAATAGGCATTTTGACTGGGTGGCTAAAAAAACGTAAATATTTAAAACTGATGCAAAAAATACTATGGATCTCATTTATACATACATACATACATACATAAAATCACGCCTTTATCCCTTACGGGGTAGGCAGAGCGATAAACGCCTCGTAAAAGGCGCTTTCGCCACGTCTGACAAAAATTGAGGGCAATTTTAGATTGAAAAGTGTATTGCTATAGTGACAGGTTGTCAGCCCATCGCCTAAATTACAATACACTGTAACCCTCGAGTCCCTTTTCCTGACTTCTACAGCATGCCCGGGAGGAAGGGCAGCTGGAACATGCTATGTTTTTCTATCTCTCCCAGTCCAGCATGGAAGGATCTCATTTATCATAAAAAAAAATGCACATTTAACAATCCAGTTAAAAATATAGAAGTTAATATTTATTGGCGTGTGACGTCATAGCCCACTATTTTCACAAAACTTTGCTGATTTTGACTAGTAGGAAAATTGCGTATTCTTATCATCTCTGTGTTAATTAACTGGGTGTGAAATACAGGTTCCACATAGGTTAGGTTAAGTATGTTAATGTAACTGCCTCCGTGGTCTAGCGGTCTGAGCTGTGGGCTCTCGACCCGGAGGTCCAGGGTTCAATTCCCGGTGGAAGATGATCAATGCTGTTGTAAATCCATGGCATGTAAATAGTCTGTCTTGCGCCTGATTTCTCTCTGGTCACGTCAGTCAGTCTGTCCCATCAGAAAAAGAATTTGAAGGAAAAGAAAGTGCACTGGTGTGTTGTGCAAACACTTGGGCACTAAAAACAAGTTCCGCAAAGATAGTTGATCTCTGTGAGATTGGCCGCACGTTAAGCCGTCGGTCCCGGTCGCTGTCTTTGATAGTGGTCGTTACACAAACCATGTCAGAGGCCTATAAGATGTGCTATTTATTAGGCGGTTTAAAAAACTCTGGCACCAGGGTTCATCGGGTCGTTTGACTCGAGAATCCAATCAAGTGTGTAAGAGTCGAGAAAAGAAAAAAAAAATTATAAATATTTCAGCAGAAATCACTAACCCCATCAGACTTATACTAAGGGTCTGCAAGGCTAATGGTAATGTAGCCCCACAATTGTTTAAGAATCAATCAGACTTAGGTATGCCAAGGGTCTACAAGGGTAACCGTTACACGCAGCTGACCCATGAAATACAAGGCCAGCTAAGAAATAAATCAAATAATAATTTCCCTTTCTTTGTGTACCTACGGCGAGTAAGCTCCAAGGTCATTTCCATATTTTCCCTTACATAATAATCGTAATACAAGCGATAGCGACCAATTTCAACATTATAATCACCACTGAAATACTTAGTTAGTTCCTACTCACCTAAAATAGTCATCCTTTGAACGAACAACTGAAATTCACTGGGAAGTTCTATTTTTAGCGCACGCACGTTTGCTCCGGTCGAAATCCGAAAAGCATGTGAGGTCGGCGCGGTGAGGGGTGGCACACACCCCCTGTGACGTGGCTGCTGAGGGGGCAGAAGCGGGGGCGGGGGCAGGGGCTCGGCGTGACGTCACGCGGTCAGCAACCTCGCTATCTGGGTCATGACACCGGCCTCCGGATCCAACACCACGAATAAAGCCTTTTGTTTAACACCGACATAATTCTCTGATGTAATTCTTGGGACAGCAGGAAGACAGTAATGGCCACGATTGAAGAGCCCGGTTTAAATAAAACGGGTTTCGGTAAGATGGTTTTATAAAGCTACGGCAGAAGAATGTAAGATGTTTTTTTGTAAAAGGAAGCTTGTTTGTATTTGTAAATTTCTGGAAGAACGTAAATTTACATACATACATATAATCACGCCTTTATTCCTAATGGGGTAGGCAGAGCGTAAACGACCTAACCAAAGGTCGTTCCGCCACGTCTGACAAAGTTTTGAGGATTATTTAAAATATAATTGTTACTTACAAATTATTGCTGTAGTGACAGGTTGTCAGCCCGTCGCCTAAATTACAATAAGCTGAAACCCTCTGATCCCTTAGCCGGTTTCTACAGCATGCCCGGGAAGAAATGCAGCTGGCAAAATTCTAAGTTTTTCTCTCGCTTCCAGGCCAGCATGGAAAATTTTAATTCACCAAATACGCATTATGGACAAAACGTAAATATTGTAACTGAATCATTAATAAATAGGTGGCACTCATATTTTAGATTACTAAAAAAACCAGTACCCTCGTTCAATCCCCTAGATTAGGTAGCCAACCCCGTGAGATACGGGATAAAGCTAGGGAGATGATGACTCATGTTTTAGATTACATAATTTATACTCGTGTAGTGCAAAAGATTATCGTCTAGCTAGAATAGCTAGAAGGGCATCAACAGTCGACACAAAGAGAGATGAGTTTTTTTTCAGCTGGAATTTGGTATCCAAAAGCAAGCCTGTATTGCCATTGCCCGGTATGGAGATGGACTTGGTAGAACCTTTTCCACCCCAAAAAAAAGTGATACATTTTGCATCGAGCCTAGTACTATTATATATTCTGTGATCGAGCTTACGTGACCTACACGTAAGTACCTACTTAGAGAGATTTTTCATTCATTAAACTTTTAAGGTCTTGTTTAGACTATGAAACTGAAGAATGCTCCATTCAAAATGACTATAACAGCTGATAGCTTTTGTATGAGAGGTACAAATTCTTTTTTCATAAGCCAAACTATGTTCTATAGAGTAACGTTGTTCTGTTTCAGGAACGAAATAAAATTTCTATTCCATTCCTTCACCCTAAAATTTGTTTGGTGAATGGAAAATCTCGCTGCTTATCTAGGTCATACGTAATATTGTCTGTACTATCTTTTTACTTCCATGCTGGACTGGGAGCGAGAGAAAAACATAGAATATGTCAGCTGCTTTTCTCCCATGCATGCTGTAAAAACCAGCTATCTACAAATCTATCTTAAATAATCCTCAAAACTATGTCAGACGTGGCGGAACGACCTTTGTTTAGGTCGTTTACGGTCTGCCTACCCCATTAGGGATAAAGGCGTGATTATATGTATGTATGTATGTGCTATCTTTTTTATTACAGAGCTGTACGATATAAGGCAAAATGGTAGAGCCGAAGTTGTTACGGTATCGCAGCCATCAAATTCAAATTATAGTGGTAAATTGCTGAGCCTCATTTGTCTGCCTGTAATTTCCATGCAATATACCTTAGATCAAATAAAGTTATAGATACACAAACGCCGCTTGAAAAATGACATAAAAAAACAAGGCATATGCTTTCTTTTTATGTCAGTCGCTATTTGACAAATCGAACTCTATTTTTTAAGCATTAAAGTCCATATTTAAGCTTTAAGTAAACAACATTATGGCCTTTTGCACATAGTTGTCGCCGTCTTTTATGTCATTCGCTATTTAATTAATCACACATTTTTAAGCTGTATGGTTCATATTGACGGTTTAAGTAAACCACTTTACGACCTTTTTGCACATAGTTGACGTGGTGCCACGGTTTGAGTTTGATTTTGTATAGGACCGTGGATCTATAACTATATTTGATTTAAGCAATAAACCCGTCTAACCTATGGCTCTCAGGTCTGAATTTTGACTGCTTTTGAGCGATGTGGAGCGCAGCATACTTGGTGTCAAAGGAATAGACAGAATCCGGAACGTCACTCTGCGCTCCAAAACGCGCATCACTGACGACGGTAAAACTAAAATGGGACTGGGTGGGTCACGTATGCAGAATGTATCCAGAAAAATGGGATAAACTAACGACCGAATGGGTTCTCCGCGATAGTCGGCGAGGGAGAGGAAGGCTGCGAAAACGGTAGCGCGACGGCTTGCACGCTTTTGGAAAAGGACTGGCAAAATATAGCTGGAGATCGAGACCAGTGGAAAAGAAAGAGCAGGCATTTGCCCTGCAGTGGGACGCTTCACATAAATACATACATATAATCTAGCCACTATCCCTAATGGGGTAGGCAGAGCGTACAGAACCTAACAAAGATTGTTCCGCCATGTCTGACAAAGTTTTGAGGGTTATTTAAGATAGATTTGTAGGTAAGAAAGTTTTTCTTAGAGAATAATAATAAGTTATTTATCCTATCTCCCATTAGCATAATATCACAGAGTAACTATAATAGTACGTACAAATAATATGTATTAGTTTATTATAAATATATATTAGTTAATTTTAGTTATGTATTTATTTAGTAGTATTTATATTGCTTAAGTATTAAGTATTAAGATGAACTTAGTATGCACTATGCCGCTATCTGCTATGTATTATCCTAAAACTCAAAGGTAAGGTGGTAGGTATACTGCTAAAGTGACAGATTGTCAGCCTATCGCCTAAATTGCAATATACCCTCGGATCCCTTTAACTTAAAATTTATATTAATAATATTGCTGATGATTTATAAATAAATAATGAACCTGAGTTTGGTTAGTTTCTAGGAATTAAAATTCATCCTTGCTTTGTGATTTGTCATTGAAAAGTGTCGCACAGTTGTCGAGGTTGCATGAATAACTTTTGCTTCTTGTGAACTTGAATATTTCATTTCAAGTCCATTTCCTGATAGTAAAAAATATTTGTACTGCGTTCGAACATTAACTTATCAAAAATTAGTTAAATTATGTTACGTTTTCCTACAAATATAACTACAAAATGAGCTCGATTCTAGATCCCACTAGCAAAAACTAAGATTAAAATCTAACTGTCATTTAAAAAAAATAAAAAGGACGGGTTATTATTTCTGTCAATTTTATCCGCTATATCATATGACGGCGGATAAAAATGATAGTTAACGCATTAAACCACCGACTATAAATCAAAAACCGGTGAGAATAAATATCCTGTCCTTTTCCAATGTCTTTAGTCTGAAAGTGACATACAGATTTTAATTTTAGGTTTAGCCGGTTGAATCTAGAATTAAGCCCAAGGACAACTTTGATTAGATATATGGGTAGCTATTTTTTTCTCGCGAACGCCTTTTATATTTTTTGTGATGATAATCTCATCATCATCATCTCCCTAACCTGATCCCGTAGCTCACGGGTCGGCTATCCAATCCAGGTAATTGAACGAGGGTACTGGTTTTTACACAGAGCGACTGCCTTCTGACCTCCGCAACCCGCTTTTGCCAGGTTAGTTACCAGCTGTGATGAGGCTCTATGAAACGCAATTTAGTAGTAGTGATAGCTTGTTACCATACATAAATTACAATCGATCTACTGAATAAAAAAAAATTGCCCTATAAGAGAAGCAGCTGATAGGCTAATAATGACTCTAGACACAACGTTAGGACGTATAACCGTGACAGAGTCGACGATGAAGCGGGTTCACGCAAAAGATGTCTCTAAAGGCACTAGCACTCTCACTCCCCGACAGAACACAGTAAGCTGTTTTGCTCTGGACTCCGGAGAGAGGGTGGTCGCGAGCCAGATGGCCCCTTGCGGAGCGGATCACCGCTATGTTAGGTAGGTACATCATACTTATTTTAAGTTGTACTATTTCCTGATGTTGCCTATTAACATATATAATACATTATACTGAATAACATAAACATGGTTTGCAACTGACCAAACTAAATATGTATGTAGCTAAATTCTCTGCATCGGCTAACGGACCTGCCTGTATATTTATTGTGAACATGTTCATGTAATGATTAAAGTGGGGTCAATATTTAAAAATGTAAACTGTAGAATGAATGTCTTGTACCCTGAAATAAAGATTTTTTATCTTTATTTTTTTAATTTTATTATGTTCTTTTTTTTTCTTAGTTGAGCATGAAAATACCGCACGCAGTACGATCTGTTTTTTCGACACACGATGTCGGTCGAACAGAAAAAGATTCTTGAATAACTATTCGTACAAACTCTGACGTCTTCAAGGACTGTACAATACGAATCAACATAGTTTTCCTATTTAACTTTGTGATTTTCTCTTTAAGTTTCGCAGCTTCTGTTGTGGAACAAACTTGCATTCAAGTCTCGTCAACAGTTTAAACTTATCAGTATGCAATATACTGGGTGTAAGGGAAAGCGTCCCGCAAACTGAAACTGAACAACGTTCACCAGGAAATTATTTCAGGATTTGAAAAAGGAATGATTTTCCCATAAAAAAATTACCAACTTGATCGTTAATTCAACCCGGTGTGTATAGATGATGTTTTCAAGGGCATGGTATGTTATCTACAGTTATAATTCCGAAAATGTAATTCATAATATATTTTTTTTGAAAGTATACTTACAAATCTATCTTAATTAACCGTCAAAACTTTGTCAGACGTGGCGGAACGACCTTTGTTTAGGTAGTTTACGCTCTGCCTACCCCATTAGGGATAAAGGCGTGATTATATGTAGGTATGTTATTTTCTTCTATCTATTTCAGTCTACCGACTACAGTTCCACCTTACGATTACATTATATTATATAGTCGATACTACAGTATCCATTAGAAGAAACCGCATCAAAATCGGTTGCGAAGTTTTAAAGATTTATGCATACATAGGGATATAGGGACAGAGAAAGCGACTTTGTTTTATACTATGTAGTGAAGAAACACAAATACATACAGCAGAAAAGTAAGAAACAAAACAGTACAATATAGGCGGCCTTATTGATAAAGCAGCAATATCTACCAGACAACCTTTGGGTTTTAGGATAATACATAGCAGATAGCGGGATAGTGCATACTAAGTTCATCTTAATACTTAAACAATACAAATACTACATAACTAAAATAAACTAATATATATTTATAATAAACTAATACATATTATGCTAATGGGAGATAGAATAAATAAAAAAGGATATAAATGAAAAAGGATACATAACTAATTAATATTATCTAAGAAGAACTTTCTTACCTACAAATCTATCTTAAATAACCCTCAAAACTTTGTCAGACGTGGCGGAACGACCTTTGTTTAGGTCGTTTACGCTCTGCCTACCCCATTAGGGATAAAAGCGTGATTATATGTATGTATGTAAGAACTTTCTTGTTCGCTCTTTAACTGTCTCAATAGACGGTGCTCGTCGAATGTTTTCGGGAACGTTTTCACACTCAATACTATAGATCTTTTTGTGTAAGAGTCTGCTTCCTGCAAACTGAGAGGATTTTCTCAGTCAACGAAACTGAAGAGCTTTCACAGAGAAATGCTTTTTAGAAAGGATGAACCCACAATTACAAAGTGCAAACATTATAATGTAATTAATATGGTATATTGCATTTCTTCCCGGGTATGCGGTAAAAACCAGCTTAGGGATCCGAGGGTTTCAGTATATTGTTATTTAAGCGATGGGCTGACAACCTATCACTATTTATTTAACAATTTATTGTACACAAAAAACATCATAAACACAGGACATAAAAAACAAAGACACAACAGGCACTGCTTATTTCTAAAAAGAAATTTCTTACAGCAGACCTACAGAAGTGATAATTTTAAAGATACGCGGATAAAACGTGCACAAAATTGAATAAATATCAATAAGATAATACTACTGTAAAATAATTATATAATGTAAATCTTTTACATAAATATTAACAAGAAATAAATAAATACTTTCAATTATATACATAATCAAAAATAAATAAATACTTATAGCTATTTATATACAAATATATACATAAATATATACCCTAAACACGGATTACTTTGACAGGGAAAGATAATGCTCTTTAACTCGTCTTTTGAAGACAGCGATAGACGAGCTATCACGAACTGTCTGTGGAAGAGAGTTCCATAATCTGACTGCATGAACAGTAAAGGAATAGGAATAGTAATCGGTTCGGTGGGAGGGGATGGAAAGAAGAGTCCTGACGTTTGAACGACAGGGCTTATCCAAGGGACGTGAGAATGTAAAACGCTCACGGAGATAGGGAGGGGAAGAAGGATTGTAGAGGACATTATAAAGGGTGCAAAGGATATGAGTATTCCTGCGGAAGCGGATTGGGAGCCACTTGAGTTGGGAACGAAATTGAGAGACATGGTTGTATTTCTTCAGTCCAAAGATGAAGCGTATACACAGATTTTGAAGTCGCTCAAGTTTATTTAATAGCTCCTCTGTGGCGTCCAGATAGCAAGTGTCGGCGTAATCTAAAATAGGGAGAAGTAAAGTTTGCGAGAGCGAAATTTTAGTAGTTAGGGGTAAGAAATTTTGAAGGCGTTTAAGTGAGTGGAAAGAGAAATGTATCTTTTTACTGACTTCATTAACGTGCGACGTCCATGAAAAGTTCGCGTCCAATACAACGCCCAGATTTTTAGCCGTTTTTGAAAGAGAAATAGGTGTACCATTGTAAAGAAGGGAAGTCGTAGTCCTATCTATTTGGTTACACATATATGAACTACCAACAATCATAGCCTGTGATTTTTTGGGATTAACCAAAAGTCCAAAGGCCTTAGCCCAATCAGTAATACGATTAAGATCGACATTGATTTCCTCAACAGCACGATCAATATCAGAGATGTTAAAGTGACGGTAAAGTTGTAGGTCGTCTGCATAGAGATGGAAGTTCGAGGACATAACTGACGTAACAGTGTTGATGAAATTGAAAAAAGAAGAGGAGAGAGTACGCCACCCTGCGGCACACCTGCAGCAAGAACACACCAATCCGAGCAAAGCTCATCAGAGCGGATCCGCTGCGAGCGGCCACGAAGGTAAGAATCAAACCAAGCTACAGCTGATGATGAAATGTTAAAGGAGCGAAGAATAGTGAGAAGTACATCAAAGTCTACGGAGTTGAAGGCACTGCTAAAATCTAGCAGAATCAGGATTGTCACTAACTTGTTTTCCATTGCAAAACGGATGTCATCAGTGACTTTTAGAAGTGCCGTAACAATACTGTGACCAGGACGAAAACCTGATTGAAATTGTGATAGTAGACTATTAGATGTAATAAAAGTAGCTAACTGCTTGTGGACAATGTGTTCGAGGACTTTGGAAAGGAACGGTAAAATAGAGATAGGTCGGAAATCGGAAAAGGCGGAGGGGTTGGACGTTTTAGGCAGAGGAATGACGTCAGCTCGTTTCCAGGCTGATGGGAAGGAGCTCGTTACCAAGGAATGGTTGAATATATGAGTAAGGATAGATAAGAGCTCGGGAAGAATGAGGGAGATCATACGGGATGACAGGTTGTCATTGCCCACAGCGGTTGAAGTTATAGATAGAACATGCTTTTTAACATCATCCTCAGAGACCACAGTGAAACAAAATGAAGAGAACGCTCGCAACGGTTGGCTGCAAAGAAGAGATATACACTACAGCAATATACATACAAATTTATCTTAAATAACCCTACAAACCTTGTCAAACGTGGCGGAATTACCTTTGTTAAAGCGTATGTACGAGTATGTATGCAACATGATGTCATTGAGGACAAACATGCAACAGGTCTAATTTTCATTAAGTATTAATTTTATCCTCCTTATGATGGGAGCAGTCGGTTAATACCACGGTGGGGAAATCCAGTAAGAGTTTACACACCCGAATAATGGGCACATAAAGAATTGTCCTTATTTCTACATCTACTAAAGTATTATTGTGTTCTACCATTTTCATGTAAATTAGTTAAATGTAGGTGTGTAGTTACGACTATACGTACTTAATATTTTAGATCTAAAATAAGTGTGATTATAATTCTTCCATGCTGGCCTGGGAGCAAGAGAAAAACATAGAATGTGTCAGCTGCATTTCTTCCAGGGAATGCTGTAAAAACCAGCCAAGCGATCCGAGGGTTTCTGTATATTGCAATTTAGGCGATGGGCTGACAACCTGTAACCACAGCAATATACCTACAAATCTATCTTAAATTACCCTTAAAACTTTGTCAAACGTGGCGGAAGGACCTTTGTTTAGGTCGTTTACGTTCTGCCTACCTCGTAAGGGATAATGGCGTGACTATATGTATGTATGAAAACAATTATTTCGTACTCATCATGTCCATCTTCGCACAGTAATAGTTGTATTGTACGTAGTATTACTGCATGGTAATAGGTATGTATTTTTCTTCTTATGGCGGTCAGTCCAATGAGTTGAGTGGTCTTCACCTTGAGTCGATAAGAAGAAAAACAAAATGCTATGGAAATAATATCAACTGGAAACAGCTCAATGATCTTTGCTTCGTCAAAGAAATTGGAATCTAATAAGTAGTTTCTGTTTATTGAGACTGCGTTTTATTTTTATACATACATACATATATAACGTCACGCCTCTTTCCCGGAGGGGTAGGCAGAGATCACATCCCTCCACTTGCTACGGTCCTTGCAAACTGCTTTCGCTTCATCTACATTCAATCTTTTCATGTACGCTCGTCGGTTTAGGGTACTCCTGACCTGACCTTTCTCTAGAACGTCCCTGATTTGGTCGCGGTACGTCCGTCGAGGTCTTCCCCTTCCAACGTTCCGACTCACACTCGCCATATATATCTGTTTACTTAATCTGCTTTCATCCATCTTCTCAACATGACCTAACTTCATCGGGTCGATAGACTCGATACCCACTCGAAAGAAGAAGAACATTACCTAAGCATTCCTTTTCTATACCTGTCTATATCCTCTTTCACACGACAACGTTCTCTTATCACGCTCTTTCTTATTCTGTAACTCAGTTATTTTTATTTTCATTCTAAATTATTGTAGTATAGGCAGGCAAATATTTGTCTTATTTAACATTGGAACACCTCGACGAACGTACCGCGATCAAATCAGGGGCGTCCTAGAGAAAGGTTAGGTCAAGAGTACCCTTAACCGACGAGTGTGAATGAAAACATTGATGAATGCAGATGAAGCGAAAGAAGTTTGCTAGGACCATAGCAAGTGGAGGGATGTGAATTCTGCCTACCCCTCCGGGAATAAGGCGTGACGTTATGTAAGTATGTTTGGAATAAAATTGGGTCTTCCGTCGAGTGGGTATCGAGTCTATGGAGCCGATGAACCCTGGTGTCAAGAGTTTTTGAACCGCCTAGTAGCACAAAATCAGGCCTCTGACATGGTTTGAGTAACGACACTATCAAAGACAGAAACCGAGACCGACGGCTTAACGCGCCCTCCGAAGCACGAAATCTTTTTCTTTTCGGACAATCAGGTGATTCAGCCTGCAATGTCCTAACCAAACTGTGGAAAAATTCACAAAGTGATAATTTCTCAAATGTCAACTTTGTGTTCCCCTTGGGAATCGAACCCAGGATCGGGAGTTCATGGCACTAGCCACTAGACCACGGAGGCAGTTAATAAAATTGGGTAAGTTCATACTACATACCTAATCTAACCCGGCACCACACGAGAAACATAATGAGTATAGTAAGGAAAAATACTGCCTATTTTCCTTTCTTTTGCGTAGATTGAAACCAATGTAACCTGCCTTCATGATCTCATCCAGTTTCATCTTATGCAAACAAACAAACAATAAAATTTATTGATGTAAACAGATAACAAAGGATAATAATAAGATTAGTATGGCAACTCCATTGTTTACAAGATAAAACGCTTTGGTAATGTTTGCAAGTTAAAGTACGTCAAAGATCGTCGTAAATAAATGTGAATTAACTGCCTCCGTGGTCTAGCGGTCAGAACCAAGGGCTCACGATCCGAAGGTCCTGGGTTCGATTCCCAGGGGGGAAAGAAAAATTTAATATTTGTCAATTTATCACTTTGTAAGGTTTTCCCCAGTTTGGTTCGGACATTTCAGGCTGCATCGCCTGATTTTCCGAAAAGAAAGACGATTCCGTGCTTCGGAGGGCACATTAAGCCGCTGTCTTTCATAGTTTTTCGTTATTCAAAACATGACAGAGGCCTAAATAGCTTGTGCTACTGGGCGGTTTGAAAACTCTGACACCAGGGTGCATCGACTCTATCGACTCGAGAATCCACTCGCTAAGAAGAAAGAGATCAGGTTATCAGAGGTACCAATTCGTAGCTCAAATTCCCGACTTAGTTAATATAAGTATATACCTGTAATTTTCTGACATGAGAAAACAGAAAGGGATGCCAATAATTTTAGTCATGATTTAGTTACGTTGTGCGCTCTACGAATCGATAGCAGTATTGAGTATCGGCAATTTTGTCTGTAAGGATCTATGTTTAAAAAAACGATATAACCACTGACATCATGTCCTATGTTTCAACATAAAGGAGTGCGGATATAAACCAAAAAAGTCATAATTATAAGAATTTTATGTCCGTTACATGCTGGACAGGGAGCGATAGAAAACCTTTGAATATGCCAGCTACATTTCCTCCCGGGCTCTTACTGTAAAAACCAGCTCAGTGATCTGAAAGTTTTCATATAGTGTAATTTAGGCGATAGGCTGACAACCTGTAACTACATCAATATACCTACAAATCTATCTAAATAACCCTCAAAACATTGTCAGACGTGGCGGAACGACCTTTGTTTAGGTAGTTTACACTCTGCCTACGTTAAGGCGTGATTATATGTATGTATGTATGTCCGTGCTTGCTTCGCTCCAGCTTGTCAGATGCAATGCCGTGCCTGCAGATTTAACTACCGATGAAGTCATAAAAATATATGCTGTTCTTTATGCATGTAGTAGACGATTATGTTGTGTGTAATATTTATTTCTTCCATGCTGGCCTGGGAGCGAGAGAAAAACATAGAATGTGCCAGCTGCATTTCCTCCCGGGCATGCTGTAAGATCCAGCTAAGGGATCCGAGGGTTTCAGCATATTGTAATTTAGGCGATGGGCTGACAACCTGTCACTACAGCAATATACTTACAAATATATACTTACAAATATATTAAATAACCCTTAAAGTTGTCAGACGTGGCGGAACGACCTTTGTTTGGGTCGTTTACGCTCTGCCTACCCCATTAGGGATAAAGGCGTGATTATATGTATGTATGTATGTAATATTTATAGAACATATTGCGTTGCATTTTTCACTTTTAGGTTGTACCAAGCTCACGCGGCAGAACAAAGAAGTCTGATAATTCAAAAAAATAGCATCTCCTGAAAGAATTTCCTGGTGAAAGTTGTTCAGTTTCGTTGACTGAGCAACCCCTTTTAGTATGCGCGACGCTGTCCCTTACACCCGGTATATTCTGATATAATCTTAAAAATTGTGGAACAACCTTTTTCGTCGTTTGATTGTTCAAAAGCATGTTAAACAATTTTGTTTCGAAACATAACTTAGATCAAGATAGAACAAGACATATTTATCTAACTTGAAATAATCTAGTTTAACCTATTACCTAAGTACTTCAAGTTTTCATACTCAACACTTCAAGCAAATAAACGAATATGAATATAAACGAATATGAATATGAACGAATATGAATAGAGTTAGAGTGAACAGGCATCTTCTGGGTGAGCTAGCTCCATCGTTGACTTCGTCTCTGTCGCTTCCGACCCAGACTGGAAGTCAAGTGCAAACCCATTTTAAAATAAAAACAACGTAGTTGGAGTTTTATTTACTGACTACCTACATATTTACTGATAGCCGGCTGGTAAATATTGATTTTATTATAACGTCGTTCGCATTCAATTAATATTGCAATGAGGAAATAGCGTAATAAATAATTGCAGTAATTGCAAACATAATCGATACTTCGACGACAGATAGTTAGTAGTAAGTGGGCTTGATTCTAGATAACACCGGTTAAAACTAAAATGAAAACGTATCTGTAACTTACCAAATAATATAATTGAAAAAGAAGAGGCGATTTATATTCTATGGTTTTACACTTTGTCCGCTAGATTTTGACGCGCTTTTGCACGTTTCTCCAGTACTTTTGTCAATTTTATATAAAAATTACATATAACGCATAAAACCACCGACTATAAATCATAAACCGTACATAATAGATGTCCTGTTCTTTTCCAATGTGTTTAGTCTGAAAGTGACAAATAGATTTTAATTTTAGGTTTAGCCGACAATTCTAAAATCGAGCCCATTACCTACTTGACGACAGGTAGTTTGAACTAATTGTGTCATCATTATAGTTGCTAATGGAAACAGATAGGCTTACTTGTTTATATTAAAAAGAGGGTTAGCCCTCGACGTTTCGATCCTATACGAGGATCTTCATAAGGAGATAAGAAAGTAACAGTGAAGTGCCCGCCATGTGTAACCGTCGACTGCAGTTCGCTGCTGGCTGCGCCTGCGCCGACAGCACGGCAGGTGGCGCTGTAGTCGACGCTAGGGCTGATTCTTGTATTGTTGATGGACCATCGTTGACCCAGAAGATGCGGTGAGAGTTGCCGACTACTGGGCCAGGGAAAATTGAGATAGGGTTTGACTTGCCGCCGACTCGATAAAAGAAGAAGAAGAGGAAAAGATCATCGTTTAGGAAGGTTTAAACACAAGACACTGACTGTATGTTCACTGTTCACTAGGTTTACGGATGCAGGCAACACTGATCGTTGCACAGGTTTCCACGATTACGATAAAGGCCACCCACTATCTCTGTTAAAATTCGGACGACGGCTAATAAGCTTCAAATATAAAGCTGATAAGTTTTCAGTATGAATAACACTTGTTTACCATTTAGTGTTAAAATTATAGTTGCTGCTACTACTGCTAAACAGTTAAAAGTACAAGGTGTAAGGGAGAGTTTTCCAGGAAATTAAAAGAAAAATTTGGCTTCCCCATAGTAATTGTCTGAATAAGGTGGTAATATAAATAAAAAATAAAGATAAAAATATTTGTCACTTTGTGAGATTTTCCCCAGTTTGGTTACGACAATGTAGGCTGAATCACCTGATTGTCTTAAAAAAAAGATTCCGTGTTTCCGAGTCGGTCATCGGTCTCTGTCACTGTATTTAATAGTGGTCATTACACAAACCATGTCAGAGGCCTAATTAGCAGTGCTATTAGCGGAAAAAGATATTCTCAGTCATAACGAAAAAAAAAGTCTGTAGTAGAGTATTTTTACCGTGTATAGTGCGCGTATTGCATGCTTAACATCCGTACCCAATTTCAGATAAGCATTGGATTTAGACAATCGAGATTGCAGCGTAGACCATGTTTTGTAATGTACTACGCTAATCTAATATTTTTCCATGCTGGACTGGGAGCGAGAGTAAAACATAGAAGGTGCCAGATGCTTTTCCTTCCAAGCATGTTGTACAAACCAGCTAAGGGATCCGAGGGTTTCAGTATATTGCGATTTAGGCGATGGGCTGACAACCTGTTCCTACAGCAATAACCTCTAAATATATCTTTTAAAACCCTCAAATCTTTGTGAGATATGACGGTTCGACCATTGGTTGGGTCGTATACGCTCTGACTACCCCATTAGGGATAAAGGCGTGATTATGGGGTAGGCAGAGCGTAAACGCCCTAAACAAAGGTCGTTTCGCCACGTCTGACAAAGCTTTGAGGGTTATTTAAGATAGGTTCGAAGGTAAATTGCTTAGTTGTCAGCCCATCGCCTAAATTACAATATACTAAAACCCTCGGATCACTTAGCTGTTTTTTACAGCATGTCCGGGAGGAAATGCAGCCGGCACATTCTATTTTTTTCTCTCGCTCCCAGGCCAGCGTGATGCGCAAGCGCGCAAAATATTGAAGCTATTTCCGAGCAAGTTGTATGTGGTCTTGTGCAATAAAGAATTATTGTATTGTATTGTATACCTAAGTAAAGTATGTCAACATCATTAACGTTACTACTTAGTTTGTTAGTAGACATTTAATATTCGTACTTTCTTCCATGCTGGCCTGGGAGCGAGAGAAAAACATAGAATGTGCCAGCTGCATTTCCTCCCGGGTATGCTGTAAAAACCAGCTAAGGGATCCGAGGGTTTCAGTATATTGTAATTTAGGCGATGGGCTGACAACCTGTCACTACAGCAATATACTTACAAATCTATCTTAAATAACCCTCAAAACTTTGTCAGACGTGGCGGAACAACCTTTGTTTGGGTCGTTTACGCTCTGCCTACCCCGTTAGGGATAAAGGCGTGATTATATGTATTTATGTATGTATGTAATATTCGTACTGGTCGACTACGGTCAATATAATTCAGAGCTTATAAGACTTATCATTATCACATTTCTGTCTCTTTTCTTTAAACTTTTTTAAGAAATAGTATCTCGTTCGCATTAAGTTTTAAACCTATTGACAAGAAAATATTCTCCCGTCCTGTTGGTACAATCAGCAAAGAAAGGAAAGGAAACGAATGAGATTCTTGAAACTTAGTATGTTTACACCACCGAAGAGTAAAAACTAGCGCTCCCCGATAGAAAGGCGATGTGAGTTTGTCAAGGGAGCCACTAATAGGCCTTCCACGCCTATATCTGTCAAAGCTCTTGAACCCTTACCTTAGTTATGCCCAATTTTTGCATAATTCGCCGCTTAGTAGTACTTTAAAAAAAAACATTTTGCGCAATAATTACTTGTCCGAAAAATAATAAAAGAAGTACCTTGAGTAAAGAGGGAATTTCCTACCATCGGAAAGTCATAAACACTATCATTTTCAAGAATTGTAGAAATTAACGCAAAATAATTTTGATACATCACTAGTATTGCTCCATGATAACTTTATTGAATTTATCGATTTCGATATTCGTTTAGCGGGAAGTCTTACATTAATTTAGCGGAAAGTGCACAATTACTAAAAAAAAACTAACTTTTTTGTACTAACCTTTGCCTGCGACTTCCTAATATGTATAAAACTTTGGCTTGGACCATAACTAACTACACAATACTTATTTACATATCTTATGCTCTAAGTGGTCATTGTTTTGTTAATTATTATTAAAATTGCTCATCGACACATGGAAAGAGACACTGACGTTGACGAGAGATAACACGAGAGATGACGTCGAGATAACGCTCTACAAAAAAGGCCGTAGCCGATGTGCAACATTTGTGGCCCTTTACAGTACTTGTTTCACGAAGTTTTTTTTTTTATTTGTGAATGTTTGGGTCGTTTACACTCTGCCTACCCCGTTAGGGATAAAGGCGTGATTATATGTATGTATGTGAGAAGCGTAATATTTGCACTTACGTGAGTATTATTAGTTATTCTGGGGTACATTTCTTAAAGATATTTTCAGTTTTGCAAATCGTCGCAAATTATTTAAGAAATAATATTTCTCATAATCAAAATTTAATAAATGTAATGAATTCAAACTAAAAACATCAGGGCAAAGAAACTTTAGTAAACTTATAACTAATAGTTGCCTATAAGTCAGTAAAGTCTGTAAATAAACTGACTGGTCTGAAAACTACCCTTTCTTCGTCTGACCCCAATCTATCTTTTCCATAGAGCGAAATGGCCTATAACCGGTATTTTGTAGGTTATTGCCAAAGATAGGGAAAAATCTCAAAAGATGGCTTTTCTTAAACTATCTAAAGACACACTTTTTAAAAATATACTGAGAATCGAGAATCTAAGATTATACCTAAATAGGTAAGTTTCAAATTAAAAATAATCAATAGGTTTTGAAATAAAAAAATAACTTCAAACAAAAAAATAAACATTCATAATGGTGAATGTATAAGTGCCGCAGATTTATTTTTCTTACTGTTTTCAACAAACAAGAAAAAAAAACAAAAACTTTTAAAAACCACTTTTTAAGAACAAAGACAAAAACTTTGAATGTAAAGCCATAACAAATATTATTTGTTTGTTAGTTACAGCTCGGAACAACAAGCTAGGTACTTGCCTGATAATAGCCTGTCAAAATTCCACGACTTATATAAGCTAGTTCTGAATAATAAATTATTCTGTCACTTCATTCTTGAAATAGGACGTCTATTTCGTATATTACTATATATATAGCTGGAAACCCACTCACTCACTCACTCACTCACTGACTGACATAATTGTTCTCCCAGAAGGAGGGTCGGGGGGTGAAAGTCGTGTATGGGAAAAGTGTGAAGGTGGTTTTGGTGAGTATGGGAAAATTCCGAAATCTTGGAAAACTGCTCCTCATCATGGAGTGACCCTGCGGCCTGGCTAAACTATAAGAGAAAGGGGGGTGGTTCTCAAACTAATTTTGGAGCACACCCTGGGCAATTTCAGATTTTTGTGTAAAAAATCCAAAATGGCGGAAAACAAGATGGCTGCCATACAAAATAAAAAGTTGAATATCTCGGAAACTGTTAGAGATAAATGGGGGGTGTTCGACCAAATGTCATAGAGGGCGGTGGGAGTCAAGTGCCAGTGGTCACGAAAATCCAATATGGCGGATCCAAAATGGCGGCCGAAAAAAAAAATGCTCTGATCGGGATGAAATTTGGCATGCGGGTAGTCCTTGGGGAGCTTATTTGATATTTTAAGTTAGTTTTTTGAATTTTTCATTTTTTAAGATGGCCGCCATACAAGGGTATTTTGTATGGGGAGCTTTTTTTGGCTCTGGCGCGGAAACGGTGTCCCCGAGGTGGGGGGTCGTCATACTTTGTATTGTTCCTCTTTGGGGTGGGCATGTTTTGGTAAATGTCAAAATCCAATATGGCGGATTCAAGATGGCGGCCGGGAGTCAATTTGCTCCGATCTGGCTCAAAATCGATATCTGGGGGTTTCCGGGGTCAGTGTTTTTATTTTGGTGGTTTGTTTTGTGACTCTACCATTTTTCAAGATGGCCGCCATACTAAATTTTGTAGGTAAATCATGTATTTCATTGTATCGCGGAATGGATTGCAGGTAGGTTGGTAGTTTCTTTGGAAATACGGTAGGTATGTATGAGGACAAAAAATTGTGTTCGTTTAAAAATCAATATGGTGGATACAAGATGGCGGCCGGAAGTCAATTTGCTCCGATCCGGCTCAAAATCGATATCTGGGGGTTTCCGGGGTCAGTGTTTTTATTTTTGAGGTTTGTTTTGTGACTGTACCATTTTTCAAGATGGCCGCCATACAAAATTTTGTAGGTGAATTATGTATTTCATTGTATCGCGAAATTTATTGCTGGTGGGTTAGTAGTTTGTTTGGAGATATGGTAGGTATGTAATAGAACATTAAATTAAGTTTGTCAAAAATATAATATGGCGGATCCAAGATGGTGGTCAGGACTCATGTTGTCATCCGGCTTAAATTCGGTATCTGGGGGTTTTTGGGGTCGCTGATTATAGATCTGAAGTTTTTTTTATGACTACGTGAATTTTCAAGATGGCCGCCATATAAAAGTCACATCCGGCACGCGGGCTGCTTTAGCTGCCCGCGCACCACACACGTCACCTGGACACCGGCACGCGGGCTGCTTTAGCTGCCCGCGCACCCCACGCCCTACCTGGACACCGGCACGCGGGCTGCTTTAGCTGCCCGCGCACCCCGCACCCTACCAGGACACCGGCACGCGGGCTGCTTTAGCTGCCCGCGCACCCCGCGCCCTACCTGGACACCGGAACGCGGGCTGCTTTAGCTGCCCGCGCACCCCGCACCCTACCAGGACACCGGCACGCGGGCTGCTTTAGCTGCCCGCGCACCACGCACCTCATCTGCACACCGGCACGCGGGCTGCTTTAGCTGCCCGCGCACCACGCACCTCATCTGCACACCGGCACGCGGGCTGCTTTAGCTGCCCGCGCACCCCGCGCCCTACCTGGACACCGGCACGCGGGCTGCTTTAGCTGCCCGCGCACCACGCACCTCACCTGCACACCGGCTTTAGCTGCTCGCGCACCACCCACCATACATAGAAAAACAAAATGGCGAATTTAAGATGGCGGCTAAAACTTATCTTGCTCCGATCTGACTAGAAATCGTAACTTACGGGTTTAAGGGGTAGCACATCAGAAATTTTTGGTTGATTTTTGGATTTTGAGAATTTTCAAGATGGCGGCTGATAAAAACAAAACAAAATATATATAGCTGGAAACCCACTCACTCACTGACTGACATAATTGTTCTCCCAGAAGGAGGGTCGGGGAGTGAAAGTCGTGTATGGGAAAAGTGTGGAGGTGGCTTTGGTGAGTATGGGAAAATTCCGAAATCTTGGAAAACTGCTCCTCATCATGGAGTGACCCTGCGGCCTGGCTAGACTATAAGAGGTAGGGGGGTGGTACTCAAACTAATTTTGGAGCACACCCTGGGCAGTTTTGATTTTTGGTGTAAAAAAAACAAAATGGCGGAAAACAAGATGGCTGCCATACAAAATAAAAACTTGAATATCTCGGAAACGGTTAGAGATAAAGGGGGGGTGGTCGACCAAATGTAATAGAGGGCTGTGGGGGTCAAGTGCAGGTGTTCTTGAAAATCCAAGATGGCGGATCCAAAATGGCGGCCGAAAAAAAAGTTGCTCTGATCGGGATGAAATTTTGCATGCGGGTAGTCCTCGGGGTGCTTATTTGATATTTTAGGTTCGTTTTTTGAATTTTTCATTTTTCAAGATGGCCGCCATACAAGGGTATTTTGTATGGGGAGCTTTTTTTGGCTCTGGCGCGGAAACGGTGTCCCCGAGGTGGGGGGTCGTCATACTTTGTATTGTTCCTCTCTGGGGTAGGCATGTTTTGGTAAATGTCAAAATCCAATTTGGCGGATTCAAGATGGCGGCCGGGAGTCAATTTGCTCCGATCCGGCTCAAAATCGATATCTGGGGGTTTTTGGGATCAGTGATTTTATTTTGATGGCTTTTTTTGTGACTCTGCCATTTTTAAAGATGGCCGCCATACAAAATGTTACAGGTGAATCATGTATTTCATTGTATCGCGGTATTTATTGCAGGTAGGCTGGTAGTTTCTTTGGAAATATGGTAGGTATGTATTAGGACAAAAAATTGTGTTTGTCGAAAATCCAATATGGCGGATCTAAGATGGCGGCCGGTTGTCAAGTTGCTCTGATCCGGCTGAAAATCGATATCTTGGGTTTTTTTGGTTCGTGGATTACAGATTTGATCTTTTTTTGTGACTGCATGAATTTTCAAGATGGCCGCCATACAAAATTTTGTAGGTAAATCATTTCATTCTATCGCGGAATTTATGGTAGGTATGTATAAGGACAAAAAATTTTGCTTGTCGAAAATCCAATATGGCGGATTCAAGATGGCGGCCGGGAGTTAAATTGCTCCGATCCGTCTCAAAATCGATATCAGGGGGTTTTTGGGGTCAATGATTTAATTTCGATGATTTTTTTTTGTGACTGTCATTAATCAAGATGGCCGCCATACAAAATTTTGTAGGTGAATCATGTATTCATTGTAATTAATTGCAGGTCGGTTAATAGTTTCTTTGGGAATATGGTAGGTATGTATGTGGACATTTTTTTTTTATATTTTAAAAATGGCGGCCGGGTGTCAAGTTACTCTGATCCGGGTCAAAATCGATATCTGGGGGATATCAGGGTTACTGATTATAAACATGATTATTTATTTGTGACTGCGTGAATTTTAAAGATGGCCGCCAAACAAAAGTCACATTTGGCACGCGGGCTGCTTTAGCTGCCCGCGCAACCCGCACCCTACCAGGACACCGGCACGCGGGCTGCTTTAGCTGCCCGCGCACCCCGTGCCCTACCTGGATACCGGCACGCGGGCTGCTTTAGCTGCCCGCGCACCCCGCACTCTACCAGGAAACCGGCACGTGGGCTGCTTTAACTGCCCGCGCACCCCGCACATCACCCGCATGCCGGCTCGCGGGCTGCTTTAGCTGCCCGCGCACAAGTCACCTTTCAGCTATTTTGACATGTTATAGAAAAACAAAAGGCGGATTTAAGATGGCGGCTAAAACTAATCATGCTCCGATCTAATGTACTAGAAATCGTAACTTACGGGTTTTAGGGGGATTTTTGTTTGATTTTTGAATTTTGAGAATTTTCAAGATGGCGGCTGTTAAAAACAAGACTTGCTCTGATTGGACTCAAAATTGACAAATGTGGGTTTTTTGGGTTTCTGAGGTCAGGTTGAGATTACTTTTGAAAATTTGTGATTTTACAAGATGGCCGCCATACAAAAATAAAATGTTTAGGCCAGAACAAAATAAAATTAAACACTTGCGCCGCCCAACAAAACACCGCAGGCACAACGACCGCGGGCTGCTTTAGCAGCCCGCGCACTACGCAACCACTAGTTACTATATATATAGCTGGAAACCCACTCACTCACTCACTCACTGACTGACATAATTGTTCTCCCAGAAGGAGGGTCGGGGGGTGAAAGTCGTGTATGGGAAAAGTGTGGAGGTGGCAATGGTGAGTATGAGAAAATTCCGAAATCTTGGAAAACTGCTCCTCATCATGGAGTGATCCTGCGGCCTGGCTAAACTATAAGAGGTAGGCGGGTGGTTCTCAAACTAATTTTGGAGCACACCCTGGGCAATTTCAGATTTTGGTGAAAAAAATCCAAAATGGCTGAAAACAAGATGGCCGCCATACAAAATAAAAAGTTGATTATCTCAAAAACGGTTAGAGATAGAGGGGGGTGTTCGACCAAATGTCATAGAGGGCGGTGGGGGTCAAGTGCCGGTGGTCACGAAAATCCAAGATGGCGGATCCAAAATGGCGGCCGAAAAAAAAGTTGATCGGATCGAGATGAAATTTTGCATGCAGGTAGTCCTCGGGGAGCTTATTTGATATTTTTGGTTCGTTTTTTGATTTTTCCATTTTTTAAGATGGCCGCCATACAAGGGTATTTTGTATGGGGAGCTTTTTTTGGCTCTGTCGCGGAAACGGTGTCCCCGAGGTGGGGGGTCGCCATACTTTGTATTGTTCCTCTCCGGGGTAGGCAACTTTTGGTAAATGTCAAAATCCAATATGGCGGATTCAAGATGGCGGCCGGGAGTCAATTTGCTCCGATCCAGCTCAAAATCGATATCTGGGAGTTTTCGGGGTCAGTGTTTTTATTTATATGGTTTGTTTTGTGATTTAGCAATTTTTCAAGATGGCTGCCATACAAACTGTTACAGGTGAATCATGTATTTCATTGTATCGCGGTATTTATTGCAGGTAGGTTGGTAGTTTCTTTGGAAATATGGTAGGTGTGTATTAGGACAAAAAATTGTGTTTGTCAAAAATTAAAAATGTCGGAACCAAGATGGCGGCCGGAAGTCAAGTTGCTCTGATACGGCTGAAAATCGATATCTGGGGGTTGTCGGGGTCGCTGCTTATAGATCTGAAGTATTTTTTGTGACTAAGTAAATTTTCAAGATGGCCGCCATACAAAATTTTGTAGGTGAATCATGTATTTCATTGTAACTCGGGATTTATTGCAGGTTGGTTGGTAGTTTCTTTGGCAATATGGTAGGCATGTATGTGAACAATTTTTTTTTTTTCATTTATTAAAAATGGTGGCCGGGTGTCAAGTTGCTCTGATCCGGATCAAAATCGATATCTGATGGAAAACGGGGAAACTGATTATAGATATGATGATTATTTTTTGTGACTGCGTAAATTTTCAAGATGGCCGCCCTACAAAAGTCACATTCGGCACAAAGGCTGCTTTAGCTGCCCGCGCACCCCGCACCCTACCAGGACACAGGAACGCGGGCTGCTTTAGCTGCCCGCGCACCCTGCGCCCCACCTGGACACCGGCACGTGGGCTGCTTTAGCTGCCCGCGCACCCCGCGCCCTACCTGAACAGCGGCACGCGGGCTGCTTTAGCTGCCCGCGCACCACGTACCTCACCTGCACACCGGCACGCGGGCTGCTTTAGCTGCCCGCGCACCCCCCACCTCACCAGCAATTAGACATGTTATAAAAACAAAATGGCGGCCAACACTAATCTTGCCTCGATCTGGCTTGAAATCGTAGACAAGCAATTTTTATGGTAGCTGATCATAGATTTAGGTTGATTTTTGGATTTCGAGAATTTTCAAGATGGCGGCTGATAGAAAAAATGCTTGCTCAGATTGGACTCAAAATTGATATCTGAGGGTTTTTTGGAATACTGACTTCAAATATTAAGTTGATTTTTATATTTCAAGTATTTTCAAGATGGCCGCTATATAAAATAAATTTGTGTAGGCCAGAACTATATTAAATTAAATAAAATACTTGCGCCGCCCAATAAAACACCGCAGGCACAACGACCGCGGGCTGCTTTAGCAGCCCGCGCACTACGCAACCACTATCTATATATAAAAAGCTGCAGACCCACTGACTCACTGACTGACTCACTCACTGACAGAATTGTTCTCCCAGAAGGAGGGTCGGGGGGTGAAAGTGATGTACGGGAAAAGTGTGGAGGTGTTTTTGGTGAGTATGGGAAAATTCCGAAATCTTGGAAAACTGCTCCTCATCATGGAGAGACCCTACGGCCTGGCCAAACTATTAGAGGTAGGGGGATGGTTCTCAAACTAATATTGGAGCACACCCTGGTTTACTTCAGTTTTTGGTGAAAAAAATCCAAAATGGCGGAAAACAAGATGGCTGCCATACAAAATAAAAAGTTGAATATCTCGGAAACGGTTGGAGATAGAGTGGGGGTGCTCGAAGGAATGTCATAGAGGGCGGTAGGGGTCAAGTGCCGGTAGTCATGAAAATCCAAGATGGCGGATCCAAAATGGAGGCCGAAAAAAAAGTTGCTCTGATCGGGATGAAATTTTGCATGCGGGTGCTCCTTGTTGAGCTTATTTGATATTTTTTGTTAGTTTTTTGTTTTTTTCATTTTTCAAGATGGCCGCCATACAAGGGTTTTTTGTATGGGGAGCTTTTTTTGGCTCTGGCGTGGTAACTGTGTCCCCGAGGTGGGGGGTCGCCATACTATGTATTGTTCTACTCCGGGGTAGGCAACTTTTGGTATATGTCAAAATTCAAAATGGCGGCCGGGAGGCAATTTGCTCCGATCCGGCTCAAAATCGATATCTGGGGGTTTTTAGAGTCAATGATTTTATTTTGATGGTTTTTTTTGTGACTGCCATTTTTGAAGATGGCCGCCCTACAAAATGTTACAGGTTAATCATGTATTTTATTGTATCGCGGTATTTATTGCAGGTAGGTCGGTAGTTTCTTTGGAAATATGGTAGGTATGGATTAGGATAAAAAAATGTGTTTGTCGAAAATCCAATATGGCGGATCCAAGATGGCGGCCAGGTGTCAAGTGGCTCTGATCCGGCTCAAAATCGATATCTAGGGGTTTTCGGGGTCAGTGTTTTAATTTTTCTGGTTTGTTTTGTGATTTGGCCATTTTTCAAGATGGCCGCCATACAAAATTTTGTAGGTGAATTATGTATTTGATTTTATCGCGGAATTGATTGCAGGTAGGTTGATAGTTTCTTTGGAAATATGTTAGGTATGTTTTAGGAAAAAAAAATTGTGTTCGTCAAAAATACAATATGGCGGATCCAAGATAGCGGCCGGGTGTCAAGTTGCTCTGATCCGGCTGAAAATCGATATCTTGTGGTTGTCGGGGTCACTGATTATAGATCTAAAGTTTTTTTGGTGACTTCGTGGATTTTCATCAAGTGGCTCTGATCCGGCTCAAAATCGATATCTAGGGGTTTTCGGGGTCAGTGTTTATATTTTTATGGTTTGTTTTGTGATTTTGCCATTTATAAGATGGCCGCCATACAAAATGGTACAGGTGCATTATGTATTTAATTATATCGCGGAAGTTATTGCAGGTAGGTTGGTAGTTTCTTTGGAAATATGGTAGGTATGTATTAGGACAAAAAATTGTGATCGTCGAAATTTTTATATGGCGGATCCAAGATGGCGGCCGGGCGTCAAGTTGCTCTGATTCGGCTGAATATCTGGGGGTTTTCGGGGTCAGTGTTTATATTTTTATGGTTTGTTTGGTGACCATTCCATTTTTCAAGATGGCCGCCATACAAAATTTTGAAGGTAAATCATGTATTTCATTGTATCGCGGAAATGATAGCAGGTAGGTTGGTAGTTTCGTAGAAAATATCGTAGGTATGATTAAGGACAAAAAAATTACAAAATGGCGGAAAGCAAGATGGCTGCCATACAAAATAAAAAGTTGAATATCTCGGAAACGGTTAGAGATAGAGGGGGGGTGTTTGACCAAATGTCATAGAGGGCGGTGGGGATCAAGTGCAAGTGGTCACGAAAATCCAAGATGGCGGATCCAAAATGGCGGCCGAAAAAAAAGTTGCTCTGATCGCAATGAAATTTTGCAAGCGGGTAGTCTTTAGGGAGTTTATTTGATATTTTTGGTTCGTTTTTTGATTTTTCCATTTTTCAAGATGGCCGCCATACAAGGGTATTTTGTATGGGGAGCTTTTTTTGGTTCTGACGCGGAAACGGTGTCCCTGAGGTGGGGGGCCGCCATACTTTGTATTGTTCCTCTCCGGGGTAGGCAATTTTTGGTAAATGTCAAAATCCAATATGGCGGATTCAAGATGGCGGCCGGGAGTCAATTTAATCCGATCCGGCTCAAAATCGATATCTGAGGGTTTTTGGGGTCAGTGTTTTTATTTTTGAGGTTTGTTTTGTAATTTTTCCATTTTTTAAGATGGCCGCCATACAAAATGTTACAGGTAAATCATGTATTTCATTGTATCGCGGTATTTATTGCAGGTAGGTTGGTAGTTTCTTTGTAAATATGGTAGGCATGTTTTAGGACAAAAAATTGAGTTCGTCAAAAATACAATATGTCGTATCCAAGATGGCGGCCGGGTGTCCAGTTGCTCTGATCCGGCTGAAAATCGATATCTGGGGGTAGTCGGGGTCGCTGATTGTAGATCTGAAGTCTTTTTTGTGACGTCGTGAATTTTCAAGATGGCCGCCATACAAAAGTTACATTCGGCACGCGGGCTGCTTTAGCTGCCCGCGCACCCCGCGCCCTACCTGGACACCGGCACGCGGGCTGCTTTAGCTGCCCGCGCACCCTGCACCTCCCTGGCATATCAGCACGCGGGCTGCTTTAGCTGCCCGCGCACCACGTACCTCATCTGCACACCGGCACGCGGGCTGCCCGCGCACCCCGCACCTCACCAGCAATTTGACATGTTATGAAAAACAAAATGGCGGCTAACACTAATCTTGCTCCGATCTGGCTTGAAATCGTAGACAAGGGGTTTTTGGGGTTGCTGATCAAAAATCAACCAAAATCTGGTTGATTTTTGGTTTTCGATAATTTTCAAGATGGCGGCTGATAGAAAAAAATACTTGCTTTGATTGGACTTAAAATTTACATCTGAGGGTTTTTTGGGATGCTGACCTCGAATATTAAGTAAATTTACAGATATCAAGCATTTTCAAGATGGCCGCAATACAAAATTAAAATGTTCAGGCCAGAACAATATAAAATTAAATTAAACACTTGCGCCGCCCAACAAAACACCGCAGGCACAACGACCGCGGGCTGCTTTAGCAGCCCGCGCACTACGCAACCACTAGTTAATATATATATAGCTGGAAACCCACTCACTCACTGACTGACATAATTGTTCTCCCAGAAGGAGGGTCGGGGGGTGAAAGTCGTGTATGGGAAAAGTGTGTAGGTGGGTTTGGTGAGTATGGGAAAATTCCGAAATCTTGGAAAATTGCTCCTCATCATGGAGTGACCCTGCGGCCTGGCTAAACCAAAATAGGAAGGGGGGTGGTTCTCAAACTAATTTTGGAGCACACCCTGGGCAATTTTAGATTTTTGTGTAAAAAATCCAAAATGGCGGAAAACAAGATGGCTGCCATACAAAATAAAAATTTGAATATCTCGGAAACGGTTAGAGATGGAGGGGGGGTGTTCGACCAAATGTCATAGAGGGCGGTGGGGGTCAAGTGCCGGTGGTCTCGAAAATCCAAGATGGCGGATCCAAAATGGCGGCCGAAAAAAAAGTTGCTCTGATCGGAATGAAATTTTGTATGCAGGTAGTGCTCGGGGAGCTTATTTGATATTTTTGGTTCGTTTTTTGTTTTTTCCATTTTTCAAGATGGCCGCCATACAAGGGTATTTTGTATGGGGAGCTTTTTTTGGCTCTGGCGCGGAAACGGTGTCCCCGAGGTGGGGGGTCGCCATACTATGTATTGTTCTACTCCGGGGTAGGCATGTTTTGGTATATGTCAAAATTCAAAATGGCGGATCCAAAATGGCGGCCGAAACAAAAGTTGCTCTGATCGGGATGAAATTTTGCAAGCGGGTGGTCCTCGGGGAGCTTATTTGATATTTTTGGTTTGTTTTTTGATTATGCCATTTTTAAAGATGGCCGCCATACAAGGGTATTTTGTATGGGGAGCTTTTTTTGGCTCTGACGCGAAAACGGTGTCCCTGAGGTGGGGGGCCGCCATACTTTGTATTGTTCCTCTCCGGGGTAGGCATGTTTTGGTAAATGTCAAAATCCAATATGGCGGATTCAAGATGGCGGCCGGGAGTCAATTTGCTCCGATCCGGCTCAAAATCGATATCTGAGGGTTTTCGGGGTCAGTGTTTTTATTTTTCTGGTTTGTTTTGTGATTTGGCCATTTTTCAAGATGGCCGCCATACAAAATTTTGTAGGTTAATTATGTATTTCATTGTATCGCGAAATTTATCGCAGGTGGGTTAGTAGTTTGTTTGGAGATATGGTAGGTATGTAATAGGACATTAAATTAGGTTTGTCAAAAATCCAATATGGCGGATCCAAGATGACGGCTGGGTGTCAAGTTGCTCTGATCGGGCTCAAAATCAATATCTGGTGGTTGTCGGGGTCAGTGTTTTTATTTTTATGGTTTATTTTGCTATTTTGCCATTTTTCAAGATGGCCGCCATACAAAATGTTACAGAAAAATCATGTATTTCATTGTATCGCGGTATTTATTGCAGGTAGGTTGATAGTTTCTTTGGAAGTATTGTAGGTAGAACGAAAAATTGCGTTCGTCAAAATTCCAATATGGCCGATTCAAGATGGCGGCCGGATGTCAAGTTGCTCCGATCCGGATCAAAATCGATATCTGGGTGTTGTCGGGGTCGCTGATTGTAGATCTGAAGTTTTTTTGTGACTTCGTGAATTTTCAAGATGGCCGCCATACAAAAGTCACATCCGGCACCTCACCTCACTGGCAAATCGGCACGCGGGCTGCTTTAGCTGGCCGCGCACCCCGCACGTTACCAGGACACCTCACCAGTAATTTGACATGTTATAAAAAACAAAATGGCGGCTAACACTAATCTTGCTCCGATCTGGCTTGAAATCGTAGACAAGGGGTTTTTGGGGTATCTGATCATAGATTTTGGTTGATTTTTGGATTTCAAGAAATTTCAAGATGGCGGCTGATAGAAAAAGAACTTGCTTAGATTGGACTCAAAATTTATATCTGAGGGATTTTTGGGATATTGACGTCAAATATTAAGTAATTTTTCAGATATCAAGCATTTTTAAGATGGCCGCCATACAAAAGTCACATCCAGCACGCGGGCTGCTTTAGCTGCCCGCGCACCCTGCACCCTACCTGGCCACCGGCACGCGGGCTGCTTTAGCTGCCCGCGCACCCCGCGCCCTACCTGGTCACCAGCTCGCGGGCTGCTTTAGCTGCCCGCGCACCCCGCGCCCTACCTAGACACCGGCTCGCGGGCTGCTTTAGCTGCCCGCGCACCACGCACCTCACCTGCACACCGGCACGCGGGCTGCTTTAGCTGCTCGCGCACCACCCACCTCACCAGCAATTTTGATATGTCATAGTAAAACAAAATGGCGAATTTAAGATGGCGGCTAAAACTTATCTTGCTCCGATCTGACTAGAAATCGTAACTTACGGGTTTTAGGGGTAGCACATCAGAAATGTTTGGTTGATTTTTGGACTTTGAGAAATTTCGAGATGGCGGCTGATAAAAACATAACTTGCTGTGATTGGACTCGAAATTGACATCTGGGGGTGTTTTTGGTTTCTGATTTCAGGTTTGAGATTGTTTTTAACTATTTGTGATTTTTCAAGATGGCCGCCATACAAAATCAAATTGAAAGGGCCCGAATCAAATTATAATTAAAGACTTGCGCCGCCCAACAAAACACCGCAGGCACAACGACCGCGGGCTGCTTTAGCAGCCCGCGCACTACGCAACCACTAGTTACTATATATATAGCTGGAAACCCACTCACTCACTCACTCACTCACTGACTGACATAATTGTTCTCCCAGAAGGAGGGTCGGGGGGTGAAAGTCGTGTATGGGAAAAGTGTGGAGGTGGTTTTGGTGAGTATGGGAAAATTCCGAAATCTTGGAAAACTGCTCCTCATCATGGAGTGACCCTGCGGCCTGGCTAAACTATAATAGGTAGGGGGGTGGTTCTCAAACTAATTTTGTAGCACACCCTGGGCAATTTCCGATTTTGGTGAAAAAAATCCAAAATGGCGGAAAACAAGATGGCTGCCATACAAAATAAAAAGTTGAATATCTCGGAAACGGTTAGAGATAGAGGGGGGGTGTTCGACCAAATGTCATAGAGGGCGGTGGGGGTCAAGTGCCAGTGGTCACGAAAATCCAAGATGGCGGATCCAAAATGGCGGCCGAAAAAAAACTTGCTCCGATCGGGATGAAATTTTGCATGCGGGTGGTCCTCGGGGAGCTTATTTGATATTTTTTGTTTGTTTTTCGTTTTTTTCATTTTTCAAGATGGCCGCCATACAAGGGTATTTTGTATGGGGAGCTTTTTTTGGCTCTGGCGTGGAAACGGTGTCCCCGAGGTGGGGGGTCGCCATACTATGTATTGTTCTACTCCGGGGTAGGCAACTTTTGGTATATGTCAAAATTCAAAATGGCGGAATCAAAATGGCGGCCGGGAGGCAATTTGCTCCGATCCGGCTCAAAATCGATATCTGGGGGTTTCCGGGGTCAGTGTTTTTATTTTTGAGGTTTGTTTTGTGTTTTTGCCATTTTTCAAGATGGCCGCCATACCAAATTTTGTAGGTAAATCATGTATTTCATTGCATCGCGGAATTTAATGCAGGTAGGTTGGTAGTTTCTTTGGAAATATGGTAGGTATGTATTAGGACAAAAAATTGTGTTCGTCAAAAATACAATATGGCGGATCCAAGATGGCGGCCGGGTGTCAAGTTGCTCTGATCCGGCTGAAAATCGATATCTGGTGGTTGTCGGGGTCGCTGATTATAGATCTATAGTTTTTTTTGTGACTCCGTGAATTTTCAAGATGGCCGCCATACAACATCAAATTGAAAGGGCCCGAATCAAATTATAAGTAGAAACGGTGTCCCCGAGGTGGGGGGTCGTCATACTATGTATTGTTCTACTCCGGGGTAGGCAACGTTTAGTATAAGTCAAAATTCAAAATGGCGGAATCAAAATGGCGGCCGGGAGGCAATTTGCTCCGATCCGGCTCAAAATCGATATCTGGGGGTTTCCGGGGTCAGTGAATTTATTTTTGTGGTTTGTTTTGTGATTTTGCCATTTTTCAAGATGGCCGCCATACAAAATTTTGTAGGTGAATTATGTATTTGATTTTATCGCGGACATTTTCGCAGGTAGGTTGGTAGTTTCTTAGGAAATATGGTAGGTATGTATTAGGACAAAAAAATGTGTTCATCAAAAATTCAATATGGCGGATCCCAGATGGCGGCCGGGTGTCAAGTTGCTCTGATCCGGCTGAAAATCGATATCTGGTTGTTGCCGGGGTCGCTGATTATAGATCTGAAGTTGTTTTTGTGACAACGTGAATTTTCAAGATGGCCGCCATACAAAAGTCACATCCGGCTCGCGGGCTGCTTTAGCTGCCCGCGCACCCTGCACCTCACTGGCATATCGCCACGCGGGCTGCTTTAGCTGCCCGCGCACAACTCACCCCACCAGCAATTCTGACATGCTATTATAAAAACAAAATGGTGGATTTAAGATGCTGCTGAAATTTATCTTGCTTCGATCTGTTTTTGGGGTAGCTTACCATAGAGTTTGGTTAGATTTTGGATTTTGACAGTTTTCAAGATGGCGGCTGAAAAACACAACTTGCTCTGATTGGACTCAAAATTGACATCTGGGGGTGTTTAGGGTTTCTGATTTCAGGTTTGAGATTGTTTTTGACTATTTGTGATTTTTCAAGATGGCCGCCATACAACATCAAATTGAAAGGGCCCGAATCAAATTATAATTAAAGACTTGCGCCGCAATATAAAAGTCACATCCGGCACGCGGGCTACTTTAGCTGCCCGCGCACCACACACGTCACCTGGACAAAGGCACGCGGGCTGCTTTAGCTGCCCGCGCACCCCACACTCTACCTGGACAACGGCACGCGGGCCGCTTTAGCTGCCCGCGCAACCTGCCCCTCACTGGCATATCGGCACGCGGGCTGCTGTAGCTGCCCGCGCACCCCGCACCCTACCAGGACACCGGCACGTGGGCTGCTTTAGCTGCCCGCGCACGCCGCACCCTGAACTGGAAAACGGCACGCGGGCTGCTTTAGCTGCCCGCGCACGCCACACCCTAACTGGAAACCGGCACGCGCTGCTTTAACTGCCCGCGCACCACCCACCTCACCAGCAATTTTGACATATCATAGAAAAACAAAATGCTCCGATCTGGCTAGAAATCGTAACTTATGGGTTTTATGGGTTGCGGATTATAGATTTTGCTGATTTTTGGATTTTGAGAATTTTCAAGATGGCGGCTGTTAAATACAAAACTTGCTCTGATTGGACTCAAAATTGACATCTGAGGGTTCTTTGGGATACTGACCTCAAATATTAAGTTGATTTTTAGATTTCAAGTATTTTCAAGATGGCCGCCATACAAAAAAAAATTGTTTAGGCCAGAACAATATAAAATTTAAAACTTGCGCCGCCAAACATACAAGAGCCCAACAAAATACCGCGGGCTGCTTTAGCAGCCCGCGCACTACGCAACCACTAGTTACTATATATATAGCTGGAAACCCACTCACTCACTCACTCACTGACTGACATAATTGTTCTCCCAGAAGGAGGGACGGGGGGTGAAAGTCGTGTATAAGAAAAGTGTGGACGTGGTTTTGGTGAGTATGGGAAAATTCCGAAATCTTGAAAAACTGCTCCTCATCATAGAGTGACCCTACGTCCTGGCTAAACTATAAGAGGTAGGCGGGTGGTTCTCAAACTAAATTTGGAGCACACCCTTGGCAGTTTTTATATTTAATAAAAAAAAAAAAAAATGGCGGAAAAGAAGATGGCTGCCATACAAAATAAAAAGTTGAATATCTCGGAAACTGTTAGAGATAGAGGGGGGGTGTTGACCAAATGTCATAGAAGGCGGTGGGGGTCAAGTGCCAGTGGTCACGAAAATCCAAGATGGCGGATCCAAAATGGCGGCCGAAAAAAAAGTTGCTCTGATCGGGATGAAATTTTGCACGCAGGTAGTCCTCGGGGAGCTTATTTGATATTTTTCATTCGTTTTTTGATTTTTTCATTTTTCAAGATGGCCGCCATACAAGGGTATTTTGTATGGGGAGCTTATTTTGGCTCTGGCGCGGAAACGGTGTCCCCGAGGTGGGGGGTCGCTATACTTTGTATTGTTCCTCTCCGGGGTAGGCATGTTTTGGTAAATGTCAAAATCCAATATGGCGGATTCAAGATGGCGGCCGGGAGTCAATTTGCTCCGATCCGGCTCAAAATCGATATCTGGAAGTTTCCGGGGTCAATGTTTTTATTTTTGAGGTTTGTTTTGTGACATTGCCATTTTTCAAGATGGCCGCCATACAAAATTTTGTAGGTTAATTATGTATTTCATTGTATCGCGAAATTTATCGCAGGTGGGTTAGTAGTTTGTTTAGAGATATGGTAGGTTTGTAATAGGACATTAAATTAATTTGTTCAAAAATCCAATATGGCGGATCCAAGATGACGGCCGGGTGTCAAGTTGCTTTGATCGGGCTGAAAATCGATATCTGGGGGTTTTTGGGTTCGTGGATTACAGATTTGATCTTTTTTTGTGACTGCGTGAATTTTCAAGATGGCCGCCATACAAAATTTTGTAGGTAAATCATGCATTTTATCGCGGAAGTAATTGCAGGTCGATTGGTAGTTTCTTTGGAAATATGGTAGGTATGTATTTGGACATTTTTTTTTATATATTTTAAAAATGGCGGCCGGGTGTCAAGTTACTCTGATCCGGGTCAAAATCGATATCTGGGGGATATCAGGGTTACTGATTATAAACATGATTATTTTTTTGTGACTGCGTGAAAGATGGCCGCGAAACAAAAGTCACATCCGGCACGCGGGCTGCTTTAGCTGCCCGCGCAACCCGCACAGTACCTGGACATCGGCTCGCGGGCTGCTTTAGCTGCCCGCGCACCTCGCACCCTACCAGGACACCGGCACGCGGGCTGCTTTAGCTGCCCGCGCAACCCGCACCTTACCAGGACACCGGCACGCGGGCTGCTTTAGCTGCCCGCGCACCCCGCACCTTACCAGGACACCGGCACGCGGGCTGCTTTAGCTGCCCGCGCACCCCGCACCTTACCAGGACACCGGCACGCGGGCTGCTTTAGCTGCCCGCGCACCCCGCGCCCTACCTGGACACCGGAACGCGGGCTGCTTTAGCTGCCCGCGCACCACTTTCCTCACCAGCAATTTTGAGATGTTATGGAAAAACAAAATGGCGGATTCAAGATGGCGGCTAAAACGAATCTTGCTCCGATTTGGCTAGAAATCATAACTTACAGGTATTAGGGGTAGCTGATCATAGATTTTGTTGTTTGTTGGATTTTGTGAATTTTCAAGATGGCGGCTAATAAAAACAAATCTTGCTCTGATTGGACTCAAAATTGACATATGTGGGTTTTTTGGGTTTCTGATTGCAGTTTTGAGATTGGTTTTGATAATTTGTGATTTTTCAAGATGGCCGCTATTCAAAATCAAATTAAAAGGGCGCAAATCAATTTATAATTAAAGACTTGCGCCGCCCAACAAAACACCGCAGGCACAACGCCCGCGGGCTGCTTTAGCAGCCCGCGCACTACGCAACCACTAGTTGTACTATAAAGGCGAATTCACACTTCTCTTACATGATGTAACGCCGCGTCGTCTGACGTGTTTTCAGCTTTACACTGGACTACGCGATGTACGAGGGGCGGCTGATATAAAATCTACTTTGTTTAAGAAAGTTTTGAAAATCGAACTGGCCATTGCAAAATCATATTCTATATTTCATCCTTTTTCAAAATTATGACGCTTATTTTTTTTCTCATGCTTTTGTTTTTTTGGCGCGGCTTTGATTTCACCATGTCGAAAGAAAATTGCAAAATGATGAAATTTGAGCATCGAGCAGTGATTAAATTCCTAAGTAAAGAAGGAACGTCTACGCAGATCAGAGAGCGCATGTTAAAGGTGTTTGGTGATTCAAGTCCTTCTGAATTCGTCATAAAGTTTTGGTCGAAGCAATTTAAACATGGCCGTGAGAGCCTGGAAGACGACACACGTAGTGGAAGGCCAATTTCTGTTGTTACCGCAGATAATGTTGAAAAGGTGAAGAACCTGATTCTTGCAGATCGGCGAATCAAGCAGTGGGAGATAGCCAGAGATGTCTGCATTAGCAAGGAACGAGTTCATGAAATTATTCACGAACATTTGGGCATGTCCAAGGTGAGCCTTTGACAAACAAAGGCGAGTAGAATGTTGTCAGGCATTTCTAGACCTGGTCAAAGGTAAAGAAGAAGAGACTATCTCTCGAATTGTGACATGTGATGAAACTTGGATTCGCCAGTGGGATCCGGAAAGCAAACAAGAGTCAATGCAATGGAAATTTAAAGGAGAAAAGCCGCCAAGGAAGTTCAAGGTTCGGCCGTCGGCTGGAAAACTAATGGCCACCGTATTTTGGGATGTCGAAGGGATTTTGATGATAGATTATTTGCCTAAAAATACAACAATGAATGCTGAATATTATGCAAACTTGCTTGACCAGCTTCGTGAACAAATCAAAGAAAAGCGGAGAGGCAAACTCAGCAAAGGTGTTCTGATTTTACAAGACAATGTTCCTGTACACACAGCCTTAACGGCGAGGTCAGCCCTGAGCAAAAACGGCTTCACAGAAATTAACCATCCACCTTATAGTCCAGATCTGGCTCCCTGTGACTATTTCTTATTCAAAGATTTAAAGAAAAAATTGAGGGGTCGCAGATTTTCGACGCACGAAGAAATGAAAGAGGCTGTGACTGACCATTTTGACGAGCAAAATAAAAATTACTATTATAACGGCATGATGTCACTTATTTGCAAATGTCATAAGTGTATTTCACTTGCAGGAGACTATATAGAAAAATAAAAATAAACTACCCATCAAAGTCTTTTCTTTCATAGTTAGGTAGATTACTTATCAGCCACCTCTCGTACGTCTCCAACGTTAGCTGACGAGCCGCGAACGTCCACGGACGTGGTTGACGTGCGCAACATGCATCACGAGAGCGAGCATAGGCCGTCGGAGTGTTCGCTTGTGTTGTTTGCTGTGGTATAATACTTTCTACCTCGCATACTGACTTATCAATCTAATCTTGTGCGCACGGACTAGAATACTTTCTCGCTCGTACAATCACTATCTATCTCGCACGGGCGGCCGTTTTCCCACGTCGCCCACGTCCGCCCGCGTCGGCTGATGCATTATTTAATAAGCTGATAGAACATGCACTTGGATTTGGTTGCTTCAGCGACGTCACGTAAGACAATTGTGTATCTAAATATGGATTTTTAATACATTTTCTAAGAAAACTGTAATCCCATTACGGCCGTAGGACATCACGTACGGCACGTAAGTCTAGTGTGAAAGCACCTATTATGACGGCTATTAAGCCGACATCCACCAGTATTAAATGTCGGGATTTATATATAGAAATGCATAGCAAAAGGTCAGCGATCGACGTTTGGAGGTTGTATTGACAGTCAAAAATGGAAATAAAGTTACTCTACGCACGATAACCATACCTATCAAGTGCAAAACTAGAACAAACTCTACACACACTATTTAAAGGTAGGTACTTTTTTCGACGATGATTCAAATAGAATATCTTCCACTAGCTGCATTTCCTCTTCGGCATGCTGTTAAAGCCAGCTAAGGAATCTGAGGGTTTTGTATATTGTAATTTAGGCGATGGGCTGACAACCTGTCACTACAGCAATATATGTACAAATCTATCTTAAATAACCCAGAAAACTTTGCCAGACGAGGCAGAACGACCTTTTTTTTTTAAGTTGTTTACGCTCTGCCTCCCCCATTAGGGATAAAGGCGTAATTATATATATGTATGTATGTATGCACTTTTTTCGACGATGATTCAAAGACTCTTCTAACTTCCTCAAAACTACGGTTTTCCCCACAAGCAGCGTAATGTACCTATCGTCAGATATCGGCAACGCAAAGTACAAAGTTTATTCCTTACTCCAAGGAACCGGTTATAATATAACTATACTTTGCGTACTAACATGAAAATCCCGAGCGTTCCAAAATGAACTTTATCTAAACAGAATACGGTATGAAGGAGATGCAGGAAGATTAGGCCGCAATCTTTAGCGTTGCGTGTGGAAAAGCCCTGAGGGTTTGCAAGCCGCAAATTTTAGTCTCGCTGCTCCGAAAGCTCAAATCCATTATCTAATATTGTGCTGCATAAAAACGGTACACGCGAGGCGAAGTAGAAGACTATACCAGGTGTAAGGGACAGCATCCCACAAACTGATAGGAGTTGCCAAGTCAAGGACACGGAACAGCTTTCACCGGGAAATTCTTTCAGTGTTTCCTGGCTTTTCCATACAAAATTGTCTGATAAAGGTGGACATTTTGTATGGAAAATCCACAGATTTCGCTTCCTGAAAGAATTTACTGGTGTAAAATGTTCAGTGTCGTTGACTGAGCAAACCCTATCAGTTTGTGGAATGTTGCTGTTTGCTGTTCCTTACATTCCATATTTTCACTAATAGGAAGTCATCATCTCCCTAGCCTTATCCTGTATCCCACGGCATCGGTTTCCTAATCTATGGGATTGAACGAGGGTACTGGTTTTTTCACTAATAAGAAGTAATTAACTTAATTTTACTGTGGTAGACAAAAGCCCTTATCTGGTAGCCCTCGAGTTGCTGTAATAACGGTTATTCTGTCCATCGCCTATATTGTAGTACTTACAACGAAACACTACTGGGGTCTCACACTCACATTAGCTGGAATAAAATGTACTGTCTTTATTTTTTATCGCTCTCAGTCCAGCATGGCAGCATTTCTGCATTAATATCAACGGGAAACATAAATATGCAATAAGATCGAACAGAAAAACCTTGAGCATAAGTTAAAGCCTATTTATAAAATAGGCATCCATTATGGAACGGAGAGGCAAATTTCTGAGGAAAATCTATCAGTGTTACGTTATTTATTCTAAATACCTTTTTATTTCTAGTGCTTCTAAATATACTAATAAAATAATAATAGTCCTTCCACCGATTTTTCCAAACCCGTGCATTTGGCAGGACGGTAGACGTTACTTGGACGAACATAGGCTACTTTTTATCGCGGGAAAATTCCTCTTTCCCACGGGAAACCTATTAAGCCACGGGTGAAACTGCCGTATATAATAATATATTGTAATGAATTAATAAATATTCTTTTATCGTCATATAATGGCCGATTATGTCATCGAGTTTAATCAACTTGGATGACCAAAATAGCTTTGAAACTCGTATAAAATGACGTAGGCAGTTTTACAGGTGGTCAGAATATAAATAGAACTTTCTTGTTATCGTACCAATAAATTCTGGTCTATATATAACAAGATTGACCCTATAAATATCGAACTAAGGTGACGATACCAGCCAATTGGCGCCCTATTAGTAAAAAAAACATAATTTAGCTTGCACACGTTAGTGAAAATTATGTATTATGTGTTGTATGTTTTTGTGTTAACAAAGTGTTAACTTGGCTAGTTTCGTCACCTTCAGGAGCGAACAGAACCGCGACGGTGGCGCCATCAGTTATAAATGAATAGTATCTGAAATACATAAAGTTTCATATTTTACGTTTGGCGAAAATTGCAACAAATTCTTTTATAAGTTATGCTCATCATCATCTCCCAAGCCTTATCCAGTATCTCACGGGGTTGGCTTCCTAATGTAGAGGATTAAACGCGGGTACTGGTTTTTACACAGAGCGACTGCCATCTGACCTCCGAAACCCAGAAGGGAAACCAGACCCAATATAATATATATTTTATATGCTACTAGCGACCGGCCCAGCTTCGCACGGAAATAATCATTGTGTCTCTACTATATTATGCATGTATTATACATATAAACCTTCCTCTTGAATCACTATAACTATTAAAAGAAACCGCATCAAAATCCGTTGCGTAGTTTTAAAGATTTATGCATACATAGGGATATAGGGACAGAGAACTAAGTGACTTTGTTTTATACTATGTAGTGATGATGCTATAATATCATAATTTACACTAAATATATAAGATTTGTACTACGAATGTTAACATTATAAAACTTAAATACTCATTATGGATTATGAAATGAAGAATTAATTGTAAAATATGAATGAAAATGTTTGTATTTCAGGCACAATTAATTTAAAACCGATGGCGCCAGTCGCAGCTCTGTCCGCTCCTTTAGATAGGCCATTTTAAACACGTCATAAGTTAGGTCGCTACCTATTAGTATCCGTTTTTCTTCATATTTGTCTAGTGATCATAAATGTAGAGTAATCACTGCATAGTATAAAACAAAGTCGCTTTCTCTGTCCCTATATCCATATGTATGCATAAATCTTTAAAACTACGCAACGGATTTTGATGCGGTTTCTTTTAATAGATAGAGTGATAGCAAGTACATATACTCAAATTGGAACGATACAGAGAAGATTAGCATGGCTCCTGCGCGAGGATGACACGCAAGTGGCGCCAATATGGGAGCGATCGTTTTGGAGTCCGGAACCTATGTATAACACATGCATAATATAGTAGAGAAACACTGATAATTTCCGTGCGAAGCCGGGGCGGGTCGCTAGTAACTACATAATTATGACTAAAGGTTAGACCGCACTAGGACGTAGCTGCAGCGGAACGGCGCGGCGCGGCGCGGCGCGGCACTGCGCAACAAACGATTCTTTGTATGAGAATGTATGAGAAGTACCGCACTGAAGCGGCACTGGAATGGGTTCATACATTTTGACAGTTTTTGTCGCGCAGTGTCGCGCCGGTGCAGTATCGTGCCGTGCCGCGCCGCCGTTCCGCTGCAGCTACGCCATAGTGCGGTCTAAGTTTTAAGGCAAATTAAAAGGAATTTGTGTAATAAGAAAAACTATAACCTTACTATGGTTTTGAAACATTAACAAAAAGTTCGTGGTCCCTGAGAATTATATACCTAGTAAAAGGTTACTGCCTCCGTGGTCAGTGGTCAGAGCCATGGACTTACGATCCGTAGGTCCTGGGTTCGATTCCCAGTATGGAAAAAAAGTTGATGTTTGTCAATTTATCACTTTGTGAGATTTTCCCCAGTTTGGGTAGGCCATTGCAGGCTGAATCACCTGATTGCCCTAAAAGAAAAAGGATTCCGTGCTTCGAAGGGCAAGTTAAGCCGTCGGTCCCGGTCGCTGTCTTTGACAGGGGACTTAACTCAAACCTTGTCAGAAGCCTAATAGCTGTGCTACTATGCGGTTTGTAAACTCTGACACCAGGGTTCATTGGTTCGTTTGACTCGAGAATCCACTCGCTAAGAAGAAGAAGAAAGCAAATGGTTACGATTTTCGACTAAAAAGTCGACAAGCCTCTCAAAGTTAGTTCAATTTGAATTTGATCAAAGATAACCTTGAACAGCAAATTACATAGGACAGTGACATCAGAAGCATACAAATATTCACGCCGAATTGTAAACCTCCTTTTTTTTGTAGTCGGTAAAAAAAACAATTGTTCATCAATTTGTTACTACTGTTTTTACACACTGTGTGTGACTCATTTGAACAAAATTATGTTTTACGTAATTTTATGATTACGTACAGATGTAATGGACTGTACATACATACATATAATCACAACTTTATCCCTAATGGGGTAGGCAGAGCGTAAACGACCTAAACAAAGGTCGCTCCGCCACGTTTGACAAAGTTTTGAGGGTTATTTAAGATAGATTTGAATGTATATAGCTATAGTGACAGGTTGTCAGCCCATCGCCTAAATTGCAATATAAAGAAACCCTCGGATCCGTTAGCTGGTTTTTACAGCATGCCCGGGAGGAAATGCAGCTGGCACATTCTATGTTTTTCTCTCGCTCCCAGTCTAGCTTGGAAGTAATGGACTGTACGTCACAACTAAAACGTTTTGTTGATGAAGATATAACATGATTTATAACTATGTTATAACTAGGTTCAATCTACGTTTTTTTACATTAGTTTGTTTAGAATGTCGGTCTTCTTCTGTCGAGTGGGTATCGAGTCTATCGACCCGACGAACCCTGGTGTCAGTTTTTAAACCGCCTAGTAGCACAACTATCAGGCCTCTGACATGGTTTGAGTAACGACCACTATTAAAGACAGCGACCGGGATCGACGGCTTAACGTGCCCTCCGAAGCACGAAATCTCTCGTCTTTTTCGGACAATCAGGTGATTCAGCCAATTCACAAAGTGATAAATTCTCTAATATCAACTCTGTGTTTCCCCCTAGAATCGAACCCAGGACCTCCGGATCAGGAGTCCATGGCACTAGCCACTAGACCACGGGGGCAGTTGAATGTCGGTCACTCACTTTTATATATTTCTTTAATTTCATTTATTTACCTGAGTAATTCAAGAATAACTTTATATTATTTCAATATAAATTTCCGCCGTGGTCTAATGGTCAGAGTCATGGGGTCACGATTCGGAGGTCTTGGGTTCGATTTCACCGTGGGGAACACAAAGTTGATATTTGTTAATTTATCACTTTCTGTGATTTTTCCCAGTCTGGTATCAATATAGGCTGAATCCACCTGGAAAAACGGATTTCGTACTTCGGAAGGTACGTTAAGCCGTCGGTCCCGGTCACTGTTTCTAATCTAGTGGTCGTTACAGGCCGATGTTGCTCCACGTCCATAGGAACTACCTTAAAACCCTACACGTGACCCCGGGTTGCTGCACTGTCCTCTGGACCTCGCAGCAAATGATACATACATACATATAATCACGCCTTTATCCCTAATGGGGTAGGCAGAGCGTAAACGACCTAAACAAAGGTCGTTTCGCCACGTCTGACAAAGTTTTAAGGGTTTTTAAGATAGATTTATACGTATATTGCTGTAGTGATAGGTTGTCAGCCCATCGCCTAAATTACAATATACTAAAACCCTCAGATCCCGTAGCTGGTTTTTACAGCATGCTCGGGAGGAAATGCAGCTGGCACATTCTATGTTTTTCTCTCACTCCCAGGCCAGCATGGAAGCTTAAGCGCAGCAAATGATGCCATACGATAAATAAAATTAAAAGGACATAAGTATCGCGAGGTATTTTAATTTAGATGACACGCTGGCTTGCACAATTTCAGCAAGTTGTAGACGTTCAATTATATGATCCTTCCTATGATACATCCGACCGATTTTTCGGCCTTGGAGACTACTTCGACTTCTATTCGGTGCGGCGGTCGTGCGCCCGAAAGTGACTCACGTAGCCGAAGTGTGCACGGAAGTTCAATAATCATCATCATCATCCTAGCCTTATCCCGTATTTCTCGGGGTCGGCTACCTAATCTAGGTGATTGAACAATATAATACAATATTTAAAAGTGTTTAAAATGGCTTTAATATTTGGCTTACTACAAGGCCTGGTGTATGATAAATATGTAAGTACTTTTGTATTCAACCCAGAAGATTCATCGTAGAGTGCAGTCATGTCGGATGTGGAATCTCATCAACTGGAAGAATGGGTCATAGTTACTCGGTCACTGAACTTGCATCCACGTTCGGTGTACTATAGCTGTCACAATAATAGGGTATATGCATACAAATATACATAAACGACCTAAAAAAAACGTCGTTTCGTCACGTCTGACAAAATTTGAGGGTTATTTAAAATAGATTTGAAGGTATATTGCTGTAGTGACAGGTTGTCAGCACATCGTCATCCTAAATTACAATATACTGAAACCCTCGGATCCCTTAGCTGACTTTTACAGCATGCCCGGGAGGAAATGCAGCTGGCTTATTCTATGTTTTTCTCTCGTCCCTAGTCCAGCATGGAAGAATATGCATAACTTTTTTATAAATTATCAGTAAGAATCGTAGTCACCACACAAAAATAATTTGTTTTTCGTAAAATTATCCTAAGTTTACGAGTTACAACGCTTAAAAGTTATTGGTTAAAAAGGGAGATTTGAACTGTCACGTGACGCTACATGACAGGAAGATTCCATATATAATGTTGTTTTGAAGAGAGAGATAGATAAACTAGCTTTATAGCTGTATATCTCGGAGATTTTTGAACAATTTAATTTCTGTTTTAACTTATATTCATTATTTTTTATTATTTGAGAAACCGAAAATAGTTTAAATGCATAGACTCTATTATTAACATACATACATACTATCACCTCTTTATCCCTAATGAGGTAGGCAGAGCGTAAACGACCTAAACAAAGGTCGTTCCGCCAAGTTATTATTAACTATAGTATAGTTATAAATAAAACTGAATTAACAATAAGTTTCTTTATACCTACAGTGCAGTCAAGTCGGGTCTGGAATGTCATCAACAGGAAGAATGGGTCAAAGGCTGCACCCACTGTAACGCGGTCACTGACCTCTACATGCAAATATTTTCATCGTACTAGCTGATTACTACAGGGTGTTAATTTAATTGTGTGCTATTATAGATTAGGGATCTTTTGGCATCGATAAAGGATCACATAAACATTTGTTAAAAAAAACTACACCTATAAAAAAGTTTGACTACCTCATAAAAAAACCATTTCGATCAGATATTTCGTGTCGGGAAGCAAAATTTTGTTTAACGAGTAGGATTTTTAAATAGTAGGTTTTTCGACAAGTGCACAAAACATGTAATTATTTTTTCCGAGATTTTTAGCTGACATTATATAGAGGACAAAAATGGTTTTGTGCTCGACTTTTAAACTCTGCTTTTCACTTCGATTGCGAGGAAAAATTAGGAAATACTACAAACACGTTGTGAATATACTTAACAATTCATTCCCGCCATTTAGCTTTTTAAATATTTCCATGTGAAATATTAGGCTTTGGCTGAGAGCTATACAGCCTACTATTAAAATAATTATGTAATGCTAAATGAAATAAGCTGCCGTACTTAAATTTTAATATAATTTTATGTCATAAAAAGCCAAAAGCTAAAAATCTTCAACAAAAATGTCATGTTTTGTGCACTTGTCGTAAAATCGTATCATATTTATGTGACCCTTGGTCTATACCCAAAAACTCCCTAAGCTATGGCACACAATCAAATTAACATCCTGTATAGTAGGTAAATTTTGTGTAAATATCTCCAATTCACATTGCTTAGAGGACATTTCTTTGTTTTTTTCTTATCAATTAAGTAAATAACTTAATGCTACTTAATAATATTTGCATGTCTACGAGACATGAAAAACTAATATAAAGATTAGGTGTGATTCATAATAATTTGGGGCTGTTTTAGGTAAATAAACAGACATCTAATTTATTGCAGCGGATTAACAATGAAAACAGACTTAGTAGAGAAATACGCACTTATTTTTCTCTATTCTCAAAAATGAAAATAAAGATGCTAATTGTTACACTTGCGTGGGATTCGTACCCACGATCATCGGCAAACCGAGCCGACGCACTTCTGGGAGTACCCAGGTTCGCCAGTGGGGGGGGGGGGGGAATCACTACTTGGATGTACAATATTTGACAGTAAGAAAAAAATCCAGGGGTCAGGCAGCTACTAAGTTATTCAAATCACCCAACGAAACTCGGAGCATCTTGAAAGATCAATGTGTGACGTCAGGGATCGTTGGTTCAAAAACGAAACTTGGGTTGGAAAAGGACAAAGAACTGTCGAAACTTAACTGATAAAAACCCGTTATGTTCATATTTCCGGGTATTCTGTAAAAACCAGCTAAGGGATCCTGACGGTTTCTGTATATTGCAATTTAGTCGAAATTCTGACAACCTGTTACTACAGCAACGAGCTACCTTAAATAACCCTCAAAACTCTGTCAGACGTGGCAGAACGACCTTTGTTTAGGTCGTTTACGCTCTGCCTACCCCATTAGGGATAAAGGCATGCTTATATGTAAGTATGTTCATATTTCGCTCGCCGCCGTGCACCAGGCTCAGATTATATTACTCCTACCTACTAATCCGCCTAGTCTGTCTACCCAAATTAATAATATGAATGAATAGTCCTCTTTTCGGTGATGGTGACCAATGTCCCCGAGATCGGCCAACTGCGCAGGACTATTTATTATTGCCCAAGTGTTTGCGCTACACACAAGTGCGGATTCCTTTCCTTCAATCTCTTATTCTGATGGAACAGATTGACTGACACGACCAGAGAGAGAACAAACGCAGGACCGACTATTTACATGCCCATCCGACAGTCTGGATTATCTTTATTTTCGAACAATCAGTTTAGAAATTACAATACAGAGTCATTGTACCGCGCCGGGATTGAACCCGGGATATGCAGGTCGAGAGCCCATGGCTCAGACCGCTAGACCACGGAGGAAGTTAACTACCCAAATTAGGTACCACACGCGTGAATCAAGTCAACGTTAATCTAGAGCCTATTAGCTCAAGCGGTTACGGCTTAAACGATTGTTTCACAGCTATTGGCATCGATTCTCGCGAGATAATAATAATTCTCTCATTATCTCGATAGAGACACATGTAGGAAAGGGCCCCCTTGTGGGGAGGACCACTCTGCGGACATCATGAATAACGGCTGCACCAAAAGAGTTGGATTCCGTTTCAATCCAAACAAGCTAAGCTCATAAGAGCAAAGCACTTGCAAATCTTAATTCCAATTCTTAGTTAGTGCTGTCACTTTTTTAACTTTGACATAAGAACAGGATAACAAATAAGCACAGGACTTTAACATTCCTAATCTGACATAAGACTGCTTATTTGTCGTAAAAGATTGGAGCATGCTCAGTTCTAAAGCGTCTTACGTCAAGTTAGGAATGTCAAAATCATATGTTTATATGCTATCCTGTTCTTATGTCAATGTTAAAAAGTGACAGAAAGAGTGAGTACGAATTAGTTAAGGGAATAGTGCGTCCAGAATTGCCGCCATTAAATAACTATTACTAACCTTGGTAGGATGTACAACTTGTACCGAATTGTGGCAGTCACAAAAAACATAGGTCAAAATATGAAAAAAATGCGCTTTCACATAAAAGAGCGCTTTGTGTCGATTAAATGACTTTAAAAGATTTCACACTTGATAAAATCATTGAAAAACAGCTTTGACTTGATGTCAATTTTTCCTTCCTTACCTTGGGGCAAGATCAATCGGTTTTAAATTTTTTGGAGAGTTTTCAGAAAATATGTTTTTCCTCATTTCATTTTTATAATTTCCAAATGTAATTGATCTATTGCTGCTAAGGTAAAATTTTCTATCTACCAGTATTTTTTAAGTTTCTTTAACTTAAGCATTTGCCAGATTGCACCATTGTTAAGATTGGGTTTGCAAATCAAAATCCCAGTGAAAGACCGGACCATAGCTACTGTATGACCTTAAACATAAGGTTGTCAAAAGTCTCAAAGTAGGTCAAAGTTTCACCCATCATCATCATTCATTTAAGAGCTCTTGTCGTTGAGTACATGAAGTGAACGCCAACTCTCCCTGCACTCTGCCTTCTCCTTGACTTCCTGATACGACTTGGCCTTAATCTTTTCTTTTACTTGATCGATGTAACTTATTCTTGGCTTTCCCGTTCCTCTCCTTCCTTCTATCTTTCCTTCAATGATCGTATTTCGTTTAATAACTCGTCATGTCGTATCAGGTGTCTTAACATCTTTCCTCTTCTATTTTCTATTATATTAAATATTCTTTGTTTACTATTTGTAACACTTCTTCGTTCGTCTTCTTTTGTTTTCAACTTATTCTCTTAATTCTGCGCCAACACCATATTTCGAAGGCTTCTAGGCGCTCTCTGTCTCTTTTAGTCATTGTCCACGTCTCGCAACCGTACAGGGTAACAGGGCAAATTTTTCACTGGGACACGAAAATGTTGAGTTATAGTTTTGTGCCTAAAAACATGTATGTCCTATTACTGCGACGACGGGAGACCAAAGAGAGGGGCAGATTGAAATGTTTTATTTTCTACAAGCGACCCGCCCCGGCTTCGACGGTAATTATCAGTTTTTGTCTATTGTATTATGCATGTATTTTACATATAAACCTTCCTCTTGAATCACTCTATCTTTAAAAAGAAACCGCATCAAAATCCGTTGCGTAGTTTCAAAGATTTATGCATACATAGGGATATAGGGACAGAGAAAGCGACTTTATTTTATACGATGTAGTGATTTATGTCGTCAGAATAAAAAAAAAGATTGCTGCGTTTGGCAGTTATTTGAATTATCCAGTGTTACCCCGATTCGGTCTTAAGGTTAGACCGCACTATGGCGTAGCTGCGGCGCAGCACGGCACTGCAGCAGCGCGATACTGCGCGATAAAATCTGTCATAAAATCTGTCAAAATGTATGAACCTGATATTGCTGCGCTGCTCCGCTGCAGCTCCAGTGCTGCTTCTGTGCGGTACATTTTCATACAAAGAATAATTTGTCGCGCAGTGTCGTGCCGCGCCGCGCCGCTGCAGCTACGTCCTAGTGCGGTATAACCTTTACCCCAACACACTTTATAGTCTGCTGTTCCTGGCGTCCTAAGGTTTTATTTCATAATTTTATGTTATTGTCAGAGAAGGAAATAACAAACTATGACTCACACATGTTAATAATATCTCGTTTGACCACAAATATAGATCGAAGGTAGAAATAGGATAGTGTCTTGGTTGGCTTCGTCTAAGAAGCAGTATAACTGCGGTGACCGCTAACCAGCGTATCGAGTTAATCTGATTACCGATTGGTCTGCGTCACTTCACTACTGCCATTTCCGTCATTTGCTTAAAAGGAACTGTGAGTCGTTAACATACATACATACATTCATATAATCACGCCTTTATCCCTAATGGGGTAGGCAGAGCGTAAACGACCTAACAAAGGTCGTTCCGCCACGTCTGACAAAGTTTTAAGAGTCATTTAAGACAGATTTGTAGGTATATTGCTGTAGTGACAGGTTGTTAGCCCATCGCCTAAATTGAAATTTACTGAAACTTTCGGTTCCCTTAGCTGATTTTTACAGCATGCCCGGAAGGAAATGCAGCTGGCACATTCTATGTTTTCTCTCGCTTCCAGCATAGAAGAATTTGTGAAATTTATAAAAAGACACGCTTCAATTTCTACAGGGAGTAAGCGCCTTGAGTAGATTTGTATGGGAGGGTCAAATGTGTTTTCTATATTGCGATCCTCGGGGAAAGTTGTTCAGTTTTATGGGTAGAATCATACCCTAAATTTTACTCTTTTTTGCACCCATTATATGGCCCGTATTATAATCAGTATTTGAAACCTGCTGGGTTTGAGTTTGTATCAGAAATGTAAATTCAATACATAACTGCTAGTCAAATCCATACTTAAACACCATCCATACTGCACACAATCTTGAGATCTCTTTATAAATACGATCCTAAAAAAAATTCATAGTGGACTGGCTCTACTTTCTCCTTAAAGCGCATCTCGATTATTCCAAAGATTTTATAGATCTTTCCAAGGGATCTTTCAGAACGGTGTCTAACTAAGGCTCATATTGATAAATAGCACTTGAGACTGAAAGCTAGTTTGAGTTCGTATCAGAAATCTCATTTTAGTACAATATGGCCTGTCAAATCCACACCTAATATTGCTCTCAACCTTGAGATCGCTTTATAAATACGACCCTTATTAACCGCAAAGTTTTTAAAAAGAGTCTGTGTATAACGCGACATTTTCAAAGCCTTTTCAAAGCTTTGAAGCGCTCTCCAGGTGAGCTGACCTGACAAATTCAACGGCTTGAAATGTCTGCGCGGCTTGAGAGCAGAATCGACGTTTTGCAAGTGTTTGAGGTGCCTGAGACAGACATGACGACAAAGATACACTCCATTTTACAATGCATTGGTGGCTTTTTACGCAGTCAGTAGGTTTAAAACAAGATCAAAAAATCTTGAGCTTATATTACAAGTACCTCCCTACCAAGTACTTCCATGCTCGATTGGGAGCGAGAGAAAAACATAGAATGTGCCAGCTGCATTTCCTCCCGGGCTGTAAAAACCAGCTAAGGGATCCGAGGGTTTCAGTATATTGCAATTAAGGCGATGGGCTGACATCCTGTCACTACAGCAATATACCTACAAATCTATCTTAAATAACCCTCACAACTTTGTCAAATGAGTACCTGGCGGGATTTGAACCACGACCTCCTACACAGGAGGTAGCGGCTCTACCCACTACACCATCGAACTAGCAAGATCAAATACGACTCGGAAATGTAAATCAAAAGCTTCACCTTCTCTTTACTGAATCATTTGTAAAAATTAAAATGCCTTTGATAATTTTCATTTTTTTTTGTAAGAGTAACACTTTGAAATAAAAATGTCTGGTTCTCGTATCATAAGTACCTACCTATTGAAGGGTGTATTAAAATACTGATACCATTTGTATGGGATTTTTTTTCATATTTTGGATCATTATTCTTTGGGAAAACTTGTTCAGTTTCTTGGGTAGGTTCACATCCTAAGACAATATTTTTTTTACACCCGTTATAGTTATAAAAATGAGCGTGCCTATAAAATTACCCAATTAGTTTACAATCAGTCACAATTTTATAGGTAATTAATGAATAATTAATTAATAATTCTATCACTAAACGAAATCAATAATAAATAATTCGTATCGTACGTTCTTTGAAGTTTTGTTAAAGCATTATTATATTACCACAAATAGGTTATGGTGTGTACAATAGCAAAGGTAAAAGAATATATAAACATACAAATTACTGTCATGTGTATCGCAGGATTATGTTGAAAACAGTTTTTTTTATAAAAGAATAGGATTTGATCAAAACCCGGACTTTGACAAAATTCTGGTCAAAATCCAGAGAAAGTTCTAGGATTTTGTTAAGGTCCGATTTTTGATAACAAAGTATTATTTTGTCAAAGTCCCGGTTTTTATCAATAGGTTTTAGTTTTATGATAAAAACAAAGTAAATAAACAAACTTTAATTTAGTTCACAGAGGTATGGTCCTATGGGAAATTATACCAAAAAAAAAATTATGTCTCTTTATTCAAATATAAAATAGCAACCGATATTGATTTAATAATAAAACCAAAAACTAATGATCAAAACTGGGACTTTGTCAAAATACTAGATTTTTTTTTAAAAAAAACGGGAACTCTCAGGTCTATGACAAAATCTAAAAGACTTTCCTCTGGATTATGACCAGTACATTTGTCAAAGTTCAGGTTTTGATCAAAGTCCTAGTTGTTAAATCAAAAAACAGTTTTTATCTTAATCCTGCAATTACGCCATACTTAAATATTATAGACCGGCTCTTCGTGCTACTACATTTGTAGCTTTACTTGAGCGTCATGGAGAATGAGTTTACAGATATTTCCTCGCGGTAAAAAGAATGCGTCCCTATTGAACTTTCACTCTTAAATTTAAGCGTTTTACTGTGAATTTTAGATATCCCATTGTATATCAAGAAGTTTGCTGTGAACTATAACAGTTCTCTCCTTCAAGCGCTAATATAATTGGAAATGTGCTGTGGAAACCATTGTTTTCTTATCTTATGAACATAATTTCTATGCAAATAACTATCATACGATACGATTCTTTCAAACAAAGACATTTTTGAGATACCTCGTCACGGAGTTAGTGACAAGATTAGTAACTGATACACTTCATGGTCGCAAGGTCATAATTTCTTAAGGTTAGTTGACAGTAAAACATATGAAGCTCCCTATTTTTTATGGTGGCTTATGATTTATGATTTCTTCCATGCTGGCCTGGGAGCGATAGAAAAACGGAGAATACGCCAGCTGCCCTTCCTCCCAGGCATGCTGTAGAAGTCAGCAAAAGGGATTTGAGAATTATAGTGCATTGTAATTTAGGCGATGGGCTGACAACCTGACACTACAGCAATCCACATTACAATCTAAAATTTCCCTAATTTTTTTGACAGACGTGGCGAAAGCGCGTTTTACGCTCTGCCTACCCCGTAAGGAATAAAGGCGTGATTTTATGTATGTATGTATGATTCACAAAATGTGGAAAATCGATTTACAATGATTCAAATAATAATAATTTAATACTTTTAAGAAACCAAAATTCCAAAAATACAGTTACTGGTCACGTGACAGCAAACAGGTCAAGCTGTCATGGCAACTCCTTGAGACCACGTAGGAGACTGGGTAATAGACCAATCAACCAAACAGTTCTTCGTATTGCAACATATGACGTCACAGAGCCGTCATGACAGCTTGAAGCGTTTTGTTGGAGAAATGTCGAATAGTTCATAAAAATATATCATAATGTCTTACAATTTGTTTTTTACTGTAATATTCATACCGGCTGTATGGGACAGCTTCCCGCAGACTGATAGGGGTTGCTCAGTCAATGTAACTGAACAACCATCTGCAGGACTTTTTTTTCAGGACGCTGTCACTTACTCCCCGTATGGCAATCTTTGAATAAGTTTCTCAAAATTAGTCAACTACCCTATTCTCAGTGAGGGACAAAGACATAAATGGACTTACGAGTGCATGGTGTACTTCAGGTGCAACTGCCTCTGTGGTCCGGTGGTTTAAACCTAGGCTCTCGGTATGGATGCTGTGCATTCGATTAACGCCAAGAAACTCCGAGTCCGAGCACAGAATATATAATAGTACTACATACACAATTGTCATTCACCTCCCTTCCCCAGTCCGACAAACGTCACACTCCGCGCCGGATTGTGGGCCACATTGAGCGTACGTTTAGCGGGTATGGCGCGCGCATGTTTCCCAGTGTAACGGAAATAATAAAGTTTTGTGTTTCAAAGATGGTTAGATACTGTTCCGTGAACGGATGTCTTTCTACCACAAGATATGACTCCAATAGGAACTTTTTTAGATTCCCCAGTGATCTTCTTCTTTCGAGTCGACCCGATACCCACGATCGAGAGACGGTAAGTAAATTCATACAAAATATGCAACCTAATCTATTCTAACTATACAGTTACAGTGAACTACTTTAAAACGTTGGATTAATCAAGAACCAGATTAATCAAGTGATGATTATGACCGGTATAACAAAATTTGTCAACCCTTATAACACGCACACAAACACATGCCAAGTGCAACATGCCGTCCGTCGATGTGTGACCAAAATAACATGGTAGTTAGGAGTGTCCAAGCTGTGGTCCGAGGCTTATTGAATGGATACTCAGTATAAATAATACAGTTCAGTCGTACTGTACCCAGTGAACTGTGATTCGCCCCGCTATATGCCGTTATGTGTGCCAAGTTAGCATTCAAACTTTGCAAGTACTTCGCTCCTGTGAGCTTGTTTGGATCGCAATGGAATCCAAGTCTTTAGGAGCAGCCGTTAAGCATGATCTCCGGAGAGTGGCCCTCCCCGCAAGGGGGCCCTTTCCCACGTGTATCCCTGTCGAGATAATGCAATGTTTAGTGTAAAGGTACTTGTGCCTCTACAAGGAAGAAATATAGTAATGCCTTAGAATATCGTTCAAATCAGCGCGCTACGGCGTGGCGGTTACGAAAAACGCTCAAGAAAGCTAATTCCATATATAGTACGAATCGAATTGAAAAAGGTTTTGTTACGATTTTAGATAATCATAATACGGATAATTTCCCGAAGTAACTGTGAAAGCGCTCCAAATAGTTTGGAAGGAATATCAAAATTACTGGTAAAAACAGGTTTACTTCCAGTTTTTTCTTTACATACTTATTTATGAACTGGAATATTTTTAAATGAATTTGTGAAATTTTCCATTGATTCGTATAGGAGAAATAAGTTCTTAAAACCAACCATTTGCCGGGAGAAATCCCCTTAACAATACAGTTGAGTCATACTGCATAATGCACACTCGTATAAAGAGCCAGTGAACCGTGAATCGCCTCGCTATATATGTGCCGTTATGTGTGCCAATTTAGCATTCAAACCTTTATTTGACTCACACATAATATATCTGTGGTGTTGCTAATTTTGCTGCTATGTTGAAAAAATACCCAGTATTAGCAATACAGTTGAGTTATATTGCACAATACATACATATAATCACGCCTTTATCCCTAATGGGGTAGGCAGAGCGTCGACGACCCCAAACAAAGGTGGTTGCACCACGTCTGACAAGTATTGAGGGACATTTCAGATAGATCTATGTATTGCTGTAGTGACATGTTGTCAGCCCATCGCCTACATCCTTGGACGAATAACATCATCACAATACACTGAAACCCTCGAATCCCTTACCTGTTTTTTAGAGCATGCACGGGAGGAGATGCAGCTGGCACATTGTATGTTTTTCTATCGCTCCCAGTCCAGCATGGAAGATACTGCACAATGCACAGTATAAAGAGCCAGTGAACCGTGAATCGCCCCGCTATATGCCGTTATTTTTACCAACAGAGCATTCAAACCTTTATTAATATTTCAGTAGTTTTAATACACAATTTACTGCATTCTTTTCCTTCTTTTTTTGCACATATTTTTTACTAAAAAGGGGAACACAAAGTATTCTTTAATTTATAACTTTGTGAGATTTTCCTCAGCTTGTTTAAGACAATGCAGGCTGAATCACCTGATTGTCTGGAAAAAGAAAATTAGTGCTTCGGTGGGCACGTTAAGCCGTCGGTCCTCGAAAGAAATACGAAAGCCTCAGCGAATAAAAAATATTTGGTTTACTATACAAATTGACTAATCGAGGTGAACATTTTGTAAGAAAAGCCAATATTTTTTTCTCTTCCTGAAAGAATTTCCTGGTGGAAGTTGTTCAGTGTTGTTGACTGAGCAACCCCTATTAGTTTGCGGGACGCTGCCCCTTTCACCTGGTATATGCGTCTTGACTCTGTCTTAAAAACCTTCGCAAACTTAGGTTGAATAGCGCCATGTTTGCTCTTACTTCTATCATTGGACCGATTTCGGTCATAGTGGCGTAAACTTGCATGAGATTATATCGTACTTCTAAAATTAGGAGCATTCAATGGGTTTGTCGAGTCGATGAAAACTCAAGAAAAACCCTGATGACAGAGCTTTTAAACTGCCATTTAGTAACGCTAATCAGGCCTCTGACATAATTTGTGTAATGAACACTATCAAAAACAGCGATCATGACCGACGGCTTAACATGCTCGCCGAAATACGGAATACTTTCATAATCTTTTTATCAGATGACATCTGGAAAAAATCTCACTATGTGATAAATTATCAAAAATCAACTTCCTCTTCCTCCTTTCTTCCTCCAGATCGGGAAGCCATGGCTCAGACCACTACACCACGGAGGCAGGAAACCAGCGCCTGATACCAGTAATGCACATCAATATTCAGTGGATGATCAAATAGTGGTCGTTAAGTCTGGTCGCGTGCTTGATTGGCTCCAGCCAGGGTTCAGTGACTACAAACTACTGGACATACTTAGGAGATATAAATAACTATACAACGTGTCAATCAATCCATTAAACTGAACAACTTTCCCTTAGGAATATAGGTCGAAATCACTACATAGTATAAAACAAACTCGCTTTCTCTGTCCCTATATCCCTATATATGCTTAGATCTTTAAAACTACGCAACGGATTTTGATGCGGTGTCTTTTAATGGATAGAGTGATTCAAGAGGTTGGTTTATATGTATAATACATGCACAATATTGTAGAGTAACACTGATGATTTCCGTGCGAAGCCGGGGCGTGTGGCTAGTAGGAGATATAAATTACTATACAACATGTCAATCAATTCATTAAACTGAACAACTACGCTATCAGCTGATGCATTTCGTGTGGAACGTCAAAGTTTTATTTTTCTTTCTGACCTATTATTTAGCCAAAGTTGTTCAGTTCCATGGGAAAATTCACACCTTTCTCGATGCATATATCCATTCTGTTACACGTTGTATATTAATACGTCCGTGGTCTAACAATCAGAGCCATGGGCTCACGATCCGGAGGTCCTGGGTTCGATTCTCAGGGGAGGAACACACAGATGACATTTGTCAATTTATAACTTCGTGAGATTTTCCCCAGTTTGGTTAGGTCAATTCAGGGTGAATTACCTAATTGTCTGGAAGCAAAAAGGCTCCGTGCTTTGCCCTTGGTCCCGGTCGCTGTCTATGAAAGATGTCGTACACAATCTATATCAGAGGTCTAATTAGCCATACTATAGGCGGTTTAAAAACTCTGACACCAGGGCTCATCAGGTCAATTGACACGATACCCACAGAACATAAGAAGAAGAAGACTTAGGAGATAGTGGGACCAGGTATATCTTAGCTTATCCATAGATACAAGTAACCAGTTCGACTGGGTGAACACAAGTAGGGCTTGCAACTTTCGCTTCTACTTTTCTTCCATGCTGGACTGGGAGCGAGAATAAAACATAGAATGCAAGCTGCATTTCCTCCGGGGCATGTTGTTAAAAACCAGCTAAGGGATACGAGGGATTCGGTATATTGTAATTTAGGCGATGGGCTGACAACCTGTAACTAAAGCAGTATACCTACAAATCTATCTTAATTAACCCTCAAAACTTTTTTACACGTGCCGGAACGACCTTTGTTTAGGTCGTTTACGCACTGCCTACCTTATTAGGGATAAAGGCGTGATTATATATATGTATATACTTAAAAAAGGTTTTTGTCTGGTCCATGTGGACCAGCAATGTGCCGTTCCCCAATCGGAAATACATACATATTATCACCCCTTTATCCCTAATAGGGTAGGCAAAGCGTAAACGACCTAAACAAAAGGTCGTTTCACTACGTCTGACAAAGTCTTGAGGGTTATTTAAGATAGATTTGTAGGTATATTGCTGTAGTGACAGGTTGTCAGCCCATCGCCTAAATTACAATATACTGAAACCCTCGGTTCCCTTAGCTGGTTTTTACAGCATGCCCGGGTTGAAATGCAGCTGGCACATTCTATGTTTTTCTCTCGTTCCCCGTCCAGGGAATATTCCCCGGAAATTTTTAATGTTTCCCAGGAAACTATACTATCTTACATTAACTGTTTAAAAGCCGGTCTCGTTCTAATGAAGCGACTGGTAGAGACCGGTTAGATTGTAATTATAATTAGGTACCTTTAATTCGTTCATTAGTTTAATTGAGATTTTTTCTTGTTAAACACGGGCGTATAAAAATATTACCATAATTATTGATTTCCATGCTGGACTGGGAGAAAAAGAAAAACATATAATGTGTCAGCTGCATTTCCTCCCGCGCATGCTAGCGCTATTATTACATTACTAGCGACTCGCCCCAGCTTCGCACGGAAATTATCAGTGTTTCTCTACAATATTATGCATGTTAGACATATAAACCATCCTCTTGAATCACTCTATGCATTAAAATAAACATCAAAATCCGTTGCGTAGTTTTAAAGATTTATGCATACATAGGGATGTAGGGACAGAGAAAGCGACTTTGTTTTATACTAAGTAGTGATGTTAATTATTTTCATAAACACAAAACCATTTATCATTTTAGCATAATTGCATAGTCCATTCCTTAACATCGTAACTTCGACTAAATGAACTACTTACAGTTTGTTCATATGCATGTAAACGAGATAGGCGTTTATTGACTCTAGCATATTTGTACTGCTCTATTGTCATTCTATGACATAGGTGTCCAAGAATGATAAATACAGTTTTACCTACGGCTATGAATTTATCTGTGGGAATGAATATTCTCCGTTGGTAAAAAGTCCATGTCCAAAAAGAGAAAATAATAAAAATAAAAATAGCATAGGTATCTAGTGCTAAAATACCTCAAAAAATACTCACTAGTATTCTTTTGTATACTAAAACAATACGGTCTATAAATTCTGCAAAATTTTATCAAAATTCAACCAGTCATGAAGAGGTAACAAACAAACAGACAGACAGATAGTTTAAAAAAATATATAAAGTAAAGAAGTAAATATGAATGAGAAACCATATTAAAAACCTCTCAAAAACATACATACATACATACATATAATCACGCCTTTATCCCTAAAGGCGTGATTATAAACAATATGTTACAATCTCAAGGATAGATGAAAATAGAGATCTAAACAACTACGCATCGGAGCCTAATATTAATAGATACGGTGTACCTCAAGGAAGCTTCCTTGGGCCGATTCTCTTCCTACTTTATATAAACAATATAACTGACATTTTAAATCACAAATGTATTTTATTCGCTGATGACGTTGCCATAATAGTAACGACAGATAAAAAGTATAGTGTTAAGGATCATGAGACTGAAATAAATAATAAAATTAATCTTATTATTGACTGGCTGGATACTAGTAATCTTTTAAGATTATTAATTTAAGATGATTAATTTTAATTAATCTCTCTAAAACTAATTATATACAATTTAATAAAAAAAACAATCCTAATTTTCATTTTATGAGTCTTTCAGGTTAAAAGAAGTAGCAAAAACTGAATTGAGCTGGACGACATCCTGATTTACTTGTATTCCACAGCACTCCACGAGTCATGAAATATGACAAAAGTTGCATAGCCTTGGGGTCTTCAATAAAATACCGAACACTTTCAAATGTTTAAATAGTAGATTATTTAGAATTAATTTATACGCATGGCTTAGTAAAAAATGCTACTATGACATCAATTAATTGATAAATAAATTAATTTAGTGACTCAGGTATATTAGCTTATGATAGATATGACGTGACATAAAAGAATGATTATTATATTTGTAATTTTGTTAACTCCTTAATATATTCAAAAGAAATTTGCATGCTAATTATAAGTTAGCTAAACATGTAAGCACTACTTAAAAATGTACATCTTTATGTACCATGTTTATGCAAATAAAGAATTATTGATTGATTGATTGATTGAAGAGCTAGAAAGAATTCGTCACCTCATCACCATTAAAAATCTGTTAAAAACAAGGAAAAACATTCAAAGCATTGTGACAAGAACATGACATCAGACGGAATATAACCTAGAAAATAAATACTGGAAAAACTTATAGAATCAAAAGGGAACTTCCATACCATCTATTTGGAAATCCAGTTTGACAGTTGTTAGCACCTTTGGAAACTAAAACACCACTTTCACAACACCGAAAGACACAAACTTTTTGACCACGGAATATTTGATAGCGACACGGCGTCCGTCGGCCGTGAAGTCTGAATGCGAACTGATGACGAACCTAACGCACTGACGATCATGAACTCAGGCGTACAGTGCTGCAACCAGGTGGGTTACAACCTACAAAGACTTGTGTGACCGGTGCTGGTAAACTTTGCGGCGGGCTGTAAAGCGGTTTCGAAATGCGGTGGCTTGAACCCACGCCTTATCCGTGCAGGCTTAGTACACCAACTCCGCGAAACAAAAACGGAACTAAACTAACTGCCTCCGTGGTCTAGTGCTCAGAGTCATTGGCTCACGATCTGGAGGTCCTGGGTTCAATTCCCAGGAAGGTACACAAAGTTGATGTCAATTTATACTTTGTGAGACTTTCACCAGTGTGGTAAGGATTGCCGCATATTGCATGCATAATCACCTGATTATCTGGAAGAAAAAAGGCTTTGCTACCCAATTAGGGACAAAAGCGTGAAGCTCGAAAAAAAAACACTGCTCATTCAAAGTGTATATACAGGATGGAATTTTCAGACTGCCATTCCAAGGGTAGTACCCTAAATCATAAATACAGCATATTTTACTCAAAGGCAACATTCGCTTATATAACAAAAAAAAGTCAAACTGCATTCACTGATTTTTATCAACTTGCCTGAGAATCGAACCTGCTAAAATCGATATAATATAACAGCCTGTATTTTTATAATGCCAATACATTGGGTCAATTATAAGGAACATTATGTTCAAATAAACACTGCATATCAGATTTGAGGAAGACCATGAAGTTTCAAATCAAAGCAGTTTGAATACTCAAATTATTACAATAAAGGTTAGACCGCACTAGGACGTAGCTGCAGCGGCGGTTACCTATTGGGGTAGGTAGAGCGTAAACAACCTAAACGAAAGGTCGGTCCGCCACGTCTGACAAAGTTTTGAGGGTTTTTAGGATAGATTTTAAAAGATAGATTTGTAGGTATATATACAGGTGGTCAGCTCATCGCTTAAATTACAATATACTGAAAACCTCAGTTCCCTTAGCTGGTTTTTACAGCATGCCAGGGTGGAAATGCAGCTGGCACATTCTATGTTTCTCTCTAGTTTCCAGTCCAGCATGGAAGAAATATATATTAATCCACTAAAAATAGAGGCTGTTATTTTTGTAAGTTTTAGCGGGTTCGATTCCCGGGTTTGGCAGTTGTAGGAATTATCAAAAATATTTGAATTCAGTTTTGTTACTTTTAGAAAATAACGAAATGTTTCCTTTGAATAAAATTTATCTTCATTATTTACGGTATTTCCCCTCAGTATCAGCCAATCAGCGACACGTCCTTTCATTTCGGCCAATGAGCGTTGCAAAACAACCATTTCGCGGACTAGCAAACACCAAAATATCCAATTTCCAAAATCGTTAAAATGCCAGGTGTAAGAGACACTAAAATACCAGAAGTAAGGGGCAGTTTTTTAGGTAAGTTATTATTTTGAAGGTAAATTTTTTGTTCGTTTAATTGTGGGTTTTAATCGCAAAAAAATTAATTTCAATATGCCTAATTTCGTATGTCCACTACTTGGTTTACCCTCGTGGTGTAAGAGACACTAAAATACCAGAAGTAAGGGGCAGTTTTTTAGGTAAGTTATTATTTTGAAGGTAAATTTTTTGTTCGTTTAATTGTGGGTTTTAATCGCAAAAAAATTAATTTCAATATGCCTAATTTCGTATGTCCACTACTTGTTTTACCCTCGCCAATGAAGATTTCCATTCATAAAGCAATACAATCATTGCGCCTACCCATTTTTAGTCTCTTCAGTCAAAAGTTCAGTTCAAACAATCCGCTCGGTTGGATGAATGAAGTAGTGTTCTAAAAATAGGCGGTGCTGGTGGGATTAAAGCTGAATGGGGCACCCCCCTCCCCACCCCTGGACCCCTGAGAAATAGGGCACTGTGTCACCCGTGACGTCAGGACTCGTGACGTCACACGCATCCCAGGTGAATCCAGGGTACTGGGTCACAGAAACATTATAATGTTTTTTTGACGCAAATTGCAGTATTGACCAGTTTTATTAGTCTTAATTTGCTTTATGACTTAAAACTACTCCGTGAACATACAAACATACATACATATAATCCGCCTCTATCTCCAATGGGGTAAGCAGAGCGTGAACGACCCAAACAAAGGTCGTTCCGCCACGTCTGATAAAGTGTTGAAGGTTATTTGAGATAGATTCGTAGGTATTGTGGTAACAGGTTGTCAGCTCATCGCCTAAATTGCAATATACTGAAACCCTGACGTTTACAGCATGCCTGGGAGGAAATGCAGCTGGCACATTCTATGTTTTCTCTCGCTCCCAGTGCAGCTCAGCAGTACAGCAGTTCATACAACCGCTCTACACTCATCTCTCCGTCAAATCGCAACCAATTGCTTTAAGTTTTGTAATGCGATCTAACATTCCTAATCTTATTCTTCTTAGCGAGTGGATTCTCGAGTCAAACGACCCGATGAACCCTGGTGTCAGGGTTTTCAAACCGCCTAGTAGCACAGCTATTAGGCCTCTGACATGGTTTTGAGTAACGACCACTATGAAACACAAAGACCGGGACCGACGGCTTAACGTGCCCTCCGAAGCACGGAATCCTTTTTCTTTTAAATAAAGGGTTGTAAAACAAATGGTTCATATAAAAATAAAAATAAAAAACACCTACTAGAAAAAATACACTATGCAAAGATTAACATTCAAGTACTGTGTGAAATTGTGTCTTTTTCGTTTACATTAATTACTTACTACATAATAGTTACAGACATAACTTATCTTAGTTTAGCTTATTTTGTAAGTACCTACTTAAGGGGCTTCCCTGGGCTAAGTGGTGCCCTCATCAGTCAAAAAATCATAATTAACTGAAAACAAAATCAATCGAAAATCCGGTAGATCAGATTGAGATTAAAGCAATAAAGGTCATTTGGAACTTCATAAAGTTGCAACTTATAGATCGTTGCAGTTACAGATAGGAAATTTGCGAAAAACGGCCACTTTTAGCACTTTTACTGTCTGTAACTGAAGTAAACACTGAATTATTAATTTATAATGCTTAAAAAATACTTCAGTACCCATACTTTAATCTGATCTACCGGATTTTCGATTAATTGCGTTTTCGGTGAGCAATGATTTTTTGACTGATGAGGGCGCTGGCGTGCACCGGGGATCCCCTTAATTGGGGCTGCCGCGCTTTTGCAGTGCTTCTGGTATGTTTGCGGATGCGCATGTGGATGGCTTTCATGCTACACTCCGCAAACGGTGTGCTGCAACACTGCGAAGGGTCCGCGCCAGCACCAACAGCGTTATGGCAGTCATTGGTAATAGACTGTGTGAAGGTCGTTTCATGAAATATTGGAACAATACTACTGTAAGTGTGTGTACTAATGTAATTATCTAAGTCTCATTATGTAAACACTAAACCTATTTTTATTTTGTTTTGTTGTCTCATGTATGGATCAAAAAGTCTGAAATAAAAGATTTTTATTTTATTTATTTATTTATTTTAATACATATTACCAATTTAGAGCCTAATTAAATAGGAGTATTTATTGCTGCCGACAGACTTTCAATAAGTTTTGCAAATGTAAGGAATAATGTAATATAGTTCTAAAATCAAATAAAATTATTTTTCATTTCATATTTCATTTTTATTTCATTTTCGGACAAACAGATGATTCTGCCTGCAATGTCCTAACCAAACTGGGGAAAACCTCACAAAGTGATAAATTGACAAATATCAACTTTGTGTTTCCTCCCTAAAAATCGAACCCAGGACCTCCGGATCTTAAGCCCATGGCTATGACCACTAGACCACGTAGGCAGTTAAAGAGCTAAGGCGGTAGTTAAACATTCCTAATAAATCTGTGTTATAAATATTGCGGAGTATTTTATTTTATTAGGATTTCCATGCTGTACTGGGAGACAGAGAAAAACATAGAATGTGCCGCAGCTGCATTTCCTCCCGGGCATGCTGTAAAAACCAGGTAAGGGATCCGCGGGCTTCAGTATATTGCAATTTAGGCGATGGGCTGACAACCTGTCACTACAGCAATACCTACAAATCTATCTTAAATAACGCTCAAAACTTATCAGACGCGGCGAAACGTCCTTTATCTAGGTCGTTTTCGCTCTACCGACCCCATTCGAAGAGGGATAAAGGCGTGATTATATGTATATATGTAGACAAGGTAACATAAGCCTAGACTTATTTTCTTTAAAAAATACGCAATCGGTTGAGATTAGTGTTTGTATGAAAAACATTAACCAACTTTGTCGACCTCTCACTAAAATAGAAAACGTATCTGCATAAAAAAACCCATTTCAAATAGCAGTCTGAAAAGTAGGCTTCAAAAATAATGATCCTAAAGAAAATGTAAACTAGGGCACACACAAGACAGTGAAAGAACATAAAAACGCAAAAAGTTTCAAAGTGAAGGTCTACCGGTCTGCATTCAACGCGAGATGAGTCTTTAAATGAGGGTTTGCATTATCTATGGCTGCCTCCGTGGTCTAATGGTCTGAGCCGTGGGCTCCCGATCCGGAGGTCCTGAGTTTGATTTATAGGAGGGGAAAACCAATAATTTAGTTAAGATACTGTTATTGCCAGGACAGTTTTGGGGATCAAGCATTTTTTTTAAATTCTAGTCGTTTTAGCGATGCTGAATCCAAATCTGAGCTTTGCCAACATAATTTCGTGACGGAACATTTCTTGTATGAGAAATATGAAAAAAAAAAAACGAAACATACCCTGTGTGGTATCCAATAAAAGGGTATTTTGAGATGATTCTAAAAAAGTATCACATTATTACAATATGTCAGACACAAACTTAAAATTAAAATAATTTTAAATCATATCAAGTTTGTCTGCTCCAGATACGATACGGTTTAATATTTTTTTATGAAGTTTACTTCAAATGATACGTAATATCCTCATCACATCTTGACTGAAATATTGTTTTTACATTTGGGAATTTAGCAGTATGAGATTATCCACAGTTTAATTAGAGAAGGAAAATGTAGGCTAAATTTCCGGGAGAAAAAGCAGAGCAAAAAATTCAAAGTAAAGATCTGCCATTCAGCGCGAGATGAGTCTCGAAATGAGGGTTTGCGTCTTGCATTATCTATGGCAGAAAAAAGAGACGTTTTTACTCGAATGTGCAATGCAAAGAAGGATTATGTTATGTATGTATGTTTGTTTGTGCCTCTGAGTAGCCTATATTTATTTATTTATTTGTATGTATGTATGTGTATATATGTGTATGTGAATTTCTTAGAGTGCAAACTCTAGAGATCAAACGCGTGGGCCGAATTCAATGACTCAATCAAATCGTATTTACTTTGCGAGTGGAACTGAAGACACAGTTTTGATCAAAACTAATTGTAGCAACAATCAGACGCCATATTGTAAAAAAAAAACTAAGATCTATGCTAAGTGAGGTATCATTGGGTAGTAGCTGAAAATCTGTGTTTTGCTCAACAGGGAAAAACGTTTATGCTGAGCTATAGCCCTTTTGGTTTACTGCAACACACACAATAATTTGTTTGTTTTGTATTTATCGTGTATGTTTGTTTTTTAATTTGATGTTGGTTTTATGTTTGTTTAAATGTTTACTTTTGTCTCCTTTTTTAATACAACAAATTGTATGCGTGTGTCTTTATCTATCTATCTATATATATATAAAAATGAATCCCTATTTCCCTTGGTCACGGCATCACGCCTGAACGGCTGGACCGATTTCGCTAATTCTTTTTTTGTTCTGTTCGTTATTATCAGGAGAAGGTTCTTATGAAAGAAAAAATTAAGGAAATTGCGCGGAAAATTAGAAAATTTTAAATTACTTAACCACCATATAAAATTATTAAACTTTTTTAATGTAACCTTAAGACATTTGACATAGAATTGACTGAATGCTGCAAATATAGTCAAAGAGGATGAAAAAAAAATTACTTGTAAAACGGATTCTTCTGTCAATCTTATTTTATTGATAAACAATACATTTAAAATAATTAATTTAAAGGATCTAAGAAACCTGATTTTAAAATCTGCTCATTTATGGCGTCTAAGGCGGAACAAAGTTCGCCGGGTCAGCTAGTAAAACAAATAAATATCATTGAATAGAAATTTGAAAATCAGTTTTAGGTTGTTCACATTGTTTTCTATTTTGAACGTCCGCTTAGGATCTATATCGAATTAAACTTCAATGTTCACTTTCCACGCAGTTGGATTTTAAAGTTTTTTTAATTACTTATTCTTGTATCCCATACAATTCCTATACAAATATGAGTTGGAACAAGTTTTGTAAATGAACTGCCTTTGTGAATCCTAGTGTCAGAATTTTTAAATCACCTAATAACACAGCTAAAAGTCTCTGACATGACATAGTTTCTATAACGACCACTATCACAAAGTACCTTACACAATTAGCTGACGACACAGCGTTTGTCTTCCGAAGCAAGGTTTTTGATTCAGCCTGCAATGTCCTAACTAAACTCGGAAAATGTTATAAAGCGGTAAATTAACAGATGTAATTTGTGTCGAAAGCCCACAGCTCCCACTAGGCCACAGAAGCAGTGGCTCAGTGGAGTAAGCGTTCGCTCTCGATACGGAGGTCGTAGGTTAATTATGTCACCGTGAACTTGTATAACTAGTTAGTTATATACCGGGTGTAAGGGACAGCATCCCGCAAACTGAAAGGGATAGCTCAGTAGAAAGAAACTGAATAACTATCACCAGGGAATTCTTTCAGGAAATAAAAAAAAATGCTTTGACATACAAACTGTCTGATTGAGGTAGTCAATTTATATGGGAAAGACAAAAAAAAATCAACACCTGAAGGAATTTCCTGGTGATAGTTGTTCAGTGTCGTAGTCTAAGCAACCCCTATCAGTTTGCGGGACGCTGTCCTTTACACCCGGTATATTTAAAGTCAGGCCTTACTGGGTAGGCGGATCGTGTAACACGTAGTAAATGAGGTTTTCGCTACGTCTAATATAATATATTTCGGGGAAATTTTAGATTGTGATTTATAGCGCTATAGTGATTTACAATAATTACACTGCCGTCATAGTAGTAAGACGGGGAAGTAGGTTATCTTCATACAACGCACCGCGCGCGGTTTGTATATGTGCGCCATAGTATCCATACATCGCCGCACGTACACTTAAGGAGTATCCTGCCGGCAGATGAGCAGGTAGATTTCAAAATATGCAACCATCGCCCGTTATGCACTAGAAAAACGGTCAAATCAGCTCGCGCTACGGCGTGGCGGTTACATCCGTGGCCGCGTCGAAAATGTGCTGAAAACGCACAAAAAAGCTAATTCCATAAATACTACGATTTGAATTTTAAAAAAGCTATGTTCCAATTTCAGTTAATAACCTATATTTAATAACAAATGGTAAATATGTACGGAAGGGGCAAAATGTAAAAAAAAACTCGATCGCGTTTGATATTCAGAGGGGATGTTTGATATTCAGTGGACCTGGACAAAGCTCCTATTAAAAAATCTGACAATTCTAAAGTGATTAAAGCTCGTAGCTGTTTAGTAAATATGCAAAATAATCGCCATATTGCAATACTCGATCGTGTCAGATTACTATACAGTTAAATCATCTAACAAGACGACAAAAACCTAATGATCCTCATCATTAGGCTTTTGTAGTTCAGCGTAATAGGGGATTTTCCTAATCTGACGGTTTGAAAATTTCGATCCCTCTTTTTTCCCCTTTGGGGGAGGAATCATTTAAAACACTGATACACGTTATAATTTTGTTATATTCATTGGCCTAAACCCAAAATTGGAATATCCTAATTTCAAAATTGACGGGCTTACATACAAACTTCTATTCCAGAATTAACCCCCTTAGGAAACGAAAAAACGATTTAAAAATTATTTGTGATTATCAAGAAAAAAAACATTTGACTTACATTGAGTACACACGATTTACATTCACTGTGGTTACCCCAGAAGATTAAAGGCTGTTTTTTATCATTACATTACAATATCATCGTCAATTTAAGATATCAACAAACTGAATTTACAAAAAAGTTTTTTTTTAATCATAATCATAATAAAGTACGATTACAATTTGAAGAACTAACATACTGGAGAAAAGTAATGCGGTAATAGTTTAGTATTCACAAACGCACGAATATTGAATTATAATATCAATTATTACTTACATACCTAGAAGGACATAAGTAGGTACTATTATAATGCACTTTCCCTGCCCTAGGTAGTCTCAAGTTAGACCTATATTTCTAACATTCTCTTTCCGCTGTGACATTGGCCTTCTCAGACACAATCAATACACTATGTAAGGGCATTTTGCTAAGAAAACAACACAACTACTCACCGTATTTCACAAAACAAGCGAAGAAACAGACACTAGCACCAAAAACAACGAGGTAGTCAAAACACGGGTATAATACACTAAAATGTTAGGAAAAACACTAAAGATAATATTCTTATAGTCCCCTATCGGCCGCCCATTTTGTTCCTGTCACTTTTGTGTTGCTAGCTGTGAAAATTGTTACCTTACTTTACCCCAAAACACAGGTACGGTATGAATAACTTAAAAAAAATATTTTTATTTCTTGGAAAAGGAATTCTTACATTATAAAACAATATAAGTTACCAAAAGTATTAAAAACATTTTAGATACGTAAATGAATCACAAATAACTTTCTTTCACATATAGCAAATGGCTCTATCTAGTAAGTAATGTCAGTAGTACTCGGGGAAAATGCTTTTCAGTTTTCCACGAGCATCCAGCGAGAGCTGAGCGTGGGTAAGTGAAATATCTGCTTCGACGGTCTGTACAAAGATGGCGCTGCCCGGCTTTTCTAAACCAGCATAGAAGTCTACACTTTGATAACTAGAGGCATTCGACGAAAACAGCAACCAAAATTTGCCACACAACACTCTATGATGGCAACAACTTAAGGTGATTCCTAACGGCAAATGGTTATTTTTAAGAGCTTATTTCTCCTAAACGAATCATTGCTTCTAAACAATCAAATTCTACAAAAATATTAATATTATTAGCATGTTACAAAAATATACATCTAAAAAAATTTGTTCATGGCCTGCAATAGCAGCTTTTAAAAATATTCTATCTCCAGTTCATAAATAAGTATGCTAATAAAATCTGGAAATAAGTTTGTTGTTTTATCAGTAAATTTTATGTTCCTTCTAAACTACTAGGTTAGGAGCGGTTTCACGGTTCCTTCGGGAAAATATCCGTATTATGATTATCTAAAATCGCAACATAGCTTTTTTAATCCGACTCGTAGTTTTTATAAAATTATCTTTTTTTGTTCGTTTTTTGCACATTTTTGACACGGCCACGGACGTAACCGCCACGCCGTAGCGCGCGCTGCGTAGAATGATATTCTAACTGAGGCATTATCTGTCTTTGGGATACATCTTAAGTATATTATACATAGCTGAAAGAAGAAGTGGATAGAATAACAATGCTTTTATATTGTTATATGTATATAACACTAACAAAACATGCCTATCTTGCGTCATCATCTCCCTAGCCTTATCCCGTATCTCTCGGGGTCGGCTACCTAATCTAGGGGATTGAACGAGGGTACTGGTTTTTACACAGAGCGACTGCCATCTGACATCCGCAACCCAGAAGGGAAACCAGACCAAATCCTAGATTAGGTCAGAGTTTTCAAGCCGCCAATGCTTAGCACTGGCCTCTGTCATGGCTTAACGACTAATACTTTGTGTTTCCCCCCTGGGAATCGAACCCAGGACCTCCGGATCAGGAGTCCATGGCACTAGCCACTAGACCACGGAGGCAGTTCAATCAATGCATGTTGTGCGGGACAGTTTCGTGGAATGCCCTAGTATTAAAAAGATTACAATATATTTTTTTTGTCTACTAGAGTCTTTTGCTTCTTTCTACTAAGTTGATAAAGTGAAACACAAATCACTAAAAACTTTACTATATTCACGAACAATAGAACTAAACCTTATTTCAAATATCAAATACCATCATACTTTTGTATATTAGAAGCGATAAATGCGACAACTCTAGGCATTTCAAACAAGATTAGGAACTATACAGAGAGTTAAAAATATTCTGGTCATATTTTAGGGTGTGATTCTACCAATGAAACTGAACAATATTCCATAAGGAATATTAGCCGAATATCGCAAAAATTGGCCCTTCCGTGATAGCGGTTCTAATCAATTTGTATGGGTGGGATTAATTTTTTCATATTTCGACCTATGTTCCTTGGAGAAAATTGTTCAGTATCATGGGTAGAATCACACTAGTATAAAACACATAAGTATATTTAAATACAGGGTTATTTCTTTGTCAGTCCACAAACAGACAAGGAAACTGAGAATAATCTTCGGGGAGAAATTAAAAACTTCCCCATACAAAATTATCACTTCAAGCGTATGATTTATATAGGTAAACAAAAAAAGAAATTCTTGGAATGTAATAAACGTTGTACATTGGTACCAATTCGTAGTTGCAAAAATCACGACTTAACTAATATTAGTCTATACCTGGCATTTTCTCTTACTCATGAGTCATGAGAGAACAGAAAGGGACGCGACGACAATATTTTTTGTCAAGATTTAGTTAAGTTCAGCTAGAAAAGCTTTTTGGTCCAACAGACTCAAGTAAGTAGTTATAAAGATAATTTCGAACCTTTAAAATTAGCGATCTACAAATCTATTTAAAAAAAAACCCTCAAAACTTTGTCAGACGTGGCAGAACGACCTTTGTTTAGGTCGTTTATGCTCTGCCTGCCCCATTAGGGTTAAAGGCGTGATTTTATTACATACATACATACATACATATAATCACGCCTTTATCCCTAATGGGGTAGGCAGAGCGTAAACGGCCTAAACAAAGGTCGTTCCGCCACGTCTGACAAAATGTTGAGGGTTATTTAAGATATATCTGGACGTATATTGCTGTAGTGACAGGTTGTCAGCCCATCGCCTAAATTAGAATATACTGAAACCCTCAGATCCCTTAGCTAGTTTTTACAGCATGCTCGGGAGGAAATGCAGCTGGCACATTCTATGTTTTTCTCTCACTCCCAGTCCAACATGGAAGTGATTTTATTTATGTATGTAAATTAGCGATTCATAGTAAATTTTTGTAACAGGAACAAAAATTGCCCTTGGTGGCCGTTATTCGCATTTTGTCTACCTGTTACTACAACAAAATATGAATCGCTTATTTATTTCTAAATTATCTTAATTACTATTACTTGACTCCGTTGGTCCGGTTTTCCGATTCACTGCGTTTTACTAATGGGGGCGCCACTTGGCTAGTGTCAACACCTTAAGTTGTGCTTCAACGAATCGATAGGACTTTCGCCTGAGCAATTTCTACCAGATTGCGATGTGATTAAAAAAAAAACATAAATACATACATACATATAATGGTAAAGAAATACCCTGTAAAATACTTATTTATAGTTCCAACTCGGTTTTAGAAAAAAGGTAAACTAAGTTCCATGTCTTTTAATCGAAGATCTTGTTTCGAAAAGTTTTAGCTATTAGATATAACATCATCTCCCTAGCCTTATCCCGTATCTCACGGGGTCGGCTACCTAATCTAGGTGATTGAACGAGGGTACTGGTTTTTACACAGAGCGACTGCCATCTGACCTCCGCAACCCATTAGGGAAACCAGACCCAATCCTAGATCAGGTCAGAGTTTTCAAGCCGCCAATGCTTAGCACTGGCCTCTGTCATGGCTTAACGACTAATATCTACGGTACTAAACGATATTAACCGGGACCAACGGCTTAACGTGCCTTCCGAAGCACGGAAAAAGCGCCGAATAAACGTACATATGAAATTCGAAAACCGAAAAACATATTGGTACATGGTGGGATTCGAACCACGGCCCCCCGCTCAGGAGGCAGCGGCCCTATCCACTACACCATCGGGCTCTAAATATCTATTAGATATAACAACATAATGAAATAGTAGTTTTAGTAACTTAACTAATTTACCAATACTTATCATTTATTTTAAAATGTGTTTTTGAATAAAAAGACATGAAACTTTGTTATCCTATATCCTAAAACCGAATTGAAAATACTAAGGCCCGTAATTATAATCAACTCTCAAAAGTGACAGCGGGTTTGAGTTTGTATCAGAAATGTAATTTCAGTACAAAACAGACTGTCCAATTCAAACTAAATATTGCTCTCAATCTTGAGATCACTTTATAAATACGAGCCTAAAGGTAGTGCTTGGTGTCATGGTTTGACGTGGAAAGTGAGGTTAGCATCAGGGAACACGTAAATCTTTGGAAACTCATACCGGCGGCGGTTGTAATACGTTTCGTAGCGTTCCCAGCCCAGTCGAGTGCCGAGGTATGCCGCCGCGAACACACACACCTAAACAAGTAAATACCAATGAGCTTACAATACATACATACAATGAAAATAAAAAAAATATTGATAAAAATTGTTACAGGACAATATAAAAAATAACATCGTGTCTTAATAAGTTCGTTGGAATAATAATAAAAGCTAAAATTGAAAAAAGAATAAAGCTACAAATCACGCCTATATACCTAATGGGGTAGGCAGACCGTAAACGACCTAAAGATCGTTCCGCTAAGACTGACAAAATATTGAGGATTACTTAAGATAGATTTGTATGTATATTGCTGTAGTGACAGGTTGTCAGCCCATCGCCTAAATTGCAATATACTGAAACTCTCGGATCCCTTAGCTGATTTTTACAGCATGCGCGGGAGGAAATGCAACTGGCACATTCTATGTTTTTCTCTCGCTCCCAGTCCAGCATGGAAGAAAACACATACAACAGAAAAAAAAGGTACAAACGTGACAGTACAATATAAATACAAATACTACTGAGCTTAGCTCAAATATACGGGGTGTAAGGGACAACGTCCCACAAACTGATAGGGGTTGCTCAGTCAACGACACTGAACAAATTCCACCTGGAAATTCTTTCAGGAAGTGAAAAGTAGTTTTTGGCTATTCCATACAAATTGTCTGATCTAGGTGGACATTTTGTATGAAATTTTTATTATCCCTTCAATTGGTGGAAATGGTCAGTATCGTTAACAGAGCAACCCCTATCAGTTTGCGGGACGCTGTCCCTTACACCCGGCATGTACCATTTTTCAAGCAGCGTTTGTGTATCTATAACTATAATATATTTGATTTCTATAACTATAATGTATTTGATCTAAGCCACTGAGAATATAATCAATTACTCTTTTTCTTAGCGAGTGGATCCTCGAGTCGAACAACGACCTGAAGCACGGAATCCTTTTACTTTTCGGACAATCAGGTGATTCAGCCTACAATGTCCTTACCAAACTGAGGAAAACCTCACAAAGTGATAAATTGACAAATATCAACTTTGTGTCCCGCCTGGTAATCGAACCCAGGACCTCCGGATCGTAAGCCCATGGCTCCGACCAATAGACCACGCATGCAATTTCAATCAATCACTAACAACGTGTACAAACTGTTACGTACCAGCATTAAAGCACAAAACACTGGAAATAGTACTGCTCCGAGCTTGTTTGGTGCATATTCCACGGAACCAACTTCCGAGTCTTCACAGCGATCCGACTTGGTCATCACTAGAACAGTAACGTACGTAAAGTCACACCTTTATCTCTTACAGGTTACGCAGAAAGTAAAACGCCTATCGGGGTGTACGAAACAGCGTCCCGCAAACTGATAGAGGTTGCTAAACTTAAAAGGACTCATACCACAAAACGTTTTGTTTTTGTTGTAGGTGGGTAAGTAGTTGCAGTTAACTGCCTCCGTGGTATGAGCCATGGGCTTCCGATCCAAAGGTTCGATTCCCAGGGGGATGGACAAAAAGTTGATATTTGATCGTTTGGTTAGGACAATGCAGGCTTAATCACTTAATAGTCAATAAAAAAAAGATTCCTTGCTTGCGGAGAGCACGTTTACGTTTAGCCGTCGGTGCCAGTTGCTGTCTTTGATTGTGATCGTTAAAAAAACCATATCAGAGGCTTCTTAGCTGTGCTAGTTGGCGGTCCGAAAACACTGACCCACATGGCAAGAAAGTTTGAGATTTGATTCCTTTCCCTAAATTTTGTTTCATGATGAAGCTCTATAGTATTTCCAACTCAGTCTTAGACTAAAGGTAAACAAAGATTCATGTCTTTTCTAAAAATAAATGATACGTCTTGGTAAATTGATTAAATTACTAAAACTTCTAATTCATTATGTTGTCATGTCTAATAGCTAAACCTTATTTTAGAAACAAGACCTTCGATTAAAAGACATGAAAATTTGTTTACCTTTATTCTAAAACTGAGTTGGAAATACTTAAACATACCTAGATATCTAGAAAGAACGGAATAACACAATAGAAAACAATTTCTCAATACTGTTTTTACAACATGAATATAAAATTGGAAGAATAATACACTGCAAAATGCCTTGTTGATCTTTACTACAGAATATAAGAAGTAACCTGTGCTAGGTCTTTATTAATAAATTTTTGTCAAGTGATTTTTGGAGTAAGTTTGACTTGGTTTGACTTTACTGTCCAAAGAGTATAGAATCATAATTCTAGACCAAAAAGCTATAAGAACAAGGACTAAGCTAAAAAGTATGAACTTTTGCGTTGCCGTTGCCAAGTAGTTGCCAATGAGAAGAAGATGAGCAGTTTTCCATTTGAGCTGTCAGTACTATTTTAAGTTCTTCTCAAAGTCTTCTCCTTAATATCATCTCCCTAGCCTTATCCCGTATCTCTCGGGGTCGGCTACCGTATCTAGGTGATTGAACGAGGGCACTGGATTTTACACAGAGCGACTGACATCTGACCTCCGCAACCAAGAAGGGAAACCAGACCCAATCCTAGATTACGTCAGAGTTTTCAAGCCGCCAATGCGTAACACTGGCCTCTGACTTTGCTTAACGACTAATATCTACGGCATTAAACGATATTAACCGGGACCAACGGTTTAACGTGCCTTCCGAAGAACGGAAAAAGCGCCGAATAAACGTACATATGAAATTCGAATACCGAAAAACACATTGGTACGTGGTGGGATTCGAACCACGACCTCCCGCTCAGGAGGCAGTGACCCTATCCACTATACCATCGGGCTCTCAAAGTCTTCTCCTTAATATATATTTTTTTAAATACATACATATTATAATCACGCCTTTATCCTTAATGGGGTAGCTAGAGCGTAAACAACATAGACAAAGGTCATTCCGCCGAGTCTGACAAAGTTTTGAGGGTTATTTTAAGATAGTTTTGGCGGTATATTGCTGTAGTGACAGGTTGTCAATACTTTATCATATATATTATGTAATAACCAGTAATAATAATAAAATAACAACATTATTAGGTACAAATGGCCCTAATGAAATGGTCAAGTAATGGTTTTTGGTTTGGCAAAGACTTAAAGTTGTTTTTATTAGGGGTTTTTGGTTTTAATATAGTTATAGTTTCTATTGTAGGAGAAAAAAGGTTTGCGATAAAGAAATACAATTGTCAACAGCTTGTCAATGATTTTGATCATAAAATTTGAACCAGAGTTTTTGCGCGGGAATCGTAACGAATTGCTGTAGGACTGAATTTCTGGTTTTCTAAATTTGTTTTTCCCGGCAATTATTGTGTTAGTGTTGTGGGATTAGCATAATATATAGATTTAAGATTATTTTGAAAGATTGGTTGTTGAAAAAGGCATTTTATAATTTGAATGAATTTTTCAGTGTTTCCTGTTGACATTTTATAATATCAATAATTGTATTTGACATGATATATTATGTACTGTTTCTTTTTATAATTGTTTTTGAATTGATGTTGTAAAGGGATATTATATTGGCATTTTTATAACAGGTTAATCGCTCAAATTTAAATATAAGTTAATATATAATGTTGAATTTTGCTAGAATTAATGTTAATTGTAAATGTTTAAATTGATTGTTATTTTAAAGTAAAAACATTATTGTACATCCGAAATGGATAAACTGTTGGGTCGAACCTGCATACTTATAAGATCTTATGTACACAGTTATCAATAAAGACTTATCTTATCTTATCTAATAATGTGCCGGTAGTGCAAGACAATGTAGTGGTATACGGAAGTCGCAGGGTGTGTCGATGGTGTCGAGGTGTGTTGGTGTAGGGGTAGCTCCATAGGGTTGATGAAATTAAACACTACATTCTTTAACACACGCTGTTGTTTATTGGTCGACGTACGAAGGCGAACCGGCCACACGCACGTGGCGCAAATGCATATAATACAACCAAAGTGCTGATACATTAGTTTACTTAAAATACTAAAACTCCACTACACACTACATCATCCCCCTAAAAATATTAAAAAAATAAACAATAATTTGGTTATTTTTTTTAAGTATCAAAATAAGACTTATTATGTTATGATTTATAAAGTTTAGTTCTATTTTTATGAACTGTTACATGTTTACCATTTACATCGATTATGACATTCGGTGCTAAATCTCTAATTACATTATATGGACCCAAGTACAGTGGATCGAGTTTACTACCTGTCTCATTTTTCAATAACAAAGAATCACCGGGATTGTATAAAATAGGGTTTATAGACTTATCATAATTTTGTTTCCTTTCTTTTTTAGACATAAGCAAATTATTTCTAGCGTCGTTTTGAGCTCGCTGTAATCTGAACTTAAATTCTAGTGTATAATTATCATGATTGTACAGTGGTTCTACATTACTACATAGGCTATTAGGGAGCCTACACACTTGACCAAACACCAGTTCGAATGGTGTGTATTTGGTGCTCGTGTGTACAGTAGTGTTGTATGAGAAACACCAATACTGCACCCATGAACCCCAATTTGGTGGATGATTTTCGGTCTGTATACGTAAATAAGCTCCTAATACCTTGTGCGAATTCTCTAAAGCTCCAATGCTCTGATGGTGGTAAGCTGTTGACATAATCTGTTTGATGTTCAAAATTTTACACAACTCTGCCATTGTACTCGATATAAATTCTGTCCCTCTGTCAGTTGCAATTTCTCTAGGTATACCATACCTCAAAATAAAATTCTCAGCAAACGCTCTGGCAACTTCGGCTGAAGACTTACCTTTGAGTGGGTACGCTTCCACGTACTTTGTCAGCTCGCACTGTAACGTCAAAATATAACAGTTTCTATCGTCATCTTTATCTAAAGGACCGACAATATCAAGAAAAACCTTCTCGAACGCCGTTGAAGCTGTTGTTGTTACAGTTAATGGTTCCTTGGTGATGGAAGTATATTTTTGTTTCTGACATTTGTCGCATTTTTCTACATAATTCTTTACATCTTTTTCCATTGATGGCCAATAATAATAACGCTTTAAATTGTTTACCATCCTTCGTATACCTACATGACCACTGGTAGGCAAAATATGAAAATCATTCATAACTACTGTTTTCTCATCTTTACCATAAATTCTCTGTACGTCTTTTATTATACATATCCTTGGTCCTTCCCTTTTTTTACACTTACTAACATATCTGGCTAGCCATTCACAAAATTCTTTATTAGATTTATTTTTAATTATTACAATTTCCTTCATATTATACTGTTTACTAAAATCAGTCAATTCCTTCAACAAACCGTCTCGCGTTTTTGCTGATAAGGAAGATCGACTGATTAGCAACGTTCTACTCTTTTCAATATAAACTATTCTTCTATTATTCGACATTTTAATTAAATCTCTCTTTTCTTTTAGTAATCTGCGCAGATTATAATCCGATAGAATTGATAATTCTATATCATCATCAAGTTTTTTAAGTACTTCTACCACGTTAGGTTGATCAGGCCTTTCAGTGGTACAAGACTTCGAGTCATCGTTAGTCAAGTCGTTGTCAATATCTTTCAACTTCAACTTTTAGTTGTTTGGCGTTTCCGTGATGATTCCGCCAGTGTCAAGTTTGTAGGGCCTTTTAAGGAGGTAGGCCTATTACAATGTTTTTAAGGATAGGTATCTGTGAGAGAACAAGGGTAAGAAGGATGAGGTAAAAAGGAAAAAACAAAAGGTAAAGAAACGGAAAGGATTGACTGCTGATTTACCTGAAAAAAGAAATTATTAAATAAATAATTTATACTTAAAAAAAATACATGGGAATATTTACATTCTAATATTGTTATTATAAAAATATTCAGATAAAATATATACAAATGGAGTATCTACATATGTGAGCAGGAATTTAAAATTAATAGGACGGGGAATATCAGGAGGAAGAAGATCATATAAAGATGGGGAAAGATTGGGACAGTTAAAGAAAATGTGGTCCGGAGAACCTTCATCCAAACCACACTCACATAAAGATGAGTCTTTCATTCGTTTCATTTGCGCTCTAGTCATCACATTCACTACTTGTTCTGTCATACCTTTCAAATCATCTGACGTAATAATTACTCTCGACAACGCATCAGCCACTACATTCTCGCTTCCTCTAACATACTCTACGTCAAAGTTATATTCTTCGAGTCTCAGACGAAATTTAGTTAAACGACTACTGGGATCTTTCATAGTAAACAAATAAACTAAAGGTTTATGATCAGTCTTGATGGTAAATTTCTTTCCAAATAAATAAGGCCTAAAATATTTGACTGACCAAACTATTGCCAAAAGCTCCTTCTCTATTGTCGCATAATTAAGTTCGCTTTTGTTTAAACTTCTACTCGCATATGCAACTGGTCTACCGTTTGAGTTGCATAGTACACTACCTATGGCGAAACCTGAGCTGTCTGTCTGTAGCGTAAAGTGATTACTTTCGGTAAAATCTGGATAATCTAGGACTGGTGGGTTAGCTAAAGCATTTTTCAAAAATTCAAAAGATGTTTGGCATTCCGATGTCCATTCAAATTTAACTCCTTTTCGACTTAATTTATTTAATGGTAAAACGATATGGGCAAAATTTTTAATAAACTTCCGATAATAGTTCGCCATCGCAACAAAACGCTTGACATCATCACTTGACGTCGGCATCGGGTAATTTTTAATAGCATGTACTTTCTCGGGGTCGGGTAAAATACCCTTTGATGAAATGACATGGCCTAAATATAAAATTTGCTTTTTCAAAAATTCGCATTTGGATGGATTAAGTTTCAAGTTGACTTTCCTTAACCTTTCAAATACTGTCATTAGGTTTGAGTTATGTTCTTGTAAATTTCTACCAAAAATAATCAAATCATCTAAATATACAAGGCATTTCTCATAATTAAGACCTGAAATAGCAACGGTCATTAGCCTGCTAAATGATGACGCACTAATTTTAAGTCCCATTGGTAACCTCGCCATGGTAAATTGACCTTTATCTGTTGTGAAAGCAGTATACTCTCTACTTTCTTTAGCAAGTGGACACTGATAATAACTCTGAGATAAATCACAATGACTGAAATAAATCGCTCCGCTTAAAGACTCTAACACATCAGTAATATTAGGCAGTGGAAATTTATCGTCCTGTATCTTGTCGTTCAGTCGCCTGTAGTCTATGACGATGCGCCACTTCCGCTTGCCGTCACGATCGAGTTTTTTAGGAACCAAGAGCAAAGGACTAGACCATTCGCTACTTGCCTCCTCAATAATATTGTCTTTTAACATTTGATCTATTTGTCTATTTAACTCATCTTTCTGTGCTTTTGGAATACGATATTGCTTGCTGTATACAGGAGTGACATTATCTTTTAACCTAATAGACTGTTCATATATATTTGTCATACTCAATTTATCTCCGGGCAAGTGAAAAATGTCAGAAAATTTTGCACATATTTGTTCCATAGCTGTTTGTTCCTCATCATTTAAGTAAGTTCCTAATTTAAGTATTTTGAACAATTCCTTAATTCTTTCTACGCTACGTTCTGATTTATCAAAGTTTGCATAATTATATTCAGATAACGCATCAAATTTAATATTATTTAAATTCAACTCAACTTCCTCATCAGTTGTGTTTAAAACACGCACTGGTATTTGACCATTTTTGGGACGTGTTACAATACTTGCAACAAAAACACCATCATGTATCTCCCTCGGTAAGACTACACAATCGTAATCAACTCTACTAGGTATATATTTTACCTCTTCGCAACGTGGTGCGACTGTAAATGAGTAATTATAAAAATGCATCGGTAGCTTTACTGAGCATTGTTGTTTTGTTTTGAGTGATAAGATATCATATTCATAATTTGCTACACCTTTATGGCGCTTCATAAAATCTTGACCTAAAATACCTGAAGTTCGGCAAATTAAGTTTTTAAACACATGAAACTTGTGTTCGAAAATGTGTTCTTTGTGTTGCAACTTAAGGAACACATGTCCTTCCGATACAAGACTTCCACCTATTCCATTTACCCTAATCCTACTCTTATAAATGATTACGTTACTAATTTTACTTAATACTTCAAACTTAATCGCTGATATTGAGGCCCCAGTATCGACTAACCATTCTATATCTAAATTTCCTACATTTAAATTAACCCAATTTATACTATTACACGCAAGTATTATCTCTTCTTCATTACTCACGAAAAAACTTGTCTAAATTTACTTGCTCGTCCTGTCCCGTCATTACGTCATGTTCATAATGATTCATTGAACCATTTCTATAGCCACGTCTATAGAACGTACGAGTGTCGCGAAATTGCTTACCTGCAAAATTGGATGCTCCGGCGCCGCCGCGACTAGAGCCTCGGCCGCCACCGCCGCGCCCCGCGCCCCTCGCGCTCGTTGCAGCGCCTCGCCTGTTGTAGCTAAAGTTGAAATTCGGCGCATTACGGTAATCTGCACGTGGGAAACCTCGACCACGTGTTCCTGAAAACCCACGACCGCGTCCATACGACCTGTAAGAGTTAGATTGTTGATAACCTCTGTTAAAAGTCATCACTGGGTGACTCTCTGCATCTCGTGACTCATCCTCAGCAACGCGAATGGCTTCTTTCAAGGAGGTCAAATTTCGCGCTGAAATAATAGTGCCGATTCTCTGGCTACGCAAACCCTCAGCAAACCGCTTGATAGCGTTCCGCTCGTTCAGTGGTCGCAGGATCTTGTACGCCTGGTCGTTTCCTTCCGCCTGTGATATGGTCAGATCTGCAAACAAACTTTCAATTTCCTCACCAAACTCTCTAACTGTCCTACCACCTTGCCTAGACATTTGCAACTTTGACTGAAGGGCAGTGTCTGACTTTCGCGTAAGCAAATGAGTGCGCATGTCTTTGATTAGACTAGTCACACTACTGTATGATGTAGACAAACGCATTTTTATGTTCGAACTAACGCGAGTTTTTAGCACAAAGTTTATGAGCAACATCTTACCATCATCATTGAGCATTGACGCATATAACTCTATCGCATCAATTAAATCCTCAGTAGTGCCTTCGTCACCACTAGTTTTTGGCAAAAGGCTTGTCGCCGTTTTCAAACAAAATTTATCAGACATGTTTTCAGATTTCTCTTTTTCTTTTTCCAGCAAGTATACTGTCTCAAATGATAATATATCTAAATAAATTTTCTCAATTAAATTACAATCATCAATTTCTCTACTTATTACACCACAGCTTTCTTCTAATGTTTTCTTATTTACTTGATATAATTCATATATTTCTTTCGCTTCATTAATTTTAATTTCAAAATTATTTCCTTTCCTTCTTAAAGGTCCTAATTTAACTATAGCTTGCCTGATTAGACTTAAATCTTTATAATTTTCTCTAAATGATTCAATATATTCTTTTAAATTAGCCATAAAATCTAATTAAAACTATACGTAATAACCATACCATACCAAAGTCCAGTTCATCGCTCGCGCGCAAGTCACGTTATGTTGACGCATCACTTTTACGTATACCACACGATTTTCACTCAAATCTTTTACGTTTTTCCGCACTATATTTCACACTTTATTGCCTCTGTAATGAAAAAAAACAAAAAAATAACGTAGTCAGTCTTTCCGCAAACGCCACATTCCTGGATAACGCATCAATGTAGGGACCCGTCGTCGCTGTTATATCAATTTGCCGCTGTCCAGTCTGTCTTCTCTTATTTAATCTGCATCTTTTTTTTCGTGTAAGCTTCTCAAATGGTAGCTACCCCTGTAGATCCGCTGACGAGGTGCGCAACATCATTCTTCCTGCTTCTTCCCATTCAGTACTAGGCTCGCTGACTCGACGCTTCGTCGATTCCAACTCGCAGCAGGGTCGCCATATACGGAAGTCGCAGGGTGTGTCGATGGTGTCGAGGTGTGTTGGTGTAGGGGTAGCTCCATAGGGTTGATGAAATTAAACACTACATTCTTTAACACACGCTGTTGTTTATTGGTCGACGTACGAAGGCGAACCGGCCACACGCACGTGGCGCAAATGCAAAGTGCTGATACATTAATTTACTTAAAATACTAAAACTCCACTACACACTACAGTGGAAGTGAGAAATAAAGTGCAGAAATCCTACATGGTTCGACTCGACACTCGCACAGAAATCTAATGAGTTATAGATTACTTTAGGTAAGGTTGGGGTTCTTCCTCTGTCGAGTGGGTATCGAGTCTATGGACCCGATGAACCCTGGTGTCAGAGTTTTTAAACCGCCTAGTAGCACAACCATCAGGCCTCTGACATGGTTTGAGTAACGACCACTATCAAAGACAGCAACCGGGACGGACGGCTTAACGTGCCCTCCGAAGCACGAAAGCTTTTTCTTTTCGGACAATCAGGTGATTCAGCCTGCAATGTCCAATGTTGGGGTTTTGCGCAGGGAACATAAAAATTTGACAGACTTTGTTCCTCGCTCTTCGAAATTAGTTTCTTGTAGTGTTTGTTGTATAAATGTGGTGGATTTAACATAATGATCTGCTGACGAGGAATAATATGGCAAGAGTAAGAAGCAATGGAAGGCGCTACCGTACGATTTGGATTGTATTTCCGCGCAAAATTCTATTGAGCATTGGAGTGCGAATCACCGGTGTGTTGTTATGATTTTTAGGTTAGCGTAGGTTAAGACAATTCAAGAATAAAAATACTGAAGACTAGGCTGCATGGACTCACGCTCTTAGCCTCCCCTAATGGGAGAATTGTAAAAAAATAAAAAAATAACCAATATTAAATTGTAATGTGATATCTTGTATTTATAATTTGAAATATTTATTTATATTTACTTTGTAATAATTAATTTATTTATAAATTTCTGTATCTTCCTCACACTTTCAAAAATTTTTACCGATCAACCTCTTTCTGTGTCGAGATCGAACGAGTATACGTTGTCATTGGCAAAATACGTCTCAAATCATAAGATGTGAAGACATTAAAAAAAAAAAAAACATTTCGGATAAGAAGATAAAATTCTCAATATAAATACAATACAACGGCCAATATGCCCCTTGTACGCGAAGAGCTAAGGGTGTTAGTGTATTACTACTTGTTGTTCATGTTTACTGTCAGTGTGGTGTTCGTCCTTTTTGTTTACGGTGTTCACAGCATGGACCAAACCGTGAAAATGGAGAGACTTCCTTACCCAGGCAAAACTGCGGTAATTTCATAATAAATATTTGTATTTTGTTCATTACATACACACATACCGGGTTGTAAGGGACAGCGTCGAGCAAACTGATAGGGGCTGCTCAGTCAGTGACACCAAACAACTATCACCAGGAAATTTATTTCAGGAAATCAAAATAAAAGTTGGGTTTTCCATACAAATTGTCTGATCGAGGTGGTCATTTTATATGGGAAAGTATTTTTTTTTCGTTTCCTGAAATAAATTCCTGATGACAGTTGTTCAGTTTCGTTGACTATCACCTATCAGTTTGCGGAAAGTTGTCCCATATACCCGGTATAATCACGCCTTTATACCTAATGGGGTAGGCAGAGCGTAAACGACCTAAACAAAGGTCGTTTCGCCACGTCTAAGAAAGTTTTGAGGGTTATTTAAGAAATATTTGTAGGTATATTGCTGTAGTGACGGGTTGTCAGCTCATCGCCTAAATTACAAAATACTGCAATGCATTATATACTGTAAAAGTCCAAAGTAAAGTACTTCCATGCTGGACTGGGAGAGATAGAAAAACATAGAATGTTCCAGCTGCCCTTCCTCCCGGGCATGCTGTAGAAGACAGCAAAAGGGACTCGAGGGTTACAGTGTATTGTAATTTAGGCGATGGGCTGACAACCTGTCACTATGGCAATACACATTACAATCTAAAATTACCCTCAATTATTGTCAGACGCGGCGAAAGCGCCTTTTACGAGGCGTTTAACGCTCTGCCTACCCCGTAAGGGATAAAGGCGTGATTTTATGTATGTATGTATGTACAGTAAAACCTAGAATTTACTGGTAAAACTTTAGATTTCCGAACCATTGTTGGTAAAACCCCGAAAACTATTGTGGTCAATGTTAATTTCGGATTGAAAATCCTAGGGTTTACCTCCGAAGACGGTAAAACATGAAATAAACATTTCGCAACATGTTTGACGAGCCGTCTCAAGAGAGCCCGATAGTGTAGTGGATAGGGCCGCTGCCTCCTGAGCGGAAGGTCGTGGTTCGAATCCCACCACGTACCAATGTGTATTTCGGTTTTCGAATTTCGTTATGTACGTTTATTCGGTGCTTTTTCCAGGCTTTGAAAGGCATGTTAAGCCGTTTGTCCCGGTTAATATTGTTTAATACCGTAGATATTACTCGTTAAGCCATGTCAGAGGCCAGTGCTAAGCATTGGCGGCTTGAAAACTCTGACCTAATCTAGGATTGGGTCTGGTTTCCCTTCTGGGTTGCGGAGGTCAGATGGCACTCGCTCTGTGTAAAAAACAGTACCCTCGTTCAATCACCTAGATTAGGTAGTCAACCCTGTGAGATACGGGATAAAGCTAGAGACATGATGTTTGGCAAGCCGTCTTGTAGTCGTAAGTAGTCGTAGAAGATCTGTAGTCCACTGCTACACTTTATTATTCATCAGTGGACTGTTTAATTTATTTATTTTTCAATTAACAAAATAAGAGATGAACCAAGTGTAAATCCTAGGATTTACCATGCAAATGGCGTAAAACATAAAATATCGATAAAAATATATACTTGAGTCACATTTCATTTTCTTGTGGGGACGCCACTGAGCTAATCAAACTAGCTTAAGACGACTAAGTTACTGGATTAATCAGTGGTATGTTTAATTTCAGCTTTCATTGGACTATCAGTTTGACTTGAAGGTATTTTTATTAAACATGGCCAACAGCAGTGACTATGATGACTTCAAGCCATTTACACCGGCGGCGTTGCTGAAGAAAAAATAAGTTAAATTATTTTTTATACATTAAAATCCTGTATAAAAACAATTGTAAGGCACCATTTTTCCCGAGGAACGAGGGTCGAAATATTTGTATTTAAGAATAACTCGACCAGCTGATCTTTAGGATTTTAATTTTAATTTTTTACCTTATTTTCCTCACTGAAAGTTTTTCAGTCTCATGATTAGGTTTATTTAATGGTTCGGTTGTGTTAACAAAAATGTATGAAATCTGTCATTGTGTACAATTTCTAGGAAATTACTAATTCCTAGTTATTACCCGGAAATGTGTGAAATAAATTATATAAGATACATTTCCTAGGAAATATAAAAAACGTGTAAATTCTTGAAATGGCCCAAGAGGCCTTGTTCTTTTAAATTAATTTGTTTTTTTTTCTACATTATAAAATAGGTACGTAACGAAGCATTAGGTAAGGAACTTTCACACAAAAATATTAAATTAAAAATAAAAATGAAAATGTTTTAATTTTACAATAAATTATTTTATTTCTCCGGTAATTTGACACATTTCCTAACTTAATTGTTCATGATTAATGATAAAACAGTCACTTTCGTTTTTTTAATCAATTTGCAATCGTATGAATTTTTCCTATAACCCATCTTTAAAGGTAGGAGCATTTCCTTGAGAGGCCATTAAAGACAGATGGGAAAAGGGTAATCACCCACCTGGTCGGGTGTTGTGACCAGGGGACCAGAGTCCGACTGGATTAGTTCGGAAGTTGTAAATACGCAGATCGCCGAGCAAACTTCGATACCGCGTTTCAGGACTGTTGTATCTTGATGTGGCACCATCTATATGCGCTACAAAGGTTTATTTCTGCGAATAATGCCTCCTTAAGTACTAACTTTTTAAATTGTTTATTTAAGATTAGGGTCTTGCTGACTTTTAAAATAAATTTGAATATATGAGGTTTAAAATTAAATTTAAAAATAGGATCCTGAAAAATGGACGAAAGCTGTCACCGAGTGGATCCCGGACGATGGTCGCCGACCCCGTAGACGATGGCGAGATGACCTAGATGCTTTTTGCGCACAATGGCTGACAGAGGCAGCAAACAGAGACGCCTGGAGAGATAAAGGAGAGGCCTTTGCTCAGCAGTGGGATGATTTATAGGCTACAAAAAAAAAATCAGAACTGTCTCGCTCGAACTTAAAACTTTAACTTGCGGTTAAAAATAAGTAACTAACATCAATGCCATGAAACTGAAACTGTAACAGTAAAATTAACAGTTCAAAAGAATAATATAGGATGTCCAGCAGGAAATTTTCAAGTTTGAAATTGAATAAATGAAAATCAGAGCAATGCAGCTCAACTTTTACTTTTTCAAATTGAGCATTCATGTTTTGGATTTATTAGTCACGATGAGTTACTGATCAGAAGGCCATCGCGCGTTCATGGTCGCGCAATATCTGAAACGAGTAAATCGACGGTTGAGGCACATCGCTATTTTTGTTCGCACATCAATATCTGCAAGCTTGGTGATGGCTCGAGCACGTAACTTATCTGATCGTGGGCGTAACGAATTAGACTTGTAGATACAGTGGTGAACCGATCTCCTTCTGGTCTCTCAACCTCAACAGCAACACAAGAACATGAGGCTTAATTTCGAATCAAATCATGCAAAATCTATTTCAACCCTTTAATGGGTCCTGATAGAGCGGAAAATAGTGACGGACGTCAAGATTATGATCTCGATGATGCTTTTCAAATAAAGATTTTGATAGAAGACTTGGAGATGTTTGTTCTTACCTGCGTCTCATTCTTCAAATACATTTAGGTTAAGTAAAAAAGTCAAAATGTATGTATCTCTCTAAAGTATACCGGGTGTAAGGGACAGCGTCCCGCAAACTTATAGTAGTTGCTCAGTCCACAGTGAACAACTATCTGCATGATTTTTTAAGTAATAAAAAAAATTGCTTTTTGTATAAATTGTCTAATCGAGATGGACATTTTGTATGGAAAGCTTTGTTGTCATCTCCTAAAAGAATTTCCTGGTGAAAATTGTTCAGTTTCGTTGATTGAGCAACCCCAATCTGTCTGCGGGACGCTGTCCCTTACACCCGGTATACTTTAGAAAGACTAAAACATTTTAATTTTTTTTACTTAACCTAAATGTATTTGAAGAATGAGATGCAGGTAAGAACAAACATCTCCAAGTCTACTATCATAATATTTATTTGAAAAGCATCATCGAGATCATAATCTTGACGTCCGTCGCTATTTTCCGCCCTATCGGGACTGTACATACATACATACATATAATCACGCCTTTATCCCTAATGGGGTAGGCAGAGCGGAAACGACCTAAACAAAGGTCATGTCTGCCCTAAGGGTTTCTTTTGCACTATGTTGACTGCACTCAGCATTTTATTAGACATATAATCACGCTTTTATCCCTAATTCGTTCGGTCGTTCCGATACCCTTTAGTCAGGCAAATTTTGAGGGTTATTTAAGATAGATTTGTAGGTATATTGCTCAAGTGACAGTTTGTCAACCCATCGCCTAAATTGCAGTATACTGAAACCCTCAGATCCCTTAGCTGGTTTATATAGCATTCCCGGGAGGAAATGCAGCTGGCACATTCTAAGTTTTTCTCTCGCTCCCAGTCCAGCATGGAAGAATTTATTAGGTATGGTAGCCCTTTTGAAGAGCACATATCGTCCGGCCCACAAAATTCTCCACGAAAATCGAATGCATATTCATGTGGTCAACAACACCATCATAATTTCTGCTAGCCTCGAATTACTCGTATCTGTCCAGACTTTCGTCAAATTTTCACGCTTTTGTGCTTTTTTTCCGCGCTCTGATCACCTCAACGACAATTCCAAATGTGGCCAGGCGTCTAGAAGTTCCATGCCCTGGATATATTCAATTCCCTGGATATATATAATTTTTGAACAAACTGTGCGACGTGTGGACGCAAGAGACGGGGATATTCGCTAGGAACGGACTATTCCTTCAACCTCTTATTCTGATGGGACAGATTGACTGCCACGACCGGAGAGAAATCAGGCGCAGTACCGACTTTTAATATGCCCATCCGACAGCATGGATCATCTTAATTTTCGGACAATCAGGTGACCCTACAATGTCCTAACCAAACTAGAAACAACAACACAAAGTCATTGCCCCTCGCCGGGAATAAACCCGAGCCCTCCGGGTCGAAATCCCGTGGCTCAGACCGCTAGACCACGGAGGCAGTTAGACAAAAGTTTAATTGGAATTTAAAGTTAGTGCCTATCACGTGCCTATGAATGATCTAAAATTTTACGTAAATGAATCCGCGGAAAAAAAAATTGTTATAAATAATTTCATAGTTCATGTTTCACTCCTCAGATTAAAAGCTTCTTGGACTAACTTTAGGATTTTTCTGACCTGTCATCATAAAATCAACTGGCAATAATGTTGACGTCTTATTATTACATTTTCATTCGTTCAGAAAAATATTGAGATTGAAGCTATTCTTTGCTAAGCCAAAGCCATTGGCCTAAAATTCTATTCTATGTGAAGCATGTGAAGTCTTGCTTGGGTGCAGTGTTTTTTATACTACTAACTATTAACTAAATATTGTATTACTACGTGAGTATTTTCTGCTGAGTACCTAAAATATCTAGACAGAGTAAGATCCCGATGGTGTTGTGGATAGGGCCGCTGCCTCCTGAGCGAGAGGTCGTGGTTCGAATCCCACCCATGTACCAATGTGTTTTTCGGAAGTCAAATTTCGTATGTATGTTTATTCGGCGCTTTTTCCGTGGTTTGGAGGGCACGTTAAGCTGTTGGTCCCGGTTAATATCGTAATACCGTAGATATTAGTCAGTAAGCCATGTTAGAGGCCGTGTGAGTGCGAAGCATTGATGGATTGGGTCTGGTTTCCCTTCTGGGTTGTGGAGGTCAGATGGCGGTCGCTCTGTGTAAAAACCAGTACCAATTCAATCCCCTAGATTAAGTACCCGACCCCGTAAAATACGCGATAAGGCTAGAAAGATGATACCTAACCTAAAATATCTAGGCAGTCCAGTTCAAAACAGATAAAGTTATTTCAGGAGGTTATTGAGGGTTTGCTACGAAAAATAAGTTTAAGAACTTCAATAAATACGCGAAATTTCAATAAAATACATAATCGCCTGCTGAAATAATTTCATCCGTTTCGAGCGGCCTTGAACAGCAAACGCCTTTGCCGACTGTGTGTCGGGAGGTGTACACCAGGTGTAAGGGACAGCGTCCCGCAAACTGATGGGGGTTGCTTAGTCAACGACACTGAACAACTATCAGCAGGATTTGTTTTCTTGAAGCGAGAAATAAATACCTTTTCCATACAAATTATTTGATCGAGGTGTAAAATTTGTATAGAAAAGCCATTTTTTTTCTCTTCCTGAAAGAATTTCCGGGTAGAAGTTGTTCAGTGTCATTGACTTGAGCAACCCGTATCAGTTTGCGGGACGCTGTCCCTTACAACTGGTATAGATCGTTAGTTGGGAAGGGTAATCTTGATCAACGACACTTTTATCCTGTACCTTATGAGTGGTTATTGCTCAACTTAGTCTAAGTTTAAGGTGTATCCTGCCGGCAGATGATCATAGATTACATGATATGCGACCATCGCCCGTAATGCCTTAAAATATTGTTTAAATCAGCGCGCGTTACGGCGTGGTGGTTACGTCTGTGGCGGCTTCAAAAATGTGAGAATAACGATCAAAAATGCTAATTCCATAAAAACTATGAGTCGGATTAAAAAAGTTATGTTGTGATTTTAGACAATCATTATACAAATATTTTTCCGAAGGAACCGTGAAAGCGCTCCTAATAGTTTAAAAGGAATATCAAATTTACTGATATAAACAGCATTACTTCCAGATTTTTTAGCATACGTTCTGATGAACTAGAATATTTTAAATGTTGCAATTTCATTTTCCAATGATTCGTTTAGGAGAAATGGTTGTTTTTAAGAGCTTATTTCTTTTGAACGAATTATTGGTACCTTAACTACCTTCCCCAAACCCCACACCACACATGTAGTACTGTATTAATTCTTTGCACACCCCACACAACGGAAAGTATATTGCCGACCTGGTGGTGATATCACAACTTACAAGCCTCTTGTGTTGGTACACAAGTTGTGATAAGCTGACAACCGAAATACATAATCCTATATGAAATTAAATTATTTCTTCCATGCTGGACTGGGAGCGAGAGAAAAACATAAAATGTGCCAGCTACGCTTCCTCCCGGGCATGCTGTAAAACTCAGCTAAGGGATTCATTTTATTCTTGTCTTGTCTTGTCTTGTCTAGCCGTTAATGTCCCACTGCTGGGCAAAGGCCTCTCTCCGGTCTCTCCATTTTATTCATTTATTTAAAAAAGAGCTTGAAGGTGTAGTGGATAGGGCCGCTGCCTCCTGAGCGGGAGGTCGTTTGAATCCCACCACGTGCCAATGTGTTTTTCGGTTTTCGAATTTCATATGTACGTTTATTCGGCGCCTTTTCCGTGTTTCGGAAGGCATGTTAATCCGTTGGTCCCGGTTAATATTGTTTAATACCGTAGATATTAGTAGTTAAGCCATGTCAGAGGCGAGTGCTAAGCATTATTAGGTCTGGTCTCCCTTCTGGGTTGCGGAGGTCAGATGGCAGTTGTTCTGTGTAAAAACCAGTTCCCTCGTTCAAGCACATCAAATTAGGTAGCTGACTCCCAGATATGCGGGATAAGGCTAGGAAGATGATGATATTAATTTATTTAAAATGTATACAGTTCATTTATATCTAGGTGTTTACGGTGTTGCACTGCACCCCTGCCTAATTAGCTATGTTTGGAAGCCTAATTATACGACTGAGACTGGTTATTAGATTTCCTTTGGCAGAATTAGTCCTTAGGACCTAATGATCGATTTCAGAAGAACTTTAACTCAGATTCTTGAAATCAGTTTTTTGGGAGGGTCCGCTTTCAACCGAATCCTCGTGATCTCTCTATAGTATTTCCAACTCAGTTTTAGAATAAAAGTAAAAAAAGTTTCATATCTTTTTATTCAATATCACATTTAAAAAATAAATGTTACTTGTTGGCAAATTAGTTAAATAACTATAAGGGCCGTATTTATAATCAGCCCTCATGAGTGATAGCGAGTTTGGGTTTGTATCAGAAATGTCATTTCAGTACAAACAGGCCTGTCAAATCCATACTTAATATTGCTCTCAAGTTTGATATCGCTTCATAAATACGAGCCTTAGGGCCGTAATTATAAAAGTCACTCAGATCCACTCTCGAGGGTCCATCATGCAAGTCATAATTAAGCTTTTACTCAGTACTTGAGAAGTCTGTTAATTTATAAACGGAAACACACTCGGATCAGGTTTTAAATCAGGATTTACTGATACGATTTCATGAGTTTTATACTCCTGCTTTTTTCCGATGTTGCGTTCCGTTACAGGAATAATTATTTCAAGTAGGGGTAGGTAAGTAGCAAGTTATTATGTACCTATTCTCTCAAAAATCATGAATCTCCATAAAAAAATGACAAAAGAACTCACTCTCATAGATAGATAGACAAAGAATCACGCCTTTATCCCTAATGAGTAGGCAGAGCGTAAACAACCTAAAGAAAGGTCGTCCCGCCACGTCTGACAAAGTTTGTTTTAGATAGATTTGTAGGAAATGTATCTGGCACATTCTATGTTTGTTTCTCACCCCCAGGCCAGCATGAAAGTAGATATATATTTATCAGCATAGATAGATAGCAAAGTTAAACTATTTAATAATGTTCTAGGTACGGAATAGGCACTAGCTGAGCTTTCTCTGTCCCTATATCCCTATGTAGCTTAGATATTTAAAACTACCAATTTGATTTAGATGCTGTTTCTTTTAATGGATAGAGTGATTCAAGAGGAAGGTTTATATGTATAATACATGCATAATATAATAGAGAAACACTGATAATTTCCGTGCGAAGACGGGGCTTGTCGCTAGTTCTTAATAAAACCACTGACTGAATGAAGAACTTTACTAAAGAGTAGAACAATTGGTTCCGTTCCGATGAATCAGAAGTAAATAAAATTAAGCAATAACATTGCAAAAAATAACTTCTTAATGTTGTTAAACAACAACTAAATGATTTCATTTATTTCTGTCTTTGATGGTGGTCGTTACTCAAACCATGGCAGGGGCCTGATAGTTGTGCTACTAGGCGGTTTAAAAACTCTGACACCAGGGTTCATCGGGTCCATAGACTCGATACCCACTCGACAGAAGAAGAAGAATGATTTCATTAGTACTTATATTGTTTACTTAAATATTTTGTATGTAAAACATTTTGTGATGTTTGATTCAAGTCGTGTTGTCTGTACTCTAGTGGTGTGAGGATTAGATTCTTGTTGTGGGTCCGATTCCCGCAGAGAACACACAGTTGATAGTATAAGTATAATTCATCACTTTGTGAAATTTTCCCCAGTTTGATCAGGACAATACAACCTGAACCACTTAATTGTCATTCAATAAAATGGATTCTGCGAGTTGGAGGGCACATTACTCCTCAAAAATTGTAAAAAAATCATTGCCCCGGGTGGTGCTAAGAGTGCAACACAACCGTCTGTCACACTATCCTTTCCCATACTTATCACTACATAGTATAAAACAAATTCGCTTTCTCTGTCCCTATATCCCTATGTATGCATAAATCTTTAAAACTACGCAACGGATTTTGATGCGGTTTCATTTAATGGATAGAGTGGTTCAAGAGGAAGGTTTATATATATAATACTTGCATAATATTCTGGAGAAACACTGATCACTTCCGTGCGAAGCCGGGGCGCGTCGCTAGTAAAACATAATTTGTTTCTGCTTTTCAGATTATAATTGAAGAACAGGGGCTCCTGCTCATTTCCTATTTTACTGCAGGTACCTGGCAGGCTTACTGAAACTTACACAATAAATCTATACATACGAGGGTGGATTGAAAAATATTCGGCCTGACACAGAACCACTCAATTTTAAAAATCAAAACTACTCCATAATTCAGTTCAGTTCAAACTTTCGAATTGTGCGAAGTTTCAAATGTGTGCGATAATTACTTGTGATTAAATAAATTTATTTATCAAGCAATCCGACGTGATTTCGGAAAATGGAGAAAATTGAGCAGCGGGCTGTTGTTAAGTACCTCCATAAGAAGGGGTTATCACCGAAGGCCATCCATGAAGATATGGTCAGTACTTTAAGTGATTCCGCCTTGTCATATTCATCAGTCAAAAAATAGGTAGCTGAATTTAAGCGTGGTAGAGAGAGCGTGAAAGACGAACCCCGCTCTGGAAGGCCTTCAACCTCCACTACTGAGGAAAATATTGGAAAAGTACTGGATTTAATTATAGGAGACCGCAGATTAAAAATTAAGGAGATAGCTGAGATTATAGGCATCTCCTATGAACGAACACAAAACATCATAGTCAACGAATTGGGTTTCCACAAGGTTTCGGCGAGGTGGGTCCCACGGCTGCTTTCAATGGAACAAAAAAGAACGCGGTTGACTATTTCACGCGACTGTTTGGAATTATTTGAAGCTGATCCAGATGTTTTTTTGAATCGTTTTGTTACTATGGACGAAACATGGGTGCATTACAGTACACCGGAAACAAAACAACAATCGAAGCAATGGAGAAGACCCGGTTCACCACCCCCTAAAAAGGTTAAGTCAATTTTGTCGGCAAGTAAGGTGATGGCTTCAGTGTTTTGGGACTCAAAGGGTATAATTATGATAGATTATCTTGAAAAGGGCCGTTCTATAAACTCTGATTCCTACTGCACCTTACTACGTCGTTTACGTGAGGAAATTAAAGAAAAACGCCCTGGAAAACTGAGGAAAAAAGTCCTGTTTCATCAGGATAATGCACGTGTTCACACATCGGTGCAATCAATGGCTGAAATTAGTAACAGTGGCTTTGAATTGTTACCGCACCCGCCTTATTCACCTGATTTGGCACCATCCGACTTTTTTTTGTTCCCTAACTTAAAAAAAGCATTTGGGGGGTCAGAAATTCTCCACAAACGATGAAGTCAAAGCAGCAGTAGACGCGTATTTTGACTCTATGGAAGAATCTTTTTTTTTTAAGGTCTAAACGCTTGGCAGGGGAGATGGCGTAAGTGTATTGAACTTGATGGTGATTACGTAGAAAAATAAAAATATAATCAATTTTATTTGTGTTTATTTTCTTGGTCAGGCCGAATACATTTCAATCCACCCTCGTATAATAAATCTCATTTAGTCAGGGGTACATAACCAAGGTCCGGCAGTAGTGGTTTTGTATACGGGTATGCGACCCCGGCTTCCCGAGCTACTACAGCTACAAACCCAGTCCTCCGAGGCAGTAGTATCCTTACACCTAGTTTCCTATCCCAACTCATATATTTCCTCTCCCACCCACCCTTTCCGTTCACCTTCCTGTCTCCTCCCTCATCCGCCAATCTAAGGTCTGCCGCGCCGATGGATGCATGGCTAGGGGCGAGCCTAGTTTTGAGCGTGCCGATGGCCCTGGGACCGGGTGACCCCAGATCAAGGCTAACCTTGTCCTGGTAAGCGGGGCTCTGCCAGGATCGACATATGAGTGCCCTCGCTGCTCATGGGAACGCAATGGTTTAAATATGCAAACTAATAAAAATGGCGGCGATGTAGAATTTCGCAACTCATCACGTCACGTTTCTACCGGGTGCGGAACGCGGACCACAGAGAGCCGCTTTGCTACGATGAATGTTAGAGGGAGTATGGGTGAGAAAATAGACGAGGTATGCCAGTTGATGGATGATAGGCTTATAGATGTACTGTGTGTGAATGAGACTAAGCGGAAGGGGTGCGACCAGACGCAACATGGACCCTACGTAGCGTATTGGTCTGGGGTTCCCAGTACCGACAGAGGCTCTAAGGGAGTCGGTGTATTCCTTTCCGCACGAATGGCTGAATGTGTGACTGAGTATGAATGTGAGAATCACTCGTATCTTCATCCTAGGTGTATATGCACCGACGGATGTGGTAAAGAGTGGGTCCACAAAAGCTAAAAAGGAAAATGAGGAGTTCTGGGAGAGTGTTAGAGATGTTTTGGAAAACTGCAAGGCAAATGAAAAGATTATAATGTTAGCCGATTTTAATGGATGGGTGGGTATTAAGCGTGATGGGTATAATAAGACCCTTGGAGCGTTTGGTGATGAAAGGATAAATGAGAATGGAAGGAGTTTGTTAGGGATCTGCTTGGAGTGGGGATCTTTTTGTGTCGAATACAATGTTTCAACACAAAAAGATCCATACTTATACTAGGGCAGAAGGTTCCTTAAGAAGCATGATAGATTTTGTGATTGTGGATGAACGACTGAAAATGAAAGTTCTGGACACTCGGGCATATCGGGGTGCCGGAATCGACTCAGACCACTTTCTGGTGATATCACGTATAAGTGGTCTCTTTAATCAATGGAGGCACAGGGTGAATCAGCCAACTAGTGATCTGGAAAGAGTGATAGTAGAAAATTTGCAAGAAAATTATGTAAGAAAGGAATATGTTAGAAGATTGAAGGATGAATTTAGTGGTTTGAATGAAATGTCTGATAGTGAAGAAGGTTGGAAGGAATTTAAGGAAAGAGTGCTGAAAGTTGCTATAGAAGTATGTGGAGTTTCTAGACGTTCGAAAGGAAATAAACAGAAGAGTGCATGGATGAGTAAAGATGTGCAAGAAGTGGTACAAAGAAAGAAGAAAGCATGGTTGGATTGGTTAGCTACCAAAGCTAATCAAATAATGCAAAAAGCGAAAGATGAGGATGTAGACAAAGCACGAAAGGAATATAAAGTATTGAAAGATGAAGTAAAGAAAGCAGTGAATAGAAAGAAAGATGAATATAAAGACGAATTTGAAAGGAAGCTTTCAGAGAACTTTCGGTCCAACTTAAAAGTTTTCTGGAAATCCATAAGGACAGCTCGCGGTAAAACTGCAACATCCGAGCTGAGTAGGATTCGAAGTCAGGATGGTAGTATTGTAAAAGGTGAAGAACACGTGCTGTATAGATGAAAGGAATATTTTGATAGTTTATTTGAAAAAGAGGAAGAAGCACAAGGTTTTACTATTCCAGAGCTAAATGAAAGTGAGAATGAAAGTAAAATTGAAATGGATGAGATTGTGAATGCACTGACAAGTATGAAGTTGGGTAAGGCTGCAGGGTATGATAGAGTGTCTGTCGAAATGCTGAAGGCTGGCGAAGGAGTTGTTGCTAGTCAGCTGTACTGCCTTTTCAACCTGTGTTGGAGAAGCGGCCAAGTACCAAAAGATTGGTGTAAGGCTGTTATCGTACCACTATACAAGGGTAATGGGGTCACAGCTTGACTGCAAAAATTACCGCGGTATAAGCCTTCTCAGCGTCGTCGGCAAACTGTATGCAAAGGTATTGATTGAAAGAGTGATGAAAGAAACTGATGAGAAAATATGGGATGCTCAGGCAGGTTTTCGTAAGGGGATGGGATGTACGGATCAGGTCTTTTCGTTGCGGTGCATAACCGAAAAATATTTGGCTAAAAGCCAAAAAGTTTATTGCGCGTTCGCGGACTTAGAAAAGGCCTATGATAGAGTGGTGAGGAATGAATTGTGGTCGGCGCTGTCCATGCATGGGGTGAGCGGTATTTTGATACGAGCACTGAAATCCTTATATAAGGATTCCAGTGCTTGTGTCAGGATAAACGGGGCGTACACTGAATTGTTTAACATCGAGAAAGGTGTAAGACAAGGATGTGTAGCGTATCCATGGCTGTTTAACTTATTCATTGATAGCTGTTTGACATATTTGAAAGATAATGAATGTGGTTTAAGAATGAACGAGTTACTCGTCAAATGTCTTCTCTACGCTGACGACCAAGTTATACTTGCGTCCACGGCTGAGGAGTTACAGGAGATGGGAAATTGTATGCATGAAGCTTTGAAAAAGAAAGGAATGAAAGTGAACGTTAGTAAAACCAAATCACTGGTTTTTGAGAAAGAGGATAGAATGACAGAGTGTAACATTCTGATAGGAGATGAAAAAGTGGAGCAAGTGAAAGAGTTTGTTTATTTGGGTTCATTGTTTACAGCAGATGGAAAGTGTGATAGTGATATTGAAAGAAGAGTGAATGCTGGTAACATGGTGAATGGGGCGTTGCACACCTTTATGAACAGCCAGAGGGTGTCCAAAAAGGCTCGTCTGGCTGTGCATAGAGGAGTGTTAGTCCCAACACTTATGTATGGCAGTGAAAGTTGGGTATGGCAGAAAAGACATGAAAGTAGAATAAATGCGGTAGAAATGAGAGCATTAAGAAGATGATTTTATGATTGGTGTGAAACTGAGTGACAGAATAAGAAATGGCGTGATAAGGGAACGTTGTGGTGTGAAAGAGGATATAGTGACAGGTATAGAAAAAGGAATACTGAGGTGGTTTGGTCATGTTGAGAGGATGGATGAAAAGAGATTAAGTAAACAGATATACATGGCGAGTGTGAGTGGGAATTTTGGAAGGGGAAGACCTCGGCGAACGTACCGCGATCAAATCGGGGACGTTCTAGGGAAAGGTCAGGTCAGGAGTACCCTAAACCGACGAGCGTGCATGAAAAGATTGATGAATGTAGATGAAGCGAAGAAGAAGGATGTGATCTCTGCCTACCCCTCCGGGAAATAGGCGTGACGTTATGTATGTATGTATGTAATAAATCTCTATAAGGGTCGTGTCTGTACATTGAATATACTTCGAAAAAAATTATTGCAGCAGTAAAACTAAAAGATCAAATCGATTTTGTTTTTGAATTTTTGTCTGTCTGTATGTTACGACATCACGCCAAAACTACAGAACCGATTTCAATGGGACTCTTTTTATTCAACTAAGTGTTACCCGGGTTGCAAGTAAGGATACCTAAAATCACGCCACCTCACTTAGAGGGTAGGCAGGAAATTCGAATTTGGCTGTTTTTAAACCGATTTCGATCAAACTTTTTTTATTCGACTGATTGTTATATAGGAAAAACAAAGAATACAAATAATCACGCCACCTGAGTTGAGGAGTAGGTAGGGAATTAAATATTGATTGTTTCTTACTCGATTTGATGTTTTTATTTTATTTGGCTGAATGTTACCTAACCTAAAACTTTATAAATATACGTAAAAAGCCACGCCACCTGACTAAGGGAGTAGGCAGAAAATTTAATCCTGTTTCTTTTTAAATCTTATTAGAATACAGTAAGTCTCATTACGCACACAAGTATCGTGTTATACACGTGTTAGGCTTGGCTAACGCGATTCGTACTGACACAAATAAATAAGAGTAAAGAGATTAAAACGTTCATCGAGACGATGGGCAATCCGGCCCCGACCGCCTTTGGCGCCATAAACGGAAAGAACGGAATGATCTATTCCTGCTTAAAATGTTGTCCCTTTCTGTTCCCTCATGATAGAAAAAGTCGCGTATAGACTTTTTTACTACTACGAATTGGCTCAAATATGAAATTAAATCGAGTGAGGGGACCGCCAACCCGCCGATAATAAAGCCGCGGCTAAGTGACCTGGAACCCCCTGGGATCGGCGACTTCGACGGCTTTCCAACGCGGTAAAAACTCAAATGTTCATCAGAAGTATTTGTGTTCCCAAGAAAAATCTCACCACCGCGATTTAAAAATATCGCCAAATCGTACAGCGACATCTGTAAATACACGGTATAGAGATCTTTTTATGTATTTACAGTAAAAACCATGAAAACCTAATCAAAATTTAGCACTTGTGGTTTACGAAACGTTAAAGCATTTATAAATTTGATAGGTCCGCCACTGACCACTACATGACATTATGTAAAATTTAAAACAAAAAAATACATCGCTGTTTAAAATCATAACCACCACTCGTCGGAGTTGCGGGCACATCTATAGTCTGTCAACGTCGTGCTTACCGCGCCTTAGGGGTACAGACGTGCGCGGGGACGCGGTAACGGGGGTGCGGGCGGTGAAGCAGGAGGGTGAGCGAGCACGACGCGTGCGCACATCCGCCAGTTGCCGGTGCTATCGCCGCGTGCTACCGCGTCCCCGCCAACGTCTGTACTCCTAGGGCGCGGTAAGCACGACGTTGACAGACTATAGTTTGAAATGTATTCCAATGTGAAATATATTTATCTTTTACTATGTTAGAAGCTTATTTTTAAATAAAATAAGTTTATGTTTATTGTAATTTAAGTTAAGAATCAATAAACCATGAATTGTTATACTATGCTGTATATTTTTGAATCAATTAAACTTTTTATTTTATTTTAAGTATTTATTGCTAAAAATATATGTAAGTTTGTACTTTTTTGCATTTCTTTAGTGCAATAAAGTGGTTTTATTTATGAGTTTTATTTTCCCTAAACAAAATCACTGAAACAATTAATTATTAATATTCTGGCAGTAGGGAAATTTCTAAATGAATATAAAGAGCCCGATGGTGTAGTGGATAGGGCCGCTGCCTCCTGAGCGGGAGGTCGTGGTTCGAATCCCACCACGTACCAATGTGTTGTTCGGTTTTCGAATTTCATATGTACGTTTATTCGGCGCTTTTTCCGTGCTTCGGAAGGCACGCTAAGCCGTTGGTCCTGGTTAATATCGTTTAATACCGTAGATATTAGTCGTTAAGCCATATCGGAGGCCAGTGCTAAGCATTGGCGGCTTGAAAACTCTTGACCTTATCTAGGATTGGGTCCAGTTTCCCATCTGGTTTGCGGAGGTCAGATGGCAGTCGCTCTGTGTAAAAACAAGTACACTCGTTCAATCCCCTAGATTAGGTAGCCGACCCGTGAGATACAGGATAAGGCTAGGGAGATGAGGGAAATTTCTAAATTATTAACTGCTTCCATGGTCTAGCGGTCTGAGCCATGGGCTTGGGTTCGATACCTTCCCATACAAAAGACCACCTTGATCAGACAATTCGTAAGGTATTTTTTTTTACACTTCCTGAAAAAAATATTGCCGGTAGTTGTTCAATTCCATTGACTGAGCAACCCCTATCAGTTTGCGGGACGCTGTCTCTTACACCCCGTATATCACTTTGTAAGATTTTCCTCAGTTTGGCTAGGACAATGCAGGCTGAAACACCTGCTGTCTTGTTGATAAATGATTTCGTGCTTTGGGGGCACGTTCTGCCGTCGATGCCGGTCCTTTATAGTGTTCGTAACACTAGCCATGTCAGAGGACCATAGGTTGTGCTATTAGGTGGTTTGAACACTGATATCAGGGTTTATCGGGTCGATCGACTTTAAATTTTCACGACAAAAGAAGAAGAAACTAAATTATAATAAAATCGTTATTATTAGTGTACAGTGCGGGATTCATCTGTAAACCATGTAAGCAAAACCATTGTGAATACTGAATAAACCAAAATGGCGAAAGACACATGCATAATCAATACCTAATTCACCTCTAGACAACAATTAACTTATACTTCATCAGGAAATCATATGAGTCTGCGTTCTAAATTTGAATTATAATGTTTATAAATAAGCAGTCCCTCAGCTGCAGTCTGAATCATGATGGCTTACCTAAGTTGGAACTAAAAATAAGACTGAGAACGACAGGCAAACTTAAATCTCTACATAAAACTCGCTTCAAATTTGAGTAACCTTTATCAATACAATCATAGAACTACTATATGTAATCATGTCTAATAGCTCAAACAAATTTTAAAAACAAGATCTGCGATTAAAAGACATAAAATTTTATAATGATGAATTAGACAAGGAGTTTGAAAAGTTTAAACTTCAGATTTTGAGACATTTATGCAACATGTGTTTTCCTAGGTAGAAATCCTGCCGAATCCGATTCTGAATGTTGTCCAGCCGAATTTTAGCTCCCTTGCTCAAAATTCAAAATGGCGGCCAAAGTGGACCCTAAACATGCCAAACCATATTATTCCGCATAACTATTCGAGTCGGGTGTACTGGTATGAGTTTTGGAGGTCGCTGAACTCAATTTTGATAACTGGAAATCCGGGTACCGGAAATGGATGCAAACAAGATTATTATAAAGAAATAACCATATAACCCCAGAAGTAGTTTCCAAGAACTTTGGGGCTAGGAAACTTGGAAATCGTAACCGAAACTAACTTCAGCTACCGTAAGTGAAGTTACAGACCAAAAAACGGTCGAATTCGGTACCAGATTTCGAAATAAACAGATGTTTTTCAGTTGTTTATTAAAACCGGACTATCGTCATTATAAGTACTCGAACAAATCTTAAAGAACACCCTGGGACTAGGCACATCGATATGATAAAAAAAATGGCGGAAAACGCGATGACTGCCATACAAAATAAAAAGTCGCAAATCTCCGAAACCATGACAATTAGGCGGGAGGTGTTCGAAGTAATGACATAGAAGGTGATGAACAAAAACTTTCGGATATCACCAAAAATCAAGATGGCGGATCCAAATTGGCAGCCGTAAAGAAGGAGCTCCGATCGGGCTGAAATTTTGCGTATGCATTGTCATCGAAGTGCTAATTCAATATTCATAGTTTATTTTACTGTCCCACCATAGTTCAAGATGGCCTCCATACAAGGGTTTTTACGTACGCTATAAATAGTATTGTTTAGCTTGGGGTGGGCCCTCGTTTGATCTATGTCTAAAATCCAATATGGTGGATTCAAGTTTGCGAGTGAAACTATAACAGCTTATTTCTGGCAAAAGTTTTAGAGGTTGATTGTCATCATCAAAGATTTAAGAGCTTTGCTCTTATTGTTGGAGTAATCGCCAGCTTTCTCGGGATTTAGCCTTCTCTTCAACCTTGCTATACGACTTGACCTCAATATTTTCTTTGACTTGGTCCATATAAGTAAGTCTAGGTGTACCTCTCCCTCTTCTCCCCTCAATCATTCCTTCCAATACAGTCTTTAATAGTAGGCCATGTTGTAATACGTGTCGCAGCACCTTTCCCCTTCTATTTTCGATAACATTAAATATATCTCTTTTTGTAACTAGATCAACTAACTTCCTCATTTGTTTTTTTCTCTGTCCAGCTTATTCGTTGCATCCTATTCATAATTAATATATTTTTATTTGCTTAAAACATGGTAAGTAATGGTGTTATACAATAGGGTACGAGACTGCTAACATGTTTTGCCAATTACTTAGATAAGCATGCAAATATTTTTACAATGTCAAGTTTATGGCATTAGATTAATATTAGTAGATTGAAATACATATAATAACATTACTATAAACTAAAGATCTTAATAACGGGCACTCACTTTCGAAAATAAGTCTATTATAATGTCCCGAAACATGTCGTGAAGTACGCGACTTATTTTCCAAAGTGAGTGCCCGTTATTAAAATCTTTATTTACAATGTCTCACTTAAGTTTAAATAGTTTGATTACTATAAACTATTTATATTATAAATGTTTTTGTCAATTAACCATATATCCTACGCCAACACCACATCTCGAATGCCTCAAATCTTTCCCTGTCCCTCTGTGTCATTTTCCACGTTTCACGACCGTATCACGCCACGCTCCAGACTTACACCGTTATTAGTTTCTTGCGGACGTGAGTTGATATTTTGGCTTGAAGTAGCTGTTTCTTTCCGTTGAAAGTGTTTTTCGCCATTGCTATACTGGTTTTGGTATCTGGGGTGTATCTGGAGTCTAGGTACTTAATACTTTTCACTTTGTCTATGATTTTGTTGTTTAATTTAATTAGTCTATTTCTGTTTAAATGTTTGGAGGACACTAAAATTTTTGTTTTGTTAATACATACATATAATCACGACTTTAACCTTAATGGGGTAGGCAGAGCGTAAACGACATAAACAAAGTCGTACCGCCACGTCTGACAAAGTTTTGAGGGTTATTTAAGATATATTTGCAGGTATATAGCTGTAGTGACAGGTTGTCAGCCTATCGTCTAAATTGCAATTTACAGAAACCCTCGGATCCCTTAGCTGCAGAAATGCAGCTGGCACGTTCTATATTTTTATCTCGCCCCCATTCCAGCATGGAGTGAAAGGAAGCATGTTTTGTTAATCTTGCATTTTAAGCCATGTTGGTTGAATGTCCTCTCCATTTCTGTAATAAGTTCTTCTAGATCTGTCTCGTTTTTATGTATTTCAGCCATATCATCAGCAAATCTAATAAATTTGATGTTTTCCCCATTCAATTTAACCCCCTCTTTTTTGAGTCTATAATCTGTTTCAATGAAAATATTAAAAATTACTGGTGAAAGTGTATATCCCTGTCGTACACCTTGTTTAATATTTGCTTTTCCTTCTTCGTGACCAGGTTGATCATCAGGCTAATATTGGATTTTTGACATATACCAAACAACAGCCTACCCCAAGCTAAAAAATATTTCTTGTAGCGTACTTCTGCCTACAGGCAACCGTTTTTCATACAGAGCCGATTAAGCTCTCCATAAAAACCCGTGTATGGAGGGCATGTTGGTGGGACAGTAAAACAAACTATAAATATTCAATTAACACACCGATGACAACGCATATGCAAATTTTCAGCCCGCTCGGAGCTCCTTCTTTACGGCTGCCATATTGGTTCCGCCATCTTGAATCTTTGTTAAATCCAAAAGATTTTGCTACCTACAAATCCATCTTAAATAACCCTCAAAACTTTGTCAGACTTGGCGGAAGTATCCTTTATTTAGGTCGTTTACGCTCTGCCTACCCCATTAAGGATAAAGGCGTGATTATATGATTGTATGTATGTACCTTCTATATCACTACTTCGAACACCTCAACTGTTATAGTTTCGGACGTTTTATTTTGTATGGCGGTCATCTTGTTTTTCGCCGTTTTCATTTTTTTCATGTCGTTATGCTTTGTCTCAGGGTATATTCTAACATTTGTTTGCGTACTTTTAGGCCTGTTCAGTTGTAATGACAATAATCCGGTTTTAATAAAATACTGAAAATTTCTGTTTATTTCTAAATCTTGTACCGGATTCGTCCGTTTTTCGGCCTGTAACTTCACATACTGATTTTCAAGTTTCCTAGCACCAAAGTTCTTGGAAACTACTTCTGCGGTTAAATAGTGTTTTTTTTAAATAATAATCATGTTTGCATCCATTTCCGGTGCCCGGGCGGACTTTCTGTTATCAAAATTGAGTTCAGCTACCTCCAAAACCAGGACACCCGACTCGACTAGTTATGCGGGAAAATACGGTTTAGACATTTTTAGAGTCCTCTTTGACCGCCATTTTGAATTTTGGGCAAGGAAGCCAAAATTAGACTGGGTGCGAGAGAAAAACAGAATGTGCCAGCTGCATGTCCTCCCGGGCATGCTGTAAAAATCAGCTAAGTTATCCGAGGGTTTCAGTATATTGTAATTTAGGCGATGGGCAGACAACATATCACTACAGCAATATATCTTAAAATTACCCTCATAATTTTGTCAGACGTGGCAGAACGACCTTTGTTTAGGTAGTTCACGCTCTGCCTACCCCATTAGGGATAAAGGCGTGATTATATGTATGTATGGAGCCAAAATTCAGCTGGGTAACATTCAAAATCGGATTCAGCAGGCTTTTCTACCTAGGAAAACACATGTTGCCTAAATGTCTCAAAATCTGACGTTTAGACGTAGAATGAGAATGTTTCTTAAGCCTTATTAACCACCAATCTAAATAAGATCCACAATATTTTAGCCATCAGTTTTAAGTATTATAAACGTTTTGATTTTTTAGCCACCCAGTCAACACACCTATTGTGTGGGTTTAAATATTTTCATCTACTGTATTTAGTTTATAGTTTTTCTAGTGGCCGTTCAGTATTTAAAAAGTTTCCAATGTCCCTATTTAGTCTCTGCGCTCTCTGCGTTCTTTTACTACCCTCGTAATTAGTTTAGTTAATCACTCCTCGTAATTCAAGTTTTTCATATATTTTTTAGGTTCAAACAGATCTCAAGATGGTTCATGCATCTATTTACATAGCAACAATGAGTGTACTGAATGTATCATTTTTTTGCACCATGTTGTATCTTGTAATATCGGTGCACCCGCAGAAACCGACACCACTCAAAAGTAAAGGTAAGCTTATAATCTCCGAATATTTTTTTTTCATTGTCTGATCTTTGTCTTTATTTGGAAAACACACTTACGCGCGCGGGCTAGTAAATCCCGCTCCTACTACTCGAAGAAGAGAGAGGAGAAGCGTATTCAGTATGTTCGTCACTGCGTGTTTTCTATACAAACTGGTATAATACTCAATTTTACAACCACTGATTTGAGAAGTCGCTAGAGCTCCCTAACAGATCGGTCAAGTACAATTTTGTATGAAAACCGCTGTCGGCTGGAGTGCCAGTATTAGTCACCTGTGCACCTCCTTTCAACATTGTGTTACGAAAATAAAGCGATACCCTATTTAACAACCCTAATTGGCCGATGTAAAAGTACATTTCGCGGGTTGTTCGTTTCATACATATAATCACGCCTTTATCCCGAATGGGGGAGGCAGTGCGTAAACTTTTTTGTTCGTTTCACAATGCATAATCGACGGAGCATCCTATTTTCCGGCCAATGAGCGTATCGTGAATTGTGCGTAACATATAGACTAACTAATAATTGACCTTATGTTTCAGTTACCAAAGAAGCGGTACCAGGTGAGTAATTTAAATGGTTGCTGAGCATAGGTGGTGGTAAATTAATTGTGTCTATATGTCTACAATACAAATATTTGCATCAGCAAACAGAATGCATCTCAGGGAAAGTAAAAAATTAAGTAAATTTAAGAAAATCATCGAGTAATGGTTTGATATTTCAATAATTAACACCCATACATATTTAATTATTCAAAATTTTGTTACTTGAGTAACAAAATGGATCGGTCATTTCCATACTTTTCCAACAAAAGCTACTTCAGATCCGCTCTTTTATTATACTTACTTATGACATTTTCCCAATCCAAGGCACGAGTTACGAGTAGGTGTCCATACTTACCTTGATATCCTACATATATACATACATATAATCACGCCTTTATCCCTAATATCCCTAATGGGGTAAGCAGAGCGTAAACGACCTGAACAAAGGTCGTTCCGCCTCGTCTGACAAAGTTACTTAAGATTTGTAGGTATATTACTGTAGTGACAAGTTGTAAGCCCCAACGCCTAAATTGCAATATTTCTGTATATTGCAATTTAGGCGTTGGGGCTTACAACCCTTGGATCCCTTAGCTAGTTTTAAAGCATGCCCGGGAGGAATTGCAGCTGGCACATTCAACGGTTTTCTCTCGCTCCCAGTCCAGCATGGAAGAATTATATTTCAGCGTCCGACACTCACAAACATCCGTTTGCCGCGCAGAGATTCATTCTGTCTTCTCTTTTTCACACACAGCATTTATCACTGCAACTGTACTATAACGCGCTTTACTTACCGACTTTTCATCACTTTTTATTTCCACTTTCTCTTTCTTCCTTTTCCTGCTCGAGCCGGTACTTCTTATATACCCCACGGACTGGTTATACATACATACATATAATCACGCTTTTATCCAAAATGGGATAGGCAGAGCGTAAAAGACCCAACCTAAGGTCGTTCCGCCACGTCTGACAAAGTTTCGAGGGTTATTTAATATGGATTTGTAGGTAGCAATTTTTTTTTGATTTAACAAAAAACCAAGATGGCGTAACCAATATGGCGGCCGTAAAGAAGGAGCTCCGAGCGGGCTAATAATTTGCATATGCATTGTTGGTGTGTTAATTGAATATTTAGAGTTTTTTTTACTGTCCCACCAAGATGCCCTCCATATAAGGGTTTTTATGGAGAGCTTGATAGGCTCCGTATCAAAAAGGGTTTCCTGTAGGCTGGCTGCCCATCACCTAAATTGCAATATACCAAAACCCTCGGATCCGTTACCTGGTTTTTACAGCATGTCCGGGAGTAAATGCAGCTAGCACATTCTATGTTTTTCTCTTCCAGTCCAGCATGGAAGAAATAATCTACCCGTAGAATGGGGGGCTGGCACGGAGGAAAGGAAACACCGTCTCCTATTTAAAACACCTTCTTTATTCAGCTTCTACTGTTCTACTTCTTCTTTACAACCTTGACCATATGTCGCTTTCGTCAGCTCCATCCAAATTCAACTTCCATACTGATTCGCTCTTCCGCACTTGTACAATATGACTATCGACTTCTCTTTCACACATCTTCGTCTAAAAACAATCGTACCTCGTTCGGAAACAGATCATTCACCATATAATTACACATCTTCACACGGGTATTGTGTTATGAAAATAAAGCATCTGAACGGGACAAGACACCCTATTTAGGAACCCTCATTTGCCGATATAAAAGTTTATTTCGCGGATTGTTCGTTTTACAATGCAAAATCCACGGACTGTCCTTTTATTTCGGATAATGAGCAAATTTGGGGATTCTGCGGAAGATGATTAATTAATGATTATTGACCCTTTGTTTCAGAAGAAGAAGAAGAAGCGGATGGTGAGTTTCTCTCCGATAAGGAGTTCCCAAGGCAACGCCATAAGCTGAGGTTCGAGCCCTATTGGGCGCCCTTAGGCAGTTGCCATTTCATTTAAGGGTGTAGATTGCGTGTAGCAACTCCCCGCCTTAGCCCGGTGACGCATTATATACACTTTGTAGTATTTTGCAAACAGGTCCAGTCGAAAAAAAAAAAGGACGGTGAGTAATATGAACCTTATCTATTTTAACCACCTGGTTGCTGAGCATATACAAACATTTTCATGAATATTTTACGTTTGGCGGCAATCGAATATAATAATTCACACTAAGTATAAAAGCTATGTATTGTGCATACGCTAAAAGTGGCCACTTTTACACATTTGCAATATACTTTTCTGCATGGTTTTGTCGCCAAACGTAAAATTTTCATAAAAATGTTTGTATTTCTGGCACAATTAATTGAAACTGATGGTGACACTGACGCAGCTCTCAAACCCCCTTAACCAGGTGGTTACAATAGATACCCGCGGCCACAGTAAACACAACAAAAAAAAAACAACATATAGGGGAGCAATTTTCAGACCGCTCCTCCAGGGGAATTATCCTAAATAATGAGAATATCAAATTATAGTCAAAAGAATCATTCTCTTATTTTCTAAAATAACTACAACTAAAACTGCACAATTGTAAATACGAATGCTGTACCAGGGAATCTAACACGCTAAAATAAAAATAAAAACTGTATATTTAGCGGATTAATGAATAGGGTCAATAATGAGGATCAAATATATCCCATTTATTATAATAAAAATATAACTGATCAATTAAAAACGATACATACTTACATGCATATAATCACGCCTTTATACCCAATAGGGTATGCAGAGCGTAAACGACCTAAACAAAGGTTTTCGCCATATCTGACAGAGTTATGAGGGTTATTTAAGATATATTTGTAGGTACTCGTATATTGCTGTAGTGACAGGTTGTCACCCCGTCGCTTGAAACCCTCGGATTTTTACAGCATGCCCGGGAGGAAATGCAGCTGGCACATTCTATGTTTTTCTCTCGCTCCCAGACCAGCATGGAATGAAAAACCTGTATGAAAAATCATTATTGGGGTTTTTGTCAAAGCAATAGAATAGAACCAAAATCAATTAATTTGTTTGTCTGTTTGTCTGTGCGTTTGTGCACGCTAATGTCAGAAACGGCTCCACCTATAGTGCGATTTTTATTATTGTATTGTGCTTAACTTTCCTTTTTATCAAATGTTTGTTTTATTTAAATCGGTTAGGCTAGTTGGAAGCTACGAGATGCAATATTTCAAACAATTTTAAAAGATGCTTATTTAATTACTTTTTAACTTTTTTTGCCCTGAAAGTGCTAGTTTGTGCAGGGTGTAGGCTGCACAAAATTACAAGGGCGTAAACTTATCTACCAATAAACGCATCTCTTCTAAGGCAAAGAAAATTAGGTCTTCTTCTTCTTCTGTCGAGTGGGTATCGAGTCCTTCGACCCGATAAAACCTGATGTCAGAGTGTTTTAAACCGCCTAGTAGCACAACTATCAGGCCTCTGACATGGTTTTAAGTAACGACCACTATCAAAGACAGCGACCGGGACCGACGGCTTAACGTGCACTCCGAAGAACGAAATCTTTTTCTTTTCGGACAATCAGGTGATTCGACCTGCAATGTCCTAACTAAACTGGGGAATAATTCACAAAGTGATAAATTCTCAAATATCAACTTTGTGTTTCCCCCCTGAGAATCGAACCCAGGACCTCCGGATCGGGAGTCCATGGCACTAGCCACTAGACCACGACTCTCTGTCCTGTGCTTGTACCGGCCAGTCTTTCAGGGAGGCATCCAGTTCGTCTCGCCACCGCCGCCTGGGCCGGCCACGCCGCCGTCTGTCTCTTCTAAGCATCCACTCGGTGGTAATTTTGGCCCATAATTCACCTGGCATACGACAGACGTGGCCCGCCCAGTCCCACTTTAGCTTAGCTACTGCACGGGTTACATCCATTATGCCTGTTTTGGAGCGTATTATGGCGTTTCGAACTCTGTCCGTCAGTTTTAAGCCCAGTATACTGCGCTCCATTGCTCTTTGGCAAACCCCGAGTCTGAATCTCTGAGCTTCCGTCAAAGACCAAGTCTGCGCTCCATATGTCAGTATCGGAAGTTCATGAGTTCATGAGTTTGCGTTTTAATGAAAGAGGCAATTTATCTTTCATATGTTCCTTCATCGACCAATAACTCCTCCAGGAGATAAAGTAATTATGTCAAATTATCGCCCAATAACGCCTATATCTGTGTTTGCAAAGGTGTTTAAAAATATATGTACGTAAGACTTATAAATTACTGTGATAAATACAATATTATAGTACCGAATCAATTTGGTTTCCAAAAAGGAAAATCAACAACAGGAGCCATTTTCGATCTTTTAAAGTCAGTAGTTGATAATCTTGGTGATAGAAAACATGTTACTGCCCTTTTCATAGACATGTCAAAGGCCTTCGACTTTGTAGATCATGACATATTATTACATAAAATGGAGAGATATGGTTTAGGGGTGCAACTTTATCCTGGCTACAATCTTATTTAATTGGACGTAAACAGTGACCGCAGTCAGTAGGGGGCCCAAGTAGCACGCCAGCCACGTGCCAAAGGCTGCCCTGCCAACTTGCGAAAAATCCCAGTATGCTCCACCGTGCCAGCCGGCGACTGGATGGGAGGACCCGGTGGCCATATCTGGGGGGGTTCGGGCGTCCCCGCAGTCTCCAAATGAGTTCCCCATCGGTTGGTTTTTGCCTCCAGTGACCCAATAGGTTGACTGACCAGCGCCTCGACAACTCGACCTGTTCCCCAACAACACTCCGAACCATGAAAAAAGTTAAAAAGAAGAATAGGGTAAAACAACGGCTGCACTTCCTCCCACTTAAAGTGCACCTCACCAATATCAGGGGACTGCACTCAAATCTCGATCCGGGCCATCATCACCTCGAGACCGAGAAGCCGCACCTGTTCTTCCTAACGGAGACGAAGATAACAACCCCGTCGGACGTGGCGTACCTCAACTACCCGGGTGTGTATGTCCGCGATGACATTTGTTGTCGGCGTCTTCGTTGCTTTGAAAAATCGGGTTTTTCTGCCATATGGATACTGGTGGATACAGGCATGGAAAAACTCCTTTATATCGGTGTTTACCGATCGCACCGTGGTGACCAGGAGACGACAGCGCTCTTCAATTACCTCGCTGAGACGACAGACGTAGCCCAACGGCGGTACCCAACAGCGAAGCTAGTTTTTCTGGGGGACTTTAATGCCCATCACAAAGAATGGTTGTTCCCGTACCGGAAAACCGACCATGCTGGGATAGAGGCGCGCAAATTTGCACTATCGCTAGATCTTACCCAGCTGGTGAATGTAGCAACGCGGGTGCCGGATGTTCACGACCACACACCCAACTGCTTAGACCTGCTGCTAACTACTGATCCAGACAGTCACTCAATTTCGGTCTCTGCCCCATTGGGAACTTCCAACCACTGTCTGGTGAAATCCATATTGATATGCTCGTCTCCGGATGAAAGCCCTAGGGGCACGAGACGAGTTTGGAAATATAAGTTGGCAGACTGGGATGAGATGCGGCACTTTTTTGCATCCTACCCGTGGCGGCAACTGTGCTTCTCTTCGGGTGACCCCTCGTGTTGTGCTGATGCGGTCACGGACGTGATACGGCAGGGAATGGAGTACTTTATTCCATTCTCCGATATGCCGCTCGGTCAGAAAACCCGACCTTGGTATAACGCAGAATGCGCCCACGCTGAGGCTCGTAAATAATCTGCTTACCAAGCCAGGGTCAATGCCCGTGACCGCAAAGTAAGAGCACGTAGGGTTCGCGCGAAGAAGAGAGCCTTTAATTCCGCCGCTAGGTCTTGCAAGCGGGTCCTGCGTAAGGCACGTTTCGACCATGTCGGACGTATAGGGACAAAATTGGCATCACACCCGCCGGGTAGTAAACAATTTTGGTCCCTATCAAAAGCGGTCGAAGCAAACTTCTGTCGTCCATCATTGCCTCCAATGCTGAAACCTGATGGGTCGCTGGCTCACTCTGCATCTGACAAAGCAAATTTATTTGCGTCGCTATTTGCAAACAATTCACGTCTGGATGCTGGCTCTAAGCTACCACCTACTGTACCTCGTTGCGATTCTTCGATGCCGAAGATCGCAGTTCACACTAAAGAGGTCCGAAGAGTATTGTGCAGTCTGGACGTGAATAAAGCTAGTGGTCCTGATGGCATCCCAGCAAGAGTCATGAGGCATTGTGCGCCCGAACTGTCTCCTGTGTTGACACGCTTGTTCCGCCTTTCTCTCATAAAAGGAACTGTGCCAAAGTCTTGGAAGCTTGCGAATGTTCAGCCGGTCCCCAAAAAAGGCGACCGTTCAGACCCTGTCAATTACAGACTGATTGCCATTACCTCCATCTTATGCAAAGTCATGGAGAAGGTACTGAACAGTAAGTTGCTGACCTACCTCGAAGACAATGATCTCCTCAGTGACTGTCAATATGGCTTTCGCCGGGGACGGTCAACTGGGGTTCTTCTTGTGTATGTTACGCACTGGTGGGGTGAGGCCATTGAGAAGCATGGCGAAGCTCTCGCCGTCTCACTTGACATCTCGAAGGCCTTTGACAGAGTCTGGCACACAAGTCTGCTAAACAAGCTTCCTGCGTATGGCATCCCAGCTGATTTTTGTAGCTGGATTTCTGACTTCCTGAGTGAACGGTCGATCAGAGTAGTCGTTGACGGCTGCTCCTCTGACTTGATAGCTATTGACGCCGGAGTTCCTCAGGGGTCTGTTCTCTCTGCAACTCTGTTCCTGCTTGTGCTTCGGCCAGGTATTGTTGGGTACGCAGATGATAGTACGGTTTTGGTGAGATACTTATCCAGCGCAAACACCAGCAGGGAAGAAATACTTTCCTTGAGAAGGGCCATGGTTGAGCAATTAGATCTGACCCTAAGTCATGTTTCCCAGTGGGGTGATGACAATTTGTTCTCTTTTAATGCCAACAAAACGCAAGCGTGTCTTTTTACCGCCAAAAAGAGTCCTTTCAACCAGACTCCTACTTTCCGAAGTACATCTGTACCTATAGCTGGCAAACTTGAGCTTCTGGGCATGGATTTGTCATCTAGTCTAAACTTCGGCGCTTCCATCGAATACAAAGCACAAACAGCGGCCAAGAAACTGGGTATCCTGAATAGAGTGAAGCGATACTTCACGCCTGGACAGCTTTTAACCCGGTACAAAGCACAAGTCCGATCCTGCATGGAGTATTGCAGTCACCTCTGGGATGGCTCAGCCAAATACCAACTTGCCGCACTCGATTCGGTGGAACGCAGAGCCAAGAGGCTTATTGGTGACGAAAAACTGCTAGAAGCCAAGTTTTATAGCCTGGAACATCGCCGTAAGGTTGATTGCTTGTCGGTCTTCTACAGGCTGTACTTCGGTGAGTGTGCTCAAGAGCTCCACGACCTTATCCCGCCAGCTCCCTTCTACCATCGGACATCTAGACGCACCGCAGGATACCATCCATACCTGGTTGATATTCCACCAATACGTACCACCAAGCGCTTCCAAAACTCTTTTGTAATGCGCACGGCAAAAGTGTGGAACTCACTACCTGCGTCTGTGTTTCCGAACGCCTTCAACCCCCAACATTTCAAAGTTAGAGTGAACAGGCATCTTCTGGGTGAGCTCGCACCATCGTCGACTCCGTCTCAGTCGTTTCCGACCTAGACTGGAGTCAAGAGCAAACCCATTTATTAATTAAAAAAAAAAAAGTGTACACAATAAAATTTTATGAATGAAAACTGAACAGTGACCACTTATCAATCTGACTATATAATACCTAATTATGACGTACCCCAGGGCAGCGTTTTGCGGCCGTTATTGTTTATTCTGTACATCAACGACTTACAAAAGGTAACAAATCATCGTTGTGTGCTGTTTGCAGACGATGTTTAAATTATTATTCATAATGATTAAAATGATTTTAATAGGTATGAAATTGACATGAATAATACTTTGGCAAATATAATAATATGGCTGAAATTAATTAATTTAAGCGTTAATTTATCTAAGACTACTTACATGCAATTAAATGTAAAAGGACGTGAACGAATTAATTTAAATATTAATTACAATGGCGGAAGTCTTAATAAAATTGACAGTACATTATGTTTAGGTGTTACTTTGGACAAAGACCTTAATTTTTTGCTTAAATTAAGAAAATCTGCACGAGACTTGCTAGATTTGTATACGTCTTTCGTAGAATAAGGAGAATTGCCTCTTATAAACTGTCACTGATGGCGTACCACGGATATGTCGCCTCGGTTCTAAGGTACTGTCTTCTCATTTGCGGAAATGGTGTAGGGAAAGAAAAGGCTTTTATTACCCAAAATAAATGTATACGTGCTATATGTGGAGTCGGTCCTTCGTTTTCATGTTGGCCACTTTAAAAAAAAATTGTTTTGACACTTCCCAGCATGTATATCTTGGAGGTTTCTAAGTTTGTGAGACAGAATAAGAATGTGTTTACAAGGGCGATTGATATAAACCCCTGTGCTGGATGGTTGCCGGATCGACTTGTCTACAACCACTCTACCGCATTAAGTTTGTACCTAAATAGTAGCTATGCAATGTATGTTAAAATTTACCATAAACTTCTTAATAATTTTAAAGATTTTACCCCAAAAACAATTTATAAAAGAATTATTTAAATGGTTGACAGATAAAAATATTTATAATTTAAAACATTTTTTTAACTTAAAATGTTAAACTTAATTTTGATTAGTGATAAGTCTCCATAAAGCCCGATGGTGTATTGGATTGGGTTACTGCCTCCTGAGCTGAGGTCGTGGTTCGAATCCCACCACGTACCAATGTGTTTTTCGGTTTTCGAATTTTATATGTACGTTTATTCGGCGCTTTTTCCGTGCTTCGGAAGGCACGTTAAGCCGTTGGTCCCGGTTAGTATCGTTTAATACCGTAGATATTAGTCGTTTAGCCAAGTCAGAGGCCAGTGCTAAGCATTGGCGGCTTGAAAACTCTGACCTAATCTAGGATTGGGTCTGGTTTTCCTTCTGGGTTGCGGAGGTCAGATGGCAGTCACTCTGTGTAAAAACCAGTGCCCTCGTTCAATCACCTAGATTAGGTAGCCGACCCCGAGAGATACCGGATAAGGCTAGGGAGATGATGACGAAGTCTCCATAAAGTTTTTGCATGCTAATTTAAATTAGCTGGATAGAGCGGACTTTTTATAACTTAACACCTTGAATGTATACCCTATTCAATGCAATAAAATATATTACTTTTCATAATTTTGTGCTTATAATATTTTCAATTCGGTTTTAGAATAAAGGGAAACAAAGTTTCATATCTTTTTATTCAAAAACATATTTTAAAATAAATGACACATGTTGGAAAATTAGTTAAGGAACTAAAACTACTATTTAATTATTTTGTTATATGTAATAGCTAAAACTAATTTTAGAAACAAGATCATCGGTTAAAAGAAATATATTTTTTTTACATTTTTCAAAAACCGAGTCGAATACTATAAATGTAATCTATCCGAGCCAGTTTCTTAGCATCTGGATCTTGTTTTAAATCCTAGTAAATGCAGCTAGCACATTCTATGTTTTTCTCTTGCTCCCAGTCCAGCATGGAAGAAATAATCTACACGTAAGATGAGGGGCCGGCACGGAGGCTAAGAAACACTGTCTCCTATTTAAAACGCCTTCATTCAGCTTCTACTGTTCTACTTCTACTTTGCAACCTTGACCATATGTCGCTTTAGTCAGCTCCATCCAAATTCAACTTCCACACTGATTCGCTCTCCCTTTTGCACTTGTACAACATGACTCTATCACCTTCTCTTTCACATATCTTTGTCTAAGACTATCGTAAGTCATCCTTTAGAACTAGATCATTCCATACAATTACACAACTTTTGTCGGGTATTGTGTTGCGAAAAAAAAGCGTCTGGACGGGACGGGACGGAACACCATATTTAGCAACCCTCATTTGCCGATATAAAAGTACATTTCGCGGATTGTTCGTTTTACAATGCAAAATCCACGAAATGTCAAAGCAAATTGGGGATTGTGCGTAACATATAGATTAATTAATAATTATTGATCCTGTGTTTCAGAAGGGGAAGGAGGAACGTATGGTGAGTATGGTATACAAACATTTTCATTAAAATTTTACGTTTGGCGACAATCCAAGCTAATTCTTCATTTTATAATCAATTATACAGAGTGTAAAGGACAGCGTCCCGCAAACTGATAGGCGTTGCTCAGTCAACGAAACTGAACAACTTTTACTTGGAAATTATTTCATGAGATGAAAACAAAATTGACAATACCTTACAAAATGACCACCTCGATCTGACAATTTGTATGGAAAACCAAAATATGTTTTTTTCACTCCTGAAAAATAACATATTAATAACTGTTCAGTATCGCTAACTGAGAAACCCCTATCAGTAGGCGCGACGCTGTCCCGTATACCTCGTATATGAATTCACACTAAGCATAAAAGCTATGTATTGTGCATTCGCTAAAAGTGGCCACTTTTAGCACATTTGCAATACACAGCTTTTCTGCTTAGTGTGAATTATTATATAATGGATTATAAAATGTAATTGCGAATGTTGGCAAGGATTTATCCTTAGCAGAGAGAAGAGGGTTACAAAATTTTATTTTTATTTGTTAAGGAAACCAACAGATATGCTATGACACAATAATAACGAAGTATTAAGCCGAAACTGGATAAAGGATTTAATTCGTAGTTCATTGTGTTTTAAGTGTGTAACACAGTATTTTTTTGTTGTGTAATAAGTAATGCTGCTGCTGTTTTATAGCTAAACAAGATATTAATAAGAATCAAAATTGATTTGTTTTACAAATTAATAAGAATATTTTTAACGTTTAAAATATATTGATGTCAAAATTAATTATAAGTAAATAAACATGTCAAAATAAAGTTAAATAACAATTATTACAAATTATTATAAATGTCAATCTTAAAACTAATATACAAATATTAAAATAATTTTCGAAAACTTATCAACTAAAACTAATTAAAAAGACCGCCCAGTAACGCTCCACGCCCGAATGTGCCCATGACACTGGCAGAGTTCCCTCTCTGCACTGCAAGAGAGATCCTCTGAGCGAGAAAGAAGGCTGCGCGAGTATCTGACCCCTGGTCCTTCAAGCGCTGGCCCACGCTGCGCACCAGCTCCTTCGCATCAGAGCCCCACGTACCCGCCGTCTCAAAAGCCACTGGGACGAAATCATACGCAGACTCCAGGTTGGCGTACTTTGCACGCATAAGGCCAGCGGCAGTCTCCGCCGCTGCTCCTGCTTCCCGCTGGGTGCTCCTTAAATGTGACGCCGCATACGTACAAACGCAAGTGGCGTCCCAAATGAGGCAACGCCCTCGTGCCCATGGAATCTGCGTAAGACCATCGGGCCTCTTACCGTCCGATCGGCTAAGTCCTGGGGGCTCCAAGATGCAAGGGACGCCCGCTGATACCATCGCCCGTCTGATAATGTCGTTGATGGCATGGTGACGGGATAGTCTACCCGCAGAGCGCGCACAACTAAGGCCATGATGGCCATTTGCCTCGACCATACCTCCACAAACGCACTGGTGAGGTTCGCATAAATCACAACCCAACCTGAGAGCCGCCGCAACCCTCAACGAATCATTGTCCAGCAACGTGCCCATAAACGGGGACGGCAAGGCGTGAAGCCAGACACCTGATTCGGGAGCAGCGGCAGCCCGCAGGCGGGCAAGATTTGCTCCAGAAGCTCCGTCCACCAGTCCTTTAAGGAAGCCTTTACATGAAAGCTCATCCCAAGCCCTCTGTCTGTCCGGCGAAGAGGGCAGATCACAATCCGGACACGACACCCGCCACGCGTCCAAGGCCTGATCACCATAGGGAATGCGGATCCCATCACCTTCAGAAGGAATAAGGCGAGTGACGAGATCCACAACCCCATGAGAGGAGGCCAAGAACGCGATCGGACCCGACTCCCTTAGACGGCGTATGCCCAGCCCTCCATGCCGGACAGGCAAACTGGCCTGCAGCCACTGGTGGTCGCACAACTGCACATTTAGAAGTTTCTCCAGTGTGGATTTCAGAACGCTGTCGAAAGCTGAAACTTCATCCGGGCAAGTCCAAGAAGGCGCAGTTCTCACCACGTACGTGAGTTTAGGCATCGCGAAACAAGATCTCAAGAGAATCAGCGCTAGTAAGCTGACAGAGTCTTTTTGCAGCAATCTGAGACCCGGGACAAGAGAGGAGAACTGTGCAAATAATGCGGGGGAAACTGAGCCAGCGTAAAATTCGCATTTGCTACTGTTTACCTCCAGACCCAAGTTTTTTAAAGCAGGTGTTACAACGGCCAGATTCTCCAGGACCACCTCCGGGCTCCCACCTAGAGTACCGTCATCCAGGTACCACACGTTCAGAGGTGATTTTAAAGAGAGGACTACCTTGTGGATCGCTAAGCTGAAAATCAGCGGACCCAAAGGGTCTCCTTGTTGTACCCCTACTTGAGAAGGGATGAGCTCTTCGTTGTAGAACAAATTCGTAGGATTTGAATAACATTGTAACAAGTAGGGGTACGGAGACGGTAGGTGGTCCCGGACCTCTGACAGCAACGAATCCCGTTCAATTGAGTTGAATGCATTCCTGATGTCAAGTTTGACTAAGACTTTTTCGGAACTGTCATTCAAAAGAAAAGCACGGGTCGCGTGAATGGCCGTCTCGCACCCCAGAGCGGTGGCAAAACCCAATTGGTGGGGCTGAAGGTACGACGACATCTCGTCCCTGACAGCGCGGCAAGCCAGTTTCGCAACCAACCGCCGCAACATACCGCCAACCGCGATCGGACGGATCCCGCCGTCCTTTTTCGACAACGCGAAAAGGGACGCCCCATATAGATACGGGCATATGCTGGGGTTTAAGAGCCCTTTTAATAAAAAATTACAAAGGTTCGTCAAGGCTTCCAGCAATCGTGATCCATTGTCACCAGCAGAAGTAGACGTGAGCTCCTTAAGGTGATCCGGGCGTAATCCATCCAAACCGGCAGCGGATCCGTTAGGAAAGGAACCAATAGCTGCGGTGACACTATCCACCTTGACGGACAAAGGAACAATCGATGGGTCGGGTGGCAGGGGTGGGACCAGTGGTCGGGACGGTGATGGGTGTTTATCTACGAGTGATGCTAAAGTATCCGAGTTCGGAGGTGCTAAAGAACTATCCGAAGCAAGAAGACGAGCCGCTCCTCGAAGGTCTCCATCGTACACTTTGGATTTCACCGATTTGAAAATAGAAGAAGAGCCTCTACTAGGACTAGGCTCAAAATCAAAGTCCAGCTGGCAGCGATCTATGTTATCTTTAACCTTAGCGATGAGAGATCGCTTGTCCTCTTGCTCTGGAAGTCTCAATGCCGTGAATGGAAATGACAACAAAGCAAACCAATCTGTTTCGTCATTTGTTTCTAAGCACTTATTGATTAAACCTGTTAATTTGGCTGCGCCTAAACTCCTCTCTTGATTTTTAACTAACTAAAATTGGCGGAGTCATAAATAATATAACACTTTTTATTTGAATATATATACAGATTTTCTCTCGCCGTTTTACCCGCGCTAAATGAGTATTCCCGTAGAAACACAAGTATTTCAGGACATAGGCAACTTTTCATTGCATTAAGTGTGCCAAATTTCATCCGGATCCGTCCTGTGTTTGGGTAACAAACATTCAAACTTTCGCATAAATTGATAGTTCTCTTTAAAAATATATGTAACCCGCATCCAAAATGATATATACTTTTTTAAATTAAAAAGCTTTTAACTGTAAAATTTATTCTTATGTAATGTTTGTCACGGAACATGTTACATTTCCGTCAATCAGGAGAACTACCCAAATAATATTAGTGGAATATTGCTTCTACTCTCCATTATTCTATAAAATATAGCCTGGGTCTTGATTATTATTGTACTCATTGTTTTGCATGCGTTTATAAATTAACCCCGATAGAACCCGAGCCAAGCCGCGAATAAAAGCTAGTCAACATATAATTACAACTTTTGCCGGGTATTGTGTTACGAAAATGAAGCATCTGGACGGGACCGGACACCCTATTTAACAACCCTAATTTGCCGATATTAAAGTACTTTTCGCCGATTGTTCGTTTTAAAATGCAAAATCCACAGAGTATCATTTTTTTTCGGGTACTGAGCAAATTTGGGATTTGTGTGTAACAAAGATTAATTAATAATTTACCTTATGTTTCAGTTCCCCAAGAAGCGAAAGGTCAAACGAACGGTGAGTAATTTAAACTTTAAGGTGGTTGCTGAGCATAGGTGGTACTCTCAATAGTAATAAATTAATTAATTGTGTCTATAATAATATTTCATGAATATTTTACTTTTGGCGGCAATCGAAGCTAATTCTCTATTAAATAATCCATTATACCGGGTGTACGGGTCAGCCTCCCACAAACTGATAAGCGTTGCTCAGTCAACGAAGCTGAAGAACTTGCACCAGGTTTACAATAAAACATGCGTATATACATATAGTCACGCTTTTATCCCTTATGGGGCGTGCAGAACGTGAACGACCTAAATCAAGGTTGTTTCGCCATATCTTATGATTTTTTGAGGTTTAGTAAAGATGGATTTGTAGGTACATTGCTGTAGTGATCGGTAGTCTGCCCATCACCTAAATTGCAATATAAAGAAACCCTTGGAACTCTTAGCTGGTTTTAACAGCATGCCCGGGAGGAAATGCAGCTGGCACATTCTATGTCTTTGTCTTGCTCCCAGTCCAGCTTGAAAGAAACAATCTACATAATATTGCATCTTTTTCTGATATTGTGTTACGAAAATAAAGCATCTGGACGGGAAGGCACAAGCTATTTAAAACCCTCATTTGCCGATATAAAAGTAGGAACATTTCGCGGATCGTTCGTTTTCCAATGCAAAATCCACGGAGTATCCTTTTTTTCCGGCCATTGAGCAAATTCAGGAATCGTACGTTACATATAAACTAATTAATAATTGACCTTGTTTTTCAGTTACCACAGATGCGGAAGGTGTAAACGGTGAGTAATAAAATATATGAATATTGTTTATTAATTAAATTTTAAGTTTTACCAACACTATCTAGAATTAATACATTTAAAGTTTTGCTAACAACTATGGATGTTTTCCGAAATATTTATTTTTTGAATTTGTAATTTAAACCTTAAAGTAGTTGTTATCTATGCTCAGGAAAGTATTGGTAGTGCACTCATTAGTAATAATATAATTGTGTCTAAAATACAAACATTTTCATAACTATTAAATGTTTGGCGACAATCGAAGCTTATTCTCCATTTTCTAATCAATTATAACGGGTGTAACGGACAGCTTCCCTCAAACTATTAGGGGTTGCTCGGTAATTGAAACTAGAGAACTTTCACCGGGATTTTTTTCCAGGAAATGAAAAACAATCTGAACATTTTCACTTCCTGGAAAAAAGACCTGATGATAGTTGTTCAGTTTCGCTGACAGAGTTGTCCTCAATCAGTTTGCGGGAAAGCATTCCGCTATTTCTTAAACCCCGTATTATATGCTTAGTGTGAATTATACGGGGTGTAAGGGACAGCGTCCCGTAATCTGATAGGGGATTTTTCATTAAGCTAAACTGAATATATTTTAACAGGTTTACAAAATATATAAGTTTTTACAACAAATTACGCCTTCTTCCCTAATGGGGCAGAAAGAGCATGAACCACCTAAATCAAGGTTGTTTTGCCATGTCGTACAAAATTTTGAAGTTTATTTAAGAAATATTTGTAGGTATATTGCTTGTAGTAACCGGTTGTCTGCCCACCCTCTAAATTTCAATATATCGAAACCCTTGGATCTCTTAGCTGGTTTTAACACCATGCAGGTGGCACATTCTATGTTTTTGTCTTGCTTCCAGTGTAGCTTGAAATAAAAGAATATTTCTCGGATTGTTCGTTTCACAATGCAAAATCCACAGAGTGTCCTGTTCTCCGGCCAATGAGCAAACGTAGGGATAGATTAATTAATAATTGACCTTATGTTTCAGCTACCTACGGGGAAGATACTATGAACGGTGAGTAATTTAAACTTTCAGGTAGTTGCTGAGCATAGGTGGTACCCTCAAGAGTAATAAATTAATTGTGTCTAAAATACAAACATTTTCATGGTAATTTTTTTTACATTTGGCGACAACAAAAGCTAATTATCCATTATATAATTCATTATACCAAGTGTAACGAATAGCGTTCCACAAACTGATAGGGGGTTGCTCATTCAAAGAATCTGAACTTCTTTCAGCTGTAAAAAAAACCTGTTGATTGTCTCTCAGTGATTGTTTTACTGGCTGAGCGTTCCCTTATCAGTTTGCGGGAAAGCAATCTCCTATTCCTTACACCTCGTATAAAAAAGCTATTATGCTTAGTGTGAATCACCATTTGAGGTGTGTAAGGGACAGCGTCCCGCCAATTGATAGGGGATTGCTCATTCAAAGAAACTGAACAAATTTACCTGGAAATTCTTTCAGAAGATGAAACAACAACTGTCCATTTTTCCCTTCCTGGAAAAAAACCTGTTTATTTTCGTTTAGTTTCATTGACTAAGCATTCCCCTTTCAGTTTGTGGGAAAGCAATCCCCTATTCCTTACACCACGTATAAAAATATTTTATGCTTAGTGTGAATTATTAAATGGGGTGTAAGGGACAACGTCCCGCAAATTGATAGGAGATTGGTCAGTCAGCAAAACTGAGGATCTATCATCAAGTTTACATTAATACATACGCGAATACATATTTAAAATAACGGCTTTATCCCTAATGTCATACAAAATTTTAGGTTATTAATTATAGGTATTTTTTAGGTATATTGCTATAGTAACCGGTTGTCTGCCCATAACCTTAATTGCAATATACAGAAACCCTCGGATTCTTTGGCTGTATTTAACAGAATGCCCGATTTTTTCTCTTGCTCCCAGTCAAGCATGGAAGAAATAATCTACATATAGTTACACAACTTATGTCGGGTATTTTGTTACAAAAGTAAAGCATCTGAACGGGATGGGACACCCTATGAAAAAACCCTCATTTGCCTAAATATAAGAACATTTCTCGGATTGTTCGTTTTACAATGCAAAATCCACGGAGTGTCCTGTTTTTCCGACCAAGTAGAGATTGTGCGTAAAATATAGATTAATTAATAATTGACCTTATGTTTCATGTCCCGCAGACGCGGAAGAAAATATAAACGGTGAGTAATTTAAACTTTCAGGTGGTTGCTGACCATAGGTGGTGCCCTCAAGATAATAAATTAATTGTGTCTAAAATACAAACATTTTCATGCATATATTACCTTTGGCTACAATTAAGGCTAATTAACCATTTTATAATTCATTATTTCGAGTGTAACGGATAGCGTCCCGCAAATTGATAGGGGTCGCTCATTCAAAGATACTGAACTTCTTTTATGTGGAAATTTTCTCAGCAGATTAAAAAACAACTGTCCATTTTTCACTTCCTGGAAAAAGACCATGGTTCGTTCAGTTTCAGTGACTGAGCATTCCCCTATCAGTTTGGGAAAAAGCAATCCCCTATTTCTTACACTGCGTATAAAATAGCTTTTATGCTTAGTGTGAATTGTTAAATGGACAGTAAGGGACAGCGTCGCGCAAATTGATAGGGGATTAATCAGTCAGCAAAACTGAGGATCTATCACCGAGTTTACATAAATACATACGTGTATGCATATTTAAAATAACGGCTATATCCCTAATGGGGCAGGCAGAGCGTGAATGACCTAAACCATGGTCGTTTTGCCGAGTCTTACAAAGTTTTAAGGATTATTTAAGGTATATTTTAGGTATTCTGCTGTAGTAACCGGTTGTCTGTCCATCACTTAAATTGGAATGTACAGAAACCGTCGGAATCTTTAGCTGGATTTAACAGCATGCCCGAGAGGAAATGCAGCTGATACACTCTATGTTTTTCTCTTGCTCCCAGTCAAGCATGGAAAATGTAATCTACATATAGTTACACAACTTATGTCGGGTATTGTGTTACAAAAATAAAGCATCTGAACGGGATGGTACACCCTATTGAAAAACCCTCACTTGCCTAAATTAAAGAACATTTCTCGGATTGTTCGTTATACAATGCAAAATCCACGAAGTGTCCTGTTTTTCTGGCCAATGAGCAAATGTAGGGGTTGTGCGTAACATACAGATTAATTAATAATTGACCTTATGTTTCATGTCCCGCAGACATGGAAGAAAATATCAACGGTGAGTAATTTAAACTTTCAGGTGGTTGCTAAAACTAGGTGGTGCCCTCAAGAGTAGTAAATTATTTCTGTCTAAAATACAAACATTTTCATGCATATTTTACCTTTGGCGACAATTAAAGCTAATTAACCATTTTATAATTCATTATACCGAGTGTAACGGATAGCGTCCCGCAAACTGATAGGGGGTTGCTCATTCAAAAAAACTGAACTTCTTTCAGCTGTAAAAAAAACCTGGTGATTGTCTCTCAGTTTCACTGACTGAGCGTTTCCCTATCAGTTTGCGGGAAAGCAATCCCCTATTCCTTACACCCCGTATAAAATAGCTTTTATGCTTAGTGTGAATTATTAAATGGTGTGTAAGGGACAGCGTCCCGCCAATTGATAGGGGATTGCTCCGTCAGCAAAACTGAGGATCTATCACCAAGTTCACATTAATACATACGTGCATACATATTTAAAATAACGGCTTTATCCCTTATAAGGCAGGCAGAGCGTAAACGATCTAAACCATGATCGTTTTGCCGAGTCGTACAAAGATTTGAGGATTATTTAAGGTATATTGCTGTAGTAACCAGTTGTCTGCCCACCTTATCACCTTAATTGCAATGTACAGAAACCCTCGGATTCTATAGCTGGATTTAACATGCCCGAGAGGAAATGCAGCTGATACACTCTATGTTTTTCTCTTGCTCCCAGTCAAGCATAGAAAAAATAAACTACATATAATTGCACAACTTATGTCGGGTATTGTGTAACGAAAATAAAACATCTGAACGGGACGGGACACCCTATTGAAAATCCCTCATTTGCCTTATTAAAAGAAAATTTCTCGGATTGTTCGTTTTACAATGCAAAATCCACGGAGTGTCCTGTTTTTCCGACCAATGAGCAAATGTAGGGATTGTGCGTAACATATAGATTAATTAACAATTGACTTTATTTTTCAGGTACCGCAGAAGCGGGAGGTGAGTAAATTAAACTTTCAGGTGGTTGCTGAGCATAGGTGGTGCTGTCAATAGTAATAAATTAATTGTGTCTAAAATACAAACATTTTCATGGAAATTTTACGTTTGGCGACAATAGAATCTAATCTATCATTTTATAATTCACTATACCGAGTGTAACGGATAGCGTCCCGCAAACTGAGAGGAGGTCGCTCATTCAAAGAAACTGAACTTCTTTTACCTGGAAAATTTATCTACAGATGAAAAAACAACTGTCCATTTTTCTTTTCCTGGAAAAAAAACGTGGTGATTGTCGTTCAGTTTCACTGACCGAGCGTTCCCCTATCAGTTTGCGGGAAAGCAATCCCCTATTCCTTACACCCCGTATAAAATAGCTTTTATGCTTAGTGTGAATTATTAAATGGGCTGTAAGGGACAGCGTCCCGCAAATTGATAGGGGATTGCTTAATCAGCATAACTGAGGATTTAGAACCAAGTTTAAATTAATACATCCGTGTATACATATTAAAAATAACGGCTTTATCCCTAATACGGCAGGCAGAGCGTCAACGATCTAAACCATGGTCGTTTTGCCGAGTCGTACAAAGTTTTGAGGATTATTTAAGGTATATATTAGGTATATTGGTGTAGCAACCAGTTGTCTGCCCATCACCTAATTTGCAATCTACAGAAACCCTCGGATTCTTTAGCTGGATTTTACAGCATGCCCGAGAGGAAATGCAACTGACACGTTCTATATTTTTGGCTTGCTCCCAGTCAAGCATAGACGAAATAAAGTACACATAATTACACAACTTATTTCGGGTATTGTGTTACGAAAAAAAAACATCTGAACGGGACGGAACACCCTATTGGAAATCCCTCATTTGCCTAAATAAAAGAACATTTCTCGGATTCTTCGTTTTACAGTGCAAAATCTACGGAGTGTCCGCCAATGAGCAAATGTAGGGATTGTGCGTTACATATAGATTAATTAACAATTGACTTTATTTTTCAGGTACCGCAGACGCGGGAGGTGAGTAAATTAAACTTTCGGGTGGTTGCTGAGCATAGGTGGAACCCTCAAGAGTAATAAATTAATTGTGTCTAAAATACAAACATTTTCATGGATATTTTACGGTTGGCGACAATTGAAGCTAATTAACCATTTTATAATTCACTATACCGAGTGTAACGGATAGCGTCCCGCAAACTGAGAGGGGGTTGCTCATTCAAAGAAACTGAACTTATTTAACCTGGAAATTTTCTCTAGATATGAAAAAACAACTGTCTATTTTTCACTTCCTGGAAAAAAAACCTGGTGATTGTCGTTCAGTTTCACTGACTAAGCATTCCCCTATCAGTTTGCGGGAAAGCAATCCCCTATTCCTTACACCCCGTATAAAATAGCTTTTATGCTAAGTGTGAATTATTACATGGGGTGTAAGGGACAGCGTCCCGCAAATTGATAGGGGATTACTCAGTGAGCAAAACTGAGGATCTATCACCAAGTTAACATTAATACATACGTGCATACATATTAAAAATAACGGCTTTATCCCTTATAAGGCAGGCAGAGCGTAAACGATCTAAACCATGATCGTTTTGCCGAGTCGTACAAAGATTTGAGGATTATTTAAAGTATATTTTAGGTATATTGCTGTAGTAACCAGTTATCTGCCCATCACCTTAATTGCAATGTACAGAAACCCTCGGATTCTTTAGCTGGATTGAACATGCCCGAGAGGAAATGCAGCTGATACACTCTATGTTTTTCTCTTGCTCCCAGTCAAGCATAGAAAAAATAAACTACATATAATTACACAACTTATGTCGGGTATTGTGTAACGAAAATTAAACATCTGAACGGGACGGGACACCCTATTGAAAATCCCTCATTTGCCTTATGAAAAGAACATTTCTCGGATTGTTCGTTTTACAATGCAAAATCCACGGAGTGTCCTGTTTTTCCGACCAATGAGCAAATGTGGGGATTTTGCGTAACATATAGATTAATTAACAATTGACTTTATTTTTCAGGTACCGCAGAAGCGGGAGGTGAGTAAATTAAACTTTCAGGTGGTTGCTGAGCATAGGTAGTGCTGTCAATAGTAATAAATTAATTGTGTCTAAAATACAAACATTTTCATGGATATTTTACGGTTGGCGACAATTGAAGCTAATTAACCATTTTATAATTCACTATACCGAGTGTAACGGATAGCGTCCCGAAAACTGAGAGGAGGTCGCTCATTCAAAGAAACTGAACTTCTTTTACCCGGAAAATTTCTCTACAGATGAAAAAACAACTGTCCATTTTTCTTTTCCTGGAAAAAAAACGTGGTGATTGTCGTTCAGTTTCACTGACCGAGCGTTCCCCTATCAGTTTGCGGGAAAGCAATCCCCTATTCCTTACACCCCGTATAAAATAGCTTTTATGCTTAGTGTGAATTATTAAATGGGGTGTAAGGGACAGCGTCCCGCAAATTGATAGGGGATTGCTCAATCAGCATAACTGAGGATTTAGAACCAAGTTTAAATTAATACATCCGTGTATACATATTAAAAATAACGGCTTTATCCCTAATACGTCAGGCAGAGCGTCAACGATCTAAGCCATGGTCGTTTTGCCGAGTCGTACAAAGTTTTGAGGATTATTTAAGGTATATATTAGGTATATTGCTGTAGCAACCAGTTGTCTGCCCATCACCTAATTTGCAATCTACAGAAACCCTCGGATTCTTTAGCTGGATTTAACAGCATGCCCGAGAGGAAATGCAGCTGACACGTTCTATATTTTTGGCTTGCTCCCAGTCAAGCATAGACGAAATAAAGTACACATAATTACACAACTTATTTCGGGTATTGTGTTACGAAAAAAAAAACATCTGAACGGGAAGGAACACCCTATTGAAAATCCTTCATTTGCCTAAATAAAAGAACATTTCTCGGATTGTTCGTTTTATAGTGCAAATTCTACGGAGTGTCCGCCAATGAGCAAATGTAGGGATTGTGCGTTACATATAGATTAATTAACAATTGACTTTATTTTTCAGGTACCGCAGACGCGGGAGGTGAGTAAATTAAACTTTCAGGTGGTTGCTGAGCATAGGTGGAGCCGTCAAGAGTAATAAATTAATTGTGTCTAAAATACAAACATTTTCATGGATATTTTACGGTTATCGACAATTGAAGCTAATTAACCATTTTATAATTCACTATACCGAGTGTAACGGATAGCGTCCCGCAAACTGAGAGGGGGTTGCTCATTCAAAGAAACTGAACTTATTTAACCTGGAAATTTTCTCTAGATATGAAAAAACAACTGTCTATTTTCACTTTCTGGAAAAAAAACCTGGTGATTGTCGTTCAGTTTCATTGACTAAGCATTCCCCTATCAGTTTGCGGGAAAGCAATCCCCTATTCCTTACACCCCGTATACAATAGCTTTTATGCTTAGTGTGAATGATTACATGGGGTGTAAGGGACAGCGTCCCGCAAATTGATAGGGGATTGCTCAGTCAGCGAAACTGAGGATTTATCACCAAGTTTAAATTAATACATACGTGTAAACATATTAAAAATAACGGCTTTATCCCTAATAAGGCAGGCAGAACGTAAACGATCTAAATCATGTTCGTTTTGCCGAGACGTACAAAGATTTGAGGATTATTTTTGGTATATTGCTGTAGTAACCAGTTGTCTGCTCATCACCTTAATTGTAATGTACAGAAACTTTAACAGCATGCCCGAGAGGAAATGCAGCTGACACATTCTATGTTTTCCTCTTGCTCCCAGTCAAGCATAGAAGAAATAAACTACATATAACTACAAAACTCATGTCGGGTATTGTTTTACGAAAATAAAATATCTGAACGGGACGGGACACCCTATTTGAAAAACCCCCATTTGCCTAAATAAAAGAACATTCCTCGGAGTGTTCGTTTTACAACGCAAAATCCACGGAGTGTCCTGTTTTTCCGACCAATGAGCAAATGTAGGGATTGTGCGTAACATATAGATTAATTAATAATTGACTTTATTTTTCAGGTACCGCAGACGCAAAAAGTGAGTAATTTAAACTTTCAGGTGGTTGCTGAGCATAGGTGGTGCTCTCAAGAGTAATAAATTAATTGTGTCTAAAATATAAACATTTTCATGGATATTTTACGTTTGGCGACAAATGAAGCTAATTAACCATTTTATAATTCATTATACCGAGTTTAACGGATAGCGTCCAGCAAACTGATAGGGGGTTGCTAATTCAAAGAAACTGAACTTCTTTTACCTGGAAATTTTCTCAAGAGATGAAAAAAACAACTGTCCATTTTTCACTTCCTGGAAAAAGAACGTGGTTACTGTCGTTCAGTTTCACTGACTGAGCGTTCCCCTATCAGTTTGTGGGAAAGCAATCCCCTATTCCTTACACCGCGTATAAAATTGATTTTATGCTTAGTGTGAATTATTAAATGGGGTGTAGGGGACAGCATCCCGCAAATTGATAGGGGATTGCTCAGTCAGCAAAACTGAGGATCTATCACCAAGTTTAAATTAATACATACGTGTATACATATTAAAAATAACGGCTTTATCCCTAATAAGCCAGGCAGAGCGTGAACGATCTAAACCATGGTCGTTTTGCCGAGTCGTACAAACTTTTGAGACACACTTGTACTTGTTTCACTTTGTATAATTTAATCCTACCGGTTTCGCTAACTTATAGCATCATCAGGGATTTTATATACTGGGTGGCGCAAAAGTACTGGCACTAAAGAAAATATTTTTATTTTTTTTATATGACATTTTCTGTCATTCTGTTGTTGAAAATTGTGTAGTGAACAAATGTAAAATACACTGAAAATAAACATGGACCGTTTTACTCTCCAAGAACGTGGAATAATTGTGTCAATGTTCTTACGGAATAATTCATCAGTGATAAGAACACAACGTGAATTTCGTCGACGATTTCCCCACCGTCCGGCACCGATTGGTCGCACAATTCGACGCTTTGCCACACGCCTTGAAGCAACTGGCTCAACATTGGATAGACCTAAGTCTGGGAGACCAAGAACAGGCCGTTCAGCTGAAAATATCGATGCTGTGCGCGAAGATGTGGAAGAGTGTCCAGAAACATCAACGAGGCGATGTGCCACGCAATTGGGCATTTCCAGACGGACCCTGCAGCGTATTTTGGTGAAAGACTTAAAGATGTTCCCGTATAAAACTCAAATGACTCATCAGCTGCTGCCTGCTGACCACCGAGCTCGTCTAGATTACTGCCAGCGCGTCATAAACCTCAACCTTGAAGAGGATAATTTTCCTTCAAAATTGGTTATGAGTGACGAAGCGCATTTCCATCTCTCAGGGCATGTCAATAAGCAGAATACTCGGTTCTGGGGCACTGATAATCCGCGCATTATTCAAGAAACACCTCTACACCCACTAAAAGTTACTGTATGGTGTGGCATCTGTGTTGACAGAGTGATCGGACCCTATTTTTTCGAAGACGCTGGAGGCAATGCGATAACTGTCACTGGAGAACGCTACAGAACCATGTTACGTGAGTTTTTGATACCCAGTTTGGACGAATTGGGGCTGGAGCACATCTGGTTTCAACAAGACGGCGCTACGGCACACACAGCGCGCGACACTATGGACTTAGTGAGGGACGCTTTTCCAGGCCGAGTTATCTCTCGTTTTGGCGATTTACCTTGGCCTGCAAGATCACCCGATCTGACCAGTCCAGACTTCTTTCTTTGGGGTTTTTTGAAATCTCGGGTGTATGTGAACAAGCCACAGACTCTCGCAGCTCTAAAAGAAAACATTCGTCAAGAAATAACGAACATATCGCAGGAAGTGTTACGGCAAGTTATGCAAAATGTCATAAATAGGGCTCAAATGTGTATCAACTCTGGAGGTCACCATTTAAAAGACATCATCTTTAAATCCTAATGGTACGAAATTTAATGGCACAAATATACATTTAAAAAAACCTAAATCTAGTTTTCTAATTTAGAAAAAATGTTATAGCTGAACCAAATAGGGTCTTTACTTTTGCGCCACCCAGTATGTCATACACAACTCAGAAAACATTTTAAATAAACCGTTTATACTTAGCGAACGAAGTGCAACAATTGATATTTTAGTTATAGTCAATATTATTGCGATGGTAGGAAAACATAAGATTTCGGGATGCCTACCGTTGGGAAATTAAAAAAGTTTTGTACCTCGAATAGGTAGTAATCAGACCGATTCCATATACACAGACTTATCTAAGGCGTTTGATAGAGTAAATCATTCCGTGCTTCTAACAAAATTACATCACCTGGGGATCCACGGCAATCTTTATCGATGGTTCGTGTCATATCTAGGCAACCGAACTCAACTTGTGGTTCTGAATGCCAATGAATCTGTCCCTTTTCCTGCATCATCAGGGGTACCCCAGGGGTCAAATCTTGGGCCACTACTATTTCTGATATTCATTAACAATTTACTGTGTACTTTTAAGACCCAATGTCTTGCATACGCTGATGATTTTAAGATATTTCGGGAGATAAATGATCCTAGTGACCGTTTAATGATTCAAAACGACATTGAATTCTTAAGTGAGTGGTGCATGGTAAATTATATGTCACTAACCACATAGATAAATGTCAAATTATAACATTCACGAAATTTGATGACACATTATCCTTTAAACATCACTATGATCACATTTGTTACAAAGCAAACAGAATGCTTAGTTTTGTCACTCGGACTGCAAGACCATTTAAAAAGGAAAGTTCTTGGATTTTGTTGTATGTTTCACTGGTTCGTAGCGTACTCGAATACTGCTCTCAAGTTTGGTGCCCAATTTACCATGTGCACTGCCATAGAATAGAATCCATACAGCGCCGCTTTGGTAGAACGCTTTGTTCGAGGTTGGGTATTAGACGTAAAACTCAGGTAACTCAGGTAGAGTACCGTGACAGACTGAAAAGATTTAAACTGAGCACTCTTGAGGATCGTAGATGGATATCAGATTTGTACATTCTACACAAAGCCTCCCATGGTGTTATGGGCTGTCAATTGTTTGAAAAAATATTTATTAAGGTCCTAACAAGATCTATGCGCACCCCACAAACTTTTTAGCCACAAACAATAATGTTTCTCAAAACAGTCCCTTGATGAGAATGTGCAGAAATTACAATAAAGTCGGTTCTCACTTAGATGTTTTCGATTCTAGTCAATTTAATTTTAAAACTTCACTGTACAATCTGAAACTAAATATTTCATAGTATACTCACTGTTTTTAACGCCTAGCTTATAATTTAAATTTTAGTGCATGTAAATTTATATTTAATTTGATTTCTAATTTCTAATTTTATTCTGGATGTAATTTATATTAATTATTATTGATTGTTAACAAATTTTGTGAATGTTGTGTGCAATTTTAATTGATGAGGATTTCAAATTTATAACGATCTATATTATTAAGATAAGTTAAGTAATTCTTAATTTGTTATCTGTAATTGTACCTTTTAAATAAAATAAAATAAAAATAAAATAAAATAAGTCAAATATAATATAAATATTCGAATTACTAATTAAATGGCAAGAAATATATAATTATAAATGTCAGTTTAATACATTAAAATGATAAAAATATTATATTGTCAGATTATTAAATAAATTAAATATTTGCTTATATTTCGGTAAAATAATTGAATTAATGCTAAAAATTAATATGATGAATTAGAATATGTCATAGAAAATTAGATGTCCTTAAAATAAAATAATAATGGGGATTTTTTTAATTCTAACTGTTCATTGAGTAGTATGTCACTATTTTTATATGCAATGTTATTGATTTCAAGTGCTCCTAGGTTATTCAATTTACGTCCTTTATCGCCTAATTGTAAAATTTTGAAATTTATCGTTGGGTCAAAATTATAATTTTCTGATATTAAATGTTGAGCAAAAGTCGAGTCATTCTTTTTAAGTCGCCAGCTTCCGAGGTGTTCCTTGGTTCTGGTTTCAAATGACCTACCAGTCTGACCGATGTATTTCTTGTTGCAGTCTTTACATGTTAATTCGTATATACCGCTTCTTTTGTTCAACGGGGCAGAATCCGATTTATGCGTCAGACAGTTTTTTAGTATTGCTGGCGTGTAAAATGCCGGGATTTTACCTTGATGGAGTCTTACAATACAATACAAAATTCTTTATTGCACAAAGAAACGCATACAACAGAAATAAAAAGGAACAAATGTGACAGTACAATATAGGCGGCCTTATTGCTAAAGCAGCAATTTCTACCAGGCAACCTTTGGGTATAGAAATTATACAAGCAGAAAGCGGGATAGTGCATATTACTACATATAATACTTAGACAATATTTACACACTATTAAATAAATATTTTAATAAAATATACTGATACATATCTTATAATAAACTAATACATAATATATGTTACATAAGATAAGATACTCTATGTTATATATTAGAGAAATTGGTAAATAGAATATCACTACATATAGGCACTTACTTAAATGATACTTATATATTAAACAGCTACACATTAAACATTATGAGCTAAATAGAAATTTCTCGTTTGCTCCTTAAACGATTCGATAGACGGAGCTGGTCGAACATTCTCGGGCAAGGAATTCCACAGTTTAATTGCCTGTACCGTAAAAGATTTAGCGCAGAAATCAGTCTTGTGGGAAGGTAGGTTTAAGGTGAGATTGTTACTGGAGCGCAGATTACGCGTCAGAGTAGAGGAGTGGAAAATGAAGCGGTCTTTAAGGTAAGGAGGAGAAAAGGGATTGGAAAGGATGGAGTAAAGGAGAGAAAGGATATGGCAGTCCCTCCTACGGGATTTTGGCAGCCATTGAAGCTGGGATCTATAGGCAGAGACATGGTCATACTTCCGCAGACCAAAGATAAAGCGAATACATAGATTCTGCAGACGTTCGAGCTTGTTCTGAAGTGCAACAGATAAGTCAGGATAACAAACATCTGCATAATCCAGTATCGGAAGAAGAAGAGAGTGTGCCAAGGAAATTTTAGTTTTGATTGGCAGAAGATTTCTGAGTCGTTTGAGCGAACCGTACGCGGCAAACACCCTCCTGCTTACCTGCGACACATGAGAGTTCCACGAAAAAGTATCATCAAAAAGAAGACCGAGGTTCTTGACCTTGTGACTGAATGGTATTGGTGTGCCTTCAAAAGTAATCTGTGGCAACGAGTTATAGTCAATACCTGATAATATATACCAGCTACTGCCGATTATAATACACTGGGTTTTGGTTGGATTCACCCTCAAACCATAAGTGCGACTCCAGTCTGCGATACTATTTAGATCTCTGTTGGTAATATGAATTGCGCCCAGGAGGCTAGAGAGTGGCGCTTGTGTATAAATCTGTAGATCGTCTGCATACAAATGATAGGAAGAAGTAAGTGGGAGTGTAATAGAATTAATGAAAATTTAGAAGAATAGAGGTGACAGGACGCCACCCTGCGGAACGCCGGCAGAAATATCTCGAGGTGTCTTCAATGCGTATGCGCTGTTGGCGCCCGTACAGGTAACTATGAAACCAGTCAACCACCGTTGGAGATATGTTATGAGAACGCAAGATAGAGAGGAGAATGTCATAGTCTACTGTGTTAAAGGCGTTACTGAAATCTAACAAAGTTAACACTGTTAGCTTCTGATTTTCCATGCCTAAGCAAATATCGTCAGATATATTGACTAACGCAGTAGTCGTGCTATGACCGGGACGGAAACCGGATTGAAAGGGGTTCAACAGGTTATTTGCGGATAGGAATGATGTGAGTTGTTGAAGAACCAACCTTTCAAGGACCTTGGAGAGAAATGGTAGGATGGAAATAGGTCGGTAGTCGGAAGGAGAATTAGGATTAGGCTTTTTTGGCAATGGAACGATTTGTGCTTCCTTCCATGGGGATGGAAACACACTGGAAAATAAGGATTTGTTTAGGATTTTGGTGATAACTGGGGAAAGGATGTCAAGGAGAGGAACGATCATAGAGCGACTAATGCAGTCATTTCCTACAGCATTCAAGGAAATAGCATCCACGTTCTTCATAACATCACAAGCGGTGATTGCGCGAAAAACAAAAGATGGAAAATTAGGAGTAGGCAGCGTTGAAAGACGATTTAATGTGGTAAATTTAGTGACGCTCTCAATTGCTGCCAAAGAGGAGAAGTGATTGTTAAGTGAATTAATGTCGATATTATTAGCAAGTGGTTGAGTACGTGATTTGCCCACTCCGAGTTTATTAAGAAAGGGCCAGACTTGAGCTGGATCCCCATTTTCTACTGATAGATGAATATGGCGTCGCTGTAAATCCCGTATCTTTGTATTGCAGCGATTTCTAACCTCTTTAAATTTATCACGATTCCTGTCAGAAGGATCTATTTTATACCTGGTCTTAGCTCGTGTCTTCTTTTCCATATAACTACGTATCTCATCATTGAGCCACGGCGCAGGAAGATGTTTTACACGCAAAGGACGCACAGGAGCGTCTTCCACATTTATAAGAAATATTTCCTAAAAATTGGATTCTAGCCCAATTTTTGACAGTTTTTTGGGGTTTTATATCCTTGAATAACAAATTTGTGGTAATTGACTTCTCTTTTTTCTTTAATATCTTTTCTATAGTTTTTGTATCGTAACCATTAGTATTAGCAATTTTTTGATGGTGTTCAGTTCTTTTTTGAAATTTATTGTTGTCATGGGTACAGATACTAGTCTATGTACCATAGAATGGAAGGCAGCATGCTTATGACTAATAGGGTATTTAGAGTCATTATGGATTACGATGTCACTGTATGTCGCTTTTCTATAGATTTTAAAGTCATGTATATTGTCTATTATTGAAATTGTTAAGTCAAGGAAGTTTCAACTTCGGCTGTAAATTAATGTCTGGGTTAATAGAGCTTATATAAGTCCAAAGAAATATGGATGTCATTTTTAGGGCCATTTCAGAGACAAAGGATATCATCAACGTACCGGTACCAGTAAATTATATTGTCTTTACATCCTTTATGTCTAAGGATGTCCTTTTCAAAAAAGTTCATGAAAATGTCAGCACAAATTGGGGAAAGAGGGCTACCCATGGCGAGTCCTTTTGTCTGTTTATATATGTTGTTATTGAAGGTGAAATAGTTTTGTTCAAGGCATACCGAAATTGTATGCTCCAAGTCGACTATTTTTTGGGGTTTTAACTTAGGGGTGATTTTCCCACGGTAGGCATCCCGAAATCTTATGTTTTCCTACCGTCGCAATAATATTGACTATAACTAACATATCAATTGTTGCACTTCGTTCGCTAAATATGAACGGTTTATTTAAAATATTACGTGTTGTGTATGATATGTATAAAATCCCTGATGATGCTATAAGTTAGCGAAACCGGTAGGATTAAATTATACTAAGTGAAACAAGTACAAGTGTTTTTTTTTTAATAACAACATTATAAATATGGAGTTTCACCAAGTGCCGACAATTGCAAGTATAAATTGTATTTAAGGTATATTTTAGGTATTTTGCTGTAGTAACCGGTTGTCTGCCCATCACCTAAATTGCAATGTACAGAAACCCTCGGATTCTTTAGCTGGATTTAACAGCATGCCCGAGATTAAATTCAGCTTACACATTCTATAGTTTTCTCTTGCTCCCAGTCAAGCATAGAAGAAATAAACTACATATGATTACACAATTTATGTCGGGTATTGTGTTACGAAAATAAAGCATCTGAACAAGATGGGACACCCTATTGAAAAACCCTCATTTGCCTAAATATAAGAAAAATTTTCGGATTGTTCGTTTTACAATGCAATATCCACGGTGTGTCCTGTTTTTCTGACCACTGAGCAAATGTAGGGATTATGCATAACATATAGATTAATTAATAATTGACTTTATTTTTCAGGTGCCGCAGACGCGAAAGGTGAGTAATTTAAACTTTCAGGTGGTTGCTGAGCACAGGTGGGGGGCCCTTAAGAGTAATACACTTAAGAGTAATAACGACAATTAAAGCTAATTAAACATTTTAAAATTCATTTTGCCGAGTGTAACGGATAGCGTCCCGCAAACTGATAGGGGGTTGCTCATTCAAAGAATCTGAACTTCTTTGCCCTGGAAATTTTCTCAAGAAATGAAAAAACAACTGTCCATTTTTCACTTCCGGGAAAAAAATCGTGGTGATTGTGGTTCAGTTTCACTGACTGAGCGTTCCCCTATCAGTTTGCGGGAAAACAATCCCCTATTCCTTACACCCCATATAAAATAGCTTTTATGCTTAGTGTGAATTATTAAATGGTGTGTAAGGAACAGCGTCCCGCAAATTGATAGGGGATTGCTCAGTCAGCAAAACTGAGGATCTATCACCAAGTTTAAATTAATACATACGTGCATACATATTAAAAATAACGGGTTTATCCCTAATAAGGCAGGCAGAGCGTAAATGATCTAAACCATGGTCGTTTTGCCGAGTCGTACAAACTTTTGAGGATTATTTAAGGTATATTTTAGGTATATTGCTGTAGTAACCGGTTGTCTGCCCTAAATTGCAGCATTTAGCTGGATTTAACAGCATGCCCGAGAGGAAATGCAGATGACACATTCTATGTTTTTCTCTTGCTCCCAGTCAAGCTTGGAAGAAATAAACTACATATAATTACACAACTTATGTCGGGTATTGTGTTACAAAAATAAAGCATCTGAACGGGACGCAACACCCTATTGAAAAACCCTCATTTGCCTAAATAAAAAAACATTTCTCGGATTGTTCGTTTTACAATGCAAAATCCACGGAGTGTCCTGTTTTTCCGACCAATGAGCAAATGTAGGAATTGTGCGTTACATATAGATTAATTAATTATTGACTTTATGTTTCAGGTACCGCAGAAGCGGGAGGTGAGTAAATTAAACTTTCAGGTGGTTGCTGAGCATAGGTGGTGCCGTCAAGAGTAATAAATTAATTGTGTCTAAAATACAAACTTTTTTAGGGATATTTTACGTTTGGCGACATTTGAAGCTAATTATCCATTTAATATTTCATTATACCGAGTGAAACGGATAGGGTCTCGCAAACTGATAGGGGTTGCTCATTCAAAGAAACTGAACTTTTTTACCTGGAAATTTTCTTAAGAGATGAAATAACAACTGTCCATTTTTCACTTCCTGGAAAAAACCCTGGTTCGTTCAGTTTCAATGACTGAGCAATCCCCTATTAGTTTGCGAGAAAGTAATCCCCTATTCCATACACCCCGTATCAAGTAGCTTTTATGCTTAGATGAATTATTAAATGGGGTGTAAAGGGGGACAGCGTCCCGCAAATTGATAGGAGATTGCTCAGTCAGCAAAACTGAGGATCTATCACCAAGTTTACATTAATACATACGTGTATACATATATAAATAACGGCTTTATCCCTAATGGGGCAGGCAGAGCGTGAACGACCTAAACCATGGTCGTTTTGCCAAGTCGTACAAAGTTTTGAGAATTATTATATTTGTAGGAATATTGCTGTAGTTACCCGTTGTCTCCCCAATACCTAAATTGCAATGTACAGAAACCCTTGGATTCTTTAGCTGGATTAAACAGCATGCCTGAGAAGAAATGCCGCTGGCACATTTTATGTTTTTCTCTAGCTCCCAGTCAAACATGGAATAAATAATCTACATATAATTACACATCTTATGTCAGGTATTGTGTTACGAAAATAAATCATCTGGACGGGACGTGACACCCTATTGAACAACCCTAATTGCCTAAATAAAAGAACATTTTTCGGATTGTTCGTTTTACAATGCAAAATTCCCGGAGTGTCCTGTTTTTCCGGCCAATGAGCAAATGTAGAGATTGTGCGTAAAATATAGATTAATTAATTATTGACCTTATGTTTCAGGTACCGCAGTCGCGGGAGGTAATCCGAACGGTGAGTAATTTAAACTTTCAGGTAGTTGCTGGGCATAGGTAGTGCCGTTAAGAGTAACAAATAATAGTAATAAATAAAAAATAGGTATGGTCTTTTTTGACTACCTACCTATGAAAAGTGAACAGTTTTAGTTTATAGTCGCGAATATTATTTTGTTTTAAAATTAAAGAAACCAGTGTTTTGGGCTAAAAAACGTTATAAGCACTTAAATAATAACCCAAATTATATGATCTTATTGAAGTTTAGTCTAATTAGTGCAATCAAATAGAGAAATTCGCGTGTGAACTTTTGGTTTTTTGGTGACGTCTAGTCCCGTTATTAGTGACGCACATACACACAAAAGGGTCAAATACTTTGTGAAATTTCAAAATAGACAGCGAATTGTGCACTAAGACGCAATAATCAACATTCAAAAAGTTATCAACACCTAATACTTACGCCGATTACCTACTTAAAAGTCCGTTACGATTCAAAGTTATATCTTCGAAAGTGTAGTGTTTTCAATGTGATAGCGACCAAAATGATGATAATGTCATTCAGTGCGCTGGTTGCAAAAGAAATGTATGTCTCCCCTGCAGTGAATTAACATCCAGTGAGGCCCGCGTCATGGGTCTGAAATCCATTGCCCCCAGTTCCTCCGGTATCGGTCAATATGAGCACTGTGATTGCGGAGATGACGGAACGGGAACACCGTGCGAGCAAAATTATTGTTGTCAGTCTTGCTGAGGCAAGCTCGCAAGATATCGAGACACGCAAGGCTCACGATGACAGATTGGTGAAGGACCTGCTGCAGAAGGTGACCGGTGGACGTCAGGACCCTGCTAATCCCAAACCAAGACCTCTCAAGGTTATTCTTAGGTCTCGTCAGGAAACCAGATCTGTGCTAAAGAAAAAGTGTAAATCTGGGAATAATATCAGGATCTATGACGATAAGACCCCTAAGCAAATGCAAGAGCTTCAAGAGTTACGCCGACGTTTGAAAGGTAGGGTTGATAAAGGCGAGACAGACTTGACTATAAAGTTTTGTGAATGGTGAACCAAAAACATTAAAACAAAAAAAACTGATTAATGATAAGAATCCATACCGCAATTTTATTTCTATAATTATAATTACTCAGACATGAATAAAAAGCACAGACAGAAACAGCAGTTTTTCTATCCCTAACTACACCTTCTTTAGGCTAGTTCGAAGGCACCGCCCTAAACCTGAAAGAATGCGAGGTGGGGGTGTTGCTATGTATATCCGGAACTCTGTTATTGAGATAACAATTGTGGCAACGACTAATAAGAAGTATATGCATGACTCCACTAAAGCTCTGTAAGTAGGTATACAATTCCACAACTATCACTTCTTGGTTGATGATTTTATAGAAATAACCACGGTAACGAATGGAAATCTCGTGATCCCTTACTGTTGTCAAATCTGGCCGAAGCTTCAAAAAATAATACAGTTTTAGTCGCTGGTGATTTAAATTATATTGGTTTAAGTTGGCCAATGTAACCTGATTAAAAATTGGATGAACCTGAAGAAGAACATGTTTCTAGATAGTAATCTCTATCAGCTTGTTACCGAACCTACAAGGTTTCGAACAGGACAATACCCCTCCCTCTTAGACCTTATGCTTACTAATGCTAAAACTCTCATTTCTGGTGTCTCATATGATGTCCCCATTGGTAAAAGTGACCATTGTGTTCTTGAATTTATTATTTTATTTATTTAACAGTTTATTGTACACAATAAAATACAAAGAACATATACATATAAAACAAAAACACAACAGGCACAGCTTATTTCTAAAAAGAAATCTCTTCCAGCAGACCTAGGCCTAGACCTTTATGATACAATGGCATGTAGCACGATATAATACTCAGTTAACCCAGAGAAGATACTATAACGAAATTAATTTTGAAGCCTTTGATGAAGACCTGATGCAAGTTATTGGTACTCTATCTCAAACCAATGACGTGGAGAGCTCTTGGCATGAGTTTCAGACCCAATTAGATAAAATCATTGATAAATATGTTCCTTTCAAAACAGTTAAACAGAAACATATGAATAAAGCTTGGATATCTTCAAAAGTTAAAAAGTTTGCTGCTGAGAACAAATCTCTATGGGACCATTATATGACCACCAAGGATCCTGATGATAATAATGGAGATAAACCCTTTTATGGACATATACGCAGCTGAATGTGCACTAAAGTCAGCATTCCTCCAGCTGTCAGAAACGCCAATGGAGATCTGTTCACAATTCCCAAGGGAGAGAGCCCGATGGTGTAGTGGATAGGGCCACTGCCTCCTGAGCGGGAGGTCGTGGTTCGAACCCAACCACGTACAATCAGTCACAGAATTACCTGAGACAGGCACAGATAATCGCTAACCGCGTAGGAAACACAAACAAACACGAATTACACGTTAACGAACACTAGCATAAACAACACAATTGACACCAGCTGTGTGTGTTAGATATGGCCAGAATGAACAGTACTTTAATTTTGCATTGATTTACTATAGGCTCCATAGCTTATTCGGTAAGCGGCTGGATGCGTTTTCGAACTTAGGGTATAATCACGAGTTCAAATCTAGGATTAGTCAAGAAAGATTATGCATGTGTAATTGTAATAGGTATTTTATGTTCTTTTTTGTTTATTATATTTATATTGTTACTGTGTATATATTTTTTCACTTGTTTTACTTAATTATTGCCGTTAGTCAGGAAAAATATGCATTGCTTTTATAAATATGCAACGAACAACAAATTCAAGCTCGCATTATATCCTAACGTTCAATCGAGAAAGTTTATCTTTTACCCGCACTGCACGGTAAAATTATTCAATAATTTGTTCGGGTTCGACCACTGATTCTCTTAGACTGCTTGTTGTTCACCGGATATTTTAATTACTTATTTAAATTCTGTGATTGTGTGTTAATATGACTGTTTTAAGCGAAATTATGGTTTTACATAACCAAAATAAAAGCTATCGACATATAGCTCGACAACTTCATATATCGGTAAGTTAACCTATATATTCATATTTGGCAGATATTTGATCGTTATTTTTAATGTGATAATAATTTGTTGGGGACACAACAGCAGTGGTACAGCTTAGGCTAGTATAAAAATAATATTAAATAATAATTTGTTAAATAAATGAATGTTGTTTTAGATGAATACCGTGATGCATTGGATTCGAGTCTATAAGGAAACTGGGGACGTAGTTAGCGACGGTCCAGGCCCAAGGGTGGGACCTGCACTTCAGTTTCTGCGCGCGCAAATTTAGCTCTTACTGTAGACAAACAACAGAAAATATGTAACACGTTCCAGTTACGACCGTCAACTGAAACAGAAATCAGGAATATGAATAAAGACAAAAGCCATTTGACACGACGGCTTAAGCATAGACATGATTCAAATTACCGTTGACGTAACTCTACCTGCTATTACAGCAATTGTAAATAGGTCTATAGAAGCCAGCACTTTTCCAACACTATGGAAAAAAGCACTAGTTAAACCCATACCAAAGAAACACGGTGTCCGAACTCAAGGATTTACGCCCCATTTCGATCTTGCCTGTTCTATCTAAAGTGTTAGAAAAAGTAGTGTTAAAACAGGTCTAGAATTATGTAGAGCAAAGTAATATCATACCAAAATTTTAATCCGGTTTCCGTAAAGGACATGTCACAGAAACAGCACTGATTAACGTAACGGATGATCTTACCGAAGCGTCCAATGTGATGCTCAGCACTATCATGATTTTGCTAGACTACTCTCGTGCGTTCGATTGTTTAAACACGGAACTTCTGTTAGCAAAATTATAAAATTACGGCTTTCCATTAAATGCTTGTCAATGGTTTAGGACATTTTTATCGGATAGAGAGCAAATTGTGGTTACAGAGGGAATTGACGGAGAAAAAAAGCTATCTAAAACGGCAAAACTTGATCGGAGGGTCCCACAAGGATCTCTTTTGAGGCCGATTTTCTTTGCTATTTTCACAGCTGATCTACCAAATTTTATAAAAAAAAGTAATTTTCACCTATATGCAGATGACACACAGATTTATTTTCATTGGATAGTAGAGACACAGATAATGCAATAGAAATAATTAACAAAGACTTACTACACACCACCACTTGGTCGTACAAAAACTCCATGATAATAAACCCAAACAAGTCTCAAATGCTAGTCACAGGAACAAAAGGTCAAATACAAATACTCAATTTTGACGAAAAATTTAAAGTGGACGAAATCATTCTAAAAAAAGTAAAAACTGCTCGAAATTTAGGATTGATTATAGACGGTAAGCAAAAGTATAGGGAAAGTTTGAATGAAAAAATTAGAAATGCCTTTTTCAAGTTAAAGTCCTTATATTGCAATTGAATTTATTTAAAAGAATAGCTGCGCTTGCTTCTGATAGAATCACTTGTACTCGCCCCTTTTAACTATTGTAGTTCTGTGTATGGTCCCAGAATAAATTGTGATATGGATAGGGCGATACAACGAGTCCAAAATGCGTGTATTCGTTATTTTTATAATGTACCCAAGAGAGTGCACATAACTCCTTATTTAAATAAACAAGGAATTCTAAATATGCATGCCAGAAGAGAACTGTACTTTGCCTGCACGGTACATAAGGTAATCTGGAACCAGAAACCCGAATACCTATAGGAAAAGATAACCTGGGTAAAACATAACAGGAATCTACGTTCAGTGTCACTAAATCTATTACAGGAACCACATCAGAAGACCGTCAGATACAGAGGCAGTTTCAAACATAATGCGGCAAGAATATGGAACGACTTACCACCCCCAATTAGAATACAAATGACCGTAGAAACTTTCAAACGCAAAGTAAAATTAGCTTTACTTAAGAGACAACGTGTTGCAGAGGATTGGAAGTATACTTATTACAAAACTCTGCCTCTTATATCTTTTTTTGATAAATAATAACCCTTATTTTACGCACATATTATGTATGGTACACAAACACTCACGAACGCACACACACACACAAACGCACACACGAGCACAGAAGAAAGTATTGTTATATTACAAGCTAACACAATTAATAAACTTCCTTTTAGTTACAAGATCTGTCTTGCTTTGTTTTTCTTTTCCTATTAGTTCATTATCATATTGTTATATTGTGTAAATTTATTAGTTGGTTAGCATTGGAGCACAGCACTATAACCTTGGCAAATTAAAAAGTCACAACCCTCTATTACCCACTCTCCTGCAAAACACCTTAAGAAGAAGGGGGTGACTGAAATTCAGCGCTACGTAGTGTCGTGCAGCGACTCCACGCATGCATAAATGCTCTCCCTTTTGCCTGATTTGATAGTTTTAAGTTAGGATATGTCTGAAATGTATTTGGTTTTTTTTTATAAAGCAATAAATTATTTTTTATCTTTTAACCCCCTACTGGATGGAAACAAGTTACAAGCTGACATAAATGGACTACAAAAATGGACAAAAAATGGATTGTCAATCTCAATGTGGCTAAATGCTCAGTCCTACACATGGGCAGCAATAATCCTCAAATCAACTACACCATAGAGCAAGAAACGATTACTGCAACGAACTCTCAAAAAGACCTTGGAGTGCTTGTAACTAAAGACCCCAAATGTGGTGGTCTTATAAACCTGCTGGAGAGTGTGCAAAGAAAAGCAACAAAAATACCCTACAAACTAAGAAAGAAAACATACGAGGAGAGACTACAAATACTGCAGCTTACCACGTTGGCGGAAAGAAGAATGAGAGGAGACTTAATAGAGACATACAAAATTCTCATTGGCAAATATAACCTTCCTACGAATGGGATGTTTACAATGAAATCCTCACGCTTACAACGTGGTCATAGCCTGAAAATCAACTGTTCGCATTTAAATACCAATGTCGCTTATCACTTCATAACTAAGAGAGTAGTGAATTTGTGGAACAAACTCCCCGATGAAGTTGTATCAGCTCCATCTGTTAATGCTTTTACATATAGACTGGACAACTGCTGTAAAAAAATAAGGACAAAATTAATAGTTAAAAGTGTGTACGTACTGTGCTTAATAATACCATTTATAAACAATTATGTGACCGGTTGTCTGCCCATCACCTAAATTGCAATGTACAGAAACCCTCCGATATTTTAAACTGTGTTTAACAGCATGCCCGAGAGGAAATTTCGCTGGCACATTCTACGTTTTTCTCTTGCTCCCAGTCCAGCATGGAAGAAATAATCTACATGTAATTGCACAACTTATGTCGGGTAGCCGACATAGCAAGCAGGATCAGCAGGCTGAAGTGGCAGGCTATATAGTTCGTAGAACTGATGACCGCTGGGGTCGAAAGGTTCTAGAATGGCAGCCACGTGTCGGAAGGCGCAGCGTAGGACGACCTCCTACCAGGTGGACCAATGACCTTGTGAAGGTTGCGGGGAGCAGGTGGATGCCTTCGGCCCAAAACCGTGCTCTGTGGAGAACCTTGGGGGAGGCTTATGTCCAGCAGTGGACGTCTCACGGCTGATGATGATGATGTCGGGTATTGTATTACGAAAATAAATCATCTGGACGGGACGGGACACCCTATTGAACAACCCTCTTTGCTTACATAAAAGATCATTTTTTGGATTGTTCGATTTACAATGCAAAATCCACGGTGTGTCCTGTTGTTCCGGCTAATGAGCAAATGTAGAGATTGTGCGTAACATATAAATTATTTAATAATTGACCTTATGTTTCAGGTACCGCAGCCGCACGTACGGGAGGTAATACGAACGGTGAGTAATTCAATCCCTCAGGTAGTTGCTGAGCATAGGTGGTGCCCTCAATAGTAATAAATTAATTGTGTCTGAAATACAAACATTTTCATGAATATTTTACCTTTGGGGATAATTGAAGCTAATTATCCATTTTATAATTCATGCTGGACTGGGAGGGAGGGAAAAACATAGAATGTGCCAGCTGCATTTCCTCCCGAGCATGCTGTAAAAACCAGCTAAGGGATCAGAGGGTTTCCGTATATTGTTATTTAGGCGATGGACTGACAACCCGTCACTACAGCAATATACGTACAAATCCATCTTAAATAACCCTCAAAACTTTGTCGTGGCTGGACGACCTTTGTTTAGGTCATTTACGCTCTGCCTACCCCATTGGGGATAAAGGCGTGATTATATTAATGTATAATTCATTATACCGAGTGTAACGGATAGCATCCCTCAAACTGTTAGGGGGTTGTTTAGTCAAAGAAACTAAACTTTTCACCAAAAACCAATGATTGCCGTGAAAGTATTGGATTACAATTTCTCATACTCGGCTATAAATTATTACAATTTCCGTACATTTTTTCTAGCTATGAATTATATTTGTACGTGAAAGTGTCCTGCTATCCCTAGCATGACTCCCGTATGATAAAAATCTCATCCTTTAACTATTCGAAGAGGATATCAAACTTACCGTAGTGTTTATAATTAAGGAGATATGGGCCTTTTAGTAGAATGCGGCGAAACAAAGAACCCCCTACCCCCTCGTTAACCAACAGGTGCCTCTCCGGAAACCAACGCGGATATCCCCTCAGCATCACCTGAGGAACGTCTACGCCCACTTTGGTCAATACAGGGTGGCCCAAAGAGTGACGTCCAAAGGAAAAATTTTGATTCCTTAGGTCAAGGGGTAGCCAAATCACCCCCATGTATGTTCAGCGATTTTTAGTAGTTTAGGAGTTATGAATTTTTTTGCTAATTTTCTAAGAAAATTGACCTCAGTGGATGAATTATTTTTTATTATTTTTTTGGATAACTTTTTTTTATTTTGTGACATCCTCTTAAATTGTTCTTTTAACCATAAAAGTTTCAGCTTCCTAGCTGTATTGTAAGTTAGTTATTTTTTTATCGAAAGTTCGAATTTTACGATCGAGCTAGTCTGCTCTGAATTTTCAACTTGAAATTAAAAATTGAAAAAGATAATCTCATGGTCCCTTATTAATTTTAAAAACTCCGCAAGGTTTCAAAATTACATAAAAATAAAAATTAACTATTGCTTAATGGGGTATTGTTTGCAGAAAACAGCCTTCAAAGGTACTTGGGTGGAAATTACCTAATTAGTAAATTGTTTCAGAAAGTTGAAAGATTCCTGTTATGTCATTACTAAGGACTAATTAAGTTAGAAAATGTATCAAATTAAAGGGAAAATAAAATTATTTACTAAAAAATGTTATTTAAGTTACATTTTTGAATGAAAATTCTTAGTAAAATGTTTTAGTGTGAGTTGTAAGATTTATGAGACAATTGTATTATTAATAATAAGTAAATAAACTCGGATAATTCTTTTACACATTTACTCACAATAATTTTTCAAAATGGCGACCTCCCACAGCAATACACAACTTACATCTACGCAAGAAATTTTCTGTAAGTCGCCTAAACGCTTCTCTGTTTCCTCTAACGACATTTCCGGCCTCTCCAATTAGCTGTCTTAGCTCCTATTCATTTAACGATTCTCGGGCGTAAGCTATGTCCTTGTAATAACCCCAAATAAAAAAATCAATCGGATTTAGGTCAGGCGATCGTGGAAGCCATCTGATTGAACCGTTTCGTCCGATCCACCTGTTGGGATACGTTTCATTCAAATGATTACTCACTTGTGCTGCGTAGTGGCATGGTGCACCGTCATTTTGGAAAACCATGTGTCTTCGTAAATCGAGGTTGACTTCCTCCAATAACAAGGGAAGATCATTTTCGAGAAACAATTTGTATGTCTCGCCATTGAGCCTCGGCGGCAATTCGAACGGCCCGATCATTTCTCCGTTCAGTATGCCTGACCACATGTTGACGCTAAACCGATGCTGGAACCTAGTATCTCTGGTCAAGTGGGGATTCTTTACTGCCCAGTGGTGGGTGTTATGATTTATTAAATATTCCTGTGCGCTCAAAACGCGACTCGTCAGTCCACAAAACTTTTTCGAAAAATCCCGGGTCGTCCTTAACATAGTCTGGCAAAAATCAACTCTCTGTTGGTAATCAGCAGGCATTAGAGCTTGAACCCGTTGAATGTGATATGCATGGTACCCTTCGACTTTCAATATTCTTGGGATTGATGTTCTGGGGATGTTCAAATTGCGAGCCATTATTCTTGTACTTGTTGAAGGGTGCTCAGCTACTTCGTCCAATACGAGGTTTCGACGGCCCGGATCAACTATTGGGATACCTTCACGCCTGCCTTCTCCACCAGGAATGCGGCCTGCCATCAAAGTGTTGTGTGTGTTAATAAAAACACGATGGTCGGGATACCTATTAGGCTGCGGTCCTCCACGGCGTTGAAGTTGCTCCCGATAAAGTCTTGCCGCTTCATAGCCGTTGCCTTGAGCAACTCCATAAAAATAATGCATTTCTGCATATTCGGCCAACGTGTAGTTCATACTCGTAATAATAATAATCTGTGACTTGAAAGAAAACCACGACACGACTATCGATTTTACAAATTCTGCCTGTCTTTTTATTTCCTTCAAATTTTATTTTTCTAGATAGTATTTCTGTCCATCAGTCATTGTTTGCCAGCCAGCACCTCAGCCAGCCAGCGTCATTGAACATAAAAGATCACAACACTTTCCAAGTCATCAAAATCCAAGTTGATAAAGCAAAGTCTTAAATACAAGCACAAGTAATCTAATTACAAAAAGAAGGCAGCAAGGTCCGTGGGCAAAGCAAAGTTTGTTTTCGTGGTAAGATAATCACCAAGAAGCAAACAAACTGCTACCGGAAAAAAAACAGGGTGGCATGATCAACTCGCACTTTTAAATGAGGGTAGTTCAACATGCTCACCTTACCGCTCCAGTAAATTCGCGACTGCGACTCTCATGCAAAGTAATCTCTCAAAGTAATGTCTCGGAGTGGGTCATGCATTTATTATCTTAATGTTATGTTATGTCTATCAAAACCATACGTGCTTAGACTCAACTTTAAACATAGTTGCTATCTCCCTCACACCTCTTCTCCGCTAATTGACAATAAATTTAAGTAAACCAATAAAACGAACGAACTGCAATAAATGAACTTTTGTAAATTCCACCCAAGTACCTTTGAAGGCTGTTTTTTGCAAATAATACCCCATTAAGCAATAGTTTATTTTTAGTAATTTTGAAACCTTGCGGAGTTTTTAAAATTAATAAGGGACCATGAGATTATCTTTTTCAATTTTTAATTTCAAGTTGAAAATTCAGAGCAGACTAGCTCGATCGTAAAATTCGAACTTTCGATAAAAAAATAACTAATTTACATTACAGCTAGGAAGCTGAAACTTTTATGGTTAAAAGTACAATTTAAAAGGATGTCACAGAAATAAAAAAAAATACAAAAAAGTTATCCAAAAAAATAATAAAAAATAATTAATCCACTCAGGTCAATTTTCTTAGAAAATTACCAAAAAAATTCATAACTCCTAAACTACTAAAAATCGCTGAACATACATGGGGGTGATTTGGCTACCCCTTGACCTAAGGAATCAAAATTTTTCCTTTGGACGTCACTCTTTAGGCCTGTATATGATTTTTAAAACGGTTAATAGTAATACAGTCTCCAGTAGTGGGAGAAGGGGACTAAATCCCGGACTTTGACAAAAGCCTAGACTTTTCTCTAGATTATGACCAGTATTTTGTCAAAGTCCGGGTTTTGATCAATATCCTAGTTTTTTGATCAAAACACCGATTGATATAATTAATCCTGCGACATGTATAATGGATCATTGTAACTCTAGGTAAATAATATTTATAAGTATGATGGAATTGATGAATAATTTGGCCTTTTTTTGTTTTCCAGATGCAAAAACACCGGCCGGAGTAATAAGTGAGTAATTTTAAATGGGATGTTTTATATGTGTTAACGAAAATGTATGAAATCCGTAATTGTAGGATATTGTTATACAATTCCTAGTAAAAGTATATAATTCCTAAAATGACCCGGAAATGTGTGAAATAAATTATATAACATAATTTTTCTATTGATACCTGCGTTGATGAGTCTATCAAATCATCAATGAGTAACTAAATTAATTTTAGATTATATCGTATTGTAACTTCCAAGCTGGACTGGGAGCGAGAGAAAAACATAGAATGTATCAGCTGCATTTCCTCCCGGGCATGCTGTAAAGGTCAGCTAGGGGATCCGAGGGTTTCAGTATATTGCAATGTAGGCGATGGGCTGATTACCTGTCACTACAGCAATATACCTACAAATCTATCTTAAATAACCCTTAAAACTTTGTCAGACGTGGCGGAACGACCTTCGTTTAGGTCGTTTACGCTCTGCCTACCCCATTAGGGACAAAGGCGTGATTATATGTATGTATGTATGTATCTTATTGGTAGGTATCTCTTTTCTGGGAAAACGCTAGGTAGATACCTTATTGGTCCGAAAAGAAAAGTATAACCACGCTTTTGTACGGAATTTTCTAAGCATTTTTTTAACCATTGCAAGTTTTCTCCTAAAACGCAAAAATAAGCGAAAATGTGGGACCTAATTCCTGCAATATTTAATTTTCCCCAAGAGTTCTTGTTTAGCACTCCTAGGATTATGGTTCAGCATAGTAAACAGTACAAGTATCAGCAATCTGACAATATACTGAAACCCTCGAATGCCTTAAGTTTTTCTTTCGGTCCCAGTCCAGCATAGAAGATTTGGATATGCTGGATGGATTTGCTATCAGTGTTATTTAATTTGCTTAAAATTAAATTCAAATATAAGTTGTTTTTACGTTTCTGACTATACATGTGGGATTGGGTCTCTATGGTGTTTAGATGATTTTCGAACGATGCAGTATTAGCTTTTAGACGAAGATGTGTGAAAGAAAAGGTGATAGAGTAATGTGGTACGAATGCGAAAGGGAGAGCATATCAGTATGACAGTTGAGGCTGGATTTTGATGACATGGCGACGGATGTGCTTTATAAAATAAGCTAAATAAATAAGTTAATTTAAGTAGAAGACGTGTTTCCTTGCATCCGTGCCGGCCCCACAAGTACATACATACTTATGATCACGCTTTTATCCCTAATGGGGTAGGCAGAGCGTAAAATATCTAAACAAAGGTCGTTCCGCCCCGTCTGACATAGTATTGATTGGGTTATTTAAGATATATTTGTAGGTATATTGCTGTAGTGACAGGTTGTCAGCCCGTTGCCTAAATTACAATAGACTGAAACCCTCGGATCCCTTAGCTGGTTTCTACAGCATGCCCAGGAGAAAATTCAGCTTGCACATTCTATGTTTTTCTCTCGCTCCCAGACCAGCATGGAAGAATTCCCCCAAATATATATATATAATATAATTCCCCCAAATATATAATAACGGTAACGGTATATTTATATGATATATTTCTAGAATCAGCTCAAAATGCCCTTTTATATGACATATTTCTATATATTTTTTTATTTGATACCACTCATAACAGAAATCCGAACATAATTTTTTGCCCCCACTTGAGCACAACTCTGCCAGGGTGGGGATACTTAGATAGGTTTAATGGGCAATAAGTGAAGCCATTAAATAATGAAAACAATAAGACATATAGGTAAAAGGGTATTGAATTTGAATGTGGACGGATATGTTGGGAGAGGACGACCGAAGAAAAGATAGATGGACTGTGTGGTAGATGATATGTTGAAAACATGTGTGAGTGTTGAGCTGACTTCTAACAGGGATGAATGGAAGAAGAAAACCTACTGCGCCGACCCTAAATAATGAGATAAGGGCAAGGTAATGATGATTAAAACAACAAAACCTCTTGTAGCAATAATAAATATTGCATTTTCCTCTCTCTTATAGCAAATTATATTAATTAGCTTATTATGTTATAATGGTACTTATGTATTAGTCTATTGTACCTATTCGTATTTATGTAACTAGTATGTACATAGTCTATGTATTCTATTTAAATTTATAACAATAGTAACTGCACGATCCCGCATAATATTAGCAAACTTCTCCTTTACCCAAAGGTTGCCTGGCTGAAATTGCTACCCTAGCAATAACGCCGCCTAATTGTACTCTGTTTGTTTTGTAATGTTTGTTCCTGTACAATGTGTAGTTTATGTGCAATAAAGAATATTTGTATCTATCTGCTTCTGAGCCAGCCCATGAACAAAAGTAACAAACAAAAAGGTTACCTTCACATTTATAGGAAACTAGCGACCCACCCCGGCTTCGCACGGAAAATATCATTGTTTTTTTACTATATTATGCATGTATTATACATATAAACCTCCCTCTTGAATCACTCTATCCATTAAAAGAAATCGCATCAAAATCCGTTGCGTAGTTAGATTTATGCATAGGTACATAGGGATATTTCTTCCATGCTGGACTGGGAGTGATTTCTTCCATGCTGGACTGGGAGTGATAGAAAAACATAGAATGTGCCAGCTGCATCACCTCCAGAGCATGCTGTAAAAACCAGCTAATGGATTCAAGGGTTATATTATATTACAATTTTAGGCGATGGGCTGACAACCTGTCACTATAGCAATATACGTCATGATCATCTGTAATAACCCTCAAAACTTGTCAGACGTGGCGGAACGACCTTTGCTTAAGTCGTTTACGCTCTGCCTACCCCATTAGGGATAAAGGCGTGATTATATGTATGTATGTATGTACATAGGGATATAGGGACACAGAAAGCGACTTTGTTTTACACTATGTACTGATATAGGTACCTAAATGCCTGGGGAGATTGCCTAGTACTATATTATATAGCAGGTGTAAGGGACAGCGTTCTGCAAACTGATAAGGGTTGCTCAGTCAACGACACCGAGCAACTGTCAGCAGGATATTTTTTTCAGGATGTGTAAAAAAAACAAAATGTTTACCTCGATCAGACAATTTGAATGGAAAAGCCTTTATTATCACTTCCTGAAAAAAAAACTTGCTGATAGTTGTTTAATATCGTTAACTGAAGAACCCCTATCAGTTTGGGGGACGCTGTCTCTTGCGCCTGGTATATTTATTTATTTATATTTAGTGGAGCGGTATAATTACATCCAGTCACAAAAACACTAACTAAGCTTATGTATATTCTTTATTGCATTAAAACACAAGAAATGAAGTTTAGAGAGAAGTATGCAAGGGCGAACTTAACTCTATGAATAGATCTTTTCCAGCTAACCCACTGGCAGTTGAGAGAATGAGAAATATTACTTCACTTCTTCTGTCGAGTGGGTATCAAGTCTATGGACCCGATAAACCCTGGTGTCAGAGTTTTTAAACCACCTAGTAGCACAACTATCAGGCCTCTGACATGGTTTGAGTAACGACCACTAACAAAGAGAGCGACCGGGACCGACGGCTTAACGTGCCCTCCGAAGCACGAAATCTGTTTCTTTTCGGACAATCAGGTGATTCAGCCTGCAATATTCTAACCAAATTTCGGAAAAATTCACAAAGTGATAAATTCTCAAATATCAACTTTGTGTTTCCCCCCTGGGAATCGAAACCAGAACCTCCGGATCGGGAGTCCATGTCACTAGCCACTAGACCATGGCGGCAGTTACTTCACTGAACCCTTATTAACCATTTCATCTTGTCGCCAGAACTCGGAGACAAGTGTAAAGACAACGATGATTGCAAGGTCATTAAACACGCGGAATGTAAAGGTGATAAGTGTGTCTGCCCAGCAGCGATGTATACTAAAGACGGCGAGAACTGCAAGATCAGTGAGTTCATTTAAATACATTATCAACATCAGCCACAACGGTCCACTGCTGGACATGGGCCTCCCCAAAATTGAGGGTATATGCCATACTCACCACTCTTGGCAGGCGGGTTGATGATATATATATATCAACATCAGCCACAACAGTCCACTGCTGGATATGGGCCTCCCCAAAATTGGGGGTATATGCCGTACTCATCACTCTTGGCAGGCGGGTTGATGATATATATATATATATATATTATATATATATATATATATATATATATCAACATCAGCCACAACAGTCCACTGCTGGACATGGGCCTCCCCAAAATTGAGGGTATATGCCATACTCACCCCGCTTGGCAGGCGGGTTGGTGAGCGCAGTAGCAGTTTTCCATTAACAGGGAACGCTGCTGCCCATTTCCTGGATTTATCCCGAAGTCCCCTTTACGACACTCACGGGAAGTTATGGAGTGATGCTATTCTAACCCGGCACCATACGGAGAATAATTAAATACATACATACATATAATCACGCTATTATCCCTCTCTAATGGGGAAGGCAGAGAACCTGAACAAAGGTCGTTCCGCCACATCTGACAAAGTTTGAGGGTTATTTTAAGATAGATTTATAAGTATATTACTGTAGTGACAGGTTGTCAGCCCATCGCCTAAAATACAATATGATGAAACCCTCGGATCTCTTAACTGGTTTTTACAGCACGCCCGGGAGAAAATGCAGGTGGCACATTCTATGTTTTCTCTTGCTCCTGAGCCAGCATGGAAGAAAATGATGTCATGGGTGGGTTCACACCCGAAAGATGAGTCAAAAATTATTTCGACACCCTGTATATACTAGACTCTCAATGGTAATCTTTACTTTCCCCTCGATTTAGGCAAAAAATTCATTTGCGTTCGCAAAACGCGATACCAACGCAAGTATATACAGTTTGTAGAGGTTTTACGTTGTGATTATTACAATTATAGACCAGATGTCAGATCTCAAAAGCCCTCTCCTTCTGCTTGTAAACGGCATGGAATGTAACAGATTGTCACTGGGTGTTTGGGTGATTTTAGACCTATTTCCTCGTCCTGACTGTAATTTCTTGTAATAGTCCAAATAACCTAGTTCTTGGATATTTATTTCATTTTTTTTTTATAATGTCGCTTAGTAAAATTTTTCCTAAAAGTAGAGACGAAAAAAAATACTATAAATTAACTAACTAGACAAGCTTTGATTACGAACAGAAATTCCTAATTTGACCAAACCCAATTTAGCGTTTCACACTTTGACAAACACCAAATTTATATTTTGTAGGTTAGAAAGAAAGAAATAAGTGAAATCTTGTGAACTTCAAAATCGCAAAGCGACATGAAAAGTCGTCGTAGAAACACGTGTCTATGGCCAAACAAAGCAGAAAAAAACAGACGATTTCAACAATGTATATAACTTAATATGGCCGAAAATGTCGCTTGGATAATTTTTCCTTTCCAGGGTCGATATCCAGTCATGTAAAGCTTCATTTCACAGAACCCTAATTAACCAGTTTCTCTCTCCACCAGAGCTCGGAAAAGCGTGTGAAGCCGACTTTGATTGCATTACAAACGCAGAATGCAAAGAAAAACTATGTGCATGTAAGGATGACTCTAAACAAGTCGGTACCGAAGAAATTTGCAAGTGAGTTCATTTACATACATTCACACCTTAAAGTTTAATCAGCTATCATTCTTACATACATACATACGTATAATCACGCCATTATCCATTATGGGGTGGGCGGAACGACCTTTGTTTAGGTCGTTTACGCCCTGTAAACGACCTTTGTTTAGGTCGTTTACGCTCTGTAAACCTAAACAAAGGTCGTTCCGCCACGTCTGACACACGTTTTGGGTTATTCAGGATAGATTTGTAGGTATATTGTAGTAGTGACAAGTTGTCAGCCAATCGCCTAAATTGCAATATACTGAAACTCTCGGATCCCTTATCTGGTTTTTACAGCATGCCCGGGAGGAAATGCAGTTGGCACATTCTATGTTTTTCTTTCGCTCGCAGTCCAGCATGGAAGTCCATCATTCTTACACCCAGTATTAATTCCTCATTGGTAATCGTTACCCCTCGATGTAGTTTCACTTGCGTACGTTAGGACGGGCAAAATACTTTTTTAATAAGCTTTTATTTAGTTTCTCACTAGCGACCCGCCCCGGCTTCGCACGGAAATCATCAATGTTTCTCTACTATATTATACATGTATTGTACATATAAACCTTCCTCTTGAATCACTATTCATTTAAATAAACCGCGTCAAAATCCGTTGCGTCGTATTAAAGATCTAAGCATACATAGGGATATAGGCACAGAGAAAGCGACTTTGTTTTATACTATGTAGTGATGTACCGGTGTTTGTGTGTCCGTCCACAAATCTTGCACGATAAATTTGACCCACTTCTCGGTTTCCGATTAAGACGAAATTTTGCATACATACTACGTAAGGGACAGTGTCCCGCAAACTGATAGGCGTTGCTCAGTTAACGAAACTGAACAACTATCTCAAGGTTTTCTTTTTTAAATGAAAATAAAAATTTGCTTCTCCATACAAATTGTCTGATCGTGGTGGTCATTTTGTATGGGAACATATATATTTTTTTTTATTTCCTGATAGAATTTCCTGCTGATAGTTGTTCAGTTTCATTGACTGAACAACCCCTAACAGTTTGCGGGACGCTGTCCCTTAAAGCCGGCAAGTAAAACCGGTGACAATGCAATATTATGATACCTTCTTCTTTCGAGTGGGTATCGAGTCTATGGACTCGATGAACCCTGGTGTCAAAGTTTTTAAACCGCCTAGTAGCACAACTATCAGGCCTCTGAAATAGTTTTGTGTAACGACCACTATCAAAGACAGCGACCGGGACCGACGGGTTAACGTGCCCTCCGAAGCACGAAATCTTTTTTTCTTTTCGGACAATCAGGTGATTCAGCCTGCAATGTCCTACCCAAACTAGGGAAAAATTCACAAAGTGATAAATTCTCAAATATCAACTTTGTGTTTTCCCCCCTGGGAATCGAACCCAGGACCTCCGGATCGGGAGTCCATGGCACTAGCCACTAGACCACGGAGGCAGTTAGTTATTAGTTATTATGATACCAATAAGCTGATCTACTGATGGAGCCAGCAGATATGCACTGGAACTCCATCATGAAAAGTGCTATGTTAGCTAAATTTGCTTCGTTAGTTCTTTATATTATACACTAGCGACCCGCCCCGGCTTCGCACGGAAATCATCCATGTTTCGCTACTATATTATGCATGTATTATACATATAGACCTTCCTCTTCAATCACTCTATCCATTAAAAGAAACCGCATCAAAATCCGTTGCGTAGTTTTAAAGATTTATGCATACATAGAGATATAGGGACAGAGAAAGCGACTTTGTTTTATACTATGTAGTGATGATGAGGGTTTTATGATGGAGCCGATAGATAGCCAATTGAACTCTATCATTAAAAAATTGAAAAATAAATTAAGAGTAAGAAAGTTTTTTTATAAACAGGTTGGTTAAAAATAAAATAAACTTATCCCATATATCATTTTTACCATCATCTCGTAACGTCTTGATTACACAATTTGTTATGATACCTATTAAAGCTTATACTCGCGAGATTTACTTATGTAGATAAAATAAATAACTTAGTGAAAAAACTTAAAATTATGGTCCCGACTGCTGGGCGTCTTCACATCGCCGGAGTTTTAGCCGAAAGGAGTAGTGTTTCGCCGTTTCCGTGGGAATACGCGGCGCACAGCTCCTGAGTCAGCATAGTTTTAATAGTGCTATGTTATTTTATTTTAGGTTTATAGTGTATTTATAGTATTGTTTATTAGATTTAAGTTTATAATGGATAGTATTTTATATATTGATATGGGCCTCAGTTGCCTGAAATAAAACATTAAATAAAATTAAAATGTTTTTTGTAATTTTCACACAAAATAAATACGAAAAAGTAGGTACCTAATTAAAACTCGCGAAGAAGAAGTCAATCGAAACTAAAAATGTTTAACAATTATTTAGTTTGGTAGTAAGATGGGGTATGTGCACTGTTATCTATGTGTAACGCTCAAAAGGTTGACAGGATATAAATACGTTATAACTTGATACGATTGATTTATTTATCCGAACCAGATATTACACATTACTATTCGCGAGAGGGGTCTAGGGGCAACTGGAAAGGCGACGCGCTCCGTTCCCTTTGCACAGTATGGAATGTGCATGCGCAGTATTTACTGTCGCGACATATCGCTAAACTAGATATCATAATAAATTGTGTAATGAAGACGTTATAAGTTGATGGTAAAAATGTTATGTGGAAAAGGTTTATTTTATTCTTTATAGCGCATCTAAATAGAAGCTTGTTTATAAATAGTATTTTTTACTCTTAATTTTATACTGTCGCGCTTTGTACACATTAATTCAGTCAAGATACGCTTATTGCCAGGAATGTTTTGGGGATGGTTTTTTTTTTCAATTCTAATAGTTTTTGCGATGTGTAATCTGAAGATTGCCAACAAAATTTCGTGACGGAGCATTAAAAAAATATCGTTCTTTTTATATATGAGAAATAAAAAAAAAAGTGGAAACCTCTCGTGTGTGGTATCCAATAAAAGAGTGTTTTGAGCTGATTTTAATATTTAATATATCACAACTTTTCCCATACAAAAAAAAAACTCCTTTTTTTAATGTTCTGTCACGAAATTATGATAGAAATCCTCAGATTCGGTTTGAACGTCGCAAAAACTACTAGAATTGACAAAACATATGCCATCTCCAAAACTTTCCCACAGTTCACAGGGCCTAAACACGTCTTGACTAAATTACAAATTATTAGCTGCTATTTATATTGAATTAAAAATTATTATCTGCTATTTATTTTTATCTGCTATTTATTACTCTTCATGAGTAGTGTATTACAATTACAATTTTTTTTTTTTTTTTTTTTAAATATATATAGGCGAGCATTTGTCCGCCATCTCACCTGGTGGAAAGTGACGATGCGGACTATGTTGGAGCATACTCACCTATGTAGTGCCTATTCACTCTCGCCTTGAAAAGGCCCAGGTTATATCGTTCCGGAAACAGATCCGCCGGCAGGGAGTTCCACTCCTTAGCCGTTCGCATTAAGAATGTGGAAGCGAACCGCTTCGTGCGAATTTGTGGTATATCCACGACATAAGGGTGGAACCCCTGTCCACGCCTCGTGCTCCGGAGATGGAAAGGGGAGGGGGGTATAAGGTCATGAAGTGCTAACGCGCACTCCCCGAAATGTATCCTGTAAAATACCGACATGCACGCCACTCTGCGACGGTGCTCAAGGTTCTGTAGTTTTGCCTCAACCAGTGCTGAGTCTCCAATGAGCTTCTTAGCACGTTTCTCGATTGAGTCTAAGGCAGCCAGCTGGTATTTAGCTGAACCGTCCCAAAGGTGGCAGCAGTACTCCATACACGATCGGACTTGAGCTGTGTACAACTGCAATAGCTGTCCCGGTGTGAAGTATCGCCTCACCTTCGAGAGGATACCAAGTTTTTTGGCAGCTGTTGTGGCCAGAGACTCAATGTAACGTCCAAAGTTCAAGTCGGACGTAAGGCTCATACCAAGAAGCTCAAGATGGTCAGAAATCGGTACGGATACATCCCGGAAAGTTGGAGCCAGGTTAAAAGGACTCCGTTTTGTCGAGAATAGACACGCCTGGGTTTTGGATGCGTTGAACTTGACGAGATTGGCATCGCCCCACTCGGATATCACCCTTAGCGATGAGTTCAGACGATCCACTATGGACTCCCGACAAGACTGGATTGTTTCACTGCTGGCCCTTGCACTGGACAGATATCTGTCAACAACCGTGCTGTCATCAGCGTACCCAAAGGTATCGGGTGTCAACATGTCGTTGATATGCAGCAGGAATAAGGTTGCAGACAGGACAGAACCTTGAGGAACTCCGGCATCAATACCCTGTTGTCCGGAGGAGCAGCCTTCTAAGACCACTTGTATGGATCGTTCACTCAAGAAGTCCGAAATCCAGTTGCAAAGGCCAGCAGGCAACCCGTAGGCGGGAAGCTTGCCAGTAAGGCTAGCGTGCCAGACCCTGTCAAAGGCCTTGGAGATATCCAGAGACACGGCAAGTGTTTCACCATGTCTCTCGATAGCCTCGCTCCATAAGTGAGTGGCATGCACGAGGAGGTCCCCCGTCGATCGCCCTCGGCGGAAGCCGTATTGGCGATCGTTAAGGAGATCATTATCCTCAAGGTATGCCAGGAGCCGATTATTCAGTACACGCTCCATAATCTTGCAGAGTATAGAGGTTACCGATATGGGTCTATAGTTGGCAGGGTCTGCTCGACTACCTTTTTTGGGTACAGGTTGCACATTTGCAAGCTTCCACGATTTGGGGACAACACCAGTCTCAAGTGAGAGGCGGTACAGGCGTGTCAACACCGGAGACAACTCAGGCGCACAGTTACGCAGGACGATTGCAGGGATACCGTCAGGGCCACTTGCTTTATTCACGTCTAGATTTCGCATGGTTTTAAGGACCTCTTTTTGCCGGATGCGTACGGCTGCCATAGAGCAGTCGACACGAGGTAACGGGGGTGGTATTTTACCTGCGGCATCAAGACGCGAACTTTCCGCAAAATAGGAGGCAAAAAGATTGGCTTTCTCCTCCGCAGTATGAGCAAGCGACCCATCAGGTCTTTGCAGAGGCGGTAAAGATGGCTGGCAGAAATTGGTTTCCACTGCTTTCGCAAGCGACCAGAATGCTTTACTGCCAGCCGGATAGGAAGCAAGCTTAGCGCCTACTCGGCCTATGTGGGCGAATCGAGCCCTGCGTAATTCCTTTTTGCTTAACTTGGTGGCTTTGTTATAGTTTTTCTTCAGATCGCGAGTATTCGGAGCTTTGCGTGCACGAGCATCAGCCCAAGCAAGGAATGCCGACTGTTTCTGCGATTCCGCGCAGTTACAGTCAGCATTAAACCACGGGCGAGCTTTGCTACCGGTAGGAACATCAGAGAACGGTATGAAATACTCCATACCCTGACGTATGACTTCTGTAATAGCATCCGCGCAGCTCGACGATTCGGCAGAAGAAAAACAGTCCTGCCAAGGATACGAAGCAAAGAAGTGGCGCATCTCATCCCATTCTGCTGACCTGTATCGCCACACCCGTCTTTTACCACAAGGGCCCTGATCGGGTGGTGAATACACTGATACAGATTTCACCAGACAGTGATCTGAGGTGCCCAATGGGGCAGAAACAGACACAGAGTATCGGTCTGGATCGGTAGTCAGCAGAAGGTCTAAGCAGTTGGCTGTATGAGACTCAATATCCGGGACCCTTGTTGCACAGCTGACAAGCTGGGAGAGATTTAGCGACAATGCAAATTTGCGCGCCTCTCGCCCAGCATGATCGGTCACTAGGTATGGGAACAACCACTCTTTATGATGAGCGTTGAAATCCCCCAGGATGACTAGCTGCGCTGCCGGGTATCTCTGCAGAGCTTCATCAGCACCTTCACTGAGGTGTTCAAACAGTTTGGTTGTCTCCGTGTCTCCACTATGCGAGCGATAGACGCAAGCATACACAATTTGAGCTACACCAGTATCGACCAGTACCCACAATACGGAAAAACTTGGTGCCTCAAGGTTCTTGAGACGCTTGATGCAAATGTCATCGCGAGCGTACACACAGACTCCGGCACGAGGTAGAAACCTGTGTTCTAGTGTGTAGCCGGGATAGCTGAGGTACGCCGCGTCAGCCGGACAATTGATCTGCGTCTCAGTGAGGAACAGCAGATGCGGTTTTTCAGTCTCAAGATGGTGATGGACGGGGTTGAGATTTGAGTGCAAGCCTCGAATATTTGAGAGGTGCACTTTAAGTGGGAGGACGTGCAACCGCTGTTTAACCATTTTCCGTTTTTTGTGTGTTTTCATAATTGGTGATGTGGGGAAAAAGTGAATAGGCAGGAGGAAGGCAGTTGTACGAGGTACCGCGTTGCAATAAGCTTAGAAAATGAGCTGATTGCAGCCACACGCAAAGATAGCTGGCTTGGAGACCGCGGGGACGCCCGAACCCCCCCGGGGATTGCCACCTGGTCCTCCCATCCGGTCGCCAACCGGCAAGGTGGAGCATCCCGGGATTTTTCGTGAGGTGGCAGGGCAGCCTTTCGCGGGTGGCTTTCCCGCTACTTGGGCCCTCATCTTCCTACGGTCGGCCAGCGGTGCACCGTGCTTCGGATCCCGCTAGCCTCCAGAACCAGCCACTCGTTGTCGCAACAATCAGCCACTCCGACCTGCTATATGCCGCGGTACTACTGTACAGACCCAACCTCCATACTGGCTTCTCCTTACTACATGTCGGAACACGGCGGTACCGCTTGGCGACATTATTTAGTTAGGAGGGTGGTAACCAGCCGCGGCCGAAGCCTACCACCGGAGAGAGTGCTGTCCATTTTGCACTACCCAGGGGCCACGTGTAGGGAAACTCGAGTAAGAGGCCCAGGAAAGGGCCTCGCCTACGGACGCGGACAGCTTTGACCCCCAAAAAACTCTAGTGTCCACTGCTGTAGCTTAGCGGTTTAGAGCGTTGGGCCGGTTTTCCAATCGGGTTCAAATCACGTCAGCGGTCGAATTTCTGATTTGTTATTTCTAATAATGTTACAAATACATTTCGTACCGTTAAAAAAGAACATTTGCAAAATCGCAACTTTTCAATAGAGGCCTTTTTAATTTTGAAACATTGAATTTTGCTCATAACTTGGTAAAACAATTCGCCAAAATTCTCAAATTTCTGCATGTATAACTTTATATAAAATTAATATTTTAGTAGGTTGCATGTGCATGTACGGCGTTATTATATAAAAATCTTGTTGTAGCATGTGCACATGCAACGCTTTTACTTGGAAAATCTAAATGTTCTATATTTACTTACGTCGTTTTTCTAGGAATTTATTCACATAATTAAGTCATAAGTAACAATGTAACACACATACATTTAATGTGTATGTGTGTGAATAAGTGTTTCACAAACTTTACAAAAATTTCGTTGAAGAACGCCGCATGTGAGTATTCAATAGAAAAAATCGATATTTGTTTGGCGCGGCGCGTTCAACGTTAAATTAAGGATGTGCGCATTCAACGCATATAAGCGAAACGGAATCAGACGCGACGCTTTAAGGACAAAGAAACTCGGAAACTACTAAACAGAAAAATACATATTTTTTTTTATAGAAAGTTTAGTATATAAATAACGCTTTGATGAAATATAACACTTTTGTCGGATCGTCACACGCGGTGTTCTTCGCTTAACGGTACGATTTCAGGGTTTGTATTCACGTGTTTAATCCAGTAGTTTATATTCAATCTTATGCCAAAATATTTTTGTAAAATATAAGGGTCGCCTTTTACACAATGCCAAAAATGTTACATTCCCTCTAGCTCCTATTCATTGTCCTTTTAGAATTGGGATAGAGTGACTCCACCTGCTACAAAGATTCCTAGAATAGTTACTGGGTGAACTGGGTAACTGACCCTGTGGTCTAGTGGTCAGAGCCATGGGCTTACGATCCGGAGGTCTTGGGTTCGATTCCCAGGGTCATCAATAAAAGTTGATGTTTGTCAATTTAGATTGTCTGAAAGGAAAAAGGATTCCTTGCTTGGGAGCGTTAAGTCGTCGGTCCCGGTCTCTGTCTTTGATAGTGATCGGTACTCAAACCACGTCAGAGGCCTAATAACTGTGCTACTAGGCGGTTTGAAAACTGACACCAGGGTTCATCGGGTCATTTGACTCGAGAATCCACTCGCTAAGAATGAGACTGGGTGAACACTAAACTAAAGACTTTTGTGAAAAATGTAATAAACAAATGGTTTTTTTTTGTTTTTTTAATAGCCTATTGATTTTCCCACTTCTGGGACAAAACCTCCCCTTCATCTCTTCAGGCGTCTCTGTTCACAGTGTTTATATTATTACTTAAATTGGTTGCAGACTCAAACCGGCCAGTAAATAAGCAGGCGATAAAGAGCGGTCGGGGGGGGCGGTGTATTTACCATTATCCGGGTGAGGATCAACATATATCATCATCAGTACAACGCTGTTCCTGAGCAACGGAAGTTCCATTCACACGTGGTTTGGTTTCAATTATATTGGCTCGTATTTATAAAGCGATCTCAAGATTGAGAGCAATATTAAGTGTGGACTTGGACAGGCCGTTTTGTACTGAAATGGCATTTCTGATACAAACTCAAACTTGCTGTCACTCTTGTAAGCTGATTATAATTACGGTCCTAAATGGTTAACCAAACTTTGTACACACTAATTAAGTGCAACATTTATTTATGCAAAAAACATGTTTTGGTATCAAATTCTTAACCATAAACGAAGTGGGGGACCAAATTTAACTTTAGGACATTTTCACGCAAAATCGTATTTCTGCCCTTATTTTGTTCGTGGTTAATATTTTCCAACAAAACTTAATTATAAGCATAGTTATGTTGGGTTTATTTACTTGTAATCAAAGTTTGGTGGGGTCGGTCTTACGACCGAAATTACGTTCGTAAAGGATTTCGTGCATATGAAAATGTAAGGAACGGACACTGTTTGATAGGGGTTGTTTGTTCCACGGCAGCTCAATCAACAAAACTAAACAACTTTCACCGTAAGGCGCAGCGTAGTCGGTTGGTCTGCTCAGTGTTTGCTCAGTCAATGAACTGAACAACACAAGTAAATTATTTTTCATCGAGTCGATCGACTCGAAACCCACACGAAAGAAGAATTATTTCTATTATTTCTTGAAAAGAAATTACCTCCCTATTAGGATTGGAAAGTTTCACTAATTTCAGAATTTCGTTTGACAAGACCATTTGAAAGTTTCGCAAGGGTACGTAGATTACAGGAAAAATACAAAAAAAAAAACACCCATACTACTCTACACTACAGCCCTCTGCCGGCGGTCTACTTTTGCAAAAATACCTACTTTCCTGTCATTGTGACACATGGTTAGCTGCTAAAATTTGAAAATTTTATTGGTTTATAAGCTGTAACAGACCTTGTATTTACGCGTAAAATTACGGAAAATTTTGACCTGTTTAAGACATCAAACTAATTTAATTTTGATCAAAATTACTATGTGAAGCAATTTGGTGAAATCTTACTATAATAAATACTGAAACCAATAATATTAATCATTAATTAATATTATTGGTTTCAATTTGACAATTATAATTGAGAGTGGTCTCTAAGATTATAATATGTGATAAATGCAACAGGAATAAATAAATAAATACTAAATCTAAATATAATAAAATAACATAGTGTTTAATTGTTTTTACTAACAAAAATGGATCTGTGTAATCTGATTAAATAAATGAATTATTATTATTATGAATAAATAATAATATACCACAAAAAAACACCAAATAACAAAAACAAAAGCACACCCAGAACTCTCGTCTTTTTTTTCGTTTTGGTCAATGTATGACAGGCGGCATGTTGCACAGGCGCTGCGTTTGTGTGCGTGCTAGTAGGGTTAACAAATTCTGTTATACCGGTCATAGTTATTTTCACTTGTATAAACAGATCCCTAAACACAACGTAATTAGTAACTTGATTTTGCTATTCTTACTAGAATGTCGTTCCTCGTAGGTTTTCGTTTAATATTGGCTTGTTTTTTTTTTCAGAATATTCAGAGCTGCGCCTGACCACAATTTTATTTATTAAACGTAGAATTTAGTTATTTTAGAAAGATCCCCGCATAAACTGTTCAAAAATTCCCGATCAGTCGATTTGCTGAAATTGGTTGACATTTTGGAAAATGATTACCTACATCACGTTGATGAATAGCGTTAAATCGCATGCCCGAATAATGACCAGTTTTCGAGGTTAGTCGTTTGAGTATTGAATCAAAATCAAGTTTTGTCTATTATAAGCTAACACTTTTTGATATGAGCTGTGTACTCCTTGCTGAAACGTAGAAAAGTACTAGTAATCAAAACTTGGCAGTCATTTTCCATAATTTCAGCCACATCGACCGACTGGAGATTTTCGAACAATTTGTGCGGGGTCCTTAGAGCGGAAAAGCTTTTTGAAAAAAGTTACTAGTTATTAGTAAAAACGGAAACACGTTTTGACTAATAACTGGGATCGTATAACCCTCACTCGTTCAAAAATCATAACTCCCAATATAAAGACATTTTCAAAACATTTCTGTTACTCCCTTAGATTTAGACCTAAGGACTTTTTAGAAGTAATGAACTGAGGAGCAAATAGTACCCCGGAGTTACTATCGAAATATCCGCCAAAAGTGGCCTTTTTAGCAATTATTTTGATAGTAACTGCCCAGGCTTAGTGCCTCTACGCTAGCCGAATAGCAAACCTTTGTAATCAAATACACGTTGCGTACATACGCCATCAAAATCTGACTCGCTTGCGCTTTTCAAAATGTCTTCTTTTACAATTTTGAAGTCTTTTAAAATTTTCTCTCACCGCTTAAGGTAAAACATTAATCAATCTGTTATTCTTTAAATTGCCTAGTCTTCACACTTCACACTTGTTTGACTTCCCGAGGGTGAACGTCTTTGTATAATTTATTTTTCTTATCCAAGCTGTTTTTTGAAGTTTGTTATGTTATTTTTAACTAGGATAGTTTATGTTTGAAAATAAATCAAAAATAAATACAAAATTTTATAAATTAATGAATTTATTTATTTGCTCGCAAACACGGTATAAGAAAGAGGTGACTATAATAGTTTCTTAAAACATAAAATTTAAAGATGATTGAAGCTTGACCTAAGGAAATTAAATTTCCTAATACACAAAATGATAGAAACTGAATTAAAGATAACAAAGAGTAACTAAACTCATTTACAAATTTTCATATTATTATTATCATACTGCGGAACGTGAATGATAGTTTTAATTTTTTTGTCGTAAGTCATCATCATCTCCCTAGCCTAATCCCGTATCTCGAGGGGTTGGCTACCTAATCTAGGGGATTGAACGAGGGTACTGGTTTTTACACAGAGCGACTGCCATCTGACCTCCTCAACCCAGAAGGAAAACCAGACCCAATCCTAGATTAGGTCAGAGTTTTCAAGCCGCCAATGCTTAGCACTGGCCTCTGACATGGCTTAACGACTAATATCTACGGTATTAAACGATATTAAGTAGGACCAACGGCTTAACGTGCCTTCCGAAGCACGGAAAAAGCACCAAATACACGTACATATGAAATTCGGAAACCGAAAAACAGATTGATATGTGGTAGGATTCGAACCACGACCTCCCCGCTCAGGAGGCAGCGGCCCTATCCACTACACCATTGGGCTCAACGGTTATTTTTTTCGTAAGTATAATGAACTAATTCATATTGCTGATATATCGTCTTTAATATATTTGTTTTCCTTTAAAACATAGAATGTGCCTGCAGCATTTCCTCCCGGGTATGTTGTAAAAACCAGCTAAGGCTTGGATCCAAGGGTTTCTACATATTGCAATTTAGGCGACGGGCTGTCAACCTGTCACTACAGCAATATACTTACAAATTTATCTTAAATAACCCTCAAAACTTTGCCAGACGTGGCGGAATGACCTTTTTTAGGTCGTTTACGCTCTGCCTACCCCATATATACGGAAGAAGGCTTATAGTTTGTTCAATATCTTTGACTGAGCAACCACTATCAGTTTGCGGGACGCTGTCCCTTACACCTGGTATAATAGTACACCATGGTCCAACCTAATTTTGTTTTGCTATAAAGCTTTGCGTCGCGTCCCTTCCCGGTGTCAGGTGACCCTTAAACTCGAATCATATTCAAAGAATCTAATTTCTATATTTGGATAGTCATTTCATATTAAATTCAGCTCGATTTGCAAAATTTGTGAACTGGGACCGTCGTCGTTAGAATCAGAATCAGAATCAGAAAATATTTATTGCAACAAACAGAGGTGGTAGCCAGAAATTAAGCATACCTGGCATAGAGAAAAATAGAGACGGAATAAGCAGGAGCATTTCCTATAAGCCTTTCTCTATGGTACCTCTATGCATACATACATATATATAGTCACGCAATTATCCCTAATGGGGTAGGCAGAGCGTAAACGACCTAATCAAAGGTCGTTCCGCCACGTCTGAAAAAGTTTTGAGGGTTATTTAAGTAAGTATATTGCTGTAGTGACAGGTTGTCAGCCCATCGCCAAAATACAATATACTGAAACCCTCGGATCCCTTAGCTGGTTTATACAGCATGCGCGGGAGGAAGTGCAGCTGACACATTCTATGTTTTTCTCTCGCTCCCAGTCCAGCATGGAAGTAACAGTACCTCTATGACAGGTATTATTAATTCCTGGCAGGGGTATAAAAAAGTTTTTTGCGACTTTATGATATTAAATTAATAGTTTATAAACTTAAATAAAAACTAATAAAGTCATAGCTATGTCAGATGGTATCAGGTATAAAGTCAGGGTAACAAGGATATGTTTTGGGGAAATATTTGCTCAAAATTTTATGTATGATACAGAACCATAATTTTTTTCACATGGGGATACATAAATAAAGCAGTGAATTTAGCTGCTCATGGCCTTTTCCAAGCTACGCCTTGAAGAGCTAATTCACAAAAAAACAAAAAATTCGAACGCTAATGTAACTAAATCCGAAAGAAATAAGTGTGTTGAGTTTCTGAAAACTCGGTTTAGTATTATAGTTGCGGTGGTTTGTGTTATTACACTGGGCTTATTCGGTTTGTTCACATATCTCATATATGAAATTACTCCGAAAACAAGACCTTCCAATTCCAACATATCAAAATTATTTGAAGATGATGACTATCTAGTGAGTGAAGACGTGGTATGTTAATTTGTTAAATATTCTGAAATGTAGTGTTGATTGATTGATTAAAACTTTCTAAACATGAGAATAAACAAGCCTAAAGTTACATTTAGGTGAGATTCGAACCTACAGTCTTCGGCGTACCGTGCCGACGGTCTACGGTAATTAGATATATTATTACATACATACATACATATAATCACGCCTTTATCCCTAATGGGGTAGGCAGAGCGTGAACGACCCAAACAAAGGTCGTTCCGCCACGTCTGACAAAGTTTTGAGGGTTATTTAAGATAGATTTGTAAGTATATTGCTGTAGTGACAGTTTGTCAGCCCATCGCCTAAATTACAATATACTGAAACCCTCGGATCCCTTAGCTGGTTTTTACAGCATACCCGGGAGGAAATGCAGCTGGCACATTCTATGTTTTTCTCTCGCTCCCAGGCCAGCATGGAAGAATATATTATTTAGGATGTAAAAAAGCTATGGTTACTATTTCTAAGTGGTAGCTAATAGTAATGGCGGATAAATTAAAGATAGCGGATATAATAAACGTATCAATATTTTGAGTATTTGATTTTTTCTTTACGCTATTTTATCAGGTTCTACATTATCTTAATAACTATAACTTGATTCCGTTGAACCGGTTTTTCGATTTTACTAGAATTATTAAGATTAAGTTTTTTTAGAGCCCGATGGTGTAGTGGATAGGGCCGCTGCCTCCGGATCCCACCACGTACGAATGTGTTTTTCGGTTTTCAAATTTCATATGTACGTTTATTCGGCGCTTTTTCCGTGCTTCGGGAGGCACGCTAAGCCGTTGGTCCCGATTAATGTCGTTTAATACCGTAGATATTAGTCGTTAAGCCATTTCAGAGGCCAGTGCTATGTATTGGCGGCTTGAAAGCTCTGACCTAATCTAGGATTGGATCTGGTTTCCCTTCTGGGTTGCGGAGGTCAGATGACAGTCGTTCTGTGTAAAAACCAGTACCCTCGTTCAATCCCCTAGATAAGGTAGCCGACCCCGTGAGATACGGGATAAGGCTAGTGAGGTGATGATTAAGTTTAAGGTTTTTTTTACTTAAGGCGCCACTTTGCTGGTAACGTCACCTTAAGATGACTCTTTTTAAAGCCTTCAGTCAGTCACTGTACGTATGTACATGACTGACTGAATATGTATACTAGATGTATGTATGTATATACATACATACAGTCACGCCTGTATCCCTGATGGGGTAGGCAGAGCGAAAACGACCCAAACAAAGGTCGCTCCGCCACGTCTGACAAAGTTTTGAGGGTTATTCAGTCACTGTACACGTGCCGTCTTTGGGTCAGTTTCACACAGCGAGCATACAGCGATCTGCGGGTCCAGTACAACAACGCGTTCAGGGCTCTGTTTAACTGCCTCCGTGGTCAAGTGGCAAGTGCCATGGACTCCCGAACCGGAGGTCCTGGTTTCGATTCCCAGGGGGGAAAAACACAAAATTGATATTTGACAATTTATCACTTAGTGTATTTTTGGTCTGGTTAGGACATTGCAGGCTGAATCACCTGATTGTCCGAAAATAAAAAAGATTTCGTGCTTCAGATGGCACGTTAAGCCGTCGGTCCCGGTCGCTGTTTTTGATAGTGGTCTTTACTCAAACCATGTCAGAGGCCTGGTGTATTAGCTGTCTACTACGCGGTTTAATAAATAACTCTGACACCAGGGCTAATCGGTTCATTCGACTCGACAATCCGAAGCTAAGAAGAACAAGATCCGCTATCTTTACTTTGGCCGCCATTTCCATTGGTTACCACTTAGAAACAGAAACCATAGTTTTTTTTACATCCTAAGGCACATATCTAACTGCCGTATAAAGAAAAATAGGTATGCTCAAAATTTACCGCTATCTTGAGTGGTCCAAGGACTATTAATAGTAACACGTCATATTTCCAAAAGTATCATACCTAATCTACTCAAAGACAAATTGAATCCGAATATCTACCCCAAGAATCTATATCCCCCTCAGGCACGGAAGGTCCAATTACCGGAATGTCTACTAGGTTCATTAAGTCCATTTCTTTGAATGTCCATTTCCCCAATTGTCCATTTACTCGAACGTCCATTTCCCTAAAAGTCAATAGACTTACTTTTACAGAATCTCTTATTCTGATGGGAGACGGGGCAAATTAACTGACACAACATGACGAAAGCATACATCATCCTACTTTTCAGACAATCAGGTGATCAGCCTGCAATGTTTTAACCAATCTAGAAACAAAAGTTCACCTTTTATTTTCTGGGTATTGAGATATAATGTTGCCCTAGTTACTCACGTTGCAGATCCCGTCAAGAATTCATTATTAGATATTATAAGATATTTTATATATATTGTATAAGTTACTTAAAAATGATAACAAATTAATAAAATTTCATTTCAGAGTGAATATAACCGTTTAACGAATACAACAACTGTAACTCCTTGGACCCCGATGCGGTACACAATGGATAAATTCATACAAGAAATTGAAACTGAAATTCCTGAAAGACGTGTATGCAGCGAAAAAGAAGACATAACAAATACCAACTTAACAGATTTCATGAAAACTGATTTTGTTAAACAAATTTTAAAGCAAGTCAATAGGGTCATAAATAATCATACAGTCAAAGAAAGAAGTATAGATCTAGATCCTAGTTTATATACGCAAATAGAAAACCTTACAAATAAAATTGAAATATTAAATAATACCATCAGTAAGAAAAAGAGCAATGATCAATACGTTGATAAAGGGCATTAAAAAGGAATTGGCATATTTGTCGAATACTTTAAGGTACCTAAAAAGTATTTTTCTTAGTTCAACAGTTAAAAACATTACCAATTCATCTGGTCATTACACTGTTTTGTCAGCAAGACCTATTAACGACGCTAGATATATGAGTGAACAAAGTTTAAATGATAATATATTTCATGATCATGATAAAAGCAATCAGATGGATAACCAAAGCAAACGTTATCTCCTTAACAGCACAATTAATATTTTCAACACCAATTTTACTACTGCATCATTTATATCTAGTCTTATAGCTGACCCATTGTCATATAACCTTAGAACCAGTTTAAAGGAAAAAGAGATCAAAAATGTTACAAAAGCAAAAATATTATCAACAGGAACTGAGTTCAAGTCAAAACGAAATAAAGCGAATGAGTCACAGAAAGCAGTATTAGAACAAAACGAAATTGTAATATTCCCAGATGACTACGAACAAATATACACCATAAAGCAAGGACGAGAAGAAGTTACAATTACGACAGTACGGACCACAATCATAAAATATTTTAAAGAAAAACCAAGTAAGCCTCTCAATCTTAAAATTATTGTAACACAGAATGAAAATCATCAAATTAGTCCTTCTTTGAAAACAATTGAAACTTATTCCAGCAATCTTCTAGCATCACGGGTGAATACAATTGAAGACCTTGATTTTATTGGAGTGAAATTTATAAAGAAAGAAAATAATATTCATAACCCATTACCGACCATCGTCTTACGGAATAAAAACTTTAGAAATTACGTCACGCCCAGTAGTCAAGATAAACTTTCAGAGAGTTTGACGGATTTTTCACATCATCGACCTATTATTACAACTTATTTTTACAAGCAAAAATCTAAACGTTTTTTAGATATACAAAAGAGAGTAACATTTTTAAAGAACAGTGGAAATAGACATTAGGTACTATCGGTAGTACTATTATATATTCTGTGGTACTATTTTAGGAACACGATTACAATTTGTTCAAAAAGCTATAGAATCTTATATCAAATGGGTATGTGTCTAATTAAATATCTTCTAAAATTTTAAACATACGACAGCTCACAGATACCTACACGATAGAGTCGGTATAAAAGAAAAAAAATGAACAATATTAACACACGAAACAGTGTATTTTTATGTAAAATGTTATGTATCATGAAAATGATGTACTTAAGTAATATGTAAATATTGATGTGTAACGATGGTTATTTATTATTACAGTGTACTAATATTTTAATCTTTTTCGTTTTTCTGACAACAGTATTAATTACTTACGTGTCGCAGCCAACTGGTTTAAAACGGCGCTGTTCAGCTTGCATTATCCTTACCAAACTAGAAATTCAATACAAAGTGGACCCCAACCGCCAGAAATTAAACCTTAGGACCTCTGGATCTTAAGCCCACTATCAGCAGCGACAATTTAGTACAAGTATAGGTAGTTTTTTCTCATCATGGTATTTTCCTGGATAAAGTAGCCTGCTAAATGAATCAACATCTCCCTAGACTTTTCCCGTATCTCACGGGGTCAGGTACCTAATCTTGGGGATTGAACAAGGGTACTGGTTTTTAGACATCGACTGCCATCAAATCTCGGCAACCCAGAAGAGAAACCAGACCCAATCCTAGATTAGGTCAGTTATCATTTCACATTTCGAAAGCGTAAAGGCCCTCACTATTCCTGCTTCCTGATTGGCGGATCCAAACTTGCCAACGTCGCGTTTGACTAGAAGCCACCGTTTTTTCGTTCGACACACATCAAATTTACACATCAGAAGCGACACCAGAATCCCCTTTTGCACCTTATTACCTTCCAGGAGTCGTATTTCTGAACCGCTCGTATGAAAAATGAAAACACATACGAAATCAAATTCTATCACACACGATTTTACGTATTTTTGAAGCAGTGGAAATCTGTGTTGCCAATAAAGTCTAATCCCATAAATTGTTTTCGTTCTACGCAGAAATACACCTACTATACCACCACTACCACTTACAAAAATCGTTGATTTGAAAATCCGGAAATCAATCGCAGAGAAACGGAACGTAAATTCAAGTAAATTTAAAAGTTAATGTGTCACTTGTTTGTGTTGTTTTCTTCCATGCTGAACTGGGAGCGAAAGAAAAACATAGAATATGCCAGCCGCATTTCCTCCCGGCCATGCTGTAAAAAACAGCTAAGGGATCCGAGGGTTTCAGTATATTGCAATTTAGGCGATGGGCTGACAACCTGTCACTATAGCAATATACGAACAAATCTATCTGAAATAACCCTCAAAACTTTGTCAGACGTGGCGGAACGACCTTTGTTTAGGTCGTTTACGCTCTGCCTACCCCATTAGGGATACAGGCGTGACTATATGTATATATGTATGTCACTTGTCAAATGATTGTCTTCGTCACTGACATGATCATAGACTACTTAGGTTTCGAGTAGTAGAAAAGAAACGAGTGGTTTGGACCACTGGTACGTGTGAGTATTCCCCCTGTTCCACCTATCCCCCCTCAAAGATAGTGATTTTGGGATTTCGTATGCGAATGTTGCTTTTTCGTATGCAAATTCGGATACGAGCGGTTCAAAAATACGACTCCTGTGATCCCGCTCCTACGTGCGGAGAAGCGTTTTCAGTATGTTCGAAACTGCGTGTTTTCCATACAGACCGGGCTTACGTAGTCGCGGGCATTGCTATTACATTAATAAATCCTGACGGGTTAAGCAGAGCGTAATACATGTAGTAAAACGTGTTTTCGCCATTCAGGGCAATTTTTGATCATAATGTGACAGACAGAATACAAGATGTATGAATAAATAAAATAATATGCATAAATAAAAATATTATATAGCTGGTTGAATTTTAAGGCAATAATAAACATATACAACAACTTAACAGCTAACTACTTTCATGCTGGACTGGGAGCAAGAGAACAACATAGAATGTATCAGCTGCATTTTCTCCCGGGCATGCTGTAATAACCAGCTAAGGGATCCGAGGGTTTTAGTATATTGGGCGATGGGCTGACAACCTGTCACTACAGCAATATACCTACAAATCGATCTTAAATAACCCTCAAAACTTTGTTAGCCGTGGCGGATCTACCTTTGTTTAGGTCGTCTACCGCTCTGCCTACCCCATTAGCGAAAAGTAAAGGTGTGATTATATGTATGTATGTACATCAAGTTACAACACATACACGGAGTGTAAGGGACAGTTTCCTGAAAACTGATAGGGGTTGCTCAATCAACAAAACTATCGTTGACTGTGCAACCCCTATCAATTTGCGGGACACTGTCCCTTACACTCTATATGTCAGGTAACTAAAAACATTACGCAATAAAAATAGGTTGGAAAATAGAAAAACAATGAGCAAATGACTCGACCAGCTGACTACATTTGTATTATAGTATGGATATGCCAAATTAATTTTGTTACTTTTGTTACTCGAGTAACAAAAAAAATATAAATTAAAAATATGCATAATGTTAATTTAATTCCTATCATAGTCTATGGCGTGTATTCTTAACGATGAAGAGGCACAAAGGAAACCTTAAAAAAAACTCTACACAATAAAAAAAGATTTTCTCATACTTATTTCTTCCATGCTGGACTGGGAGCTACAGAAAACCATAGAATGTGCCAGCCACATTTCCTCCCGGGCATGCTGTAAAATCCAGCTAAGGGATACAAGTGTTTCTGTATATTGCAATTAATGCTATGGGCTAACAACCTGTCACTACAACTATCTTATTTTAAATAACCTTCAAAACTTGTCAGATGTGGCGGAACAACCTATGTTTATGCTCTGCCTACCCCATTATGGATAATGGCGTTATTATATGTATGTATGATTCTCATACGAATTGTCAGATCGATGTAGTAGTTTTTTTTTACAGAACCAAATGCTTTTTTTTCTTGGAGTTGCATTTGAAAAATTCAAATTTTTCAAAACATTTTTGATAACTTCTATTAATATATGATTCTGATAAGCCTCTGAAAGACTTCTTAATCTATGACACGCAATAAATAAACGTTATGTACGTCCATTTTTCAATTATTATTTTTTTGGCAGCATCCCGCAAACTGATAGGGTTGCACAGTCAACGATACTGAACAACATTCACCAAAAAATTCATTCCGGAGATTGAAAAAAAGACTTTCCCATATATAATTACTCGATCAGACAGTTTGTATTGTAAAGCATTTTTTTAGAAATTCTCGGTGATAAATGGCCAGTTTCGTTGTCTTAGCAACCCCTATCAGTTTGCGGGACGCTGTCCCTTACACTCGGTACATAGTAACAAAATGGATTGGTCATATCCATACTTTTCCAATAAGAGCAACTTCAGATCCGCTCTCTCGTCATGATGTCAGTTGACCCCAGCTGATGGTTGCATCTAGGCCAAAGTCCCGTGTCCCATAGCCCATGTATATTTCAGTGTCCCCTACTCTGACGTCACTACTAGGTCGTTGCCTCTTGTTTCGACCCTGGACGACAGCGCTCCGTGCGTGATTTAAGAGAACAGTCCATGAATATATAGTTTTCAACATAAACGCCCTCATCAAATTTCTTCTTTTTCTTCTGTCGTGTTGGTATCAACCCTGGTGTCAGAGATTTTAAACCGCATAAATAGCACAGCTAATAGGCCTCAGACATGGTTTGTGTAACGACCGCTATCGAGATAGCGACCGGGACCGACGGCTTAGCGTGCCCTCCGAAACACAGAAACTTTTTTCTTCTAGATATAACATTCCGTTAAAAATATTGCGGAGGTCATAATCTCTTGTTTTAACTTTAATACAAGATGTATCTAAGAATTTAATTCCCAAAAAATTATGCAATCGGTTGCGATTTGGAAACATTAGTGTAGAGCGTTTGTTTAAAAACATATAAACACGCCATTATCCCTTATGGGGTAGGCAGAGCGTAAACGACCTATACAGAGGTCGTTCCACCACGTCTGACAAAGTTATGAGGGTTATTTAAGATAGATATGTAGGTATATTGCTGTAGTGTGTCGTATGTCGCATGTCGGGGCGGTTACGTCCGTGGCCGCGTCAAAAATGAGTGAAAAGCGCACATAAATGCTAATTCCATAAAAGCTACGAGTCAGATTTATAAAAACTATGTTGTACACACGTACATATATACATACGAATGATCACGCCTTTGTCCCTAATGGGGTAGGCAAAGTGTAAACGACCTAAACAAAAGTCGATCCGCCAAGTCTGACAAAGCTTTGATTGTTATTTAAGATATATATTTTATATATTATATTGCTGTAGTGACAGGTTGTCAGTCCACCGCCTAAATTACAATATACTAAAACCCTCAGATCCCTTAGCTGGTTTTTACAGCATGCTCGGGAGGAAATGCACCTGGCAGATTCTATGTTTTTCTCTCACTACCCAGTCCAGCATGGAAGATCTATGTTGTCATTTTAGATAATGCGTAGATAATTTAAAGTTAAAGCGCTCCTAATAGTTAAGAAGAAATATCTTAGTGATAAAAACAGCTTTATTTCTAGATTTTTTAGCATACTTATTTATGAACAAGAATATTTTTAAAAGTTGCAACTGCAGATCATCTGCCTCCTGAGCGGCGGATTGTGGTTCAAATCCCACCACGTACTAATGTATTTTTCTGTTTTTGAATTTCATATGTACGTTTATTTGGCTATTTTTCCGTGCTTCGGAAGGCAGGTTTAGTTAATATTGGTCCCAGTTAATATTGTTTCATGCCATAGATATTAGTCCTCAAGCTATGACAGAGGCCAGTGCTAAGCATTGGCGGCTTGAAAACCCTGACCTAATCTAGGATTGGGTCTGGTTTCCCTTCTGAGTTGCGGAGGTTAGATAGCAGTCGCTCTGTGTAAAAACCAGTATCCTCGTTCAATCCCCTAGATTAGGTAGCCACCCTGGGAGATACGGGATAAGGCTAGGAAGATGATGATAATGATGTATTCGGGCGGAAAAATGTACAAACATCGTGGTCTTGCTTTCATAGCTGGTGGATTGTAAATATGTGTATGTTTCATTAAAGACCATCTATTTTATTTAGTGTTGCTTTCGTGCTAGCCTGAGAGCGAGGGAAAAACATAGAATATTCCATCTGCATTTCCTCCCGGGCATGCTGTAAAATCCAGCTCAGGGATCCGAGGGTTTTGGTATATTGTAATTTAGACGATGGGCTGACAACCTGTCACTACAGCAGTATACTTACAAATCTATCTTGAATAACCCACAAAAGTTTGTAAGACGTGGCGGAACGACCTTTTGTTAAGTCGTGTATGCTGTGCCTACCCCATGTGTTTGTGTGTGTGTTATTTAGTGTTTCTCAATATTCCTCTTGCTTACTTGGTCAGTATATTTTGTCGATGAAAGGGAGACAAAATGAAACATAATTTAAGGATTTTGAAATAAAAGACGCTGATTCAATGTTTATATCACTTTTTTATAATTTTTCACAACATTTTTATTTAATTTTCTGTAAAATTTACAATAGCTTAAAACTCCTCACAAATATCTTGTTAAAATTTCTCGTAACATCAGCTTAACGCACGTACCGCAAAACAGGCAACTCTGAAGAGGAAATTAAAACTATAATGTAAATATATTTGATAAAACCTAACAATATGCTTATATAACGTAAGGCTTAACGAGCTAGCAAACTCTATAATAGAGAGTCAATATGTCGCATATCGCTTTTAACATATGAGCGGATATCGACACAGCGCCACTTCGCGGACCGATGGGGAACTACATGCAATACGGCCCACAACCAGCAACAGTTGTTTAATCTCACAACTACAGCTGAACCATACTTGTAAGCTTGGTTTAATAAACCTGTAGTTACGCACACAAGAGCGCGTATCTATCGGGATAGCGTCCCGCAAACTGATAGAGGTTGCCAAGTCATCGAAACTTAACAACTGCAAGCAGGTTTTTTTTTTCAGGAAGTCAAAAACAAAAATATATTCCCATACCACGTCGATCAGACAATTTGTATGGAAAATCAATAACTTTTTTCACATCCTGAAAAAAAACCTGCTGATAGTTGTTCAGTTTTGTTGACTGAGCAACCCCTATCAGTTTGCGGGATGCTGTCCCTTAAACTCTGTATATCTGAATGCACAACTATAAGGTATGGCTTAGCTGCAGTCGTGATGAAAAAACAGTACTATACCATCCATATAAGAATAGGGCGGTCATGCCGCCATTTTATTTTGCATCGTTTTCACACCTACACGTCACCGAATAGGTTTGTGAGAAACGCAGCACAAAATGGTGGAATGACAGTCCTATTATTACCTGAACCGTATACTACTAAACTTTCTGAGCATCACAAAGCTAAAACTTAAACCTAAAATGGCAATACCGACGAGCATTAGAGATACATCGTGACAGTGTTGCTACTTCAGTCTTTTATATCGTAGCCTTGTGAATTACTTCTTGCTACTTGCTCTGGCATTTTTTTTATACAGGGGCATGTTTCATAAACTTATTATTTTAAAGTATTATTTTCTGTTCATTGCATAACAAGTTTGTCCATTATACTTGGAAAACTGTAAGATGGTATCTGTGACAGATGCAATTTCTTTGGATTTTAGACACATTTCCTTTTGTTTTCCTTTGAAATCGCATCTGTCACAGCTACAAACTTATTTTTTTTTTAGTATACTCGTCTACATATTATAATAGGTAACAAACTGCGCAATTTACACCATATTTTAGTGGAATTTGACAATCGAGACAAACATGTTTTGCAGCTAGTAAATAGCCTTTTCTTTTTCTAAACAGCAAACGTAACTTTGTCACAAATGTGTTTTGCTGTTTTCAAACTCGAAAAAGAAACTTACGAGACGCAAAACACGTTGGTATCAATTGGCTTTTGAAATTGTAGGTACCTGTTTTTTTAAGTTTTATGAAATATACCCCAGATTGTTAGCGGTTTTCCCTTCGGTTTGCTCTTTAAGGTGACGCTCTCAAATCGGCGCTTGCGTGCTTTGCTTACTCCACAATGATACACAAATTAAATACTTATAATGACTTCCACGTTAGTCACTTCACCATAATCAAGTCACAACTTATTACACCAGGTGATAAGACAGGCCCTTCTATACCAGAAGTTCGGTTATGATTATGACGTCAATCCAAAACGATGCGTATTTACGAGTAGGTAGTTCTTTAATATACTCTCTCCTCAAGCTAAAGTAAAGGAAAACAACTATGGTTGTAAAATTAATGACCGAACCAAAGTATTTAGGTTTTTTTTACACAGTTCGATTTGAGGTCAATTATGACCGGAAATCGATTTTCCAGTACAGAAAATAAAGGGTCAGTCACCAAGACTTTCCAGTACAGATCGATTTTCCAGTACAGAAAATAAAGGGTCAAAACCCAGTAACGATAGATGTCAAATCCATAACATCATAATCATAACATAACACAACTATGTCATTGCAGAATCTAAAATGGCTTTCCTCGTATCTGTATTCCCATTAAATTTTACGTTACGTCTAGCCGCCTGATTGTAGTAAAGCCACTCTACACCCTACGGATGACATTCTATCGGTCTTTACAATTACCATAATCATGTCGTAATACATAAGTAAATGCTTTGAATATCCGTATATTTCATTTTACGCTGTATTTCACACCACTTAGCATTCACCAGACGTTCCGTTTATGCATTCAACTTGCATTTCGTTACTTATGCAATGCGCCTTGATACTACGAGCATGTCGTCCACATAAACACAACGTACTCGATTTAAATTTAGAACAGTTTTAGTTCAAAGTATAAAAAATAAGATTGGAAGAGTATCGAAATCTCTGTCATATCTGTTTTTAGCAGATGTAAACAATATTTGACTAGACGCGTGTGTGAAATTTAAAAGCGCAAGTAGTATCAATACGAATAAAAGGCAAGCTATTAACTTAACTTAATTTAGTTTTGTCATGTCACTTTCTAAAAGTTGAATAAGAAAGGGACAGCAGGACTACAGATGACGTTACCTGCCTTAAATAAGACTGCATGCCAGATGGTCTTAGTTAAAGCAGTAAACGTTACCTTGACGGGATGTTATAACAAAGAGCTGTTATAACAGCATATTATAAGCAGCAGAAATATATTTCTGTCTCTTTTTTCTAATTTTAAAGAAAATAGGATCAAACTAGAATAAGTTAAGTTGTGTTTACAATCAGCGCTGTTGTGTGCCGTGGAAAACATGGCGTAGACGTAGGTATAATACCCGCACGTTAGTGAAACTCATTACCAATGCAAACCTACTGACGTCAGCCATCTTTAAATTAATAGACAAACACCTTTTCATTTCCGAATCGCAACACCGAGACACAAGTTTCTGGACTGAACATTTATATACTCTTACTCCCTAAAGTAAACATAAACCCAACATTTTAGATGATAATTGATAATTTATATCTCCATGTTATGTTATGGAATCATGACAATGACAATTTCCATATATTTCTTTTTAAATAGAAAGAATATCTTAACTTTTAACACAACGCGTTACTCTTACAATATATACATATAGTTTTAAAACAATCTAAGCACGCAAGCGCCTTGACCAGTGCACAAAATAATAGTAAATTAATCAATATAAGATAAGGCTAGCTGAAAACTGATGGTAACTATAGAAAAATAAACCCTAAAGCTACATTGCAATGTCTCTCTGTTTCGTTTTGAAACCTTTTGTATTTTTTTTTACATTTAGACCGTAATTGGAAGCAATCGTCACAAAAGTTAACATTAGAAGTAAATAGGTATATGGAAGTGCTTCATAGGCTAACTAAAGCATATATAGTACGGCGGTTATTGGACCAAGTCAGGAGAAAGCTTGCAAACTGGCGTGATGGAATGAATTGAGCCTCAAACTGGTTGTACACATCTTAAGGTAACTTTTAAGAAGTGTTGCCCTGGTGGGTACACATCCTGGGTGTGCAGCCAGGGTTGGTTAGGTTACTAAAGGAGCAATTACATTATTTCACTGATATAGGAGTGGTGCTCGAACAAACTGTGGAGGACACTCTGGTCCAATTCACGTCGTGGTGACAGAAAAAACAAAATGGCGGAAAACAAGATGGCCGCCAAACAAAATTAAAAGTCGGATATCTCCTAAACGATGAGTGATACATGGCGAGTGTTCGAATAAATGTTCTACGACATTAACCTAACCTAACCGATCCTGCCTGTACAACCAGGAAGTGTACCCACCAGGGCAACACTTTTTAAAAGTTACCTTAGGATGTGCACAACCAGTTTGAGACCAAATCATTCCATCACGCCAGTTTGCAAGCGTTTTTGGATAACTGCCGTACTATATAGGAATCTTCAACGCTGGCAGCAAAAATTTTATATACATTTGAAAATTTAGCAAAATTTGATATAGTGATATGGAATGTTGTCCAATAAAGACTTGGATATGAAAGCTTTTGTTGATAGTGTATAGTTAATATTCATGTAAAGATTCCTATATAAATGTGTTGTCTAAAAATAAGCATATTTTTATAACACTGCCGACGATGAAGATAACTTTACAAAAAAAAATATTACACGTAGTAGATATATCGTAATTTCAAAAAGCTGTCTCATAAAACTATTACACGAAGGAGAACAATAACCTGCTTACACTGATCATCTACTTCTCAGTCTATGTAAGTTCCCATCGAAGAGAAAAATCACAAAATAGGTACATATTCGTAAGGTCACGTGGGGTAAGTGAAACACAGAGGGAAGCGAAACTCTTAAGGTAGGTCTCAGACTAATCAAAAGCGTTGTTGTCTGAATTTCAGAACTTTCAATAGAAATGTATAGCTGTCCATACATTAATATTAGTCTACTAATATAGTGTTTCATTACCTTCTGTGTTTCACTTACCCCACGTGACCTTATAGCAACTTTTGTATGACGCGAGGAGGTAGTCCCTTAGCAATTTGCCAATAACTGATCTACGATATAGATATAACAATCACAGTTTATTACAATAGTTAAGATAATAGATGTGACATTAAAATATCTGTCGAAAAACACTACAATCACAACAAACATGCCTGTTTCGATGGAGTTATCTAGTGATAATTAACTTACACTCACTCTTATACAGTGGAATATAGTTTTAATCAGCTATATTATGTACTTCATTTATTCTAAGTACAGACAATTGTGAAACATAAATTTTATGTCTAATTATGGCTACTTAACGGTTCCTGCAGGGACCCGTTCACAAACACCATCAAGTTTCATAGAACAAGTTGTATGAAGCTATGATACGATTTAGTGCGTGAGTGAACCAGTGATGAACAACACAATAGTTCGCTGATGGATATGAACGGACCGATGCCGTAACTCATCATTTACACGAGGCTGCACTTCGTGAACACTTCTCATGTTCATTATACGTTGACGACTTTTCACTGTTTGACAACAAAGAATTAGAACTAACCGAGTAATGTATAGGAAACACTCACGAAGCGCAGCATTGTTTCCCCAGAAGATATCATATCATCCGCAAATACTGTTTAAGTGTAAGTAAGCCTGGTTAGACGAAACTTTCGAATGGTATTTATAAAAAAATGAGATCTTAAATTTTGGTTCAACAGTGAGCAAGACGGTAATTCGATCATATAAAATCTTAGATCCGAAGCGTTTATTTAATCTAGAAGCGGATTGTACTTATTCACTTCGGATTGTAACATCTACTCAAAAATATATTTATTTATAACACTGCTTAGCTTAGACAAAGCCCTACTAAGAATTTCATGCAATATTTTGTATACATATATTAATTTTGAATATGCTTAGGCAATAATCTATAACATGCACGAATTGGCCGGAGACTGTTACACCGTTCGTATTACTATATAATGTTAAAATACAACAGTATATATCTCTATATCCGATGTAATCTACATAATGTTATGTAAGTATATAATATTCTTCGACAACAGGTTAATTCTACAACAATTAAATCACATTTTGTCATACCATCTACTGCTTCAATACAACTGTAAATTGATGAGACTTTAAAAGTTAAAAAAATTATCATAAGTACTCTTTTACTAACATGACTTTGCTACATGTAAATGTTCTTAAAATATTTATATATGGATTTATCATTAACAAGAGTGGACTTTAATATTGTACACACCTTAGTTAATATATTTTTTTGTATTTTTATATATTTTTGTTTTTATATTTAATCTTACTTTGTTACTCGAACGCCAAGCCGTATACAATACTAGAGTGGTCACGAAGGGAATTTGTATATATACACTTTTAGATTTAATAAAATACACGTAGTAAAATATGTCTTTAAGTATATTAAAATCCATAGCTAACTGCAAGTCGCGGAACTCGCGGGTCCTCTCGCGATGTACTAATAAAAATATAAAAGAACGGAATTTCTCGCGTAAAGGCCTTCGGAAAAGGCCGGAGTTTTTTCAACCACTTTCTAAAGGTCGGTGCACTGCAGAATCGTCACCTCGCCATAGGCCTTTAACCACCCCTGAGAGACATGCTTATTATGGAGACAATTTTATACATAAAAGCTTACATGTAACTAACTAGTCTTTTTTATAGGCAGACCATCGACTCGGACTTACTTTCTAACACTTTTTCTAGCGCGGAAAATAATTTTCGTACTGCTTACATATTAATCGATCAACACGTAAGGAGTACGATGAGAAATTATTCCAAGCGCGGCCCTTGCGTCTGCTTCAGCTGTCGCGCATCCCTTATAGCTCTAGTTTTAATATTAGTTTAACATATTTTAATTGGCAAAAAAGTTATCAGAAGTTCCGTTTCGGATCGTGCTGCGTCATTCTGACGCGTCAACTGCACTAGCGCGGGACTTGGCAACACTCGCTCAGGACAATTCTGATAGGCAGATCATCCATGTAGTCTCATAGACTTTATAACCGACGTTGTCACCAAAATTTGCCTGAGCTAAGATTTCAAGTCATCCGCTCAATTTAGGTCTCTTAACTTGCCGCGTTACAATTGACGTGCGAAAATTGATCTGTGTAAAGTGAGCAATTCGAATTGACACAGTAAATTGTCTCCACATCGCCAAAGAAACGCTGGTCTACCGGCCTGTCTTTTTTCGCTTCGACTCTCCAAAGATATTTTTTGACGAATTAAAATAGGTAATATAAGTAATCCATTATAATCCGGCCAAGAATACGAAGCAATATCACGAATTATATACAATCACACTTAGGATAGTGATTCATACATATACATATATTTTTTATCCGTATTATATACATTTGGCACTAAATTCATCGATCGATAAAGGAACGGCGCATCCACGGAGATTTGGTGCGCCGGGCTGGAAGCAGGCGGGGCGAGCGTGGGTTGTCACGCGGCGCACATCGCCGGCCGGCAGCAGTCGCAGTAGGCGGCACACGTGGCGCACGTAGCGTACGCGGCGCACGCAGCGCACAAGCACACGTAGTACTGGGGCTGTGGCGCAGGCATCGGCGCCAGGAGGTAGGGCGCCTGCACGCACAGCTCGCGGCATGCCAGCGCCTCGATCAGGTTTAAGGTCTGCCGCCGCTCGTGTCCCATCAGGCATACCGTCGACTCGCGCACCACGCTGTGTAGAAGCGTCAGGTATCTGGAAAAATAAATCCATCGTAAAATTCGCTGCTTTCGCTATTCAAACCACGCGGGTTTAGCATGTTTGTAATGTTAAAGTCCACTGTAGGACAAGGTGTTTGTCTTATACCAGCTTGTTCGGTCATACGAGAATCTTCAATACGTTCTATCTACAACACAACCACTACGTCTTCATCTCATTTTGGGCTATCTATTAATATTGTATTTTATCACTAATTTTAGAATTAATCTTTATACAATTATGCTCTAATACTTTGTGACGCACACGGAAGAGGAAATATCCAATGAAAAAGAATGAGTAACTACACCAATAATACTTACTTGTGCTTGAGCGTTTCCTCTTCATGGCCGACGAAGTGGTTGCGCAGGTAGGCCTCGAGCTTGGCGCGCTGTTGGCCTAGCTCAGGGAAGTCGATGAAGAAGCGCGAGCACATGTAGCGCTCCAGCGTCTTGATTCTGTCCGGACACGCTGGCCGGTATGCCTTGGCCAGCAAGGCGCAGTATTTGAGGAGACCACCGCCGCGGATCTCCTCCGGTTGCCGCGTCGCTATCAGCTTCCCTGATAAGTGCTGCAACGCCTCATGAAAGTCACCGTACACGGACTCCCCGACGACGGTGGGGTAGAAGTTCTCGCCGATCGGCAGCTGCGCACACTCGTGAAACGCGAGCAGCGAGTCCAGCGCGATCTGGAACGAGTCGACCGAGAACTCGAACTGGCGACGCATCGTGTCGACGAACTTCAGCTCGACGGTCTTCGACCCGCGCGAGTTGCCGAGCGAGATCAGCGACCAGCGGTCCCCGTCGGAGTTGACGCGGACCATCTTGGAGACGTAGGCTTCCTTGAGGCCGGCGGGGGAGGCGCGGCGGCGGGGAGTCGCCGGCGGCATGAGAGTGGCCAGGTGGCTGAGGACGGCGGTCTTGATGCGGTCGCAGTGGCGCGCTGTGGGGAGTTCAGCGGTGAAGATGAGGTCGATGTCAGAATAGGGTTGGGGGCGGTCGGCGAGCACGTGGCTGGCGGCACCGCCGTTGAGACGGACGTCGCGTACGGCGATGCCTGCGCCGCCCGCGCTGACGGCGGTCTCGAGGCGCGCGCGCACGCCGGCCACTAGCTCGCGCAGGCGCACGTGCAGCGTGGGGAAGTTGCCGCGGCCGTTGATCGGCACCACCTCATCCATCACGTCGTTGAGGCGCCGCACTTGCTCATAGCTGAGCACGGCGTGTCTCTCGCCGCATCCATCTTCTGACGACGTGTAGCTCGACTCGCTCTGAAACAACATGAAAGAAATATTAATCTCACTATCTAGAATTTTCTTGTTCACCGTTCATATCAGGGAATCCCTCTTGTAAAATTCAGACTTGTCTGATTAACAGGGCGGAAAGTCTGTGTTCAGGCCGTAAACTAGATTCCGGTTACGTCGTCCGGATTTTAGCAACGGGACGTGATTTGAAACAATGGCCTAAACTTAGGTACAGTGACATTGTTGCGATTCTGAATACAATATTCAGACAACAAAACAGAGACTTCGGCGTTTATTTGACGTGGTTTTGTAATAACTAGACCAGACCCAATAGTTCAGTGTCTGCCTGCTGAACTGTAGGTCGTAGGTTCGATTGACGAATACAGCATAACAATTACTTCTTCCATGCTGGCCTGGGAGCGAGGGAAAAACATAGAATGTGCCAGCTGCATTTCCTCCCGGGCATGCTGTAAAAACCAGCTAAGGGATCCGAGGGTTTCTGCACATTGCAATTTAGGCGATGGGCTGACAACCTGTCACTACAGCAATATACCTAAAAATCTGTCTTAAATAACCGTCTAAACTTCGTCAAACGTGGTGGAACGACCTTTGTTCAGGTCGTTTACGCTCTGCCTACCCCACTAGGGATAAAGGCGTAATTATATGTATGTGTATGTATGTATCCATAAGAATTATTATTATTTGCATTTACATATTAAAAAAAACATGTAGGTGCTATGACCTTATATTATGTTGTGCCTAGAAATTACTGTAACTTAGGCTTGTATTTATAAAGCGATCTCAAGATTGAGAGCAATATTAAGTACCTATAGATTTGACAGGCCACATTGTACTGAAATGATATTTCTGATACAAACTCAAACTAGCTGTCAATCTCAAGTACTGTTTACAAATACGGGCCTTAGAAGATATAAAACACATATAACAATCCTAAAACAATTAATAATGTTGGTATTCATTAGCATTACATATTACGACGAGTTTTTTTTTATCATACATACATAAAATCACGCCTTTATCCCTTACGGGGTAGGCAGAGCGTCAAACTCCTCGTAAAAGGCGCTTTCGCCACGTCTGACAAAAATTGAGGGCAATTTCAGATTGTAATGTTTATTGCTATAGTGACAGGTTGTCAGCCCATTGCCTAAATTACAATACACTGTAACCCTCGAGTCCCTTTTGCTGACTTCTACAGCATGCCCGGGAGGAAGGGCAGCTGGAACATTCTATGTTTTTCTTTCTCTCCCAGTCCAGCATGGAAGGATTTTTTTTATCAATCAGCAAGATGTTTCATAGTACCTAATAATAACAATTTAACGACAAACAATCGACCAAGCCGAAATAACATGTCTCACATCCAAAGGTGTATATCAGGATTTAATCATAAAAGCAACAAAAAAAACTAAACGCTATATTTAAAAAAAAATGGTCCCAAAACCTGATACAATTATTTTTTTAATTTCCAATGCTATCGAAATGAATTCAAAAAGTGGGCGTATAAACTTTATAATTTAGAAGAACTATGCAGAGTTATTGCACTATATACCTATATATACTAGACTCGATAAAAGGCCAACAAGTTGTAGGTAGATATTATATACTTAAGTGGGAGCAAGTATACGGACATTTATACCTAGCGGTGGCGCCCGCATTCGTTAAAAAATCGTAACTCGCAAAATATAGACTTTTAAAAACTTTGTTCTACTACTTTTTTAGAATAAGAGTTAATGATTTTATAGAAGTATCGAATTGAAATTGAAATTGAATTGGCGGGAATTTCGATTGTGACTGCGGGGTACAATTTGCTTCTCAATTAATTACTTTAAAAAAATCATTAACCCTAGTTCTAAGGATATACGTAGAACAAAGTTTTAAAGAAGTCAATAATTTTTGAGTTTCTGATTCTTGACCGCTAGAGGCGCTACCGCCAGGTATAAAGGCTCTTAACCAGAGCTGGCCAAGTCCGGCCCGTTTGAATGTCTTTGTTTGACAAGGTCAAGTTTGTCCTGTTGTCCTACTTGGAGATAATTTTGTCAAAACGTCAAAACGAAATCTTGTTCCCATTCTGGCTTATAAAAATCGACCAACTGGGACAATGGGAACAAATTAAATATTCTACTGTGACACTTATAACTCAACATACAAGACTTAATGACGTGTTTGTCCCTTACGGGGTAGATAGATTGTAACGCCTAGGAAAAGACGATTTCACAAAGTCTGACCGTATCACTACACTAGTATAGTGACAAGTTGTCACCCCATCGCCTATACATACACTGTTTTCCTCTACTGATTTCTACAGTTCGTCCGGAAAGAGTAGTAGTTGAAAGATTCAATATTTTTATTCGTTCCCAGTCCAGTATGTAAGATTTTTTTTATTTATTGACACTTCAAGTGTTCACGTTTTTATACATCTAAATACAAATACCAGAAATTTTGCACAGGAGGGATTCAAACCCACAATCTTCGGCGAACCTTGCCGCTGCTCTCACCACTGAGCCACAGTTCATATAAATGCCTCTGGCGAAATTATTTGTATGATTCAAGGTCAAGCCTCAAGCGTCGTGGGTTCGAATCCCTTCTATGTGTTTTTCGTATTATATTTAGATGTTTAATAACTTAGTAAGCAAATACTATATCCGGAACATTTAAAACTCTAGTTATACCGGGTGCACGGGACAGCGTCCCGCAAACTGATAGCTAACAAAACTGAACAACTTTCACCGGGAAATTATTGAGGAGATGAAAAAAAAATACCTTCCCATACAAAATACCCACCTCGAGCAGAAAAAATTGTCGATGAAAAATCAATTTTCTTCCTGAAAAAAAATCCCGATGACAGTTGTTCAGTTTTGTTGACTGACCAACCCCTATCAGTTTGCGGGACACTGTCCCTTACACACCGTATTATAAATCATAATTCATGCATTCATAACTATATGAATAAAACATTAGTTTTAAAAGATCTTTAATACTAGGATAGATATTAGTAGTATCGTTACTACTTGAGTAAAATGCCCTTGGCCTCTGGGTTTTAATTATAGAGCTATCAATCATATTGTCCGATATAAATATGGATTGGATACTTCGTACATCCATCTACCTTCTTTTTTTTGTACTTGAAATGGGTTTGCTCTTGACACTAGACACTAAGGTCAGAGATGACCGAGACAGAGTCGACGATGGAGCAACCTCATCCAGAAGATGCCTGTTATGGCACTGGCAGTCTCACGTACTGACGGAACATAGCAAGCTGTTTGGCGCCGGACTCCGGTGACAGGGTGGTCGCGAGCCAGGCGGCCCCTTGCGGAGCCTTCCACCACTTTGTTCGGATCGTTCCGCCGGACTTATTGACAGGCAAGCCTGTGTTGCGCTTGCCCGGGGTGGACCACTAGCACGTAGATCCCATCTCACCCCAAAACCTCTTGTAACAAGTCAAAAAATAAAACAGAATCGGTTTTTTTTTTCTGGGAAAGTCTGCCTAACTATACAATGTGTTCTACCCATGAAATTGAACAACTTTCCCCAAGGAACATAGGTCCAAATGTGAATAATAAAAATCTGGCCCACATATACACAATTACTGGAATACGAACTGACACGGAGAAATTTGATCAGTGTTATGGGTAGTATCACAGTCAAGTAAATTGTAAGTACACCATGTAATACAAACTTTTTCATGTGTTGCCGCATCAAAACTGTCTTCAAAATGGCGCTATTTATATTTAATCTAGGTACTGTTTTTTGAAAACCTAATAAAAAAAGATAATTCCTAACGCAGGTGTCATTGCCACGGCGGCTTACTAAGTAACAAATGCGGTGACCTCGCAACAACGTTGCAACTAAACTATTGTTTTCCTCGATTCGAAATCACTTCGGTCGCCTTAAGGTCGGACATGCAATATACCCGATTGTAGATAGATACATTACACAAAAGATCTAGCTTGACGGACATGACGAAAAAACGAACTAAATGCCATTTTTGACAGTTCTCCATACAATGCATCACCCCAAGTTGAATGGTTTAGAGATGGCAAAATATTAATGATTCATTCGAAATATCATTCGAATTAATCGATTGTAAAAAGTGAATTAAAATGATCATCCGAAAGAATTAAAAGAAAATTACCAACCATAAAATGTGCATTATTAATGGTAAAATCCTTTTAAACTTTTAATAAAACCCGAAGAACGAAGGTAAAAAATAACTTTTTTGTGAGGTTTGTTCCACAGGTTATGTTGACGCTTTGACATTTGAATTTATCATTCTATATTCGAAAATTGAAAGAAATAAACTTTTCAATAAACCGAAATCATTCGAATGAAAATTAATTTCGAATGATGAATGAACTATCGAGTACTAGAGTAATGACATCATTCGAATAATTTGATTGTCGAAATTTGCAACAATCGCCCATCGTTATACCCCCAACCCACCTTCATTAAAAGCTTCTGCCGTGCTGTACCCTGAGGCGTTTCATTCCAAACTGTGCCCGTAACAAAGATAGTCGACTTTTTGTAAAGAAATCAGCTGTTCGCAAGGTCGGCATTTATATATTTTTTATAAACTAAGGAAATATTCTATTTATTCTTTTTATAGGTTGGTTACTTGGTAGAATATTGGCCGACTCCAAGGTCAACGCATTTGCTTTTTATTTTTTATTGCGTTTTAACTAAATGCCGATGTTATTTTAAGAAGTTATTTTGCATTTCGAACATTACTCCACGGTATAAATTGTCAAAGAATATTAATTAGATTGATTACGTAGATAAGATTATTATCTCTACAATTTAATGAAAAAACATCTAAACCCAATTAGTTAGCGCGCATGCAATCTTGAGTGATCTGAAATCTTGTCAGACATTTTGGAGATTGTTTTGACGCCTTGCTCTGTCTTGCTCTTGTCTTTCTTCCATGCTGGACTGGGAGCGATAGAGAAACATAGAATGGGTCGGATGTTTCTATTTGAAAAATCTGATGCCTACTGTGTATTTATGTATGTAACTTCGCGTTTCAGGATTTGTGTTTCTTCTTGCGGCGTAAAGATAGCGCTACATTATTATTATGACTATTGCCTCTTTGGTGGTCTGATCCATGGGCTAGCGAACCGGAGCTCTTACGTTCGATTTCCAGAGGGGGTTAAAAGATAATATTTGTCAATTTCTCCCTGATTGTCTGAAAGAAAAAAGATTCAGTACTTCGGAGAGCACGTTAAGCCGTTGTCTTTGATAGTGGTCGTAACACAAAAAAACATGTCGGAGACCTAATCAGATATGCTATTTGATGGTTATAAACTGACAATAGAGTTTATCGGATCTATCGCGTTTCACGATATGCGTTTCTTCTTGCGACGCATAGATGGCGCTACTTCATAACTATGACCGTGTCTTGCGTGTGCGCATACAACGCGGAACGGGACGTATTCGATGCGATCGTTACATTCAATGCTATACGTAAAAGGATAGTTTGATTGTATGATTTATAACAAGTGGAAGTAAATAGTGCGATAGGAAATTGTTGCCGACATTTTATCAATTTTATTAGAGTGTAAGTGGAAGTGGAATTGTATGTTGAGAGCACGATGGTGTAATGGATAGGGCCGCTGCCTCCTGAGCGGTAGGTATTTTTCGAATCCCACCACGTATTTTCGATGTGTTTTTCGGTTTTCAAATTTCATTACGTACGTTTTTCCATGCTTCGGAAGGCATATTAAGCCGTTGGTCCCGGTTAATATCGTTTAATACCAGTATATATTAGTTGTCAAGCCATGTCAGAAGCCAGTGCTAAGCATTGGCGGCTGTAAAACTGACCTAATCTAGGATTGGGTCTGGTTTCCCTGATCTCGTGTGAACTGGGCAACAAAAAAAAACAACAAACGTGTGTGTGACCTTTCATATCACAATAGAGACCTTAAAAATAAACAATATGAACTACATACTGGCAGCAGACAATAATATTTTATTTGCTATATTTAAATAGTTGTAGAACGAATACTGTTTGAATAATAGCGATAAATAATAGCAGTTTTATTGAAACAGTTGTATAAAATAAATAGTTCATCGAAACTTTATTATACGTACAATCATCGTTCATTACATACAAAAATAATAAAATAGACTTTTATGTGTCGATGTTTTTCTTTCATGTGTTTTTTTTATGTATTTATTTTTAAACTCTCTTATTTTATTACACTTTAATCTTTTAAAGTTCCGATTCGATGTTTTAAACTATATTTCTCGTGATGACGTAATTCGACGAAACGTTTTAGTTGAATTAAAGAAATTAGATATACCTACATAGAGCAGGTGTCCCGATTTTGGCCATTTTAAGACCATTTTTGGCCACTTGATATTTAAGTTAATTTGTGAATAGTTTAACTATTCAAGTAGATTTTTAATAGAATTTATGAATAAGTACATTTGTACGAATTGAATTTATAAAGTCTTGCGCTTATAGAAATATTTATACAATAATTTGAAAACAAAGTGGCCAAAAACGGTACACTGGCCAGAAGCGGGACATCTGCCCTACATACATATAAGTATTATGTCTTACAAACATACCTGAACGCATTTACATATCGTGTTATATAAACAATACACAAATGAAGAATTAAATTGAATTCAAAATGCAATCTACTACAAAGAATATACTTTGCACAAACACGAAACAAGTGCTAAATACATACATATAATCACGCCTTTATCGCTAATGGGGAAGAGCGTAAACGACCTAAAAAAAAGGTCGTGGCGCCACGTCTCACAAAGTTTTTTTAAGGTAGACTTGTAGGTATATTGCTGTAGTGACAGGTTGTCAGCCAATCGCCTAAATAACAATATACCCTGTGATACCTTAACTGGTTTTTACAGCATGCCCGGGAGGAGATAGCTGGCACACTATGCTTTTCTCTCGCTCCCAGGCCAGTATGGAAGAAGTGCTAATATACCCGCAAAAATAAAATAATACAAAAATAAAATAAGTTTCTCAAGATTCACAGGCAAAGTAAATAAGATAAGAAACAGCTATTATTATTAGTTGTTATTTACTTTATCGAAGTAAACACGATAAAGACCGTTACCATTTTTAATATTCTGTAGGAAAAGGATGTTTTGAAACAATGAAACACAGGAAATCTGAGGGTAGGTATACTTAAATTTTGCATTATTATGCTTATGTATTCATTTGTGTACAAAATTGATGTTTAATAAAACGAATAGATAACAAAATAAAACGATAAGATAAAAATATTGCGTTTTAAATTTCCAAACTGAATTCCGGTCGCATTCTATATTTTCTTCTATATTCTATTATTTCTTTTATGCTGGACATAAATTGTGCCAGCTGCATTTCCTCCCGGACATGCTGTAGAAACCAGCCAAGAGAACTGAGGTTTTTGTATATTGTAATTTAGGCGATGAGCTGATAACCAGCAATATACCTACAAATCTATCTTAAATAACCCTCAAAACTTTGTCAGACATGACGGAACGCCCTTTGTTTAGGTTTTTTACGCTCTGTCTATCTCGTTAGGGATAAAGGTGTGATTGTATGTATTGTATAAATAATACAATCCATTCATTCAACTTTTGGACAAACAAATCCACAAATGTTCCGTTGTATGATTAAAATACTTTTTGTCCAAATTTGAATTATTACATACACACATATAATCACGCCCTTATCCCTAGTGGGGTAGGTAGACTGTAAACTACCAAAACAAAGGTCAACCCGCCACGTCTGACAAAGTTTTGAGGGTTATTTAAGATAGATTTGAAGGTATATTGCTGTAGTAATAGGTTGTCAGTTCATCGCCTAAATTACAATCTACTGAAACCCTCGGATCCTTTAGATGTTTTTTACAGCATGGCCGAGAGAAAATGCAGCTGGTACATTCTATGTTTTTCTATCGCTCCCAGTCCAGCAAGGAAGAAATTTGAATTATTTACAATAAAAACGGCTTGAAGCTATCCATCCCTTAGCAATAATAGAAGAAAACTAGGGAAATTAAAATAAATAAAGTAAAATTAATAACAAAAATGCTCGTCTAGTTGGTTCAGGTTTCAGTAAACCTGAGGCCCGTATTTATAATCCGCACTTGAGATTGACAGCCAGTTTGAGTTCGTTATCATTTCAGTACAAAATGGCTTGTCATATCCGTACTTAATATTGCTCTCAATATTGAGATAGCTTAGCTTGTTATATATTAAATATAGGATAACAATTATAAATAGTTATTTACTTAAAAAATATATAAATATATCCATAAAATATGTAAGTGTGAATGCAGATAAATATTATATCTTTTACCAATACATAATTATAAGTATCTAACATAGTGTATAAGCTGTTACTAAAAACCTAAAGGCTGTAATGTCTGGAAATAAAGAAATTTAATTTAATTTTATTTTATTTACAAACTAGCGACCCGCCCCGGCTTCGCACGGAAATCATCAGTGTTTCTGTACTATATTATCCATATATTACACATATAAACCTTCCTCTTAAATCACTCTATCCATTAAAAAAAAAACCGCATCAAAATCCGTTGCGTAGTTTTAAAGCTAAGCACACATAGGGATATAGAGACAGAGAAAGCGACTTTGTTTTATACTATGTAGTGATACGAGCCTTAAAATCATAAAACGTGTTTAGGAATTTCCACTATCAATGAAGTTGCGATGGCAAACAGAAATCTTATCAACAAAAACGTTATACTACAAAAGAGCAAGCAGCGAATGACGTCATATGATTGTATTATGATAAATATATTCTTCCATGCTGGACTGGGAGCGAGAGAAAAACATAGAATGTGCCAGCTGCATTTCCTCCCGGGCGTGCTGTAAAAACCAGCTAAGGGATCCGAGGATTTCAGTATATTGCAATTTAGGCGATGGGCTGACAACCTGTCACTACAGCAATATACCTACAAATCTATCTTAAATAACCCTCAAAACTTTGTCAGACGTGGCGGAACAACCTTTGTTTAGGTCGTTTACGCTCTGCCTACCCCATTAGGGATAAAGGCGTGATTATATGTATGATATGGTGAAAACTTACGCCTTCTCCTATATGCCACCAGTTTGCGGGAAGCTGTCGTTTGTCCATTACCCTTACATACATATAATCACACCTTTATCCCTAGTGGGGTAGGCAGAGCGTAAACGACCTTAACAAAGGTCGTTCCACCACGTCTGACAAAACTTAGAGGGTTATTTTTAAAATTGATTTGTATGTATATTGCTGAAGTGACAAGTTGTCAGCCATCGCCTAAATTGCAATATACTGAAATCCTCGGATCCCTTAGCTGGTTTTTACAGCATGCCCGGGAGGAAATGCAGCTGGCACGTTCTATGTTTTTCTTTCGCTCCCAGTCCAGCATGGAAGATATTTGTTTTAAAATATGTACATACAACATGTAAGTATAAAAACCAAAAATTTGCGCAGGCGCGATTCAAACCCACGACCTTCGGATGCCCTCTGTGCAATTTTTGGTTTCTATATTAACACGTTTTAAAAGAGTCAAAATTAAAATATTTGATATTCATAAAATGCATGACGTTACAGTTTCAAAACCGATTCATCAACAGCTAACAGCTTGGTGACGTCAATCCACACACGGGGTGTAAGGGACAGCGTCCCGCAAACTGATAGGGGTAGCTCAGTCAACGAAACTGAACAACTATGAGCAGGACATTCTTTTGGAGATGGAAATAAAAAACGACCTTCCCATACAAAATGACCACCTCGATCAGACAATTTGTATGGAAAAGCAAATTTATTTTTTCATGTCCTTAAAATAAATCCTACTGATAGTTGTCTGAGTAACCCATATCAGTTTGCGGGACGCTGTCCCTTACACCCCATATACTACTTGGAGACACAATGTAACACACGCATTCACTTAATAGCAAAGAATTTACGATTCTCCAAAAGTATGCATAGTTTTGGCATGCTCCAATGAATGCTATGGCAATCTCTAGCAGAGAGGATTCATTCCGAAACGAACTATCACTGATTTAAAATGTATATGCAAACGAAAGATGTACAATGAATATTCATGTTGAATTGAGCACTCGTGCGTGACAGTCCGCAAGTCGAACGTTCCACATTCCGCAGGAATTGCCAAAATGGCGTCTTACTTGTCGTCCGAATGACCTTGCACACACATGATGGCGCGATTGCGCGATTATTATGTCCAAACAAACGGTAAAAAACACAACCTTATGCAATATAACTTACTCGGAAATCCGTAATTATGAGTGACGTATTCGAACGCATCAAACTTTGAATGATGCTTACGGTTTCGACATCGGCTTTATTAGCATTCGAATCGTGACCGACACTGTCTGGAATAACGTACGAGAAAGGTCAGTTTCGTATTTCAGATACAACATTTACGATACCGAATCGTCTCAAAACAATAATAAAATCATAATCATTAACGATTCCGATCCGATTTGTCAACGACACTAGTGACAATTCAAAACTCGTTAAAAAGAAAAAAAAAAACAAAGAATGCGCTGACGGGTTTCTAAATAGGATACGGAGTTGCGTTCCTTTGTACGATCGCAACCCACATCTAGACGATCGAGCGAATTACTTTCGATTTCGTGAGGCTAGTAATTAGCATGGCCTCGACGTACGTGCGCTGCGTAACGCGGAACGGAACCAGGCGCGCGGCGCGTTCCACTCGCGCTCGCGAGGATGGCGGCGACGACGCGACGGCTTTGCGCGCCACATGGTACGCGGGAAGGAAGCCATTTTCACTTTCTTTTAAATTATTTGAGCTTCGTTCTAAATTTGAATGGGCTGATTAATATTACGGCCGGTGTTCTTGCGTCAATGGAGCTATAGAAAACGAATTCGCCAAGTTACTTTGCATGCGGTGAGTTAACTTAAGTGGAATAAGGTTAATTAAGTAATCAGTTCGGCATTTTATTAAATCTTGGTGCGTTAATAGTGTTATCCGTTCTGATCATAGTTAAGGATGCATTGAGTTTGCTTTATGATTATTAATGTGCGTAAGTAAGTATTATGCTATTGAAGCATAAAGCAATGCTTGCATATGGAATACTATTTATGAACCTATAGCGGGTGTAAGGGACAGCGTCCTGCAAACTGATAGGAGTTGCTCAGTCAACGACAGGAAATTCTTTCAGGAAGTGAAAATAAAATTTGGCTTTTCCATACAAAATGTTCACCACGATCAGACAATTTGTATGTATGTATAATAGCCAACCTCTATCAGTTAGCGGGACGCTGTCCCTTACACCTGGTATGTTCTGATCCAATTGCCTAGCAACCGAGATTATAAAATGGAGCATAACATAATATTATGTACCATAGCATTCTCATTATAATAATCAACAATTTGACGAATAAAAAGTGACAGTTAGAGTTTACTTCTGTTGATTTATGTCTTTGTTTGTCATCTTATCGGAAACATTCATATTACCTATTTTTAATAAAACTTTTTGCAGTGTTAATTAGGCTCGTATTTATAAAGCGATATCAAGATTGGGAGCAATAATAAGTATGGATTTGACTGGTCTTTTTGTATTGAAATGACATTTCTGATACGAACTCAATCTCGCTGGTGACAGGCCTATATTTATAATCAGCTCTCAAGATCACCCTTAAGAGCTGATTATAAATATGGGCCTTAATATACTTAAGGGGCATTCAACATGCAATGTTACGAAATGTGAAAATATACAAAAACAGCTACCCATGTCCCACAAAACACTCTATGATAGCACCAACTTAAGTTTATGTTATGAATTTATGATACATAACTAAAAAAAGTGTTGAATAGAATGTTTTTTAGATAATTTCAATACTACACTATCAAAACACTTATTGATATAGACATATTCCGATAATGTAGTACTGAAATTATACACACATATTAATCACGCCTTTATTTATCCCTAATGGGGAAGGCAGAGCGTAAACGACCTAAACAAAGGTCTTTCCGCCACGTCTGACAAAGTTTTGAGGGTTATTTTAAGATAGATTTGTAGGTATGTTGCTGTAGTGACAGGTAATCAGTCTATCGCCTAAATTGCAATATAAAGAAATCCTCGGATCCCTTAGCTGGTTTTTACAGCATGCCCAGGAGGAAATGCAGCTGGCACATTCTATGTTTTTCTCTCGCTCCCAGGCCAGCATGGAAGAAATTATCTATAGAGTATTTTATTCAACACTTCTTTCAGCTATGTATCATAAACTTAAGTTGTGTGGGATATTAGTTGCTGTTTTCGTGGAACGCCCCTTAAGTATAATCACTCTTCAGAACGGGGTAGGCAGAGATTACATACATACATCGATAAGTGTTTTCATATAATGGGTGTAATGGACAGCGTTCCAAAAACTGATAGATGTTTTTCAGTCAACAAAATCGAACATCATCAAATCAAATTCTTTCAGGATATGAAAAGAAATGGCTTTTGCATACAAATGACACCTCGATCAGCCAATTTTTATGTGAAAGCCATTTTTTAAATAATTTCATAAATGAATTCAGTGCTGATAGTAGTTCAGTTTCATTGACTGAGCGACCCCTTATTATACATATTTTTATACATTATACACTTTGAAAAAAAAAACTGGATTACGCTGTTTTCGAAGCTATATAAAAGTTGACGTAATAATGATTAACAATAAAAGTTCATTACCACAAAAAAACGTATTGTTAGAAATTTCATACGAAAATGTCAGCAACCTACCCTTTAAATACCCAATCTCCATATAAATGAAAAAACCCATGTCGTAGTCAGCACAATAGCGACTGATCTCTATCATCAGATAACAGAACTCTTTGTTATGTAATTACACCGAACAATTTTCCACGTAAATTGAATTTGGGTTTTTTTTCGTGACGAATATGGTCGAAAACAAAAAAAAACGATCAGATAAATTACATAAAGCATTTGGTTGAAAATTAAAATAATCTATATATTTTCAAGTAAAAAATAAGTGAAAATCAACATTCACACAACAATCTTGATTTATCTAACTTAATTGATTAGAATTAAGTATTTAGTGTTTTTGATGCAATGTGTAACTGTATATAATGTGTTAGGCTTGTGTTCTGTTCGGATAGATGACACTTCAAATGTATTTAAGATATCTTCTCATGTAAGTGATATCATTCTTTTTATTACAAGAATGTTTAATTACATTTCCTCATAGGTGTAGTAAAGTACCCGTAATTATAAACAGCACTTGAGACTGACAGCTAGTTTGAGTCCGTTTCAGAAATGTTATTTCAGTACAAAATGGCCTGTCAAATCCATACTTAATATAACTCTCAATCTTGAGATAGCCTCATAAATACGAGCCCGTGTATCACTCGAAAGAAAATGCGATTCCCAACTTGTGTGCATTAAGGTCCTCAACTGCGCTTCAAGCCTCAAACTACACCCTCGTAGGAATCGATGCCTTTCTTTCCTTGATGAACAATGTAGTATTTTCTACCACGCTACACTGATACACAACTTAGAATACCAGCTGCTTCTCTTCCCGGGAAGAGTTACTGCAGAAATCGGAATTTAAGCGACGATAAATTCAGTTACTTCCATGCTGGCCTGGGAGCGAGAGAAAAACATAGAATGTGCCAGCTGCATTTCCTCCCGGGCATGCTGTAAGATCCAGCTAAGGGATCCGAGGGTTTCAGTATATTGTAATTTAGGCGATGGGCTGACAACCTGTCACTACAGCAATATACCTAGAATTATATCTTAAATAACCCTCAAAACTATGTCAGACGTGGCGGAACGACCTTTGTTTAGGTCGTTTACGCTCTGCCTACCCCATTAGGGATAAAGGCGTGATTATATGTATGTATGTATGTATGTATAAATTCAGTACTCATACTAGGTATACCTATACTGTAGTACCAACCTTTTTGTGTATCAGGTGCATAGAAGATGTGAAAGATTTTTCAAAATTTTCGGATTAAGACATTTTAAACTCCCGAATCCTGTATTTAATAAGTAAATAAGACGTCAGATACACCTCCAGCTTAAAAGTTAAAGAATCAACTCCAAGTTCGAAATCTTGAAACTTGTTGCGGTTAAAAGCGATTCAATTTTGATTGTCTGTCTTCAACAACTCAAAATTGTTCTCAAACTCCTTTATAATTATTAACAACTTGTTGTATCCGGAAACGTTTTGTTTAAATTACAACTTCATGATGTCTTGTTACAATTTAGGAAGTGGCATTGACATTATTTTTAGCCGATAGACATCAAACATTACCTCCTGAGCGGGAGGTCGTGGTTCGAACCCCACCACGTACCAATGTGTTTTTCGGTTTTCGAATTTCATATGTACGTTTATTTGGTGCTTTTTCCGTGCTTCGGAAGGCACGTTAAGCCGTTGGTCCCGGTTAATATCGTTTAATACCGTAGATATTAGTCGTTAAGCCCTTACAGAGGCCAGTGCTAAGCATTGGCGGCTTGAAAACTCTGACCTAATCTAGGATTGGGTCTGGTTTCCCTTCTGGGTTGCGGGGGTCAGATGGCAGTCGCTCTGTGTCAAAACCAGTACCCTCGTTCAATCCCCTAGATTAGGAAGCCGACCCCGTGAGATACGGGATAAGGCTAGGGAGATGATGAGACATCAAACATTACTTTAAAACATTACCATTACTTTGTTTCTATTGTGCTACAATTTACTTGTTCTTTTGTCTATATAAGGTCTACGTGTTCACATATATACCGGGTGTGAGGGACAACGTCCCGCAATCCGATAGGGGTTCCTCAGTCAACGACACTGAACAACTATCAGCAGGATTTTTATTTTTTGGCACGTTTCCCCAGTATTCCTGTCAATTTTATCCGCCATATCATATGACATACATACATATAATTACGCCTTTATACCTAATGGGGTAGGCAGAGCGTAAACGACCTAAACAAAGGTCGTTCCGCCACGTCTGACAAAGTTTTGAGGATTATTTAAGATAGATTTGTAGGTATATTGCTGTAGTGACAGGTTGTCAGCCCATCGCCTAAATTGCAATAAACTGAAATCCTCGGATCCCTTAGCTGGGTTTTACAGCATGCAGCTGGCACATTCTATGTTTTTCTTTCGCTCCCAGTCCAGCGTGGAAAAAATATCATGTGACGGCGGATAAAAATGACAGATAACGCATAAAACCACCGACTATAAATCAAAAACCGGAGAGAATAGATCTCCTGTCCTTTTCCAATGTTTTTAGTCTGAAAGTGACAATTATATTTTAATTTTAGTTTTAGCCGGCAAATCTAGACTCGAGCCCATTGTTTCGCTTCGCCTGATATTGTGCCATTGGTGACTGGCTGACCCTCAGGGTTTCTCCGAAGCGTACTTGCATTGACACTATAAATGAAACCCTCATTATCATTGCAATTATCATCATTTACTTCATTGGCTTTCCGCTAAATACCCTGATCTAGTTATTTTTAACCTATAGCTTACTATTTAAAAACCAGTTAAGGGATCCGAGAGTTTCAGTGTATTGCGATTCAGGCGATGGGCTGACAACCTGTCACTACAGCAATATACCTATAAATCTATCTTAAATAACCCTCAAAACTTTGTCAGACGTGGCGGAACGATATTTGTTTAGGTCGTTTACGCTCTGCCTTCGCCATTAGGGATAAAGGCGTGAGTATATGTATGTATGTATGCTTACTATTTAAATAAAAATAGATACGAGTAGTTGTTGTGAATCTTAAAATAATAATTTTCGTGCGATTCGTTTTCTTTGCTTCATTAACTGTCACATTCATTTTACACAAGAAAAATAATGTAACAGGTGTTTAACGTGACGATACTAGCCAAGTGGCGCCCCCGTAAGTAAAAAAACATAATTCACTTACAACGCAACGAATCGAAAAAAATGCGAATATCGACTACCAACGGCAATGATTCTTCCTGTTACCACACTATGAATCGCTTATTTATCAGGTTCTAAATTATCTTAATTATTAACCTGATTCAGTTGTACCGGTTTTTCGATTCACAACGTTTTTAGAAATATATACTTTTTTTTACTAATGGGGGCGCCACTTGGCTAGTATCGTCACCTTAAATAGGTACACGTGTTAGATAAGATGACAAACAACTTTTGCACGGAATATATTAGAGTGAAATAGGCATTCAAATGTAGCCACGCCTACTATTTAGTCTATTGTCAAATTCGTATGACGACTACAAATAGATAAAGCCATTGCTATTTTCTATTCTTTTTTTCCTTTTGTTTAGCGATTTTTTTGCAAGTGCATAAATACATATAATCACGCCTTTATCCCTACGCAGAGCGAAAACGACCTAAACAAAGGTCGTTCCGCCACATCTGACAAAGTTTTGAGGATTGTTTGAGATAGTATTTTGCTGTAGTGACAGGTTGTCAGCCTATCGGCTAAATTGCAATATACGCCATTGGATCTCTTAGCTGGTTTTTACAGCATGCGCGGGAGGAAATGCAGCTGGTATATTGTATGTTTTTCTCTCGCTCCCAGACCAGCATGGACGTAAGTGCAAGCTTTTAAATTAGAAAAAGATAGTGAGCTTTAAGGTGTTCTTTAAAAGAATCTAATGAAGGAGCTTGCCTTAAATACGCAGGTAATAGATTCCAAAGTCTAACTGCACGAACTGTAAAAGAATTGGAGTAAAAATTGGCAGAATGAGATGGGATAGTAAGAGAGAGGTAACGGAACTTCGTTTTTACTACGTCAGTGTTTACGCAACACACAACTATCTTTATAAATCTCTTATTCTGATGGGACAGATTGACTGACTCGAACAGAGAAAAATCATGCTCAGGAACGACTATATGCAAACTTTTCGAAAAATCAAGTGATCATCCTGTAATATCCCAACCAAACTAGAAACCATAACAATAAATGTAGTCCATGTCAAAGTTGAGCCACTAGACTACGAAGAGTAAAAAGAACTACTTTTTATTAACCATCAAACTGCACTGCCTACACACCTGCTTGCCAATGGACAGCACCTTATCCGCAATACAAATTACTAAATTCTGGGCCCCTATGCTGTAATTTCTCGACATGGCTTTCGCCGGAGAGGTAGGCCCCGAAAACGATGGCGGAACGATTTTGGCGCCTATTTAAGAGTGCTTCTTCCATGCTGGACTGGGAACGAGAAAAAACATAAAATGTGCCAGCTGCATTTCCTCCCGGGCGTGCTGTAAAAACCAGCTAAGGGATCCGGGGATTCGGTATATTGTAATTTAGGCGATGGGCTGACAACCTTTCACTACAGCAATATACCTACAAATCTATCTTAAATAACCCTCTAAACTTTGTCAGACGTGGCGGAACGACCTTTGTTGAGGTGGTTTAAGCTCTGCCTTCCCCATTAGCGATAAAGGCGTGATTTAATGTTTTGTTGTTTGTATAAGAGAGTGGACGACAGTGGAACTAGACAGTGAACAATGGAAGACCGCGGGGGAGGCCTTTGCCCGGCAGTGGGATCAAACTGGCTAGTAATAATTAAAAAAAAATATCGACGCTAAGAAGAATAAACTGCGTTAAACCAATAAAGACTTAAATCAAGTTTAATGTATTCAGTGTGCATCCTTAACACGTCAAAACCTCACTCGGAATCGCGCATCAGAGTCGTGAGCGGTTCACCCTTGGTATTAAATAGTGTAACGTTTTCTACTACACAGCTAGACAGGTATGTGCGTTTTGTAATCGCGTCAAAGTCGGACGGGTCGGCCTTGTGTGTAAAGGCCTAAAGGGGTGTTACCTAAGTTAAGAAGATGACTCGAAAGTATTTTTTTATCGATAGACATAAGATAACTGCCTCCGTGGTCTAGTGATCTGAGCGATGGGTTTCTTGATCCGGAGGGTTCGATTCCCAGGGGGGAACGCAAAGTTGATATTTGTTAACTGTGAGATTTTCCCCAGTTTGGTTAGGACATTGCAGGCTTAGTCACCTGATTTTCCGAAGGAGTCCGTGCTTCGGACTATGGAAAGGTGAAGCTAAAAGAGCCCTGTTGAGGCTGGTCAATCAAATGATTGATTGATAGTGACGCGTCGCCTAGTTTCAAGAGCATACGACCACTGCCAAGTTGCACAAGGGTCCTAGGACGCTGTTAGTATGCGCAGGAGCACATAGGCAAGGATGCACGAGTTGAACAACGTGGACTTCGGTTTTCCTCCGTATATATATATATAGGCCCTTGATCCACTATCCGAACATTGGGGAATGCTACACTAAGGGGCTGTACTTAGGGATGAATTTTACCGAATACGCTGGTAAATTACGGGTATTTGACGGTTTATTAATTATACTAGATTATGGTAAAATTACGTTTTAAGAAGAACTTTTCTGAAGTGGACTCTTAAAAGTTTAGAAATAGAGGCTTTTCTTTTCTTCCATGCTGGTCTGGGAGCGAAAGAAAAACATTCACGCCTTTATCCCTAATGGGATAGGCAGAGCGTAAACTACCTAAATAAAAGTCGATCCGCCACGTCTGACAAAGTTTTGAGGGTTACAAAAAATATATTTGTGGATATTGCTGTAGAGACAGGTTGTCAGCCCATCGCCTAAATTACAATACATTAAAACCCTCGGATCCTTTAAATGTTTTTTGGCATGCTGTGCCCGGGAGGAAATGCAGCTGGCACATTCTATGTTTTTCTCTCGCTCCCAGACCAGCATGGAAGCTCAGTTACTACCCTAGATGCTTTTAGTATAATCTAAATATGTTGCGACCTGAGAACACATAGTGATCGACCGAATGACACTGATTATGTAAGATTTTCACAAATTTTACACGTTCCTATAAATGTTCCTAAAACAATTGGAAACTTTCCAATGCATCTGAATTAAATGTTTGTGACAATTCGTCACTATCTTATCTTATCATTAAGTATTTTACTATTTCTTGAAAGTATTTTTTTAGTTCCTTTAAGAATAGGATTTAACTTCTTGTTACAAACACTAAAAATGGGAAAAATAAATTCACTTATTATAAACATTTTAATGGTTACTTTAGTTCAGTTTGTTAATTGACTTGTTTGGTTGATTCCCTGGAAAGATTATATTTCGATTAACACAATCTTTCAGATAGTAGCTATTTAAGAAGAATACATTAAAACGGATTTCTGATAGAACAAGCTTTCACAAACATAACAGCGACAGCTACGAAAATTTAGATAACAGTACCTAGCACTTACTTACACACATACATATAATCACGCCTTTGTCCCTAATAGGGCAGGCAGAGCGCAAACGACCTAAACAAAGGTCGTTCCGCCACGTCTGACAAAGTTTTGAGGTTTATTTAATATAGATTTGTAGGTATATTGCTGTAGTAACAGGTTGTTAGCCCGTCACCTTAATTACAATATACTGAAACACACGGATCTCTTAGCTGGCTTTTACAGCATACCCGGGAGGAAATGCAGCTGGCACATTCTATGCTTTTCTCTTGCTCCCAGGCCAGCATGGAAGAATCTAGCACTTAACCGCCGTTATGTACTTTTTAAACTGCATCTGTCACAGCAACCATATTATCGAGTGTATGTATGTTTTTCGAGTAAAGAAGCATAGTTCTGAGACAAAACTATTTATATTCTTCTACGATATAAATAGCGACTGCGTAGTTTCAAAATACGAGCCCCCACGTGAGAATCATTTTGGCGTCGTCACGTGCATTTTTTTACATCTGAACTATCTTCACGTCCGGCGGTTTTTCTTGCGGCTAATACATTTTTACCGTAGGAGATATTTCCCTGTGATATAGTTTATATCCTATCCAACTTCGTAAGCTAAATGGCGTGAATTTTTTTATTTGGAAATTAGGTATATTTCCATATATTGGACGTTGGAGGTACTTTACGTTATTAGCTAAATTTTAATAAGTTAAGTTTGTAAAGCCTAACTAGTTAAAATAATTGGGCGTAATTATCTTAGCATAGATAATAGAAATGTTCAAACTTGTTCCTAACATTCTTTTTTATTTATTATAAACACAAGTATTAATATAATTAAAATTTATAGACGACTTTATTTTATTGTAACACGAATATTTTTAAATATTTCTTTATACTTTGTATCATATCAGTGACATTACAAGCGACTCATGAAATTACTGATTATTTTTTACAATAAAGAAATTCTACAAGGCCATAATAAATTTGATTCAGATATTTATAAAATATATACTAATAAATAAAATATATTTCTTCCATGCTGGACTGGGAGAGATAGAAAAACATAGAATATTCCAGCTGCCCTTCCTCCCGGGCATGCTGTTGAAGACAGCAAAAGGGACTCGAGGGTTACAGTGTATTGTAATTTAGGCGATGGGCTGACAACCTGTCGCTATAGCAATACATATTACAATCTAAAATTGCTCTCAATTTTTGTCAGACGTGGCGAAAGCGCCTTTTACGAGGCGTTAAACGCTCTGCCTACCCCGTAAGGGATAAAGGCGTGATTTATGTATGTATGTAATAAAATATATAAGTCACGCCTTTTTCCCGGAGGGCTAGTCAGTACCACATCTTTCCACTTCCTACGATCCAGATTTGTTTAGATAGACTTTTTTCGCAACATCCGTTCATACACGCTCGTCGTAAGGTATATTTTATCAACTTCACTCCCGGAAACCTACAACACGACGCGTAATCTTCTTCTTAGCGTCTCGATGGAATACAAGAAATTACATCATAGGGCCAGAGAATTCAGCCATTTGTATTGCGGATAAGCTGCGGTACATTAAATCCGCTGGTGTGCAGGTGTTGTGGCACGCCGGGCATGATATCAAGTGTGCCATGGTTTGCACTGCACCGCAAATACAGTCTACATCGGAGTTAGCCGAAAATCCCCACTTGACCATGTTTTTCTTACTTCTGCCAACATTAGTCCGAAGCCTCTATAAGGACTTCCAGATCGACCACGGTAGTTCATGTCCAGGAGGGAGATTCTCGGCACGACGCGTAATGAGAACTGTCAAATCAATGGCAAATGTCAAAATGGCGGCGTATTGCCATATTTTGCCCCAATTTAGCTTCCATGCTGGACTGGGAGCGACAGAAGAACGTAGAATGTGCTAGCTGCATCCCCTCCCGGGCATGCTGTAAAAACCAGCTAAGGGATTCGAGGGTATATTGTACTTTAGGCGATGGGCTGACAACCTGTCACTACAGCAATATCCAGTTCTATCTTAAACAAACCTCAAAACTTGTCAGACGTGGCGGAACGACCTTTGTTTGGGTTGTTCACGCTCTGCCTAACCCATTAGGGATACAGGCGTGATAGTATGTATGTATGTATGTTCCATTTTTTGCCATGTTCATTTAAAGCTTGGTTGTAGGTAATGTAAAGCGTTAGTAACGTTTCTGTAATCCTGTTTATATCAGATCTATACATAGTCTATATTAATAATCTATGCATAGAGGCCATTGGTTCACGTCATGGGTTATCGTGTATAAGTGGTCACCAAGCCAAGTCCAAATTGAAGAATGATCAATGGTTCCAGGTTTTCGTCGCTGTCACCAATTTAGGAGTTAAAGGTTGAAAGCCTATTAGCTTAGTGATGTTGGTTGGGAAAAGGGTAGCTACCCGCCTGGTCGGGTGTCGTGCCCAGGGGACCGAAGTCCGACCGGTCAAGTTCGGAACTTGTATGTCTGCAGATTACTAAGAAAACTTCTATACCGCATTTCAGAACTTGTGTTTTTTGATGTGGCGACATCTGTTCGCTACACCATCAAGATATAAATGACACTTTTCAATACTCATTCGCTATACGAATACGAAATTACGATGACTTTAAATAGAAGCGTGCGTAAACAGCTGTGTTTACATTAAAGGGCAAATGTCAAACACGTTTTAAGACATAAAATTCATTGAGTTAGTGACACAACACTGTTGAACCGTTTTCATACACTAAGTAAGATACGAGTAGAAAAAATATTTAGATACTTCCACACATAGGTATTTTATCAATCAATAACGAACAAGTGTTATTCATACAGATAAATCAACGACAACTCACTTGTTTGTTTAACGGAGGTGTTAGACCTCTACGTTTCGACTCTTTACTAGAGTCTTCTTCATGGAGAGTGAAATTCACACGACACCGCCCGCCGTGAGTGATCTTCGACTGCGGTTTGCTGCTCGCTGCGCCCGCGCCGTCAACACTACAGTTGGCGCTGCAGTCGGCACCGAGGCTAGATCTTTGATTATTGGTGGATTGTACGAAGAAGACTCTCGTAAAGAGTTGAAACGTAGAGATCTAACACCTCGGTTAAACAAACAAGGGAGTAGTCGTTGATTTATCAGTACTTCCACACAAGTGAAGGTAAATAATGCTATTAGTTAAGTGCACCGCCAGCCCGCAAATAAAATGCACATGCACAGGCAATGTATGTGCACCACTTTCGTCCGGCACTGACAGTAGCCATAGTATCTAGTATACTTCGTTTATACGAAGATAGGGGTTGCTCTGTCAACGACACTGAACAACTTTCACCACGAAAGTCTTCCAGGATGAGAAAAAAAAAGATTTTTCCATACAAATTGTCTGATCGAGGTGAACATGGAAAAGCCAATTTTTATTTAGTTGATATTTGTCAATTTATCACTTTGTGAGGTTTTCCCTAGTTTAGTTAGGACATTACAGGCTGAATCACGTGATTGTCCGAAAGAAAATAGCTGTATCCAAGGCGGTTTGAAAACTCTGATAGCACGGTTCATCAGGTCGTTCGACTCGAGAATCAACTCGCTAAGAAGAAGGATGAAGGTGTGATAAAATAAACTAAAATAAAAGAAAAAGAAACATGAAAAATGGTACCTACTAAAAGCCACAACCGGAACTTGATAAAACAGCTTCAATTGTTGAAGCAGTATTTAAAAAAAGAAAATAATCATTTCTTACTGGAAAGGAAGCTTGATAATTTACTGTTTACGTTCTAGCACTCAGTGACGCACATACATACATACCATCACGCCTGTATACCTAATGGGGTAGGCAGAGCAACAATAACTTCTACCTGCCAATCACACAAAATGATAGCAGTACAAGGTTCAGGTTACTTCTCTGCTGGACTGGGAGCGAGAGAGAAACATAGAATGTGCCAGCTGCATTTCCTCCCGGGCATGCTGTAGAAACCAGCTAATGGATTTGAGGGTTCTGTATATTGCAGTTTAGGCACTGGGCTGACAACCTGTCACTACAGCAATGTACCTACAAATCTATCTTAAATGACTCTCCAAACTTTGTCAGACGTGGCGAAACGACCTCTGTTTGGGTCGTTTACGCTCTGCCTACCCCATTATGGATAAAAGCGTGACTATATGTATGTATGTACAAGGTTCAAACCGCCAGACCGCAAAAACAGTCAAACATAAATATTTGTTATTATTGTCATATCTTCTGTCTCAATTAATCAGTTTTCATTTTTGTTTACATGAAAGCTTTATTTTTATACGAAATGACCGCTTCCAACTGACAACTTGTACGGGCAAGCAAAAAAATACATACATACATATAACCACGCCTTTATCCCTTATGGGGTAGGCAAAGCGTAAACGACCTAAATAAAGGTCGTTTCGCCACATGTGACAAAGTTTTGAGGGTTATTTAAGATAGATTAGTAGGTATATTGTTGTAGTGACTGGTTCTCAGCCCATCGCCTAATCTACAATAAACTACAAAAAACTAACTGAAATCCTCGGATCCCTTAGCTGGTTTTTACAGCATGCCCGGGAGGTAATGTAGCTGGCACATTGTATGTTTTTCTCTCTCTCCCAGTCCAGCATGTAAGAACTCATAGTACGTAATACATACATACATAAATTCACGCCTTTATCCCGTATAGGGTAGGCAGAGCGTCAAACGCCTCGTAAAAGGCGCTTTTGCCACGTCTGACAAAAATTGAGGGCAATTTTAGATTTTAATGTGTATTGCTATAGTGACAGGTTGTCAGCCCGTCGCCTAAATTACAATACACTGTAACCCTCGAGTCCTTTTTGCTGACTTCTATAGCATGCCCGGGAGGAAGGGCAGCTGGAACATTCTTTGTTTTTCTATCTCTCCCAGTCCAGCATAGAAGAAACGTAATAGTAATAAAATTAAGTTGTGGAACGTTACGACGTAATGTTTTTAATCCGATTCAGTTCAGATATGTGACCGATGATAACATCTTAATGTGCAGATGTTATGGCTTTAACTGCCTCCGTGGTCTAGTGGCTAGTGCCATGGATTCCCGATCCGGAGGTCCTGGGTTCGATTCCCGGGGGGGAAACACAAAGTTGATATTTGAGAATTTATCACTTTGTGAATTTTTCCCAAGTTTGGCTAGGACATTGCAGGCTGAATCACCTGATTGTCCGAAAAAGAAAAAGATTTCGTGCTTCGGAGGGCACGTTAAGCCGTCGATCCCGGTCGCTGTCTTTGATAGTGGTCGTTACTCAAACCATGACAGAGGCCTGATAGTTGTGCTACTAGGCGGTTTCAAAACTCTGGCACCAGGGTTCATCGGGTCCGTAGACTTGATACCCACTCGACAGAAGAAGAAGAAGAAGATGGCTGAAGAATATTAGGCTCGTATTTATGAAGCGATCTCAAACTTGAGAGCAATATTAAGTATGGATTTGACAGGCCAGTTTGTACTGAAGTGACAAATCTGATTCGAACTCAAACTCTTAACTAAGTATGGGCCTAAGGGCCGTATTTATAATCAGCTGTCATGAGTGGCAGCGAGTTTGAATTCGTATCAGAAATGTCATTTCAGTATAAAACAAATCCGTACTTACTTACTTTAATTGCTCTCAATCTTGAAATCGCTTTATAAATACGAGACTTAGTGTATGAATTACATTATTGTGTTTGAATAACTTTTCCTTTAAAGTTATACCGGGTGTAAGGGACAGCGTCCCACAAACTAATAGGGGTTGCTCAGACAACGAAATTGAAGAACTATCAGCAGGTTTTTTTTGCCAGTTATCATTATTTTGTGAATTTCCCATCTTTTAATACCCATTAGGTTGACTGGAAGAGATCTCTTATAGTGATAAGCTCGCCTGTTGTTTATTTTTTTTAAGTTGAACTGTATCTTGAATTTTTAAAGCAATAGAGAATATAATTATTACAAAAAAATTGCTTTTCCATACAAATTGTCTGATCAAGGTGGTCATATTGTATGGGAAGGTCAAATTCTTTTTTCACTTCCTGAAAGAATTTCCTGATGGAAGTTGTTCAGTTTCGTTGACTACTATCTTTCAGACAACGGTGGTTTATAAAGATTTCTCGCGGAATAGGTGAAATTTCCCATCGTAAAAAGTAGCTTATGTTAATAATAATTACGTAGCTTTCTAATGCTACGCCCTGCCTACCCCATTAGGGATAAAGGCGTGACTTTATGTATGTATGTAGCTTTCTAATGGTGGAACAATTTTTGAAATCGGTCCAGTAGTACTTGAGTTCATTCGTTACAAATATCAAAAAATATATTCATTAAAGTTGATTTTTTTACCAGGTGTGAGGGACAGCGTCCCGCCATCTGATAGGGGTTGTTCAGTCAACGACACTGAACAACTATAAGCAGGTTAATTTTTTTTCAGAAAGTGGAAGCCAAATTTGGTTTTTCTATACAAAATGTCCACCACGTTCTGACAATTTGAATGGAAAAGCCGATAACTTTTTTTCACTTCCTGAAAAAAAATCCCGGTTGAAGTTGTTCAGTGTCGTTGATTGAGCAACCCCTGTCAGTTTGCGGGACGCTGTCCCTTACACCCCGAATAAGTGTTCATTGACTGGTGGATTGTTCTATACAAACCATTTCGAAAGTAAATAACATTAACGAATTCTTATTTTGGTAAATTATAACAGAATCGATTATTTATCAGAAATAGAAATATTAAAAGCGAGCTTCTTGATAAATATTAATTATTTTTATCATAGGTAGATAAGAGCGAGTGCTCTCACGTTGCAATTATATACAAAAACACATAAATCACGCTTTTATCCCTAATGGAGTAGGCAGAGCGTCAACAACCTAAACAAAGGTCGTTCCGCCACAACTGACAAGTTTTAAAGTTTATATCAGATATATCTGTATATTACTGAAGTGACAGGTTGTCAGCCCATCGCCTAAACTACAATACACTGAAACCCCCAAATCTGTTAGCTGATTTTTACAGCATGCGCGGGGGAAGAAGCAGCTGTCACATTATTTTTTTCCATAGCTTCCAGTCCATCATGGAAGAAAGCGTTGCAATTACTGTGTCAAAAAAAACCTGATAAGAATACCACTTCCGTTTCCTGCGCGACAATTTCACCTACTGATATGGAAACCATAATGGTATACTTCGGTTCCATATCCACTTCCATGCTGGCCTGGGAGCGAGAGAAGAACATAGAGTTTGCCATCTGCATTTCCTCCTGGGCATACTATAAAAACCAGCTAAGGGATCCGAGGGTTTCTGTATATTGCAGTTTAGGTGATAGGTTGACAACCTGTCACTACAGCAATACACCTACAAATATATCTTAAATAACACTCAAAACTTTGTGAGACGTGGCGAAACGACCTTTGTTTACGTCGTTTACGCTCCGCCTACCCCATCAGGGATAAAGGCGTGATTATATGTATGTACGAGTATATATAGTCCTCCCAACCAATTTTCGGCGACGGCAGTCAATCTCCCAAAGATCGACCTTCGGCGCAGGACTAGTCTTTAACTCCCGGGTGTTTGCACAATACACAAGTATAGTTCGTATTTATAACATTGAGTTATTTGATACCAACGTATTTTGCGGCCCATAAACTGCTTCTTCTTTGCAACCTAGCGAAGCGTTAATTTAGGCTCCGCAATTACAATTTTGTTACAAAAATAATGTTTTACGGTTGACTTCCTTTAAATATGTACAGAAAGAGCCGTTTATGGGTCGCAAAAGAAGTGAATATCGATAATATATATATAACGTATACACTCTCTGATACCGTAATATTAATCCTAAAAGGACTGACTGACTGACACGACCAGAGAGAAACCAGACACAGGACTAACCATTTAATTAATTTACATGCCCATATTGTCCACCCGACAGCAAGTTTAATCTTACTTTTCAGACAGTTAAATGACCAACCTGCAATGTCTTAACCAGACTAGAATCAAACACAAAGTTGTTGTCCCCCACTGGGCATCAAAACCAAGAGCTCTGGATCGAGAGCCTAAGGCTCTTACCGTTAGACCACAGAGGCAGTTAAGTCAGTAAGGTTCCATCGGGAATTATTTCAGCATTTGAAAACCTCAAATTGAGGTTAAGGTTAAGCATCAAGGTTGAACTTGAAACCGAAGAGAAAGTTAGATTTACATTGACTGCACGAATTAAACAAAAGAAATCAAATCTTCAAAGAATTATGCCGTCATTTTAGCAGAGGTTTCGTCTTCATACATATATATAATAATCACGCCTTTACACCTGTTGGGGTAGACAGAGCGTAAACTACGTAAACAAAGGTCGTTCCGCCACGTCTGACAAAGTTTTGAGGGTTTATAAAATAGATTTGTAAGTATATTGCTGTGATGACCTGTTGTCAGCCCATCGCCTAAATTGGGTCTGAGTGTCACTAAATTGAAATATACAGAAACCCTCGGATCCCTTAGCTAATTTTTACAGCATGCCCGGGACGAAACGCAGCTGGCATATTAAAAGTTTTTCTCTCGCTCCCAGTCCAGCATGGAAGTAACGTCTTCTGGCCATAATTATGGTAATTTCGGAAAGACGCGAATATTTGGCGAGAAAGTCACATGTGAAGCACAGCTGGTCACTCCGTCACTACTTCGGTTTCACTGCGCACTGGCTAGCTACGCGGACATGCAGCCCGGCGCCGAATGCCACCGCGGAAAAGCGCATAGCGGCGAACAACCGCGAAATCCGCGCGCGGACGCAAGAATAGACAACCGCCCACGCGAAGAAGCCGAACTTTTCCCCAACACGGAACTGAATGGGAATACTACAACGTTTGGATTACCGCCATCGGCTCACATGACTCTCTTTCTTACCTTCATATCGTCGAGGACGTCGCAAACGGAGATGAGAGAGGTGTCGAACACTTTTATGACGCCCATGATGATATTTAAATAAGCACTGGTTTATATAAAATGTCTAGTTGAAAGGACCGCGCACACGAAGGACCGTCCGGACCGTTTGCGTGTGTAAGTCCCGAGGAAAGTTTGTCGCGAGTTTGTGGTGAGTCCTGGACTGAGAGCGCGCAATACCACCGCTCACTGTGGTTGCGCCGCGCAGACTGATTCGCTACTCAGTCAGGCCCCAGCCACTCACACGCGCCGCGTTCAGTGAAAGGCCGATGACGTCACGTACGATAGCGCCCCCCCCCCCCCCCCTCGTCCCCCTCTACGGCGACTTGTTGCTACATATTGCGTCTTTTTCTGACTCCAATCTATCGGTATCTCTTTCTCTTTTGTTAATGACATGACACCGGTTCGATTAAAGCGATTAAAACGTATGCGTGCCCCCCAAATAGATACACTCATACATAATCAAGCCTTTAGCCCGAATGGGGTAGGCAGAGCGTAAACAACCCAAACAAAGGTCGTTCCGCCACGTCTGTCAAAGTTTAGAGGGTTATTCAGGATAGATTTATAGGTATTTTGCTGTAGTGACAGGTTGTCAGCCTATCGCCTAAATAACAAAATAGACACAACTCGATTTCAGATTTTAGTGCACAAAGCCGTAAGTGTAAATATTAAGATGAACTTAGTATGCACTATCCCGCTTTCTGCTATGTCCTATCCTAATACCCAAAGGTTGCCTGGAAGAAATTGCTGCTTTAGCAATAAGGCTGCCTATATTGTACTGTTTTGTTCCTTACTTTTCTGCTGTATGTATTTGGGTTTCTTTGTGCAATAAAGTATCTTGTATTGTATTGTAGATTCTATATGGACACGTGAATTTGTGTAGGTGGTAGGGTAATCAGGTGGCTTTAAATATAGTTTAACTATGGCTTTTGCAAGATTTTCTCATTTTTTCTCAATAGCTATAATAAAAGTTGATCTTTACACAGCTAAATATGACATACTGTTTCAATTTTTTTACTATATTAGGTAATTTTCAATCAAATGCATAAATTGAACCGTGTGAATCTACCCATGAAACTGAACAATTTACCCTAAGAAAAATAGGTCCAAATACGAAAAAAAATTGTTTCCCATACTAAGTGCGCTATCAGCTGGTGAATTTTGTATGGAAGGCTATTTTTTTTAATCGACTAACGTCCCTAAGGGAAAGGTGTTCAGTTTCATGGGTAGGATGTAGGTTTATTGCTGTAGGGACAGGTTGTCAGCCCGTCGCCTAAATTGCAATATACTGAAACCCTCGGATCCCTTAGCTGGTTTTTACAGCATGCCCGGGAGTAAATGCAGCTGGCACATTCTATATTTTTCACTCGCTCCCAGTCCAGCATGGAAGTAAACAATCAACATTATATCTTTTACATTATGTACTACCTATGTCGTAGTATTGACGTCAGCAACAAATGTTATGTTAATGGCAAATACATACGTACATATATGTACAATATTTGAACGTCTAAGTTATTTATTAGGCAACACATTACGAAATAATTTATAGAAATAGCGCATGCCTAGCGAACCTTTAATTGTCATTCCCACTGGGAAATACTAATATACATCGGGTGTAAGGGACAGCGTCCCGGAAATTGATAAGGGTTGCATAGCCAACTGAACAACGATCTCCAGGAAATTCTTTCAGAAGATGAAAATAAAAAATGACTTTCCCATACAAAATGATCACCTCAATCCTTTGATAAACAATCTCAATCACACAATTTGTATGGAAAAGCATTTTATTTAATGTTCTGAAAGAATTTCCTGGCTTATAGTTGTTCAGTTTTGTTGATTGAGCGACTCCTATCAGTTTGCAGGACGCTGTCCCTTACACCACGTATATCTATTTTCTTTGGCACTGGATTCAACTACGAGATATTAGTACTAATATACGCATAAATATTCTTCTATGCTGGCCTGGGAGCGAGATAAAACATACAATGTACCAGCTGCACTTCCTCCCGGGCATGCTGTAAAAACTAGTTAAGAGATCCGAGGGTGTCAGTTTTTTGCAATTCAGGCGATGGGCAGACAACCTGTCACTACAGCAATATACCTACAAATCTATCTTAAATAACACTCAAAATTTTGTCAGATTTGGCGAAAACCTTTATTTAGGTTGTTTAATCTCTGCCTACCCCATTAGGGATAAAGGCGTGATTATATGTATGTATACGCATAAAAACAAATACATCCCTAAAGTGAAAGGAGGTATTACGAAGTGCGCAAAAGGTTGGGTGGTTTTCGTAGAGGGTGGCTACGAATGACGTAGCTAGCATCCCTACGGGACCGGGGACCGGCTACGGCGTAGGCAGTTACTACGTAACGGGACAGATAAAAAATCTTATTGAACGTACGAAAAGAAATGCTTCTATGCTGGACTAGAAGCGATAGAAAAACAAAGAATGTGCCAGCTGCAACTCCCGGGCATGTTATAAAAACAGCTAAGGTATTTGGGGGTTTCAGTGTATTGTAATTTAGGCGATGGGCTGACAAGCTGTCAGTCACTACAACAATACCACAGCTCGGACACTACTTACTATCATGTCCTTTTGGTCACACATCGACAGATGTCATGTTATGTGCTTGTGTGAGTGTTATAAGGGTTGACAAATTTTATTATACCGGTCATAATCATCACTTGATTAATCTGGTTCTTGATTATACAAACATTTTAAAGTAGTTCACTGTAACTGAATAGTTAGAATAGATAAGGTTGCATATTTTGTATGAATTTACTTATAGTCTTTCATCACTGTGGAATCTAAAAAAGTTGAAAAAATAATCTTGTGGTTGAAAGACATCCGTACACGGAACAGCACCTAACCACCTTTGGATCACAAAACTTTATTATTTTCGTTACACTACTGGGAAGCATGCGCGTGCCATGCCCGCTAAGCGTACGCTCAATGTGGCCCACAATCCGGCGCGGAGTGTGACGTATGTCGGATTGGGGAAGGGATGTGAATGTCCATTCTGTATGTAGTACTATTATATATTCTGTGATATACACAGAACTATCTGATATAACCCTGAAAACTTGTCAGATGTGGCGGAACGACCTTTATTTGGATCGTTGATGCTCTGCCTAATTAGGGATAAAGGCGTGATTTATTACTTACTTATCTACCTTTCACATAAACAACTATCATTTATCAGGAAGCTGGTTTTCTTTCTCTGATAAATAATAGATTGATAATTACTTTTATAATTTTCTAGAACGTGAATTCGCTGGTCAGGCGTTATAGTTATATGAATGTATGAAAAGAAATCTTACGACTAAACAGATAACAACAAATACAATGACAACATTTCTTCCATGCTGGTCTGGGAGCGAGAGAAAAACATAGAACGTGCCAGCTGCATTTCTTCCCGGGCATGCTGTAAAATCCAGCTAAGGGATCCGAGGATTGTAATATTATTATGTTGAACTGTAAAATCTTTAAATGAAAAAAATCATAACCAGAAACACTCACTGCTAAATTTAACATACATACATATAATCACTTCTTTATCCCTCATAGGGTTGGCAGAGCGTAATCGACCTAAACAAAGGTCGTTCCGCCACGTCTGACAAAGTTTTGGGGGTTATTTAAGATAGATTTGTAGGTTTATAGCTATAGTGACATGTTGTCAGGCCATCGCCTAAATTGTAATACACAAAAACCCTGATTTGTTGGTAAAAAAATGTAACACATACATAATATTATTAAGTGTCACATTTGTACCAATAAAGATTTCTCCGTTTCGGAAGGCACATTTAGGCGTTGGTCCCAGTTAATATAATTTAGTACCGTAGATATTTGCAAAACATTGGCGGCTTGAAAACTCTGACCTAATCTAGGATTGGGTCTGGTTTCCCTTCCGGGTTGCGGAGGTCAGATGGCAGTCGCTTTGAGTAAAACCAGTATCCTCTTTTAATCACCTAGATTAGGTAGCCAACACCGTGAGATACGAGATAAGGCTAGGGAGGTGATGATTTGTACCAATAAAGATGTTACAATATTGCAAAGGTCAAAATACCACATTAAAGGTTAGACCGCACTAGGGCGTAGCTGCAGCGGAGCGGAGCGGAACGGCACTGCAGCAGCGCGACACTGCGCGACAAAATTTGACAAAATGTATGAACCTGACATTGCCGCGCCCTGAAGCACCGCGCCGCTCCGCTGCAGGTCCAGTGCTGTTTCAGTGCGTTACCTCTCATACATTTTCATACAAAGAATCATTTGTCGCGCAGTGTCGCGCCGCGCCGCTCCGCTGCAGGTCCAGTGCTGCTTCAGTGCGTTACCTCTCATACATTTTCATACAAAGAATCATTTGTCGCGCAGTGTCGCGCCGCGCCGCTCCGCTGCAGGTCCAGTGCTGCTTCAGTGCGTTACCTCTCATACATTTTCATACAAAGAATCATTTGTCGCGCAGTGTCGCGCCGCGCCGCTCCGCTGCAGGTCCAGTGCTGCTTCAGTGCGGTACCTCTCATACATTTTCATACAAATAATCATTTGTCGCGCAGTGTCGCGCCGCGCCGCGCCGCTGCAGCTCCAGTGCTGCTTCAGTGCGGTACCTCTCATATTCATACAAAGAATCATTTGTCGCGCAGTGCCGCGCCGCTGCAGCTACGTCCAAGTGCGGTCTAACCTTTAATGTTACGAAGCAACATAGGCGCTATTTCAAGGCGTACTCTCTACGTTTAACCTTCACCCCACAGAGGTCACGCCTATGCCCCCTTACCTATTCAAATGTTATAAGCGACTAGTGATGGGCAAGTGACAAAATAAGAATAAGGTTTTTTATTTATATTTACATATTGAAATTCACCTTGTTTCAATGCGAAATTTAATTCATGAAACTAAACAAGTTTCGTTAAGAACTTCGGGCGATTTGTATCAATTAGGAATTCCTTTATTAATTGGTAATTTTGTATGGGAGGATACTTTCGTATTTCAAACTATTTTTTTTAAAAAAATTATGAATTAAAATCATTAAAACGATTGCACTTCATCTGTCTAACTGAATTTGATTCATTAATTTGACATGTGGACATAGATTCTTGTGCTGTTTATAAATGAAAATAATAAATTATATTATATTCATACCTGATATAACATCATATACGGGCTCGATTCTAGGTTGCACAGGCTATAACTAAAACTAAAATCTATCTGTCACTTTCAAAATAATATAATTGTAAAAGGACAGGCAATTTATACTCTATGGATTTACACTTTATCTGCTAGATTTTGACGCGCGTTTTCACGTTTCCTCGGAATTTCTGTCAATTTTATATGCGGATAAAAATTACAGATAACGCATAAAACCACTGACTATAAATCAAAAACCGGAGAGAATAGATCTACTGTCCTTTTCCATTGCTTTTAGTATGAAAGTGACAAATAGGTTTTAATTCGGGTTTTAGCCGGCAAATCTACATACATACATACATACATATAATCACGCCTTTATCCCTAATGGAATAGGCAGAGCGTAAACGACCTAAACAAAGGTCATTCCGCCACGTCTGACAAAGTTTTGAGGGTTATTCAAGATGGATTTGTACGTATATTGCTTAGTGACAGGTTGTCAGCCCATCGCCTAAATTGCAATATACTGAAACCCTCAGATCCCTTAGCTGGTTCATACAGCATGCCCGGGAGGAAATGCAGCTGGCATATTCTATTTTTTTCTCTCGCTCCCAGTCCAGCTTGGAAGTATCTTAGCAAATCTACAATCGAGCCTATAGTACATCTCTACTGAATTGTCGACGACAGGAATGATTGATGGCAGAATTTCACCAATCCTGAAACCAGGTGTGAAATAGGTACAAACTTCACCTTGTGAATTATTTCTTTTTCGGTTTCTCCTTTGTTGGTTCAGTTGATATGAAAATAATTGCACACTTTTCGTTTGTGAAGGGACTTCAAGCGGTAGTTTTAAGTGCTATTTCCGTGGGTGTTTTCTGTGGTCTTGTGTTTATTTTGTGGTCCGATAAATAAATTGGTATTTCACTCAAAGTGCGCTAGAATTATTCAAGTATGTACTAGAACTTAAATTAAAAGTTCTTGAACGAAATGTATGTATGTATCAATTCATAAACAAAATTCCTTAAGTACATACATGCTGGTTTTAACAAATCTAATCCGGAAACCGGTTTTTTTTGTAAAGTGAAAACTGGGATCTATATATTTGGCGTTTAATCTAAAAATCCTTTTCTTCTTATTCTTCCATGCTGACCTGGAAGCGAGAGAAAAACATAGAATGTGCCAGCTGCATTTCCTCCCGGGCATGCTGTAAAAACCAGCTAAGGGATCCGAGGGTTTCAGTATATTGTAATTTAGGCGATGGGCTGACAACCTGTCACTAAGCAATATACCTTCAAATCTATCTTTAATAACCCTCAAAGCTTTGTCAGACGTGGCGTAACGACCTTTGTTTTGGTAGTTTACGCTCTGCCTACCCCATTAGGAATAAAGGCGTGACTATATGTATGTATGTATGTTAATCTAAAAATCACAAAGGATATTTTTGATCTCAATTTGTGTGTAAAATCAATTTGTTTAGGTTAATAAGGGTCACCATTCACAGTATGCCACATGTTACATCCCCTTTGTCTAACAGACACTGGTGACAGGAACAATTTACTTTGAATTGACAGATCAATCTACATACATACATATAATCACGCCATTATCCCCAATGGGGTAAGAGCGTAAACGATCTAAACAAAGGTCGTTCCCCCGCAACTGACAAAGTTTTGAGGGTTATTTAAGATAGATTTGTAGGTATATTGCTGAAGTAACAGGTTGTCGTTGTGGTTGTCAGCCTATCGCTTAAATTGCAATATACAGAAACCCTCAAATCTTTTAGCTGGTTATTACAGCATGCCCAGGAGGAAATGCAGCTGGCACATTCTATGTTTATCTCTCGCTTCCTGTCCAGCATGGAAGAACATATCACTCTATCTGCACAATAAATCATTTCTTCTGGAAACATACATCAAACACTAACAAAAGAAAAACGAATATTATTGAAAATTCTGCAAGAGATGTGGTGGTGGCTAGTAAATACTTAATCGATAAAAGCAGAGGCGAGAATCAATTTATAGCAACAATGCACGATATCGAAATATAACGCGATTGGCGATGTTCAGTTTAGAATAATTCATTAAAATTAACAAAAACTTAGGGGTTAGGCACAGCGTCTAGAGAGCATAACAGCAGTTTTCGCCACGTCTAAAATATTTTAAAGAGTACTTCAGAGAAGAATGTATATTTCTGCAAGAACAGATTGTCAGTCCAATCAGGTCATCTATATTTTGATAAGGGACCAGCATAGGGAAGCGAGGACGCTTGCTGGAGCAAATTGATAGGGGTTGCCTATGTTGTACTTGTTTTTTGTTATCTTTTGTGTTGTATGTTGTATTATTAAGTGCAATAAAGTATTTTTATGTTATGTTATGTTGTCAGTCGAAACGAAACTGAAAATATTTTTTTTAGATTTTGCTTTTATTATTTTTTCAAATTTTTAAACTTTTGACATTGTGTACTTTTGAAGATCCTATTACGGATGACATTATTGATATTGATTGTTATTTAATTTCATTCTGAAACATGTGATCGGGAAAAAAAATAACGGAACATACAAAATTAAGCATCGCTTTACTAACCTGTTGAGCAAAACGAGTAAAATCGAAAGTAATAGTGGATTAAAAAGTAGGCCAGTGTCGAGTCAAGGTGAGAAATAAATTGTATACGATTGGTTCTTCCATGCTGGCCTGGGAGCGAGAGAAAAACATAGAATGTGCCAGCTGCATTTCCTCCCGCGCATGCTGTAAAAACCAACTAAGGGATTCAAGGGTTTCAGTATATTGCAATTTAGGCGATGGGCTGTCAACCTGTCCCTACAGCTATATACGTACAAATGTATTTTAAATAACTCTCAAAACTTTGTCAGACGTAGCGGAACGACCTTTGTTTAGGTCTTTTATGCTCTGCCTACCCCACTAGGGATAAAGGCGTGATTATATGTGGATATTTCGTTATTTTGTTTCAAAGGCAATAAAATGTTGCATTTGATAAAATTTGTTCGTAGAAAAATCGTTAATAAGTATTTGATGTTCAATGTTTTATCTACAGCTAATTGATGTTTTCGTAGAAATAAACTATTTCACAGTGATGAAATTTTGCCTTACTTCATTTCCAGAAGTCTAAAGCCTTTCCGATGGTGACTATTTTTATTGTTTATTTCAAGTTTATCTCGTGTACCGTCAGTAGACAACTATACTCTATATTATATAGAATGGTAGTTGCGAAGAATGCCATTCAAAAGAAAACAAAAGAAAATGTATCTGAAATCTACAGGAATTGCATCTGTCACAGTTAACATCCTAAATTTTACAAAAAGTATTGTGACTGCAAATTCTAACAATAAACACAAAAATTTACTGCCTCCGTGGTCTAGTGGCTAGTGCCATGGACTCCCGATCCGGAGGTCCTGGGTTCGATTCCCAGTGTGTAAAACACAAAGTAGATTTTTGAGAATTTATCACTTTGTGAACTTCGACAGAAGATAACATTAAAGTAAATGCCCTATCTATGTGTAAAATAGTAGGTAAGTATGTATAACTATAACTATTACAAAACCTCTATACAAACGAGTGATTAAACACGGTCCAGTTAGCGCTCGATAAAAAAACAAACGGCATATTAAAAGTATTATTAATATGGCATAAGGACAGTGGCATTCCGATGGCTAATTGAGTAAGGTTGCTATATATATACATTCTACTTATCTTAGTGTAAGTATCGGCTTTTAGTTATCAAGGAAATTATGTACAGTAACTGTCAAGTCGTGTTATAAAATACAATACAAAATTCTTTATTGCACATACCAAACTCACTTCAACTGCCTCCGCGGTCTGAGCCATTGGCTCTCAACCTGGAGGTCCCGGGTTCGATTCCCGGAGGGGTACAATGACTTTGTGTTGTTGTTTCTAGTTTGGTTAGGACATTGCAGACTGATCACCTGATTGTCCGAATAGTAAGATGATCCATGCTGTCGGATGGGCATGTAAATAGTCGGTCTTGCGCCTGATTTCTCTCTGGTCGTGTCAGTCAATCTGTCCCATCAGAATAAGAGATTGAAGGAATAGAGAGTGCACCTGCGTGTAGCGCAAACACTTGGGCACTAAAAACAAGTCCTGTGCAGTTGGCTGATCTCTGGTGGGAGGACTATAGTATATTGCACATAAACTACACATTCTACAGGACTACATTGTTACTTCCATGCAGGAATGGGAGCGGAAGAAAACGTGGTGGAACGACCTATGTTTAGGTCATTTACGCTCTGCGTACCCCATTAGGGATACAGACGTGATTATACGTATGTGTGTACATTATCTTTAATTAGCTATGAATAATATGTCCGCACAGCAATAAGTTGTTTACTGAATATCAAGTAAGTACTTATTCTTGAAGTAGTTCTTATTTTTATACAATGAAGAGTACTTATGTTCCGTCCTGCGGTTGTATTTGCAACTATTCTAACTGCCTCCGTGGTCTAGTGGTCAGAGACATGGGCTTACGATCCGGAGGTCCTGGGTTCGATTCCCAGGGGGGTGGGACAACAACTTTGTCCGATAAAGGCGTGATTGTTTGTATGTATATATAAATAAAAAAAGCACAGGGCCGTCACACACTGGTCAAACCTCCACATCCGTGAACAAATTTTCCTGGTTCATATCTACTAGCTTTTTGAACGGTACGCCGCATAATGTCCCCTTCGCAAACTGCCTCCTTTCGCAAAATGACAATTTCGTAAAATGACCCTTTGCTAAATATCCCTTTTTACATAGATTTCGGTCTTAAAATCTAATACTACCAAATCTTCGTCTTAGCGAGTGGATTCTCGAGACAAACGACCCGATGAAACCGCCTAGTAGCACAGCTATTAGGTCTCTGACATAGTTTGAGTAACGACCACTATCAAAGACAGCGACCCAGACCGACGGCTTTATGTGCCCTCCGAATCACTGAATCCTTTTGATCTTTACAGATGATCAGGTGATTTAACCTGCAATGTCCTAACCAAGCTGGGATAAAACCTCACAAAGCAATTAATTGACAAATATCAATTTTGTGTTTCCCCCTGGGAATCGAACCCAGGACCTCCGGATCGTAGGCCCAAGGCCTTGCGCTGCGCGAGCGCATGTCTGTCGTCAATGCGGATGTAGGGTTCGACGTACCTTGTGGCGCGTATAGTAACCAGATTTATTGAACTATTCATGGCTCCGTGGTTTAGTGGTCAGAGCCATGAGCTCACAAACCGTAGGTCCTGGCTTCGATCCCCAGGAGGATATAAAGTTCATATTTGTTAATTTATCACTTTTTGAGATTTACAACTACTCACATAACAATTCCTTTCAGCATCATTTCCGAATTACTCTTCATAAAGTGGCTTTACTTCCATGCTGGCCTGGGAGTGAAAGAAAAACATAGAATGTGCCAGCTGCATTTCCTCCCGGGCATGCTGTAAAAACCAGTTAAGGTATCCGAGGGTTTCAGTATATTGCAATTTAGGTGATGGGCTGACAACCTGTCACTACAGCAATATACATACAAATCCATCTTAAATAACCCTCAAAACTATGTCAGATGTGGCGGGACGACCTATGTTTAGGTCAATTATGCTCTGCCTACCCCTTTAGAAATAAAGGTGTGATTATACGTATATATTCTATTAAGTATGTATTAAATTGATCATTACATTAGGAGTGTCTGTTGTGAGATCCGCCTAAAGTAAAACAAGTCGGCTACAAAAAGTTGACAGTGACGAGGCAAGGTCGATTGCGAAACAATAAAAAACCGGCCAAGCGCGAGCCTGACTCGCGCACAAAGGGTTCTGTGTTGGTTCTGTACCATTAAATATACATAGATATAATCACGCCTTTATCCTTAATGGGGTAGGCAGAGCATAAATGACCTAAAAGAAGGTCGTTCAACCACGTGTAACAAAGACATACATACATATAATAAGGCAGAGCGTAAACGATCTAAATAACGGTCGTTCCCCCACGCATGACAAAGTTTTGAGGATAATTTAAGATAGATTTGCTGGTATTTTGCTGTAGTGACAGGTTGTCAGCCCATCGCCTAAAAATCATCAAAACACGGCATAAAAATAACTTTTTTTTATGAGATCCATTTAATATTTTTTTATTCTGTATATAGCATATGTTGTTAAAGAGGGATCATTTATAAAAAAAAAAACAACTGTCCAGCCATCTCAGATCTTGAGATATAACTGGGTTTCTTCTTAGTCGAGTGGGTTCCGAGTCAAACAACCAACCCTGGTGTCAGAGTTTTTAAGCCGCCTATTAGCACAGCTATTTGCCCTCTAACATGGTTTTTAATAAGGACAGCGACGGCATCCTTTTTTCTTTCCTGACAATGAGGTGCTTCAGCCTGCAATATCCTAACCAAACTTGGGAAAACTAGCAAAAGTGATAAATTGACAAATATCAACTTTGTGTTTCTCCACTAGGAATCTAACCCAAGATTTTCGGATCAGGAGCCCATTGCTCAGACCACTAGACCCCAGAGACAGTTAAATATAGCTGGTGACAGACGGACAGTGGAGTCTTAGTAAATTACCGTTTGTGTACGGAACCCTAAAAACAAATAACAAACAAACATATAAATGTCACGTAAATAGAACGCATCCGGTTTGAGGAAATAAAATAAATTTTTAGTTATAATTATTGCTTGTCTAGAGATTCTTAAATTATTAAACGTGTTTTAAGGTCAGATCACACCGGGATGTGATGTACTCCCAGGCCAGCATGGAAGTAATATAAGTATTTATTTACATTTTTCTGTATCAAATGTTGCGTTATCACAACAGTGTTGCCTTATCAGTGTTATGTGGTTTGATATCGTATTGTTATCATCATTATCGCCCCTGGCAAAGTCACGGACATTGTGTCACTGGCAATATGGGAAGTAACAATGAATGTTGATTGTTTTCTTCCATGCTGGACTGGGAGCGAAAACATAGAAAGTGTAAAAACCAGCTAAGGGATCCGAGGGTTTTAGTATATTGCAATTTAGTCGAAAGGCTGAGTACCTGTCACTACAGCAATATACCTACAAATCTGTCTTAAATGACCCTCAAAACTTTGTCAGACGTGGCGGAACGACATTTGTTTTAGGTCGTTTACGCTCTGCCTACCCCATTAGGGATAAAGGCGTTATTATATGTATGTATTCTTCTTCTGTCGTGTGGGTCGAGTCGATCGACTCGATGAACCCTGGTGGCAGTGTTAAACCGCCTGTTAGCGCAGCTAATAGGCCTCTGTCATGGTTTTTTAACGACCACTATCAAAGACAGTAACCGGGACCGACGGCTTAACGTGCCCTTCGAAGCATGGTATCTTTTTTCTTTCAGGCAAGGTCATTCGGCCTAAATTGACAAATATCAACTTTGTGTTCCTCCCTTGGGAATCGAATCCAGGACTTCCGGATCGTGAACCCATGACCACTAGACTACGGAGGCAGATAGTAGGCAGGATTATCTATAGAGTAAGGTATTACATTATCTAATCAATCTTAAGTGTTGTTGTTTGTCACTTATATTTGAATGCAACTTCAATTGCATGATATCGATTTCAATGGAAGTTTTCGGTAAGGCAATCAGGTGATAAGGCCTGCATTGAGTTTGATTCTAGATACCACCGGCTAAAACTATAATTAAAATCTATCTGCCACTTTAAAAAAAATAAAATTGAGAAAGGATTTTATACTCTATGGTTTTACACTTTGTCCGCTAGATTTTGACGCGTTTTTGCAGGTTTCCCCAGTATTTCTGTCAATTTGAAAAATGACAGATAACGCATAAAACCACCGACTATAAATCTAAATCCGGTTGAAAATAGACATCCTGTCCTTTTCCAATGTTTTTAGTCTGAAAGTGACAAACAGATTTTAATTTTAGTTTTAGCCGGCAGATCTAGAAGCGAGGCCATAGTCCTAACTATACTGCAGAAATCACACAAAGCGACAAATTGTCAAACTTCAACTTTGTTTTCCCCCCGAAAATCGAACCCAGAAACAAAATAAAATATTAATAAATAAATATTTTTATTCATTATATTTAGGTTAATTTACCGAGTTGAACCTATTATTCCATGCTGGACTAGGAGCGAGGGAAAAACATAGAATGTGCCAGCTGCATTTGCCCGGGAGGCATGCTGTAAAAATCAACGAAGGGATCCGAGGGTTTCCGTATATTGCAATTTAGGCGATAGGCATGGACAACCTGTCACTACAGCAATATACCTACAAATCTATCTTAAATAACCCTCAAAACTGTGATAGAAGTACGTAGTGGAACGACCTTTGCTTGGGTCGTTTAGGTTCTGCCTACCCCATTAGGGATAAAGGCGTGTTTTTATGTATGTATGTATGTTATTAGGTTCATTTACCGAGTTGGATCTATGATAACAACATATATTTACCTAAGTGTATACCTAAGTGTACCTAAGCAATATCGACACATATGCATAAAATTTAATAATTACTAATTTATTCTTCAACATAGATTCCATGGAATACTTATTGAATGTCATATGAAACTACACAATACAAAATGAAATAAAATAAAAAAGTATGAACATTTTGTTTTTCCATACTGGCTTAGGAGCGAAAGAAAAACATAGAATGTGCCAGCTGCATTTCCTCCCGGGCATGCTGTAAAAACCAGCTAAGGGATCCGAGGGTTTCAGTATATTGTAATTTAGGCGATGGGCCGACAACCTGTCACTACAGAAATATACCTACAAATATATCTTAAATAACCCTCAAAACTTAGTCAGACGTGGCGAAACGACCTTTGTTTAGGTCGTTTACGTTCTGCCTACCCAATTAGGATAAAGGCGTGAGTATATGTAAGTATGTAGTATGAACAATCACTTAGATACAAGTTATTTTCTCAATCTTGTTTGTAACTCTTTGCCTGCGATAAACAGGTCATAACATTTACCTACTAGGCATTAAATGAAAAATTGTCTAAGGCTCGTATTTATAATCAGCACTACTCACATCGAGTTTGAGTGCAAATCAGAAATGTAATTTCAGTACATTATGACCTGGCAAATCCATACTTAATACTGCTCTCCATCTTGAGATCGCTTTATAATTACGGGCCTAGTTATCACCATGTTTTTTCACACTAATAGCCGCAGGGTTAATTGGTGTCTTTACTCGTATAAAGATGTTTTGTTCAATAGGTTGTAATTATTTTCTGTGTAATCGAAATTTCTCTTGGCGCCGTATTCTGACGTCAATCGAAAATCAGCCAGAATCGTAAAAGAAAACGGGCAAAGTGCAATACTAGGTATATTGTTTTTAAAGCAGTCTTTTTAAGTAGGTTATACTTTAAAAAATGCACATGTATCGTACTTAGACGAGACCATGCATGCATGCTGATGATTATAGCAACAAAATAAACTGTTTTTCTTCCATGCTGGCCTGGGAGCCAGAGAAAAACATAGAATGTGCCAGCTGCATTTCCCGGGCATGCTGTAAAAAATCAGCTAAGGGATCCAAGGGTGTCAGTATATTGCAATTTAGGCGATGGGCTGACAACCTGTCACTACAGCAATATCTACCTACAAATCTATCTTAAAATAACTCTCAAAACTTTGTCAGATGTGGCAGAACGACCTTTGTTTAGGTTGTTTACGCTCTGCCTACCCCATTAGGGATAAAGGCGTGTTTATATGTATGTATGTAATAAATTGTTTTTACAATATTTTGAGGATTTTAGCACTCTCAATGCTATTTTATTTCATATCATATGAAAGAAATAAATTAATAAATTCTTTTCTGGCAGGACTCGAACTTGCGTCTCTGGAATGCCGGACCATCACTCTACCAACTGAGCTACAGAAACGGTTGAGGGAGTGACGAATTTATCATATTATTTCTCTACTACTATATATATGTACAACTAACTAGGTACAGCTACAAATTGAAGGTATAATTTTCTCGTAAGTAATTCCATCATCCATCTAAAGCTGATTATTGATTTGAATCTCCTTATTAATGATGGCAAGTTACTTAGTAAGTCGTTAATTAATTGTTAGCGAAATGCTGCAGGTACTTGTTGTTTAGAAATATCACCAAGAAAATTGAGTAATTTTGTATTTAATAAGCTTCCATGCTGGACTGGGAGCGAGATAAAAACATATAATATGCCAGCTGCCATGATGCCACCTCCCGGGAATGCTGTAAGAACCGCCTAAATTGCAATATACTGAAACCCTCGGTTCCCTTAGCTGGTTTTTACAGCATGCCCGTGAGGAAATGCAGCTGGCACATTCTATGTTTTTCTCTCGCTCCCAGGCCAGCATGGAAGTAATATACCTACAAATCTATCTTAAATAACCCTCAAAACTTTGTCAGACGTGGCGGAACGACCTTTGTTTAGGTCGTTTACGCTCTGCCTACCCCATTAGGGATAAAGCCGTGATCATATGTATATAGATACATTTATGTATTTATTTATATATACTTTTTCTGTGTATTTTTCTACTTTCGGCAGCTTGTATGGAGTGCACGCCCTTTGCTCATACTATACAATTTCTGTAAATAATCTGTTTGTTTTTAATGAATTTTCTATTGTATTAAGCTTAGGCTAATAATAATAATTAAGTATTGACACAAAAGTTTACTGTATTTGATATTTTTACCCTCGATGATGTTATTGAAATTAAATAAATAAATATACTTTTAGTCAGATCAGAGCTCAGCTCACCCTGAAGTGAACCACTATAATCCAGCATTCGAAGATACAAATAATGATTATAAACACATTTAGAATGGCATGTGGCGGCCAAAGTTCATAATCGTCAGGCTCGTTTTGTTTACTTAAAGTAAATCGTGTATTGATCATAAGTATATTTATGCCATTTCATGTCTTGATAACGCAGGGCTGCTGCATTTGAACTTTTACACAACATGAAAGAAATTCCATGCTGTACTGGGATAAAAAACATAAAATTTGCTAGCTGCTTTTCCTCCAGGATGCGTTGTAAAACCCAGCAAAGGGATTTGACGTTTACAGTGTATCGTATACACCAAAAGAGTCCTCAAAACTTGTCAGACGTGGCGAAACGACTGTTATATGGGTCGTTAACGCTCTGCCTACCCGATAAGTGATAGAGGCTTGATTTATGTGTGTATGTTTGTTATTTCCATGCTGGACTGGGACTGAGAGAAAAACATAGAATGTGCCAGCTGCATTTCCTCCCGAGCATGCTGTAAAAACCAGCTAAAGGATCTGAGGGTTTCAGTATATTGTAATTTAGGCGATGGGCAGACAACCTGTCACTACAGCAATATACGTACAAAAATCTTTCTTGAATGGCTCTCAAGACTTTGTCAGACGCGGCGGAACGGCCTTTGTTTAGGTCGTTTACGCTCTGCCTACCCCATTAGGGATATAGGCGTGATTATATGTATGTATGTATGTATGTTTGTTATTAATAAATGCCAGCCCTGAACACGTTATAAGATTAGAACTAGGGGTTCAATAACTTCATAATCATGGAGTAGATCTAAGCACGTGTCGTTATTTATATTGACACTAGCTTTCTGTCAGCGGTGTCACCCGCTGTGCTGCTAAATAAGTTTTCCCGAGGGAATAGTGTACCGTCCCGCGGTAAAAAAAAAACTGTATTACTCAGGGTGAACGTTGCTTTTTAATGGTGAAGGATTTTTTGAAATCAGTCTAGTAGTTTTTGAGTTTATGTGTTACAAACATACACACAAAAATACTAATCTTTCTTCTTTGTAATATTAGTAGGTATAGAATAATAAATTAACGTCAATATTGTGTATAATTAGATTTGCTGATATTTCTGAAGCTATAATCTAACTAACTGTAGCTATGAATTTGTTTCAATCAAGATTTAATTCTAATGCAAGATTTTCACATACTTATATCAAACAAATAAATAAATCTATACTAATTATAAAGAGAAACAATTTTATTTGCATGCATACATACATATAGTCACGCCTTTATCCCTTATGGGGTAGGCAGAGCGTAAACGACCTAAACAAAGGTCGTTCCGCCACGTCTGACAAGTTCTTAGGGTTATTTAAGATAGGTTTGTAGGTAAATTGCTGTAGTGACAGGTTGTCAGCCCATCGCCTAAATTATAATATACTTAAACCCTCGGATTCCTTAGCTGGCTTCTACAGCTTGCCCGGGAGGAAATACAGCTGGCACATTCAATGTTTTCCTCTCCCTCCCAAGCCAGCATTTGCATGCAGTTGCTTGTAATAAAAGCATTTACAAAAAAAGTACAAGTAGGAAATTGAGACACAACAGGCACTGCTTATTCCTAAAAAGAAATTTCTAACAGCAGATCTAGATCTTTTTCCGAGAAATGGGATTAAAAATTTCTAGCCGACCTCATTGAAATGCGGAGCCCATGATAACGTGGAGTCCCTCACAACACTTAAGATTTTTAGCAGTGTTAGTAATGTTGATTGGAGTACCCTCATCACCACATAGTATAAAAGAAAGACGCTTTCTCTGTCCCCATATCCCTATGTATGCATAAATCTTTAAACTACGCAACGGATTTTGATGCGGTTTCTTTTAATGGATAGAGTAGTTCAAGAGGAAGGTTTATATGTATAATACATGCATAATATAGTAGAGAAACACTGATAATTTCCTTGCGAAGCCGGGGCGGGTCGCTAGTAATTTATAGATGTAATACCTACAACACACAGTTGTTCTGTCATATACATATACGGACTGCCAATGATTAAAGTCTTGGATTAACATACACTCTTTTTACTGCGGAAAATGACCGATTCCCAAGGAAAATCTCAATAAACCGCGGTTGAAACTACGGTGCAACATCTAGTTTAAAATAAAATTATAGTAAGTAAATCAATACGAACTTAAAAAAATAGAACATATAAAAAACATGTATTACACAACGTCTTTCAGGCTAGACTGGAAGTGAAAGAAAAACATAGAATGCGCCAGCTACATCTCCTCCCAGGCATTCTGTAAAAATCAGCTAAGTGATTCGACGGTTACAGTATATAGTAGTTAAGGCGATGGGCTGACAACCTGTCATTTTATCTATCTGAGAAAGTGAGAAGTGACCCTTAAACCTTGTCAGACGTGGTGGAACGACTTACGGCTGAGTCGTTGGTTGACGCTCTGCCTACCGCATTAGGGATAAAGGCGTGATTATAATATAAGATGAACTAAATCAATTCAGGTTAGTATCAGTTATTTTATTTACCACACGTAATACGCAAAATATGCACTTAATAAACAATTTGGCCTTGCAAATTTTCCAGCGATTTAAAAACGAATAAGTTTAGTAATTCGCAAAGAGAACAAAACCAACATTTATCGACGCTTTCGACCTTGAGGTCACCGTCTACACATTTACTGTGAAAGTTGATCCTGGACCTTGGAAAAGGAAAGGACAATGGTAAAACGATACCTTTGTAGAGGCCCTTAGGGAAGCAAAATATATATTCTGCTGTGCTAAGCTAAAAGGTGTTTTTTTTGTCATTTTGGCGAAATCGATTTTTTAACATAGGGCTACTAAGCAAATTTTTCCGCGTTTTTCTATCTCAGAGTCATTTTGAAATTCCCACTAATAGCCGAGATACCAATATACAGAAATATGTAAATGCGCCTTCCTTTCCTACTGATACTAGCTTACAAAACCGTAAGTTACCAATACTAAGCTAGGACATTGCAGGCTAAATCACCTGATAATCCGAAAAGAAAAAGATTTCGTGCTTCGGAGGGCACGTTAAGCCGTCGGTCCCGGTCGCTGTCTTTGATAGTGGTCGTTACTCAAACCATATCAGAGGCCTGATAGTCGTGCTACTAGGCGGTTTAAAAACTCTAGACACCAGGGTTCATCGGGTCGATAGACTCGATACCCACTCGACAGAAGAAGAACAATACTAAGCTAAAATGCAGTAGCTCATTAAAGTATTTTAAGCTAAACAACCGTTTATGTTGTACGAGATTTTTAGCTGTCCGAGCCCATAGGGCGAGGGCTGTTATTAAATCAAGGACATACATTTATTTGTGCACGAGCTACAAACTCAAATTCTACATAAATATTGTAAACTAAACAATTAATTCCCGCCATTTAACTTTTTAAATCTTTCGACATTAAATATAGACATGAGCTGGAGACCTGTATAGCCTACAATTAAATTAATTTTCGAATAAAAATCAAAAACACTATCTTACCTACTTGAAATATAATTTTAATAACATTTTATGTCATAAAAACCACAAAAGGCAAATAATTTGAAGTACATATTTTAAAATAACTAGTTCTATCTATGAACTTCTTATTGTGTTTGGCTGTATGGCCTAATTTTCTTTGCCTTAGAAGAGATGCATTTACAGTAGATACGTTTATGCTCTTGTGCACAAAATTGAATTTTGTGCACCCTGTACAAAATAGCACTTTCAGAGCATGAGAAGTAAAAAAAAATCCTTTAGAAAAGTACTTTTAGTTATAATTATTATTGTTCTGTACATTTAAAAAAAGACAAAGTAATAGTCGACTAAGAGACAATTATCAAACCACGATAACCACTCTTATAAATATGTTTATTCTCTTTCCATGCCAATTAAAAATAAATCTAAACAAGACATTAATCAGCTGTTATAATGTTATTTGATATGATAACAAATGGAATAACAACAAATCGATTTGATGTATTAATTATCATAGTATAAAGAAAATCATCTGGTTTCCCTTCTAGGTTGCGTAGGTCAGATGGCAGTCGCTCTATGTAAAAACAGGTGTCCCAGTTTGGGCCAACTTAAGACCATTTTTGGTCACTTGATATTTATATATATATATAGAATCACGCCTTTTTCCGTAATGGGGTAGGCAAAGCGTACACGACCTAAACAAAGGTCGTTCCGCCACGTCTGACAAAGTTTTGAGGGTTATTTAAGATAGATTTGTAGGTATATTGCTGTAGTGACAGGTTGTCAGCCCATCGCCTAAATTGCAATATACAGAAACCCTCGGATCCCTTAGCTGGTTTTTACAGCATTCCCGGGAGGAAATGCAGCCGGCACATTCTTTGTTTTTCTCTCGCTCACAGCCCAACATGGAAGTACTTTCTAACAATAAAATAATTTTTGTTATCGGTCAAGTAGTTGGTCCAGTATTTGTTACAAACATACACACACACATACAATCCTCTTTATAATATTAGTATAGATTTATTCCATGCTGGACTGGGAGTGAGAGATTAACATATAATGTGCCAGCTGTATTTCCTCCCGAGCATGTTGTTAAATCCAGCTGACTGATCCGAGGGTTTCAGTATATAGTAATTTAGGCGATGGGATGACAACCTATCACTACAGCAATATACCTACAAATCTATCTTAAATTACCCTCAAAACTTTGTCAGACGTGGCGGAACGACCTTTGTTTAGGTCGTTTACGCTCTGCCTACCCCATTAGGGATAATATGTATGTATGTATAGATTTATAAACTTTTGGCGAGCTAGTAAAACGGGTTTATTTATACTAAGCTCTTATCAGTGCAGTTGGTATGAACGAATTTGTACTTGACCTGTTGTAACGTAGATATCTTCACATTGACACCTTAGCTCGGTCATTGAACCGCAGATAAGGAAATATTTGACCTTACCTGGCAATTTAGACATGCATACATACACATCTTTATCCCTAATGGGGTAGGCAGAGCGTAGACGACCTAAACATAGGTCGTTTCGCCACGTCTGATATACCTACATACATTCACGATTTATTCATGCTTTGGAAGGCACGTTAAGCCGTTGGTCCCGGTTAATATCGTTAATACCATAGATATTAGTCGTTAAGCCATGTCAGAGGCCAGTGCTAAGCATTGGCGGTTTGAAAAATGACCTTATCTAGGATTGGGTCTAGACCCCCGCAACCAGAGGTAGGTATGGCAGTCCCTCTGTGTAAAAACCAGTACCCTCGTTCAATCCCTTAGATTAGGTAGTCGACCCCGTGATATACGGGATAAGGCTAGGAAGATGAAGATTCAGGCTTTATCCCTTGCGTGTTAGTAAGGATGTAAAACGCCTAGTGAAAGTATTTTAGCCATGTCTATCAAATATTAAGGGCAATTTTAGATGGAAATGTTATCATTATAGTGACAGGTTGTCAGTCCACAGCATAAAATACAATACACTCTAACCCTGGAATTCCGTTTTTATTTATTTAAGTATGTCTGATAGGGCTGGTGCATTCTATGTTTTTCTATCACTCCCTGTGCAGCATGTATAAAATGACTTATTAACCTACAAATGCAAAAAGTCAGGTTAAGGCCAATACAGATCAACAAACAATAAATGATGAGACTGAAACAAATCCATAATTGAATAGTAAGGAGACCATGAAATTATCCATGGTATTATGGAAATGTCGATTTACTTTTCAAATCACGCGATAAATTCTATGAAGTTGCAATAAATTAATTGTTTGTTTTTTCATGGTATACGGCAGAGAGCATTCTAACCTATAAAACTATGACATGAATTATTTTATATAACTGTTGTAATAATACATACATACATATAATCACGCGTGTATCTCCAATGGGGTAAGCAGAGCGTAAACGATCTAAACGAAGGTCGTTTCGCCACGCCTGACAAAGTTTTGAGGGCTATTTAAGATAGATTTGTAGGTATGTTGCTGTAGTTACAGGTTGTCAGCCCATCGCCTAAATTGCAATATACTGAAACCATCGGATCCCTTAGCTGGTATTTACAGCATGCCCGGGAGGAGGTGCAGCAGGCAGTTGGCACACTCTATGTTTTTCTCTGGCCACCAGTCCAGTATGGAAGAAAGATAAAATAATAACAATACACTTAAAAACAAACATTAAACTTGCGATTCGTCCATAATATTGCGACATTTAAAATTTACATGGGGTCTTTGACACATTCCTTTCATTTATTCATTTATTTCGTAAATTTAAAAAAATGTGTGCGCATTCAGTCTTTAATTTATTTAACTTAATGCACAAAAATGTTACATGGGCGGACTTAACGCCAAAGGCATTATCTACCAGTCTACCTTAGGGCATGTGGAAAGCAGGTGCAAAAATAATGTGATCTATAAACACCTAAACCATACTAGCGGTCGTTAATGGTCATTGTTGTCGATTAGGGAAATGGCTGTCGTCTGCGAATTTTAGGACCGAGAAGAGGAAAAGTAGTTCTTTTAAATATAATGAATCTTTTTCCGAGCAAATGGGAGAAAAGTAAAAATACCCGACAATCACATCATACCGGATGTTAAAGTCTGCTTCTCGCAAACTTATAAAGGGATTGCTCCACGATTGCACCATCAACGAAACTGAACAACTTTCACAAGGATATTCTATCAGAAAATGAAAACAAAAAAAGTTTTCTTGTACAAAACGGCCTACTCGACCAGACAATATGTATGGGGAAGCCATTTTGTTTTTAGTTTCCTAAAAGAATTTCTTTGTAAAAGTTGCATCCCCTTTCAAGCAGTTAAGCCTTATCCCAATAGGTCAGACGTCAGACCAGAATAAATAAATTGCTTAATAAGGAAATAGTAAGTCTTATGTATTATGGCAAGAAGAGTGTCTATTGAATGACAGTATGAAATAACATCTTACGAATCTAACTGGAACTGTCAGAATTAAAAATATAAGGGCTAGATTCTACATACCATCGGCTAAAGTTAATATTAAAATTTATCTGTTACTGTCAGAACAATCAAATTAAAAAAAAGACAGTCGATTTATACTCTATGGTTTTACGCTTTGTCGACGAGATTTTGGCGTGCATTTGCACGTTTCCCGAGTATTTTATCCGCCGCCTATGACATGGTGAATGAAAGTGACAGATAACGCATAAAATAAAAGATAGATCGCCTGATCATTTTCATTTTTTTAAATCTGAATGTGACAGATATACTTTAATTTTAGCTTTAGCCGCCAGGCTCTAGAAACGAGCCCAATACTTGTTAAAAAAGTAACTTAAATTGGACATCGTACTGTTTGCAAAATCTACCAATTAGCCGAGTTGGCGTTTTTTTCGTTTATCTCTGTCTGCCCCTCGTTACCTCCGGCAGTAATTGTATTAAGGGGCGAAAAGTGGCGCGACGGTGGCGCCATTAGTTTTAAATTAATTGTTCCTGAAATACAAACATTTTCATGAATATTTTACGTTCAGCGAGAATCGCACGTAATTCTCCATTTCATAATCCAGAATACAATTATTCACACTAAGCATGCTTTGTATTACAAATTTGTAGCTTAAATACTCAATACGAATTATTAGATTGAGAATGAAAAAATTGAGAATTAGTTTCAATTCTCGCGAAACCTAACATATTCATGAAAAATTTTGTATATCAGGCACAACCAATTTGAAACTGATGGCGCCACCGTCGCACTACTGTTCGCCCTTAAATAACTTCCATCCAAACTGGATACTGTACCTGTAACAACAGAACAAAGGTCAAAATTGATTGGCTGGGTGATGACAAATAACAATCATATGTCTTGTGAGCCCGATGGTGTAGTGGATAGGGCGGCTGCCTCCTGAGCGGGAGGTCGTGGTTCGAATTCCACCACGTACCAATGTGTTTTTCGGTTTTCGAATTTCATAGGTGCATTTATTCAGCGCTTTTTCCGTTCTACGGAAGGTACGTTAAGCCGTTGGTCCCGGTTAATTACTGTTTTCTTTTTTTTTTGTTACAATAAATGACCCTTATACAATCTATAAGACATCGCTAAATAGGTTTGTCTCGATGACTATCCGCATAACAATATTACAGATTATCGTAGTTAGTATAAGTAATAATATAAGTAGTAGAAATAGAAATAGAAAATATTTATATTTCTAATTATTAATAAATCTAGACTTAATACTGTCAATTATTTAAATGATAAATGACAATATCAAGACGAACACGCCCTACCTTACCCTTTCGGGACAAGCGAGCGCGGTCTGCTGCCGACCCACACTTTTTTACTACTCTACTTGTTTAATACCGTAGATATTTGTCGTTAAGCGATTTTCAGAGGCCAGTGTAAAGCATTGGCGCCTTGAAAACTCTGACCTAATCTAGGATTGGGTCTGGTTTCCCTTCTGGGTTACGGAGGTCAGATGGCAGTCGCTCTGTGTAAAAACCAGTACCCTCGTTCAATCTCCTTAATTAGGTAGCCAACCCCGTGAGAGAGTAGGTAGTTAGCGACCAGTAATCATAGTGATGATATTACATTGTTAACGCCCATAATTAAAATGAGCCATGATAATAATCTAAAATTTCATCTCTTGGTCCCGTTTTATAATTTGGTTAACTCATTAATTTGAAAAACGGTAATTAATTTACCAGAACCTTCAGAATCTTTAACGTAATAAACCTTGTAAAAAAAATTGGAAAGATTTTCATTACCTGGTCAGAACCAAGGAGGATGAGACCCTATGGAGTGAATACGCGGGAGTGAAAGCACTCACCAAACAAGCTCGTTTTATCTTTGTCACAATATTTCCGTCAGTATTCTAACACGCTGATTGGATAATAAATCATTTGCATTGGGCCATGATTGCGTCAGCCAATATTCATGCCACCGCGCTATAAACGGGGGAATTGATTTGGGTCTCGCACATTTTTTTTTCAAATTCTCGCTCCATAGGTTAAGTCCTCCTTGGTCAGAACCTTCTGGGCAAATTTAATTATCGTGGGTAGCAAGAAGTTTCTGATGAAAACATAGAAATTTACCGGTATTTTATTACTCCAGGAAAATTGGATAACAAGGCTAAACAAGGTACTTTACTAAATTGCTGTCCTACTTGAGCTTTACTAAAGAATATCAAAGAAAAAACATCAATAGTAGATTTTACGACTAGTGCACAAAACAAGTCATTATTGTACGATATTTTAATTGCCTGAGCCCGCAGGGTGAGGGCTGATATTATTCAAGGACGAATATGGTTTTGTACACGAGATATAAACTCTGATTTTCGCTTCGATTGCGAGGAATATTTAAGATTTTTTTTAAAATATACTCATAAAAAACCGATATTTAACTTTTTTAAATTATTCCACGTGAAATAATAGGCTTGGGCTGGAGACCCATACAGCCAGCTATTAAAATAAGTTTGTAATAATATTTTTTTTATATCGTTTTAGGTCATTACAAACACATAAAGCAAATAATTTAAAGTAAATAATATAACAAGTTCTATCTATGAAATTCTTATTATATGTGGCTGTATGGTGAATTTTCTTTGCCTTCGAAGAGATGCATTTGTAGCATATATTTTCAGACAGACTTCTTCTACTTGAAAAGACTAACTTCCTCATACCGGGTGTAACAGACAGCATCCCGCAAACTGATAGCGGTTGCTTAGTCAACGACACTGAACAAGTATCAGTAGGTTTTTTTTCAGGAAGTGAAAAAAAAATTACCTTCCTGTACAAAATGACCACCTTAATTAGACATTTTGTATGGATTTGAACCTTGTACATACCTGCTAATTAATATTAACTTTCATACAACTTTGCGAGTTCGTCCTGAGCCGGGGTGGGATTAAGGCCGGTCGCCATGGTTACTTTGTGTGGGGGCACGAGAGTGCCCCCGGCCAAGATGAGAGCGAAGCAAAGCACGGACACGGCCGCACCCTTTTGCAGATAGCATGAGCATCCTGACACATGTCAAACGCATACATTTTATAACAGTTACGAAGGAATCTCTTTCACACTTATGACTTTTTTATATTTTAAACCTGCTGTTAGGATGCTCATGCTAATTTGAAAAATGTTATAGCCTTTCTTGGAAACATTTTGGAGCATTTTTGCACCCCTATATCTTGTATTACTATATATCTATATATCACTTAAAAATAAACTATAAGTATAAAAAAACTAAATAGTCTAAATAACTTCTAGAACTTAGCTTACTTTTATATTTCACAACTCATCATCATCATCTCCCTAGCCTTATCCCGTATCAGACGGGGTCGGCTTCCTAATCTAGGAGATTGAACGAGGGTACTGGTTTTTACACAGATTAGGTCAGAGTTTTCAAGCCGCCAATGCTTAGCACTGGCCTCTGATATGGCTTAACGACTAATATCTACAGTATTAAACGATATTAACCGGTACCAACGGCTTAACGTGTCTTCCGAAGCATGGAAAAAGCGCCGAATAAACGTACATATGAAATTCAAAAACCGAAAAACACATTGGTATGTGGTGGGATTCGAACCACGACCCGTTCAGGAGGCAGCGGCGCTATCCACTCCACCATCTGGCTCTTATATCGGGTTAGATTTCACAACTATTTTGTTTAATTTGTCACAAACGAAACTTGGCCAGTTTTACACAATGTTTTTGTTGGAATTCAATTTACCTATGGGTATCGTGTTATAAAAGGAAATGATTATGACATTTACGAATAAGTACCTGGGTACTTTGTCGTTACCTATGTACAAAAGCTATTACAGTAACGATTGAAGGGGCTCCCGAGGGCTTAGTGGCGCCCTAATTAGTAAAAAACATTATTCACTGAAAACACAATCAATCGAAAATCTAGTAAATCAAATTGAGGTCAAAGCAATAAAAGTCACTTAGAACCTCATAAAGTTGCAACTTATAGTTCGTAGTAGTTACAGATATAAAATTTGCGAATAACAGCTACTTTTAGTACTTTTGCTGTGATCTGTAAGTGCCGTGAACACTGAATTATTAATTATTAATGCTGTAAGTAACGTTTCTTTAACGTTTCTTCCATGCTGGACTGGGAGAGATAGAAAAACATAGAATGTTCCAGCTGCCCTTCCTCCCGGGCATGCTGTAGAAGACAGCAAAAGGGACTCGAGGGTTACAGTGTATTGTAATTTAGGCGATGGGCTGACAACCTATCACTACATATTAGCAATACACATTACAATCTAAAATTGCCCTCAATTTTTGTCAGACGCGGCGAAAGCGCCTTTTACGAGGCGTTTAACGCTCTGCCTACCCCGTAAGGGATAAAGGCGTGATTTTATGTATGTATGTATGTATGTAAGTAACGTTAGTACCTTTAATTCAATCTGATTTACCGGATTTTCAATTAATTGCGTTTTCAGTGAGCAATGATTTTTTAACTGATGAGGGCTCTGGCGTGCACTGAAGATCCCCTTAAATGAACGCGACAAAAAAATACTAACGCCGCCATCTTGAGATTTGACATTGATTTGACATTTCTCCTTATACTGCAGCGTGCCCGCCCACGTTCATTGAGAACCGCATTACGATACAGAATACAGTACGCTGTGTTAAGGTGGCGATACTAGCCCACTGGCTTAGTGAAAAAAAACATAACTCACTAAAAACACAGTGTATCGAAAAACCTGTCCAGCAGAATCAAGTTATAGTAATTAAGAATATTTAGAAAGAAAAGTTGCCGTTGGTGGCCGTTATTCGCAGTTTTTCTTCCTGTTACTACGACGAACTATGAATCGCTAATTTATAAGGTTCTAAATTATCTTCATTACTATAATATGATTCAGTTTGATCAGTTTTTCGATTCAAAGCCATTTTAGTTAATTATGTGTTTTTTTACTAATGGGGCGCCACTTTGCTAGTATCGTCACCTTAAATCATTATTATAGTATTTTTCGGCTAGCATAGGACTCCTAACAGCAGGTAAAAAATATACAAACAACGTAGGTGCGAAAGAGACTCTTTTATAACTGTCAAAAATATATATACATTTGACAGATGTCAGGATGCTCATGTAATGTGAAAAAGGGATCACTTAGGATCTCGCTTCGAAGGTCTTGTGAACAATTTCCAGGGACTGATAAAAAGTTGAACTTGTAAGATTGTTCCTGATTAGATTAGATCCTCTTATCTCACAGGTTCAACTTTATTCCCGGGCATGCTGAAAAAACCAGCTAAGGGATTCGAGGGTTTCTGTGTATTGCAATTTAGGCGATAGGCTGATATCACAAATAACCCTCAAAACTTTGTCAGAAGTGGCGGAGCGACCTTTGTTCAGGTCTTTTACGTTCTGCCTACCCCATTAGGGATAAAGGCGTGATTATATGTATGTATGTCAACTTTATGGGCCGTATACAGTACTTGAGACTGACATCGAGTTTGAGTTCGTATCAGAAATGTCATTTCAGTACAAAATGACCTGTCAAATCCATACTTGATATTGCTCTTGAGAGCAATATCAAGATTGATCTTGAGATCGCTTTATGAATACGAGTCTGTAATGCAGAGTGACCAACCTGGTACTTGACAAGATTTTTCACAGGAGGGGTGTAAAAGGGACATCGTCCCGCAAACTGATAGAGGTTGTTCAGTCAACGACACTGAACAAGTATCACCAGTAAATTATTTCAGGATTTTTTTAAATGCTTTTCCATACAAATTATCTGATCAACGTGGTCATTTTGTATGGGATAGTCGATTTTATTTATGTCCTGAAAATATTTGCTAGCGAAAATTGTTTCAGTTTTATTGACAAAGCAACCCTTATCAGTTTTCGGGACGTTCTCCTTTACACCCGGTATACCTGAGGGCCTGAGGCAGGCTTTGTAATTTCGTGGGTGGAAAGAAAGATATCTAAAAAAATACATATTATATGTATTTACCCCTAATGCACGCCTTTATCCCTAATTGTGGCAGAGCGTAAAATATTTAAAAAAGGTCACTCCGCCACGTCTGACAAAGTTTCGAGGTTTATTTAAGATAGATTTGCAGGTATATTTCTGTAGTGACAGGTTGTCAACCCATCGCCTTAATTGCAATGTACAGAAACCCTCGGATCCCTTAGGCTTTTACAGCATGCCCGGGAGGAAATGCAGCTGGCACATCCTATGTTTATCTCTCGCTCCCAATCCATCGTGGAAGATAAAATTAGAAAGATTAAACATATAATCGCTATAATTTTGAAAGTCAGCATTCTTAAGGATTTATAGAGTTAAATTAAATCAGATAGATATAAAATAGTTAATGGATTGCCTTTTGCTTTCTGAGATTGAAAGCTTCATTCATGAAAATGCTGATGTTACATTTTAGTAATTTTATTTTGGTAATGATATTATCTTCGTCCTCTTAGCGAGTGAATTCTCGAGTCGAAATACTCGATGAACCCTGGTGTCAGAGTTTTCAAACCGCTTAGCAGCACAGCTAATAGGCCTCTGACATGGTTTGAGTAATAAATAGTATCAAAGACACGACCGGGACCGACGGCTTAACGTGCCCTCTGTAGCACAGAATCCTTTGTCTGAAAAATATTAAGGGCAATTTTAGGTTTTATCAAATGTATCGGTACAGTGACAGGTTGTCAGATCATCGCCTCGATTTCGCTACACTGTAACTCTCAAATCCCTTTGCTGGTTTTATTACTTACCCAGGAGAAGCTGCAGGCACATTCTATGTTTTTCTCTCGGCCCTAGCACAGCATGGAAGATTTCATTATAACACAGCTACTAAAATAAAAATAAATAATATACCTACAAATCTATCTTAAATAACCCCACAAAACTTAGTTAGACGTGGCGGAACGACCTTTGTTTAGGTAGTTTACGCTCTGCCTGTCCCTATAAAGGCGTGATTATATATATTTATGTACGAGTATGTATTAAAATAATCTCGGTCAAATACCCACCCGCATATTCAACTACGAATTGAAATATCTAAAAATAGAAAAGTCCCCTTCTAATTAAAATTTATTGTAGTGTAATTTCGTCGACGGCACGACTTCACTTCGTATAATAATGAAATGGCTTTGGAAACAAAAGAAGAAGGAATTATAAAACCTCGCCGCAAGGAAACGCAGAAGACGCTTTTAATAAGAAAGTACTTAAAGAGTTCTTAAGAAACTTGGAATAAGTAATTATTTTCAACTGGCCGCTGGCTTGGGAGCGAAAGAAAAACATAGAATGTGCCAGCTGCATTTCCTCCCGGGCATGCTGTAAAAACCAGCTAAGAGATCTGAGGGATTCAGTATATTGTAATTTAGGCGATGGCTTGACAACCTGTCACTTCAGCCATATGCCTACAAATCTATCTTAAATTACCCCTTAAAACTTTTTCAGACGTGGCGGCGACCTTTGTATATGTCGTTTACGCTCTGCATACCCCATTAGGGATAAAGGCGTGATTATATGTATGTATTTGCTACTGGCCGGTCGTAGTATCACCCACGCAATCTGCAGTGTTTCTGGGAAAATGTATTAAGTTCTGGAAATAGGTAGTAAAAAATACTTCCGTGATGGACTGGAACCTTTAGAAAAACATAGATAGAATGTTTCAGCTGCTTCTTCTCCCGCGGCATGTTGTGTAAGTCAGCAAAGGGTTTCGAGGCTTATAGTATAAAATTTATTGTAATTCAGTCGATCGTTTGACAATATATCACTAAAATCGATACATATACCATCTAACATTGCCCTCAATATTTATCAGTCGTGTCGAAAACGCCTTTCAATATGCAATTACGCTCTGCCTACTCCGTAAGCACTTAGTGACTATATTTATGTACCTATGTATTTTTAAATCAAGACGAACTAATTACCGCACGTATAAACCACCCTAAACTGCGAAAGACATACATACATACTTACGCTTTTATCCCTAAAAGGGTAGGCAGAGCGTAAACGACCTAAACGAAAAGGTCGTTCCGCCACGTCTGACAAAGTTTTGAGGGTTATTTGCGATAGATTTGTAGGTATTTTGCTGTAGTGATAGGTTGTCAGCTCATCGCCTAAATTGCAATACCTATACTGATACCCTCGGATCCCTTAGCTGGTTTTTACAGCATGCTCGAGAGGAAATGCTGCTGGCACATTCTATGTTTTTCTCTAGCTCCCAGTCCAGCATGGAAGAAGGACATCATTGAAGAATTTAAGTTTTTAGCACTATGAATTCGTAAAATGCTACGCGGCGTAGTAAATTCTACGGCAGAAGCTTTTTTCGCTTCAATTTTGCTACGATGACGTAGGCAAAAAAAATACCAGGTGTAAGGGACAGCGTCCCGCAAACTAAAAAGGGGTACGCTCAGTCAACGAAACTGTACAACTATCACCGGGAATTTCTTTCAGGAGTTGAAAAAATAATTGAATTTCCCATTCAAAATGACCACCTCGATCAGACAATTTGTATGGAAAACCAATTTTTGTTTCACTTCCTGAAAAAGAATCCTAATGATAGTTGTTCAGTTCCGTTGACTGAGCAACCCCTATCAGTTTGCGGGACGCTGTCCCTTACACCCCGTATTATGTAGTTGTGTGTTTATATTTTGCGTGTCAGAGGCCTGATAGTTGTGCTACTAGGCGGTTTAAAAACTCTGACACCAGGGTTCATCGGGTCGACTCCATACCCACTCGACAGACGAAGAAGATTTTGAGTGTCCTGTGGAAAACGAACCCACAACCTTAATTTAACTACAGAGGCAATATATAAACCTCAAATCCACGTCAATTTCAGGTAATATTTCAAATCACTTAACCGTAACAATTCTCGAATTCGTCATAATTTCCATTAAAGCCCTGAATCCACCTGAACATTTACTGCCATTTCTGTCATTTACATTTGAAATGACGTCATAACTGGTTATTTACATCTATAAGCGGACGAATCTAGTTCAACATTCATCTCTGTCCCATGTAAATAAGAACGGTATTTGCGTAACTGAATCATAGTTATTGCCAACTCACTGGATTTTTTAAGCATAGCATAGAATGTTCCAGCTACTGGACCCGGGCATACTGTATAAATCAGTAGAAGCACACAAGAGCTCTTTTCATATGTTCTTGTCTAGGAGGTAACCCATTTATGTGGCCCTAGTTTCTTCCATGCTGGCCTGGGAGCGAGAGAAGAACAAAGAGTACCAGCTGCATTTCCTCCCGGGCATGCTGTAAAAAGCAACTAAGGGATCCGAGGGTTTCAGGTCATTTACGCTCTGCCCCATTAGGGATAAAGGCGTGATCATATGTATGTAGTTTCATCGCGACCCATTCAGTAGTTGTGTTTTTCGCTCGTCGGTCCGCTGCCATTCGGGTTTGAATAGACACTAAACCTGTAGCGCACACACGGGCGCGTGTCCGTACGCACAAACAGAAGTATGAGCGAGCTATAGTCGTGAGATAGAAACGCTATCCTGCCAACCATTTTTTAGGTAAGTTTTACAACTCTTTGGTTTTCATTATTCTATATTATCTTATTTAGCCTACATCATCCTAGGTAGGTTTTCATGAATTAAAATTAAAATCTTTCTGCTTCTGTAGGTGAATTGTGCGATTTTTTTGTTTATCCCAAATGCGGTAGGCAGAGCAGAGCGTAAACGACCTAAACAAAATTCGAACCGCAACGTCTGACAACATTTCGAGGGTTATTTAAGATAGATTTGTAGGTATATTGCTGTAGTGACAGGTTGTCAGCCCATCCCTTAAATTGCAATATGCTGAAACCCTCGAATCCCTGATTTTTACAGCTGGCACATTCTATGTTTCTCTCTCGCTCCCAGTCCAGCACGCGATTTTGATACTTCTCCATATTGAATAATAGAATATAGGTATATGAATGAAAATTAAAAATCGAAACTGCATTTTCAAAGGTCGCAGGTAGTTGGCAATTTTCCCAGTGTATGAGTAAAACGAACCGCTTTATTCCAAATTGCCTCACCATTTTGGGGGGTTGCCACCCTCTACCTCTACCACGATATCGTCCGATAGGAACTTGTATCGAATCGTTCACCGTTTATTGGTACAGGTAAAACTGTACTAATTTATGATTATTGGTGTCTAAGTATTTTTATATACATACATACTTCCACACCTGTATGGCTTATAGGGTAGGCAGAGCGTCAACGTACCAAATAAAGGTCGTTCCGCCACGTCTGACAAGTTTTGAGGGTTGTTTTAGATCGTTATGAGATAGATCTGTATATTGCTGTAGTGACAGATTGTTAGCCCATCGCCTAACTTACAATATGCTGAATCCCTCGAATCCCTTAGCTACATGCACATTCTATGTTTTTCTATCGCCCCCAGTTCAGCATGAAAGCTAAGTTTTTTTGTAGTCTAAAAAGTATTTGAGTCCTATTTTTTTAGTTATTTGATCTATTTCTACAATACACTGCTTGATTTAGGTAGGCCTCACCATAAAAATGCACGATTATTATAAAAATAATAACACTTTATAAAAATCTGATAAAATATTCTACTCTAGCAGGTAGGTATTTAGTAAGTAAGTAAATTAATTAGTAATATTGCTGTAGTGACATGTTGTCAGCCCATCGCCCAAATTGCAATATACTGCAACTGTCGGATCCCTTAGCTGGTTTCTAGAGCATGCCCGGGAGGAAATGCAGCTGGCACATTCTATGTTTTTCTCTCGCTCCTAAGCCAGCAAAGAAGAAATTTAATTCTATACAGATATTTTTAAATACCTACGTGCCGTACATAGGCTTTTAACTGCGGCAAAATCTCACACCGATATTATGCAACTGTAACAATATGAATGAATTCATTCATCACAATCCCAAAAATGAATATCCGTCTTATGACGTAGTATTCAACCCCTCGCCCCTCGCGGTCTGTGACGTCACTAGGTGCGCGTGACCTTTGGTATTTTGGTCCGCGTGGGTCGCAAGGTCAAAGGTCGCACAGGTGAAGGTCGCTGCAGCTGTTCCGTTCCGCATGCATATCGATTTGTGAGTAGGCAGGCGCAACGTTGGGTAAGGTAAGTTTGTTTCTGCGTAGATCGAAACGTGGTGCAACTATGACGTATTTTTTAAACACGAATGTTTTTGTTTTTTACGGGGTAGGCATAGAGTCAAATACCTTAATTAAAGGCAGTCGATGAGCATTATACATCACATACATTAGACTGTCAAGTTTTGAGGGTAGAGGGAAGAGAAGCAACTGGTATTAGGTGATTTCGTTCAAACAATAAAAACTATGAATCAAAACTATTTTAAACATACATACATACATAAATCACGCCTTTATCCCTTACGGGGTAGACAGAGCGTTTAACGATCAAAAAGGCGCTTTCGGCACGTCTGACAAAAATTTAGAGCAATTTTAGATTGTAATATGCCCGGGAGGAAGGGCAGCTGGAACATTCTATGTTTTCTATCTCTCCCAGTCCAGCATGGCAGAATCTATCTCTCCCAGTCCAGCATACCACACTTTACTTTCTAAGTAAAAATAACTGATTAAAAATTGGTGTTCATATTATTATCTGTAATGCCGTAAAGGGTTAACGAAATAGAATTATAGAAAGGTTTGTTACAGATAAATATGATTATTAACCAAATATAGTTGCCTCACGTATTTCATACCGGGTGTTAATTTCATTTTCAACGTGGGCAACACTTCTCAGAAATTATTCAATTAAAACTTCACCAGTAGAAATTCAATTATAGTTAGAATTGTATTTAAAGTTTTTGCGGAAGGACAGAATAATACTTAACATTCCAATTTCATTGAGCTTGCTTCATGCTATTTTCTTTTATTATTATATTCTTTATTGTTTTAAAAATTAAAAATACAGTTCACTTAAAAAATTAAACAACAGGCGAGCTTATCTCTATAAGAGATCCCTTCCAGCCAACCTAATGGGGATAAAAGATTGGAAATTCACGGGAACAGATATAGTTAGTATAATTTAATTACAAATTGATGTATAATAATACTAATACACATATTAACATACTATAATAAACTAATACATACATACATACATACACGCCTTTATCCCTTACAGGGTAGGCAGAGCGTTAAACGCCTCTTAAAGGCGCTTTCGCCGCGTCTGACAATAATTGAGGGTAATTTTAGATTGTAATGTGTATTGCCATAGTGACAGGTTGTCAGCCCATCGCCTAAATTACAATACATAGAATGTTCCAGCTGCCCTTCCTCCCGGGCATGCTGTAGAAGACAGCAAAAGGGACTCGAGGGTTACAATAAACTAATACATATAAATATATTTATATGATATATAAATGATAAAATAAAATATAATTATATACGTCATAGAGAGTCATTTTATATAATATTCATCATTATTAGGTAGGTATATCATAACATCACATAGCTGTAAAACCCTCTAACCCTCTAGCTGTGAAACTCAATTAGGACGATTAGACCACATGGGCCCAGTACTTATTCGTCGACTTCACACACAACCTTAGCATTCACAGGTGTATACAGGTTTCCTTGAGATGTTTTCCTTCATCGTAAATGTGTCGAGAGGACGTGCATATGAAATTCTGTAAACTAAAACAGATATGCTTTGATGCTATTGGCCGAGGTGGACCGCTAAAAATAGATAAATCTACATACATACATACATAAATCACGCCTTTATCCCTTACGGGGTAGGCAGAGCGTTTAACGCCTCGTAAAAGGCGCTTTCGCCACGTCTGACAAAAATTGAGAGCAATTTTAGATTGTTATATGTATGTAGATAAATCTAATCCACAATTAGATGTACTAGTTTCAAAAATCGTTTAGGCCCATATTAATAAACATCACTTTGGCTGACAGCGAGTTTGAGTTTGTATCAGAAATATCATTTCAGTATAATATAGCCTGTTAAATCCAGACTTAATATTGCGCTCAATCTTGAGATCGCTTTATAAATACGAGCTTTAGTCCACTTTCTTAACATTACACCCTTGATTGATTATGCACTGTACTCGTATGGCTAACCTGTACTTTAAATAACTATTGGATATATTATAAATAAACAAACCAGCTAAGGGCTCTGAGAGTTTCAGTATATTGCAATTTAGGCGATGGGCTGACAACCTGTCACTACAGCAATATACGTACAAATCCATCTTGAATAACCCTCAAAACTTTGTCAGACGTGGCGGAACGACCTTTGTTTAGGTCGTTTACGCTCTGCCTACCCCATTAGGCATAAAGGCGTGATTATATGTTTGTATATAATAAATAACCCCGGCTAAATTGATGACCACCCAACCATGTAATATTTATAACCTGAAATACGCAAATAACCCACTATTAAGGCCCACTGGTAATAAATCATCGACAGCCCGATAAATATCGATATATTCTCATCCCTAGCGGTGAATGGGCGCGTGGGCGTGAATGGTGCGGGGTGCGGGGGAGGGGGCGATACTACTACGACGTTAGGGTTGGCTAGTGTTGGGACAACTTCGCTAGTGTTGTCCCTGAATGAATGAGTTCAATGAGTGAGTTGAAAAAAGTGTGTAATGGGAAGTAATGAAAAGAAAATTTTATTAAAATTATGAAACTGGTTCTCACCCCAAAGTTTATTCAGATAATACTGCTAATACTGACAACCGGTCACTATATTCTTCTTATCGGTTGGGATTTCAAGTCAACGAACGAACGATTTGATTTTGATCTTATTTTCTTATGGACAGTCAGATGATCCACCTTGCTTTGTCCTAACGAAACTAGGGAAAATCTCTTAAAGTGATAAAAATGCACTCAATATTTTCAAAAGAGGGCAAACACTTTATCTACCCCGTAAGGTAAATCGGCGTGACTTTATGTATGATATGTATAACACTCCTCAGTCCAACAGGGAAACTCATTTACCCGCGTCTAACCGCATTGTTTTTGCAACAATTATTCTGCACGCGCAATTCATATTATTTATTCTCCAGCCAACTCCATCGAACGGGCAACTCACACCTCCCTCGCTTAGGGGGGAGGTAAGCGGGTGGCGGGCGCCCACGCGGCTCTCAATGGAACTCTGGACGAGTGACGCAGGAAACTGTTGCTTCGGTTTTCATTTACATTTTTTTTTCAATTACTTCCATGCTGGACTTGGAGAGATAGAAAAACATAAAATGTTCCAGCTGCCCTTCTTCCCGGGCATGCTGTTGAAGTCAGCAAAAGGGACTCGAGGGTTACAATATATTGTAATTTAGGCGATGGGCTGACAACCTGTCACTATAGCAATACATATTACAATCTAAAATTGCCCTCAATTTTTGTCAGACATGGCGAAAGCGCCTTTTATGAGGCGTTAAACGCTCTGCCTACCCCGTAAGGGATAAAGGCGTGATTTATGTATGTATTTTTCAACACGCTGACAGGGATTTTCTCCGTCGCGGATTTAATTTTCCACAGATTACAAAGCAATTTCACGGCAACAACAACTGCCTATTTTAAGCCCCTTGTGGGTTGAGTTGTGGTTATTTCGCAGCGTTTTTTGAAAGGGTATTAATAAAAGTACCGATTTATTATTTGTCGTAGTGCCGATTTATTAATTTATTCAAAATTAAGCTTTTTCTAAATATGAAATACGTACTGTTTGAATAACTAACTTGTTGACCACATTTGGGCGAATAAAAAAATAAAGAAACGACTGACTGAAATACTAAAAGCTGCGAATAAATAATACGTAGGTAACTTACGAACGGAAATACTTTTCGTCGAGCTTAATTTCTATTTCACTGAAAATTTGATACATTATTTTATTCATTTGTCACATGATACAAATAACTGAATATTGGGCACAAATTAATTCGTAACGTACTGACGGAATTTATTGGCTGGTAATTTATTGACTGTAATTGAAAACCTGTAATTGGCTTTCTGTCTTGTATTAATTTTAAGTATTCTTATATTAATAGCTGTTGGTTTTCCTGGAAATACGAAATAATAATGAAAAATAAAAGTAATTCATTTAAACGCCGCTTAGTTAGAATTAAAATCAGACACATTTCGTAGAAGATTCATTTGTTGTTCGGAACCTTTATTAATATCCTTTTCGACTTCCATGCTGGACTGGGAGCGAAAGATAAAACATAGAATGTTCTATTATGTTTGCAATGAGTACATTATTCTTCTATTGCATGTGACTGAAGTGGGTCTTTGCGGTATTAAGTCGAGACGGGGGCCAATTATTATGAACAGCCATGATAAATTACTTAATACTTCAATGCTGGACTGGGAGCAAGAGAAAACATGTTCTTTTTTATTATTTATTTATTAGAATGTGCCATCTGCATTTTCTCCCGGGCTTGCCGTAAAAACCAGCTAAGGGATCCGAGGGTTTCTGTTTATTGCAATTTAGGCGATAGGCTGACAACCTGTCACTACAGCAATATTCCTACAAATCTATCTTTAACAACCCTTAAAACTTTTGTTTACCTTTGTTTAGGTCGTTTACGCTTTTGCTACCCCATTAGGGATAAAGGCGTGATTATATGTATATTTGATAAATTTTCGACCCGCTTATGAAAGATATTATGAGTCCAGGCATGTATACTTCATTTATTTAGCGTTGAGTTATCAACACTAAATTGTTTTGCTGCCCATAATTTGCTTTTCCTTTACAACTTCATAGAGAGTCAATAGCAAAACACATGATTGTGACAAGGTTATTGTCAGCGGTTCCGTAATTTGAACCCCTGCTAATTTGCAAAGAAAAAGCTTTTTATGGGCCGCAAAACACGTTGGTATTGATAACTCTACGTTAATTAAACGAAGTATTGGTACATGAATTATGGGCTATGCACTCCATGGCTTCCAATTATTGGCTGTACAGAATTTTGTGAAACCACCGTCCTGTTTTTTTTGCAATCCTATTGATATTCTCCATAGTTATTTAAAAAAAAATGTCGGGCAGCAATGTACGCAAAACCAAACAAAATTGTCGGTGTAGGTCAAAAGGTTTTCATAAATATAATCACAAAGACCGATTTGTTATTCAAAAGGTAAAATAACAATGGTATACCCTATTTTGTCTCTTTTAATTAAATCAAATGGGTTTCTAAATCTTTATTGTGTGGGTTGTAGGTTCAATAACCCGATGAACCCTGGTGTCATAGTTTTTAAACCGCCTACTCTTTACGAAATGGTATCTTTGTTTTGCGTAGGCGATTGTACCTAACACCAATGACATTTGATTTGAATGTTGCAATATTTCGGGAAATTCATTTGTGTTTTTGATAAAATCGTGCCAATAGCTGAAACTATTTATAATATTAAATATTATTTTTAATATCAAAATACAACCCCACGGATTCACCTCCGGCTAAATGAGTTTTCTCATAAAAACTAGATATTTCCAAAATCCATTAAAATAATTTGTATAGTGCAAAGTCTGCCTAAATTTAGGACGGTGGGCGGACTAACAAAGCTTTCTCGTAAAGAAAATGACAAGTGATAAATTATAACGTCATTCATGGAGAGATAATGTGTTTCTTACTCCTTGTTTTTACTATAATGATAACCCGGGGCGGGCGACTATTTGTAAGTAATTATTTTCATAGGACTTAAATACGTACGTCTAGACTTAGGTCAAAGTCAAAGTCAAAGTCAAATCATTTATTTCCATATAGATTCCTAAGAACACTTTTAGAAAGTCACAAGCGAATCTATTACAAATTAAATTAAATTATATCTATGTCACAAAATAAAATAAAACTATATCACAATGAAGAAGAAGCATTAGAAACTCGCGCTTTGCGCCCCACCCTTCGTTTTATCTTATTCTTATCGGTGCCCATTGTAGCCATATGATAGAGCAAACCATCATAGTCCCTCCGTTACTTTATTTATTTATTTTATTTCAATAACTACGGCGTACCAATTACAGTCATCGAGGGTAAAAATATCAAATACAGTAAACATTTGTGTCAATTCTTAATACAATAGTAAATTCATTCAAAACAAACAGATTATTTACAGAAATTGTAGATAGCATTTGTCATGAGATTATAAGATTAAAAAATAATAATAATAACGGATTAATAGCAGTCACTGCAGCCAAATTGGCCCGGGTGTATATATATTATATTACCCATGGAGTATGATGGTTTTTGAATTTCATATGTACGTTTATTCGGTGCTTTTTCCGTGCTTCGGAAGGCACGTTAAGCCGTTGGTCCCGGTTAATATCGTTTAATACCGTACATATTAGTCGTTAAGCCATATCAGAGGCCAGTGCTAACCATTGGCGGCTTGAAAACTCTGACCTAATCTAGGATTGGGTCTGGTTTCCCTTCTGGGTTGTCTGGGAGGGCAGATGGCAGTCGCTCTGTGTAAAAACCAGTACCCTCGTTCAATCCCCTAGATTAGGAAACCGACCCCGTGAGATACGGGATAAGGCTAGGGAGATAATGGAGTGAGGTTGTTAAAGGTTTTCTGCACGATCTATCCAGACGTCTCATCGATGCATACGGTGACCCGAGGGCTGGCAGTTTCTTTGCCTAAAGAATATACCTAGCAATTCAGAGAGGCAATGCTACCAGCCTCCTGGAAACCCTGCCTCGATGTGACGTCTTGGATGAAATTTTCTAAGTGAATTGTATAATTGTAATGTCTAATAAATAGTTTCATGTACCCCGGTACCTAATCTACTTTGTGAAAGTATGTATGATGCGCGTTCTTTTATAATTACATGTTAAAAGGGCGGCCGGATTCTATCATTTTAGAATAAAGATGAACTTTGATATGAAAAAATACCCCTCAGTCACGGCAGGTCCAATTACCGGATTGTCCACTAGGGGCAATTGTCGTATTAGCAAAAATGCAGTTGTACGAAACTTGCATATTTTTAGTTTTACGACTTTATTTTAGGAGTGAAAGATATTTTTCTATATACTTTTATTTGTATCCCTTCCAAAAGGCAATGTCGCCGGTGAAGTATAGTATTCTAAGATAATATGTTCTTCGACTATGTGGAGAATATTATATGTTGAATTTATTGGGCATTAAGCTAGCTACTTTTTACCAGGAGAAAATACATCGCAGCATCATGCTACTCCTCGCGGTACAACGATGATGCATTTTCATCAAGCTTTGCGCCGCGTCCCGTCGTATCGGTTCCCCGGTCTGAACCGACCCTTAAGGCGGTTTTGCACTGCTCCGTATCCGTATCCGTGAAAAATATATGGAAGCTGTCAAACATTTTCGCACATTGGTAGATTGCCATACAATTTTTCACGGATACGTACCGAATTCGGAGCAGTGCAAAACCGCCCTTAGTCGACCTTTACTAACCTTTGCAAGAAATTTTTAATTTTTGTCAACCTTGTAGGTACAAAAAATAAAATAAATTGTCTACCCGGCAGTACACTGATAAGCTTTAATTTTGTTAACATTTTGTTGTTCGCTTAGAAGTTCCGATCGTAACATAAACAATCTACCTTTTTCCGATTTTTCCTGCGAGACCGGATAATTTACGACTTAATTTACCGATAAAGCCGAAGGGTGGAAATTAACTGAATAAATAAACAAACAGCCGAGGGCGAAACGAATTAAACTTTGAATTAAAACGAGTCAAAAGTTGATATCGCTTTTCACGGGCTCTTATCTTTTCTTATGATCATAAACTAAAAACGTTTAGTTCTTCTTCTTCTGTCGAGTGGGTATCGAGTCTATCGATCCGATGAACCCTGGTGTCGGAGTTGTTAAACCGCCTAGTAGCACAACTATCAGACCTCTGATATGGTTTGAGTAACGACCACTACCAAAGACAGAGACCAGGACCGACGGCTTAACGTGCCCTCCGAAGCACGAAATCTTTTTCTGTTTTGGACAATTAGCTGATTCAGCCTGCAATGTCCTAACCTTAACCTTACTTCCATGCTGGACTGGGAGAGATAGAAAAACATAGAATGTTCGAGCTGCCCTTCCTCCCGGGCTTGCTGTAGAAGTCAGCAAAAGGGACTCGACGGTTACAGTGTATTGTAATTTAGGCGATGGGCTGACAACCTCTCACTATGGCAATACACATTACAATCTAAAATTACCCTCAATTTTTGTCAGACGTGGTGAAAGCACCTTTTACGAGGCGTTTAACGCTCTGCCTACCCCGTAAGGGATAAAGGCGTGATTTTATGTATGTATGTATGTATGTCCTAACCCAACTGGGGAAAAAATCACAAAGTGATAAATTGACAAATATCAAGTTTGTGTGTTCTCCCCTGGGAATTGAACGCAGGACCTCCGGATCGTAAGCCCATGGTTCTGACCACTTGACCACGGAGGCAGTACAAACTTCAGTTTATAAAGGCGCGATATGTATGTATGTATTTAAAGTCGAGCTCAGTAACATAGGGCGGGTCACCCGTAGTCTTTTGCTACGCCGATTCATCCGTAGTCAAGATTTCGCTACGCCGTAGAACAATTCGTAGCGGTAACAGCCGGAAGGATATCTTCTGTTCTGAAGCGTAGTAGAGCTTTTGTATTGTATCTGCCTTTTAAGAAGCCTTCTTATGTTTTATGTTTAGTATGCAAGTATTTCTGAATAAATTAAAGAAACATTCAGACCTATATTCCTTGGGAAAAGTTGTTCAGTTTTAAGGGTAGAATTACACCCTAAAATATGACCAACAAATTATTTTTACTCCCTGGGATGTAAGGGATACAGTCCCCATGAATGAGGATATCATTTTGTATAGCGCGAGTTAAAGTTTGTTTTTTATTTCCTGAAAGCATTTATACATACATATAATCACGCCTTTATCCATAATGTGGTACGCAGAGCGTCATCGACTTAAACAAATGTCGTTCCGCCACAGCTGACACAGTTTTGAAGGTTATTTAAGATAGATTTGTAGGTATATTGCTGTAGTGATAGGTTGTCACTCTATCGCCTAAATTACAAAGTACAGAAACCCTCGGATCCCTTAGCTGGTTTGTACAGCATGCTCAGGAGGAAATGCAGCTGGCATATTCTATGTTTTTCTCTAGCTGCCAGCATAGGTCGTTCGACTCGAAAAACCACTCACTAAGAATAAGAAAAATACTCTATAGACCTTTATGTAATTGACATCAGCACTCTATCTAGTCCAAATATACGCAACATTACAGCCCGTAAACGAAAATGGGTCGTAATACAAGGTAGTTCAACTCGTAATCCATTGACAGGGCTCGAAAGCTTCGGCGGGCAATTTACGCAGGACGCACTCCCTTCTGAAGGGGGGGGGGGAGACGATGACGTCACGAGACGCGTAATGTGACGTCATAAATGATTTTGGGTTTTGGGCTGCTTTTGTAGGCCAAAAGCGTCATAATTATAGTCAAGTAAAATATTATTATTTTTATATGAGTACATACATACATACACATACAATCACGACTTTATCCCTAATGGGGTAGGCAGAACGTAAACGACCTAAATAAAGGTCGTTTCGCCACGTTTGACAAAGTTTTGAGGGTTATTTAAGATATTATAGGTATATTGCTATAGTGACAGGTTGTCAGCCTATCGCCTAAGTTGCAATATACTGCCCTCGGATCCCTTAGCTGGTTTTTACAGCATGCACGGGAGGAAATGCAGCTGGCACATTTTATGTTTTTCTCTCGCTCCCAGTCCAGCATGGAAGATATATGAGTATGATACTTAAAGTACATACAATCACGCCCTTATCCCTAATGGGGTAGGCAAAGCGTAAATGACCTTAACAAAGGTCATTCCACCATGTCTTACAAAGTTTTAAGGGTAGTTTGTAGGTATATTGTATTCTATTTATTTATTTAATATATATATATATATATATATATTTATGAATAATAGTTCTGAGAGTTCCGATGATGAAAATTACCAAATTAATTCCTTCCACTCATGCTCTCCTATAGCGGATTCTTCTGCATCTTCTACTGATTCCTTTCACAGCAGTTCTCCACCTTTATGGGAATTGCTTGATACCGAATTTTCTGCCTTTCCTAAGAATTTTAATGTTATCCATATAAATGCACAGAGTATTGCGGCTCACTATGCGGATATGCTGGCGACTTTTGATAATCGCAATATTCACGCCATACTCGTTTCGGAATCTTTTCTCCATCCATGTTTACAGTCAACTTCTTACTCTTTGCCGGGTTTTGTGTTGGTGCGAAATGACCGCATGACTTCAGCACATGGAGGAGTTGCCATTTATCTGCGGAGCCACATTCCTTACTCAATCGTTAGTAAGTCTCCTCAACCGCCTCCACCTAAAACAGCTGAGCATCTCTTTCTAGAAGTGACCCTCTCTCATACCAAGGTTCTACTTGGTGTTTACTATAGTCCATCTCGAACGATCAATTATTTCCCGTCTTTTGAGTTACTTCTTGAAGAGTTGGCGCCATCGTACAGTCACACCATTATCATGGGTGATTTTAATACATGCCTTATTAAAAATGACCCCCGTACTAAAAGCCTTCAGTCCATTATAAAATCTACCAATTTACACATTCTTCCTCTTGGTGCCACTCATTTTGTTCCAGATCGTAGACCATCTCTCTTAGATTTAATTATTGTTTCTTCGGTAGATCATGTTTCCAAACATGGCCAATTCACAGATCCCGCTTTTTCGTATCATGATTTAATTTTTCTTTCGTACAAAATTCGTCCTCCTAAACTCAAACCCCGTACTCTCTTCCAGCGTAATTTCAAGGATATGGATCTCTCGCGTCTTCTTGAAGATGCTTGCAATATAGATTGGTCGGCAATTGATCGCGTTGAATCTGTTGATGGACAGGTGGCACTCTTTAACTCGAATATCACCCAACTATATGATACTCACGCTCCTATTCGCGCTATTAGAGTAAAACACCTTCCTGCTCCTTGGTTAAATCAAGAGATAAAATCACTAATGGAAAGGAAGAATAACGCTAAGATCAGGTATAAATGTGACTCTTCTGATAGGAACAGAGACAGGTATAACGCAATACGGAATCGTTGCAATATGGTGGTAAGGGACGCTCAAAGACGCCATATTCTTATCAATGTTGAAAACGGTGACCCATCTAAAGTATGGAGATTTCTCAGTACACTGGGCGTTGGTCGTAAAGCACGTAATGATTCCATACCTAAGGATATTAATCTTGACTCTCTTAATAATCATTTTTCCTCTACTTCATCTCTTGACGCTAATACTAAGTCAAATACTTTGCACAATCTTTCATCACTACCATTGCCCAACTTTCCATCTTTCAGTTTCTGTCATTTCTCTGATTGTGGTGTTAAGAAGAGCATATTGTCTGTTTCCTCGAATGCTGTTGGCAGTGACTGCATAAGTCGTAATATGATCATTCCTATCCTAGATATTGTCACTCCTGTCATTACCAAAATCCTTAACCGTTCCATATCCTCTGGTGTCTTCCCCTCTGCGTGGAAAGAAGCTCAGATTATTCCTCTCCCTAAGAAGGCTAAGCCTTCATCCTTCTCCGATTATCGTCCTATCTCAATCCTCCCTTTCCTTTCCAAAGTCCTTGAGCGCCTTGTCCACCGCCAGCTGAACCATTTTCTTGATTCTCACAATCTCCTTAACCCGTTTCAGTCTGGTTTCCGCTCTGGTCATAGTACGACTTCTGCTCTTGTCAAAATCTCTGATGACATTCGTTGGGGAATGGATAATCAGCAGCTTACGGTGCTAGCCTTGCTAGATTTTAGCAATGCTTTTAATACTGTGGATTTTGACATCTTGGTGGGGCTGCTGCGTTCTCTTAACATATCTCCACAGACTATTGACTGGTTTCAGAGTTATCTCTGCGGTCGCAAGCAGCGCATCAAAGTTGAAGATTCCTTCTCCACTTGGTGTGATACTTCTGCAGGTGTGCCGCAGGGTGGCGTCTTGTCCCCTCTTCTTTTCACAATTTTCATTAACTCGATATCTTTTTCTCTTACTTCGTCTTACCACTTATATGCAGACGATCTTCAAATTTATTCACAAGCTTTTTTTTTTTTTTTTTTTTTTTTTTAATATATATAGGCGAGCATTTGTCCGCCATCTCACCTGGTGGAAAGTGACGATGCGGACTATGTTGGAGCATACTCACCTATGTAGTGCCTATTCACTCTCGCCTTGAAAAGGCCCAGGTTATATTGTTCCGGAAACAGATCCGCCGGCAGGGAGTTCCACTCCTTAGCCGTTCGCATTAAGAATGTGGAAGCGAACCGCTTCGTGCGAATTTGTGGTATATCCACGACATAAGGGTGGAACCCCTGTCCACGCCTCGTGCTCCGGAGATGGAAAGGGGAGGGGGGTATAAGGTCATGAAGTGCTAACGCGCACTCCCCGAAATGTATCCTGTAAAATACCGACATGCACGCCACTCTGCGACGGTGCTCAAGGTTCTGTAGTTTTGCCTCAACCAGTGCTGAGTCTCCAATGAGCTTCTTAGCACGTTTCTCGATTGAGTCTAAGGCAGCCAGCTGGTATTTAGCTGAACCGTCCCAAAGGTGGCAGCAGTACTCCATACACGATCGGACTTGAGCTGTGTACAACTGCAATAGCTGTCCCGGTGTGAAGTATCGCCTCACCTTCGAGAGGATACCAAGTTTTTTGGCAGCTGTTGTGGCCAGAGACTCAATGTAACGTCCAAAGTTCAAGTCGGACGTAAGGCTCATACCAAGAAGCTCAAGATGGTCAGAAATCGGTACGGATACATCCCGGAAAGTTGGAGCCAGGTTAAAAGGACTCCGTTTTGTCGAGAATAGACACGCCTGGGTTTTGGATGCGTTGAACTTGACGAGATTGGCATCGCCCCACTCGGATATCACCCTTAGCGATGAGTTCAGACGATCCACTATGGACTCCCGACAAGACTGGATTGTTTCACTGTTGTTGTTGTTTTAGCTTCAATGCCTGAGCTTTCCGAAGCTGTTCGCAAAGTGAACACTGATTTGGCTCGTGTCTCTGATTGGAGTCGCACTCATGGACTCAGGGTTAATCCCACGAAAACTCAGGTTATAATTATAGGCAGTCCTGGTTTTATTTCAAGAATTGACTTTGCACAGCTTCCTTCAGTAGTATTCGACGGAGTTCAGATCCCATATAGCGATACAGTGAAAAACCTTGGTGTAATTTTTGACAAAACACTCTCTTGGAAACAACAGGTTGCTGAGGACAGCAGAAAGGTATTTGCTTCATTTTATTCTTTGAAGAGGCTTCGTAGTCTTTTGCCGACTAATACTAAAATTGCTCTTGCCCAAGCCTTGCTTTTACCTATCCTTGATTATGCTGATATCTCTTATCCCGATCTGACAGAAGAGTTGCTCAATAAACTGGAGCGATTGCAGAATGTCTGCATTCGTTTCATATTTGGCCTAAGAAAATATGATCATGTCTCAGCCTACAGAACTAAACTCAAATGGCTTCCCATTCGCCTTCGTAGAGATTACCATCTTTTATCTTTTCTTTATTCTATTCTCTTCAATCCTATGTCTCCGCCTTATCTTAAAGAAAGATTCCCTTTCCACTCTGTTACTCTTAATCGCACACTTCGCCCTTCGCGCTACCTCTCTCTTACTATCCCATCTCATTCTACCAATTTTTACTCTAATTCGTTTACAGTTCGTGCAGTAAGGCTTTGGAATCTATTGCCTGCGTCTGTAAGACAAGCTTCTACATTAGATTCTTTTAAAAAACACCTTATAGCTCACTATCTTTCTCTACCTTAACCGCTTGCACTTGCGTATTTCCCGGAATAATTTGGTTGTAACATTTTCTTTCATTAGTATTATATATATTTATATATGTATTATAGTATTTATGTATTTCTATGTAGGTATAAGTAATTTATATGTATGACTATTTATTGTTATTAATTATATAAATACACCTAAGTAGCTTATTTACTTACCTATACAATATATTGCCTAAAATGTATACCAGCTCACTAGTTCAACTTTTTATTTTCCTGTACCCTAAGGTTGCCTGGAAGAAATTGCTGCATAGCAATAAGGCCGCCTATTTGTACTACTATTTGTTTCATTTAATTTAATTTTCACTTGTGTCTTTTCTGTGCAATAAAGTATATTCTTATCTTATCTTATCTTATATTGCTGTAGTGACAGGTTGTCAGCCCATCGCCTAAATTGCAATATACTGAAAGCCTCGGACCCCTTAGCTGATTTTTACAGCATCCCCGAAAGGAAATGCAGCTGGCACGTTCTATGTTATGCTATCGCTCCCAGTCCAGCATGGAAGTACAATGAGAGCAATCTACAGTGTGGATTTGAAAGATCACTTTGTACTGAAATAACATTTCTGATACAAATTCAAACTTGCTGTCAGTCTCAAGAGCGGATTATAAATACGGGTCCTGGATTCCAGAAGTTAATTCTGTCTGAGTTCATTCAATACAAACAATAATTTTAAATAAAACGCGAATGTTTTCGTAGTCTCTGGTATATTTGGGACTTCAATATAATATTTCAGCCAGAGGCCTATTTTTGTTTTGTTTGTTTGGATTAAGTTTGGCTTACGTTTCACTTTACAATACACTTAACAAATAGGTAGTATTAATGTATTTAATATTTTAAAAAACGTCTTTTTTAAGGGATTGTTCTTAAATTGTTAAAACCAGAGGTACCTAAACGACACAGAGTGCATCCAAGTCCAATATACCGTTTATCTTTTCGATGTGTGATATCGATATAATGTCTATATGAATTTGAAATTCTCCATTCTGGACTGGGAGCGTTAGAAAAACATTTTATTTTGTTTTTTATTTTGTATTTCGAGGAAAACCAACAGCTATTAATATAAGAATACTTAAAATTAACATCCCAACAAAGCGTTCGTAGGCTCCGCAAGGGGCCGCCTGGCTCGCGACCACCCTTTTACCGGAGTCTGGCACCAAAGAGCTTGCTGTGTTCCGTCGGTGCGTGAGATTACCAGTGCCATAACAGACATCTTCTGCGTGAGCTCACTCCATCGTCGACTCTGTCACGGTTATCCCTGACCTGATGTCCAGAGCCAAGATCAAACCCATTTCTAATAAAAAATATTGGAATTTTCAAGCTGCTTCTTCTTTAGCAAAGTTATTTGAGGGTTACAATGTATTGTAATATAGATGATAAGCTGACAACCTATCATTATAGCGATTACACATTGGAATCTAAAAGTGTCCTTAATCAAACGCCTTTTAATAGGTAACACTCTGCCCACCCGGTAAGGAATAGGCGGATAGGGTAGTTACTTTATGTATATACGTCTCTGAGGCTCGTATTAATGTTATTTCAAAACAATATGACCCGTCAAATCTAATACTGCTCTCAATCTTGAGATACTTTTGTAAATACGAGCTTTAGGCATTTTTGTTACGAACTCAAACTCGCTGTCACTCTTGAGAGCTGAACATAAATACATAACAATTTGCCAATTTACCCAAGTTTCTCCTTCAACAAAGTTTAAAGCAATTATTCCGCGCGGCGGCATATTCGTTCGACCTCCGAAGGCTTTAGGGCGCAGCTGCCTTCGCATGGCTCGTTGGACAATCAATCGCGATAAGAGGCTTCAATCTGATTGATTAAACGGTTTTATATCTTTGCTAGACTAGATTGTATCGCGATATTTTATTTGCAATAATGACATTGTTCTTGAATCATCATCAGAAATGAATTAGTGAGGAGAATGGACCAAAGTAGATAGAGAAATTTGACCGTTCGTACAATAAACCTAAAACTGGAAAATAGACCGATTGGTTAACTGTACAGATGGGGAAAATTCTTCCATGCTGGACTGGGAGCGAGAGAAAAACATAAAATGTGCCAGCTGCATTTCCTCCCGGGCATGCTGTAAAAACCAGCAAAGGGATCAGAGGGTTTCTGTATATTGCAATTTAGGCGATGAGCTGACAACCTGTCACTACAGCAATATACCTATAATTCTATCTTAAATAACCCACAAAACTTTGTCTGACGTGGTGGAACTTTTTTTTAGATCGTTTACGCTCTGCTTCCCCATTAGGGATAAAGGTGTGATTATATGTATGTATATAACACATAACGTTATTTTACTTAATCTAGAGCAACTGTGCTATACTCTTTAAAATTTAGGATGGTAGCTGTGACAGATTAATTCCTTTAAACAAACAGACATATTTACCTTTCTTTTCCTTCTGAATAGCATCTGTCGTAGCTACCATCCTAAATTGTATAGATTTTAATGCACAAGTGTTTCCTAGCAACAAATTTATCACTGTCAGTCATTAGGAAATGACTATAAATTATGTATGGAGGTTAGGTTAGCTTATCACAGCTTATCAAGTGTCAGTTAATGTATGGATTAGCACCCACATTATAAAATGTTGCACAATCATTGAAATTCATACTACTATACCTTGTTTGCTACAGTGTTTCTGAAATAATGTTATATAGTATAGATTGAGCGCGAAATCTGTTCATCTGTCACGTTGCCATTAAAGCTGTCATTTCTTTAATAGCTGTCAGAGAATCATAGCCAAATATTACATACATACATATAATCACGCCTTTATCCCCAATGGGGTAGGCAGAGCGTAAACGACCTAAACATAGGTCATTCCGAAACGTCTGACAAAGTTTTGAGGGCCATTTAAGATAGATTTGTACGTATATTGCTGTAGTGACAGGTTGTCAGCCCATCGCCTAAATTACAATATACTAAAACCTCGAATCCCTTAGCTTAGTTTTACAGCATGCCCAGGGAAGAAATGCAGCTGGCACATTCTATGTTTTTCTCTCGCTCCCAGGCCAGAAATTTTAGCTCCTAACAACCTAACATCGCCGCCTGAACAGTAAGGGTCTTCACTTCTTAGCGAGTGGATTCCCTAAAAATGGTGGCCCTACACTTCTATATTATGCGACAGATACTTGATGTGGCATAGTGTCGGCTTTAATAATCAACACGACAAAAGAATAATACAGATTGACCGCGATTTTTGTTCACATGTCGAGTCGCCACTATAGCTGTCAAGAAAGACTATGATAAATTAGTCACTCCTGCTACCGTTTCTGTAGCTCAGTTTGTAAAGTGAATACCGACATCCCAGAGACACAGGTTCGAGTCCTGCCAGAAACGAATTTATTATTTTCCTTCTTTCATATTATACGGTATAGTAAAGCCGAAATACCTGTACATCTGTCACGTCGCCACTAATAGCTGTCATTGCTACAATCGCTGTCAGTACCTAGCCAAATTTTAGTTCCTAATATCGCCAACTAAACAGTTTTGGCAGTGGCACTTGTAGTAATTTTTTTTTTTAAATGCCGATCCTGGATTTCGAAATGGTGATTTCCAAATTATAAACATTTTAGTCACAAATATAGGGCTGATGACGATGACGACGTATGGTTTACACAGATACATGCATACACTTAAAATCACGCATTATCCCTCACGGGATTGGCAGAGCATAAATCGACTGGTAAAAGTTTTCGCCACTGCTGATAAATATGGAGGCACTTATAGTTAGAGAAGGCGTTTTTGTCACGTCTGACAAATATGCAACACGTGTAGTTTAGAAAAGTAAAACGGTATCAAATCCAGGTGCAGTAAAAATAAACCTCATGTGTTGTTTTATAGAACAGAGCCGTTAGGGACGTGTTCAGTGCCGTGATATTTGAAAAGTTATTTCTCTTTGTTATGAACTTTTGAACAACACTCCATTTCACGGGCGTGAATATAAACTGGCAAAAGTTTGCTTTTGATTTGGTTTCTGTACTACTCCCGTATACAGAGTGGGAAGGAACGTACATACATATCATCACGGCTTTATCCCTGATGGGGTAGGCAGAGCGAAAATTAAGGTCGTTGCGCCAAATCTGGCAAAGTTGTGAGGGTTATTTAAGATAGATTTGTAAGTATATTGCTGTAGTGACAAGTACCAGCCCATCGCCTAAATTACAATATACTAAAACCCTCGGATTTCTTATCTTGTTTTTACAGCATAACCGGGAAGAAATGCAGCTGGCACATTCTTTGCTTTTTTCTCGCTCCTAATTCAGCATAGAAGAAATGTAAGGGACAGCTTCCCACAAACTGATAGGGGTTGCTCAGCCAGCAAAACTGAACAACTTTCACGAATAATTCTTCAAGGAAATGACAATAATGACAAACAAATATGGGCCTTATTGACGTGCCTTAGTCCCCTTTTGTAAAAAAGATAATAAATAAATTGAGACTATTTCAATAAGAAAACTTTAAACCAAAAGCTTTACTGTAATAAATAAAACTAACATTTTACAATTTCGAACGAAGAAAATAGTACGATACATTTTCTTAACATTCCATTTTCTTGGAAAACTCTAGAGAACACGAGAAAAGATCATAAATACCTAAACATAATTTTCAAAGCAATTTCCTTTTTCAACCCGACAAATAACTAAGAGATATTGTGGCTTATTATTTCTGATGCTCATAAAGATCAGTGCACACTGAAGGGAAAGAACATGAACACTTATTTGATACAGGTGAATAAACTAGTTTAGTAGACAGGGTTCATAAACCTAGTATAAAAATATTTATGCAGTCATAGTTATGTAAACCTTTTTATATGTATGCTTTTAGCGAAATAAATACCTTTTCATTTATTTTTTATTTATCAGTAAACATTTTTGTCCTCGAGTGGGTGTTTCGAATCACACCTTTATGAGGCCGTAAGGAATACAGGCTTGACGAGTTTACCATAAAATAATGAAAAACGCGAGCTTTCACTGGAATATTTTTTTAACTATTTGTACCGTTCAAAAACTTCGTCTCTATCGCTTTCGACCTAGACTGGAGTCAAAAGCAAACCTTAGTATAAAATAACTTCTAATAAAAAAAAAAAACTGGTGAACAACGGTGGCAGTAGACCGCAAAATTAAGTAAATCAGGAGACATTTTGTTCATCAGTATGATAACATTTCTTCCATGCTGGCCTGGGAGCGAGAGAAAAACATAGAACGTGCCAGCTGCATTTCCTCCTACGCATGCTGTATAAAACCAGCTAAAGGATCTGAGGGTTTCAGTATATTGTAATTTTGGCGATGGGTTTACAATCTGTCAGTACATCAATAGACAAAACTATCTAAAATAACCCTCAAAACTTTATCAGACGTGGCGGGACGACCTTTATCTAGGTCGTTTACACTCTGCCAACCCCATTAGGAATAAATAATAAAGATATGTAGTATGATGAAAAATAAATAATAATGTGCGCCCGCCCTTATATAAGTGTCGACTTATTTCTGCTTCATTGAGTCGACCTGACTCGTGATCTCTCGACTCGACAAGCTTGTTCAACTTCTGAAGGGATTTTCCAGCTTCGACTTCAAATGAAATATTGTTTAGTCTACGACCCTAAGACTTCGAGAATGAATACTTTCTGATAAGACTTATTTGTTCACTCGTCTTATAAAATTAAGCCATACACTTGTAGATGAATGAACTTCAAATGGTTCAAATTAATAATTTGGTAATTAAAGAACTTAGTAATTAAAATAAAGTAATAGGGTCCGTAATTATGAAAAGTACTCGAGACTGACAGCTAGTTTGAATTCGTATCAGAAACGTCATGTCAGTATAATTTTGCCTGTCAAATCCATACTTAATATTGCTTTCAATCTTGACGTTGCACTATAAATACGAGCCTAAGAAGTAATTATAAGCTGATATTTTTATAACAATAAGGATGAAATTTCATTGAGGAACATGATAAAAAAAAAATCGTTTTTTTAATTGTTATTTACCAGTAGCTTCGAGCTTAGCAAAGCATTTCATACGAAGTATTCTTTATAAGACTTTTCTTAAATATAACTTTGCCACGATGGAAAAAATATACTTATCTTTACATCGAAATACTTAGGCCCGTATTGATAAACAGCACTTGAGACTTACAGCTTGTTTGAGTTCGTATCAAAAATGTCATTTCAATACAATGTAGACTGTCACATCCATACTTAATATCGCTCTTAAACTTGAGATCGCTTTATAAATACGAGCTTTACAGCCTATCGGTCATGATCCCTCATGACCGATAGGCTGTAAAGCTCGTTCGCAGGACTCGTTGGTGGTATAAGGTCCTATTTTTAGGACTCATCGAAAGTTACGTCGTTATTTTAGATCCTCAACCCCCACTCTCCTACGATTAAGCTGGTAGGTTCAAGATCCAAACAAACTAAAGTTTTATTGACTTTCCCATGCCAAATGATCACTTCAATCAGACAATTTGTATGGAAATGTAGTTCTATTTTTTGCATTTCCTAAAATAAAAAACTTGGTAATAATTGCAATTTATATACATACATATAGTCACGCCTTTATCCCTAATGGGGTTGGCAAAGCGTAAATGTCTGACAAAGTTTTGAGGACTATTTAAGATAGAATTGTAGGTATATTGCTGTAGTGACAGGTTGTCAGCCTATCGCCTAAATTGCAATATACTGAAACCCTCGGATCCCTCAGCTGGTTTTTACAGCATGCCCGGGAGGAAATGCAGCCGGCACATTGTATGTTTTTCTCTCGCTCCCAGTCCAGCATTGGTGTATTTATATGGAAAATAAAAAAAGTATATAAAAACGCCTAAAAGCATTTACTGGTGATATTAGTTTAGTTTCGTTGACTGAGCAACCTCTATCAGTTTGCGGGTTGTTCCCACACTCCGTATAAACTTTCCACGATTGAAATAAAATACTTACTCTTTACATCGAAATACTTACAGCCTATAGGTCATAAGGGACTATGTATTCTATTTTTAGGACCTATCGAGACATACGTCGTATTTTAGCCCCTCACCCTCCACTCTCCTCAAATTAAGCCGAAGGGTTCAAGATGCTAACAACCTAACGTTCACAGGTTTTATGGAAAAAAAATTACCTTCCCATACAAAATTACCACGTCAATCAGACAATTTATGTGGAAAAAATATTTTTTCTTTGCATTTCCTGCAATAAAGAACTTGGTGACACTTGGTTGTAATGTGTATGGAAAAGAATATAAGAAACGCCTGAAAACATTTACTGGTGATATTTATTGGTTTAGTTTCGGTGGCTGAGCAACCTTTATCAGTTTGCGGGTTGTTCCCTTCCACCCCGTATAACTTTTCCAAGATTAAAATAAAATACTTTTATAATAATTTTTGACATAACATTGTTTTAGCCAGGCCTGACATTATAGATGAAATTATATAAATTAAATTAACTATCTTGTATTTTAAAATGACATGATATGACTAATTCTAAAATAAATTTTGTAATTAAGTTATAAGTATAATGCAATATGTGGCGTGTAGAATTATTATTTTATAAATAAAGTATTGAATTGAATTGAAGTTACCCTTTAGAGGTTCTATTTTTAGAACCTATCGAGAGTTACGTCGTATTTTAGACCCTTAGAACGTCAGCCCCCCCCCCCCCCCCCCACTCTCCTCAAATTAAGCTGTAGGGTTCAAGATCTAAACAAAATCTACTTACACAGGTTTATATGTATACTAGCGCACGGAAATCATCAGAGTTTCTCTACTATATTCTGCATGTATTATACATATAAACCTTCCTCTTGAATCACTCTATCTATTAAAAGAAACCGCATCAAAATCCGTAGTTTTAAAGATCTAAGCATACATAGGGATATAGGGACAGTGAAAGCGACTTTGCTTTATACTATGTAGTGAAGACACAATTAGATTTAAAATTATTCTTAGTTCGTAACATATTACCTACATACAAAACGTAGGGTGTCTTGTGTAGAATTTGTTTTTTTTTCATGAATATATTCTTCCATGCTGGACTGGGAGCGACAATAAAACATAGAATGTGCCAGCTGCATTTCCTCCCGAGCATGCTGCAAAACCCAGCTGAGGGATCAGAGGGTTTCTGTATATTTCAATTTAGGCCATGGGCTGACAACTTGTCACTACAGCAATATACAATTATTATAAGAAAATAAAATAAAATAAATAAAAAATACCCTCAAATCTATCTTAACAACCAGATTTGGCGGAACAAACTTTGTTTAGTTCAAATGAGGTAGGCAGAGCGCAAACGACCTAAACAAAGGCCGTTCAGCTACGTCTGACAAAATTTTGAGGGCTAATTAAGATGTTTTTGTAGGTATGTTGCTGTAGTGACAGGTTGTCAGCCTATCGCTTAAATGCCATATACTGAAACCCTCGGATCCCTTAGCATGTTTTTACAGCATGCTCGGGAGGAAATTAAGCTAGCACATTCTATGTTTTTCTCTTTCTCCGAGGCCAGCATGGAAGTAAAGCTCCGGTTCCAGCATCAATTAAATTAATTTACCTTCAAATTCATCTTTTAACACTATTTTACAAATTTCCATTCAGAATCTACAACCCACGCGATATGCAAAGCTCCGGATAAATCTAGAACGTACCATACGAAAGACGAACCTCCCTGTGACGTCACGCAGGGGTTCGGGGATCTATTTCTGGATCGCGTGGGCGCACCTCCCAACCCTCCCCCCCAGAAAGGGGGATGTGGCGATTAGTGTGGGGGTGGGATTATTTAGGACCAAGTGAAAAGCGCCTGGATCTCGCAGAGCGGAAAAATCGGTGTACATAACTTGTTTTTCAAAGTTGATACTTTTGCGATGTTTTGCAAAGCAGCAATGGATTTCGATACAGTGAAAAGATTCGGCTGAATCCTGAAAAGTTTCGACTTGAGAAAAGTTGTTTATACAATTATGCATCTTACTGCGGAGTTTCGAAGAAGCTGTTTAGCTGTTTAGTTTTAAGTCTAGCTTTGTACCGATATTTACAACCTATCTTAAATAACCTACAAATCTATCTTAAATAACCCTCAAAACTTTGTCAGACGTGGCGGAACGACTTTTGTTTAGGTCCTTGAAGCTCTGCCTACCCCATTAGGGATAAAGGCGTGATTATTATGTATGTATGTGTGTATTTTTGTGGTTTCAAAACAGTTTAGTACTCAAAGTGCACTTTATAATTTAAAATATTATTCTTAGGTGGACAAAAAATTATTAAAGGCGTAATTAAAAAAATAAATTTATCAGGCTATATTTGGTTTGCGTCAGAATACTATGCTTCCAATAGCAATGAATGATGGCCTAAGCAAAGAGAGAAAAAAAGTGTAAAAACAGCCAGCTGATTGTCATGTCTGCCAGGGCAAATTGAAAAGACCAAATACCTGAAATGGCCTAGGCCCGTATTTATATCAGCACTTGAGACTGACAGCGAGTTTGAGTTCGTAGCAGAAATGTTATTCCAGTACAACCCAGCGGAGGTAAGATGGCAGTCGCTCTGTTTAAAAATCAGTACCCTCGTTCAATCACTTAAATTAGGTACCTGACCCCGTGAAACATGGGTTACCCAGTGAGATACAGGATAAAGCTAGGGAGATGATGAGTATATAATGGTCTGTCAAATCCATACATAATATTGCTATCAATCATAAATTCGCTTTTTAAATACGACCCTTAGATGTTTACATCATAGTATAAAATCGCGCCTTTAGCCATTACGGGTAGGTAGAACGTCAACGGTAAAGTAAGCATTTATCGTCCCATCTGACAAATTATAGAGAGCCTTTCAGAGAGGATTGTTTATTGCTGTGGCTATTCAGGTAAACAGCCAGTCACATAAATAAAATTTAAGCTCTAACTGCCTCCGTGGTCTAGTGGAGCCTTGGGCTTCTGATCCGGAGATCTTAGGTTCGATTTCCAGGGAGGACACAAAGTTAATATTTGTTATTCATCACTTAGTAAGATTTTCCCCAGCTATGTTAGGACATTGCAGCCGTATCAACTGATATGACGGCGCTTTAAGCCGGCGGTCCGGTCGTTGTGTTTGGTACTGGCCGTTACATAAACCATGTCAGAGGCCTATATACTTGTGCTATTAGACGGTTAAAAAACTCTGATACCAGGGTTCATCGGGTCGATTGACTAGAAACCCACCCGATAGAAGAAGTTTAAGTTTTAAAACATAGCATCAAAAATATAATATAATATAAATATAATCACATGTTGTATGTTTCTCGTCGACACTCTGATGACATTTAGTGAGTTAAAGTGGAAAGAGAGCATAGGTGGCGCCGTCAATAGTAATAAATTATTGTGTCTAAAATATAAACATTTTCATGAATATTTTATGTTTAGCAGAAATCGCAATTCTTAATTTTATAACCCATAATATCATAATTCAAATTAAGCATGTAAGCTTCTATTACATGTGGTAAAAGTGGCCACTTTTAGCAAATTTGTAATACAAAGCTCAAATACTGAATATGAATTATTAAGTTATGGATGATAAAATTTAAAATTTGTTGCGATTCCCGTAAAACGTACAATATTGATAGAAATGGTTGTATTATAGGAAAAAAAAAACATGCTGGACTGAGAGCGAAAGAAAAACATAGAATGTGCCGGCTGCATTTCATCCAGGGCATGCTATAAAAACCAGCTAAGGTGTCCGAGGGTTTTAGTATATTGTAATTTAGGCGATGGGCTGACAACCTGAAACTACGGGAATATACCTGCAAATCTTAAATGACTTCAAGACTTTGTCAGACGTGGCGGAACGGCCTTTGCTTAGGTCGTATACGCTCTGCCTGCCAACTTGGGGATAAAGGCGTGATTATATGTATTAATTTAAAACTGATGGCGCTACCGTCGCGCCACTGTTCACCCCTTAAGTTATAACCAAGTAGAAGTCTTGTCCATTTTAGAGAGTTAGCAAGATCGCAGCTAAACTTTAGTCACTAAAGCTCTGTAGCTTTCCTGCCCCGGTTAATACTCTGGCTTCCATCTGATACGTAAAGAAATATTATAGCCATCATAATCTCCCTAACTTGCTGGATGGATGAATCGTGGACTGGGAGCGATAGAAAACATAGAAATTGTTGTAGTGACAGGTTGTCGGCCGCTCGCCTAACTTGCAGTTCTGGGTGTAAGGGACAGCGTCAGCGCAAACGAAACTGAACAACCATAAGGATTATTTGTTCAGGAACTTAAATAAATAAACCATTCTGGCCTGGGAGCGAGAGAAAAACTTAGAATGTGCCAGCTGCATTTCCTCCCGGGCATGTTGTAAAAGTCAGCTATGGGATCCGAGGGTTTCAGTATATTGCAAGGTAGGCGATGGGCTGACAACCTGTCACTACAGCAATATACGTACAAATCCATCTTGAATAACCCTCAAACCTTGTCAGACGTGGCGGAACGACCTTTGTTTAGGTCGTTTATGCTCTGCCTACCCCATTAGGGATAAAGGCGTGATTATATGTATGTATGTTTTTATGTAACTTAAATAAAACATTTGCTTTTTCATATTAATTGCCTCATCAAAGTAGTCATTTTCTAAGGGAGGGTAAATTTTTTTTTTTCCTGAAAGGATTTCCTGGTGAAAGTTGATTAGTTATGTTTACTGAGCAACCTTTATCAGTTCGCGGGACGCTGTCCTTTACACCCGGTACCTATATACTGAAAGCGTCGGATTCCTTAGCTGGTTTTTATTGCATGCCCGGGAGAAAATGCGGTTGGTACAGGTTTTTCTCTCTCCGAGTCCAGAATGGAAGAACCATATTTTTATCACCATGCAGTAAAAGAGTTAACATCGTTTAAGTTTAAAACTGAACGGTCTGTTCGCAATTTTAATGCTAAAAACTTCCTTTCAACTTGCATAAATATCATTTAACTCTAACTTGGGATATCGGAGGAGAAAACTAGTGTGAATTTTTAATAAGAACTGTTTTTGTAGTCTACTGTTGATACGGTATTGAATTTCAGTCGAAAGGGTTAAGGCCCGTGTTTATAATCGACACTTGAGATAAACAGCTAGTTGAGTTCGTAATGGATATGTCATTTCTTTATAATATGACCTGCCAAATCCATACTTGATATTGCTCTCAATCTTGATATCGCTTTATAAATACTAGCTTTAGGCTCGTATTCATAAAGCTAGTTGCAGTATTAAGTATGGATTTGACAGGACATATTGTACTGAAATGACATATCTGATACGAACTCAAACTAGCTGTCAGTCTTAAGTGCTGTTTACCAATACGGGCCTTAGTGTTTTAGCTATGATTAGCAGATTTTGTTTTGTTTATAATATAGAGTTTTACCTCTTTCTTATTTCTGCCGCCAAACAAAAGTGTTTGCACTTCGTTGTCCCGGTGTGAAGGGCAAGGGAGCCAATGAAATTACTGGCACAAGAGACATTCCACCTTGGGTCTCATGGTGTGCAACGCACTCTGCTATTCCACTGGGATCTATTCTATATAAAGCTACGGCGCTGGTTGCCATCAGGTGGGCCTTATGCTTAGTGTCTACTGTATAGTATAACATTAAAAAAAAACTTATGTATCATTCTTTCTTTAATCCAGGTGGTTGAACGAGGAAACAATTTTTTCACAGAGCGACTGCCATCTGACCTCCGCAACTCAGAAGGGAAACCAGACCCAATCCTAGATTAGGTCAGAGTTTTCAAGCCGCCATTGCTTAGCATTGGCCTCTGACATGGCTTAACGACTAATATCTAATGTGTTAAACGATATTCACCGGGACCAACGGTTTAACGTGCCTCCCCAAGGCAGGGAAAAAACCATCGAATATACTTACATATGAAATTCGAAAACCGAAAAACACATTGGTACGTGGCGGGATTAAAACCACAACCTCACGCTCAGGAAGCAGCGGCCCTATCCACTACACCATCAGGATCAAAAAAATACTTATGTATAATAATTATTATAAAAACTTACCTGAATCAAGAAGTGTAAGTACAACTCGACGTTGCCAGTAAAAACCGTTTCACATACCTGAAAAAAATGGAATATATTAATTTTAGTATTCAAAAATTCACTACACAGTACCCGCCACGTTCATAAGAAAAATGAATAAGTTCATTACATCCCGGGGTAGGCAGAGATGAAACGCCTCATAAAGGGCGATTTTACCACGTCTGACAAATTGTAACAACCCCCCCCCTACTAACCCCTATCAACCCTATCAATTGTGAAAGGAAGTGTGAGAGAGGTGTGGACGAGAGGTAGGAATGTGGAGAGGATTAGAGGAGAGGAAGGGAATAGGAAAGAGGAATAGTGGATGGGAAGAGTGGCTCATGAATGTCTAATATTATGGTTACAAATATGGCTCGTGATTGTGATCGTCTAGTTAAAGTTAGGACCGTACGTTGTGTAATGAAATTTATAAAAGTAACCCAAATCCTTTAAAGTGGTAGTGGGATGTCATAACTTAGCTCTCTTTAGGTTCTTGGGACAACATGGGGACAGTGCGCAGCGGGATAACGGAACCTCCGATTCCAGCTCCAACCATTCGCTGGTAGAGGATTTATGTGCTCGCCAACCATCAACGAATGAGATTTACTTCAATTACCAATTCCCAGACACTAATAAAGACAGTAAATAGCCTAGGAACTTGTCCTTGATGCAAAACCCATCATGCGAGCCCCAGAAAAGGAAAGAGGAGGCACTTCTGTGCCCTCCAATTGGTTTTTGTTTTTGGCCAAGCCTCAGGCCAGAGATAAGTGACAGCGCACTTAGGAGTTTTGGAACGAGTCCAGATTGATGAACAGCATCATGTAAAATATAATTAATTTGAGCTGATTTATTGGTCAGCCAACCAAGACAGAGCAAGTCATGTCTGATGTAATTTGTAGTAAGTTGTGATGTCCAATTGAGAAACATTGCCTCAACAAAGGTTTTATAAATTGTTGTCCAGCTATGCTGGAAGCACCGACTATGAAACTGCACCAGTCATCGATCTCCACTTATGATATGCACATCCAGGAGTCAGTAGAATAGATAGGGATGCCGAAGCTAGTCCCAGATAATATAACAATCATTCACACCGCAAGCCATAGATTCGTTGTAGATATAGGAGTGATAGGCAAGAGCAAGTAGTGACTGATTGTTAGACTTCTTTAGTGCAAAATAAGCTTCTGTGATCTAAATGCTGTTACAGACATATCGAATGCTAAGATGTAGTATGTGATGGAGGTTTGACCATGGCTGATACCATGTCGCTCAATTGACATCAAGTCAAGTAGTATTTCAGTAGTATAATGGCTTGTCAAAGCCAACTGACCATAAATCAGTCATATAAAATTCACATAAAGTGAATAAATATATAATTTTAATTCCAGACCCGTTCCAGGGTAATTTGAGGTTGTAGGTAGGATACAGATAACATCATCCCACATTCCATGTTGTATTGGTTTGGTAAGTATAATGAATACTCCCATTAGGTAATTGGACCATAGTCCCAATCAGTTGTAAGTATAAAACCCACACATCAGTAGGTATATTATCAAAGATAAACTTTGTCAGTCTGTAGAACAGGATCATCAATTGTATAAAACCTACATAGTAGGTATCAGAGGTGAACGTTCCCACCAAGTTTGTAGCTGGTGTTCTAGAGTCTAGAACATACATACATATAGGATCATGAATCCAATAAATGTTTCAAAACATTGTCCGTTGAACATATTTCACAATAAAGTGAATATAAAATCAATTCAGTATCCACTGCCAGAATAAGCATATAATATAAGTATGAATGACTCATACACAGGTATTAAATCCACAGTTAAGTGAATATAAATCAGTTCAGTAGTTTATTTGAGAAGAATAGGTAAGTATTTTGTCTCCTCTGCCAGGATAGGTAGGTATGAACAATTCATACATAGATATAGTTATAAAAAAACATAGAATGTATTAAAATAATTTATACATTCCACTGCTGGGCATTTTATGAAACATTAGGATGATGCTTCTCTGCTTAAAGGGAAGGTAAGGCAGGAATTTTGGTAAAGGGAAGGGAGAGAACTACCTACCTAAACACAAACTAGGATCCCAAATAGCTACCCCCACCTACTTTCCTAGATATTGTCCTAATTCCTATTACTTAGGATACCTATCCATCTAAACCTACCCCTACCTAACCTACTCCTACAATGTACCTAAACTACCTATTTACCTAACCGCATAGCTGTGTATGAATTATGTAATTGCATGCTAAACCGACCTACAATCCTACATATATCTCATTAACCGTACCTATCATATAAGAAATATTGGAAATTATATATATAAAATGAATAGAACGGCCTTTGGCAAGTATGAAATATCATAAAAAAGGATTGTTAATTGAACAGGGAAAAACCTTGTCAATAAACAAAGTCTGAAGTGGACAAGATAATTAAATAAATGTAGAAATGGTAAAGTAAATAAAACACGATGTAAATTCCTTTAGAATCCTTGTAGGTGGCACTCCACCAGCTCTGCAAGACTCCACTGTCAGCATCCTCCACTCCACCATGTAAAAGAACAGCTGATCGTCAGGTCACCGCCCTCCGTCCTCCACAGGAACAACTGATGGCACCAACATCCCACCAAAGTAGGCCTCATGGTTGCCTCCCGGCTGCATACTCTCCTCTCCTCTTTGATGTGTACACTTTCACTGGCAAAAGTCAACTAAACTTCAAGTAAAACTAAACTTCCACTCAAACTAAAACTCCAGGTCGACTAAACTTCTCCCTGCTCGGTCCCAGCCGCTATTTTCTTCCACGGCGTCCTTCTCCATCCCTCGTCGCCCCCGTCTCTCTCAAGTTCCAGCAGAATCCCCCCTCTCGAGCCCCCCGACTGTTTTATCTTCCCTCTTCTCGACCATTTTTCGAGTTTTCGAGAGCCTTCCTTCCTAATTCCCTTGATAGTTCTCCCATTCTCCTCCAGATGGCACCGCGTGTCCTTACTTCAAATTGAAGTAATTTCAGTTCGATCTGGCTATAATATTAGTTCTCCACTCAATCAACACTAGATTGGCATTAGTTTCTCGTTTATAGTGATTCTCCTACCAATCTGATAGATGGCGTTATTTGTATTTTAAAACAATGATTAAGTTTTGAATAGCAGAAGCTAAGTTCATTACAAAATATTGAAAACACCTTTAGATTGAAATGTGTATCGCAAAAATCACAGGCTCTGTAAACTTTAAATCCTTTTGCTGATTTATACAGCATGTCCGGGAGGAGAAGCAGCTAGCACTTTATATGTTTTTCTATCGCTCCTGGTCCAGCATGGAAGAATGCTATTTTAAAGAAAATTTTAACCCAGCAACATAGGGTCGCGAATGTCACCTAAACATGTCGGATCAAAAGGTGAAAAGGTCGTAGATTAATTAAGTAGGTACTCGTGTAAAACTTGCCCTTTCCGTTCTCTGGAGACTTGCCTTTAATGTATTACTAAAACTTTACAGGATTTGTAAAGGTGTTGTTCAGATTACGGAGTGTGAAATGATTGCGGACAAGGAAAATGAAGATAGAATAAAACAACGATTTAAATGTATATACATACATATAATCACGCGTTTATCCCCAAATGGGGTAGGGAGAGCGTAATCGACCTAAACAAAGATCGTTCCGCCACGTCTGACAAAGTTTTGAGGATTATTCAAGACAGATTTGTAGGTATATTGCTGTAGTGACAGGTTGAAGCCCATCGCCTAAATTGCATGCAACATACAAAAACCCTGAGATTCCCTAGCTGATGTTTACAGCAAGCTGACATTTTTAGAGGTATTGTTGAAATTGTGGAGTGTGAAATGATTGGGGACAAGGAAAACGAAGATACAATAACCAGGCTTATCTACGCCGCTATTTTGATTTGACAGTTAATTTGACAGTTCTCCTTATGCTGCAGAGCAACCGCCCAATTTCATTGAGAACCGTGTTGTACAGTAATCTTCTATCAATCTATCTATCTATATATATAAAAATGAATCCCTATTTCCCTTGGTCACGGCATCACGCCTGAACGGCTGGACCTTATTTCATTTTAATGATTTCATTATAATGATTGTAAAATTAGAAAATTTAAAATTGCTTAACCACCATATAAAATTATTAAACTTTTTTAATGTAACCTTAAGACATTTGACATAGAATTGACAGAATGCGTGCTGCAAATATAGTCAAAGAGGATGAAAAAAAAAATTACGTTTAAAACGGATTCTTCTGTCAATCTTATTTTATTGATAAACAATACATTTAAAAAAATAATTTAAAGGATCTAAGAAACCTGATTTTCTTAGTTCACATGACGGTTACTTTAGAGCCATCAGGCCTAATATTAAAAGTGCAATTTAATATGGAATTTTGGTAAGTTTGGATAGACTAACATACACGTTACTAACATAACAAGTGGTATATACCTACTTGGTTATAAAGAAGAATACAATAGTTTTATTTTAATTTACAGATGAATTTTCGTTTACAAAAATGCCAGCAGCTAGACGTACAAACTTAGGTCGCAGAACTCGCAATGCTGCGAGTCAAAGATATACAAGAGCAAGTCAAAATGACGAGCAACGCGAAGCGCGGAATGAAGTAGAAAGGAATCGATGGAATCGAAATCAACTACACAGAAATGTTGCGTTTAACCCCTATCGAGCTGCATTCAATTATAACGTGGAAATAGATTACAGTTCACAGCAAATCGTTACTATTGGAACAATGAACGTTGTGTGTCAATATTGCAAGGCATTTAAATTTAAAACTGAAGCTCCTGGTTTGTGTTGCGCGAGCGGTCAAGTCAAATTGACGCCATTGGAACCGCCACCAGAGCCACTACATTCACTGGTTTCCGGAAATGGGCCAATTTTTTGACTCATATCCAGCAATATAACAATTGTTTTCAAATGTCGTCATTTGGTGCAACAAAAGTTATTCAAGAAAACTTTGTGCCAACTGAAAGAATGTTGTATACCATAAAGCATTAGAATAAAAAACACTCTTTTTATGAATTATACCAATTCGAATTCAATATTCATAGTCATAACTATAGGGTCAGCTAGATCAACCTGACAACTTTATATAATAAAACAATTAACTTAATAAAATCAAAAATCTGCTCATTTATGGCGTCTAAGGCGGAACAAAGATCGCCGGGTCAGCTAGTATTATATATTCTGTGGTTGTACTGTGAATTTGTGAAAACCATAAAGGTTAAACCGGACTAGAACGTAGCTGCAGCGGAGCGGCGCGGCAATGACAGTTCATACGCGTACATTTTGACAGTTTTTGCCGTGTCGCGCCACTGCAGTGCCAAAAAATATTTTGTCACAAAGTGCCACGCCGCTAGGCTGCAGCTACGTCCTAGTCTACTTGGCATATATAGGTAGACCAGAGGTATCTACTTGAAATAAATAGGTAGGTCAAAAAGAGTAAAAAATATAAATGACGAATTTGGAAAATTTTGAGTTTGTACCACTACTGGTATGAATTTTCATTCTATAACAAAATCATTATGCCTCGGAGGAAACCGCAAGACGGAAAACTAGCTTAATAATATGATTGATAGTACTTTTTATGAACATATTTTTAATAAATCTTTGTCGGGATCATTTATTTTAATTGTGTGAAATCTGCCACGCCGTAGCGCAACGCGTAGCGAATTCAGTCCCTGACAACCTGTCACTATTGCGAAACACATTTGTTGCCTTTAATAACGAGAATGGTGTTAAAATGATGTCATCAACAATGCCAGTAAGTAGAGGGGTTCCACAAGGTTCGATACTCGGACCAATTCTTTTCATACTCTATAGTGCCGATATAACCGAAAATATTAAATTTTGTAATTATCATATATACGCAGACGATATACAACTTTATATTTCCTTTGCCCCCAAAAATACGTACACCGCAATAAATAAACTCAATAGTGATTTAAATAGAATAGCCACATGGTCAGATCGTAATAATTTAGTTCTAAATCCTTCTAAATCTAAATTTCTCGTACTAGGTTCCAGTAATCAGATTGACAATATTATTTCTTTTAATCCAGTAGTGACTATAGGTACAAATCCTTTACTTCGTGTGCCAGAAGCCAGAAACTTAGGAATTTTAATGGACGGTTTACTACATTTCGAAAATCATATTCTTCAAATCGTACGCAACTGTTTTTATAGACTGAAAATTCTGTATCGAGTACGCAATTTTTTAAATTTAGATCTTCGCGTTAAGTTATGTGATTCTCTTATTTTATCTAAACTCAGTTACGCACATACTGTATTTGGCGAGTGTCTGTTAGCGAGGACAAAAAAGGTTATACAGCGTGTACAAAACGCATGCGCCCGTTTTTGCTTTCCTATTCCGCCCCGTACACATATAACACCGTATTTAAATAAGCATGATTTAATGAATATGACAGCTCGACACACATTGCACTTTTCCACACTTCTTTTCGGCACCTTGAAAACTCAGAAACCACAATATCTTTATGAAAAACTTACACCTTCAAATCGACATTTTAGAATCGCAACCCGTTTAATTTTCCCACGGCATAGTACGGCTGCTTTTCGTGGTAGTTTTAGATATGCTGCCACTAAATGTTGGAATAACCTACCACCACCCATAAGAAATGCCAAATCACTCTTCATATTTAAAAACTCTCTAAAAAAACATCTTCTTCTTCTCCAAAAAACAGTTCCACAAGCAGCCGTATTGGGTCGTACTAATAGCAATGGTGTATCTTCTTCTTTCTTATCGGTCCCTCAGTGCTGAGAATCGGCACCTGTAATTAATTCTCCCATCCACTTATTGTTAGTTTCACACAGTCCATATACTAGTTCTCTACTAAATGTACAAGTTTTAAATTTTATTTTATTTTATTCAAAGAATGTTATTATTATAATAATTTAGCTAATAAGACTTGATTTATGTTTCATAAGATTTTGATTTTTAAGTTTCGTCTTTGTTTTTTGCAGCTTGCTGTATAAACACAAATCTAGATTTAAGTTGTTAGTTTTGGCTTCACGGAAGACCAGCGCTACAAGCACTGCTTGTAACATAAGCTGAGTGAAGACCATTTTTAGTCACAAAAATATTATGTTATTTCTTGTTTTATACCTTGTAACACATTGTAACCTGTTTTGTGCCTAAAATAAATTTATTTTCTTTCTTTCTTTCTTTCTTTCTTTCAGTCTAAAATTGCGCTTAAAAGTTGTCAGACATGGCGGAACCTTTACTTTAGTAGTTTACGCCTGCCTAACCCATTCAGCATAAAGGCGTGATAAATATGTATGTATGTAAATAGCAAATTTATTAGAATTCATACAATTCATTCAATACAATTCAAAACAATGGTACATTTCCGAATCGGCACATTTTGTCCAATTATCACAATTTATGTCATGATACAACAAGGTAATGAATTTCAGTTACGGAACCCAATTTGCAAGGATAAATTGACTTAATTTGTCTAACACATTAGTTATCGGTTTGATATTGAATTTGAATCTTGATAAATCTAAATTATTGTTCTTTATTCGGCCACACCAAATTATAAATATTGGGTTCGATTCTAGATTCCACCGGCTTAAACCAAAATTATAATCTGTCTGTCACACATAAAATTGAAAAAGGACAGGCGACTTATACTCAATGGTTTTATTATATTGCTAGATATTGACGAACTTTTCCACGTTTTCCAGTATTTCTGTCAAATTTATCCGCCATATCAAATGACGGGGGATAAAAATGACAGATAACGCATAAAACCACCGATTATATATCAAAACCGGAGAGAATAGATCTCCTGTCCTTTTTCAATGTTTTTAGTCTGAAAGTGATAAATAAATTTCAGTTTTAGGCCAGCTTAGCATGCAAGAATTTTATACATAACTAGCTTTTTGCTCAGAAGTTTCACCCGCGGTTTAATGAGATTTTTGCGTGGGAATCAGACATTTCCCGCGGTAAATAGTACCTTACGTTACCCAAGGTAAACGTAGCTTCCTATTGGTGAAAAAGAAATTAAATCGGTCAAATAGATTTCAGTTTATTCGGCGTTCATAAAGGGAACATTTGGGAGAGAAGCGTTACAGGGAGGGGTTTTTATTTGATAAATTGATGTGCTGGGGTGGGGAGGGCCTAGTCTAGTACCTATTGTTAGTTTTAAGATTGACATGTGCATTTAATACATTCAGTTTTATGTTATATAGAATAAATAATTTATTGTTTACTAACGACCCGCCCCGGCTTCGCACGGAAATGATAAGTGTTTCTCTACTATATTATGCATGTATTATACATATAAACCTTGAATCACTCTATCCATTAAAAGAAACCGCATCAAAATCCGTTGCGTAGTTTTAAAGATTTATGCATACATAGGGATATAGGGACAGAAAAAGCGATTTTGTTATATACTATGTGGTGATTCGTTACAAACATATATTTGGAAAACTTGTTCGCTCTTCTACATCCTGTAGCCAACCGGAACAAAGTTTCTCATTTATCCGCACCTGGGTTAATTTCCGGTCATGGAACCAGGTCAATACTCCTGAAAACTCATTCCTCTGGGAACTCATTTGCTAATGTACTTTGTGGAGTTAGCTAGATTACCTACTTACACAGGGTAAATGTACTTACACAGGGTAAATGTTCTTTTATGGAACCTTTTTCATTTCTCGTTCCGTGCATGAGTTTCAAGTTTCAACCTATTACCTACAGCTAGATTTTTTCATTCACCAAAGATAACACGATGTCAAAATAAAAATAAAATTATACCGGGTGTAAGGGACAGCGTCTCGCAAACTGATAGGGGTTGCTTAGTCAACGACTCTGAATAACTTCCACCAGGAAATTCTTTCTGGAAGTGAACAAAAAATGGCTTTTTTTAGGGTGAACATTTTGTATGGAAAGGTCAATTTTTATTTTTTGAACGAATTTCTTCTGGAACGTTATCAAAAAAAGCGGTATTTCAACTTCCAGATTCTTGCCTCGCAAAGTTTAGTGGACAGAATTAGGTAAGCTTTACGACAGTTCTGATCATCGTATCTCACACCCTGAAGGAACTTGCAAACTGAAGGGACCGGAACTTCACAGCTAGTGAGAAATCACGCCCTAACTTGGCATTAAAGGTACTCTGAGCTCGCTTTCCTTTTGTGAAAGTTTGAATTGAGTAGTTACATACATACAGGGTCTACTCCTACACAATAAAATACATGGTATGGTAAATAGTGAGGCAAAAGAAAGAACATACGTATAAATACATTTAATTAAGTGAAACAAGTGCAAGTGTTTTTAACAACATTACAATAATTCTTTATTTGCAAATATCAATTTTGGGTTTCCCCCCCTAAAAATCGAACCCAGGACCTCCGGATCGTAAGTGATCTTGCCACTAGACCACGGAGGCAGTCTAATTGTTATAAAAGGCGACAAAGTATTTAACAGCTGTTTTTCTGGTATTAGAGTTTTCAACTAATGAATTAAGCGACTCAAGAAAAATATGTTCTCATCTCACCGAGACTCGTATAATTAAAAACAAAAACACCAAAGTCACGTACTTATTTATAATCCCGACTTTGCGTTCCGTTATCCTACGACCGTTCTTTTAACATTTTATGAATAAAATTCCAACAATTTTCTTCTTTATCTGACCTGCGTTCCGTTTTACGGTGTACTTTCAGGGCCTTCATAATTAAATTGCAGTAAAAAAATAAGACAAAGACATCATAACTTCTGCAGTTAGCATAAAACAGTGCTAGAGTCAGGCGGAAATTAATACTAGGGTTTTAAGGAGGAAAAGTCTAACTCAAGGAAATATGCTGGTCTTTATTATGAACTACATATATAAATACATATAATCGTCGTTCCGCCACATCTGACAAAATTTTGAGGCTTATTTATAATTGTATATTGCTGTAGTGATATGTTGTCAGCCTATCGCCTAAATTGGAATATACAGAAACCCTCAGATCTTAGCTGTTTTATACAGCATGCCCGGGAGGAAGTGCAGCTGTCACTTTCTACGTTTTTTTCTCGCTCCCAGTCCAGCGTGGAAGAATTTTATATTCCATTACAATATCATTATTCATAACGAGTATTACATGTGTTAAAAGTAGTCACAGCGTGAAATATGATCATATCATATCCCTAGCCTTATCCCGTATCTCACGGGGTCGGCTTCCTAATCTAGGGGATTGAACGAGGGTACTGGTTTTTACAAAGAGCGACTGCCATCTGATCGCCGCAACCCAGAAGGGGAACCAGACCCAATCCTAGATTAGGTCAGAGTTTTCAAGCCGCCAATGCTTAGCACTGGCCTCTGATATGGCTTAACGACTAATATCTACGGTTTTAAACGATATTAACCGGGACCAACGGCTTAACGTGCCTTCCGAAGCACGGAAAAAGCACCGAATAAACGTACATATGAAATTCGAAAACCGAAAAACACATTGGTACGTGGTGGGGTTCGAACCACGACCTCCTGCTCAGGAGGCAGCGGCCCTATCCACTACACCATCGGGTGAAATATGATATTAACGTGAATTATGAGCAAGTTTCTCTTGCTCATAATTCACATGGAAGGCACATTCTAGCTGCATTTCCTTCCGGGCTGCTGTAAAGAACCAGTTAAGGGATCCGAGGGTTTCAGTTTATTGTAATTTAGGCGATAAGCTGTCAACCTGTCACTACAGCAATATACCTACAAATCTATCTTAAATAACCCCTTAAAACTTTGTCAGACTTGGCGGAACGACCTTTGTTTACATAAGGAATAAAGGCGTGATTATATGTATGTATGTATGTAGATTTATAACACATGGCGCCACCGTCGCAGCTCTGTTCGCCCCTTAAGATACTTTCAGATTATTCTGAAAGTTAGCAAATAAATTGTGCGATGGTGGTGGTGGCAAAGAAATCTATAAAACTTCTATATTCTTATTCTCGGCTACAATTAGCTAAAAGCTCGGCTTATCCTGATAATTTAATTGCCAGTCGACTGTCTCGGAGGTTTTTCAAGATTTCCGTAAATACACATTTAATTTGATAGTTTTCCTGTCTCTCTATATAGCTCGAGAAACAATTACGTATCGCCTTAATTTGTATCCTTTAAAACGTGTCAGAACGACTTTTGTTTAGGTCGTTTACGCTTTGCTTATCCCATTAGGGATAAAGGCGTGATTATTTGGATGTATGTATTGGTATCCGTAGTACCTACTCATAAATTTACTTGGTTCAATGAACAGTGGGAAAATAATATTTAAAAGTACGAATTAATATTTAAAAGTGCGCAATATTAATTTTAGTAACCTAAAAAAGTTTATTTTAAAATTTGAAATTGTGGTTCTTGACTCTAGACACTAGGTCAGGTATGACCGTGACAGAGTCGACGATGAAGCGAGCTCACGAAGAAGATGCCTGTTATGGCACTGGCAATCTCACGGTGAGAAGGTGGTTGCGAGCCAGGCGGCCCCTTGCGGATCCTACCACCGCTTTGTAGGGATCGTTCAGCCGGACTTATTCATTAATAGTCCTCCCACCGGTTTTCGGTGACGGCGACCAATCTCCTAGAGATTGACCAACTGCGCAAGACTTGTTTTTAGTGTTCAAGTGTTTGCGCTACACACAGGTGCACTCTCTGTTTCTTCAATATCTTATTCTGATGGGACAGATTGACTGACACGACCAGAGATAAATCAGGCGCAGGACCGACTATTTACATGCCCATCCGACAGCATGGATCATCTTACTTTTCGGACAATCAGGTGATCAGCCTGCAATGTCCTAGCCAAAGAAATAACAACACAAAGTCACTGTCCCCCGCCGGGAATCGAACCCGGGACCTGACTCAGACCGCTAGACGACGGAGGCAGTCAAGTGACTTATTCATAGGCAAGTATGTGTTGCTTTCCCGAGGTGGAGTACCAGGAGGTAGATCCTATCCCACCCTAATCGTGTTTAAAGTAAAGATATCACACGACATACAGATACAGAATATGTAATTTTCTCTTTTTTAACAAGAACAAAGAAAGTAGTTACAAAAATCTTCTAAAATAAAAATCTTATGTGCAGAGTTTAAAACAAAAGAGAGTATTTAAAATGTTTTCTGGAAAAAAATATAGAAAACAAGCGTTGCTTTGTGTTACAGTAAAAGCAGATTATGTTGCCTCGAAGGATTATTTAATCTCAGGCGCCTGTTACAGCATTTTTCTGTTTCCTTTTTATAGAAAACTGCAGAAAAAGCATGTCCAGTTAAGTTCTTCTTTGTAGTTATAAACATAGAATATGCCAGCTGCATTTCTTCCCGGGCATGCTGAAAAAACCAGCTAAGGTATCCGAGGGTTTCAGTATATAGAAATTTAGGCGATGGGCTGACAACCTGTCACTACAGCAATATTCCTACGAATCTATTTTATATAACCCACAAAACTTTGTCAGACGTGGCGGAACAACTTTTGTTTAGGTCGTTTACGCTCTGCCTTCCCCATTAGGGATAAAGACGTGATTATATGTATGTATGTTTTCTTCAGATTTACTCGTGGTTGAGTTTTCCCGAGGGAATGAGGCAGTGAACCTGTAAGTAGGTACGCACACAACGGCATGTCAGTAACACGAACACACTCATAGCCCGCACTAGGATACCCTGCATCGGGGCGCCATGGACATACACAGAAACAACCACAAAGAACACCCAAACCCAGAAACAGAAAATTAAAATCATCATTTAAATGTCTATAAGGCCGGGAACCGACCCTCTGCGTAGCAGGCAGATGCACCGCAACTAGGCTATGCGGGTCGTCAAACATAAAACAACTTCTAGAGATAACATTTGGAGATCGTTCACAACATCGAATTGCAAGATCGAATAGAAATGAGCCCATTCGAATTTGACACCGAACAGTTTAGGGCGATACTAGCCAAGTGGCGCCCCCATTAGTAAAAAAATCATAATTACAATAATTTATTTTTATTTATTATCAACATTACTTTTTATTTATTAACATCTATGTTATGTAAACACAATTTTGGTTAAATTGTGTTAAATTACATCACTAAACCTTTATCAAGTTTAAAAAGCAATGTTCGGTTCAACGGTCCAACAGAATCAAGTTATAGTATAATCATATAATCACGCCTTTATCCCTAATGGGGTAGGCAGAGCGTAAACGACCTAAACAAAGTCGTTCCGCCACGTCTGACATAGTTTTGAGGGTCATTTAAGATAGATTTGTAGGTATATTGTAGTAGTGACAGGTTGTCAGCCCATCGCCTAAAATACAGTATATAGTCATCAAGTTATAGTTATTGAGATAATTTAGAACCTAATAAATTAGTGATTCATAGCTCGTTGTAGTCACAGGCAGAAAAATTGCTGTTGCCGTTTGCCGTACAACGAGCTATGAGTCGCTAATTTATAAGGTTCTAAATTATCTTTATTACTATAACTTGATTCTGTTGAACTGTTTTTTTTATTTACTGCGTTTTAGTGAATTATGTTTTTTTTTACTAACGGGGGCGCCACTTGGCTAGTATCGTCACAAAAAGGCAATAAATTAAGGCAACTTAAGTGAAATTGATGCTTCCGTCCCAAGGGATGTCTTAAGTTAAGGGTGATTGCCCTCGATTCGTGTAAACCGTAAAGGAAGGCTTTACCGGAAGCTTTGAAGTCAACGAACTTTACAGTAAAAATACTTATTTTAACTATCTCTAAATAGAAGAGGAATTGACACATAATGTTAAATGAAGTTAGAGCATTTGTACACTAATCTACATTTCTTAGTGTTTCTATGCCAGTTTGTGTTAAGTACAATTTGCTTATCAGGATTTTAATAGAATAAATATTTATCTAATAGCCTCCCAAAGTACGATTTTTAAGGTACCTACAGGCACATTTTTTTAAATATATAAAGCATTAAAGTGTATTTTTTTACGAATACCCCTTCAGCTATAAACTAAAAAAACAGTGATATCACTACAGCACTAAAAGTGTCAACAAAATGAATTAAAAAAAACCACATTGTTAATTGTTGAATTAATTCAACTATCAAACTGGATTCAGAGCGATACGATCCATCAGTATCCGGGGACACTTATAAATGTCACGTATTGACGACCACGCTTCAATTGAAGGTGGTGAAAAAAGGAACTAACGCCGCCATCTTGAGTTTTGACACCGATTTGACAGTTTCCTTTATACTGCAGCGCCGACGCCCACGTTCATTCAGAACCGCGTCGCACAGTACATAATACGGATACGAAATTATAACAAACCATTTTCATCCTCAATTGAAAGCTTTAAAATACAATTTAGAATGAAGCTTCTTATTCGTGTGTGTATAGTTAAATAAAACAGGAACTTGATGAAAAGTTATAATAAGCTTTGTGTGCCTGTGTTAAGGTTTATTTTAAGTATCGAAAAGCTGGCGTGTATTGTTTATGTGTGTTTAAATCACATGAATAAAAAATGTCAAAATGTCAAGGCTTACGATATTTCGATACGATTGTTTATTTAAAAAGATAATATTAGTACAATATAAACAGTTGGAAATTTTATTGTGAGTTATTTAGGTAACTGCTGAACAAAATTATGTATGAGAGAACCATTCACTAGAGAATCATGAACGTGACATTTAAATAAAAACGTTAATGTATGAAAAGTATTCAAGCATTTCCCTAATTTATATTTCGTGCCCAGCCATAACGGAAAAGTGTTTCCACTCAGTTGATCTCAGATATACTGGGCGATAATAACCAATTAGAGGTCGTCTAAGGGCTAACACGAGTAAATGAGCCAATTACAGTCATCCCCGAGGGAAATTCCAGCCAATCTCAAACTCACAGCGTCTTGCAAGTTCAGCCAAAGAGATATAGTAGGATAAACAAGTGTGAAATTCTGGCATGTAGTAGTCTAGTATATGTTTAATATTTTTTATGTCAGAGGCCTGATAGTTGTGCTACTATGCGGTTTAAAAACTCTGACACCAGGGTTCATCAGGTCGATAGACTCGATACCCATTTGACAGAAGAAAGAAGAATATTTTTCAAGCTGGGCTGAGACGAAAGAAAAACATAGAATGTGCCAGCTGCTTGCTCCTTCTGGTCATTCTGTAAAAAATAGCAAAGGAATCGTATTTTAGCTGTTGGATTTACAACCTGCCACTACAGCGATACACATTTCGTTATAAAAGCCGTCTAGTGGATAGAGGTGTGATTTTATTTATAACACAATAATTGCTTGGTCAGTATTCTGATCGAAAACCGATTTACTCCTACAAAAGTCATGCCTGACGACGATTTATCTATGTATCGGAGAGAAAAAACAAACATTGAAGGATCTTAAGCTTCATTACATAATATAAAACAAAGTCGCTTTTTCTGTCCCTATATCCCTATGTATGCATACATCTTTAAAACTACGCAATGGATTTTGATGCGGTTTCTTTTAATGGATAGAGTAATTCAAGAGGAAGGTTTATATGTATAATACATGCATAATATAGTAGAGAAACACTGATAATTTCCGTGCGAAGCCGGGGCGGGTCGCTAGTCTCTTTATAAATAAAAAAGTCATAAATAAAAGTCGTCTTTAGGTTCTATCTTGTTGTTCTAGACTTTCTAGAATATAATATAAGCAGTTACTAATACAATGTAAAAGCGAGTTTATGTAACTTAGCTTAACTTAGCTTGTTATAAGGTCGTTTACCTGGGTAATCAGCTCTGTTGTTTTAAAATATTAATTTGAGTTCTTTCAGCATACTTAGCTATTGTTTACAGGTTTTATAATCTAGCTTTATGCGTCTTAAAAAGAGAGATATAGAGAAAATGTTTAAGAGCACCTGATTAAGCACCTTTTAAAAAAGACAATAGTTACCAAGTTCTTCTTCAACTTCCATGCTGGACTGGGAGCGAAGGAAAAACATAGAGTGTGCCAGCTGCTTTTCCTCCCGGGCATTCTGTAAAAATCAGTTGAGGGATCCGAGGGTTTCAGTATATTGTTATTTAGGCGATGGGCTGACAACCTTTCACTACAGCAATACAAATCTATCTTAAATAACCCTCAAAACTTTGTCAGACGTGGGAGAACGACCTCTGTTTAAGTCGTTTACGCTCTGCCTACCCAATTAGAGATAAAGGCGTGATTATATGTATGTATGTATGTACCATTGAACGTAAAATTTTATGAATTCTAGTTAATAATATTATCCATTACAATCCAGCAATAAACCTTCAAACGCAAGATACAAAAGGGTTATACTAACCCAAATCACCAGGTGTATATCCAAAAAGTCTCCTTTCTCTCCTATCAGGGTCGCCAAGTGGCTAGATACCTAGATACCAGGTACAACCGGCACACATCAAACGTATCTCGTTGGGCTTTAATAAAATTTTATAACCCGACTGCGTAACTGCCTCCTTGGTCTAGTGGTCCGAGCCATGGGCTCACGATCCGGAGGTCCTGGGTTCGATTCCCAGACGGGGAACACAAAGTTGATATTTGACAATTTATCACTTTGGGAGATTTTTCCCCAGTTTGGATAGGACAATGCAGACTAAACCACCAAAGATTCCGTGATTAGGAGGGTACGATAAGCGATTTCCATCCCTGTCGCTATTTTTATTAGTGGTCGTTACAAAAACCATGTCAGAGGCCTATTAGCTATGCTATTAGGCGGTTTAAAACCTCTGACAATAGGGTTCATCGGGTCGACGGACTCGAAACCTACACGACAGAAGAAGAAGAAGAAGACTCAACTGCGTGAAGCAAACAAACCCAAATGTGGTAAGCAGAGCGTCAACGACCAAAGAAAAGGGAAAAAATACATAGAATGCAAATTTTTGATTCGAATTATAATACACTGTAAACCTCGAATTCCTTTGCTGATTTTTACATCATGCTCAGGAGTAGAAGCAGCTGGCACATTCTATGTTTACTATTCTAAGCTAGAATCTATATACTTGATCTGATATAGACTGTACGGCAAATACATACCTGCCCGGTCTCCTTATCAATACTTGCCTCGTTTATCAGACGGTAAATACGCCCCACTGTAATAGTGTAAGGGACAAGAAGTAGGCGTGTGTTTAGTGCATACGGAAATAAAATCTTTAGATATTTGTTTATGAAAATCCAACTACATATAGTCACGCCTTTATCCCTTATGGGTTAGGCAAAGCAAAAACTCTCGTAAAAGGTTTCGCCACTTTCTCGTAAAGGCGTGGTTTCATGTATGTATATGAAACAGACAAGGACATGCTCTTACCAAATTTTCCTCCGACACCCGTCTTAACACTCTGATAACGTGACAGTCAAATCGATCAGGAGACGTATATTTGAATCACTCGAATCGAAATGCGCATACGAAACAGCATCACTCGAATGCGATTTCTATACTATTTAGCATGCGAATGTTACTCTTTCGTATGCGAAATACGATTCGAGTGATTCAAAAATAGGACTCCCAGAGCAAATAAACTTACATGATAAGAAGCCTACAATGTATGAAAGAGACCGATTAAAATGTGTATTTATGAGCGTAATAAATCCACAGTTAAAGGGACAGTAAAAGGCACATAAATTCATAATATTGTCGCACAGGTTTAAGGTGACTATAGAAGCTAAGTGGCGCATCAGTTAAAAAAAACATCATTTACTAAAAACGCAGTGAATCAGTTCGTTATAGTAACAGGAATAAAAATTGCGAATAACGGCCACCAACGGCAATTTTTCTTCCTGTTACTTCAACGAGAACTTCCTGTTACTTCGCTAATTTATGAGGTTCTAAATTATCTTAATTATTATATTTAATCACTAAATGATGAACAAGTGATATTCAGACTGAAAAATTTGCGACTACTCACTTGTTTGTTTAACGGAGGTGTTAGACCTCTACGTTTCGACTCTTTACGAGAATCTTCTTCATAGAGAGTGAAAACCACACAACATCTTCAGGACTGGGAGTGATAGAAAAACATAGAATGTGCCAGCTGCATCTCCTCCCGGGCATGCTGTAAAAACCAGCTAAGGGATTCGAGGGTGTAGTGTATTGCAATTTTAGGCGATGGGATGACAACCTGTCACTATAGCATTATACATTATAATCAACTGTAATTACTCTCAAACTTATCAGATGAGGCGGAACGGCCTTTGTTAAGGTCGTTTATGCTCTGCCTACCCCATTAGGGTAAAGGCGAGATTTTATGTGATGTATATAATTACTATAACTTGATTCTGTTGGACCGGTTTTCCAATTAGCTGCGTTTTTAGAGAATTAAGTTTTTTTTTACTAATGGGGGCGCCACTTGGCTAGTATCGTCACCTTAACGTATGCTTACAGTTAAACAGGGACCAACTTGGGATGGGTCGGGATAAAATAAACTTATTTAAACTTAAAGACCTTCTCGGTGATGTAGAAACTTACAAATAATGGCCTGGGTCGTGGGCGCCCGATTTGGAGGTCGCGGGTTCGATTACCACGGAAGACCCCGTTGATATTTCTCAATTTGTCACTTTGTAAGTTTCCCTAGTTTGGGTAGGATACGCCATAGAGGCATTGAATCATCTTCTTTTGTTTTGGGTATAGAGTTGTTTGTTTAATGACCACTATCAAAGACAGCTACCTGGACCGCCGGCTTAACGTGCCCTCCGAAGTACTTCAACTTCAATTTTTCAAACTATCAAGAGTTTCGGCCTGCATTAACCTAACCAAACTGGAAAAATTCTCACGCAGTGATAAATTGACAAATATCAACTTTGCGTTTGTCCCTGAGCATTGAACCCAGGACCTCCGGATCGTGAGCCTTCTGGCCATTAGACCACGGGGACAGACAGTTAATCGAACTTCCTAACAACACTCCCTTACACAACACACACGCATAAGAAACATATTGAAGTTTAATATCAAATCCAGGTAGACTCCGTTTGTGAGAGAGACATTCTTCTTCTTCTTAGCGTGTCGATAGAACACGAGAAATTACATCATACGGACCCAGAATTCAGCGACTTGTATTGTGGATAAGTTATCATCCATAAAATGCGCAGCCGTGCAGGTGTTGGGGCACGCCGGGCACGATGTCAAACACTGCACCGCAAATACAGTCTACATCGGGGCTTGCCGAAAATCCCCACCTGACCATGTTTTCCTTACTTCTGCCAAACCGAGTTCGAAGCCTGTTTAAAGACTTCCAGATCGGCCACGGTAGTTCATGTCCAGGAGGAAGATTCTCATTGGCAGGCAAGGATTTGGATATCAACTTAATACATCTCTGTGCCTTTTCAACTTCCGAGGTCTTTTATTAACATTTTGTACTTTATTGTTATCGATGATGTTTAAGTCGTGTAGATTGAGAGCAATATTAAGTATGGATCTGACAGGCCATTTTGTACTGAAATGACATTTCTGATACGAACTCAAACTCTCTGTCAGTCTCAAGTGCTGATTCTAAATACGGGCCTTAGTAAATTAAAACATTTCGTAAAAAATACATTCGTAAACGGATTAAGCAACTAAAAATGTTGATATAGAAAAATATTTAAAAATATATATTATATGTGATTTCCACTGAGAAACTGCGTCGAAAAAGCTAGTTAACTATAAAATTATTATTGATATTATCTATCTAAATTGTGATAGGGTTTTTGGAACTTCCATTTGATATAAACTGCCATACATACCAACTTCATTTATTCTTATTATATAAGGTAGTATTGTTAGATTGAAATAACATTAACATTTATTGAATGCCCAATTTATCTACCTACTTTGATTTCCAAACTGTCATAGCGTAATATTTTAGGCCCACGTCGCTATTATTCAAAACCTTTCACTAACTTGACAATATTTGATAGATATGACTGTTTCTGTGTCCACTGTTTAGTAAATAATGGCTTTAGAGCACAGCCTAACCTAACTGCCTCGGTGGTCTAGAGGTCTGAGCCATGGGCTCCGGATCCGCAGGCCCTGGGTTCGATTCCCAGAAACATAAAGTTGATGTTTTGTAAAATCACTTTGTGAAATTTTCTCCAGTGTGGTTAGGACATTGCAGACTGTATCGCCTGATTGTCCAAAAAGAAAAGGATTCAGTACTTCGGAGGGCAAGTTAAGCGGTTCCGGTCGTTGTCTTTGATCTTTAAAAAATAATGACAGAGGACTATTAGCTGTGCTATTGGGTGGTTTGTCGATCGAGGCAAAACCCATAAGACAGAACAAAAAGAAACACATCCTGAGACAAAAACAATAAAGCTCCGGAGGACTTAGGGCCGTATCGAAAATCAGCACTTGAGACAGACATCAAGTTTAAGTACGTATCAGAAATGTCATTTCAGTACAAATCAGCCTGTCAAATCCATACTTAAAATTGCTCTCAATATTGAGATCGCGCTATAAATACGACCCTAAGTTATCAGGTAAGAGGTTTTGAGTCTCCATAATGACAACATAACTGTGGTCGCAACAAACGATATGTTATTAAATGGTATTTATAGTTCATATAAATATAACTCTTATTTAACTGTCACAGTTATAATTAACAAGTTAAATATAGCAGCTGTGTGGTATCAAGGCCAAATATTTATCGATTAATTAACTGATAAATATATATAAAAACTGCACTCAAAATCAGTGGTTCGAATCGATACGTTCATTGTTATGGTCTACTACAAATTTGTTTGTATTCAATTATTGTTTAAAGTATGCATTTGGCATGACTACACAATAAAGAGTAGACACAGAAGAGTAAAAGCTAGCGGTAGCGACTTCTCAAATAAGTGGGTAGACTGTACTATGGCGTAGCTGCAGCGGAGCGGAGCGACACGGCACTGCAGCGACGCGACACCAATCTGTCAAAATGTAAGAACTGGCATTGCCGCGCCCTGAAGTGCCGTGAAGCGCCGTGCCGCTTCGATGCAGCTTTAGTGACGCTTCAGTGCGGTACCTCTTATACATTTTCATACAAAGAATCATTTGTCGCGCAGCGCCGTGCCGCCCACTGCAGCTACGTCCTAGTGCGGTCCTTGAAAATCGACTTCAAGTTAAAGGAACTACGTATTCGCTGATCAGCGTCAACTCATTCAGTCACTCACCAACGTTCAATCCGACTGCGCGTGAAAATAGTGACTATAAATAATTCTGAAATAATATTTGTACAGTTCAGAAAATTGCAATAGTTACACAATGAAACAAAAAAAGATATAAACGAAGCATAACGAAGCAAAATTATTTTTTGGAGACATGATTTTATAGCTCCCGCTGTTCCGCCATTTTGGTAAATGACAATCATAGATGAAAAAGGTCTTTAAAGGTCTTTGTGCAATAAAGTATATTCTCATCTTATCTTTTCAAGGATTGAGGTCACATCGTATAGAGAAGTTAAGGAGAAGGCTGAATCCAGATAAAGTTGGCGATTACTCCACCCACAAGAGCAAAGCTCTTAAATTTATGATGATGAGATGAAAAAGTTGGAAAACACAACAGTTAAATGTCACATCTCCACGGGTACATTATTTCATTGGCATGTCGTCTCCATATATAGCTCGATGCACGTCAACGAATGCACACCAACTGCACACCGACTACATTCAATGACGTGCTGTTCCATTGTTGTCACGCCAACTGAATCAATCAGTTATGATGAAAGGCGCCGTGAAGAACGGTCTCCTATATACTTTTTCACATGCACGGGATTCAACTTCAACTTTTAGTTGTTTGGCGTTTTTGTGATGATTCCGCCAGTGTCTAGTTTGTACCATGGGTTTCTTATGTTATGTATGTGAAAAAAGGTATATACGGTCGGTATATAGGAGGCCGATGTGACACATGTCAAACGCATACATTTTTTGACAGTTATAAAGGAATCTCTTTCGCACCTGTGATGTTGTTTATTTCCTACCTACTATCAGGAGACTCGTGCTATCTGTAAAATACTAATAATAGGGGCTTAAAGGGACATCTTCCATTCTGGACTGGGAGCGAGAGAAAAACATAGAATGTGCCAGCTGCATTTCCTCCCGGGCATGCTGTAAAAACCAGCTAAGGGATCCGAAAGTTTTGTATATTGCAATTTAGGCGATCGGCTGACAACCTGTCACTACAGAAATATACCTACAAATCTGTGTTATAAAACCCTCAAAACTTGTCAGACGTGGCGGACCGACCTTTGTTTAGGTAGTTTACGCTCTGCCTACCCCATTAGGGATAAAGGCGTAATTATATGTATGTATTAAAGGGACCGATGACCTTGAAAAGGTAGCGGGCAGCACTTCGCTGTCGAAACAAAACAGTGCTTTTTTTTGCTTTTCCATAAAAAACTACTACCTCAAACAGATAATTCACAAGGACTAGTGAATGTTGTTCAGCGTCATTGACTGATGAATAACTATCAGCCTGTGGGACGCTGTCCCTTACACTGTTCAGCGGTGAACGCCTCACGGCTGATGATGATGATGCCAATCGCATCTGAACTGCCAGTTGGAGGTCGGTATGCAGTTGAATTGTAGTCCGTGTGTCTAGCTCTAGAGTTACACTAAGGTACATGTTCGGTAACTGTAAATAGGTTATCAAAACCAGTTCAACTCACAAGTTAAATTGATGCAATTTGAGACTTTACTTCCAATGGGATCAGATCCAACTGAACTCCAACCGATCGGTCAAAGTTTGTTCAGTGAGTTCAAGTTACATATTTCCTTTGCCCTGTACGTGACCTTGAAAATTTTGAAAATGCAATTTAACTTTTGAGAGAAAACTTTCAAAAGCCACGTCAATTTGCAAGATAATTAATTTTGTTTATTTTTTTTAGTATACCGGTTGTAAGGGACAGCAACCCGCAAACTAATAGAGGTTGCTCAGTCAACGACACTGAACAACTTCCACCGAGAAATTCTTTCAGGAAGTGAATATAGAAATTGGATTTTCCATACAAAATGTCCACCTTGATCAGAAAATTTGTATGGAAAAGCAAATTTTTTTATTTCACTTCCTGAAAGAATTTCCTGGTGGAAGATGTTAAGTCTCGTTGAACGAGCAACCCCTATCAGTGTGGGGGAGGGACGCTGTCCCTTACACCTCGTAGTTCACTCTACAAAAGTTGATATAAGTAGACATTCCCATACAATATATTTTTTTTCGACCGGAGCTCTTTATGTCTTCTATGCTGGACTGGCAGCGAGAGAAAAACATAGAATGTGCCAGTTGCATTTCCTTCCAGGAATGCTGTAAAAATCAGCTGAGGGATCCGAGGGATTAAGTTTATTGTGGAGAAATAAACTGATTATTATTATTATTATTATTATATTGCAATTTAGCGATGGGCTGACAACTTGTCACTATAGCAATATACCTACAAATTTATCTTAAAATAACCCTCAAAACTTTGACAGACGTGGCGGAGCGATCTTTGGTCGTTGAAGCTCTGCCTACCCTATTAGGGATAAAAACGAGATGTTATGTATGTATGTATGAGTTCTTTATTTATACTTACTTATTTAGTGTTCTTAGTAACTAGATTTGTTTTATTTAAACTTATTCCGTGGAAAATATAATTATGAACGCATTTATAATATTCGCTACAGTTCTTTATCGACTGAAAAAATATTTTATTCATCAAGGATATTAAAACAAAATACTTAGTAGGTATACTATAAATATAGGTACCTAGGTACCTACATAATATTAAAAAAAAGAAAATAATAAATTCGTTTCTGGCAGGACTCGAACCTGCGTGTTTGGAATGCCGGTCCATCACATTACCAACTGAGCTACAGAAACGGTAGAGGGAGTGAAGAATCTCTGTAAATTTTTCACTCCCTCTACCGTAAAACGTAGAAACGTTTTTTTTAAATATAGAGTTTTCTGACTTACCAATTCTACCATCAAAAAAATATATATTTTCGTGACGTCACCATTTTGGTATTATTTTTTCTTGCTTCCCAAACCAGGTAAAATATAGTTTAGGAAATGATGAAGAGTCAGAAGACGGAAATGAGGTTTCCGGTGTATAGTAATGTATCTTAAATAACCCTCAAAACTTTGTCAGACGTGGCGGGACGACCTTTGTTTGGGTCGTTTGCGCTCTGCCTACCCCATTAGGGATATAGGCGTGATTATATTTATGTATGTATGTATGTAGTAATGTAATAATTTAGGCGATGGGCTTACAAACAATAAGGTGATTCAGTCTTCAATGTCCTAACCAAACTGAGGAAAATCTCACAAAGTGATAAATTAATATCAACCTGCGTTCCCGCAGGACCCAGGACCTCCGGATCTAGAGCCCGTGGCTCAGACCTCTAGACCACGGAGGCAGTTATCAATAATCTGTCGACAGTTGCGTTGGGGAAGACCAGTTGCTCATACATTTGCATACAATGAGATATGAGACTATCATTTTCGAAGGTAGGCGTTCTCAGAGGATGTCTTTAACAGGTTGTTTGAACAGGTTGTACTGTCAGCAATAACACCCGAATCAGTTATTGTTGTTTTTTTTTACTTTTACATATATACTGGCCTTCTTCCATGCTGGCCTGGGAGCGAGAGAAAAACATAGAATGTGCTAGCTGCATTTCACGGGCACGCTTTAAAACCCAGCTAAAGGATCCGAGGGTTTTAAGTATATTGCAATTTAGGCGATGGGTTGACAACCTAACACTACAGCAATTCATGACAAATATCGAACCCGGATTGTAAGCCAATGGCTCTGACCACTAGACTACGGAGGTAGTTTTATTATTTGTTTTCTTTGCTGGCCATACATTATAAATGATGATGTGATGAGGTGTTTTTATAAGTAAATATAAAACTTTTTTGTTTGTTTATTTATAGAACACTCTAGTTCCGTAACCCAATTAATCTATGAGAACGTCTAAATATTGAACAAGTATATAATGAACGTTATTGAAAATAGAAGGGGAAAGATGCTGGGACACCTATTACGACATAACCTACTACTAAAGACCTACCAGGAAAGGATGAGCGGAGAAGAGGGAGAGGTAGACCTAAACGAGCTTATATGGACCAAATCAAAGAAAAGAGTGAGGTCAAGTTGTATAGAGGGTTAAAGAGAACGCTGAATCCCGAGAAAGCTGGCGATTACTCCACCGACAAGAGCAAAGCTCTTAAATTTATTATATAATATGTAAGTCTCCTTATGAAGATAGAATGTGCCAGATGCGTCTCCTCCCGGGCATGCTGTAAAAATCAGCTGAGGGATTCGAGGGTTTCAGTATTTAGGCGATGGGCTGACAACCTGTCACTACAGCAATATACAAATCTTTGTCAGACGTGGCGGAACTACCTTTGTTTGGGTCGTTGACGCTCTGCCTACCCCATCAGCATACGCACCTACGTATTTAGTTATGTAGATTATACCAGGGTATGCAATTTTTTACGGATATTTATACTCATTGATCTGTACAAATTAATATTATGCCGAAACGAATGATGTGAAAAATGGCAAAGAATTAAATGTACTTTTTATTTTAATCTTTAGATTAAGTACTATTGTACTTGGTATTGAGTTTCTTGCCTTTAATAAAAACTTTATTATTACTATAGAGTCCCGGACTTTTGGAAGGCGTGTGTGGAGTTAGGATTCGCCCAAAGACTAGAGTTGGAAGTTCCAGGTGAGGATTTATCTGTTTCTCAAGCCAGTCCTAACCCTAGTCTTGATGATACGCCTGCACCAGCTTGTTCTTCTTCGGACGCTGAGACTCGCCAGTGCGGTCTCAGGTTCGCAGTCGTTCCGGGAGACAGGTGAGATTGCCTAGCAAGTTTAGGTTTTATGTTTACAGAGAGAGAGATAGAGATATATAGATAAATTTATTAATAATTGTAAATTACAAGACAATAATTATAAGCACTTAAGTATATCACGTTAGTAATCATTTAAATTGTATTTCTTTCATTATCATTAAAATTAATAAAATCATTATAACTATAGAATGCCTGTTAGACAAGCCAACGCTTAAGCCGTGATTTAAAGCTATTTAAGCTTGGTGCCTGCTTGATTACATCGGGTATTTTATTAAATACAGCCGTGCCCATCACATGCGTGGTTCTGGCGGTTCTGGTTTAGTTTAGTTAGGGTCATGAATTGGGGCCAAAGCCAACACGTAGAGGCCCTTTTAGACAACTTTAATTTCTTCCATGCTGGACTGGGAGAGATAGAAAAACATAGAATGTTCCAGCTGCCCTTCCTCCCGGGCATGCTGTTGAAGTCAGCAAAAGGGACTCGAGGGTTACAGTGTATTGTAATTTAGGCGATGGGCTGACAACCTGTCACTATAGCAATACATATTACAATCTAGAATTGCCCTCAATTTTTGTCAGACGTGGCGAAAGCTCCTTTTACAAGGCGTTAAACGCTCTGCCTACCCCGTAAGGGATAAAGGCGTGATTTATGTATGTATGTATGTATGTATTAATATAAGCAATGTGACACTAACCGGCGGCTAACCCTGCATGCGCTAAAGAAGTACACCCAAGGACAGCCCCCGGGTAGTGTAGGACTATTGAGGAAAGTGGAAGCAAATGAACCAGGTAATTGTGTTGAAGTGATAGTGGACTGGGTACTAGGGATATGGAAAAGTCTATGACACCTGCCCGATCAATGTTTAAAAACTCGAAAAAATGGGCAGACAGTGACTCGCCAACTCACTATAATGGCCCCCCCAAATATTATTATTAACTATTAGGCTTTCATGCTGGACTAGGAGCGAGATAAAAACATGGAATGTGCCAGCTGCATTTCTTACCGGCCATGCAGTAAAAACCAGCTAAGGGATCCGAGGGTTTTAGTATATGGCAATTTAGGCGAAGGGCTGACAAAAAAAGTATGCAATACCCTACCAGGGTTCATATACGAACTATCCTAGTATTTAAGATATTGTAAAACACTATATGAATGCATGAATAAATGAATTATGAACCTCTCACTACAGCAATATACCTATAAATCTATCTTAAATAACCCTCAAAACTTCGTCAGACGTGGCGGAACGACCTTTGTTTAGGTCGTTTATGCTCTGCCTACCCGGTTAGGGATACAGGCGTGATTATATGTATGTATGTATGTATTATTATTATTTGGAAAACAAGAGTCATACATTTAAACAACACTTTGAAATTTCAGTATGTTTTGAACATCAAACTATACTAGGTCATCATAACAATCTACACTATGAACGATTACTCTCACTACCCACGTGAAATGATTCAAGCATATGTAAATTGTTGTTCGAATAACACAACACTTTAATCAGCATAGGGTCACCATCCTTCCATACTGAACTAGGATTGATCTGCTTCTGTCGTGTAGGTATCGAGTCGATCGACCCGATGACCCCTGGTGTCAGAGTTTTTAAACCGGCTAATAGCACAGCTAATAGACCTCTGACTTGGTTTGTGTAACGAACACTACTATTTTTTTTAATCAGGTGATTCATTTTGAATTGTCCTAACCAAACTGGCGAAAATCTCACAAAGTGATAAATTGACAAATATAAACTTTTCACCTGGCGAACCTACTGGGAATCGAACCCAGGACCTCCAAATCCAGCACTAGTTATGATAGAGCAATAGTTACATTACGCTCTGCCTACTCCATTAGTATTATATTACACTTGTATATTATATGTATATATATAGGTACATACATACATAATATCACGCATTTATCCCTAATTAGGGACTATATACACATATAATTATGCCTTTATCCCTAATGGGGTATACAAAGTTTTGAGGGTTATTTAAGATAGATGTGTAGGTATATAGCTGTAGAGACCGGTTGTGAGCCCATCGCCTAAATTACAATATAACGAAACCTTTGCATGCACTCTATTATATCAGCGCAGTGATATCAAAAGCTCCTTAAATCATGGACACTAGTTATTTGAGAGGTAGAGTAGACTGGCCGAGCGGACCTTGCCACGCCTGTATTGTGCAACTTGCCACATATGTACCTATACAGTTATATTTACCTATCTATGACATGTGCACGTGCATTTATGCGCTTTATCTCACAGTTGATTACACTAGGCGGTGATTTTAGTAGCTAAAATACAATTAATATAATGGTTCTTATAACTAATAAGTAGTCGTAGGTAGTGACGAAGTACTGATATCCGACACCGTACTAAGGTGGAGGACGTAGGTAAAAGGATTACCAAGCTAAAGTGGGCGTGGTCAGGACACTTGGCAAGGCGGGAAGACGGTAGATGGACAAAGGCAGTGACAGAGTGGCAACTATGGGACAGAATACGCTTAGTAGGCAGACCAACAGCCTTACTTTTTGAAATATAGGATCGACCCGACCCGGCTTCGCACGGAAATTATCAGTGTTTCTCTACTATATTATACATGTATTATACATATAAACCTTCCTCTTGAATCACTCTATCCATTAAAAGAAACCGCATCAAAATCCGTTGCGTAGTTTTAAATATTTATGCATACATAGGGATATAGGGACAGAAAAAGCGACTTTGTTTTATGTACTTATGTAGTGATTGTCATTTCCCTGTCTCTATATTTTGGAAATAGCTGTATTTGTTAAACAAAATCCTGCCTTGTTTAAAAATGTAGAAGTAACAACCCACCATAACCTTCGTCCTCGTGACTTAACTTTTTTGTAATTATTTATAGCACATTATAATTTTCCCAATTTATAATTTGTATGTCGCAAGACTAAACATGGAGGACTCTTTAATTAACACTGACATCTGTATTTCAAATTTACTCATGATTTACAAATAAATTATCTGTAACAGATGATCCGATCCGATGATCAAACGATATAGTCTCTGTGGTAGGAATAAACTGGATGCGGATAGCACAGGATCGGAAAGAATGGCGCATAAAAGAAGAGGCCTATGCTCAGCAGTGGGCTAGTATGGGCTAAATATATAGATAGATAGGTAGAGACAGATAACAGTCCACATTACTAACTTAAATCTTACTAACTGAAATCGTATTACATTGTAAAAATGTGTCGGGAATCTTTAAAAAATAAATCGCGTGCACTAGAGAACAAATAAATTTGGTTTAATATTTTGGTGGTGAAAGGTATTTTTAGTTATCTGGAGCAGCGGTACGTTCACAGCCTAAGTGTTCAGTTTCATACGTACATACATACATATAATCACGCCTTTATCCCTAATGGGGTAGGCAGAGCATAAACGACCTAAACATAGGTTGTTCCGCCACATCTGTCAAAGTTTGAGGGTTATTTAAGATAGATTTGTACGTATATTGCTGTAGTGGCAGGTTGCCAGCCCATCGCCTAAATTACCTATACAATATACTGAAACCCTCGGATCTCTTAGCTTGTTTTTACAGCATGCTCGTGAAGAATTGCAGCTGGCACATTCTATGTTTTTTTCTCGCCCCCAGTCCAGCATGGAAGAAGCCAACAAAAAATCTTTTAAAATGCCGATCTATGACCAGACACCGGCCATTTTGTTTACGTTTAGAAAGTGAGATAATTCCGAGAAATAGAAATGTGAAAATAAAATGGGAATTCCAACAATAGCCGCACAAAAGACACTGAGTGATTGAAGAGGACTTAAGAATATAATAAAAGAATATAGCCAGGTAGAACTTTTGTAAAGGTATGACTAGAAATATAAAATGATACAAGACTGAAAATAGCAATGTATTTTTCGGTTTTCGAATTTTATAATGTACGTTAATTCGGTGCTTTTTCTTTTTTTGAGCTAAGTTCTTTTAACTGTGCTATAGGATCCCTTCGTATGAAGGTTTAACAAATTATAACATATTAATACTTCCATGCTGGCTGGAGAAAAACATAGAATGTGCCAGCTGCATTTTCTTAAAACCAGCTAAGGGATCCAAGGGTTTTTCTATATTGCAATTTAGGCGATGAGCTGACAGACTGTCACTACAGCAATATACCTACAAATCTATCCTAAATAACACGAAAAAATAACCGTCAAAACTTTGTCAGACGTGGCGGAACGACCTTTGTTTAGGTTGTTTAGGTGAGTGATTATATGTATGTATGTTGAAAGGAAGAAAATAATAAATTAGTTTCTGGCAGGACTCGAACCTGCGTCTCTAGAATGCCGGTCCATTACTCTACCAACTGAGCTACGAAAACGGTAGAGGGCACTCCTTCTACCGTTAGTGACGAATTTATCATAGTCTTTCTTATGTATACGTCAATGCGACGTTAGCGACATCTAGCCATGAAGTTTCAGAACTACGTAGAGCTTGAGCAGTCCAAATTAAGATTGGGATTCAAGTCATTAATGATATCACTGTGAGTGCTAAAAACCTCAAGAATTGATAATAATAATAGAAAAACAGACTGTATTTTAAAAAATCTCTAGCGAAAATAACAGTAAAACTTTTCTGTATTCTTGCGTTCATTTAGAAATACAAAATCCTTTTACAGGAGCCATTGTGGAGAATTAGCGAGATACATATCTGTTGTGTATTGTACACTATGTGGCATAAACTGTATAAACACGTACTATACTTATACTGGATCTTTTGCTTAAACTTGTGTAGGTAATAGGATTGCTGAGGTTTTAATTGTAGTAGCTGTATTTGTAGACTGTATTTGCGGTGCAGAGCAAACTATGGCACACTTGACGTCGTGTCCGGAGTGCCCCAACACTTGCACGCCAGCGGATTTGATGGACGGCAGCTTATCCGCAATACATACATATATATATATATATATATATATATACACACTACAGCAATATACCTACAAAGCTATCTTAAATAACCCTCCAAACTTTGTCAGACGTGGCGGAACGACCTTTGTTTAGGTCGTTACGCTCTGCCTACCCCTTTAAGGATAAAGGCGTGATTATATGTATGTTATTTCTTTTGCCTTACTTTTTAATGACATTTATTTTATTGTGTTTGAGCAGACCCTGTATGGATGTTTACTATGTTATAATTTCACACATACAAGGCCAGTTAGCATGTGTGAGTGTGTGTAGGTGTCCACCATAGTACTCTTTTTAGGAATTTGGCACTTCGCTTGTCCTATTTTACTGCAAATGTAATTCAGGACTGTCTGTACTGCTAATGTAGTTTAGTTTAAAAATATATGAACGTTCGATAAAAATAAGAATGGAGAACACACTATTAAGACGATCATTTTTATAAATAACTAGCTACCCGCCCCGGCTTCGCACGGAAATTATCAGTGTTTCGCTACTATATTATGCATGTATTATACATATAAACCTTCCTCTTGAATCACCCTATTTATTAAAAGAAACTGCACCAAAATCCGTTGCGAAGTTTTAAAGATCTAAGCATACATAGGGATATAGGGACAGAGAAAGCGACTTTGTTTTGTACTATGCAGTGAAGTATTAAGTGTTTTTTTTAAAAGCAATAGAATTTGTTTTCCATGCTGGACTGGAAGCGAGAGAAAATCATAAAACGTACCAGCTGCATTTCCTCCCGGGCATGCTGTAAAAATCAGCTATTGGATCCGAGGGTTTCTGTTTATTGCAATTTAGGCGATGCGCTGTCAACCTGTCACTACAGCAATATACCTACAAATGTATCTTGAATAACCCTCAAGACTTTGTCAGACGTGGCGGAACGCCTTTGTTTAGGTTTATGCCCTGCTTACCTCATTAGGGATAAAGGCGTGATTATATGTATGTATGACTCTCCTAACAGCAGGTAGAAATTGAAATTATGAAAACATCGTAAGTGCGTAGGTGCGAAAGAGAGTTCTTTATAACTGTCAAAAAATTAATACCTTTGACATGTGTCATGATGATATGTCAAAAAGGATATAATCACTGATACCTCGTTTTCGAAATATTTCTTGATCACTCAGACCGTACTCGGACACTTCGGAAAGTTCAAATGCTTACCTGCAAAAAAAGAAATAGATATGGTTAAAAAACAATGTGGAAAGAACACATTTTATAGAACGTTTGACATTTTGCCCATCCCGTTGGAGGATCTCCCATATGTGTGATTTTTAGTTTGCAAGATCTCGTTTGAGTCAATGTGACGCATACTGTTCAAGATCGTATTTTATTTCTTCCATGCTGGCCTGGGAGCGAGAGAAAAACATAGTATGTGCCAGCTGCATTTTCCCCCGAGCATGCTGTAAAAGCCAGATAAGGCATCCGAGGGTTTCAGTGTATTGCAATTTAAGCGATGGGCTGACAACCTGTCACTACAGCAATATACCTACAAATCTATCTTAAATAAACATCAAAACTTTGTCAGACATGGCGGAACGACCTCTGTTTAGATCGTTTACGCTCTGCCTGCCTCATTAGGGATAAACGCGTGATTAGATGTATGTATATGTAATTTATTTAGTATGCAAAAAGATAGACTCGAAAATTCCTTTCAGTTCGCGTCGCTTCTCGGTTTGAATTTCAACTTATTTGTTCAATAACACAGCCATTTAATATTGTATTTGTGTACTATATTTCTTCCATGCTAGCCTGGGAGCGAGAGAAAAACATAGAATGTGCCAGCTGCACGCTGACGTGGCGGAACGACCTTTGTTTAGGTCGTTTACGCCCACCCCATTAGGGATAAACGCGTGATTTTATGTATGTATTTTGACAAGTATAGCTTCCATAATGATTTACGCGAGTTCGGAGCATCCAGTAGCCTACTTGGTATTGTCAAATGGATTATGAAAATCCAATTTGCCCCGGCCTCCTCACTATCTCGCCGCCGCACCCACACACGCGTGAAATAGGGTACACACGGCGAAATCGAACGCCCCCACATTGTTACAGAATCATATAATCATATATACATACATATGTATAATCACGCTTTTATCTTTACTGGGGCAGGTAGAGCGTAAACAACCTAATCAAAGGTCGTTCCGCCACGTCTGAAAAAAAATTAAGGGTTATTTAAGATAGATTTGTAGGTATATTGTTGTAGTGAAATTACAATATACTGAAACCCTTGGATCCCACAGCTGGTTTATACAGCATGTCCGGGAGGAAATGCAGCTGGCACATTCAATGTTTTTCTCTCGCTCTCAAGCCAGCATGGCAGATACTACTAAAATGTATGACTACTAAAATAAGATCAGCTTTACTCTTTCTAAACAAAGTAAGTAAAACATGCTTGCATCAATTTTACAAAGCTTTTCTTATACAAAACCTTTCGGTACGTTTTCAATATTTTCATATCATTCCAAGCGTAAACGAAACATATTTTAGGCGCCTAAATTGGCTGTGCCTAGCAAATTGGTTGAAACTCGCTCGCTAGGGAGCTCCCGACTCTGAAATAAATGTGAAATATACAGAGTGTATCAAGTTTTCAGAACCCTTTCACCTCAAATTGACCCCTTGGTTTAGTGGTCAGAGTCATGGGGCTTACAATCCGGAGGTCCTGGGTTCAATGCCCAGGGCGGGACACAAAGTTGATATTTGTCAATTTATTACTTTGTGAGGTTTTCACCAGTTTGGTTGGGACATTGCAGGCTGAATCATCTGATTGTACGTAAAGAAAAAGTATTCTGTGCTTCGGAGGGCACGTTAACCCGGTCACTGTCTTTGATAGTGGTCATTACATAACCATGTCTGAGGCCTAACAGCTGTGCTACTAGGCGGTTTGAAAACTTTGACACCAGGGTTCATCGGGCCATTCACTCGCTAAGAAGAAGAGACCCTTTCACCTTTGGTGCCCTCCCTGCTGAACTGGGAGTGATATAAAAACATAAAATGTAACAGCTGTGTCTCCTCCTGAGCATGCTTTAAAAATCAGCCAAAGGATTTGAGGGTTTCAGTGTATAGCCAACAAAACTGGAGTAGACAAAATTGACTCAGATTCATATTTAATTGTTATTTCTGATTTGCATTAGTAAGTAGATCTTTATAATAAATAGGCATTGAATTGATGCAAAGAACTTTTGTAACCACTAGTTACATATGACTTAGAAATGTAGGATGCAAAATTATGGTGGTTACTTTCAAATGTAAAATTCTGCTCTTTCGAAAGATTAAACCACGTATTATTCTATCATAAAAATTATATTTAATATTTATAACATGAGAACGTAGGAATTGTGATTTAATTTTTTTGAGAGTATTTTCCATACACCCTGTTTGTAAAAATATCAGATTTATGTCCTTCTGCTAATGATCGGGCGTGGGCAGGGATTTATTGATTCTATGGTTTCATTTCGAAATGTTGTACTCTGTGTTCATATAAGCCTAGGAAAGTAAGGAAAATGGGACGAACGGGTCCCTTTGCGGTCCAAACTTTGGACTTTTCGTCATTAGTGGTTGAGGGTAAAAATAGTATGGAAAAGATGATTAGCAGTTTATGACGGATACACATATTTCTCTAGAATGTCGTGCCACGGCTACATTATAATACACACACACACACACACACACACACACACACAAAGTTACGCCTTTATCCCTTACGGGGTAGGCAGAGCGACAAACAAATTTTGAACTCAAAATCTGACAAACTTTGAGGACAATTTTAGATTGCGGCCCTATCAACTACACCATCGAGCTTAGCGGAGGAGGTAGTGCAATCATACATACAAATAATCACTCCTTTATCCCTAATGGGGTAGGCAGAGCGTAAACGACCATCTGGCAAAGTTTTGAGGGTTATTTAAGATAGATTTGTGGGTATATTGCTGTAGTGACAGGTTGTCAGCCTATCGCCTAAATTGCAATATACTGAAACCCTCGGATCCCTAAGCTGGATTGTACAGCATGCCCGGGAGGAAATGCAGCTAGCACATTCTATGTTTTGCTCTCGCTCAGTCCAGCATGGAAGAAGCAGGAGGTAGTGAACATGTTTTTATCTGTTCTGTGGTAGTGAAGTTATCCTATAACTAAATGAGCTTTCATATTGAAGCAACGAATGTGTTTAAAATCATCAACACCCTTAAGTCGGCCATCTTGAATCTTCGCTCCGATTTCTCAACGCAATATAACTTGTGGCGTACTTTCTCAATTTAGCTACGTAAATAAAACGTAGTAACGAGGTTATCCGTAAAGTGACGCTTCTCAAAGGCATGCTAATAGCTCAGGTGCTAAAGGACAACTCCTGAATATGAATAGACCGCAACGTAGATTGAACTAGACAACGCAACTTGTTCAAGAGAGCGCATAAAGTCCGCCTGAAGAAGTAACACGAAGCAATAGGCCTCGTCTTTTCAAAATTACATTTAATTAATAACATTCTCTAAATTGATCATAGGTGGCTTTTCAAAAGATGATGTGGCAATGTGATACTTATTTCATGTCGAAAAAAAACGCTTCCGCTTGTGTGCAAAGCGACATTCAACGAGCACAAACACGAACACCATCGTGTGAACAGGCTGTTTGTGAATGTGCGCATGCTTGCTTGCACTGACTGTCATGCACACGAGCGTGTGATCAGCTGGAATGGCACGGACTTTGCTTTGAAAATTCATATGGCGATCGCGTAAATTTACCCTGAATTTTGATAGTCCATATTCAACTAGAGCCATCTAATGGAGCTTTTTAAATCATGAAGGTCACCTTGAAAGGACCTAATTATGTGAAAAAAGTCTTAATTTTGCCCAACTGTGCAATCCATTAAAAAGTACCATTATCGCAGCAAGGACCGCAAGCAGACCAAGTTTTCGCCGGTGTCAAACACCATCAATCAGAGCTCAAGATTGGTCGAATTGCGATATCCACCCCATTCCAGGTCTATGCAGCAGACTACTATTTACATTGCCTTCCTACGCAGTCTCCCCCTTGGTTGAACGTCAGACGATAACGGATTATAAATAACTATGGAGATGCTAGACTGAAAGCGATAGAAAATCATAGAATGTGACAGCATCTCATCCTGGGCATACTGTAAAAATCAGCTAAGGAATTCGAGGGTTTCAGTAGTGTAATTTAGGCGATGGGCTGACAACCTATCATTATCACTACAGCAATATACAGTTCTTTCTTAAGCACGCCATGCTGTAAAAACCAGATAAGGGATCCGAGGGTTTCAGTGATGGGCTGACAACCTGGTACTACAGCAATATTATATGCCTACAGATCTATCTGCATTAAACTCCAAACATTTCACACGTGGCGGAACGATCGAAAGATTGTTTGAGTCGTTGACGCTTTGCCTACCCCATTAGAGATACATGTGTGATAGGTTTTAAAGTGACGACCCGCTGAATCTCGATTTACCTTCGGCCAAAAATTTAAAGAAAATCATACCAGGTGTAAAGGATAGCTTCCCGCAAACTGAAAGGGATTGCTCAGTTAACAAAACTGAACAACTTTCACAAGCAAATTGATAAATACACAAATTATCACGGAAACTGTTTTCCTTAGCAATCTGCATTCTTATTATTACTTATAATTGAAGTTCAATAACCGACAATTAGTTATCAGTAATTAAACCATTTACACCGAATGGGGAAGGCAATGAAATGTTTTGATCACTTAATTCGCTGCAACCTTTGTATTAGCATCGCTAATGACAACTGGTCAATGTTGCCCACTATAATAAATGGTAGTAGACAAGTTCTCTTCACCGCTTCTAGTTTATTAAAAAAACGGTCTCAGGTTACTAAAGCGGTTCCTTCCAGGGAGTGAGACAAAAACATAGAATGTGCCAGCTGCATTCCCTCCCGAGCATGCTGTAAAAACCAACTACGGGATCCGAGGGTTTCAGTATATTGCAATTGAATTTGGCTGACAACCTGTCACTATAGCAATAAATAAAATAAAAAATAAAAATTTAGAAAGTGAGATAATTCCGAGAAATAGAAATGTGAAAATAAAATGGGAATTCCAACAATAGCCGCACAAAAGACACTGAGTGATTGAAGAGGACTTAAGAATATAATAAAAGAATATAGCCAGGTAGAACTTTTGTAAAGGTATGACTAGAAATATAAAATGATACAAGACTGAAAATAGCAATGTATTTTTCAAATTTTCTAATGTACGTTAATTCGGTGCTTTTTCTTTTTTTGAGCTAAGTTCTTTTAACTGTGCTATAGGATCCCTTCATATGAAGGTTTAACAAATAATAACATATTAATACTTCCATGCTGGCTGGAGAGAAATATAGAATGTGTCAGCTGCATTTTCTACCAGACATGCTCTTAAAACCAGCTAAGGGATCCAAGGGTTTAGTATATTGCACTATATTGCAATTGAATTTGGCTGACAACCTGTCACTATAGCAATATACATACAAATCCATCTTAAATAACCCTCAAACTTTGTCGGATGTCGCGGAACGACCTTTGTAGGTCGTATACGCTCTGTCTACCCCATTAGGGATAAAGAGGGAAGATTATGTATGTGTGTGTTTATGGTCTCAGTACTTTTTGAACGGCATTCCGAATGTTCCCTTTGAAGCCCTGCCCGCGGCGAATATTTTATTTCTTACTTTTTCTACCGAATCTAAGGGATAGGTTTTCGCAAACTGATAGAGATTTTTCAGCCAACGAAACTAATCAACTTCTTCTACATCACTTTCAATCAACTTACATGAAATTCTTTCAGGTAATGAAGGAATAAACACCTCCTTACAAACCTACAAAATGCTACCAAATAATTTTATATGGAAAAAGCAATATTGAAATTGAAGATTGAAGTTTTGTTGACAGAGCAACCCCAATTACTTTGCGGGAAGTTGGCAGCACTGAAACATCTGCAATCACGTGGTGGTCACGTGGTGGTCATGCACCATCACCCAATAATGGCCAAACAGCACGCCCAATGTGTAACCATTTGCAACACTGATCAACTGTTGCTAGGCCGGGTTAATAATTAAACTGAAATTTTAATTAGTGACTACATACTTCTTCTTTTTCTTCTCGAGTCGATAAACAACCCTCGATAAATGAACCCTTGTGTCAGATTACCGCCTAATAGCACAGATAATAGACCTCTGACATGGTTTGTGTAACGACCAATATCAAAGACAGTGACCGGGACAGATGCATCTTTTTACTTTCAAACAATCAGGTGATTCAGCCTGCATTATCATCCTAACCAAACTGGGGAAAATCTCACAAAGTGATAATTTGACAAATATCATCAACTTTATGTTCGCCCCGGGAATCGAACCCTTCCGGATCGTAAGGCAGTGGCTCAGACCGCTAGACCACAGAGGCAGTTAAGTTACTATACACTATAGTCATATCTGTATCCTTAACGAGCTAGGCAGAACGTCAACGACCCCATTATAAGGTTTTTGCTACGTCTGACCGAAATTCTTGCTCCCCTCTACTGATTTCATGTTACAACAGTAGTTTAATAACTTAACTGAAATTTTAATTAATACTTGTTGATAATTTAGCCAACTTCCTGTTACGAAAAAATACGCTGAAATATGCGAAAATTGCTATCTGATATACTGGTAATCGCTAGCTTAGAAGACGAGGTTTAAGTTTTTTTTGCTAGCGTAGGACCATTGCCACACTTTATTAACTCGACGATGCCTTTATAAACGTACATACATATAATCACGCTTGTATCCCTAATTGGGTAGGTAGATCGTAAACGATCTAAACGAAGGTCGTTCCGCCACGTCAGATTTAGTTTCGAGGGTTATTTAAGATAGCTTAGTAGGTATACTGCTATAGTGACAGGTTGTCAGCCCATCGCTTAAATTACAATATACCAAAACTCTCTGATCCCTTAACTGGTTTTTACAGGATCCCAAGAGGAAAAGCAGCTGGCACACTCTATGATTTTCTCTCGCTCCCAGGCCAGCATGGAAGAATGTAAGCGCAGATTTTCTGCATTCTACTTTCACAATCTTCTACTTCCATGCTGGACTGGGAGCGACAGAAAAACAAAGAATGTGCTAGCAGCATCTCCTCCCGTCCGAGAATGCTATAAAAAACAGCTATGGGATTCAAGTGTTTCAGTTTCAGTGTATTTTATAAAAGTTAGGCGATGGACTGACAACCTGACACTGCAGCGATATACTGATCTACCTAAAATAACCCTCAAAACATGTCAGACCTTTGTTTAAGTCGTTAACGCTATACCTTATTAGGGATTAGAGCGAGATTAATGTACTACCTACGTATGTATGTACTTTCACAATGAAGTTATTTTTGTGTCTTAACACTTATACATATACCGGGTGTAAGGGACAGCGTCCCGCAAACTGATAGCGGTTGCTCAGTCAATGAAACTGAACAACATTGACCAGGACACTCATACAGGAGATGAAAAATCAAATAACCATTTCATTTGAAGGAAAAGCATTTTTTTACTTCCTAAAAAAACAGACTGAGCAAACGCTGTCCCTTACACCCCGTATAAAGAAGAGCACTTTACCCAACTTTACGTCACATTAGATCATTAAGCTGACAACACATTAAAAACGATAATTCCCGACTAAGTAGATTATACTATTGACAATATTGACATGGCAAATCTACTAAACCCAATTATCTATCACAGAATTCACAGGTATTAATTTGGCCATCATTAATTATATCACATACACACATTCACATCACATAGACAAAGGACAGGCGATTATTAGGCAATATGTTGACATATCAGGAATTGACACTATTAATACTATTACTCTACGCTCAACTGTTGTAAGATGAATTAAGATGATTACGGTCTGTATTGTGGTCTAAATGCTCGATTAGACTAGATACGTGATACACGATCTATGGGTCAATGAATATTTATAAGAAACGATTATTGGGTTGGCTGTTTTGGGACAAGGTTATTGCCTACTTTAAAAATGACCTCTGGGATGCATCGGGTATAATTTATACCAAACTTATGCGTATGTTTTTCTTCTTCTGACGTGTGGGTATATCGACCCGGTGAACCTTGGTGTCAGACTTTTTAAACCGCCTAATAGAACAGCTAATAGGCCTCTGACATGGTTTGTCTCATTTTTTCTTACGACAGCAGTTTAGCTAAACTTGTGTGTGTAAATGTACCTAAGTCCTACATGCAAATTGTGTTTGAATTGTGTGTGCCTGAACCTGTAGTCAAGTCAAATCTTTTATTTCAAAATTTAAATAGGGTTGGTGACCGCAATGTGTGCTAATTTCTTGGCCTTAACTGAAATTTCAGAGCTCCATACATCTTTTTACTTACGCACACAAGGGCGCAGTCATAGGATAAAATGTGATAATGATGAAAAAAAAACTATACTGAACAAAATGAATGTCAGGAATAAAGTGTTATCCAAAATGCTTTAGATTATGTTGCAAAATCGTGTAATTATCCAAGTATGCATTAGAGGCAAACTATTTAAGATACAATCAAAATAGACCATCAGCTATCTTACTTGAGCCGGATATTACCATTTAAATTAATAATAACCTTGCTATAACCCTTCATTTTGAAGTGTTAACTATAACAACTTAATATACCTACGATTGTACCAAAATGTGAATTATCGAGACTGATAGCATCACAATTTGACTCCAATGGAATCCTAATAAAGAGTTCAATTAGGATACGGGCATTTAACCAAAAACAACGGACGCATTAACTAGTTATTAGTTCTAAGCCATTACAATTGCTAATATCAAGTTCTTTGCATATTACAAATGCTTGCATATTGGAGCGATCTAAATGATAAGAATAATTCATTGGGCGTTTTAGCAATTATTTCTAGGCCGCTAGGTGAAATTGAAATGTAAGTAAGTTGCGCAATACGGTCTGTCGCGTCTGCGTTGCGTAATCTTTGAACTATGGATGATGTTCAGCAAAACGAGCAATCTTTAATTATCTGCTAACATAATCGGTAATTGGTGTATTATGCGATTAGTGGATCGAGGCCGGATGAGAGAGCGAAGGTTGCTGCTAATATACCCGACTTGTACGCATAATGTCCAACGCTAAGCGTCTTTATACCTGACTCTTTGACTGCCTCCGTGGTCTAGTGGTCAGAGCCATGGGTCCTAGATTCGATTACCAGGGGGAAAACAAAGTTGATATTTGGAAATTTATCACTTTGTGAGATGTGGTGTGGTTAAGACAATGCAGGCTGAATGACCAAATTTTCTGAAAGAAAATAGACTCCGTGCTTCGGAGGACATGTTAAGCCGTCGGTCCCCGTCGCTGTCTTAAACAAACAATGTCAGTGGAGGCTTATTAGCGATGCCATTAGGCGGTTTTAAAAACTCTGACACCATTGTTCATCGGGTCGATCAAACCGAAACCACTTGCGACAGAAAAAGAAGCGTCTTTATGGTCATGTGGTCAGAGACTGAGGCTCCCAATTCAGAAGATCGTATATTCGATTACGAAGGGCTATTACAGTGTGCGTAAATTTAACTACACGCATCGCAAATGTCCTTAGTGTGCATGATTTCGCCAAAGGAAACCTGTAGCACAGTGCTGGCACTCCATACAAGCAGCCGATTTTCGTACTACTTGCACAGAAACGTGTTCGTACAGGTTTGATGTGAGTTTGTGTGGTGTTGCCTCCGTAGCTTGCGTACCCGTTGGCGAGGAGGAAACGAGGTGATGTAACATTTCAGATCGGGGGTGGGAGTGCCTCTTTTAGCGTTAGCTAATATTATATTTTCTTTGCCTGTAATTACGCACACGAGAGCGCGTGTCAGTACGCACCACAAGTATGGCCGATCGGCAGTCGTATCGTAAGATAAAAATACTATACCAGGTGAAAGGCACAGCGTCCCGCAAACTGATAGGGGTTGCTTAGGCAACTGGAAAAGAAATTTGACCGTCTCATACAAAATGACTACCTAGATCGGACAATTTGTATGGTAAATTAAATTTTATTTTTCACTTTCTGAAAAGAAATCCTGGGGAAATTTGATCAGTTTCGTGGAATGAGCAACCCCTATCAGTTTGCGGGACGCTGTCCCTTACACCCCGTATAAACTTCACTCTTTGATGATTTCTGCAGTATGGCAGGAGAAAATTATACGCTGTATCTTCCATGCCGGACTGGGAGCGAAAGAAAAACATAGAATGTGACAGCTGCATTTCCTCCCAGGCATGCTGTAAAAACCAGCTAAGGGATCCGAGGGTTTCAGTATATTACAATTTAGGCGATGGGCTGACAACCTGTCACTATAGCAATATACGTGCAAATCTATCTTAAATAACCCTCAAAATGTTGTCAGACGTGGCGAAACGACCTTCGTATATGTCGTTAACGCTCTGCCTACCCCATTAGGGATAAAGGCGTGATTATATGTATGTATGTATGTTCCTCAAGATTTTTAATATACTTGTCCTTTTTACCTTTGCCCTTTCAGCAGACACTAAATACCTATTTAATTTTGGGCACATAAAGGGTATACCATAACTAACATGTTAATATTACGTTGCTGTCACATGAATATTGCATTAGCGTCGTTTGCTGAATATTCATAGACTCATGAACGTATGGTTTTTTCACTCGACGGCACGGCAACGGCTCAGGAACGATATCATCACGATACCATCGTCTCCCTAGCATTATCCCGTATCTCACGCGGTCAGCTACCTAATCTAAGGGATTGAACGAGGGTACTTGTTTTTACACAGAGTGACTGCCATCTGACCTCCGCAACCCAGAAGTAAAACCAGTCCCAATCCTAGATTAGTTCAGTATTCAAGCCGCCAATGCTTAGCACTGGCCTCTGACATGACATGACTCAACGACTAATATCTACGGTATTAAACGATATTAACCGGGATCAACGGCTTAACGTGCCTTCCGAAGCACGGAAAAAGCGCCGAATAAACGTACATATGACATTCGAAAACCGGAAAACACATTGGTACGTGGTGGGATTCAAAGAGCGACCCCCCGCTCAGGAGGCAGCGGCCCTATCCATTACACCATCGGGCTTATTATTAACAGAGCCCAGATATCATCACGATACCGTGGCTCTATTTTTCCATTGGACAGTATTATCGTCGCAAATATCTTCATTCTCTGATCTGAGCGCATACACACACATGCATACTACGTACATACGTATACAAACCAGATGCAGTTTAACAGGCCGGCGACATTATCAGTGGGAATCAATGCCGTGCCGTTGACGTGACATTGTAATATAACAGAATATAATTATTACAGATACGGATTTTTGATCTCATTTAGTTTCTAAGTAAATTCGTTTCTGCATTTGTAATATTTTATTATTTACTGTTATGTAACTTTAAGTACAGTTTTAAAAATTATAATATTTGTACGTTATCAATAAGATGGCAAGTTATGGCATCCTGTATCTTACAATACTGTTATCTGTTATTTTTTTGTACCCATAACTACAAATAAAGTTCTGATTCTGACGTTGCCGTGACTGCACACTTGCAAAGCGAAACATATAATTTTATTGATTTTCATTAATTATCTCTTCCACGTTACCGTGACGTTGCCGTGAACGTGCAGTCTAATGGAAAAACGCCTTATGGGTGTAATGGGTAATGTGTTTATAGCGACAACTTACAAAACAGGGGACGTATGGGAATCGAGAGGTTGATCTTAAGTTGTCGAATCTTCTTAAGAAAAAAATAGAATGGGCCAGCTGTATTTCCTCCTGGGTATGATGAAGAAACCAGCTAAGGGATCCAAGGGTTTCAGTATATTGTAATTTACATGATGGGCTGACAACCTGTCAATACAGCAATATATCTACAAATCTATCTTATGTAACCGTCTAAAGTTTTTAGGTCTTTGTTTAGGTCGTTCTTTTTTTAATTTATTATTAATTTCCAAAAACAAATACACTTAAAATTAAAATTACACTGATAAACCCCAAACAGGTTTTACTTTCTGCCTGCCCCATTAGAGATAAAGGCGTGATTATATGTTTGAAATTCAAACATTTTCATCACTATTGTACGTTTCACAAGGAATTGCAACTAATTCTCTATTTTATCATCCATATTTTTTAAGTTTGGTATATGTTTAGTGTGAATAACTGTATTCTGGATTACAAAATTGAGAATCACCTGAAACTTTCGCAAAATATTCATTTAAATATTTGTATTTCAGGCAAAATTAATTTTAAACTGATGGCGCTACAGTCGCGCGCGCCACTGTTTGCCCCTTAAGCCAAATTTTTTAATAAAGTATTTTTGATTTATATTTTTGTGTAGAATCGAATGGTTTAGGTTTAATCGTACGCCGCTATGTTTATTTTTTTTTAAAGTTGTCGCCGTTCACAGTATGCCAGCATCGGTTTAAAAATGTTAGATACATCTCCTTTAATTAGCTATATGAATATTATGTTAGCAAGATTACGCTTTGCTCGCAAAACCGACTCCCGCTGGGGCAGGAAAGTTCTGGAGCGGCTGCTTTTGGTACTTTTGTAGGTAGGTGGACTATCTGGTGAAGGTCGAAAGGTGCTGGATGCAGAAGGGGTAGACCGATCATCGTGGAGGTCTTTGGGGAGGCCTTTGTCCTGCAGTGGACGTCTATCGGCTGAGACGACGAAGATTATACTTTAGACATCATTTATATCTCCGTAATTTTCATGATTAAGTTTGAAACCACGCCTATTCATATTTTTCATCTAATTACATAGACTCTTATCCCTGATGGGGTAGGTAGAGCGTAAACGACCTAAACAAAGGTCGATCCGTCACGTCTGAGAAAGTTTTGAGGAATATTTAAGTTAAATTTGTAGTGACAGCTTGTCAGCCCATCACCTAAATTACAATATACTGAAACCCTCAAATCCCTTAGCTGGTTTTTACAGCATGCTTGGGAGGAAATGCAGCTGGCATATTCTATGTTTTTCTCCCACTTCCAGTAAAGCATGGAAGAAAATTCATCAAATTATTACTAGAAACTGGGGTTTCTAGGTAATTTGTAAATTGTTGATCCCCTAGCTAAACTGTGTTGACGGTTGAGAGCTTATAAAAATTGACAGCGTAGGTGTGATCAGCATCTGAAATCTTGTTTTGATGTTTTCCCAGTCGACCTCAATTCCGTCAAGGCTTTTAAAGAATAATTACTTTACATAAAAAAACATTTCTAAACGAGAATTTGTGTTTCTGATAATATTTTCGGTAAAAACAATTTTGTAAGACACTGCTGAGGTTCATATAATATGAAAGAAAGAAAATAATAAATTCGTTTCTGGTAGGGCTCGCAAAATAGCATTTGGAGCGCTAAAAGTACTCAAAATACTACTGCATACGTATGTATGTATATGTATATATAATCACGCCTTTATCCCTAATGGGGTAGGCAGAACGTAAACAACCTAAACAAAGGTCGGTCCGTCACGTCTGACAAAGTTATGAGGGCCATTTAAGATACATTTGTAGATACATCGCTGTAGTGACAGGTTGTCAGCCCTTCGCCTAAATTGCAATATACTGAAACCCTCGGATCCCTTAGCTGGTTTTTTACAGCATGCCCGGGAGGAAATGCAGCTGGCACATTCTATGTTTTTGTTTCGCTCCCAGTCCAGCATGGAATAAATACTACTGAGTTTCCTTTAAATGATTTGTTTAGTTTTAAAAGTCTTTTTTCAGGCGTTTTTTACTTTTAATAACAGACAGATTTTGCACATCCTTTTTAATTTAAGAAGATACATATTTGCTAGTTATTCCAGAGACGCAGGTTGGAGTCCTGCCAGAAACGAATTTATTATTTCTTTTCTTTCATATAATATGAAATAAAAATAGCATTGTGCGTGCTAAAAATCTTCAAAATATGTAAAAAGTGAGGCGATATTATTATTGACTTGAATTCTAGTCCTAATTTGGACTGATCAAGCCCTACGTAGTTCTTAATATATATGGCTAGATGTCGCTAACGTTGCTGTGTGCATAAGCAAGTATATTTAGGTATATCTAGGTGCTGATTGCATAAACGACACAACCACCAAAACAGACAAAAACAAGAAAGTACTGAAACGAATTCGCCATGCTGTGCCAGTTGTGCTAAATTAACTAAAAAGACTGTGACATCAGATAACAATGGTGATGTCTAGTCTGGTTGATAATAGGAAACATTCTCACGATTTTTGAAACAAAATAACGCTTTGGTTAATTGGGAAACAAATCTGAAAATATTTTGAGCAAAATAACCGATCAAAATTGATTTCACGAAGCTGTCATTTCACTAGCAATGAAAATATGTTCTCCTTATACTCGAAAAAAATAAATAATGGTAGCTGTAATGAATAACAGATGCAATTCCTATAGATTTCTGATACATTTTCTTCGTTTTCCATCTGAATGGCATGCATCGCAGCTACCATCCTAAATTTTACAAAGTATACATACATACATATACTCATCCCTAATGGGGTAGGCAGAGCGTAAACGACCTAAATAAAGGCCGTTCCGCCACGTCTGACAAAGTTTAGAGGGCTATTTAAGATAGATTTTTATGTATGCTGCTGTAGTGACAGGTTGTCAGCCCATCGCCTAAATTGCAATATACTGAAACCCTCAAATCCCTTAGCTGGTTTTTACAGCATGCACGGGAGGAAATGCAGCTGGCATATTCTAGGTTTTTCTCTTGCTCCCAATCCAGCATGGAAGGTAACAAAGTACACAGAGTTCTTATTTTACTACCTAAACTAAAATTAAGAAGACCATTAGCGACTTCATCGTCATTCCACAGTATGAGAAAATCTGATGATCTTTATCACTAGGACATTAAATACATAATAAGGTATATATTAATAAACCGAGTAAGTACACTGTAAGCTAAACCTCATATGCAAGTTATAGCATGGAACGTACAATGTAGACTAGAGTGCGAATCTTCATAATCTAGTAAGTTATTATGTATTCAAGAGAATGAAACTACGTTGCTGTATTATGTTTTATTATTGTCGTATGGTATTATTTGCTGTGAGGTTCCGAGGACAGTTGCAGAAGCCGGTTTTTTTGCACTATTGGGACCACACACGGTCACGTGTAGGGTTTTTAAAGTAGTTCTTACGGACGTGGAGCAACATCGACCTGTAACGACTACTGTTAGAAACAGGGTCACCATGCCTGTCAGGTTGATTCAGCCTGCATTATCCTAAACTAACTGAGGAAAACCTCACTATGTGATAAATATGCAAATATAAACTTTATGTTCTGGGCATCAAACCAAGGATCTCCGGATCGTGAACCAATGGCTCAGACCACTCGACCACGGAGGCAGTTATTATATATTGAATTTTAAACATACAATTATTATATTTAATGGAGTATCACTTTATACAATGTTAAACGACCCTGAAGAAAAAACATTCATGTCAAATATGGCATTAAACCATCGTCATAGCTCTGCCTACCTCTTGGGTAAGGCAACATTAAACAAAACTGTAAATCACGGTATCTGGCCATTGAATTCGCATTTCACACTAATTATACAGTGCGAGGCATGCGGTATAGCCAGCCCATAGCAGGCATCAGATTCCGTAACGTACTGCCTAGAACGATAGGAATTTGAAGAAGAGTTTACTGCGAAGTGAATAATGTTTGTTAATGCGTTTATGCAACACAAGGAGGGTGGCGAAAAGTCATAATTCACTGAGAACGCAGTGATTCGATAAACTAGTAATTAAGATAATTTAGAACCTTATACATTAGCGATTCATAGTTCGTTGTAATAAGTATAGCCCGATGGTGTAGTGGATAGGGCCACGGTTCGAATCCCACCACGTACCAATGTGTTTTTCGGTTTTCGAATTTCATATATACGTTTATTCGGAGCTTTTTCCGTGCTTCGGAAGGCACGTTAAGCCGATGGTCCCGGTTAATATCGTTTAATACCGTAGATATTAGTCATTGAGCCATGTCGGAGGTCAATGCTAAGCATTGGCGGCTTGAAAACTCTGACCTAATCTAGGATTGGGTCTGGTTTCCCTTCTGGGTTGCAGAGGTCAGATGGCAGTCGCTCTGTGTAAAAACCAGTACCCTCATTCAATCACCTAAATTAGGTAGCAGACCCCGAGAGATACGAGATAAGGCGAGTTAGTAACAGGAAGAAAATTTTTCGAATAACGGCCACCAACGGCAATTTTTCTCCCTGTTTACGTTTGAGTTGAGTTTACGGTGTCAGTCAATACCCATGAAACTGAACAACACAGGCAGAAATATGTTAAAAAAAATTACGTCTTTATTCCTAGTGGGGTTGGCCGAGCAAAATACTTTTGAGGGTTCGATAAGTTTTGAGGGTTATTATTATATAGATGATTATGTATATTGCTACAGTAATGGATTGTCAGCTCATCGCCTAAATTGCCTAAACACTGAAAATCGCTAATGTGGTTTTCACAACAGACCTGAGAGGAGATGCAGTTGGCACATTCTATGTTTTTCTATCATTCGAGCATGGCAGTATCAGTTTTCCATGCCAACTTAAATACGGGGTCGATTTATTCGTTCATACATACATATAATCACGTCTTTATCCCTAATGAGGTAGGCAGAGCGAAACAACCTAAACAAAGGTCAATCCGCCACGTCTGACTAAGTTTTGAGAGTTATTTAAGATAGATTTGTTTGCTGTAGTGACAGGTTGTAGTGATATATTCGTACTCCGAAGAAAGGGAATCTTTCTCAGCAGTGTTAGGCGAGGCCGACATACTTTGGTATTTGCATCTGGCCTTGTATGCAATTTTAGAGCGTCTTACCAACGACCTTCGGATTCCTTTCCTTCACTGTTACTTATGCGCGAGAGTCGGGCATCAGATTTCGACGATGTTTTGTAATTTGGCAACTCAATACCGGGTGTAAGGGACAGCGTCCCGCAAACTTATAGGAGGTGGTCTGTCAACTAAACAGAACTAATTAAACCAGGAAATTCTTTCATGAGATAAAAATAAAATTTGACCGTCCTATACAAAATTACCACCACGATCAGACAATTTGTATTGAAAAGCTATTATATTTTTTTTGCTTCCTGAAAAAAAAACCTAGTGATAGTTGTTCAGTGTCGTTGACTGAGCAACCCCTATCAGTTTGCAAAACGCTGTCCCTTACGCCGTATTTGTAATTTGTTTCTGAATCTGCGGTTCTCCGAGGCAGAGTAGCTAATGTCAAAGTGACATTTGGCGAAATTTTCTCGTGGTTATTATAAAGTCGAGATTGACATTGCCAGGTGCACGCTCGAACGGGAGTTGTACGCGAGGCTGTCATAGTGTAAATCACTCTAAGGGCGTTTTTGCACTGCTCCGTATTCGTTTCGTATCCGTGAAAAATTATATGGAAGCTATCCCACATTCGAAATGGTCTAACGGCCTGTTATAAATAGTCTAGGACAATGTGAATTTAACCAGATTGTCTGTTTCTTCCATGCTGGACTCGGAGCCAAAGAAAACATAGAATGTGCTAGCTGCATTTCCTCCCCGGCATGCTGCAAAACTCAGCTAAGGGATCGGAGGGTTTCAGTACATTGCAATCAAGGCTATGGGCTGAATACTTGTCACTACAGCAATATACCTCCAAACCCATGAAAATATAAAAATAAACATTTCACAAATAAAATATATCTTCTAAGGCACCGCATCGAGGCAACGTTCCCAGAAGGCTAGCAGCGTTTCCACGTTGCACAGCCAAACTAAGACGCTGTGCAAAATAACTGCCTGCTCTTTGGTCTGACGTTGCTTCGATGAGGCGCGCTGAAATACTTTTTAGAAAAGAACGGGCGCTAGGGCCCCATGAACCCATCGTCTCCAAAGCAATTGGAAGGAAAATGTAACTGTCACCTAGGTCCAGGTACTTTCTCCGTTTACCCTGTTCAGCCGACACCGCTGCAGCACCTGGGGAATTCGCAGTCGTATGGACGTGAGACGGCGCCAGCGTGTCAACGCATGAGGTGTCCCACACCAAACACTTCCCCTGACTCCAGGGGACTAGATATATCCTAAATAACCCAAAATTAAAAGTTTGTCAGACGTGGCGGAACGACCTTTGTTTGGGTTGTTTACGCTCTGCCTACCCTATTAGGGATAAAGGCGTGATTATATGTATGTATGTCTGTCAAGAAAAAGGATTCTGTTCTTCGAAGTCTTTCGTAGTAGACTTACATTACATTTTGTTTTTTATGGTTTTGTTCAAATTTTGTTAGTTATTACGATGGAATTTTTTGCCTTGTCATTTCCACATGCCCTAAGGTAGACTGGAAGATAATGTCTTTGGCGTTAAGTCCGCCCATGCAACATTTTTGTGCATAAAGTTAAATAAAAAATAAATAAGAACAGATGTCAGAGGTCTAGAAAAGGGTTTATGGAGTCGATCGATAGCCACAAGCCCACAGCTATTTATAAATGTTTCAAGAGTAAGATCTCGTGGGAAATCACAGAGCACGTGACTCCAAGCCGAGTTGTGTTACATTGGTAGTACTATTTATTTATACCGGGTGTAAGGTACATGACACCTTTTTTAAAACCATTGTTGAAGGAAAAAATTAAGGAAAGCGAGGAAGAGGTAGACCGAGACGTAAAAAAATAAATAAAAAAATAATAACGTTTATTTGCTTCCATGCTGGACTGGGAGAGATAGAAAAACATAGAATGTTCCAGCTGCCCTTCCTCCCGGGCTTGCTGTAGAAGTCAGCAAAAGGGACTCGAGAGTTACAGTGTATTGTAATTTAGGCGATGGGCTGACAACCTGTCACTATGGCAATACACATTACAATCTAAAATAACCCTCAATTTTTGTCAGACGTGTTTAACGCTCTGCCTACCCCGTAAGGGATAAAGGCGTGATTTTATGTATGTATGTATGTTTATTTGCCATAAAGGGTTTTCAACAAGACACATAGTAACTTTAGAACTCCGCACTAGGTCAAGCCTGTATCGCAGCAGTCCATACGACCATTATCACTTACACATAGTTAGATAGTTATATACACAGAAGAGTAAAGCTAGCGGAAGCGACTTCTCAAATCAGTGGTTATATCAATCAAGTAAAGGAAAAAGTAAACGGCTTAAGCGTTGGCTTGTCGAACAGGCATTCTATAGTTATAATGATTTTATTAATTGTAATGATAATGAAAGCAATACAATTTAAATGATTATTAATGTAATATACTTAAGTGCTTATAATTTTTGACTTATAATTTACAATTATTAATAAATTTATCTCTATCTCGATCTCTAAATGCCAAGTCGTATTATATATAGACAAAAAGGGAAGTTGCTCCACCGAAAAGAGCCCCAGCTCTTAAGTGAAAGAAGAAGAAGTAACGTACGACTTCTCTCAAACTGATAGCGGTTGTTCAGTCAACGAAACTGAACAACGAAATTGTTACATACATACATATAATCACGCCTTTATCCCTGATTGGGTAGGCAGAGCGTGAACGATTTTTACAATAGTCGTTCTGCCACGTCTGACAAAAATTAGAGAGTTATTCAAGATAGATTTGTAGGTGTATATTGCTGTAGTGACAGGTTTTCAGCCCATCGCCTAAATTACAATATACTAAAACCCTCGGATCCTTTAGCTGGTTTTCACAGCATGCCCGGGCGGAAATGCAGCTGGCACATACTATGTTTTTCTCTCGCTTCCAGTCCCGCATGGAAGTAAATTGTTTCAGGAAATTAAATATCATATTTGCTTCCCCATGCAATTTGTCTGATGAAGATGGTCATATTGTATGTTTTTTTACTGTTAGAATTTCCTGCAGGAATAGCATGCGTGCCACTAGATAAATTTGTCACCGAGCGCCCGAAACTTCTCTAAGCCTAAAGCAAGGCATTATTCAGTGTTAAGTACGTAACGCGCGAGACAATGCGGTGCCAAAACTATCTAGGGAACAAAACTATGTTAAAAGTTGTTCAATTTCCTTAATGTCCTAACGGTAAAAGTTGTTCAATTTCCCTAATGCCCTAATGGTAAAAGTTGTTCAATTTCCCTAATGCCCTAATGGTAAAAGTTGTTCAATTTCCCTAATGCCCTAATGGTAAAAGTTGTTAAATTTCCCTAATGCCCTAATGGTAAAAGTTGTTAAATTTCCCTAATGCCCTAATGGTAAAAGTTGTTCAATTTCCCTTATGCCCTAATGGTAAAAGTTGTTCAATTTCCCTAATGCCCTAATGGTAAAAGTTGTTCAATTTCCCTAATACCCTAATGGTAAAAGTTGTTCAATTTCCCTAATGCACTAATGGTAAAAGTTGTTCAATTTCCCTGATGCCCTAATGGTAAAAGTTGTTCAATTTCCCTAATGGTAAAAGTTGTTCAATTTCCCTAATGCCCTAATGGTAAAAGTTGTTCAATTTCCCTAATACCCTAATGGTAAAAGTTGTTCAATTTCCCTAATACCCTAATGGTAAAAGTTGTTCAATTTCCTTAATGCCCTAATGGTAAAAGTTGTTCAATTTCCCTAATGCCCTAATGGTAAAAGTTGTTCAATTTCCCTAATTCCCTAATGGTAAAAGTTGTTCAATTTCCCTAATACCCTAATGGTAAAAGTTGTTCAATTTCCCTAATACCCTAATGGTAAAAGTTGTTCAATTTCCCTAATGCCCTAATGATAAAAGTTGTTCAATTTCCCTAATGCCCTAATAGTAAAAGTTGTTCAATTTCCTTCATTGAGAAAAGCTGAAATTTGCAGGAAGGTAATCCTTACACCCGGTATAGAATACGTACACAAACTTACCATTCGTAATGAAAGTGCTCAATCTAGATGTATTACGTACCTGAATCAAAAGAGCACATCGTTAGTAAAACTGGAAATTGAAGATACTTTTTAGTAGATATTTTTTAATAATATAATTTTCAAGGTTCGGCAGTGCAATAAGGTGACGTTACTAGCGAAGTAGCGAATATAAAAATTGGCTTTTCCATACAAAATGGCCACCTCGATCAGAATAATTGTATAGAAAAGCGGAATGACGCGCTGAGAAGACGGTTACTGTACAGAAATCATTCCATTGGAGAATGTAATAGTATTTTGTCTTGTCCATTCTCAGATTTAGCTAGGTTGTTCTACAAACTTTACGATGACGCCTTATGTAATAGAACTTAAAATAATTGTATTTATAAGTCTGTAATATGTTTGAAGACGTATGGAGCGACATCTTCGTTACTGAAAAAGCTCCTTAATAAAAAAAAAGCTATTTTTATTCACTTCTTAAAAGGATTTCCTGGTGGAAGTTGTGCAGTGTCGTTGACTGAGCAACCCCTATCAGTTTGTGGGACGCTGTCCCTGACACCCCGTATATGTTTTTTTCATTTATAAAGCTCAATTTAATTTCCTTCTGACGGCGATAAGCGAAAAACAAATAAAAAGTTTTTCATTCTCATCGTGACTCTGGGCGTTTTTCCACTAATCGGCACGTCCACGGCAACGGCAACAGCACGATATCGTGGAAAAGATAATAAATTAAAATGAATGAAATTTTAAGGCACGTGTTTCCTTGCTAGCACGGCAACGGCACGACATTGATTCCCACCGATATCGTCGACAGCCTGCCAAAATGCATGTGTTTTGTTTACGAACGAAGCATGCGCGTGTGTGTACACAGACTAGAACTTGGTGGACGATACCGTCGACGTCATAACTGTCTTAGTGAAAAACAGAGCAACGATTTCGTCACGATATCTTTATCGTGCCGTTGACGTGCCGTCTAGTAGAAAAAAGCCCTTCTTCTTCTTCTTTGCGTGTCGCGACGAATCAAATTCTCTCAGCCCAAAAAGTTGCCACACAAATAGCGTTTGGAGTGGCTGCCCAAAGATCTTCTAGCGTGCAGGTGTTGGGGCACGCAGGGCAGTTCAGGAGGTGAGTCATACTCTGTGGGACAGCACCACAAAGGCACTGTTCTGAGTTACTGTAGCCCCACCGACACAGATTTTCATTGCAGCGGCCAACCTGCGTGCGAAGTCGGTTCAGTGATTTCCAAACCGACCACTGGAGGTCGCTGCCGGGAGGGAGAGTTTCTTGTGTTGGTATGTATGGCTCGGCTGGAGCGGCATCTTTCCACAAACATGATCTAGCCTTTACTGGGTCGTCTTCTAAAGGCACCACTGTAGACAGAAAGCTCTTACGACTTTTCAGTCTCCGTGGAGCCGGATTGTTGTCGAACATGGGGTGTCTAGCATCGGTCTCCTGCTTTGCCTTTTCAATGGAGCTCGCCACATCTCTCCTGATATGCGGAGGTGCAATGCCTGCTAATGGATACAGCTTACTAATCGGAGTCGGCTTCAGGCAGCCCGTTATAGTTCGACAGGTATCGTTAAGTGCTGTATCCACTAGTTTGGCATGGGCAGAGCGATTCCAAACCGGACTGGCATATTCACCGGCGGAGAAACAAAGTGCAAGGCCAGTAGTTCTTAAGACTTGTGGCGAGGCTCCCCATACCGTTGAAGTCAGCTTTCGCAGAAGATTGTTGCGACTGCTTACCTTTTTCCTGATATTCTGGCAATTTGTTTTATAAGTCAAAGCCCGATCCAATGCCACACCAAGATATTTAGGGTAGTTGCAGTGAGATATTTGAACTCCTTCCCAAGTGATTTTGAGTTCACGTAACGCCTCTCTGTTGCGAAGATGGAAAGCGCAAGCCTGAGTTTTGGCTGGGTTGGGCTTTAACGCATTAGAATTATAATACTCCCCAAGAGTGCTTAAAGCTGCTATAATGTTAGTTTCAGCTTCCTCAAATGTAGCTGTTTGTGATGCTAACGCCAGATCGTCTGCGTATATGAAGCGTGATGTATTAGGGCTCAGAGGCTGGTCATTCGTATATATGTTAAACAAGGTAGGTGACAGGACACTACCTTGTGGTAGACCATTTCTCTGTGATCGCCATCTACTCTTATCATCCAGAAGGTGGACCTGGAATCGGCGGTTATGGAGAAGTTCGCTAAGGATCCTGACAAATTTTCGGTCACCGGTTAGATCTCCTACCTTCCACAATAGCCTCCTTAAATTAACCGTATCATAAGCCGCTGACAAATCCACGAACACAACCCCAGTGACATTGTTAGTCTCAAACCCATCCTCAATAAATTGTGTGAGCTTGAGCGTCTGGCTACAGCACGACTTTCCAGGTCTGAAGCCTGCTTGCTCAGGGATGAGTTTGGGATCAACAACGCCAGCGAGGCGGTTAAGCAGCATTCGCTCGAACAGTTTATAAGTGTGGCAGAGAAGGGAGATTGGCCGAAAACTCTTTGGGTCGTCAGCGGGCCTCCCTGGTTTAGGAATAGCGATCACCTTGGATTTTCTCCAGAGCCTAGGTATTTTTGCAGTTTCAAGACACTCATTGAACAACTTAAGCAACCACGATACTGCAACGGGACCAAAATGTTTGATTTGCTCTACTGAGATATGGTCAACGCCTGAAGCCTTTCCCAGCTTAAGTATTTTTATTGCAGCTATAATGTCTCTTAGCACGAAAGACTCACAGACGGATTTTGGTGATGGTTGGACGTCACTCTCAGGGATTTTCTTGAGCCGGTAGGGTGATTTCCCATTGAGTATGAGCTGGTGGGCAACTTTGTTTGCCGTAACTTGACCCGGAGTGGTTGGTGAAGGGGTCTCATCGGTAAGTTTCCTTATAGTGGTCCAAGCTCTTTTGCTGTTATGGGTCATATTAATAGATGTTACTGTGGCCGTCCATCTCTCGCGTCTGCTTATTCTTATCTCCTCTAGGAGCTCTTCTCCAGCATTAATAGTTTCTTCGGAGAATGGGTCCTCACTAAACAGTGTTTCGTATGTTTTTAGGAGTTTTGCAGAATCACATGATAGTCCAGGGACATATTGCGTACGGCATCCTCTGGGAATACATTGCCGAGAGACTACAGCCACAGCGTTTACGAATTTATCATAGTCCTGGGGAGAGGGTAAGATGTCAATTAGGACCTCATCAAGTTTCTGTGTAAATAAGGCCCAGTTAGCCTTATTATAGTTAAAGCGACGTCTAAAAGGCACGTTTATAGGTCGGACAGCAGCTTTGATTTGACACATAATAGGTCTGTGTTGCGTCCTAGGGATGGCTTCGCATACTGTCTTTGTGCTTTGCAAGCTAATATTAGAGCTGACAAATATAAGGTCAGGGTTGTACCCTCGTCTCCATCGACTACTGTTAAAGGAAGCTGGTTGTTTGGCGTCGTGAACTAGTACTAAGTTATTTGCCTCTGCCCAGTTTTCCACTGCAAGACCATCAGAATCTGTCTCCTTGTACCCCCAGATTGTATTGTGGCCATTAAAATCACCAATGACAATTTGCGTCTGACGGTCCTTAAAGTTTCTAGGTGGGTGAAACTGAAATGGTGTGCCTGGTGGTTTGTATATGGAAGTAACCGTGCAATTACCAAGATCTACGGTAATTACTTCGATCGAATTTTGGAGGGAACAGCAAGCTGATACTATTTTTAGGTTAGGAGCTGCAAACACAGCACTGCCGTGTTTTGGGTGTTCGGTCTCAGCTATAAGAATCATTCCAGGAATGTGTGGTCTGCTCTGTCGGGAGTCGCGGTGGGTTTCTTGTACGCACAGAAGGTGACATTGTGTTTTACGACACAACTCGGCAAGGATCTCGGACTTATTTAGCGAGAAACCTTCGATATTTGTAGAAATTACAGACAGAGCAGGATCAGTCAAAGTAGGAGAGTTTGGCCCTGAAAAGGGCCGTTTTGTTGAGTTTGGCCCTGAAAAGGGCCGTTTTGTTGAGTTTAGAGAGTTTAAATTTAAATTCGCCATCGTATTAAGAGGATTAGTCAGCCTAGGTACTCCGTTATGGTGCCTAGCTGCTTCCAGGGTGCGCCGCGGGGAGGCTCCTTTCATGCACCCCAAAAAAGCCCTATGATTGCCGTTTACAGTAAATAAAGTTTAAGCTCTATAAGCCGGTCAAATAGGCCGGCGGCCGCGGCGGCACGTTCAAAGGCCGGGAACAGCTGGTTATATAAAGTAGACACGTGCAAACAAAAAATAGACTGCACGAGTTAACTGTGCAATGATTCAATACAAGTACATTTTGCCTTTGTCCCTAATGGGGAAGGCAGAGCGTCAACAACCTAACCAAAAGTCGTTCGCCATAATATGTCGAGTGACGAGTGTGAATGTGACGAGTTTTGAGGGTTATTTCAAATAGATCTCTATATTGCTATAGTGACCGGTTGTCAGCCCATCGCCTAAATTACAGTACGCTGCAAACCTCGAATCAACACGACTTGAGCTGGTGTTCACAGCAAGCCCAGGAGGAGAAACAGCTGGAACATTCAAATATATCCATGTTCAGCCGAGCATAGTATATACAAACAATGATTTTGTGTATTAATCCTTTTTTGTGCGTTTTTAGCATATTTAATTTAACGCGGCCACGGAAGTAACCGCCACGTCGTGGCGATAGTTGGATATCTTGAAATGTATCTGCTCGTCTGCCGGCAGGATACACCTTAAAATCAAGGTGATCTAAATCATGACATTAGTTTTTAATTTGTTTTCTTGCCGCAAACCAACAAACGGTTTTATTTTTATCATCTTACTTACCTACCTAATGCGAAACAATTAAATTGTTCGCCTTTGTAATGTGGGCATTTTAATTTATTATAATTTTTTTCATCTATGCTGGACAGGGAGGGAAAGAAAAACATAGAATGAGCTAGCTGCATTTTCTCTAGGGCATGCTGTAAAAACCAGCTAAGGGATCCGAGGGTTTCTGTGTATTGCAATTTAGGCGATGGGCTGACAACCTGAGTATAGCAATATACCTACAAATCTATCTTAAATGACCCTCAAAACTTTGTAAGACGTGGCGTCCTTTTTTCAGGTCCTTTACGCTCTGCCTACCCTATTAGGTATAACAGCGTGAGTATATATGTATTGCCCGTGAATAAGTACGGCTGAAGTATCCCAACATAGCGGTGGTAGGCTCCGCAAGGGGCCGCCTGACTCGCGACCACCCCCTCTCACCAGCGTCCGGCGCCAATCAGCTTGCTGTGTTTCGTCGGTGCGTGAGAGTGCCAGTGTCATAACAGACATCTTCTGGATAAGCTCACTCCATCGTCGACTCTGCCACTGTCATCCCTGACCTTGTGTCTAGAGTCAAGAGCAAACTCGTTTCAAGTTAAAAGAAAACTGTGCCCTCCGCCTTGATTTTTCCAGTTGGTATACCGTGTGCTTACAATTTCACATACATTTGCGTTAGCTACATCGAATTATAAAATTGATACTCTGTAGCACCTGGGAGCTAATAACAACATTTCTACTTGCGTCTAGATAAAGCATTGACCTTTCACCTAAGAATTCGAATAAAATATACAGGGTGTAAGGGACAGCGTCCCGTAAACTTATAGGGGTCGCTCGGTCAACAAAACTGAACAACCGTCAGCAGGTTTTTTTTCTCAGAAGTGAAATAAATATGCTTTTCCATACAAATTGTCTGATCGTCATCTTGTAAGGCAAGGTATTTTTATTTTCATCAACTGTTTTTTTTTTTGGTGATAGTTGTGAAGTTTCGTTGACTGAGCAACCCCTATCAGTTTGCAGGACGCTGTCCCTTACACCTGGTAGAGTTCAACATGTTCATTTATTGAGCTCTACGTAGGTACAAGTAGCACGCCCGCATCATGTTGTTAGTAAAATGGCGTCTGGATAAAACGTACGACCGGCGGACGTGTGCTGAATGCCAATCGGGTTTAGTTTTACAGTTTAGTTTTAGTATCAGACAACCTGGAAGGGTTTTTTATTTGCGATGTTTGCTTTTGTTTCTAGTCAAGGACAGTGGTAGTCGTTTTTTTTATTATTTATTAGAAACTAGCGACCCGCTCCGGCTTCGCACGGAAATTATTAGTGTTTCTCTATTATATTATGCATGTATTATACATATAAACCTTTCTCTTGAATCACTCTATCCATTCAAAGAAACCGCATCAAAATCTGTTGCGTAGTTTTAAAGATCTAAGCATACATACGGATATAGGGACAGAGAAAGCGACTTTGTTTTATACTATGGAGTAATGGGTTTGCTCTGGACTCTAGACACTAGACAGAGCCGACGATGGAGCAAGCTCACCCAGAAGATGCCTGTTATGGCACTGCCAATCTCAGGTACCGACGGAACGCAGCAAGCTGTTTGGCGCCAGACTCCGGTAGTCGGGTGGTCGGGTCGCAGGCGGCCCGTTGCGGAGCCTACCACCGCTTTGTAGGGATCGTTTAGCCAGACTTATTCACAGGTAAGCCTGTGTTGCCGTTGCCCGGGGTGGACCACTAGGAGGTAGATCCCATCAGAACCCAAAAACAGAATAAATGAATACCCTGAAGCTTTTAAAATAGTGGATTCCTACTGGTGTTGCCGATCGAGAGGGCACTATCGATTGTTTTTGTACTTCTAGATACTGTCGATAGTATCGGTAAGTTAAAATAAATAAACAATCGATAGTATCGCTCTTCAATATTTGATATTATTGATTGTTTGGCACAATCGATTGTTCGCTACCTATCGATTGTAAAAAACAATCGATAGTATGGTTGGAGATGAATTGTATCGATATCGATAGGCCTATCGATTGTATGAATTATTTTAGTACAAACTATCTATTTTTGTACTATAGAGTGCTTGGCAACAGAATAGTACTACTAACTAACTAACTGACAAAACACAGCAAGCTGCTCCGGTGGAAGTCAAATAACCATTCGAGGGACAAGAGATATTACAATTTAGACGACGACGGACTGACGATCTATCACCATTATTATTACACTATTTCACCTCAAGAATGCCATTTTTTACGGTTTTTTTTTAATGGGTGGACCATTTGTTCCTCAATGACTAGGTCAGTTCCCAGGAGAAACTGTTAACAGTTATCTTCAAGTTATTGCCTGTATTTTTTACGAATTTAAGATTTGTTTAATTCATTTTGATTATTCTCTTCCCTACGTTTCGGACCGTTCCCAGGAGCCGTGGTCGCGGGAGAAAATAAAATAAGTTGCATAACTTCCCGTCCCGTCAATACTAGAGCGTCCTGAAGGGCTAAATAGAGACATAAATACAACAGCTGATTATATCATCATCTCCCTAGCCTTATCCCGTATCTCCCGGCTACCTAATCTAGGTGAACGAGGTTACTGTTTTTTTACAGACCGACTGCTATCTGACCTCCGCAACCCAGAAGGAAAACCAGACCCAATCCTAGATTAGGTCAGAGTTTTCAAGCCGCAAATACTTAGCCCCGGCCTCTGACATGGCTTAACGACTAATATTTACGGTATTAAACTATATTAAACCGGTACCAACGGCTTAGCGTGCCGTCCAAAGCACGGTAAAAGCGCCGAATAAACTTAGATATGAAAATAGAACACATTGGTACGTGGGGGGATGTGAACCACGACCTTTCGCTCAGGAGGCAGCGGCCCTATCCACTACATCATCGGGCTCTTTTCAACACAATAAATAACAGCTGATTATAATCCTGTCGAAATAACTTTACAAGCCAGTACACGTGTTTAGGGTTGGCTACTGTGGTACACAATTCGTAACGAGACAACAAGTAAAGGGAGACAGATGATCTGTACGTTCACTAAGATGATCGACAACCCGACCGCTTTCAGGGGTTTGAGAGCTGGGACAGTGGCGCCATCAGTTCTAAATTAATTGTACATACATACATATAATCACGCCCTTATCCCTAATGGGGCAGGCAGAGCGTAAACGATCGAAACAAAGGTCATTACGCCACGTCTGACAAAGTTTTAAGGGGTATTTATGATAGATTTGTAGTTATATTTCCATAGTGACAGGTTGTCAGCCAGCCTATCGCCTAAATTGTAATCAACTGAAACCCTCGGATCTCTCAGCTGGTTTTTACAGCATGCCCGGGAGGAAATGCAGCTGGCACATTCAATGTTTTTGTCTCGCTCCCAGTCCAGCATAATTACTATAAATTAATTGTGCCTGAAATAAAAATATTTTCATGAAAATTTTATGTTTGGTGACAATCGCAACTAATTCTCCATTTTATGATTCACGATAAGCATAAAAGCTATGTATTACAAATATGCTAAAAGAGGCCACTTTTAGCGTATGTACAATACATATCTTTTATGCTGTGCTAAAGTGGCCACTTAAACACATATATACATAGATTTTATGCTCAATGTGAATTATTATATAATGGACTAGCGACCCGCCCCGGCTTCGCACGGATATTATTAGTGTTTCTCTACTACTCGTTTATTATGCATGTACGAAACATATAAACCTTCCTCTTGAATCACTCGATCCATTAAAATAAACCGCATCAAAATCCGTTGCGTTGTTTTAAAGATGTATGCATACATAGGAATATAGGGACAGAGAAAGCGACTTTGATTTATACTATGTAGTGATTATAAAATGGAAAATTAGTTGCGATTGTCGCCAAACGTAAAGTATTCATGAAAATATTTGTAATAATTTACTACGTTTGAGGGCGCCACCTATGCTCTACAACCACCTTAAGTAAACTGCGGAGTGAGACAGTCCTGACCCTATTACTTCTGCGTTCTATTTCTTGTCTGGAAACCGCACGTCAACTACAGGACTCCCCGCGGGTAGGCAAACCAACGTGGGAAGAGCTTGTCATGTAACATTTTCCAAATTACTTAGACTACAGCACAGGGCAGGCACTCCATACAAGCCGCTGGTTTTTGTACTAAAATCACGGCTATATCCCTAAAGGGGTAGGCAGAGCTTAAACGATCGAAGCATAGGTCGTTCCGCCACGTCTGTTAAAGTTTTAAGGGTTATTTAAGATAGATTTGTAGGTATATTGCTGTAGTGACAGGTTGTGAGTCTTAGCCTAAATTGCAATATATTGAAACCCTTGAATCCCTTGCTGATTACTGCATGTCCCGGTGGAAATGCAGCTGGCACATTCTATGATTTTCTCTCGCTCCTAGGCCAGCATGGAAGTTTCATAGTTTAATTCATTTTCGTACTACATGCTCAATAACGTGTTCGTATAGGTTTGAAGTGGGTTTGTGTGCGTGCTGCCGCCAACTCGAACCGGCTCGCATACCTGTTGGCGCGGGGGAGCCGAGGTGAGAAATGTTAATTTCAAATCGGGGGTAGGAGTGCCTCTTCTTTAGCGTTAGCTAATATTATATTTTCATTGCTAGAGGAGACATTTACTTAGCGCAGTGTTTCTCAAAGTTGTTTGGACTGAGGACCACCACAAATAAACTCAGTTGTATGGTAACATAAAACAAAAATTATCAACATTGTTTAAAAAAAGCTGTTACAATACCTACACTATAAATAATTATTGTTATCTGAAAGTTACTTTTAATGGGACGTTTTCTCTTCCTCTTTATGGTAAAGGTTTACCATTCCAGTAGTTTTTAATTGCTGAAAATATCATAAGTGCTTTCCAAAAACTACCCACCACAATGTTTGCAACTGCTTCCGTGATCTTATCACTTTGTGTGATTTTCCCCAGTTTGGTTAGGACATTGCTGACTGAATCACCAGATTGTTTGGAAGAAAATAGATTCCGTGCTTCGCAGGCACGTTGAGCCGTAGGTTTTTGTCTTTGATAGTGGTCGTTACATAAACCATGACAGAGGCCTATTAGCTGTGCTATTAGGCGGTTTAAAAACTCTGACACCAGGGTTCATCGGGTCGATCGACTTGAAACCTACACGACAGAAGAAGAAGTGCTTTGGTGTGAAGGCTCAGTGTATAGGTGGGAGCATTTGTCTAAAAACTATAAGTGACGTTGCTGTCTTTGATAGTTGTCGTTACATAAACCATGACAGAGGCCTATTAGCTGTGCTATTAGGCGGTTTAAAAACTCTGACACCAGGTGTCATCTGGTCGAATAACTTGAAACCTACACGACAGAAGAAGAAGTGCTTTGGTGTAAAGGCTCAGTGTTAAGGTGGGGGCATTTGTCTAAAAACTACTCGTCACCCACCATAACTATCAGTTCGCTCTGGTTCAAACTTTGGGAACGACTGGCATTACGAATCCGTGAGTCTAGTCTAGTTTATTACGTCTCAGGTCCTACGAAGTGAAACGCTGTCAAAAGTGTGTCAGCTACAGGGCGCCCTGCTGCGACATGGCTGAGATAGACATCAGCTGATGACAATAATATTTCTTAAGGCGCATGACAAATAAATAGGAAGCGTTAAGGCGGCTGCGGTGAGGCGGAGGCGCGAAGATTTTGTATAGAAATTTGCGTCCGCGCAGCGCATATTTAAATCTCTACCTAGTACAGTGCTTAACTGCCTCCGTGGTCTAGTGGCTAGTGCCATGGACTGCTGATCCGGAGTTCCTGGGTTCAATTCCCAGGGGGGAAACACAAAGTTGATATTTGAGAATTTATCACTTTGTGAATTTTTCCCCAGTTTGGTTAGGACATTGCAGGCTGAATCACCTGATTGTCCGAAAAAGAAAAAGATTTCGTGCTTCGGAGGGCACGTTAAGCCGTCGGTCCCGGTCGCTGTCTTTGATAGTGGTCGTTACTCAAACCAAGAGGCCTGATAGTTGTGTTACTAGGCGGTTTAAAAACTCTGACACCAGTATTAGGAACCCTTGGAGTTTACGCAATAACACGATTTATTTACAATTTTAAATTTTACCACTAAAATTCTTTTTTTTTAAATGGCTTTACATCTCATGATTTGAGACGTATTATGCCAATGAAAACGTATACTTGATCTCAATACAAAAAGAGGTTGTTCGTTAAAAAATTTGAAAGTGTGAGGAAGAGACTAAAATTCTTGATATGCAAGAAAAGAACAGAGTGCGCATTCTGTCATTGGTTGGAAAGTGACAACTGTGGATCAGTATCGTCGTCTTAATGGGTAGAATATGTAGGTTTGTGTGTATGTAGGTAGTGCTGGCTACTAGGGGTCAATGACCGGATATGCGGGCTGTATTAGCCCCCTGCTGAGAGTTAGTGATGGGGTAAATGCTGCTAGTATCGATATCGATAAACGAATAAACCTACAGAAATATACCTACATATCTATCCTAAATAACCCTCAAAACTATGTCGGACGTGGCGGTTTACGCTCTGCCTTCCCCATTAGAGATATAGGCGTGATTATTATGTATGTATGTATGTATAAACGGATAAATGGCAGGGCGGCTCAGAGTCCATCTGTGAAAATACTACTTACCGCGAGCCTTTTTTTTGCTCCAAAGCTTTCTTCTTCTAAGCGAGTGGGTTTTCGAGTCGAAAAACGAACCGACGAACCCTGGTGTCAGAGTTTTGAAACGGCATAATAGCACAGCTATTAGGCTTCTGACATGGTTTAAGTAACGACCACTATCAAATACAGCGACCGGGAGCGACGGCTTAACGTGATTTCCGAAGCACGGAATTCTTTGTTCGTCATAGTTGAAGTTAGCAACAGTGGACAATACTTTATCGATATAAACTACACAGCCCTACTCCCCTAGGGACTATAGGAAAACATCCCAGTTGGCTGTTGGCTAAATTACACTGCGATGAGGAAAATTGTGGTAATTTCATAAACCCACTTCGTTAATTGCTATCAAGATGATCTACTATTATTATCACAAATTATGACACTTGTTTTTGTAATAAAGGCGAGAAATCTGAGCTTACTTTGACCCATTTTAAACGAGACTTAGGCTCGTATTTATAAGATTGAGAGCAATATTAAGTATGGATTTGACAGGCAACACTGTACTGAAACGACGTTTCTGATACGAAATCAAACTAGTTGTCAGTCTCAATTCCTGTTTATTATTACGGGCCTTAGGGTAGCAGCACCCAAGCGTTGCTTACTGCGCGCTAGGTTGCCCTCAACACGCTGTCAATACTTTTTGCATTGCATACAACACACATGCGTCACCTTACGTTTTCCGTGCGCGTAGCGATGAACTCTACGTCAGTGCATCCCTCTGCCAGTATGCGCGCGTAGAACGTAAGGTGACGCATGTGTGTTGTAGGCAATGCAAAAAGCATTGACAGCGTGTTGAGCGCAACCTAGCGAGCAGTAAGTGACGCCTGTGTGTTGCTGTCCTTAGACTATCGCGAAAGCGTATTGCTCTTTCACGCCCAACAGGCTATACGAAATTAGATAAAATTTGGCAGAACGATAGATGGTATCCTGGAGACGAACATAGACAACTTTTTACCGCAGAAAAACTCCTTAATCTCACGCAATAAGCCGTGGGGCGTAAAAATACTTACGTATTTTGGAGACTCGAAATAAAATTGCAAGTATTTTGTTCTGCAAGTAGGTACAAATTTTTACATCAATTGTCATACGTACTATTCTTCCATGCTGGACTGGGAGCGATAGAAAAACATATAATGTAAAAACCAACTAAGGGATTCGAAGATTACAGACTATTGTAATTTAGGCGATGGGCTGAAAACCTGTCACTACAGCAATATACAGATCTATCTTAAACAACCCTTATAACTTGTCAGACGTGGCGGAACGATCTTTCTTTGGGTCGTTGACGCTCTGCCTACCATATAACACGATTCCCGTCGGCTTCCCTTTTGAAATCATCAATATAGTAGGTATTTGTTTTGTTATCTTAGGCTTCCCTATCGATAAAATTCACCCTTCGCCACTGCTACCCCATTAGAGATACAGGCGTGATAGTATGTATGTATGTATAGGGTAATTTTCATACGTTATCGGAACCAGTTTCTACATAACTGCCTCGTTTCTGTCAAGAGATAAACTAAGACAACAATGATAATGGTTTTATAATTGCAAAATTATTGGCGATTACAAACACGTTCAGGCTTTTATGTTATTATATACCAATGACATTGTCCTTTCCCTCATAATGGTTTTTCTAGGGTTTTATGGTGCTGTCAATACACTAAATAAGTTTTCCCAAAAAATATAAACATCATTATCCCTAGCCTTCTCGCGTATCTCACGGGGTCGGCTTCCTAATCTAGGGGATTGAACGAGGGTACTGGTTTTTACACAGAGCGACTGCCATATGACCTCCGCAACCCAGAAGGGAAACCAGACCCAATCCTAGATTAGGTCAGAGTTTTCAAGCCGCCAATGCTTAGCACTGGCCTCTGATATGGCTTGACGACTAATATCTACGGTATTAAACGATATTAACCGGGACCAACGACTTAACGTGCCTTCCGAAGCACGGAAAAAGCACCGAATAAACGTATATATGAAGACATTTTACGGGTTTCTTACCGCGATTTAAATTATTTTATGAGTTCCCGATATTTCGGCGCTGTTCCAAACGCCCTGATCAATGATAATTTAAATCGCGGTAAGAAACCCGTAAAATGTCTTATAGTTATAGTGAAAACAACCGCGAAAGTTTAAAATTAAGTGTTTCGCATATATGAAATTAGAAATCCGAAAAACGCATTGGTACGTGGTGGGATTCGAACCACGACCTCCCGCTTAGGAGGCAGCGGCCCTATCCACTACACCATCGGGCTCTCCTCGAACCTAACCTTTGAATAATATGTTTGCCAAGTTTCACCCTGATCCATCCATAGGTTAAAGCTTGACTAATTATATACGGGATGTAAGGGACAGCGTCCCGCAAACTGATAGGGGTTGCTCAGTCAACGATACTGAACAACTTCTACCAAGAAATTCTTTCAGGAGATGAAAAAAAATGGCTTTCTCATACAAAATGTACACCTCGATCAGACAATTTGTATGGAAATGTTTTTTTTTTACTTCCTGAAAGAATTTCCTGGTGGAAGTAGTTCAGTGTCGTTAACTGAGCAACCCCTATCAGTTTGTGAGATGTCCCTTACACCCGGTACATACAAACTGTCGCATTAGTAGGGTAATTCAGTACCTATACTGAAACCCTCGGATCAGGGCTGACACATTCTATGTCTAGATCATTACATACTACTTGCATTAGTATCACGTGTTGAGAAGATTAATGACCGTTAATTATAATGATTAATACGATTGTAGATTAGATGGATAGGTAATTGTAGATTTATCTAAACAATTATCTAGAACAACTGGACAACAATGGGCGCGCACACGTGTCATTTACCGACTGCGGGAAATGAGACAGGTTAATGTTTAATTTCTGATTTGGAGGAGAAGCAGCTGGATCATTCTATGTTCATGTTTTGTTTCCAGTCCAAGATGGAAGAAATTTAATTTAATTAACGTCTTAATATAAATTCTTTATGTTTCTTTATATCCTGTTCCACATTAAATTATATATTCTTATGACTTTAATTTTAAATAATTGTATATATTTTTTAAATAATCATAGTTCTGTGAATAACAGGTTGGATTATATTTTTTTCTATAGTATTTCCAACTCAGTTTTAGAATAATGGTATACAAAGTAATGTCTTTTAGTCGAAGGTCTTGTTTCTAAAATAAGTTCTAGCTATTAGATATGGCAACATAATGAAATAGTGAAAGACATTAAACTTTGTTTACCTTTACTCTAAAACTGAGTTGGAAATACTATAGAGGTTGTATTACGATTTGTTGTACGTATAAGAACCGTTTCAAAAGCCATTCTATTCTCAAACTTGACCGTGTTCCTCAGGAGATGTTGAGATTTCCAAACTACCGCCAGAGAGGCACCTTTTAGTCAAGGAGCGGGAACTTCAGAAACTTGGTTTCGTCGAAAAATATACTTACATAATATAAATTATATGGCAAGTTTGGTATTGTCTTTTAGTAATTAGACATACATACATACATACATAAAATCACGCCTTTATCCCTAATGGGGTAGGCAGAGCGAATACAACCTAAACAAAGGTCGTTCCGCCACGTTTGACAAGTTATGAGGGTTATTTTATTACAAAAGATTATGATGTACGTATATTGCTGTATTGACAGGTTGTCAGCCCATCGCCTAAATTACAATATACTGAAACCCTCGGATCCCTTAGCTGGTTTTTACAGCATGCCCGGGAGGAAATGCAGCTGGCACATTCTATGTTTTTCTCTCGCTCCCAGTCCAGCATGGAAGTAATTAGAAGACGAGTAATTAGAAGACGAGAAAAATATTTCTATTATATTTTATACAAAAAACAGATTTATTTCAAAACTTACGGTTAAAACCAATAAGGACTACGAAGAAGGACTTATTCCTTATTCGTTGGGTATATACTAAAATCTATTTTGTTCTAACTTCTACTTCTTCTTCTTCTTCTTATTCTGTCGAGTGGGTATCGAGTCTATCGACCCGGTGAACCCTGGTGTCAGAGTTTTTAAACCGCCTAGTAGCACAACTATCAGGCCTCTGACATGGTTTGAGTAACGACCACTATCAAAGACAGCGACCGGGACCGACGGCTTAACGTGCCCTCCGAAGCACGAAATCATTTTCTTTTCGGACAATCAGGTGATTCAGCCTGCAATGTCCTAGCCAAACTGGGGAAAAATTCACAAAGTGATAAATTCTCAAATATCGAACCCAGGACCTCCGGATCGGGAGTCCATGGCACTAGCCATTAGACCACGGAGGCAGTTAGTCAGTTTGTTGTAACGACATGTCAGTACTCTTTTATTTTACAGTCGCTGGGTAAAAGTGAATCATATAAATACAATTTCGAAATAAAAAATAAAACTCCCGGGGGAGTTCTTATAAGCTTCCATGCTGGCCTGGGAGTGAGAGAAAAACATAGAATGTGCCAGCTGCATTTCCTCCCGAGCATGCTGTAAAAACCAGCTACGGGATCTGAGGGTTTTAGTATATTGTAATTTAGGCGATGGGCTGACAACCTATCACTACAGCAATATACGTATAAATCTATCTTAAAAACCCTTAAAACTTTGTCAGACGTGGCGAAACGACCTTTGTTTAGGTCGTTTACGCTCTGCCTACCCCATTAGGGATAAAGGCGTGATTATATGTATGTACGTATGTATGAGTTCTTATATATAAGAAAGATGCTGCTTATTTCAGTTTGTTTGTACGGATGTCAATTATTATGTGTAAGTCTGACAATATCAAGACAGAACAGGAAAACATATTTTTCTCGCAACAAAAGATGTATTTCTTTGGAACCAGCTTTTACGTGAGACACAATTCTAAATACAACATCACTCATCAATATTTTTTGGTTCCTCGAGATTTTACAGGATTAAATAATAATATATCTTTGCCCAGGGAATAACTCATTTAGCCCCGGGTTGCCTGGTTGAAAAAGATATTCGAAAGTATTGACATGGCCCGTATTTACAATCAGCACTTGAGACTACCAGCGATTTAGAGTTCGTTGAGATCATATCAGATATGTCATTTGATTTCAATACAAAATAATGACCCGTCAAATTCATATTTCGCTTAATAAATTATTTATTATTATTACTAGCCTGTTGATAGATAGATAGATAGATAAAGCGTTTTATTCATATTTCTACAAAACATATGTACATTTCGCAAATTAAAAAAGACACAAACAATAAAACTTATCTTATCTGAACAATTTTGATGTATGTATTTATGTAGTTTATTCGTATATGTATGTATCAATATATTGTTTAGTATATATGTATGTTTATTTAAGATAGTAATATACGGTAGTTATTTATTCTATGTATAGGTATGTAAGTATTTTTATTTTTTGTTTTACTAGTCTCTGTTAATGTTGCATTTTCTTGTCCCCTCAAAATTATTCACTTCCTCTTACTACCATTGGGTTGGCTGGAAGAGATCACTTCATAGAGATAAGTTCGCCCTTGCACACTATATTTGTAAATTACATTTCTTTTGTGTTTATGCAATAAAGTATATATATATATATATAAAACAAACAGATAAATCAAAGTAGTTTACACAATATGCACATGTGTGCTGCAGTGATGTGAAAGGGCCTGTTGTGTCCCACTTAAATTGGATAAATACGAGCCATAAAAAAACTCACACCATTTATACTATCTAATACATGCCACGCGACACACGAAAATCATTTAACCTCATATTATCCAAATATGTCTTAATCTGCTTAGGCCTTCGCAATAGCTCAGAATCCCTATAATACGAAAATCTCTGTTTACATTATCTAACCTCAAGAGGGTAAAACCATAATACGTTCCATTTTGGGCTCACCTCCCCTAATAGGCTGGGATATTTCGTCACCTTATTTTATTTTATACAACCATTATGAAATTCCTTCCATGTTGGCCTGGGAGCGAGAGAAGAACATAGAATGTGCCAGCTGCATTTCCTCCCGAGCATGCTGTAAAAATCAGCTAAGAGATCAGAGGGTTCAGTATATTGTAATTAAGGCGATGGGCTGACAACCTGTCACTACAGCAATATACCTACAAATCTTAAATAGCCCTCAAAACTTGGTCAGACGGGGAGGAACGACCTTTGTTTAGGTCGTTTACGCTCTGCCTACCCCATTAGGGATAAAGGCGTGATTATACGTATGTATGTATGTATGTATGAAAATAGTATTTTTTTACATCTCATGCTCTGAAAGTTATGCAAGCAAAATTGACTTTTGTGCAGAAGAGTAAATACGCATGCATCTTTTTAAAGGCAAAGAAAATCAGGTCATAGAGCCAAACATAATAAAAAGTTAATAGATACAACTTGTTATTTTATACTATTTAGTTACTTTAAAACGTTTTTCATTTGTATTTTTTATGACATAAAACGATATTCAAATTTAAATTCTAGTACGATAGTTAATTTAATTTATTATTACAAAATTAATTTAATAGTAGGCTATATAGGTCTCCAGTGCAAGCCCAATAATGTAAAAAAAAAATAGTTAAATAGCGGGAATGGATTATTTAGTACATGTACAATATTTTTGTAGAATTTAAAAGCAGAGTTTACAACTCGTGCACGAAACTTTTTTTGTCCTAGATTAATATCAGCCTTCACCCTGCGGGCTCGGGCAGCTAAACATCTCGAACATAAACAACTTGTTCTGTGCACTTGTAGTAAAATCTATTATATATTATGAGGCACTGTACCCTTTTTAGTAACGTAATTTGTCGATTTTTTTGGTGATTATTTGTGGTATTTCTAGCTCGAATCCTGTGACAAGGTATTGAAAATCATGAACAAGCTAAAAATTTAATATTCTGTTTAAAAATATACACTTTTGCTCACATTAGCAAAGATAAAAGTGATTTTGTCAATTTCTGTGTTCAGTTCGGTCAAGGAGGTACATACATACAAACATAAATAAATTAAATAATTGTATGTATAAAGTAGAGATTTTACTCTACTTATTTAAGGTTGTAGCAAAATAATATATTGATTTTCATTTAATTTAATAAAAAAAATCTGTACTTCTATTTGAAAAAGTCAGACTTTGCTATTTTTGTATAATTACTGCCATGATGACAAAGATAACCAGCGTCCTATTGAGATTGGCAACCAAGTTCGGGCCCCTGCGATACAAGCTGTGCTTAGTGCAGGGTCCGCTGTTAAGTGTTGTTGTTTTGTACTAAACTATTTTTATTTTATTTGTAAGTCGTATTGTCATTTTTGTTTTTTTGTACAACTCCTTTTCTGGTAAATAAATATTTTCATTCATTTTCATTTTCATATAATCAAGCCTTTTTCCATAATGGGGTCGGCACAGCGTAAACGACCTAAACAAAGGTCTTCTGCCACGTCTGACGAGCTTTTGAGGATTATTTAAAATAGATTTCTAGGTATACTGCTGTAGAGACAGGTTGTCAGCCCATCGCCAAAATTACATTATACCGAAACCATCTGATCCCTTAGCCAGTTTTTACAGCATGCCCGGAAGGAATCGCAGCTGGCACATTCTATGTTTTTCTCTCGCTGCCAGGCCAGCATGGAAGAAATTATATATATATTCATCATCTCCCTAGCCTTATCCCGTATGTCACGGGGTCGGCTACCTAATCTAGGGGATTGAACGAGGGTACTGGTTTTTACACAGAGCGACTGCCATCTGACCTCCGCAACCCAGAAGGGAAACCAGACCCAATCCTAGATTAGGTCAGAGTTTTCAAGCCGCCGGTGTTTAGCACTGGCCTCTGACATGGCTGAACGACTAATATCTACCGGTATTAAACGATATTAACCGGGACCAACGGCTTAACGTGCCTTCCGAAGCACGGAAAAAGCGCTGAATAAACGTACATATGAAATTCGTAAATCGAAAAATACATTGGTACGTGGTGGGATTCGAACCACGACCTCCCGCTCAGGAGGCAGCGGCCCTATCCACTACACCATCGGGCTCTATAAATTATATATATATATTATATTATATATTTTTTTTTAGGAGATGAAAATAAAATATTTACAGAAAGTTTGACTAAGCAACCCCTATATGTATACGGGGCGCTGTCCCTTACACCCCGTATTAATCAATAAATGCGTTTACATTAGGTCGTAGCTTGTAACTAACCTACCAAGCATAATATGCAAATAGCTTTAGCAAAAAACTCATCATCATCATCCTAGCCTTATCCCGTATCTCTCGGGGTCGGCTACCTAATCTAGGGGATTGAACGAGGGTACTGGTTTTTACACAGAGCGACTGCCATCTGACCTCCGCAACCCGGAAGGGAAACCAGACCCAATCCTAGATTAGGTCAGTTTTCAAGCCGCCAATGCTTAGCACTGGCCTCTGATATGGCTTAACGACTAATATCTACGGTATTAAACGATATTAACCGGGACCAACGGCTTAACGTGCCTTCCGAAGCACGGAGAAAGCGCCGAATAAACGTACATATGAAATTCGAAAACCGAAAAACATATTGGTACGTGGTGGGGTTCGAACCACGACCTCCCACTCAGGAGGCAGCGGCCCTATCCACTACACCATCGGGCTCCACTACACACACACACGTACACACATGGTTACTAAAACTATAGGTATTAAAAGTACTAATAATATAATTAGATAAAAGTTGTACCTAAGGGCAGCAACACACAGGCATCACTTACTACGCGCAAGTGCGCTTCACACACTGTCGGTAGATAATTATTTTTTAAATTCGATTTTCGCAATTTAAAGAACAAAATTTTCTAATAACTAATTATTCGTTTTCATGACAATCTAATGGGTATTAATTAGTTTTATGCATATATAAATGAAAACAAACATATAATCACGCCTTTATAAACTCTTTCACCATTAAAATGCTTCGTTCACATTGAGTAACATAGATGTCAGAGGCCTGATAGTTGTACTACTAGGCAGTTTAAAAACTCTGACACCAGGATTCATCGCGTCGATAAACTCGATACCCACTCGACAGAAAGAAAAGTAACATAGATTACTTTTTTACCACAGGATAGTACATTATTCCCCCAGGAAAAGTTTTTTAGCAGCGAATGACACCGCTAACAGAAAGCTTAAAACATTTTCACATTCATCATCATCATCATCGAATGGCGTTTCCAAAATAGCGACTGTTTTTCATTTCATTTTCATTTTCAAATTTAGAAGCTCCAACAAAACTCCAGAGTCTCAAGAAGGTTTGTCATCTTAATTTTTTTGCATATTTCGACGTATGTTCCTTACATCCTTGTATCTTCCATGCTGGACTGGGAGCAAGAGAAAAACATAGAATGTGTCAGCTGCATTTCCTCCCGGGCATGCTGTAAAAACCAGCTAAGGGATCAGAGGGTTTCAGTATATTGTGATTTAGGCGATGGGCTGACAATCTGTCACTACAGCAATATACCTACAAATCTATCTTAAATAACCCTCAAAACTTTGACAGACGTGGCGGAACGACCTTTGTTTAGCTCGTTTACGCTCTGCCTACCCCATTAGGGATAAAGGCGTGATCATATGTATGTATGTATGTTCCTTACAGACAGTTAGTTCTTCAATTCCGTAAGTAGCTCAGCTATTTTTTACACCCAGTATTTAATGTGGACATGTTTCCAGCAATTAATTCCAAATGAAACCTATCGACGTGCAATAAATAAAACCCGTAAAAAAATATCTTTCAGGTCAATAACCCGACAAACAATGAAAACTCAAGTGTAGGCAGTAAAAAGCCGTTTTTTATCTAAGCAAGTTACTAAGAAAAGTACCTATTTAGATAAGACATTTTTATTGCCTCGGGTGAAAAAAGAAATTGTGGCTCAAAATTTCGGAATATATTTCCTTTAAATTGTAGCCACTGTTGTAAATTTGGTCGCTAAATCGTTAAGGTGACGATAGTGGCGCCCTCATTAGCAAAAAAAATATAATTCACTAAATAAGCAGTGAATCGAAAAACTGGTCCAACAGAATCAAGTTATAGTAATTAAGATAATTTAGAACCTCATTATTAAGCGATTCATAGTTTGTTGTAGTAACAGAAAGAAAAAATGCGAATAACGGCTACCAATTTTTCTTGCTGTTACTACAACGAGCTATGAATTGCAAATTTATAAGGTTCTAAATTATCTTAATTACTATAACTTGATTCTACAATGATTTTTTTTATTAATGGGGGCGCCACTTGCCTACTATCGTCACCTTAAGTTTACTATAAAGTAAGACTGTAAAATATTGTACTTAATTTAAACGAAAAAGGATCTATAGTCAAATAAAAATATACGGGTCGGCTAATAAAATAGTTTTTTTATCGAATGGTTGTCGAACAATCTGTTCTTTCATGCTGAGCTGGGAGCGAGAGAAAAACATAGAATATGTCAGCTGCTTTCCTCCCTAGCATGCTGTAAAAAACTTCTAAGGGGTCCGAGGGTTTCAGTGTATTCTAATTTAGGCAATGGGCTGATAACCTGTCCCTACAGCAATATACCTACAAAAAGCTATCTTAAATATCCCTCAGAACTTTGTCAGACGTGGCGGATCGACCTTTGTTTAGGTCGTTTACGGCCTGCCTACCCCATTAGGGACAAAATCGTTATTATATGTATGTATGTCGAACCGAATAGCAACTCGATGAACCCTAATGTTCTAAGCCACATACCGGGAGTAATAAAAATGGGCGGCCATATTTTTGAGTCTGATTCTGACCCATAAAACTGAACAACCCAAGGAACACCGAAATACAAAAGAAATGGCTTTCCCATACAAATGTTGTCATAAAACCTCGAGTCAATTTCTATGTATGGCAATTTTTTACATATTTCGATGTTCCTTGAGGAAATTTCTTCAGTTTCATGGGTAAAACCACACCATAAATAAAATATGGCCCGTTTGTTTTTTACTCCCTTTATAAATAACGGTTTTTGGTGTTCTTCTATCATCAAGACTTACTTTTCAATGGAAGTAGGATTATGCTGTGTATCCTAGGAGAATATTGCATTACCTGTGAACAAAAAAATTGCAAAATTAATAAAGAACTTTGACACGAAAAATCTTCTCTCCCTTCTGGACATGAACTACCGAACTACTGTCCTTAAACAGGCTTCGGAGTCAGATTGGCAGAAGTAAGGAGAACATGGTCAGGTGGGGAGTTTTGGCTAGCTCCGATGTGGACTGTGTTTGCGGTGCAGAGCAAACCATGGCACACTTAACATCGTAACCCAACACTTGCACACCAGCGGATTTAATGGACGGCAGTCAATCCGCAGTACAAGTGGCTTTATTCTGGACTGCTACGATGTTATTTATCGTGTTCTATCGACACGCTAAGAAAAAGAAGAATAACGATCACACTTCAACTGTGACTTGATTGGAACTTTCGTAACAACAAGTATGTACTATATTGCAACACGCGAGTACCTGATTCAAACCGACATTTGAACATGAAGGAACAGCCTTCAAGGAGGTTAATGGAAGCCAGATACAGGGAGCGGTACATCTGGCACAGACCCCGTGGAGAAAATTGATATACAGTCACCATTCTCAGCATTGAGGGAACGACCAGAAAGAAGAAAGAACAGATGTCATAATGACGAACGCCTTTCGTTCTTGTTCAAAACTGAATCATCATCTCCCTAGCCTTATCCTGTAACTTACAGGGTTGGCTACTTAATGTAGGTGATTAAACGAGGGAACTGGTTTTTACACAGAGCGACTACCATCTGACCTCCACAACTCAGAAGGGAAACCAGACCCAATCCTAGATAAGGTCAGTGTTTGCAATGCTTAGCACTGGACTCTGACGTGGCTTAACGAGTATTATCTACGGCGTTAAACGATATTAACCGGAACCAACGGCTAAACGTGCCTTCCGAAGCACGGAAAAGCGCCGAATAAACATCATCTCATCATCTTCCTAAGCCTTATCCCGTATATCACGGGGTCGGCTACCTAATCTATGGGATTGAACGAGGGTACTGGTTTTTACACAGAGCGACTGAAACGTACATATGAAATTCGAAAACGCAAAAAAACATTGGTACGTGGTGGGATTCGAACCATGACCGGGAGGCAGCGGCCCTATCCACTACACCATCGGGCTGTAGGCATGTTCAGAAGTGAATGCAGTTACATTATTTTTGGAAAATTTTCACTTAGAGTAAAATAAACAAGCTAAAAGTTACTCTTATGCTGGCCTGGAAGCGAGACAAAAACATTACATGTGCCAGCTGCATTTCTTCCCGGGCATGCTAAAAAAACTAGCTAAGGGATCCGAGGGTTTTAGTATATTGCAATTTAGGCGACGGGCTTACAACCTGTCACTACAGCAATTATAATATACAGATCTATCTTAAACAACCCTCATAAATGGTCAGACGTGGCGGAATGACCTTTGTTTAGGTCGTTTACGCTCTGCCTTTCCCGTTAGGGATAAGGCCGTGATTTTATGTATGTATGTATGTAAAAGTTACACTTTTCAGCGTACCGTGCCGACGCTCTTACCAATTGAGCCGCCAAACGATTCAATCCACTCTATAAATAAAGATGCTAAAAGTAAGGTGTTATTATGAAGTTGATTTTATTAATGGTAATGATACAAAGGCCACAGATTAAAAAGCAGCCAGTAATTACCATACCATAATGACCAATCTAGTCAGCTTCACATATCAGGTCACAGGAGAGATTAACTTCAGAACAGTAACTCGTGTAATCTATTTGTCCTCTACATACTAATATATCTCTTTTCATCTATACTATACAAAAACTGTAGTGAAGTTTGTTTATTATTTGTAAAATTATGAATCACATATTATTTATCACTTTATTGGTAGGTTGTTAGTCAGTCCATCGCCTTTTAATACACTGAAACTTGCGTGTCGCTCCACTAATTACTACATACGATAATCCCGGGAAGCGAAGCAACTAGAACATTCTAGGTTTTTCAATCATCACTCCCAGTTCAGCATGAAAATTATGTAATTTTTATTTCACGACCGCAGCTAAGCCACAGTTGTACTTGTGTGTACAGATACTGGCCCATATGTGCATAACTACAGGTTTCCTATGCCGAGCTGACGCACACAAAGGCAATGTGCATAAACACGCACAACTATGGCAAATCGGCAGTTATGAGATTAACCAATTATTTATACTCATGCCAAAATGTAAAATTTTAGCAGCAATGTAAGTTTCTTTCATACTGGACTGGGAGCTACATAAAAACATAGAATGTCCCAGCTGCATCTCTTCCCGAGCATTTGGAGGCTTCCGTGTATTGCGTAATTTAGGCGATGGCCTGACAACCTGTCGCTACAACTATATACAGATCTACATGAAATAACCTTCAATACTTGTAAGACGTGGCGGAACGTCCTTTGTTTAGGGATTTGACGCTCTGCTCTTAGGTCAGATTTATGTATGTTTGTAATGTATGTTTTACATGGGAAAATGCGAAGTCTACGCAAGTGGACCTGCGTGCTAAACTATGTATTATTAATAATAGCAATGATTGGGGCCGGTAGCACCATGACTGATCGAGGTTAACAGCTAAACCGGCGTTAATTGTAGGTTTATCGTATGTCATTTTCACGTATAGTAGAAAATTGGAATCGATTCTAGGTTTTCCGACTAAAACTAAAATTAAAATCTAAGTCACTTTCAGACTAAAAACATGAATATGGAATATAAAGGAGATCTATTCTCTCTAGCTTTTGATTCTTAGTCGGTGGTTTTATGTGTTGTCTGTAATTTTATCCGTCATCATATGATATGACGATTTACAGAAATACAAAGCAACGTGCAAAAGCGCGTCAAAATCTAGCGGACAAAGTGTAAAACAATAGAGTATAAATCGCCTGTCCTTTTTTAATTATATTATTTTGAAAGTGGCAGATAGATATTAATTTTAGTTTTAGCTTGTAGTACTAGAATCGAGTCCATTGTTGAATACGATACGCTATAGTTAGTGTATCAAACACTCTTGAAGGTTTAAGTTTACTTAGCTTATATTTATTAATCGACCACCATTTATAACTATAAATAACTGACTGGAATGCAAAGTATAGAAAACATTTATATTTAAAAGTCTTTGGTTTTTTTAGCAACAATTAGGCAATTTATCAAAATTTACATACTTAAATACATATAGTCACGCCTCCATCCCCAATAAGATAGGCAGAGCGTAAACGACCCAAACAAAGGTCGTTCCGCCACGCCCGACAAAGTTTTGAGGGCAAAGTTTTCAAGACAGACTTGCAAGAATATTGCTGTAGTGACAGGTTGTGAGCCCATCGCCTAAATTGCAATATAATAAAACCCTGATTTTCTCAGCATGCCCGAGATGAAATGCAGCTGGCACATTCTATGTTTTTCTCTCGCTCCCAGTCCAACATGGAAGTATCAAAATGTACCTTATAGTAATAACTTAAAACTAAACTAAATATACTAAATTCAATGTAAAGAACGTAATTTTAAATGTATTAAATATAGCTTATATTTGAGCGCCAAAAATATATTCGTTTAGCTGAATCACAAAGTTTTCTATAATGGTTAACTTACATTACCAAAACACACACTACTTTATAGGTAATATCTTGAGAGCGTCGGGTCACTCAGCAATTATAACTTGGGTTTGTCTTGGACCCACATCGATAATCAAGGATTTTGTATTCGTATTAGGTGTTACAACTTCAACTGTTAGTTATAATTACTTACAACAGACATTAGTTTAGAAAAAAGTTTGATAACCGTTGGTTTATACAAGTATTTTCAAAAAGAGTTTAAACAATTAGACTGTAGTACCTATAAAAACATGTTTTAGTGCATTAATTCTTCCATTTTGGACTGGGAGCGAGCGAAAAACATAGAATGCGCCAGCTGCATTTCCTCTCGGGCATGCTGCAAAAACTAACTAAGGGATCCGAGATTCTGTATATTGCAATTTAGGCGATGGGTTGACAACCTGTCACTACAGCAATATACCTAAAAATCTTTCTTAAATAACCCTCAAAACTTTGTCAGACGTGGCGGAACGATCTTTGTTTAGTTCGTTTACGCTCTGCCTACCCCATGAGGGATAAAGGCGTGATTATATGTATGTATGTTGAAAAGACCTCATTAGCCTGCCAGCACTTATTTAAAAGATTTAAGCTAGCAGATAGGCACCATAACTTAACGTATATGTATGGGAGGAAATATTAAAGTTATTACAGTAGCTTCGTTTAAAACTCACTTCCGAAATTCTGCTAACAATTTTAACTGAATATATTTTCAAAATTCAAATATTTTTTAGTGAAATTAAGAATTTTATTGCAGACCTAGCGCAGGCTACCAAAAAAAAAGAACAGTTAATTGTTCTGTTTTACGAATTTTCCCCAAAAAAAAACATACGTTTTCAATTTTATACTGAGCCGTTTGAACGCAGCCCCAATCAAACAGACACAAGCAAGACATTAACAGCACAACTTTTCAAAAGCCATCTATCGGCAATATAGAGAATCTTACCACTAATGTAAGTTTAAAAAGCCCTAATTAGTAAGTAATAAATCTTTAATTAGCAAGATATGCAATCAGAACGGGTGTCGTTTTTTTTTTTTCTTGGTAATGTTCGGTAATTCGTACCATCCCTACAAAGAAGGCCGTCAGCAATTTATTATATTTTTAAATATAGGATTGTTTTTACTTTGATAAACCAATAGATTTTTTAATAAAGGAATGAACAAAATGTGAAATGAACAGTTTTAACAGTAAACGATAAACAAGTATAATTAATAATGAAAACTGATCGGCTTACTTGTTTGTATTGAAAGGAGGGTTAACCCTCGACATTTCAATCCTATACGACGTTTAAATCAACTGTGTGCAAAATTAATTTTAGATAAATAGAAAAAAATCATCAAAACATACATACATACATAACGTCACGCCTCTTTCCCGGAGGGGTAGGCAGAGATCACATCCTTCCACTTGCTACGATCCTTGCAAACTTCTTTCGCTTCATCTACATTCATCAATCTTTTCATGCACGTTCGTCGGTTTAGGGTACTCCTGACCTGACCTTTACCTAGAACGTCCCCGATTTGATCGCGGTATGTTCGTCGAGGTCTTCAACTTCCAATAACAAAGTTATAAAAAAATGTATATAATGAACCATACTCCTACGCAAACAGAAAAGTGTGTAATGAACAACTTAACGCTTGCTTAACCACTGCTTTAAAGGCTAGTTAATTAAATGCAACTGGTCCTCTTGGCACACCCAAATGAAGAAATATAAATAAAAGTGCTGTAAAATATATTGCCTCTAATCATGGCTCAATCTTAGGGTTAGTTCACACAGGGAAGCGACGCAACGCGACGCGGCGCGAAGCTTTGAAGATGCATCTCGTTGTAGCAAAAGCGATTGCTGGTCAAGGCCGCTCGAAACGGATTCTAATTATCTCAGGAAATTACATATGAATCTTCATGATATTTGTATATTTCTTGCAGTAAATCAATTATGTAAGATATACGAAAAAACTATTATGCAAATTTGCGAAATTTTGACCATAAATAATTTACTGAAATAATCTCATCCGTTTCGAGTGGGCCTAAACAGATGTTTCGTTTGCTCACGGTACCACGAAGTGACAGGCTGCAAGCGTGAGGCAACAAAGTTTCTTATAGTTTTAATCAGCAGAATCATTGACCTTAACATTAACTTTGTTGCCTTAATTATAATTATATTATTTTATGTGCATGTATATAATCAAGTGCCTTGATTAAAGTAAGCATTTTTTTTAGTGTATCTCGCTGGCTGGAAGAGGCTTAAGACAGGGAAAAATGGAAAAAGGGGAGGGAGGCCTTTGCCCTGCAATGGGACACCTCAGGCTGTTAAAAAAAAAACCCGCTCTTGATAAGTGCGGCCGCGTCGCATCGCGTCGCTTTCCATTGTGAATTGCCCCTTAGGTCAGTTTATGGTGTGTTAATAGCTTGTGTAATATTACTAATTATCAGTTATTTTGGTAAAGGGTATTTAGTTGGAGTAAGGCGGGTTTCGGTGTAAAGACCCACTAGGGAGTTAACACTTCACCATACAGACACATTTCAAAATATTATATGTAAAGTAAAATTTTAATCAATTATTCTCCCCTGAGCTAAGCAGCGCCCTCACCAGTCAAAAAAACATAATTCACTGAAAACACAATCAATCGAAAATCCGGTAGATCAGATTGAGGTTAAAGCAATGATGGTCTTTTAGAAACTCATACAAATACAACTTATAGTTCGTTGTAGTTAGAAATAGAAAATTTGAGAAAAACTGCAGTGAACACTGAATTATTTATAACTAGCGACCCGCCCGGCTTCGCACGGAAATCATCAGTGTTTCTCTACTATATTATGCATGTATTATACATAAGATAAGATAAGAGGATCGACTTTGTTTTATACTATGTAGTGATGTTTAAAATAAACTTTGGTACCTATATTTCTATATAAGAAAGAACGAACGGTGTATTGTGATAGGTTGTCAGCTTTTCGCCTAAATTGCTTATTAGCAAAAGGGACTCGAGGGTTACAGTGTATTGTAATTTAGGCGACGGGCTGACAACCTGTCACTACACATTAGCAATACATATTACAATCTAAAATTGCCCTCAATTTTTGTCAGACGCGGCGAAAGCGCCTTTTACGAGGCGTTTAACGCTCTGCCTACCCCGTAAGGGATAAAGGCGTGATTTTATGTATGTATGTATGTATGTAATATGCATTTACTTGAAATGTGTTTGTACTTGACTTTAGACATAAAGTCAGGAATGACAGTGACAGAGTCGACGATGGAGCGAGCTCACCCTGAAGACGGCCTGTTATGGCACTGGCACTCGGAACACAGCAAGCTGTTTGGCGCTGGTTCTTCTGGGTGAGCTCGCTCCATCGTCGACTCTGTCACGGTAGTCCCTTACCTTTTGACAAGAGTAAAGAGCAAACCTTTTTAAATAAAAAAAAAACACCCGATGTTATTTTATGCACAAGAATATAGTCCAGGTAGAGAAGCAGGTGGAACATTCTATAGCTCTTAGACCAAAGAACTGGAAGACAAAAACTTTGCTTCATATCCTTCATTAATCGCTAATGTCGTGTCGTGTCATGTGGGTTTCGAGTCGATCGACCCAATGAACCCTGGTGTCAGATTTTTAAACCGCCTCTGACATGGTTTGTATAACTACCACTATCAGAAACAGCGACCACGAACCACGGCTTAACGTGTCCTCCGAAGAACATAATTCTTCTTCTTTTCAGACAAAAAAAGTGATTCAGCCTGCAATGTTCTATCCAAACTGGGAAAAATCACACAAAGTGACAAATTAACAAATATCAACTTTGTCTTTTCCCTCTGGGAGTCGAACCCAGGACCTCCCTATCGAGAGCCCATGGCTGAGATGACTAGACCACGGTGGCAGATATGACGTGGTAATAGCTAATGATGTTGTTTCACCCTCCAAAGCCTGTCCACTTAATATTTATTACCGATTGACGCTCGCTAATGGAAATGAGAGGTCTTTATTATGAGTTTTCACGATTAATTACTTACTAGCGCCCCACCCCGGCTTTGCACGGAAATTATCAGTGTTTCTCTACTATATTATACATATAAACCTTCTTGAATCACTCTATCCATTAAAAGAAACCGCATCAAAATCCGTTGCGTAGGTTTAAATAGGGATATAGAGACAGAGAAAGCGACTTTGTTTTATATTATGTAGTGAAATGTACGCCCACGTATGACCTTTGGGAAACGAGTAAGTAAAACACAAATTTATGTTTAAAACAAACATAGATTCAAATCGAGTCTACACTTAAAATATCTATGTGGATCTCATTTGGCGTATACAGCTATCTTGAGTTACTTACTCAGGCTCGTATTTATGAAGCGATTCAGTTTTGAGCTGAGAGCGATATTAAGTATGGATTTAACAGGTCATTTTATATTGAAATGACATTTCTGATACGAACCCAAACATACTGCCACTCTCAAGTGCTGTTTATAAATATGGGCCTTACTTACTACTGCGGCTCAGGGACACAATGATTCTTGGTTTCCGACACGGCCTCTAGAGTTATTATTTTGTAAAAATAAAAATAAAATGAAGAAAAGAGAGAGAAGAAATTATCCTTTTTACTTTTGGTCTAATTGGGGTTCGACGCTTTTATGCAATTTTACCATTAAACATTTTGAATTAAAAACAAAATTAGATTTTAAAATCTTGTCTACGAAATATCTACAATAAAATGGCGTAGCAAAATACGGCTACGAATGATTTTTGTTTCAGAATCTTAAAATGTCCCGCTATTATGTTATGTTTGACAATGGGCTAGATTCTAGATTCCACCGGCTAAAATTTTAATCTACCTGTCACAATCAAAATAATAAAATTGAAAAAGGAAGGGCGATTTATACTCAATGGTTTAACACTTTGTACGCTAAACTTTTGCACGTTTCCCCAGTATTTCTGACAATTTATTCATCCGCCATATCATATCACGGCGGATAAAAATGACAGGTAACGCATAAAACCACCGACTATAAATAAAAAACCAGAGAGAGTCTCCTGTCCTTTTTTATTATTTAAGGCTGAAAGTGACAAATAAATAGCAAGCAAATCTAGAATTTAGCCCGATGTTGTCACTTTCTATCAGATGACACCATCTTTGTTAGGTTAAGAAACACTGATACAATGATTCATCTTTTCGTTCGACCCAATAAGTAACACGACACAAGAAGAATATCTGGGGCCATTGACAGTTTTCTTAGACTCGATTTACCCTTGAAAGCAAATTCCTACTGGTATATCTAATACTAGCTTCCAGAAATTTGAAATTAAAATTGAATAAATCCCAGTACCTTTCAGAGATTATTCAAATGTACCCACTAAAGGGTTGGGTTTAGTAAAAGCGAAAGGCATCGGAAAGTAATGTAATATTTCTTTTGCTGGCTGGTGGATGATTACTATTCCTATACAAAAAAAACATATCACCACGTCTTTATCCCTAATACATACATACATATAGTCACGCCTTTATCCCTAATGGGGTAGGCAGAGCGTAAACGACCTAAACAAAGGTCGTTCTGCCACGTCTGACAAAATTTTGAGGGTTATTTAAGATAGATTCGTAGGTATATTGCAGTAGTGACAGGTTGTCAGCCCATCGCCTATATTGCAATATACTGAAACCCTCGGATCCCTTAGCTGATTTTTACAGCATGCCCAGGAGGAGATGCAGCTGGCACATTCTATGTTTTTCTCTCGCTCCCAGTCCAGCATGGAAGAAATATAATGATCCCTAATGGGGTACAAAAAACAACATTATTTAATATTGTATGCCCTAAAATTTAGATATACAAATGTAAATCGCTACAAGTAATGGCAAAATTATCCAATATCTGTTAGGAGGAAGATCACATCTTTTATCTCACAAATGATCATACATACATACATACGCCACGCCTCTTAGGTAGGCAGAGATCATCAAGTTGTTTATATCAAAAAGATAACTAAAATATCAATTATTTCTTTTAAATTTAAATATTATTTAAGTTTAATCTAGCAACAGACAGTCGATGTACAAAAATATAATGATTTCACAACAATAGGCTCGATTCTTGATACCTCCGGCTAAAACTGAAATAAAAATCTATCTGTCACTTTCAGAATAATAAAATTCAAAAAGGACAGGCGATTTATACTCTATAGTTTTACACTTTGTCCGCTAGATTTGGACGCGCATTTGCACGTTTCCCCAGTTTTTCTGTTCCAATTTTATCCGCCATATCATATGACGGCGGATAAAAAAATGACAGATAACGCATAAAAACCGACAACTAAAAATATAAAACAGGAGAGAATAGATGTTCTGTTCATTTTCAATGTTTTTAGTCTGAAAGTGACTCATATATTTTAATTTTAGGCTTAGCCGGTTGAATGTAGAATTAAGCCCATCATCTCCCATCATCTCCATAGCCTTATCCCGTATCTCACGGGGTCGGCTTCCTAATCTAGGGGATTGAACGAGGGTACTGGTTTTTACACAGAGCGACTGCCATCTGACCTCCGCAACCCAGAAGGGAAACCAGACCCAATCCTAGATTAGGTCAGAGTTTTCAAGCCGCCAATGCTTAGCACTGGCCTCTGATATGGCTTAACGACTAATATCTACGGTATTAAACGATATTAACCGGGACCAACGGCTTAACGTGCCTTCCGAAGCACGGAAAAAGCACCGAATAAACGTACATATGAAATTCGAAAACCGAAAAACACATTGGTACGTGATGGGATTCGAACCACGACCTCCCGCTCAGGAGGCAGCGGCCCTATCCACTACACCATCGGGATTCTAGTAGAATTAAGCTTAATGGTACATTAAAAAAGTAGTTTATGTAAAGGCCAACGAAACCATACTACATAATCTTACATCACCCTGATCTCATCAAATTACAACTGTAATAACAGGCTAAAACCGCCCCGTCGCGACGCGACTGACATAATTTGTAATAATTTATGTCTAGTCCGGCACTTCCACCCACCACTGCCCTGAATCCACCCCTGATTATTCTGTTCGCACTATGGACTGTGATCATGATTAATACATACATACTATCACGCATGTATCCCTGATTTGGTAGGCAGAGCGTCAAAGACCCAAACGAGGGTCGTTCCGCCACGTCTGACAAGTTTTGAGGGTTGTTTGAGATAGATTTGTATATTGCTGTAGTGACAACCCATAGCCTAAATTATAATACTGAAACCTTCGAATCCCTTAGCTGATTTTTACAGCATGCCCTATAGGAGATGCAGCTGGCACAGTCTATGTTTTTCTATCGCTCCCAGTCCAGCACGGAAGAATCTTTAATATCGTTACCAATAAACTATAGAAAGTATTATACAAGCAATCGCCATTTTCTTTTTATCAGACTACTTCTGTGGGAGAAAACCCCCGTTTATGAACCATTGGCACTCATTGGACTAGTTAATGAGTGTTCAGCTAATCGGCCATTTTCTTTTGACTTACTGATCCTTTGCCAATGAAACTTTATGAAATAAGCCGTTTATCGAGAATTAATTTTCTCAGTAGGGTTGTCCGTTTTTTTTTCTTATAATATTTATTGTGTGTAGAGAGCCCGATGGTGTAGTGGATAGGGCCGCTGCCTCCTGAGCGGGAGGTCGTGGTTCGAACCCCACCACGTACCAATGTGTTTTTCGGTTTTCGAATTTCATATGTACGTTTATTCGGTGCTTTTTCCGTGCTTCGGAAGGCACGTTAAGCCGTTGGTCCCGGTTAATATCGTTTAATACCGTAGATATTAGTCGTTAAGCCCTTACAGAGGCCAGTGCTAAGCATTGGCGGCTTGAAAACTCTGACCTAATCTAGGATTGGGTCTGGTTTCCCTTCTGGGTTGCGGAGGTCAGATGGCAGTCGCTCTGTGTAAAAACCAGTAACCTCGTCCAATCCCCTAGATTAGGAAGCCGACCCCGTGAGATATGGGACAAGGCTAGGGAGATGATGATTTATTGTGTATAGTATACGGGGTATACGGACAGCGTTCCCCAAACTGATAGGGCTTGCTCAGTCAACGATACTGAACAACTATCAGCAGGATTTTTTTTCAGGAAGTTATAAAAGTTGTCTGATCAAAAACTCTGACACCAGGGTTCATCGAGTCCATAGACTCGATACCCACTCGACAGAAGAATGGGAAGTTTTTTTTTTCATCTCCTGAAAGAAATTCCTGCTGATAGTTGTTCAGTGTCGTTGACTGAGCAACCCCTATCAGTTTGCGGGAAGCTGTCCCTTACACCTGGTTTAGTACACTTATTTCTATAACAAACACAAACACACACGGACGCAAGCACCCAAATCTTTCATCTTTAAAATATTAAGTATAGATAGATATGAATTTCTTCCATGCTGGACTGGGAGAGATAGAAAAACATATAATGTTCCAGTTGCCCTTACTCCCGGGCATGCTGTAGAAGTCAGCAAAAGGGATTCGAGGGTTACAGTGTATTGTAATTTAGGCGATGGGCTGACAACCTGTCACTACAGCAATACAAATTAATACAATCTCAAATTTGCCCTTAATTTTTGTCAGACGTGGCGAAAGCGCCTGTTACGAGGAGTTTACGCTCTGCCTACCCCGTAAGGGATAAAGGCGTGATTTTATGTATGTATGTATGTAGATATGAATCGTACATTACGACTCTGGGTGACCTACTAATAATAATACAATACTTTTATCGGATGCTTGAGTTTATCATAAACACTTTATATGGTAAAAATGCGCTATTATTTCAAAACTCATTATTCCCGGGTACAGTTTATGTAGTATAAGAGAAGCAAGAAGGTGAATATGTGTTAAGAGTTCACACTGTCTGGTTTTTAGTAACTGTCTCCGTGGTCTAGTGGCCAGAGCCATGGGCTTACGATCCGGAGGTCCTGGGTTCGATTCCCAGGGAAACAAAGTTGATGTTTGTCAATTTATCACTTTGTGAGGTTTTCCCCAATTTGGTCAGGACATTGCTGGCTGAATGACCTGATTGTCTGAAACGAAAAAAGGATGTGCTTCGGAGGGCACGTTAAGCCGTCGTCGGTCCCGATTGCAGTTTTTGATAGTGGTCGTTACTCAAACTATGTCAGTGCCCTTAGTCTTATGGACTATGGGTGTCCGCTTACCATTAGCGAAATTGCCAACGGTGGCTATAAATAAAACATCATATTAATAGCCTGCATTGAAAAATCTCACAAAGTGGCAAATTGACAAATATCAACCTTGTGTTCTCTCCCTGAGAATGAAACCCAGGACCACCGGATCGTGAGCCCATGGCTCTGACCACTAGACCACGGAGGCAGCCCTACGTTCATTTAAATCCTTGACACAACCCTCATTTCGTATCCAAAAGGTCAACGGAACAACTGGAGCATGCTTGTATGAATTTACATGGGGTTTCGTCTGACACCATAGACGTCAGTGTTTGTGGATTAAGGCGGTTCGATGAGCTCGGTGGCGCCCTACAAGTAATAAAGGGGATGTAACATTTTTGTATGGAACCAGTCATACCGTGAATGGCGATCCTTATTTAAAAAAAACATTGTAGCTCACGATCATACCAAAACCATTCTATTCTACACACAAATAAAATTCAAAAATACTTTTTGAGATTTTTGGCTTAAGCGTCATATTATGGAGATATTTGAAATCAAAGGTATCGGAATTTCGATAAATCAGTTTTAAAGTGAAAATATCTCAGTAATGTGACGCTTTAGACAAAAATCACCAAGAATATTTTTAGGTTAAAGTTTACGTGTAAAATTTAATAGTTTAGGTTTAATCATGCGCCGAAAGGTTATTGTAAAATATAAAGGTCACATTTACTTGGTCACCTTTATTTTGTCTCAAATACAAACATTTGCAATTTGCATGAATGTTTTACTTTTTGCGCAAATTGCAAGTCATTCTTCATTTTGTAATCCATCAGACTTTTGCATTTTGTAATCCGTATAAGCTTAGAATGTCGATCTTGATATAAGTGGCCTTTTTTGGCAAGATTGACATTCAAAGCTTAGATAATTAGTGTGAATTGTGACTTTATAGATTACAAAATAAAGAATTACTTTCATACATACATAAAAACACGCCTTTACCCCTAACGGGGTAGGCAGAGCATAAACGGCCTAATCAAAAGTCAGTCTGCCACGTCTGACAAGTTTTGAGGATTATTATGACAGATGATATAAGTATTCTATTGTTATAGTGACGGGTTATACATTGAAACCCTCGAATCCCTTAGCATTCCATGTTTTTCTATCACTCTCAGCCCAGCATGGAAGTCTTACTTTCAAAATAATTACTTTCGATTTGCGCAAAACGTGAAACTAGAAAATGTTTGAATTTAAGACACAATAAATGTATTTCTTATGGGGGCAGCATTGAGCTGAACAAACCACTTAAAATATAATATATAAACATGAAAACGTTGTAGGTAGGTATGTATAGACGTGAAACGATTGAACACATAGTAAACACATCCATTATATTCATGGAATTTTCTGATAAACCGTTGTTTTATGAAAAGGGTGAATAGGTTGATGAATAAACTGCCTTTGGAAGTTTCCCTGTAGGTATCAAAAGTATAGGCAGGTAAGATAGTAAAGGCGATAGTAAAAAATAAGCACGTAAAATGAAACAGCATACAGTCATCAAACAAGCAACTTCCTGAATCTTAAATCTTGTAAAACTAGTGATTTTTTCTCTAGGATTGATAAAATTTCCCGTGGGAATAAAATACCAGGTGTAAGGGACAGCGTCCCGCAAACTAATAGGGGTTGCTCAGTTAACGAATCTGAAAAACTATCACTAGACAATTATTTCAGGAGATTAAATAAAATATTTACCTCCCCATGCAAAATGACCACTTTGATCAGACAATTTGTATGGAAAACAAAAATTTTAATTTCACTTCCTGAAAAAAAATCAGTGGCGTTGACATATACGTGTGCATGTGACGTTGATAAAATAATGACTCATTATTCACATTACATATTTGAGGTTATTACATTTGTTCGTAAAAACTTGTCTCAGTTTGAACAAGTAAGCGCGGGCACTAGAATCTTACGACGAACAGGACGACTAGCTCCCGTCTGGCACCGATTGGCGCTCGCTGAGCGAAACCCGCGCGTGATTGGTCCGTCGTTGTATGATAAACTACCGCTAGACTTGCAAAATGAAACATGTGACGAAGCATTTAGACGTCGATTAAGGAACCTTTTATTAGAAACAGCATTTTACTCTGTAACAGAGTATTTAGATGGTAATTTTTAATTCTAATTAAAGTATTAATTTATATGTATTTTGTAATAAGACTATTGACATGAATTTTGAATTGTTAATTTGTATAAATTATTACTGTTTTTATTTTAATTTAATTTACTATTTGACATATTAACTGAATTTATATTGTAAAATTTTGTTTTGACGATCACTTTACGGAGGACATTATTCTATTGATTGTAATTTAATTTAATTGTGAAACCTGTATTGTGAAATAAATAAACTAAACTAAACTAGACTGAGCAACTCCTATCAGTTTGCGGGACGTTGTCCCTTACACCCGGTATATTCCCGCGATTAAAAGTTAAAAATCAGTCAACCAAAAACCCAGTCCAAAAATTAAAACAGCCCACTAAGTTTTTTAGCTTTTTAACTGGTTTTTGTTAGCCCTTTGTTTATTCTGGATTCTAGGGTCATCTAAATATGTCTGCGATCGAACCGGTGAGCTGGCACGAATTTTACATTTCCTACACAACGAGGACAAAGACGTCAAAGATTCCCTACGACGTGTGTCAAAGAGTATCAGAACCGGTCATGTTGCCGGGCGCGTCCGTAGGCGAGGGTAGTTACCGCGCCACCGTCTGTAATCAAGGCAGCGACGGAGCGGCGCCAGTGTCGGGTGATAACACCAAGCCTTCAATTTCCATTATTTCGGCCTCTGAAATATTTTAGGAAGTACTTAGGATTTGGGTTTTAGGTTATTTGCTGACATAGGAATTTTCCGTGTAGATTGTTTGATATCGATATTTCTATGGGTGACGTAAAAGTAACCTTGTTTTCAAAACTAGAAAAAAATACCTGCTGATAGATGTTCAGTGTCTTTGACTGAGCAACCCCTATCAGTTTGCGGTGTCCCTTACATCTTATATGAAATTAAATAGCATTATGAATGCTAAAAATCCTCAAAAATATTTCTTTACAACGTTACTTACAAGGCTTGCTGGCATCGCAGTTTCGCCGGTATAAAATTAGGCCGGGAATCTTTCTTCCATGCTGGACTGGGAACAAATGTGACAGCTGCATTTACTCCCGGCATGCTGTAAAAACCAGCTAAGGGATGCAAGGGTTTCGGTATATTGCAATTTAGGCGAAGGCTGACAACATGTGACTACACCAATATACCTACAAATCTATCTTAAATAGCCCTCAAAACTTTGTCAGACGTGGCGGAACGACCTTAAGTTTGGGTCTTTTACGCTCTGCCTACCCCATTGTGGATGGAGGCGTGATTATATGTATGTATGTATATTGTACCGTAGGCGTTGATCAGCAGGACGCCGCCGGCGCCGCCGCGACGCAGCCTTGATTAGTGCCGCCGACAATAATTAAATAGACACCCTGTAGGCAGCCTGGCCGCCCGGCGACGACAACCGACATTTTAGACACCGAAATACATACATAGATACATACATATAATCACGCCTTTATTCCTAATACTAATTAGCAAAACATAAAACAGACAACAGAAGAACACGTCGACTAGCTCCTCCTGTCATATAATTTGCGCAAGTAGCTAACCCTAACACAGATCTCGGTCTTTTTTGGGTTGCTACTGCAACACCTGATTGAGCGCTTACCTGTGTCATCTTGTTTTTTAAAGGTGAAAACAGTCATTACCTACCGGGCATGCTGTAAAAATCAGCTAAGGGATTTGAGGGTTTCTGTATATTTTTTCAATTAAGGCGATGGGCTGACCTACACTGCAGCAATATACCTACAAATCTATCTTAGATAACCCTCAAAACTTTGTCAGACGTGGCGGAACGGCCTTTGTTTAGGTTGTTCACGCTCTGCGGATAAAAGAGTGATTATATGTATGTATTTATGTATATTTTAGGGTGTGATTCTACCCACGAAACTGAACAATTTTTCCCAGGGAACATGGGTCGAAATATGCAGCATTAGAGCATCCCTGAGATGCAGCTTGTATATTCTGTGTTTTTCTATCGCTCCCAGGTCTAGCATGAAAATTCAATTATTCAGGCAAATTACACAAAAATGTAGGTCCTCTGCCAAGACCCTCAGGGGAAATAAGCTACGCAGGCATATTGAAACAAAAACTCAGGAAAGAGGATGTATCATATTTGTTAGGAGCCTAGCGTACGGTGAATGACTATTTGAAATAATAAATATCAGAATTTCGAAATAAATTAGTTTATTTTATTTATGTATTTATTTAGTAGTATTTATATTGTTTAAGTATTAAGATTAACTTAGTATGCACTATCCCGCTATCTGCTGTGTACTATCCTACTACCCAAAGGTTGCCTGTTAGAAATTGCTGCTTTAGCAATAAAGCCGCCTGTATTGTACTGTTTTGTTCCTTACTTTTCTGCTGTATGTAGTATGTGTTTCTTTGTGCAATAAAGTATCTTGTATTGTATTGTATAGTTAAGGTTTAATCGTGTGCTAAAATATTTTTGTAAGATATATTTTATAATAATATTTAATAACATTCGCACGCCATAATCACTATACCAAAAATGTTACATCCAATTTATGAAGTACCCGTTTAGGACAAAATGCCGTTTCTAGTAATGTAACACTAGTTTTTAATTTCGTATGAAATATTTTATTCAAAAAGTTACATTTCTTCCATGCTGGACTGGGAGCGAGAGATAAACATAGAATGTGCCAGCTGCATTTCCTCCCGGGCATGCTGTAAAAATCAGCTTAGGGATCATAGGGTTTTTAGTATATTGCAATTTAGGCGATGGGCTGTCCTGTCACTACAGCAATATACCTACAATTTTATCTTATATAACCCTCAAAACTATGTCAGACGTGGCGGATCGACCTTTGTTTAGGTCGTTTTCGCTCTGCCTACCCCATTAGGGATAAAGGCGTGACTATATGTATGTATGTATGTATGTAAAGTTACATTAGAACCAAAATTCCAAAAATGCTGTAAAAAACCGGGAAAGAATTAAACGGTCACTGTGACCTATTATATGTAATTAGGCAATAGGCTGACAACTTGTCACTATCGATACACATTTCAAACTAAATTGCTGTCAATCTCTTAATATTTGTCAGGCGAGGTGAAAACGCCAATAAAACGCATTTTACTAAACGTTTGTATATTCTATTAGGGATAAAAGCTTTCCTTTATCTATGCGTGTATGTATGTTTGTGACGCGTTGTCAGCCTGTGGCCTTAAGGCCCGTATTGATAAACAGCACTTGAGACTGACAGCTAGTTTAATTTCGAATCAGAAATGTAATTTCAGTACAATGTAGCCTGTCACATCCATACTTAATATCGCCCTCAATCTTGAGATCGCTTAATAAATACGAACTTAAGAGTCGCCCGGAGGTACGAAATCCCATACAAACGTATTTGTACTTTGTACACATTATAAAATCCAACTTATTTATGTTTATAAAATAGGTTTCTTTGGTATATATACCGAGTGTAAGGGACAGCGTCCCCCAAACTGATGGGCGTTGCTCAGTCAACGACACTGAACAACTTTAATAGAAAAAAATCTTTTTGGAAGTGATAATACAAATTAGCTTTTTTCCATACAAAATGTCCACTTTTCCACAATTTGTATGAAAAAACTCTTTTCTTTTTTAGTTCATTGCAATATTTTGCAAGTTACAAAGGAAATAGGCTATCGACTTTATTTAGGACTAGTTTATTTTATATAAGTCTTTATTTATTGTCAGACTGCACGATTTTCTTCACCTGTGCTAATATTTGCGTACATTTGCGCACGTAGTCATTGAAGGTGACCTCTACGATACAGGGTGTTAATTTAATTGCGTGCCAAAGCTAAGGTGCTTTAGTCACGATACAGGATCTAAACATCACACAAAAGAAATGGAAAATTAGAGGCAGGTAGTTAAAAAAATGGCTTTAAAAATGAATATTTTGATAAGATAATTTTTAAACATATTTTTTAAATATATTTAGCTAAAATTGTTTTAAATGTGATCCTGATCCTTTATCGTAACTTAAACACTCTCTTAGTTATTATTATTATTATGTCGAGTGGGTATCAAGTCTATCGACCCGATGAACCCTGGTGTCAGAGTTTTTAAACCGCCTAGTAGCACAACTATCAGGCCTCTGACATGGTTTGAGTAATGACCACTATCAAAGACAGCGACCGGGACCGACGGCTTAACGTGCCCTCCGAAGCACGAAATCTTTTTCTTTTTCGGACAATCAGGTGATTGAGCCTGCAATGTCCTAACCAAACTGGGGAAAAATTCACAAAGTAATAATTTCTCAAATATCAACTTTGTGTTTCCCCCCTGGGAATCGAACCCAGGACCTCCGGATCAGGAGTCCATGGCACTAGCCACTAGACCACGGAGGCAGTTTCTCTTAGTTAAGCCGCGCAATTAAATTAACACCCAGTATACTCAGTTCCTCCAATTCTTCATAATAAAGCGTATAAACAATAATCATGTGTGTGTTGTGTGCTGGTTTTGTGTATGGACGTGAATTGTGACGGAATTATTGACTATATTCTTCCATGCTCGCCTGGGAGCGAGAGAAAAACTAGAATTTTCCAGCTGCATTTCCTCCCTGGCATGCTGTAAAAACCAACTAAGGGATCCGAGGGTTTCAGTATATTGCAATTTAGGCGATGGGCTGCATATACCTATATATACAGAAATATCTACAAATCTGTTTTAAAATAACCCTCAAAATTTTGTCAGACGTGGTGGAACGAGCTTTTTGTAGGTCGTTTACGCTCTGCCTACCCCATTAGGGATAAAGGCGTGATTATATGTATATCCTTGTTACACCATCTACAGTGCAACCACCTTTACTGTTCAGGCAGCGATAATAGGAACTAAATGTTGTCCTGGTTACACTGACAGCGATTAAAGCAATGACAGCTATAGTGGCGATTTGACAGGTGAACAAAAATCGCGGTCGATCTGTAGCATTTTAAAAAAAATCTACTCGGCAACCCATTTGTCCGCCATCTCACCTGCTGGAAAATTATGATGCAGATGATGATGAAGCATGTTTGACTAGATAATGCCTATTCACTCTTGCCTTAAAAAGGCCCAGGTTATATCGTTCCGGAAACAAATCCGCAGGGAGTTCCCAACCTTAGGCGTTCGCATTAAAAATGTTGAAGCGAAGCGCTTTGCGAATGTTTGGTAGGTCTACAACGTAAGAATGGAATCCCAACCGGCGTCTCGTGCCCCGGAGATGGAATGCGGAGGGGGGTATCAGGTCATGTTTAACGCCACTTTGACAAGATATTATCAGCTGTTGTGTTGCTTTTTCCTTTTCTGTTCAAATATTAAAACCCTGCCCCAATACCCGACGAATTACCTGTTTTATCTGCCACTTAATAAGATATCATAACCTATCTTTCCACCAACCCCGTTGTTATTTGAACTACAAGAATCATTGGGCGCGTAGGCGATAATTATTGATTGACCAATCAAAAGGCTTCGTGCTGTGCTGACGTCATGACCTGGAAGCTGGACCACGTCATAACACCCACTCCTGATTGGCTATCGCGAGATGTGACATCAGGCACTTGAAAGGTACTAAACTGGTGATTCCTACAGATCAAATTAGTTGTAGATTGTTTAACGTGTATGCTTTATTTGTCCTACATACATACATACTATCATGCCTGTATCCCTAATGGGGTAGGCAGAGCGTGAACAACCCAAACAAAGGTCATTCCGCCACGTCTGACAAGGTGAAAATACCTAGTCCCTAAATTTATGAATGATTTACCGGCAGAAATTAAGAATTGTAAAACAAAAGGTTCATTTAAAAATGAAATTAAAAAACATCTACTAGAAAATATACGCCTAAAACTATGCAAAGATTAACATACAAGTACTGTGTGAAATTGTGTCTGTTTCATTTACACTAATTACTTATTACATAATATTTACAAACATAACTTATCTTACTTTAGCTTATTTTGTAAGTACCTACTAAGTACAGTTTAGAGCCTAATTAAATAGGAGTATTTATTGCTGCCGACAAACTTTAAATAAGTTTGGCAGATGTAACAAATTTTGTACTGTGTTTCTAAAATCAAATAAACGTATTTTTCATTCATTTTCATTTCATTTCATTTCATTTTTTGAGGGTTGTTTAAGATAGAATTGGATATAGCTGTAGTGACAGGTTGGCAGCCCATCGCTTAAATTACAATATACCCTCGAATCCCTTAGCTGGTTTTTACAGCATGCCCGGGAGGAGATGCAGCTGGCACATTCTTCGTTTTTCTGTCGCTCCCAATCCAGCATGAAAGCTATTATTTTATTTGTAATTACGTAATTTATACTAATCTATACTTCTATACTAATATTATAAATAGAAAAGATATGTATTATTGTATGTATGTATTTTTTGTATGATTGTAACGAATAAACACAAAACTACTATAACTTCCATGCTGGACTGGGAGCGAAAGAAAAACTTAGAATGTTCCAGCTGCATTTCCTCCCGGGCATGCTGTAAAAATCAGCTACGGGATCCGAGAGTTTCTGTACATTGTAATTTAGGCGATGGGCTGACAACCTGTCACTACAGCAATATACCTACAAGTCTATCTTAAATAACCCTCAAAACTTTGTCAGTCGTAGCGGAACGACCTTTCGTTTAGGTCGTATACGCTCTGCCTACCCCATCAGGGATGAAGGCGTGATTATATGTATGTATGTACGTACTATAGCGATTTAAAAATTTATTTCACCATGTCAAAACTACGTCCACCCTATGTAACATAGTCTACTTTTAACTGCGTGAAAGTACATCATTGCAACGCAATAATGTTTTTAGCAGCGGGTGACACCGCTGACAAAAACCTAGTTATTTATACATACGTACGTACATAAATTCACGCCTTTTTCCCTTACGGGGTAGGCAGAGCGTAAAACGCTTAGTGAAAGATTTTACGCCACGTCTGACAAATATTGAGGGCAATTTTAGATGGTAATGTGTATCACTATTTGACAGGTTGTCAGCCCATCATCGCCTAAATTACAATACACTCGACCCTCGGATCCATATTGCTGACTTCTACAGCATGCCTGAGAGGAAGGGGAGCTAGAACATTCTATGTTTATCTATCGCTCCCAGTCCAGCATGATAGTTATTTATATACCTATCAATTTCCATATCTTAGTTACCAGAATTTTCCACGCTGGATTGGGAGCGATAGAAAAACGATGTAACAGTTGCGTCTCTCAGACATGGGTAACCAAATATAGGCGATGGACTGACAACCTGTTACTATATTTCATTCTAATCTGACAAAAGGTCCTACACACTTGACCCTGGCGGAATTATCAATCATTTTCCATAATTCATAGTTTTAATTTCTTTATAGTTATTTTTTTTATAAGATACTAAAATATAAGATACGTATTTGTTAACCATTATGTAACGAGTGCTACCTTGCCAGTTTGGCGAGAACGTAACATATATATTCTGTAAATACCTTTTTTGTGAAATAAAAAAAATAAAAAAATAACCATCACGGAAACGCCAAACAACTAAAACTTGCATTTGACATGAACCAAATGAAATAAACATAAATTAAACATTTCTTCTTCTATATTCTAAAGACACTACACGGTAGGACCACAGACTTTTTGTTTTCAATGGCGAAGTTGGACCTTACCAAGACCTACTATCCCAAAGGGTCCTTTAGACGAGACGCAAACACTACTCAAACCCGTGGATACCTCAGACCCGGGACAGAATTAAAACCAAACATACTTCTCCAGCTTGTGCTCCTTGAAAATGGTCAACCAATTCCCGAAGTTGTTTTTGTTATAGCCTAACCTTTTGACTACGGTCACAAATAATGCTATAGATTCACGCGACGTAATTCTTATTCTAATTCTTAGTAGCGCTGTCACTTTCTTAACTTTCTCGTATCATTAAAAAAAGCTCTTCTGTAGGTCTGCTGTAAGAAATTTATTTTTTAGAAATATGCAGTGCCTGTTGTCTTTGTTTTTTATGTCCTGTTTTTTATAATGTTTTTGTGTACACTAAATTGTTAAATAAATAAATAAAACTTTGACATAAGAACAGGATCGCAAATAAACACAAGACTGTGACGTTCCTAATTTGACGTAAGACGCTTTAAATAAGAACTGAGCGTAAAACATTCTCTCTTATTTTAAGGCAAATAAGCAGTATACCGTAAGATTAGGAATGTCAAAGTTATGTGTTTATTTGCAATCCTGTTCTTATGTCAAAATTAGGAAAGTGACACCGATAATAAGAATTAGAATTATGTCACGACAATCGACGCCGTTATTTACGTAAAGCTTTTGAAAAGTCAATATAATATTAAAATTATCTTACCTAGTTACTTCGGTATTGAAAACATCAAAATACAATAACCACTCTTCAGTTTTATTTTCTTTTCCATAGAGCTTAGGTTATATAATTCTCCATGTTTCTATTATCGGTCACCCATCCATGGCAAGTTTTCTTGCTCTACTATGACTTCAAAAGCGGAAGAAAGCACGCTCCAATCACGGAACACCTTATTGTTTCCGCTGCGAAGGTCGGCCCAATAAACATTCTTTATTGTTGGAACGCGTGTGCAAATGAAAACAAATGGACTGTTCCATTTCCTACTGCAATACGCCTACCCGTACTGTTTACACGCCAAAGACATGTTATCCAAAGGATTCTGCAGCTAAACGGCAAAAGAGTGGAAGTCTCTACCTGCGTCTGTGTTTCCTAATGTATACAACCCCTAACACATTAAAGTTAGAGTGAACAGGCATCTTCTGGGTAAGCTCGCTCCATCGTCGACATCGTCTCTGTCGCTTCCGACTTAGACTGGAGACAGGAGGAAACCTATTTCTAATTAAAAATAACTGTAGACGATAAAACGATTATGAAATATGTTATCATGATTCTATTCACTCCTTTTTCTTCTTTCTTCTTCTGTCGTGTCGATTTCGAGTCGATCGACTCTATGAACGAACCCTGGCGTCAGAGTTTTAGAACCGCCTAATATCACAGCTAAAGGTTCTGACATGGTTTGTGTAACGACCTCCATCAAACACAGCGAATAGGAGCGACGGATTAACTTACCCTTCGAATCACGGTTTTTTTTCTTTTCGAACAATTAAGTAATTCAGCCTTCAATGTCGTACCCAAACTGGGGAAAGATCTCACAAAGTGAATAATTAACAAATATCACCTTTGTGTTCCCCCTTGGAAATCGAACCCAAGAACTCCAGATCGAAAATTCGCTTCTTGAAAACGGCTTTTTCTTATAACAAACCACCTCGCCAAACAAAGGCAACCAAACTGGCTAGTGGGCTCTGAAACTGTATCCTATAACTATTTAATCTATCCCACTTTATTTGCAAACTCAAAACTGCATTGCTCGTTGTTCTTCGAGAAACGAAACGTAGATCGTGAGCTCCAAACTGGCGCATGAAACTCCACTGGCTAAGCCAAGTCTAAAAATAATGTTTACATCCCTACATTTACATGCTAAGCAAGGCTATAAAATGTAACTTGATCTTTCTTCTGAATTGCGTATATGTAAAGGTTTATCAACCTAACAACAAAAGAAAGCATTTCCTGAAACAAAATGATTATATCTCACGACTGCAGTTTAGCCATACTTGTGTGTGTAAATAATGTAAGGCTCGTATTTATAAAGCGATCTTTAACTTGAGACTAATATTAAGTATGGATTTGACAGGCCAGTTTGTAATGAAATGACATTTCTGATACGAACTCAAACTCGCTGTCACTCATTAGAGCTGATTATAAATACGGCCTTAAGTACTAAGGCGCATTGCCGTAGTGTGAGTGAGTTCGGCACAGTGAGTCTAAGCTCTTATTGAGTAATCTACAAAGAAAAACGACTTCACAACGTATATAGAGAACCTCCTTTTCTTGGAAGTCGTTAATTTTCTTTTTTAATTTTTTTCTATGCTGGACTGGGAGCGAGAGAAAAACATAGAAGATGCCAGCTGTATTTCCTCCCGGGCATGCTGTAAAAACCGTGGTTTCCGCATATTGCGGTTTAGCCGACGGACTTACATCCTGTCACTACAGCAATATTCCTACAAATCTATATTAAATAACCCTCAAAACTTTGTCAGACGTGGCAGAATGATCTTTGTGAAGATCGATTACGTTCTGCCTACCCCATGGGGGATAATGGCGTAACTATACGGAGTGTAAGGGACAGCGTCCCGCAAACTGATAGTGGTTGCTCTGCTCAGTCAACGAAACAGAACAACAAAGCAGGATTTTGTTTCAGGAAGTGGGACAAAAAAATTGCTTTTCCATACAAATTGTCTAATTGAGGTAGTTATTTTGTATGGGAAGGTAATTTTTTTTTCATCTCCTGCAAAAAATCCTGGTCAATGTTATTTAGTCTCGTTAACCAAGCAGCCCCTATCAGTTTGTGGGACGCTGTCCCTTACACCCGGTATGTATGTATGTAAAAAAAAATTAACGTTAAGTATATAAAGGATATAGTTCAGTCACAACATTCTCCAAGCAAAGTGATATAATAGTACATACATACATAAAATCACGCCTTTATCCCTCACGGGGTAGGCAGAGCGTAAAACGCCTCCTAAAAGGCGCTTTCGCCACGTCTGACATAAATTGGGGGCAATTTTAGATTGTAATGTGTATTGCTGTAGTGACAGTTTGTCAGCCCATCGCCTAAATTACAATACACTGTAACCCTCGAATCCCTTTTGCTGACTTACACAGCATGCCCGGGAGGAAGAGCAACTGGAACATTCTATGTTTTTCTTTCACTCCCAGTCCAGTATGGAAGATATAATAGTATAGTGTACAAAGATGCTTTCAGTGTAACATAATACAAGTAAATTAATGTCGAGCGCATTACAACAATGTATCACGTTACATTGAACGTCGTCGGAGGTTAAACGTTTTTCAGACCAGACGGCACGGTATCGTCGAAAGTATCGTGGAAATCAATGAAATCATATGATACGCTTTTCTTTTCTTTGTAAAAAAAACATAATTCATAAAAAATGCGGTGAATTGAAAAACCTATACTAAGTAAAATAATTCGGATCCTTATAAATTATCTAAATTGTATTCTGTTGGACCGGTTTCTCGATTCACTGCGTTTATAGCGAAATATGTTTTTTTTACTTCCATGCTGGACTGGGAGCGAGAGAAAAACATAGAATGTGCCAGCTGCATTTCCTAACGGGCATGCTGTAAAAACCAGCTAAGGGATCCGAGGGTTTCAGTATATTGCAATTTAGGCGATGGGCTGACAACCTGTCACTATAGCAATATACGCACATCATAATCTTTTGTAATAAAATAACCCTCATAACTTGTCAAACGTGGCGGAACGACCTTTGTATAGGTTGTTTACGCTCTGCCTACCCCATTAGGGATAAAGGCGTGATTTTATGTATGTATGTATGTTTTTTTTACTAATGTGCCCCACCACATGACTAGTATCACACACCTTTAACAATTTTAAGGTACACTACTTTAAATTAATTTAGAAACGGCTCGTTTCAGGCCCTTAGCACGAAAAAACCACGTTAGTAAAGTTTTATAAAAATAGTTTCATGATTTTTTTAAATTAAAATCGCAAGCGGATTATTTTTTACATAATACACAGTGCAGTGACCTTTGCAGTCAGCGAAAACTGCTTCTAAATTAAAAACTTATACCATTATCTGAGAGCCGAGGCAGCAAGTATCAAAACATTTTAACTTCAGAAAGTCTGGTTAAACCAGAGACATTACCCAAAGACTTTACCCACTTGTTAATTTGACAAAATATTATAACTTTCTGGAATATTTTGAAGCGATTGCAGAAAACTTTCAAGGGTGGAAATGGATTTCAACACTTCGCAATATACTTTCATGCTGGACTGGGAGCGAAAGAAAAACATAGAATGTGCCAGCTGCATTTCCTCCCGGGCATGCTGCAAAAACCAGCTAAGGTATCCGACGGTTTCAGTATATTGCAATTTAGACGATGGGCTGTCAACCTGTTACTACAGCATTGTACTTACAAATCTATCTTAAACAACACTCCAAGCCTTGTCAGACGTGGCGGAACGAGCTTATTTAGATCGTTTACGCTCTGTTTACCCCATTAGGGATAAAGGCGTGATTATATGTATCTATTTCGGTATGTAAATTGACAAAATATCGTAAACTTTTTGGAATATTTTGAAGCGTTTGCTTGTGGCTATTTCAAGGGCGGAAATACATTTGACCACTTCACAATATTCTTCCATGCTGGACTGGGGGCGAAAGAAAAACTAAGAATGTGCCAGCTGATAGATTTGTAGGTATATTGCTGTACTGATAGGTCGTCAGCCCATCGCCTAAATTGCAATATACTGAAACCCTCGGATCCTTTAGCTGGTTTTTACAGCACGCCCTGGAGGAAGTGCAGCTGGTACATTCTATGTTTTCTTCTCGCTCCCGGTCCAGCATGGAACACATGGACAAAACGAAGGGAGGGGTGCAAAGTGCGAGTTTCTCATGCTTCTTCATCATTGTGATATAATTTTATTATATTTTGTGACAAAGATATAATATTATTTGTAATAGACTCGCTTGTGACTTTCTAAAGTGTTCTTAGGCATCTATTTGGAGATAAATTATTTGACTTTGACTATGAAGATGATTTTTAACTGATGGGGGCGCAAAATTGTGACTTATAAGAGCTTGACGCTAAGCTCCAACAATTAATGCAGAATCTTTGGAGAGGGGCTTATTTATTCAGTCTGAAAGTGAACATCTTAGAAGTTAGATTGCTTTGCAAAACCGTTTTCGAACAAGATCCTTCAAATGTATTATTATTATTATTTATTAATAGATAAATTCTCTTCCATGCTGGCCTGGGAGCGACAGAAAAACATAGAATGTGCCAGCTGCATTTCCTCCCGGGCATGCTGTTGAAACCAGCTAAAGGATCCGAGGGTTTCAGTATATTGTAATTTAGGTGATGGGCTGACAACCTATCACTACAGCAATATACCTACAAATCTTACTTAAATAACCCTCAAAACTTTGTCAGACGTGACCGAACGACCTTTGTTTAGGTCGTTTACGCTCTGCCTACCCCATTAGGGATAAAGGCGTGATTATATGTAAGTATGTATGTATTAAAAACCAAGCAGCAGAATTGCTGATAAGGCTATATCCGTAGATATTTTATTAAAGTCCATTATTTCTTTTCACTAAAAGTCTTTTTCACTTATAAATCTATATAAATCGCAATCACTATAAAATAAAGTTTGAAATCTATCTATAATTCCAAAGAATACTCATTATAAAAAGCAACTAGTTGCGACAATCGGAAGCTTTTTGTTAAAAATAAAATAATTTTAGTCGCCAAACTATGCCGATAGTGGGGTATCTTTGAAAAGGTAATTAAAAATCAGTACAGGTTTCTAAGATAACTTTTCGCCTAATGACCGTTTAGGATCTACAAATTTTTAAAACTCCCTTTATACGCAGTTATTTTTTTTTACGTATTTTTGAATTCCTTGGTTTCGGATGATTACTTCTACGGCGGTGGCGTAGCATGCGTAGCGTTGCTACATACTACTACGAGATATTAACAGAAGCGAACATGGATATACGTACATACATACATATAATCATGCTTTCATCAGTCTGACAAAGTTTTGAGGGTTATTTAAGATATATTTTTAGGTATATTGCTGTAGTGACAGGTTGTCAGCCCATCGCCTAAATGGCAGCATACTAAAACCCTTGGATCCCTAAGCTGGTTAATACAGCATGCCCGGGAGGAAGCAGGTGGCATATTCTTCGTTTTTCTCTCGCTCCCAGGCCAGCATGGAAGGAACATGGATATGAAAACTAAAAATTACGAAAGGAATTTAAGACAATTTGAATTTGAAGGCATCAAATCAAATATAAATGTTAAACAGCAACAATTGAATTAAAAGTTACTGCGTGGCAAGAAAAATAAGCCCCAATAATATTTTTAAACTTCTTCTTTTTCTTAGCGAGTGGAAAAACAACCTGATCAACCTTGGTTTTTAACTGAATTGAGTGGTGTATATTATATTAACTTTGATTTTTGTAGTATCGTTGACTGGGAAACCTCTATCAGTTTGTGGGTAGATGTCGCTTGTTGTAGTGACAGGTTGTCAGCTCATCGCCTTAATTACAATACACTGAAACCTCAAAATCGTGAGCAAATGAATCAGACCGACATGCACTTAATTTAAAAACCAGGAAAATGAGAAAAATTGTTTCTTTCAAGTTTTATTATGTCAATTGGACTGACCTGGGGAAAGAAACCTTAAAAGTTTTTTCTTGTAAATAACGTTAACATTGAACATCAAACATTATCAGAGACTAGTTTTTCTTAAACTTTCAATATCAACATCAGCCACAACAGTCCACTGCTGGACATGGGCCTCCCCAAAATATATATATGCCATACTCACCACGCTTGGCAGGCGGGTTGGTGAGCGCAGTAGAAGTTTTCTATTCACAGGGAACGCTGCTGCCCATTCCCTGGATTTATCCCTTAGTCGCCTTTTACGACACCTACAGGAAGTTATGTGGTGATGCTATTTTACCGCTGCACTCAAACCGTTGAAAGAATTAAAAATTAATAAAATAATGCTTTTAATTTCTAGAGTACTGTCTGTTTGAAAGTGAGCGTTATATAATCCAGTTTATTTACCACGAAACAGAACTGATTCCGTAAATAGATCAAACTAATTTCTTACGCAGAGAATTTTCCCGCAAAATCGTGAAAAGGCAGTTCTTGTAAATATCCGTCTTAGGTTCAGTTCAGACCGGGAAGCGACGTGACGCGACACTGCGCGCATTTTTTAAGAGCGTGATAGAAATATAAATATAATTAATGACATTTAATTGACAGAACTCGAAATTTCTTCGCGGTTTCTCGCTACGCCGCGGTCCGCCTGCGCCTGTCACTGTCGCTGCGTGTTGCAACGACATGCATCTTCAAGCAGTTTCGCGCAGCGTCCCGTCGGGCCGCCACCTCTTTCTCTGTCGTGTTGGTATCGAATCAATCGACACAATGAACCCTGGTGACAGATTATTTTTATCGTCTAAGCTAACAGGCGGCAGACATGGTTTTGTGTAATAATCCCTATCAAAGACAATGATAGGGACCGACGGCTAAACGTGCCCTCCGAAGCACGGCATCCTTTTCAGACTATTAGCTGATTCAGCCTACAATGTCTTAACCAAACTGGGGAAAATGTGACAAAGTGATCTCCCTTGGGAATCGAACCCAGGACCCCCGGATCAGGGGCCCAAGGGTCAGACCACTAGACCATGGGGGCAGTTAAGTCGCTTCCTAGTGTGAACTGACTCTCAGCGCGGTCCCGCCCACACTCGTTAGATGTCGCTATTCATCACAACTTTAACTCCCACGAACTAAGTAATCATTTCATGTTGGCGTCAATGGACGATGAATTAACACATTTATTCGCTATTTGCGCAAGTTACATACATACATATAATTACGCCTTTATTCCTAATGGGGTAGCAGTGCGTAAACGACCTAAACAAAGGTCGTTTATTTATTTAATGGTCTTTCCGCCACGTATTTTTTAAGATAGATTTGTTGGTATATTGCTGTAGTGACAGGTTGTCAGCTCATCGTCTAAATTGCAATATACTGAAACCCTCGGATCCCTTAGCTGATTTTTACAGCATGTTCAAGAGGAAATGCAGCTAGCACATTCTAAGTTTTATCTCGCTCCCAGTCCAGCATGGAATAGATTTGCGCAAATAATTGACATCAGTGACCATGTCACGGATAACCCCACTCATTATATCACGTTTGATAAGCCTACAATACTAACAAGGGAAAAGAGATTTATCCGCTGGCACATTCTATGTTTTTCTCTCGCTTCCAGTCCAGCATGGAAGAAAAATAGTACGTACCTCTAAATATTTAGCTAAGAAACAATTTTATTTGCTCATATTCTTATTTTGCCTTAAGAAAAATTAACTATGAGAGCCCCTCTTTAAAGAAGAATAAAATAAATTATTTCCCAAATTCCTCACCTAATTTTTCTCAACAAACCAAAAACATTCGTTCAGAATCTCTTATTACCCTTAACTCTTATTCACAGCCCGTCAACTATCCAACTAGGTACACGTCATATCAGGTGACGAGGCGGGGGCTTTGTGACAGAAGATGACGCGTCACGGCGACGGCACGTCACTCATGACGCCGTCGTGAAATCGTGACATCCTTGTGACAAACCCCAGGGATCAGGCGGGACGGACGGGCCATAGAATTAGATTTTGTAGGTTAGCGAACATTTTGCGATACACTTTTGATAAGTATTTGGCCATGACAACTGCCTCCGTGGTCTAGTGGTCAGAGCCATGGGCTCCTGATCCGGAGGTCCTGGGTTCGATTCCCAGGGGGGACGCAAAGTTGATATTTTCTTATTTATCAGTGTGTAAGATTTTCTCTAGTTTGGTTAAGACAGTGCACGCCGAATCGACAGATTGTCTGGAAGAAAAAAGATTCAGTACTTGAAATGCGGTCGCTGTCTTTGATAGTGGTCGTTATACAAAACATGTCAGAGGCCTATTAGCTGTGCTGGACCCAGTCGCTATCTTTGATAGTGGTCGTTACATAAACCATGTCGGAGGCCTATTAGCTGTGCTATTAGACTGTTTCAAAACTCTGACACCAGGGTTCATCGGGTCGATCGACACGACGATGGAAAAACAGCAAGTTTCCTAGCCTGACATTATTACCAAATAACGGCACTCCAGCTTCTCATAGTCATTTGTCAGAGGTTCGTGCTCAGCATCACACCCTCCGGTAATTAATGACCAGTCCATCATGACTAGTGCCGTCCCTTTCTTACGACAACACGAACAATATATTTCGTACGAAAATATACGAGAGGGATAGATAGTTCTTAGAGACAATAATTTGCTTGTCGAGCGAAATGTTTGGCTTTTTAGTCGTTGTTGTAATAATGCAAACTAAATATTCTTTTTATTGTGAAAAATTCTTCCATGCTGGACTGGGAGAGATAGAAAAACATAGAAAGTTCCAGCTGCCCTTCCTCCCGGGCATGCTGTTGAAGTCAGCAAAAGGGACTCGAGTGTAATTTAGGCGATGGGCTGACAACCTGTCACTAAAGCAATACATATTACAATCTAAAATTGTCCTCAATTTTTGTCAGACGTGGCGAAAGCGCCTTTTACGAGGCGTTAAACGCTCTGCCTACCCCGTAAGGGATAAAGGCGTGATTTATGTATGTAAATTAAAAGTAAAAAGATTCTTCCATGTTGGACTGGAAGCGATAGAAAATTAGATGATGTGCTAGCTGCTTCTCGGGCATTCTGTAGAAGCTGATTCGAGAGTTATGCCCTTATCCTCTACGGGGTAGTCAGAGAGTTCAACGCTTAGAGCTTAAAATGTCGCCACGTCTAAAAAAATGGGTTATTTTAGATTAAAACGTGTATAGCTATAGTGATAAGTTGTTATGCGTTAAAAATAGACAAATAGATATATTCTTTGTTGCACATTAAAACAAAATCACAGGAAATGGGAACAAATGAAATAAAAACTAAAGCACAATGAAGGCGGCCTTATTGCTATGTTAGCAATTTCTACCAGGCAACCTTGGGTATTGGAAATCAAATGTAGAAAATGCGGGATATTCCATCTTACTAAAAACTAATGATTATAGACAAAACTACATAAAAAACATATATGATGTACATAAATAACTCTCACATCCCCCAGCTAGTTTTTACAACATGCCTGGGAGGAGAAGCAGCTGGCACATTCTATGTTTTTCTATCGTTCCCAATCCAACATGGAAGCTTAAATGAAGAAGACATCTTTTTTGAAATATTTAGGGAATTTTCAATGTTGGATAAACAAGCCGTTAGCACGAGTTTGGAAGTCAATCAGTTTGATCCTTTCATCTAGTTTACCACTTCACTCGACCGCCATTTTTAATTTCACGAGGCGCGAATTTTGCATACCTAAAAATATTTTCGCTAAGTCAGTTTTAAGACGGGCGCTGAATTTAAAGCGTTTAAGGGCAGCAGCACACATGCGGCACTTACTGCTCGCAAGGTTGCGCTTAATACGCTGTCAATGCTTTCTGCATTACCTACAACACACATAGCGATGAACTCTACGTCAGCGCATTCCCCTGCCAGTACGCTCGCGTAGAGCGTAAGGTGACGCATATGAGTTTAATGTGTGTAGGCAATGTAAAAAGCATTGACAGCGTGTTGAGCGCATCCTAGGGCGCAACAAGTGAAGCCTGTGTGTTGCTGCAATTAGACTGTTTTTGCATGTGTTAATATCACAAAATTACGAAATTATCTTTCGTAACAGTACTTAACATTTTACATACCAAACTTTCCAGACACCACGAGGTTATAAAGTTGACTGAAAACGTACCTGAAAACAAAGGAAAACAAGGTAAGTAGGTTTTAGCAAGTACAAAAACAGGTAAAATAACTGCCTCCGTGGTCTACTGGTCTGAGCCATGGGCTCCTGATTCGGAGGTCCTGGATTCGATTACCAGGGGAGGGAACACAAAGTTGATATTTGTTTATTTATCGCTTTGTGAGTTTTTCCCCAAGTATTCCGTACTTCGGATAAGATGTTAAGCGGTCGGTCCCGGTCGCTGTCTTTGATAGTGGTCATTCCATGAACCATGTCAGAGGAATGTGCTGTTAGGCGGTTTAAAAATTCTGACACCAGGGTACATCGGGTCGATTGACTCGATACCCACACGACAGAAGAAGGAGCACGGACAATGAATGTTTCTTAGATATGTGCCTACATAAAGTCACACCTTTATCCCTTACGGGCTAGTACGAGCGTTAAAGCCCTAGTAAAAGCGTTTTCGCCACTTCTGTCAATTTTAAGTAAAATGGTTGTCAGCCCATCACATCAACTAAATTCAAATTACAAAACCTACGATCCTACTATGCAACACTGTAATATTCTATTACAACATAACATTAAATACTTTATTGCACGTAAGAATACAAATTATACAACACAGCGGATAACAACAAAAGACAAGTACAACATAGGCGGCCTTATTGCTAAGGTAGCAATTCCAGGCAACCTTTGGGTGAAAGATGCGTAACCAGCCTAGCGTGGAAAATAAATACCAACCTTAACTACGAAAATTCACTCCTTGAAGACATAGCTCTTTCTTATGCCAAACCCACACCGTGCCAAACGTTGTAAGGAAAAGCCAAAAAAACACTTCAAAAAAAGAATATCCTTATGAAAGTTGTTCAGTGTCGATGACTGAGCAACCCCTATCAGTTTCTAGTATGCTTCCCTTACATCAAGTATTATGTCGTAACAAGTGGTATTCTTCTTCTGTCGAGTGGGTATCGAGTCCTTCGACCCGATAAACCCTAGTGTCAGAGTTTATAAACCGCCTAATAGCACAACTATCAGGCCTCTGACATGGTTTTTTTAAAGTAACTACCACTATCAAAGACAGCGACCGGGACCGACGGCTTAACGTGCCCTCCGAAGCACGAAATCTTTTTCTTTTCGGACAATCAGGTGATTCAGCCTGCAATGTCCTAACCAAACTGGGGAAAAATTCACAAAGTAATAAATTCTCAAATATCAACTTTGTTTTCCCCCCCTGGGAATCGAACCCAGGACCTCCGGATCGGGAGTCCATGGCACTAGCCACTAGACCACGGAGGCAGTTACACAAGATACAAGTGGTATTGCCGTAATAGAACTTAATTTGAACTGTATTATATTTATTTTCGTATTTCTAATTCAGCTCATTTTACATTTACCTAATCTATTCCATAAATAAATCTATTGTTCTTGTTAGAATATGATATCGGTGTCAATCTTACCTCAGGCTAATTTAGTAAGAAGCATATTAGTTACAATGTGCCAATTCTAATAAAATTGGTGATAAATTTTATATAATACTAGCGACCCGACCCGGCTTCGGACGAAAATTATCAGTGTTTCTCTACTATATTATGCATGTATTATACATATAAACCTTCCTCTTGAATCACTCTATTCATTAAAAGAAACCGCATCAAAATCCAATGCGTAGTTTTAAGGATTTATGCATACATAGGGATATAAGGACAGAGAAAGCCACTTTGTTTTATATTATGTAGTGACAATTCCGCGAAATGGTTGTTTTACAATGCTTATTGACCGAAATCACAGGACATTTCGCGGATTGGCTGTAATGAAATGCACAATCAGCGAAGGGACAGCGAACTTCCATGCTGGACTGGGAGCGAGAGAAAAACATAGAACGTGCCAGCTGCATTTCCTCATGGGCTTCAGTATATTGCAATTTAGGCGATGGGCTGACAACCTGTCACCACAGCAATATACCTACAATTCTATCTTAAGTAACACTTTAAATTTTGTCAAACGTGGCGGCACAATCTTTTTCAGGTCGATTACGCTCTGCCTACCCCATTAGGGATAAAGACGTGATTATATGTATAGAAAAATATTGAATCACCACGTTCTAAATATAATTTAACATTACTAATTCTGGTCCATTTAATTAATGAAGACGCAGACAAATAACAATATACTTCACACGTGTATGATGTAATAATAATGTAATTTAATCCATTAAGGATACAAAAAACTAAAAAAAAATTATCGTCTAGTCTAATCGCTTGACCCCTAGGGTCAAAGACGAAAAGTACATACATTTAATTAAGCCTTCATCCATCATGGGGTAGGCAGAGCGTAAACGACCTAAACAAAGATCGTTCGGCCACGTCTGACAAAGTTTTGAAGGTTATTTAAGATAGATTTGTATATTGCAGTAGTGGCAGGTTGTCAGCCCATTGCCTAAATAGCAAAAAACGGAAACCCTCGGATCCCTTAGCTGGTTTTACAGCATGCCCGGGAGGAAATGCAGCTGGCACATTCTATGTTTTTCTCTCGCTCCCAGTCCAGCATGGAACAAAACTAGATCCACAAATATCTTTCATAAACTAAACATTCTTAGGGCGGTTTTGCACTGCTCCGTATTCGGTTCGTATCGGAATCGTGTCCGTGAAATTTCCATATAAACCGGATATGGATGAGTTCGCAAGCCGTCATTGCATTTACTAGGTATGCCAATTTGAATCCAAAAATATTCGGATACGGATTCGGAACGGAGCAAAACCGCCCTACTAAACTAGAATAAAGTAAAGTATAACTCGTTAATAAAGATGGTTTTTGAACCATTTTTCCAACAGCGACTTAATTATTTTTTATTTTTTGTTTCAAACTTTTCTTTCGGTAGGTATTATGGTATTGAATAAGTGGCGAAGATTAAGCAGGCTGTAAGGTCTTTTTTACATCTTATATTTTATTCGATAGCCCGATGGTGTACATGGTTCGAATCCCACCACATACCAATGTGTTTTTCGGTTTTCAGCATTTCATATTTACGTTTATTCCGTGCGCTTTTTCCGTGCTTCGGAAGGCACGTTGAGCCGTTGGTCCCGGTTAATATCGTTTAATACCGTAGATATTAATCGTTAAGCCATATCAGAGGCCAGTGCTAAGCATTGGCGGCTTGAAAAACTGACCTAATCTAGGATTGGATCTGGTTTCCGTTCTGGGTTGCGGAGGTCAGATGGCAGTCGCTCTGTGTAAAAACCAGTACCCGCGTTCAAACCCCTAGATTAGGTAGCCGACCAGTAAGATACAGGATAAGGCTAGGGAGATGATTATATTCGATAGCAACCTGAACGACGTAAGAAGAATATTACTTTCTTTATATTGATTGAATCGTAGATATTCAACTACGGAACCATAACAACCAATAAAAAATTGCGTCACTAATAATAATAAGTAAGGCACGAGGACAGGCGATCACGATAACGGATGAGCTATTGGCTTGATTCTAGATTTGCCGGCTAAAGCTAAAATTAAAATCTATTTGTTACTTTCAGATTAATATATAGTCGGTGGTTTCATGCGTTATCTGTTATTTTTATGCACCGTCATATGATATGGCGGATAACATACATACATACATACATATAATCACGCCTTTATCCCTAATGGGGTAGGCAGAGCGTAAACGACCTAAACAAAAGTCGTTCCGCCACGTCTGACAAAGTTTTGAGGGTTATTTAAGATAGAATTCTAGGTATATTGCTGTAGTGACAGGTTGTCAGCCCATCGCCTATATTACAATATACTGAAACCCTCGGATCCCTTAGCTGGATCTTACAGCATGCCCGGGAGGAAATGCAGCTGGCACATTCTATGCTTTTCTCTCGCTCCCAGACCAGCATGGCGGATAAAATTTACAGAAATACTGGGGAAACGTGCAAAAGGCGCGTCAAAATCTAGCTATGTGTAAAACTATAGAATATAAATCGCCTGTCCCTTTTCAATTTTATTATTTTGAAAGTGACAGACTCTTATTTTAGTTTTAGCCGGTGGAATCTAGAATCGAGCCCAATAAAATTTTCTTTTAAAAACATTTAAAAGAAAATTTAATGAATGAAATAGATTTTAAGTGAGAATAAAATAACTTTTCACACATTTGCATAATGATACGTTGGTGAATGATAGATTTCTAGGTATAATAATAATATCTGAGCCGATTTCGGCTACAGCGATTGCAGGGCGGGCTTAGCTGCTAGCGTCTCGCTGCTCCGCGCGGTCGTGAGCTCGCATATGGCTGCTGTAGCAAATTTTGCCCTTAAAGGTCCTTGAGCACTTTGGGCAGGTAAGAACGCCGCTGCAATAATGGTATGTTAAAGCCGTTGGTGGTCTGGCCTTTAACTTGTCTCTCTTAGCATCGAGTTCGTCTTTGCGTGAAATTACAAAGGCATCGATCTTTTACCTTACAAGACGTCTCCACTCTGGGCGTTTTGCAGCTGTAGACTCCCACGTCAAGGGGTCAATACTGCAGCGAAAGAAAAACGTAGAATGTGCCGGCTGCATTTCCTCCTGGGCATGCTGTATTAACCAGCTAAGGGATCCGAGGGTTTCTGTAAATTGCAATTTAGGCGATGGGCTGACAACTGGTCACTACAGCAATATACATACAAATATATCTCAAGTAACCCTCAAAACTTTGTCAGACGTGGTGGAACGACCTTTTTTAAGTAGTTTACGCTCTGCCTACCCCATTAGGGATAAAGGCGTTATTATATGTATGTATGTAAAATCCCGATCGATACTGAATCTTTACTTGTCATAATAATAATGGGAGAAAAGACAGGGACGGTAATATTTTTATATATATTTAGTTAAGTCGTGCACTCAAGGAAGTATAATATAGCACTATCTAAATAAATAATCGCAAATTAAATGCACATATATACACACTATCAGTATAGATCGATAAATAACTTTCTGAAAGATCTTTGAAATCGTCTTTTGTCTTTAACTCCCGGAGCTATTATTATCGGATAAAGTTGTTTTAGGTGTATGGCCGGAGAACCTCACTTCTATTTCTAACTATTGCGCAGAATCTATTCAATATATATTTATATTTCTTCCATACTGGACTGGGAGAGAAAGAAAAACATAGAATGTTCCAGTTGCCCTTCCTCCCGGGCATGCTGTAAAAGTCGGCAAAAGGGATTCGAGGGTTTCAGTGTATTGTAATTTAGGCGATGGGCTAACAACCTGTTACTACAGCAATACACATTACAATCTAAAATTGCCCTCAATTTATGTCAGAAGAGCGAAAGTGCCTTTTAGGAGGCGTTTTACGCTCTGCCTACCCCGTAAGGGATAAAGGCGTGATTTTATGTATGTATGTATGTATCTATTCAAACTTTTCATTCAGTCCACGTACCTTAACCATCAAGTTTACGTGACTTTGGCATGAGGATCTTCTGTAGTACTGACTGACTGACCATAGAACATTACCTACACCTTTGGCGTTTTCTATCAAATTAATTTTATCGTAGCTTTTAATTCTGTCATTTTGTCATTCGTTCCGCCATGCCTAACAAAGTTTTGAGGGTTTTTTAAGATAGATTTGTAGGTATATTGCTGTAGTGACAGGTCGTCAGCCTATAGCCTAAAATAGGCTGACGGACTTTTTTAAGCTCGTTTACGCTCTGCCTACCCCATTAGGGATAAAGGCGTGATTATATGTTTGTATTAAATAAAGCGAGATACCAGAAGTTCACATCAAACAGATATACCTCACTTGTACTATAAGCATTCCACAACTCAATACTTTTCCATAGTTCGTAGAATCACTCTATTCTTTCCTATAAGCTGTAATAAAAGGGAACGGAATACCAGTATTCTTTTCATTCATTCTTTGGACACGCGATATTCTTATCGTCACAAAAGAGAATTCTGTTTACCACAGTAAGGGTTGGTTCATGGTTGGTTCAAACTGATAAGCAACACGACGCGATGCGACGCGCATTTTTACGCGCGTAGAGCGCACAACTTAACTAAATTTTGACTAAAATTATTGCCGTTTCTTTCTATTCCCTCATGATGGAAAATGACAGAGGCATAGACTTATGGAACTATATTCACTTTACAAAATGATAGACATTTTTATGTCAGATTATGAAAAAGCCGCTGCGCGCGTGCACTTTTGAGTTCTGTAAATGAAATTTATATTTTTTCGCATGGTAAAAAAGTTACATATTGTGTCACGCTCGCGTCGCTTCTCGGTGTGAACCTGTTAACTGAAGCTATGAGTGTAACACAAAGGCTATGTTTCCACTAGACGGCACGTCCAAGGCACGATGACGATATCGTCATTCTTCTTCTGTCGAGTGAGTGTCGAGTCTATGGACCCGATGAACCCTGGTGTCAGAGTTTTTAAACCGCTTAGTAGCACAACTATTGTCATGATACTGTAGCATTGTTTTTTCCACTGGGCGGTATTGCCGTCGACTGTATCGTCCATATAGTTTCACTCTGAGCGCACACAACACGCGCATGAGTGACACACATGACTTTGGCAGTTCGGCGACTATACCGGTTGGGAGTCAATACCGCGCCGGCAAACATAATCTCTTCCACGATATCGTCGTCGGTGCCGTTGACGTGGCCGTGCCGTCTAGTGAAAAATCGACAAACTGTGTCACAATGGCATTAGATTCCGAGTTTCAGTTACGCGAAACCGTATTATATATAGATTGATCTTTTGTGTAAAATGCCAAAGGGCAATTTTTAATAGTCACGCCTTTATCCCAAATGGGGTAGGCAGAGCGTAAACGACCTTAATAAAGGTCGTTCCGCCACGTCTGACAAAGTTTTGAGGGTTTTTTAAGTAAGATTTATAGGTATATTGTTGTAGTGACAGGTTGTCAGCCCATCGCCTAAATTGCAATATACAGAAACCCTCGGATCCCTTAGCTGATTTTTACAGCATGCACGGGAGGAAATGCAGCTGGTACATTCTATGTTTTTCTCTCGCTCCCAGTCCAGCATGGAAGATAACTTTACGTAAGAAGGCGGCAAATCCTTATTCGTTCAAATTATATGCGCGTTTGCTGTCCAGTGTTGCCGTTTAAGGGGATCAAGAATTTATGGTAGAAATATAGGAATGCAAATGTCTCGCCTTTGGTAATTTTGCTGTATGGGATGTTCGTTGTCTTACAAATTGCTATGTATGTACAGCAATAAATTATCTAACTTAAGATGGAAATAATAGTAAGTCTTGCGTGGTAATATTATTATTTGGTAATATTGCGTGGTAAGATATGTACTTATCTGATAATGTGACTAGCAACGCGACCAACATTCTACAAGGAGTCAACAGCGTTTTACGTCCTGCCTTTCTCATTAGAGATAAAGGCGTGATTTAATTTATGTACCTATGTATCTCCCAAAATGCGTTTTTTAAATCAACATGGCGGCAATGATTTGTGTAAAAATCTTCCAATTACAACGCTCTAAATAACAAATCAATCTATCACATTCAATGTGCGAAGCAAAATACAAAATATTCATAGTATTTTTCAAACTCTCACGGTTATCAACATTATTACTACATACTCTTAGTATAAAACAAAGTCACTTTCTCTGTCCCTATACCCTATGTATGCATAAATCTTTAAAACCACACAACGGATTTTGATGCGGTTTCTTTTAATGGATAGAATGTTTCAAGAGCAAGGTTTATATATATAATACTTGCATAATATTGTGGAGAAAACTGATAATTTCCGTGCGAAGCCGGGGCGGGTCGCTCGTAATGAATAAAAACGGGAAATTTGCGGGGTTTTTCATTTTTGTGTGTCCGATATTTCAACGCAGTTTCATGCGTTTTATTCACGGAGCGACTGAGGGCATACATATCGGTCTACCCTCTTTCGGTTGCGTTTTCCAATGTTTGTATTACACGACTCCTCCAAACGAGCACTAACACTTAACGAATGAAACTGCGTTGAAATATCGGACACTCGTACAAAAATGAAAAACCACGGTAAATTTCCCGTTTTTAATCATTATAACGAAATATTCATTCCGAATGCATGATAATTCTATTTTGTTTTCATTATTATGGAAATACACTCGGTATTGTATATACTGAATTAGGTTACTTCCATGCTGGCCTGGGAGCGAGGGAAAAACATAGAATGTGCCAGCTGCATTTCCTCCCGGGCATGCTGTAAGATCCAGCTAAGGGATCCGAGGGTTTCAGTATATTGTAATTTAGGCGATGGGCTGACAACCTGTCACTACAGCAATATACCTAGAATTCTATCTTAAATAACCCTCAAACCTATGTCAGACGTGGCGTAACGACCTTTGTTTAGGTCGTTTACGCTCTGCCTACCCCATAAGGGATAAAGGCGTGATTATATGTATGTAAGTATGAATTAGGTGGCAAACATAAACCGTCTATTACTTTTCTAGCAGGGTTTGTAATAACCACTATCAGAGTCAACCATGGTTGGCGGCGACGCTGATCTTAGTTGCAGTTAGTATCATAAGAACGTCTGAAACACCAGAGACATCTTAAATACATAAAGTCGAGCCTATATTCCGTGCGGAATAGGCAGAGCGTAAAACATACATACATACATATAATCTCACCTTTATCCCTAATGGGGTAGGCAGAGCGTAAACGACCTAAACAAAGGTCGTATCGCCACGTCTGGCAAGTTTTGAGGGTTATTCCAGATAGATCTGTATATTGATATAGTGAGAGGTTGTCAGCCCATCGCCTAAATTATAATACTGAAACCCTCGAATCCGTTAGCTGCTTTCTACAGCATGCTGGCACATTCTATATTTTTCTATCCCAGTCCATGGAAGTAAAACGCCTAGTAAAATGAGTTTTGTCCACATCTGACAAATATGAAGGTAATTTTTTTGTTGAAGTGTTTATCGAGTGTAGTGATAGATCGTCAGCAATACACTGTCAACCTTAAATTCCGTTGCTGGTTTATATAGCATGCCCAAGATAATAGAATAGAAAACCGTGTATTAAGGGTTCAGTACAATACAACAACATGAAAAGTAAAAAAAAGACAACATAACAATAAACAAAAGCTAAGTATTTATTATTCGACTCGAGAATCCACTCGTATGAAGAAGAATCCTTCCATGCTGGACTGGGAGAAAAAGAAAAACATAGCGTGTTCCAGCTGCCCTTCCTCCCGGGCATGCTGTAGAAGTCAGCAAAAGGGACTCGAGGGCTACAGTGTATTGTTGTTTAGGCGATGGGCTGACAACCTGTCACTATAGCAATACACATTTCAATCTAAAATTGCCCTAAATTTTTGTCAGACGTGGCGGAAGCGCCTTTTACGAGGTGTTTAACGCTCTGCCTACCCCGTAAGGGATAAAGGCGTGATTTTATGTATGTATGTATGTATGAAGAAGAAGCACCCCTAAATATGCCCTAATTCAGCATATGCTACTGCTGAACTGCAAAAAATCTCCCCTGTCAGCTTCGTGCAGCCAGATAATAGGACCACCCAAGTAATGGAGCGACTGATTAAGCAAAATGCTGTTATAACTAGGTTACTGCACTGGGAAGTAGTGTTTCGAAATGCACGTTAAGCCATCAACCTTTACTACCGTCAATTTGTTAACCAAAGTCGACGATCGTTAGGTTTTAGAGCTAGATTGTAGCACGAATTGTGATATCAGTCCAGTATTATGTAAATTAGATTAAAATAAAATAGATCTAATTACAAGAACCACACCCTTCTACAAATTTCTAAGAGTTGCTCATTTCAACGAAATTACAACATTTAAGAAAACCTTTCAGGAAACTTCATTTTTTCTTTTCCATAAAAAATTGCATTTCAATCAGACAATTTGTATTGGCTGCCCCTTACACCTTTTATAGTATTTTACATACATACATATAATCACGCCCTTATCCGTAATGGGGTAGGCAGAGCGTGAACGCCCTAAACAAAGGTCGTTCCGCCACGCCTGACAATGTTTTGAGGGTTATTTAAGATAGATTTGTACGGATATTGTATTTTACCGGTTGGAAAATCTACAAATATGTTTAAAAAGACCCAGTATTATTATAGTATTTTACCTGCTGAAAAACCTGCAAGCGCGGTAAACAACAATGGCCGTAACTAATCACTTCCCATTCTCGTTCACGTACAACGTAGATCCAACGGATGTGAATCACGTAAAGGACGACAAAAAACAAAATAAAAACCACGTAATAACGTAGGGTCAGCTCATACCGGGAAGCGAGGCGATGCGATGCGGCGCGCACTTTTCAAAACCGACTACGTATATGTAAGGACTGCTCAGCTTAGTCAATGAAACTTAAACAACTTTTACCAGGAAATATTTTCAGTAAATGTATTTTTTTTTGCTTTTCCATACAAATTGCCTGATCAATCGATCAATCTGTCGAGAGTGTGGGAAAGGCAATTTCTTTTTAATTTCCTGGAAAAATAAATTCTGGCGTAAGTTGTTCAGTTTCGTTGCCTGTGCAACCTCTATCACCTTGCTGGGAAGCTATCACTTACGTCCGGCATAACGCGCGTCGCGTTTCGTCCCGGTGTGAATTGGCCCTACCACGTATTTACACTGACAAACAAAATAATTGGCCTACGCAGCAACAGTGTGTAAAATTACATTTAATACTAATGATTTAGTTTTGATTTGATTGTAACTCTATATTATACATTTATACCATGCGTGTTAGGTACTATGTCATATACCTACGTTTTAGTAAACAAACAACTCTGAGGTTTTTCCGTGCGAATAAGATGTTATCCATGATGAAGAATAAATGAAGGTATAAATTCATACATAACTTCGATTATCCAATTGAAAAATATATTAATAAATAAATTATTTCATGCTGGCCTGGGAGTGAGAGAAAAACATAGAATGTATTATCTGCATTTCCTCCCGGGTATGCTGTTAAAACCACTAAGGGATTCGAGAGTTTCCGTACATTTCAATTAAGGCGATAGGCTAACACTCTGTCACTACAGCAATATACCTACGAATCTATTTTAAAAAACCCTCAAAACTTTGTCAGTCGTGGCGGAACGACCTTTGTTTAGGTCGTTTAAGGGGGTGATTATACGTACATACTTACAAAATAATTAGAAATTTCTTACTAAATTAAAATGATTGCTCGCTCAGTCAAGGTTGGTTTTACGTAGTAATTTACTTAAAAAAAAACAAGTAACAGTTTTTTACCAACACGATATTCTAAGAAGTCATTTATCATGGCGTTTTGTAAGTTCGTCGAAAAACATAATTATCCTTATGGTTATCTGCGCATGTTCACACAATAGTTAGAAAATGAAAAACAGTTTTACTGAAATGGAAATACATGTAGGTAAAGTACCTACTATAATTTACATGTTTTCCTTTTCGTTTCAGCACAATAAACATATAATGGCGTCGATTATCGCTTTCATGCTGGCCTGGGAGTGAGAGAAAAACATAGAATGTGCCAGCTGCATTTCCTCCCGAGCATGCTGTAAAAACCAGCTACGGGATCTGAAGGTTTTAGTATATTGTAATTTAGGCGATGGGCTGACAACCTATCACTACAGCAATATACGTATAAATCTATCTTAAAAAACCCTTAAAACTTTGTCAGACGTGGCGAAACGACCGTTGTTTAGGTCGTTTACGCTCTGCCTACCCCATTAGGGTTAAAGGCGTGATTATATGTATGTATGTATTATCGCCACATAATCCTAATACTAATTCTTAGCTAGCGCTGTCACTTTCTTAAGTTTGACATAAGAACAGGATAGCAAGTAAACACATGACTTTGACATTTCTTATTTGACGTAAGTCGCTTTAAATAAGAACCGAGCACAGAGCATGCTTCCTTATTTTACGTCAAATTAGCAGTCTTATGTCAGATTAGGAATGTCAAAGTCATGTATTTATTTGCTATCCTGTTCTTACGTCAAATTTAAGAAAGTGACAGCGCGAGCTAAGAATTAGAATTATGATTATGTCGCGAGAATCGACGCCATTGTATTTCCAACTCAGTTTTAGAATATAGGTAAACAAAGTTTTATGTCTTTCAATCGAAGATGTTGTTTCTAAAATAAGTTTTAGTTATTATATATGACAACATAGTTTTTTCTAAGAAACTGAACAACTTTTACCAAGAAGATGTTTTTTTTTTCTCCCATACGAAATGCAGATCATTTTCAGATTTCAATACACCAAAACCGTCTACAGATTTTTATCAAAACGTCTGATCTACTTTTATGGGGATATTATTAATACCTACAAATCTATCTTAAATAAACCTTAAAACTTTGTCAGACGTGGCGGAACGACCTTTTTTTTTATAATTTGATAGGCAATCATTTGTCCGCCATCTATGGTAAGTGATGATGTAGACTATGATGGAGCATGATTGCCTAGAAAATGCCTGTTCACTCTCGCCTTGAAAAGGCCCAGGTTATAACGTTCCGGAAATAGACCTTTGTTTAGGTTATTTACGCTCTACCTATGTATTTATGTATGTAGTATTTATTTATACTTACGTATCATATCTTATGTTACACTCTTCTAAATGAATAATGTTAAAGCAATTTACAAGCATAGGTCCATCGTAACGAGGTATTGAATGGACGTATCTAATCAATACCACTCTACGGCGAGCTTAGTCCTCACTGCGGTCACTTCGCAATATGTACATACATACATACATATAATCACGCCTTTATCCCTAATGGGGTAGGCAGAGCGTAAACGACCCAAACAAAGGTCGTTCCGCCACGTCTGACAAAGTTTTGAGGGTTGTTTAAGATGGATTTGTAAGTATATGCAATATGTCCCTTTCGCAAAATGGCCCAATCGTACAATGTTCGCAAAAAGTCCCTTTTTAAATGATATATTTAGTCTAAATCGTGGGCCTGCTAAAAAAACGAAAGTGACATTTTGCGAAAGGGATGGATTAGACTAAAAACATTGGTTCAAACATTTCTTCCATGCTGGACTAGGAGAAATAGATTCTTCCATGCTGGACTGGGAGAGATAGAAAAACATATAATGTTCCAGTTGCCCTTCCTCGCGGGCATGCAGTTGAAGTCAGCAAAAGGGACATGAGGGTTACAGTGTATTGTAATTTAGGCGATGGGCTGACAACCTGCCGCTATAGCAATACAAATTACAATCTAAAATTGCCCTAAATTTTTGTCAGACGTTTTTTCGAGGCGTTAAACGGTGTGTCTACCCCTTAAGGAATAAAGGCGTGATTTTCTGTATGTATGTAAAAACATTGGAAAAGGACAATCTCCCACCTCCTCCCATGGTCCTACCGACCTCTCGATCATTAGGACCGTGTCAGACCGAAACAACGGGATGTACAGGGGACTTACAAAGCATACGCTAAAGCACTGCCTTAATTCTCTATCCCTACAAATTTTATTTTTACTGACATGAGTATCCCCTGTCGCACTCTCCCCTTTCTGGGGCAGGACTTCACAGCACGGCTCCAATATTCTTCCTTTTTCCTGCGATCGCCTCTCGATCCCTACTCTCCTCACACCTTTTGGAATTGGAAAAGGACAGGAAATCTATTCTCTCCGGTTTTAGATTTATGTCGGTGGGTTTATGCGTTATCTGACATTTTTCTATGCCGTCATATGATATGGTGGATAAAATTGGCAGATATACTGGGGAAACGTGCAAAAGCGCGTCAAAATCTAGCGGACATCGTGTAAAGCTATACAGTATAAATCGGCTGGTCAAGGTTATTATTTTGAAAGTGACAGATCGATTTTAATTTTAGTTTTAGCCGGAAAATCTAGAAACGAGCTTAATTTATAGTTTCAAATCTAAAAATGAAAAACAGTAATATTCCACTGTGCAGACCACGCCTAAGTTCTTTCTGCTGCTCTCATTTCAGCGAGGCTTTAAGAAACACTGTACTTTTCCAAGAAAATTAATGACATAAGGTAACTTGATACTTTACTCTGAGTCTTAATAGATTTATAGCAAGCAGCCTGTGACTGCCTGGGGAGCCACTAATTAAATACCTGAGGACTTCTTCATTTTCCAATTAATAAGAGTTATATTCATCACGATTGGAAAATGTTTATAAGAGTTTCTACCATGCTGGACTGGGAGCGAGAGAAAAACATAGCCTGTGCCAGCTGCATTTCCTCCCAGGCATGGTGTAAAAATCAGCTGAGAGATCCGAAGGTTTCAGTATATTGCAATTTAGGTGATGAGCTGACAACCGGTCACTACAGCAAGGTACCTACAAATCGATCTTAAATAACCCTCAAAACTTTGTCAGACTTGGCGGAACGACCTTTGTTTAGGTCGTTTACACTGTGCCTATCCCATTAGGGATTAAAGCGCGATATTAGGTAGCCACTAATTAAATACCTGCGGATTTCTTAATTTTCCACCTTATAAGAGTTATTTTGAAAATGTTTATTAGAATTTCAGATAAATATGTCCGTCTTGCTACTGTAAACAATTTTTAAATACGTATATACTTGAGTAAATTTTAATTTATACTAGTAGATCATTTACATAACACTGTTTACAACAAATACTTGCAAACAATTTCAAACAGTCTTTATTTAATATAGTCTTTATTGAAACCAGTCTCAACAGTTTCGCAACATTTATGAATCATTTTCGGCAAAATTTATGTTAGGACTAAACTAATATACATAAAATTAAATAATTCCTCCATGCTGGCCTGGGAGCGTGAGAAAAACATAGAATGTGCCAGCTGCATTTCCTCCCGGGCATGCTGTAGAAACCAGCTAAGGGATTCGAGGTTTTCAGTACCTATATTGTTATTTAGGCGATGGGCTGACAACCTGTCACTACAGCAATATTACTACAAATCTATCTTAATTAACCCTCAAAACTTTGTCAGACGTGGCGGCACGACCTTTGTGTAGGTCGTTTACGCTCTGCCTACCCCATTAGGGATAAAGGCGTGATTATATGTATGTAAATTAAATAATACATGAAATATATATCTATATTCTATGTATATCTATCTATATCAACCTATATGTACCCACTGCTGAGTATATGCCTCTTCTTTTATACGCCATCTACACCGATCCTGTGCCTCCCGCATCCAGTCTTCCATCATATAAACTTTTTGAAAGAAATCTACTTACTAAAATTGTTTTGAATGTTTCTGATATGTGTGTAAAAGTGTGAGCCTTTGCCCAGCAGTGGGACGACCTAGAGGCTATCAAAAAAAAGTGTGTAAAATTTCGGTATGTAAAAGAGAGGTCAGATGGCAGTCGCTCTGTGTAAAAACCAGTACCCTCGTTCAATCCCCTAGATTAGGAAGCCGACCCCGTGAGATACGGGTTAAGGCTAGGGAGATGAGGGAGATGATATTCGCATTCTGACTTTACCATATCTCTACATATTAAACAAAAACCAGACTTGCATTCACGTCTTATAAATCAAATTTTGTCTTATAATAATCTTAACATAGGTAGGTCGGAAATTTAAATTAGGGTTAGTTATTTTCTAGTCTATTAATGTGATTTTTTGGTAACAATTTGAGAGATTAACCTAATAATATCATTAGAATAGCAACTGTCACGGCTGTATTGAAATTATAAATTACTAAAACAGAAATCAAATAGACTAGTAGGTAAGTTACAAGTAACACATAACATAAAATCACTGAAAGGATTTTCAGACTTAGGTCATCTCCCTTGCCTTATTTCGGGATATATCTCACGGGGTCGGCTACCTAAACTAGGGGAACGAGGGTACTGGTTTTATACAGAGCGACTGCCATCTGACCTCTGCAACCTAGAAGGGAAACCAGACCCAATCCAAGATTAGGTCATTGTTTTCAAGCCGCCAATGTATAGCACTGGCCTCTGACATGGCTTTACGGCTAATATTTACGATCCTTAACTATATTAACCGGGACCAACGGCTTAACATGCCTTCCGCAGCACGGATCACAGAATATATAATAGTACTATAAGATGTCCACATTGACTAGCTTGTAAATATAAACAGGTGTCGCGCATGCGTTATGAGCACGCACAATAGATGCGCTGCGCCGGCGCCGAGCCGTGCTACTTGTTGTGAGCGGTGTCGGGTGACGGAACCTTAAGAGATTACTCCTAAGTCTTTACCCCTTACTGGATAGGCAGAGCACAAGATAGGCAGTTTAAAAGACATTGTCGCCACGTCTGACAATAGCTGAATTTACGGTTTTAAATAATATGTGCACTAAACAATAAACATAGGTTTTTTATCCTAGCGCCGCTGTGAGTATTTAAGTTACATAAAAACATAAAGTCAAGCGTTTACCCCTTACGCGATTGGCAGAGGATAAATGTTTTCGCCACGTCAGACAAGTATCGGAAGCAATTTTAGATTCAAATATGAATAGACTAGCTACCCACCCGGTTTCGCACGGAAATTATCAGTATTTCTCTACTATATTATGCATGTATTATACATATAAACCTTCCTCTTGAATCACTCTATCCATTAAAAGAAACCGCATCAAAATCCATTGCGTAGTTTTAAAGATTTATGCATACATAGGGATATAGGGACAGAGAAAGCGACTTTGTTTTATACTATGTAGTGATATAGTGACAGGTTATTTTTTTTTTCCGCTGGAGGTTAACCCACCTCCAGGGGAAGTTTATTGAATAAACACTTAATGTACGATACAGACTTTGGTAATGTTGTTTTGTATAGTGACAGGCTGACAGCCTATTGTGCTGTAATCCTTTGGCTGACTTCTACAGCATGACCGATAGGAATGACAGTTGGTACATTCTATGTTTTTATATCGCTCCCAGTACAGCATCGAAAACGAATAATTTTGTAGCTTTAAATATTTTTCTCACATCGTCTTATTTCGTGGTTAATCAATTATTCTTCTTTTCTGGCGGCAGCGGATGAAAAATGGAGGCCCTATTACCTTTGACACCCTAATCTGTGTTTTTCTACATTAAATATATTAGATTTATTCGGGACATAATAAGCTTTCCGAAATGCTGAATAATAATGGCAGAAAAATATTTCCACTTACCAAAAATGTTATTTAAAAATAACAATTAATTGCCTATAGGCTGTGTTCTTCCATGTTGGACGGAGAGCGAGAGTTTGGCAATTGCATTTCCTCCCGGGCATGCAGTAGAAACCAGCTAAGGGATCCGAGGGTTTCTGTATATTCCAATTTTGGCGATAGTCTGACAACCTGTTACTACAGTAATATACGTGCAAATCTATCTTAAATAACCCTCATAACTCTGTCAGACGTGGCGGAACGACCATTATTTAGGTCGATCACGCTCTGCCTACCCCATTAGGGATAAAGGCGCGATTATTATATGTATGTATAACAAGATATAATTACGGGCCCGATCTATCATCTTGTCACTCGCGTTACTCAACTGACAACCGTGGCGAGTTGTTTGACGAGTTGATGATACATTGGGCTCGAATCATCATTCTAGATACCACTGGCTAAAACTAAAATTAAAATCTATCTGCACTTTAAAAATAATGAAATTGAAAAAGGACAGGCGGAAATCCAATCATCATCATCATTCGCTTGCCCTTATCACATTTACTTGGGGTCAGGCCAGTACGTTTTCTTCTTCAGCCATCAGTCCAACACACACATGTTTTAGACATATAATTTTTCACGCAGTCCATCCATCTTTTCTTTTTGGTCGTCCTCTCCCAACATATCCATCCACATTCAAATTAATTACCCTTTTGCCTATATGAGTTTCATCCTTCCGCAAAACATGGCGATACTCAAAAAACCTACTCGCTAAATATAAGACTGTCCATGGGGATTGTGGACAGCGGAACGGTAAAGTGGGACCTCCATTCAAGTAGAGCGTTCCGGGACAGAAGGGTCAAGTGTGTTTGCCGATGTTATTGTCCGGGACAGTTCCGTAGACTGTCTTTGGCGAATGATAGTAAACAGAACACAGCCTGGTTTAGTGGTTTGAGCAATGGGTTCCTGATCCGGAGGTCCTGGGTTCAATTCCCAGGGAACAAAGTTGATATCTGTAAATTTATCACTTTGTGAGGTTTCCCTCAGTTTGATAAGGACATTGCATGTTGAGTCACCTGATTCTCCGAAAAGAAAAAATATTGTGCTTCGGAGGGCACATTTAGCCGTTGATCCCGATAGTGGTTGTTTCTCAAACCTTGTCAGAAGCCCAATAGCTGTGCTACTAGGCGGTTTGAAAACTCTGACACCACCACGGTTCATCACTTCGTTGTTCAACTCTAAAATCCCACTCGCTAAAAATAAGACTGTCCATCGGGATTTATTTTTTTATTTTATTTATTTATCTTTATACACAAAAATGTTACATGGGCGGACTTAACGACAAAGGCATTATCTACCAGTCTACCTTAGGGCATGTGGAAATGACAAGACAGGTGCAAAATTTTATCTAAATAACTAACAATTGGGATTGTGGACAGCGGGACGGTAAATTGGGATTCAAGTAGAGTGTTCCAGGACAGAAGGATCAAGTGTGTTTGCCGATGTTATTGTCCGGGACAGTCAAGTGGACTGTCTTTGGTGAATATTGATCTGAATATGTCACTTGATAAGAAGATTCGATTTTTTGCAAATGTAATGAAGTATAATGTCAATAATTTATTAAAGTTGGCACGATTAAATAATTTTGATTTTGATAATGATTATAGTTTTGAGTAAAAATCAGTCCCCTAATTTTGTAAACATATTAATATTTAATTTTGTATTTGTGGACTATCTAAGCTCCCATTTGGAAAAAATCTTTCCAAAGGAGCTAAAGAAGATGTCGTCATATCGCACTAAATGACGGTTCCTCTTTACTAAATACATTTTTCAGTAAAAAGTGGCTGCAGAATTGCTTGTTTGTATCCAAAGATTAGATATACATATATATAAAATTAAGATAAGATAAGATAAGAATATACTTTATTGCACAGAAAAGACACAAGAGAAAATAAAATTAAATGAAACAAATAGTAGTACAAATAGGCGGCCTTATTGCTATGCAGCAATTTCTTCCAGGCAACCTTAGGGTACAGGAAAATAAAAAGTTGAACTAGTGGGCTGGTATACATTTTAGGCAATATATTGTATAGGTAAGTAAATAAGCTACTTAGGTGTATTTATATAATACATACACCTAAATATACATACCATAAATTAGTTTGTTACCTTGTTATTTTTTTATTCCTGGCTCATATTTAAAACAGTTTTAGCTTATTTCACAGTCAAATCTTTGACATAATAAAAAAAAAGCGGTTGATTGTGATTTTTTTCAATTGATCGCGATTTATTCGTTTATTTTTTAATATCATATTTTTTTCCAACCCTGCTATTTACCATTTTAAGAGATCAGCTTTCACATGTGGATGAAAAAGATGTGTTTACCTGAAACAATGAATTATAAATATTAAGCTAAAGTTTTCTTTCTCAGTTCAGTGGTCCAGTCAGTCCAGAAATTGATTTAAGCATGGGAGTAAATAAATAATTCAAATACCCATACTCCAGACAGAGACTTAACTTTATAAAATACTTCGAGGAAATAGGACGAAAAATACGAATCCGATAGTATGAAACATGAAATTGATTTAAACGAGCAGAAATAATACCGTGGGCCTATAATTCGAGGTAGTATATCATTTCAAATACCTCATACTCCAGAGATAGGTCGTTTTTCTACTAGACGGCACGGCGACGGCACAGCGACGGTGCCGTCACGATGCCGTGGCTCTGTTTTTCCAAAAGTCAGCACGGCATCGACACGGCAACGTCCCGATAACGTCTACCTAGTTCCAATCTGAGCGCACACACACACACGCGCATGCTTCGTACGAATACAATCGCCGTTGCCGTCGCCGTGCCGTCTAGTCGAAGAACGCCCATAATCATAACTTTAACTGTTTTTTATGCTGGACTGGAAGTAAAAGAATAACATAGAATGTGCCAGCTGCATTTCTTCCCGGGCATGCTGTAAAAACCAGCTAAGGTATCCGAGGGTTCGTTATATTGCAATTTAGGCGACGGACTGACAACCTGTCACTACACCAATATACCCACAAATCTATCTTAAATAACCCTCAAAACTTTGTCAGACGTGTCTGAACGACCTTTGTTTTGGTCGTTTACACTCTTCCTACCCCATTTGGGATAAAGGCGTGATTATATGTATGTATGTAAGTGTGTCATAAATTTATAAAATAAATTCAGAAAATAGCAAGAAAAATACGAATCCGATCGTATGAAATTGATTTAAACGAGCGGAAATATTGCTTTTAGCATCCACGAATGCTTCGAGGAATACAATTTAAAATGAAACATGGCGACATGGATGGCAAAGATATAGTGGGCTCCATTCTAGATTTGCCGGCTAGAACTAAAATTAAAATCTATTTGTCACTTTCAGATTAAAAACATTGGAAATAGACAGGAGATCTATTCTCTCCGGTTTTTGATTAATAGTCGGTGGCTTTATGCGTTGACAGACATACTGGGGAAACGTGCAAAAGCTCGTTAAAATCTAGCGGACAAAGTGTAAAACCATAGAGTTTAAATCGTCTGTCGTTTTACAATTTTATTATTATGAAAGTGATAGATAGAATCTAATTTTAGTTTTAGCCGATGGCACAGCTCAGACACTCCTAACTACAATGTCATTTTGGTCACACATCGACAGACTGCATGTTGCACTTGCCATGCGTGTGTGTGCGTGTTATAAGGGTTGTCAAATTTTGTTATACCGGTCATAATCATCACTTGATTAATCTGGTTCTTGATTAAACCAACGTTTTAAAGTAGTTCACTGTAACTGAATAGTCAGAATAGATTAGGTGGCATATTTTGTATGAATTTACTTACAGTCTTTCATCATTGTGGAATCTAAAAAGTTCCTATTGGAGTCATATCTTGTGGTAGAAAGACATCCGTACACGGAACAGTACCTAACCATCTTTGGAACACAAAACTTTATTATTTCCGTTACACTGGGAAACATGCGCGCGCCATGCCCGCTAAGCGTACGCTCAATGTGGCCCACAATCCGGCTCGGTGTGTGACGTATGTCGGACTGGGGAAGGGAGATGAATGTCCATTCTGTATGTAGTACTATTATATATTCTGTGCCGATGGTGATGGTATGATGTGCTAGAATCGAGTCCATTTTATTCAATATCAAAGCTCTACTGGTAGCAATTTTTATCAATAGGCAAAGCTTCTTAGTCGTGCTTTAGCAGTTGCAACTTTTATGAAAGATTTTTATTTATAGTACTGAAATTCTTGGAATAAATTCTTTTGCTCTGTTTATGAATGAGATATTTTCGCTGACATTTTGGTATCTTCTCCTTAGCGAGTGGATTCTTGATGAAACCTGGTGTCAGAATTTTCAAACCGCCTAGTAGCACAGCTATTAGGTCTCTGACGTGGTTTGAGTAACGATCACTATCAAAGACAGCGACCGGGACCGACGGCTTAACGTGCCCTCCGAAGCACGGAATCCTTTTTACTTTTCGGAAAATCAGGTGATTCAGCCTGCAATGTCCTAACCAAACTGGGGAAAACCTCACAAAGTGATAAATTGACAAATATCAACTTTGTGTTCCCCCCCTGGGAATCGAACCCAGGACCTCCTAAGCCCATGGCTCTGACCACTAGACAACGGAGGCAGTGATTCAACTTTCATATAGGTATGTCAATGAACTTTATCCTTGAAAAACAAAAAACATTTATATTTTACTCTTCAGAAATATTAAAAGCCAATTCGAAGCGAGCCTGAAATACAATTTATTATTAAGGGACGAACTGTGGCGCGACGGTGACAACATCAATTTTATACGAATTAAGTCCAAAATAAAAACATTTTCATAAATATTTTACGTTTAGCGGAAATCGCAAGTAATTTTTCATTTTATAACACACAATATTATAAATACATTATAAATATTTAAGCTTTGTATTTATCACAAAGCTTACATGCTCAGTTTGATATTTGATATTAAAGGTAATGAAATAGAGAATTACTTGCGATTTCCGCTAAACGGAAAATATTCATGAAAATGTTTGTATTTTAGACACAATTAATTTATTACAGTTGAGGGCGCCACCTATGCTCTGCAACAACCTTCTTCTTCTTCTTCTTTCGAGTGGGTATCGAGTCTATCGACCCGATAAACCCTGGTGTCAGAGTTTTTAAACCGCCTAGTAGCACAACTATCAGGCCTCTGACATGGTTTGAGTAACGACCACTATCAAAGACAGCGACCGGGACCGACGGCTTAACGTGCCCTCCGAAGCACGAAATCTTTTTTTTTTTTTCTTTTCGGACAATCAGGTGATTCAGCCTGCAATGTCCTAACCAAACGGGGGAAAAATTCACAAAGTGATAAATTCTCAAATATCAACTTTGTGTTCCCCCCCTGGGAATCGAACCCAGGACCTCCGGATCGGGAGTCCATGGCACTAGCCACAAGACCACGGAGGCAGTTAAGTGCAACAACCTTAAACTACGAGAATAATATTTGGTAAGTATATAAATAAGAGTAAAGATACTTTTACGTTTTAACTAAATCATTTTGAACATTCTTTGGTCAGGCCCTCTTACTTATCTAAATATATTGTATTAAAATTCAAAGTGAGCTTTAGGTACAAAATTACCACATCAAACGAACCAAGTTAACTAATAATATCTGTTTTTTAAGATGACCCTACACCGGTGTTTACACCGAATGCAAAACGGTTTTGAACAGTTTCAAATATTTTACTTATGTTTATAATTTTTTACACATTTTCAACCATTAACCTGACAAGAAACAATTGTCAATACGTATTTATAGTGCGACCGCGATTACTGTTCAAGCGGCAATATTAGGAACCAAATTTTGTCTAGGTAACACTGACAGCGATTGAAGCAATGCAAGCTATAGTGGCGACTTGACAGGTGAACAAAAATCCCTGTCGATCTGTAATGCATTTTGTTAAAATTCTTGGCATAGAAACACCTCCTTCAGCCGAAATCATAACCGTCCGTCGTTTTTTCATATTTAAAAGTTGACAGTTGATTGATAAACACTAACACTAGAGTTCACTGAACTTTTATTTTTTATGTCGTTTTACGGCTCTGGAAACTTGGTCCTTTTAAGCCAGTCTTTTTCTAGAAATTCTTCTTTCTTTCTTCCTTCGTTTTAAAATTATCTTCATATTCATCTTTTAACTGATGTGTGTTCGAAAAGTGTGATACTTCAAAATTCTTTAAAAAAGACATTTTATTTTTCGAACTTGAAATATTAGAAACTTTTCGAATTGACGATAAACTGGAAACACAAGTTTGGGATAGTAAAGTGCGCGTTCAAGTAGCCTTAACTAGACAGTAGACAAGCCAGTGGGGTGGACTTTAGATTTGCCGGCTAAATCTAAAATTAAGCTCTATTTGTCACTTTCAGACTTAAAACATTGAAAAAGGAGAGGAGATCTATTCTCTCCGGTTTTTGTTTTATAGTCGGTGGTTTTATGCGTAATCTGTCATTTTTATCCGCCGTCATATGATATGGTGGATAAAATTGATAGAAATACTAAGGAATCGTGCAAAAGCGCGTCAAAATCTAGCGGACAAAGTGTTAAACCATAGAGTATAAATCGCTTGTCCTCTTTCAATTGTTTTATGTTGAAAGTGACACATAAAATTTTAATTTTAGTTTTAACCGGTGGAATCTAGAATCAAGCCCATTAAACTACCTACGCAAGAACTTATTCTAGCTTCCGCGGTGCAGTCAATACGGCACGAAAGAACAGTAAGTAAATTATGTTGTACTAGATATTATACACAATAGAAGGTCGTAGAACTTCCATGCTAGCCTGGGAGCAAGAGAAAAACAAAGAATATGCCAGCTGTATTTCCTCCTGGGCATGCTCTTAAAACCAGCTAAGGGATTCGAGGGTCGCGATATATTGCAATTTAGGCGATGGGCTGACAACTCGTCACTACAGCAAAACCTACAATTCATTTGTAATAACCCTCAAATCTTGTCAGACGTGGCGGACCAACCATTGGGTCGTTTTCGCTCTGCCTACTCCACTAGGGATAAATGCGTGAATTTATGTATGTATGTATGTTCATGTGCAGACTGGTTCGGTTAATGCTTCTTTACTCAACAATAATTGAATAATTTTGGACTTGAATTTAAACTTGAATAGAAAATGTTAGAGAATAGAGTGAAACTCTGAGTAAAGATATTCAAACGATGTTTTTCTAAAGTAAAAATGCATACAGGTTTTGTAGAATAAATACATTGTTCTCACTTGCCCTAAGTAATGAACTTTATAAAAGTATTTTATGAGTAAATTGCAATTTAGGCGATGGGCTGACAACCTGTAACTACAGAAATACACGTACAAATCCATTTTAAATAACCCTCAAAACTTTGTCAGTCGTGGCGGAACGACTTTTGATTAAGTAGTTTACGCTCTGCCTGCCCCATTAGGGATAGAGGCGTGATTTTATGAGCATCCTTGATTTAGTGGTCTTCGGATCGAATCTCACGGAGGAAACACTTTCGCAGAAAGCGCTTCGCTACGCCTTAGCCGTAGTGGGAATGCCCGCCTTCGGATTTTTTCCGGAACGTTATAACCTGGACCTTTTCAAGGCGAGAGTGAATAGGCATTATCTAAGCAATAAAACATGTTTGCATGCTCCATCATCGTCTGCATCGTCACTTTTCATCAGGTGAGATGGCAAATGGTAAATAATTGATATGTATAAAAAAAAGACGAGGTTGATATTATTATTATCATTTTATCACTTTTTAGTACGAGACTACAATACAGTATTTACAATAACATAATAAGATTTAAATTATTTTAAATTGAAACTATAGGGATAGGTCACTCAAACTTCCATGCTGGTCTGGGAGCGAGAGAAAAACATAGAATGTGCCAGCTGCATTTCCTCCCGGGCATGCTGTAAGATCCAGCTAAGGGATCCGAGGGTTTCAGTATATTGTAATTTAGGCGATGGGCTGACATCCTGTCACTACAGCAATATACCTAGAATTCTATCTTAAATAACCCTCAAAACTATGTCAGACGTGGCGGAACGACCTTTGTTTAGGTCGTTAACGCTCTGCCTACCCCATTAGGGATAAAGGCGTGATTATATGTATGTATGTCACTCAAATAACCCGTTTCACCCCCGGCACAAAGGTGCCGACCACACTCGCCGCGTTTCCACGTTGAATTATGATGGACAGCCTTTGGGCCAGAAGTGACCAGGAGTGACCTCTCCCTGAGTCGGTGGCCCAGTTCAGCAATGATGACAAATTCTTAAATTCCCAAAACAGAAGAATGGCGGCAGAAAAGCAAGTTTTGTGGGCTGATTCAGGCTAGATAAAATGATAAATAAGATATTCTTCCATGCTGGACTGGGAGCGAGAGAAAAACAAAGCATGTGCCAGCCATTACATTAATTACCATAGCTTTTGATTCAATATACGTAATAAACCTTATCGGTGTGCTGGACTGGGAATAATAGAAAAACATAGAATGTGCCAGCTGCATTTCGGCATTGGGCATGCTGTTAACACCAGCTATGAGATCCAAGGGTTCAGTATATTGCAATTTAGGCGATAGGCTGACAATCTGTCACTACAGCAATATACCTACAAATCTCTTAAACAACCCTCAAAACTTTGTCAGACGTGCCGGAATGACTTTTGTTTATGTCGTTCACCTCTGCCTACCCCATTAAGGATAAAGGCGTGATTATATGTATGTATATGTTTTCTGTCATGTCTGCAAGTTATGTTTGTTACAATTAAAACCATTTCTAGACAACAAAACACTTTGAATGAAACCGTACACGCGCGTACACGTCAACAAAGATTGACTAGCAAAAGAACTACCTCAAGTGAACTGGCCAAGGTTGCTGCTAAACTCGTTAGAGTCCCCCCCACTGACCCCCCACCCCCCTGTAGATGAGGGGGGCGGGGGGTCATTATGTAAGACTTCCCTGCACATGTCCTACCACAATAGTAGCATGAGTCATTTTGGAGACCAGATTGTGGTGACCTTTGTCTGTGAAGTGATTTTTTATTTACTTTAGATTGTATCTCTCTAGAGCGACAGAAAAAGAAATGTGCATTTCCTCCAAGGCATGCTGTAAAAACCAGCTAAGGGTATCCATACGTACATATAGTCACGCCTTTATCCTTAATGGGGTAGGCAGAGCGCAAACGACCTAACAAAGGTCGTTCCGCCACGTCTGACACAGTTCTGAGGGTTATTCAAGATAGACTTGTATGTATATTGCTGTAGTGACAGGTTGTCAGCCCATCGCCTAAACTACAATATACTGAAACCCTCGGATCCCTTAGCTGATTTTTACAGCATGACCGGGAGGAAATGCAGCTGGCACATTCTATGTTTTTCTCTCGCTCCCAGGCCAGCATGGGAGACTAGGGTATCCAAGAGTTTCTATAAACTGTCACTACAATACGTATCTACAAATCTATCTTCAATAACTCCTCAAAACCTCAAAACTTTGTCAGATGAGGCGGAAGGTCATTAGTCGATTACGGTCCGCCTACCCCATTAGGGATAAAGTCGTGATTATATGTATGTACGTATGTTAGATTGCATATGTTACGCTTAATGCCCGAATTCGCTTATTGGCCTGAATAAAGGAACATTTCGTGAATTAGCAATTGATAAACAAACAATCTGTGAAATGTCCTTTTAATGATATTTTAGAAGTAATGAAAAGAGGCTTTCTTCCATGCTGGACTGGGAGCGAGAGAAAACATAGAATGTGCCAGCTGCATTTCCTCCCGAGTATGCTGTAAAAACTAAGGGATCCGAGGGTTTCAGTATATTGTAATTTAGGCGATGGGCTGGCAACCTGTCATGCAGCAATATACCTACAAATCTTAAATAACCCCCAAAGCTTGTCAGACGTGGCGGAACTACCTATGTTTAGGTCGTTTACGCTCTGCCTACCCCATTAGGGATAAAGGCGTGACTATATGTATGTATGTATGTAAAGAGGACCAAATAGTAACCAGTTTTCTCAATGACACAAAAGAGCTGAGCGTTTTACAACCATTGAAAAAAATGTGCTCAGCTCAACGTAATTTCAAGCCTACAATCACAAAACGAGGAAGCTAGACAGTTCAAACAGAAATGGTCTTGCTAACACTGAAACAATCTTGCATTTACCGTTCGTTGAACTGATTTTCTTGCACATAACAACTGCTTAGGCATTTTACAGTCGCATATTTAAAATAGCGCACACAAGCGGACATCACGCTTAAGATGGAAACATAAAACCTAGAAGTAGATAGGTATATGCCAGGAAAAGCATTACTGATATGAATCATATGTACCTCCGACCCTCAGTCGACCCATGGTTAGAGCCATGGCGTCCCGATCTGGAGGTCCTGAATTCGATTCTCAGGCGGGAACACAAAGTTGATATTTGTCAATTTATCACTTTGTGTGATTTTCGCTAGTTCGGTTAGGACATGCAGGCTGAATCGAATGATTGTCTGGAAGATAAAAGATTCCGTGCTTCGGACGGCACGTTAAGCTGTCGGTCCCAGTCACTGTCTTTGATAGTGGACATTACAAAAACCATGTCAGAGTCCTATAGCTATTCTTTTAGGCGGTTTAAAAACTCTGACACCAAGGTTCATCGACTAGATACCCACACGACAGAAAAAATAAAAGAAGTGATATGTAAATTATTATAATGAGTTTATCGGGTCATTACGGATCATACGTAACAGTATTGTTACTATCACGTCTTAGTAAAGGTTACAAACAATTTCAAGTTATTTTCGAACTAAAGCTATACTTAAGGTTACGATACTATACATACATACATAAATCACGCCTTTATCCCTTACGGGGTAGGCAGAGTGTTTAACGCCTCCTAAAAGGCGCTTTCGCCACGTCTGACAAAAATTGAGGGCAATTTTAGATTCTAATATGTATTGCTATAGTGACAGGTTGTCAGCCCATCGCCTAAATTACAATACACTGTAACCCTCGAGTCCCTTTTGCTGACTTCAACAGCATGCCCGGGAGGAAAGGCAGCTGGAACATTCTATATTTTTCTATCTCTCCCAGTCCAGCATGGAAGTGTCGATGCTATGTATGTAAATTATCTGAATTACTATAGCTTGATTCTGTTGGACCGGTTTTTCGATTCACTGCGTTTTTGGTAAATTAAGTTTTTTTTTCTAATGGAGGCGCCACTTGGCTAGTATATATTTATTTATTTAACAATTTATTGCACACATAATCATATAGAGGACACAAGTATAAAAAAACAAAAGCACAACATGTACAGCTAATCTCTAAAAGAAATCTCTTCCAGCTGACCTACGGTAGCGAGAGTGCACAAGTGAGGCAGATAAGGCGTGTACAATTATAATATAGGTAAAATTACATTAAATAAAATTCAAAGCCTAATATCATACATAATATAAAACAATAAATGTACATAATAATACATATACCTACAATCTACATACATATAGTAATAAATAAATAATCTATAATACTAGTATAATAAAATAATACATAATAATTTTATCAATTGCAGATAACTAGTAACCTTATAAATCGCCACCTTAATACCTACTTTAATTTCATTATATATATTTTATATTTAATTACCGTACACATTAATAATTACTCACTTCATAGGGGTAAAGACGATATTAAATTATCTTAATTAAAAGGCTCTATTAATACACCTTTTCAAATGATGAGCAACTTAATTTATTCTTCAAGGTTCTTAATTAACTAGCAAAGTGTTAAAACGCCTCCGTGGTCTAGTGGTCAGAACCATGGCCTTAGGATCCTGAAGTCCTGGGTTCGATTCCCAGGAGGGGAACACAAAGTTGATATTTATCAAATTATCACTTTATGAGATTTTCCAAAGTTTGGATAGGACATTGCAGGTCAGCTTTGATTTTCTGAAAAGATAAGGGATTCCGAGCTTCGGAGGGCATGTTAAGCCGTTGGTACCGGTCGCTGTCTTTGATAGTGGTCTTTACTCAAACCACATCAGAGGCCTAATAGGTTTTAAAACACCAGGGTTCATCGGGTCGTTCGACTCGAGAATCCACTCGCTAAAGAGAATAAGTATTAAAATGTTTAAAACCTTTAAGAGCTTTGGTTAGAATCAAGGTTGAATTAAGTTCAAAGTTCATGAAGGTACTTGCTGAGGAGCTTAAAACATTTAGTAATAAGAAACGGCCAAAAGCGTGTCGGACACGCCCGTATGTTAGGGTCCTGTAGAAGTTAAGTTATGTATATTTTCTATCTTGCAAAAAAAACGTTTTGACCCCTACGAAAGGGATCAAGTTTGCAAGAGTGAAAGGTTATAAGTTATTCCATGCTAAATCTAGCATGCATCCCAATCGGGAGCGAGAGAAAATCATAGAATGTGCAAGCTGCATTTCCTCCTGGGCAAGTGTGTCAGCTAAGGGTTCCGAGGGTTTCAGTATGTTGCAATTTAGGCTAACAACCTGTCACTACTGCAATATACCTACAAATCTATCTTAAATAACCCTCTAAACTTTGCCTGACGTGGCAGAACTACCTTTGTTTAGGTCGTTTACGTTCTGCCTACCCCATTGGGGATAAAGGCGTGACTGTATGTATGTATGTATGTACTACTACAGGGTACTAACTATTCTTTTTATTAATTGCCTTCACTAAATAAAGTTATCATTTAGTCTATTTATGGAGAATTTTAAGAACAAAGTTTTGTAAAAGTCCGTATTTTGAGGTTATTCTTTTGTTTGTTATTCTATAGTTAAAAAGGTGCTTCATTTTGGGAAGTCTAGAACACAATAAATAATAATGATAGTCGTCCCACCGATTTTCGGTGATGGCGACCAATCTCCCAGAGATCGACCAACTGCGCAGGACTAGTTTTTAGTGTCCAAGTGTTTGCTCTACACAAATATTCTTTTATTTTTCTAAAAGTAGCTCTACGTCTTAGGATAAAGCTCTGAACAACTTAAATTAAGTCATAACTTAATTACCTATGCCATACAATGGCGTCGATTCTCGCGACATAATCCTAATTCTAATTCTTAGCTAGCGCAGTCACTTTCTTGACTTTGACATAAGAACAGGATCGCAAATAAACACGTGACTTTGGCATTCCTAATCTGACATTAGACTGTTTATTGGACGAAAAATAAGGATGCACGCTCTCTGCTTATTTCTTATTTAAAGCGTCATACGTCAGATAAGGAATGTCAAAGTCATGTGTTCATTTGCTATCCTGTTCTTATATTAAAGTTAAGAAAGTGACAGCGCTAGCTAAGAATTAGTTAAGGAATAGTACGTTCAGAATTGCCGCCAATTACTTAGTTCAAAATAAGCATGCAGCAACTTTGTATCTGAGCAAGTGTTATTTCACAAAGTTCACACTAACTTATGCTTCCAAAACTTACTCCCACTAAGTAACATAGCATTTGAGCTGGAGTATTTTAGGCTCGTATTTATAAAGCATTCGAATTTATCTTAAACAACGCTCAAAACTTTGTCAGACGTGGCGGAACGACCTTTGTTTAGGTCGTTTACGCTCTGCCTACCCCATTAGGGATAAAGGCGTGATTATATGTATGTAAGTATTTTTAAAGCGATCTCAAGATTCAGAGCGATATCAGGTATAGATTTGACGGGCTATGTTGTACTGAAATTACATTTCTGATACGAACTTAAACTAACAGAACTGTCTATCTCAAGTGTCGATTATAAATACGGGCCTAAGTAACAAAATACTAGTTGACAAGGTCAGGAAATGGGAATCCTTTGACCTAGAAATTAAGGTTTCTACGCATTCAATCATGGTGCCTCAAATTACATATACTTACGTACATGGTATTGGCGTCAATTCTCGCGATATAATTATAATATTTAGTAGCGCTGTCACTTACTTAAGATAGATAGATAAAAGGTTTATTGCAAAAAATCATCACACACGTAACAAAAAACAAGTAAGATACATAAACATGAAAAACTTAAACTAACACACACTTTATAAATTCTGTTACATGTGTACTGAAGCTATGCAGAGGGTCAGAGCTCAGTGTATTATTGCCCATAGAGAGCAACACTGATTTTCAGCTCTCACCCAAAATGAGATAACGCGGGTACCAAGTCAAACATGAGTCATTAAGTATCCACCCACATCAAAAACATAAATAATAACTTAAGTTTGACAAAGGAACAGGATAGCAAATAAACACATGACTTTGACATTTCTATTCTGACGTAAGACTGCTTTTTTGGCGTAAAATAAGAGATGATGCTCAGTTCCTATATGTCAAAAAAAAAACAAATTCATGTTTTTATTTGCTATCCTGTTCTTATGTCCAAGTTAAGAATATGACAGCGTTATCTTTGAATAAGGAATAGAGCCGCGAGAATATCCGCCAATAGAATCATTAGCACTAGAACTATAAAAAGATTTTGATTGATTATTGCCTAAAAGCATGACTTGTTTTGGTCTAATACCCTACTTAATACGTTATCTGTCACATACATAAATGCATATCGGACGTAGGCCAAATCACCCAAATTACCATAACAGGTATATTTATGTAAATTTACAAAATTTGTCATATTTCCACCTAAATGTCAGCTAGGAACCGCCTGCATTTTCAAATACAGGGTATACATCACTACATAGTATAAAACAAAGTCGCTTTCTCTGTCCCTATATCCCTATGTATGCTTAGATCTTTAAAACTCCGCAACGGATTTTGATGCGGGAGGTTTTTATACATAATACATTCATAATATAGTAGGAAAACACTGATGTTTTCCGTGCGAAGCCGGGGCGGGTCGCTAGTTTATACTAAACTAGCTTTCTACATACAAACAATCACAGCATTATCTCTAATGGGGTAGGCAGAACATCAACGACCCAAACAAAGATCGTTCCGCCACGACAAGGTTTGAAGGTCATTTGCTAACTAAATTACTGCCACCTGCTAAATATCGTGGGAATTATGTATTTTCCCGCGGTATACAGTAACCTATGCCTCACTTTAGCATCTAACCTAAGTATGAACGTGTCAAGTTTTATCTCGATCTGTCAAGTGGTTTGACAAGCAACATCACTTAGACTTCAGCTTTATTTCCTCTGTCATTCTTTCATTAATAAAGTAAGTAACGTAATTTAAGAAAAAGACTAAATAAAACCTAACCTAGGCTCGTATTGATAAACAGCATTTGAGACTGACAGCTAGTTTCAGTTCGTTTTAGAAATGTCATTTCAGTACAATCTTAAATCTGCCTGTCAAATCCATAATTAAGAAAAGAAAAATCCTGGAAGAAATTGCTACCTTAACAATAAGGCCGCCTATGCTGTGCTTGTCCTTTTGTTGTTATTTATTGTGTAGTGTGATTTTCTTACGTGCAATAAAATATTTTTATTTAATCTTAATATTGCTCTCAATCTTGAGACCGCTTTATAAATACGAGCCTTATAGGGCGTTTTTGTTCCGTATTCGGTTCGTATCCTTGAAAAATTGTATGGTCTTCTTCTGTCGAGTGAAGACAGCGACCGGGACCGACGGCATAACGTGCCCTCCGAAGCACGAAATCTTTTTCTTTTTTGGGACAATCAGGTGATTCAGCCTGCAAAGTCCTAACCAAACTGGGGAAAAATTCACAAAGTGATAAATTCTCAAATATCAACTTTGTGTTTTCCCCCTGGGAATCGAACCCAGGTCCTCCGGATCGGGAGTCCATGGCACTAGCCACTAGACCACGGAGGCAGTTAAAATTATATGGAAGCTGTCATACATTTTCGCGCCAATCCATATTTTTTTTACGGATACGGACCGAATACGGAGTAGTGGTCTAAGCAATATTTTTTTTGAAAAAGTCGTGTTTTCACCCTGTATAATCTGTACTAGTGTTTTTGCATGTTTTTGTATTTGAGTTGACATTTTCCTCTAAGTAGACTTGTAGCAGAATATCTAATTGTTTTAAAGGTCAGAATACACAGGGTGTAAGGGACAGCGTCCCACGAATTGATAGGGTTTGCTTAGTCAACGACACTGAACAAGTTTTACCACAAAATTCTTTCAGGAAGTGAAAAAAATAATTGCTTTTTCATACAAAATGTCCACCTCAAACCAGACAATTTGTATGGTTAAGCATTTTTTTTTTACTTTCTGATAGAATTTTCTGGTGAAAGTTCGTGGGACGCTGTCCCTTACACCCGGTATAGATTTAATTGATATTTTTGTAATCTAGTGAGTCCAAACATTACTGTTTCAACACATAATAATAATTCTACGAACAAAATGAAATAATTATTTTGTATCACCTATCATTTATTATGTAAAATTCGTAGAGTTATACATACATACATATAATCACGGCTTTATCCCTAAAGTGGTAGGCAGAGCGTAAACGACCTGAAAAAAGGTCGTTCCGTCACGTCTGACAAAGTTTTGAGGACAATTTAAGAATGATTTGTAGGTATATTGCTGTAGTGACAGGTTGTCAGCCCATCGCCTAAATTTCAATATACTGACACCCTCGGATCGGTTTTTACAGCATGCGCGGGAGGAAATGCAGCTGGCGCATTCTATGTTTTTCTCTTGCTCCCAGTCCAGCATGGAACAATCGTAGTTCTTATTGTTCAAATAAATGAAAACGATAACATAATACAACATTCCTCAATTACCTTTTAATAAAGTATTATTAGCACCACAATGTATGACATAGAACAAATAAAATACAGTAAAACTTCTACTTGGCGATTGTTATGATTATAGTCGAAGGCAAGCAGAAGTCGTAGTTTTGAATCACTTGAATCAAAATGCGCATACGAAATAATATCTTTTGCATGCGATTGTCGTTCAATTTTCCATGCGAATGTTAGTCTTTCGTATGCGAATTCGAATCGAATGACTCAAAAATACGGCTATGCGGAGCGATGAACTTCTATACAAACGTAATTTCGCTTTCATTCTCAAACTATAATATAAATCTTAACCAAACTTTGTACACAAAGTCAAATTATCATTATCCATGTTACTAATTACATTTCGATCAAATTAGAGAGCAAATTTAAATTTATTTAAGCGATTTTCACGCAAAATCTTTTTATGGTCTTATTTTGTTCATGTTTAATAATTTCACACCAAAACAAATTATAAACATGGCTATGATGAATTTGATCATGTGTACAAAGAGTATGGCAGAAAGAATATATATAAACTCGTTTACTTACCAATCTTTTAGATGACTAGGAGTTAAATAAGTTGACTTAAACATACCTGAAGACAAAGAAAATTAAATTTTATTAACGTGTTATTACACATACATATACATAATCACGCCTTTATTCCTAATTTGGTAGGCAGAGCGTAAACGACCAAAACAAAGGTCGTTCCGCCGCGTCTTACAAAGTTTTGAGGGTTATTTAAGATAGATTTGTAGGATTTGTGTTATTACACGTTACGTTATATTTATTTTAAAATGTATCCTTATCTCATATTATGTATCTGTTTTTACTTCTACTGTGACCATAGGTAGGTATTTAACCGATTAACACGTGCAAGGAAAAGGCAAAAACTCAATAAGAGAATGATCAGATCAAACAAGTACTTAGGAGCACGAACGACATAAAAGCAATTATTGGACTCGATTCTAGGTGCCAGCGGCTAAAAATAAAATTAATATCTATCTGTCACTATCAGAATACCTAATAAAATTGAAAAGGGACAGGAGATTTAAACTAAATTGTTATACGCTTATTCCGCAAGAATTTTACGTGTATTTGCACGTTTCCCGGTATTTTATCCGCCATCTTATAACATGGCGGATAAAAGTGACAGATCACGCATAAAATCACTGAGTTTAAATCGAAAACAGCAGAAAATATATTTTTTATTTTTTAAATCTGAAAGCGACAAATAGATTTTAATTTTAGCTTAGAATCGAGCCCATTGTCTGACATGACCAACCCTGTCACAACTTGACAAGGTGTAATTTGAGTTTCATTTGTGATTGAAAGACTTTTCCTAGTATTTGAAAGACCTATTGTCTGTAATTTTTTTGATACGTCATTTGTCTATTTGCTAACAATTTGCTGCCCTACATCCTACGCAAAATACAAATAATAGGGTAGACAACAGGGGACAAAAATATATGACAGCCCAGCCGGAGCATAATTTTTTTTTGTTTTTCATGGCGCATGGCGAGAATAAAATCAAATAGCTACCTAATTCTGTGCTAATTGCCAAGAAACTTTTAAGTGATTTTGCATACTAGAACTAATGTAGAGTATAGGACGAATTTGGTGCCGACTTGGTTTATATTTACCTAAGTATATAACCTTATGCTCTGAGGAGCCCGATGGTGTAGTGGATAGGGCCGCTGCCTCCTGAGCGGGAGGTCGTGGTTCGAACCCCACCACGTACCAATTTGTTTTTCGATTTTCGAATTTCATATGTACGTTTATTCGGCGCTTTTTCCGTACTTCGGAAGGCACGTTAAGCCGTTGGTCCCGGTTAATATCGTTTAATACCGTAGATATTAGTCGTTAAGTTATATCAGAGGCCAGTGCTAAGCTTTGGCGGCTTGAAAACTCTGACCTAAACTAGGATTGGGTCTGGTTTCCCTTCTGGGTTGCGGAGGTCAGATGGGAGTCGCTCTGTGTAAAAACCGGTTCCCTCGATCAATCACCTAGATTAGGTAGCCGACCCCGAGAAATACGCGATAAGGCTAGGATGATGATGATAACCTTATGCTCTGACTTGTCCTATATCTGCAGAAGTTACCTATATAGGTATTATGAGGCCTATGAAAATCAGACTTCTATATAAACCGAGGAAGAAGCGGCAGATGCGCCAAAAGTTGAATCGCTTTAACGAAGGGAAATTGGCACCCTTCCCTTCAGCAATCCTTCAGTGTTCAACGGCACGTGAACAAATGAATGTTGTAGTTTTAGGATGGCCTTTTGAGTGACAATTTGCTTAGTAAGCCGCGTCTACGCTTATCGCTACGCATTTATCATTCACCCAAAGGTTGGATGGAAGAAATTGCTACCTTAACAATAAGGCCGCTTATGTTGTGTACATGTCTTTTGTTGTTATCTGTTGTGTTGTATGATTTGTTTTCTTACGTGCATTTAAGTATTTTAATGTTATGTTATGTCTACCTCAGTTTATATAGAAGTCTTTGATGTGTATACGTATTGGGAAACAAGTCGTGTCTGCAACTCGCGTGTCGTGAAAGCGCGATATCCCTGCATGTTCTCACACTAGCATTCTAGCATCTGTACTAAACAATCTGTGATATCCTTCTCAGTTTGCGGCAAATACGTCACGAACTCGATAGTGTAATGCAGTGTCATTCAACCTGTGGGTCGCAACCCCCTGGGGGGTCGCGAAGCCTTGCCTGGGGGGTCGCGAGCAGTCGCCGTTAAAATACTATGTTTTTACGTTCAAAATGGCTTTAAATGACTTGAAATGTCGCGCTCGCTACGCTTGCGTAATGAACATGTCTAAGTATTATTTGTCTTTATTCGTGAATTTTTGCGCTCGCTACGCTCGGAGTGTCACGGTGCACGTGTTAATTAGTTGACTTTCGCTTTATGAATATTTCAAAAAAAAATACTTTTCTTTTTTCGTAACTTTTTGCGCTCGCTACACTCGCGTTCCATATTAATTGGTTGTTTGTACACATCGATGAATTAAATCTGGTTACAAAAAGTTTGCTTACGCTTCTCTCGCCGATTGTATTTTTTAAAACTATTCTACATTACTAAGTTCTAAACATTTGATGGAAAAATGGTGTACCCAGACACTTATTGCGATCTACTGGAGAAAAATACTAAAAAACTTTGACCTAGGGGGGTCGCCAGGTATTTTTAGTACACAAGGGGGTCGCGTAGTCAAAAATATTGAAAACCACTGGAATGGTGGATGGGGTCGCTGTCGCTGCCTCCTGTGCAAGAGGTCGTATTGCAAACCCCATAGGTTTAGTTTCCGGCAGATATCTTGGGCATACTATGCGCATTGACTTTTAAGTTCAAGCGCTTAAAGTGTAAAAATCTTTCTCCACTACCCCATTTTACGTCAAGTAGATTGCCGGGAAATATAGTGTTTATGCTTTTGGGCAAATGTAAAAGACCCTCCATTGTCGGATTTGACGAAAACTTTATTTAGTTGTTGACGCTCTGCCTACCTCTAAATCAAGATACAGTCTAGCAAAGGCAAAGCAAAGATATCCAGATTCATAATTCATTTTTATTGATTTAATTTTTTGCACAAAAATGTTACATGGGCGGACTTAACGCCAAAGGCATTATCTGCCAGTCTGTCTTAGGGCATGTGGAAATGACAAGCCAGGTGTAAAAAAAACTAACATAGTGAATAATGTTTAGTGTTAAGATATCCAGATTGTATTGTAATATCAGTCACTACACTACTTGTTGGCTAGCACGTAACTGACAACTCGACTACATTCAATCAGACGGCAGACAAAGAAAAATAATAGAAAACACATCATCCGTCCGGCGCCATATTTCAACATTATTCCACCACTCTTATTCACATAAATAACTTCACGTCACATACAAAATTCAGTCCTATTGTTGAGGACATAGGATTCAAAGTCCAAAGTCTGATACATGACACGAGACTGTCATCTCTAGATGTTTGACAAAGGAAAGTCGAGCTTAGGACGAAAAATATAGGGCAGGATTTTCTTTGGGGTAATATAAGGGTAGTTCGAGGTCACTAGAGCATCGAAGCAACAGGTTAGATTGATGGTGGCGCCATCTGTACAAGATAATAAACAAAGTTTACAAACTTCGAAGTTTCTGAACTAGAGTTTACTCAAGTTTTGCTATCGATGTAGTTTTATAAAACTTATTTCATGTTTTTGACTGCTCGGAAGAAATATCTTTTAAACCAGTGTATCTTTAATATCGACCTATTGGGTTCTATTTTCTTAGATTTTCCTCCTTTTCCTACTGTGGTGGTCAGATTGGTCAGTCAGATATAAAGACCGACATTGATTTTTTTACAAGTTGGAAAAAAATCTTTGTTCCCCTAGTTCTGTAATTAGTACTTTATCACTAGATTTCAGTTGAGTATAAAGTAGTACTTACTGATAAAAAAAGAATTCAACTTTTAAGCGAATTATTAAAAGTTGTTTTGAATTAAAGTTTAATAAAAATATATTTTATTTTAAATAGCAATTTATATTCTAATATCAAATGCAAAATTAATGAATAGAATGTAGATGATCCAACGGTCCAGCAAACAAATTTCATTATTATTTTAAAAGGCAAAATTTTCTTTTCTTATGAAATATAAATAACGTTTTAGCTTTCATTATTGAATCCTAAAATATAATTTTCTAAAATTTTCCTAAACAGAAACTTTTTAGCTCAATATTATTTTATTTTAAGAATAACTTTCCCAATAATAACAAGAATTTTAATAATCAGATAGTAGGTAGACATTTTAGGTATTGAGTATAAATTAACACATTTTCTTACAAAATAATAAGATTGTGTGATGAACTTCCATGCTGGATTGGGAGCGAGAGAAAAACATAGAATATGCCAACTGCATTTCCTCCCGGGCATGCTGTGAAAATCAGCTAAGGGAGCCGAAGTTTCAGTATATTGCAATTTAGGCGATGGGCTGACAACCTGTCACTACAGCAATATACCTACAAATCTATCACAAATAACCCTCGAAATTTTGTCAGACGTGGCGGAACGACCTTTGTTTAGGCCGATTACGCTCTGCCTACCCCATTAGGGGTTAAAAGCGTGATTATATGTATGTATGTATTGTGTGATGAAAATACAGGAAAGAATGGACCCGTTTTTAAATGTTTTTTACTTTCCTATCGCACATGATAAAAATCTGTGTTTTTTTTAATGTATATACACTAAAATAATAGTGTGGACAGCTCAGAAGACTATTCGATATTCTCTTTCCAACATCTTTACTTCGAAAGCGGAAATAAAGGCGGTTCATTATTTCCGAAGCAGTCGGTAAGAAAACTGTGACACTAGATATTACTGAGCAATATTAAACCCTGACTTTATATTACAAAGAGGTTGAAGTTTACACGTTAAAGGAATCCAAAGTAATGTTTTTTTCATAACAAAACTGAAGAAAATTATAATCCTTTATCCCGAATAGAGTAGGCAGAGCGTTAACGACGTTAGTCAGCTCGGATTAGAATGTAAGAAAACACATACATACATATAATCACGCCTTCATCCCTAATGAGGTAAGTAGAGCGTAAACGACTTAAACAAAGGTCGTTCCACCCCATCTGACAAAGTTTTCAGGATTATTTAAGATAGATTTGTAGGTATATTGCTGTAGTGACAGATGGTCAGCCCATCGCCTAAATTGCAATATACTGAAACTCTCTGATCCCTCATCTGGTTTTTACAGCATGCCCGGGAGGAAATACAGCTGTCACATTATATGTTTTTCTCTCGCTCCCAGGACAGCATGGGAGAAATTTCCATAGCAAGTGCGTTACAATGAACCATTTACAGACGGGCGTTTGAAACAGTGCTCCATTATCTGTCCGCCATTTGTAATGACGGTCATCATACCTGATGAGCGGATGTGACGTCACAGCGCAAGGCCGCTGAAACGACATAATTTTTGCGGTTTTCCTTTTTCAAATTCGCAAGGTTAATTTTATTTTGAATGTTGAGGTTAAAAGGTAGCTTATCAATATTATACATACATACATATAATCACGCCTTTATCCCTATTGGGGTAGGCAGAGCGTAATTATATTGTTATTATTGACTCTTAACTGCTTCTGTGATCTAGTGTTCAGAGCTATGGGCTCACGATCTGGAGTTCGATTCCTATGGGGGAACACAAAGTTGATATTTGACGATTTATCACTTTGTGAGATTTTGCACAGTTTGGTTAGGACAATGTAGGCTGAATCACCTGACAGTCTGGAAGAAAAAAGATTCGTGCTTCGGAGGGTACGTTAAGCCGTCGGTCCCGGTCGCTCTCTTTGATAGTGGTCGTTACACAAACCTTGTCAAAGGCTTATTACCTGTGCATGCTTTTAGGCGGTTAAAAACACTCTGACACCAGAGTCCATCGGTTCGATTGACTTGATACCCACTAAACAGAAGAAGAATGTTCAAGTCGAGGGTTCACCCGATTGTTTGATAAATAATGTGATTTCGTGTGTCGGTAAACACATCATTACAATAAAAAAAAATTGGTACTCATACATACATACATACATAAATCACGCCTTTATCCCTTACGGGGTAGGCAGAGCGTTTAACGCCTCTTAAAAGGCGCTTTCGCCACGTCTGACAAAAATTAGGGCAATTTTAGATTGTAATATGTATTGCTTTAGTGACAGGTTGTCAGCCCATCGCCTAAATTACAATACACTGTAACCCTCGAGTCCCTTTTGCTGACTTCAACAGCATGCCCGGGAGGAAGGGCAGCTGGAACATTCTATGTTATTTTATCTCTCCCAGTCCAGCATGGAAGAAATTTTGAATTGGTGCTCTTCTTTCCATATTTTAAATTTTTATAATACTTATTATTCCAAAGTTTTATTTTTCCGACCTTATGTCGGTGGTTTAGGAACAGATACGGGCTAGTAGTCTGAATACCGTGTGTAAGGGACAGCGTCCCGCAAACTGATATGGGTTGCTCTGTCAACGAAACTGAACAACTATCAGCAGGTTATTAGGTTAATTATTTTTACTTTAAGTTAATACATACATACAAACATATAATCACGCCTTTATCCCTAATGGGGTAGGCAGAGCGAAAACGACCTAAACAAAGGTCGTTCCGCCACGTCTGACAAGTTTTGAGGATTATTACAGATGATCATGACGTATATTGCTTTAGTGACAGGTTGTCAGCCCATCGCCTAAAATTGCAATATACTATAACCCTCGAATCCATTAGCTGGTTTTTACAGCATGCTCTGGAGGTGATGCAGCTGGCACATTCTATGTTTTTCCATCACTCCCAGTCCAGCATGGAATATTACTTTATATTTTTTATTATACTTTAAGTTAATTACTTGGTTACTTTAAAGTAATAATATTGTTGGGTTAAAAATAATATATTAAATAACAATACAAACATGATTATTGCTCAGTCCTTGCTTTCATAACTTTGTTCTAATAAAAGCCTTCTCCTTTGTGCGAACGGAAATGTTCTTAATACTTTTAAGGCTGTTTCATATTGTTTAACATTAAGGAGCCGTTGAAATGGTAATGTTTACAAGTAAAGTTCCCGTCAATAAGCCAGGGAGACAAATTTATTTATTTATTTAAGCAACTGCCTCCGTGATGTAGTGGTCAGAGCAATGGACTTACGATCCGGAGGTCCTGGGTTCGATTCCCATTCGAGGGGGGAATGCACAACATTTATGTTTGTCAAATTGACACTTTGTGAGGTTTTCCCAAGTTTGGATAGGACAATGCTGAATCACCTGATTGTCCGAAAAGGAAAAGGTCTCAGTGCTTCGGTAGGCACGTTAAGCCGTTGGCCCCGTTGTCTTTGCTAATGGTCGTTACTCGAAACCATGTGAGATGCTTTGCTACTAGGCGGTTTAAAAACTCTGACAGCAGGTTTCATCGGGTCGTTATTCGACTCGAGAATCCACTCGCTAAGAAGAAGATTTACTTAACCAAATCGTAAAGAAACATACAAAGGACATATACATAGGAAACAAAGACACAACAGGCACTACTTAACTCTAAAAAGAATTTTCTTACAGCAGACCTACAGAAGTAAAATAAAAGGTGTAAGGGACAGCTTCCTGCGAACTGATAGGTGTTGCTCGAACTGTACAACAAGGACATAAAAAATGCATTCTTCCTCAAACAAAATGACTACCTGACTTAGAAAATTTGTATTTGAAAGCAAGAGCTTTTTTTGCATTTCCTGAAAGTATTTCTTTCTAAAATTTGTTCAGTCTGCAATTACCTGTCTCTTACACCCCGTAACCTTATTTTTTAAGTGCATAAAATAATGCAAACACTAAAGTATTGGCAAAAATTACATTATCTTGCTACACTCAATTTTAATACTAATTATCTTTTATCTTTATCAATAATATCTTGTTCTAATACAAAATATTAATAGCTAACTCAACCAGCTGTGATCTTCACGCAAAACTGTTTAAATGCTATAGTACGACAACGCTTTAAATGAACACACACAATCACGACTTTATCCCTAATAGGGTAGGCAGAGCGTAAACGACCTAAACAATGGTATGTCAAAGTTTCGAGGGTTATTTAAGATAGATTTGTAGGTATATTACTGTAGTGACAGGTTGTCAGCCCATTAGGGATAAAGGCGTGATTATATGTATGTATGTTAGCCCATCGTCTAAATTACAATATATTGAAACCCTGGAATCCCTTAGCTGGTTTTTACAGCATGCCCGGGAGGAATTGCAGCTGGCACATTCTATGTTTTTCTCTTGCTCCCAGGCTAGCATGGAAGAGTATTTTTAAAGAATTTTTCTTTAAATGGACGTGGCAAAAAAAAAGGAAATATAACGGTTCCAACTCCATGTTTGACAGTTCTCCGTGCAATATTCTTTTCTTGGTATCGAGTCGATCGACCCGATGAACCCTGGTGTCAGAGTTTTAATACACAGCTAATATCCATCTGACATGGTTTGTTTAACGACCACTGCCAAAGACAGCGACCGGGACTGACTTCGAATCACGAAAACTTTTTTCTTCCAGACAATCAGGTGATACCTGCATTATCAAAATCAATCAATTTCTTCCATGCTGGACTGGGAGCGAGAGAAAAACGTAGAATGTGCCAGCTGCATTTCCTCCCGGGCATGCTGTAAAAACCAGCTAAGGGATCCGAGGGTTTTTTGTATATTGCAATTTAGGCGACAGGCTGACAACCTGTCACTTCAGCAATATACCTACAAATCTATCTTAAATAACCCTCAAAACTTTGTCAGACGTGGCGGAACGACCTTTGTTTAGGTCGTGCACGCTCTGCCTACCCCATTAGGGATAAGGGCGTGATTATATGTATGTATCAAAATCAAAGTGGTGATAAATTGACAAATATCAATGTTTCCCCCCCTGGGAATCGAACCAAGGACTCTGCTCTGACCACTAGACCACGGAGGCCAGCGCCGCGTCCATGTTCGTTTAAACCTTTGTCGCAGTAGACGGCTGAGACACGATTGCCTTTCACGGAAATACTTGCAAGGACGTTCGGCGGCCACTTTACTAACATGTACCTCTTACTCACACCGACAGTTTGCTCCACTATAACTTAACTTACTTACTGAGATAGACAGTTGTTTTACAACTATCTATATACATATTACTTCCATGCTGGACTGGGAGAGATAGAAAAACATAGAATGTTCCAGCTGCCCTTCCTCCCAGGCATGCTGTTGAAGTCAGCAAAAGGGACTCAAGGGTTACAGTGTATTGTAATTTAGGCGATGGGCTGACAACCTGTCACTATAGCAATACATATTACAATCTAAAACTGCCCTCAATTTTTGTTTTGTCAGACGTGGCGAAAGCGCCTTTTACGAGGCGTTAAACGCTCTGCCTACCCCGTAAGGGATAAAGGCGTGATTTATGTATGTATGTATGTATATACATATTATTAAGCATTTAACCCTAACGGGGTAGGTAGAGCGTAAACGACCTAAACAAAGGTCGTTCTGCAACGTCTGACAAAATTTTGAGGGTTATCGTTTGCTCCACTATAACTTAACTTACTTACTGAGATAGACAGTTGTTTTACAACTACCTATATACATATTATTACGCATTTATCCCTAACGGGGTAGGTAGAGCGTAAACAACCTAAACAAAGGTCGTTCTGCAACGTCTGACAAAATTTTGAGGGTTATCGTTTGCTCCACTAAAACTTAACTTACTTACTGAGATAGTCAGTTGTTTTACAACTACCTATATACATATTATCACGCATTTATCCCTAATGGGGTAGGTAGAGTTTAAACGACCTAAACAAAGGACGTTCTGCAATGTCTGACAAAATTTTGAGGGTTATCGTTTGCTCCACTATAACTTAACTTACTTACTGAGATAGTCAGTTGTTTTACAACTACCTATATACATAGTACATACATATTATCACGCAGTTATCCCTCAAGGGGTAGGTAGAGCGTAAACGACCTAATCAAAGGTCGTTCTGCCACGTCTCACAAAGTTTTGAAGGTTATCTAAAAAAGATTTGTAGGTAAATTGCTGTAGTGGCAGGTTATCAGCCTGTCGCTTAAAGTGCAATATACTGAAACCCTCGGATCGCTTAGCTGGTTGTTACAGCATGCGTGCGAGGAAATGCAGCTGGCACATTCTATGTTTTTCTCTCGCTCCCAGTCCAGCATATAAGATACCTATATATACACTGCACACATATATGTATACTACATAAAGTCATGCCTTTATCCGTTTGGCGGAGCGTAAATCGCGTAGTAAAATGCGGTTTCACCACGTCAAAGGTTATTAAGGCTAATTTTAAATTGAACCGTACCTATTATTATGTGTAACAAGTAGTGAGAGCGCCAATCGCCTAAATTACAATACAATAAGGTTCGTATTTATAAAGAGATCTCAAGACTCAGCAATATTAAGTAGTGATTTGACAGGTTATTCTGCACTGGAATGACATTTCAGATACGAACTCAAACTCACTGTCAGTCTCAAGTGCTGTTAATACGGGCCTAAAACCCTCGAATCTCCTTGCTGGTTTTTACAGCATGCCCAGGAGGAAAAGCAGCTAACACATAAAAAAAATTATAGCTCTCAGCTTAGCATGGAAGTAAGCAAAGTCAATACAAAATCTATCGTAAATAACAAGAAAAAAATTATCCCTATGTTAACAGGCCGTCATGCCACCATAACGAAAGTGTACCACAGGCTGCGGGTAACAGTGCGCAGGCTGCCGGCTATTAGTGCGCACGGAGCCGTGACGGCGGACAAGGTCACGCGCCGCGACGCGTTTTCTTTTACGGAGATCCGCCGGAAGGCACAGATCCCATGAGGGTGTTAGAGGGAAATGGGCTAAATAGCATTATTACATACATACATATAATCACGCCTTTATCCCTAATGGGGTAGGCAGAGCGCAAATGACCCAAACAAAGGTCGTTCCGCCACGTCTGACAAAGTTTTGAGGGTTGTTTAAGATGGATTTGTAGGTATATTGCTGTAGTGACAGATTGTCAGCCTGTCGCCTAAATTGCAATATACAGAAACTCTCGGATCCCTTAGCATTATTAGTGTTGACATAATAACAGAAAACTGTTACTAGTAACACTAAGGCCCACATTGATAAACTAGGATAAACAACAGTTGAGACTGACAGCTAGTTTGAGCTCGTATCAGATATGTAATTTCAGTACATTTTGGCCAGTCAAATCCTATTTAATATTGCTCCCAATCTTGGGATCGCTTTATGAATACCAGCCTAACAGTATAAGCCATACTATATCGTGACGCGAAACAGACAAACTTACTTGGAATGGAACAATAAATTAGAGATTTCGTCATCTGACAAAAAGTTGCGGTCCTAGGTTCAATTCTCGGGGGAGAACACAAACTTGATATTTGACAATTTATCTATTTATACATTGCTGTAGTGACAGGTTGTCAGCCCATCGCCTAAATTGTAATAAACTGAAACCCTCGGATACCTTGGATGATTTTTACAGCATGCCCGAGAGGAAATTCAGTTGGCACATTCCATGTTTGTCTCTCGCTCGCAGTCCAGCAGGGAAGAATTTCGTTCATAAATATGCTCAATGTACAGATCTACCTTTACACCTACATACATACATACATAAAATCACGCCTCTATCCCTTACGGGGTAGGCAGAGCGTCAAACTCCTCGTAAAAGGCGCTTTCGCCACGTCTGACAAAAATTGAGGGCAATTTTAGATTGTAATGTGTATTGCTATAGTGACAGGTTGTCAGCCCATCGCCTAAATTACGATATACTGAAACCCTCGGATCTCTTAGCTGGTTTTTACAGCATACCCGGGAGGAAATGCAGCTGGCACATTCTATGTTTTTCTCTCGCTCCCAGGCCAGCATGGAAGATATATTTTATAATAATATATATATAATAAAAATCTCATACAAAGTGCACGCGCAATACCTTTGCTTCGTGATGTGCTAAATGGCATGTTTTGTTGAATGATCACTGCCATAATAAGACCCCTTTGTATAGGCTACCTTTTTTATAACAACTATATTATAAAACTGTAACAGTACTCGTATGCGTGTGTGTATGTTCATTGACACTTAAGGTCAGATCGCACTACAACGTAGCTGCGCGGCGCCGCACGGCAATGTCAGTTCATACATTTTGACAGTTTATGCCATGCTGGCCTGGGTTCTTCCATGCTGGCCTGGGAGCGAGAGAAAAACATATAATGTGCCAGCTGCATTTCCTCCCGAGCATGCTGTAAAAGCCAGATAAGGGAACCGAGGGTTTCAGTGTATTGTAATTTAGGCGATGGGCTGACAACCTGTCACTACAGCAATGTACAAATCTACCTTAAATAACCCTCTTTGTCACACGTGGCGGAACGACCTTTGTTTAGGTCGTTTACGCTCTGCCTACCCCATTAGGGATAAAGGCGTGATTATATGTATGTTTGTATGTATGCCATGCCGTATCGCCGCCGCGTCGCGCCGCTCCAATGCAACTACGTGTAAGTGCAGTCCATTCCATCTCAGGGGCACGAGACGCCGGTTGGGATGACACCTATATGTTGTTCTCATTCCAAGTTTCCGCACAAAGCGCTAAGCTTCAACATTTTTAATGCGAAAGGCTAAAGAGTGGAACTCTCTGCCCGCGGATCTGTTTACGGAACGCTATAACCTGGGCCTTTTCAAAATTAAAGTGAACAGGTATTATCTAGGCAATCATGCTCTATCATAGTCTGCATCATCACTTCCCATCAGGTGAGAATGCGGACATATGATTGCTTATCAACATTAACAAAAAACCTTTACGATTAACATATACAAAACAACGTGCGTGCATGAAAAGATTGATGAATGTAGATGAAGCGAAAGAAGTTTGCAAGGATCGTAGCAAATGGAAAAGATGTGATGTCTGCCTACCCCTCCGGGAAAGAGGCGTGACGTTATGTGTGTATGTATACAAAACAAAGTCTGGATTTTCTTGGATCGTACAGTCCTTTTAGTTGGAAAAAGTAATGTGTGAAATAAATAATGTGACTGAAGTAGAAACGGGAGACCAACGAAAATTCGATAGTAAAGCAGCAATTTTCCGCAAAAAATTTGAAATATTAATGCCTTTGAGGCTTCTGGGTGTGTTCATTCATATATACATATTACGCCTTTATCGCTATGGGGTAGGCAGAGCGTAAACGGCCTAAACAAAAGTCGTTCCGCCACATCTGACAAAGTTATGAGGGTTATTTTAAGATATATTTGTAGATATATTGTTGTAGTGACTGAGGTTGTTAGCACATCGCCTAAATTACGATATACTGAAACCCTCGGATCCCTTAACTGGTTTTATAGCATGTCTGGAAGGAAATGCACCTGGCACATTCTATGCTCCCAAGCCATCATGGGTGTGTTCAAGTCAACTCGAACCATCTTACTCAGCATGTCGCGCAGGTCATCGACTTGCTTACTACATATTATTGCCAATACTGTGTGACATGCTGAACTCGCAATTTACACGCATGTAATACATAAATAATTCTTTCACTATGTTTATGACATAACCTGCATATAAAATAGCCATCATTCATATAATAAATCAGACTGAATCAAGAACTCCTCGTCTCAATACCTCGCAGCCGCGAGCGCCCTCACAACCCGTCCGCTAGGTTCCATCATGTGCAGTAGCCCAAAAATCGATTATTAATTAATCGATACCCTCGATCAAAAATAATCGTGCTATCGATATCGCTAATCGATAAAATCGATGTGGGACATTAAAGCAATACTATGGATATAATCGATTATATCGGAAGTACCGATAGTATTGACCTATCAGGATCAGTATAATTGCTGGAAATCAGTTAATAATGGGATTTGGTAGAGTATTTCCCACTTGTTCTTCACTCATAATTTTAAATATGATTTGCAATACCAGCTAAATTAAGTCTTCACCGACATACAAAAAGATTCCCTACAGAAGACAAACAAGTATGAATGATTTTCCAATAATAATGTTTGACTACCTTCACTTCACATCCCAAGAAAGACACACATTAAGCAACAATTATATCGAAACTGATAGACAAATTGTATCGATTACTGCAATATAATTGATTAAATCGATACTTTTTAAGCAAAGTTAATAATTGATGAATCGTTTTTATCGATTATATTGGTTAATTGGTCGATTATATTGTCTCAGCTATTGATATTGATATTTAGATTATTTTATTTGAAAAAAACATGTATCGATTATTAATTGATGCACCATCGATTATTTGGCAACACTAATGTGCAGGCTTTGCCAGCAATGGCATTGTCCTGTACATTTTGTACATCGTGGACTATCTGTCGGTCACCTTTAAAGTCCGCAGTGATCTCAATAATTAAGTAAATACGTCCTGTCGCCATTGTTCGGTTCAACTTTATTTCGAGCCAATGATTCTATTATAGTTAAGTTAGTTCTTTGATGTTCGGTTGGGGAATCTTTTTGTATGTCGGTGAAGACTTTGTCTTTTACAATAGGCAACGAAATAGACTTTTTGATGTCTATCCTTTTTAACGATATGAAAACATGACATCCATGCTGGCCTGGGAGCAAGCGAAAAACATAGAATGTCCCAGCTATATTTCCTCCCGAGCATGCTGAAAAAACCAGCAAAGGGATCCGAGGGTTTCAGTGTATTGTAATAATTAAGGCGATGGGCTGACAATCTGTCACTACAGCAATATATCTCCAAATCTATCTAAAATAATCTTCAAAACTATGTCAAACGTGGCGGAACGACCTTTGTTTAGGTTGTTTACGCTCTGCCTACCCCAATAGAGATAAAGGCGTGATTATATGTGTGTATATATAATCGTAAGTGCTAGTACCGAAGCAAAAAAACACTTTCTTATCTTAGCACCAGAAATTTATGCTTCATTTCTGAATGACGAATTAAGGGAAATCATAGATATAATAAATGCAACAGCAGTAACATTTCAAAAACATAAATATCTGTCTATTTTAAGCAAAAAAGTTAAACAGTATCTCCTAAATATCAATTATAAGGATTTTAATACCATGTATAGTAAACTCAACGAGAAACTTATTTAAGTATATTTAATAATTATAAAAATATGTGTAATTTATCTATGAATATTAATATTTATTTATTTTTCTATTGATTTAAATAATATTTATATATTTTTACTAGGTATATATATAACTAATAAGCCGGCTACTCTCAAATGTTCTTTCTAATTAGCGTAATTAACCCTGCCACAGGCTTGATTGTCTATTAGGGTTGTTACTATCTACCACATGCAAATTTTGTTAACGCTTGTTTTTAGTTACATTTATAAATTGTGGTTAAAATGTAATGCTGTTTTTGTTTCATTGTATGTAAAAATAAATAAAATAAATAAATATATATATATGGAAAACATTGAATATGCCAGCTGCATCTCCCGGGCATGCTGTGAAAATCAGTTATGTGATTCTAGGGTTTCAGTATATATTGTAATTTAGGCGCTGGGCTGACAACCTGTCGCTACAGCAATACCGATGTATCTAAGAGTGAATATCTAGGCAAACATGCTATTGCCGGACAAATGGTTTGCCTTTTGTTAATAAAAAAAAATGATCTTAAGCAACCCTCAAAACTTCTCAGACGTGCCGTAACGACCATTGTATGGGCGTGATAGTATGTAGGTATATGTGTATTTTATTTAAACAAAATAGTGACAAACTAATCAGAAAATGTTTTGGTTCCAATCAAGTTTTTGAAGTGAACGTTCCAGCGCCATCTCTCGGAACTATTTTGTATTGGCACGAGCGTATTTCTTTTTGTTTCTTTGTTTTCAATTTTTTTAAAGCTTTAACACTTTAAGGGCCGTATTTATAATTAGATCTCATGAGTGATAGCAAGTTGAAGTACGATTTAGAAATGTCATTTCAGAACAAACTGGCCTGTCAAATACATACTTATTGCTCTCAAGTTTGAGATCGCTTCATAAATACGAGCCTAAGTGTCAAAATAAGGGATTCAGTGTATTTTAATTTAGGCGATGGACTGACAACCTGTCAATACACAATACATAGATCTATCTGAATTGTCCCTCAATACTTCACTGACACTTCTGAAGTGGCGCAACGACCTTTGTGTGGGTCGTTGACGCTCTGCCTACCGCATAATGGTAAAGGCGTGAATATATGTATGTTTCAAAATAACAGATCCCTAAATCTTAGATCTTGCGTACATCAAAGTAAACAATAAACTAATTCAGGTAGAGTTTCAGGAAACGATCACGCTTATTGTTGAAACTGTCAATAACTTGCATGAAATTCTTTGAATAATTTCTGTTATTTATTTTGGCGTACATTGCTTGATTTTTTTATGCATATAGCTAAAAACCTGCTCTTAGGGTATTCTACTAAAAACCTGCTCTTAGGGTATATGAATAACATTTTTTAATTATCAGTAAGAATTGTTGTCAGGACGAAAATAAATGTGAAAGAATTTTCGCAAAGTACTCATTAGTTTACGAGATATAATGCTTTAAAATCGTTGGTTAAAAAGAGAGATCCGAACTGTCATCTGACGTCACATGACAAGAGCGCCATATTACTTCCATATAAAATGTCTTTTCGAAGAGAGAGATGAGATAGATAGACTAGATTTATAGTGGTATTATCTCGATAATTTTTTGATCAATACGCTATTTTCCTATTAATCAAATCAGCAACATTTTATGAAATCACGTCACCCGCCAGTTAATATTAACTACTCAAATCAATAACTTCTATATTTTTAACTCGATAATTAAATCTAAATGTAATTTTATTTTAATGATGAACTGAGATATTCTAGCCATCAGTTTTAAGTATAAGCGTATTGATTTTTTTAGCTACCGAGTCAACATGCCTATTCAATTCATTCTGTCAACTGCCAGTGGGTTAGCTGGAAGAGATCTCTTCATAGAGATAAGTTCGCCCTTGCATACCTTTCAGAATAAATATATATTCAATTTCTGTTTTCAATGTTGATATTATGATATTCGACATTAAAAAAACGGACATGGAAAATATTTTGTATGCATAGACTCAATTGGATAAAAAAAATAAGAAAGAGGCACTATATCAAACCAGCAATGTAAACCAAAGCACAGACAGTGCACCACCGGACACCGCATAACAAACCAAGACCTTACACAACAGTTGGCAGGCGTCCAGAGCATTCACAGCTACCGCGTGACACCTGCTTTAACCACGCTATTTATAACAACATGCCACTGCACTCGAAACTGCCTCCGTGGTCTAGTGGTCTGAGCCATGGGCTCATGATCTGGAGGTCCTGTGTTCAATTCCCAGGGAGGGCACACGTAGTCGATATTTGTCAATTTATCACTTTGTGAGGTTTTCCCCAGTTTAGTTAGGATGTTCTAAGCTGATAGTCACCTGATAAGAAAGGAATCGAAATGTATAAATCGACCTGAAAGGATCGCGTGCTTCGGAGGCCACGTTGAGCCGTCGTCCCGGTCGCTGTCTTTAATATTGGTTGTTACTTAAACTATGTCAGAGGCCTAATAGCTGTGCTACAAGGCGGTTTCAAAACTGACACCAGGGTTCATCATGTCGGCTAGACTAAGTATTAACTTGTGAGTTGTGACCGACCTACACCATTCTTTTTCCAAGAAACTGGAGTCGAAAATATTAAATCATACACTACTGTCTTCTCTTTACATTCACCTCTAAGGTTGTCTGGAAGAGATCGGTTACAGCGATAAGACCGCCTATACCTACCTGACTAAAAGTCGTAATCATAGTGAGCTCTTGAGACTGACAGCAAGTTTGAATTAGTTTTTCGAGTTCGTTCTGAAATGTAATTTCAGTACCAAATGGCCTGTCAAATCCACACTTAATATTGCTCTCAATTTTGAGATCGCTTCATAAATATGGGCCTTAGTTTTTACTAGCTTAAAACCCAGTTTACACCTAAGTAAAGTATGATCGTTAACGTTTACCCGAAATATGAACGAAATATCGACTAACAGAGCATTCCGATCGCTTACTCGGTCATTAATTGGAACGTGTACAGAATATTCTAAAAATAAGACTTCATTCTGTCTTTATGTAGGTACTTAACTTACTAGCTTTCCGCCGGCGGTTTCAACCACGTTAAATGAGTTTTCCCGTGGGAATGAAGTTTTTTCCAGTGGTAAAATGTAGCCTACGTCCGTCTCGGGTTACCGTTTATCACCATGCCACATTTCAACTAAATCCGTTAAGCCATTTAGGCATGAAAGTGCAATAAACAGACAGACATCGTTACTTTCGCATTTATAAGTATGGATAAAATCTTTGCTCGATTTTTATGTGGTATGTAGCTAGGTATGTATACGTGTTTAGCTAGTAGATAGCTAAAGCTTAAGCTCGGTTTAAAAATGGCGGCAATTCTGGACGCTGTCACTTTCTTAACATTGACATAAGAGCAGAATAGCAAATAAACACATGACTATGACATTTTTAATATGACGTAAGACAGAATAGTATGCGAAATAAATAACAAATCAAAAATTCAACCACAGACAGGATTTGAACCCGCGTCTTTGGAAAACCGTTCCATCGCTCTAAACCAACTAAGCTATTGCGGACAATCCTGAGCGGCGAAATAGTGATCTGCTATTTATTGATCGCCATGAGTGGACGCTAGCGACATCTGTTGTATAAAATTGCAACTATATTTTTACTGCTGACATGCTGGACTGGGAGCGAGAGAAAAACATAGAATGTGCCAGCTGCATCTCCCGGGCATGCTGTAAAAACCAGCTAAGGGATCCGAGGGTTTCTGTACGTACGAGTATATGTTACAATTTAGGCGATGGGCTCACAACATGTCACTACAGCAATATACGTACAAATCTATCTTAAATAACCTTCAAAACTTTGGCAGACGTGGCGGCAAGACCTTTGTTTAGGTCGTTTACGCTCTGCCTACCCCATTAGGGAAAAAGGCGTGTATATAATTATGTATGTATGTATATTTGATATTCCTCCTTACAGAAGAAATTCAAGTCAATGAATGATACCGCTACACTTTTTCTTGCAAAAAAATCATCTCAATACCTACGATCTTGTGCGAAGCTAGTGCTATTGGGTAAAAATAAATGCAACATAGCTTTTACGCACTCGATGCACCGGTCAAATAGCATTCCTGACTAGCTCTCCTAGTTACGTGATAAGGGCTGCCACACGCCCGTATAAAGATTCGGTGCTCGTGGCAAATTAGGTCTGGTGTTAGAAAACTAGAAAGAGAAATATATTACTATTTTTATGTAAATTTGTCTCTTATTAATAAATTTTAAAACTATTTAAGTTCTCATCAGCACTCCCAAACACCGACAGAAATCTAGAAGTTTTATAGCTGTTAAGTATGGGTGTAAGAGACAGCGTCCCGCAAACTCATAGGAGTTAATCAGTGAACGAATCTGAACAACTCTCAACAGGATTTCCAGACGGTTTTCCATACAAATTGTGTGATCGAGGTGGACATTTTGTATGGAAGAACAAAATTGTTGTTTTACCCCGAAAGAAATTCCTAGTGGATGTTGTTCAGTGTCATTGACTGAGCAACCCCTATCATTTTCGGGACGCTGTCCCTTACACCTGGTATATTCTGTGCTTTTAGCTTACTTACTCAAAGCTCGTCTTAAACAGTATATTTTATTATTTTTTTAGTTAAAAAATAAAATCCTCATAACTTTTAGTTCTCCGGTCCGGATACAAAAATCCGGATATCCAGATGAATATGTCCGGACCAACTTTCCGATTGTCAAGCTCGACATCCCTACTCGGCTAGTATTTTTAAACAGATACATTCGATAGACACTATCTCGATCTAGCATCTTATGTAAGAAAAAGAAAGAAAATTATGTATCCGCATTCTAAGTGGCCCGGTTTTGTGGCAAAACGAAGAGTACCTATTCCGGTTGCATCAGTATTAGAAGCTTCATTATTACTTTTGTTTTGTATTTTCTGTATAATAATATAACTTTATTATTATCTTTTCAATTTGATCAATTTAATTAATTATGTATTACGAAATCGCATTAATTTACTATTTCTTAATGTAAATAATACAAAGTTTTGAATTTTTGTGGGGTCTTGTGACGTGACATGAGGATTAAATATAGTATTAGTTATAGTATTTCCCGATGGTGTAGTGGATAGGGCCGGTGCCTCCTGTGCAGGAGGTCGTGGTTCGAATCCCACCACGTACCAATGTGTGTTTCCGAATCCACGTTCCTGACAAAGTTTTGAGGGTTATTTAAGATAGATTTGTAGGTATATGCTGCTGTAGTGACAGGTTGTCGGCCCATCGCCTAAATTGCAATATACAGAAACTCTTGGATCCCTTAGCTGGTTTGTACAGTATGCCCGGAGAATATGCAGCGGGCACATTCTATGTTTTTTTCTCTCTGGCTCCCAGTCCAGCGATATAGGAATAAATAACTATAACTAAGACGGTCTTTTTTCTGAGCAAGAGCAATTTGTGGATAATTTCAAGAGTGGAGAAAAGATAAATAAAAGAAAGAAGTAATGGTTATCAAATTAAGCAAATGGATCATTATCTTATTACATTATCTAAAAGCCAGTCAACCCAAATTCAAGGATGAACCACAAATAGAAACCGTGTTTTTCTGTCGTGTGGGTAACGAGTCAATCGACCCGATGAACCCTGGTTTCAGAGTTTTCAAACCGCCTAATAGCACAGCTGACATGGTTTGTGTAACGACCACTATCAAAAACGGCGACCGGGATCGTGGGCACAGAATAGTTCTACAAACCGACGGCTTAACGTGTTCTCTGAAGCACGGAATCTTTTTCTTGAAGACAATGAGGTGCTTCTGACTGCACGTTAAGCCGTTGGTCCCGGATAATACTGCTAGAGTTGTTATACCCATCCATGGCCTTGCCACGGCGATGGTTACTTAACATTCGTTATCGGAATGACTAAGCACTAACCATTTAGATAGATAGATAGATAAAGCGTTTTATTCATATTTCTACAAAACACATGTACATTTCGCAAATTTTAAAAGACACATACAATAAAACAAACAGATAAATCAAAGCAGTTTACACAATATGCACATGTGTGCTGCAGTGATATGAAAGGGCCAAGGCTCAGTGAATTTTACCCTAAGAGTTTTTCCCAAAAGGCAACACTGATTTGACCAACGAGCGACCAAAGAGAAGGGTATTGTACATTATTTTTATCTATCTTAAACTTTACCAAGGAGAACCGCAGACATTCATGCCTAAACCAAGCTAGATTTGTAGACCAAACGGAGATACCACCTTGCCAAGGCCAAATTGTAATGATGGCCAGGTTAGCCACTCCCAGAAACTAAAGGTCAGATCAGACTCAGTCGTAAAAGACGCGAGTCTATTGCTAGGACCCATTCGCTTTTTGTTTACAGACTTTACGGTTACTACTGCCTTCGTGGTCTACTGGTCAGAGCCATAGGCTCACGATCCAGAGGTCCTGGGTTCGATGCTCAGGGGGGGAACTTAGAGTTGATATTTGTCAATTTATCACTTTTTGAGAAATTCCCCAATTCGGTTAGGTCAATTCAGGCCGAATCACTTGATTGTCTGGTAGAAAACAGAATGTCACGAACATGAACACGAATTGCATCGGTTGTTTATTGACCACTGTTTCGTCTTCATTTCGACTCATCATTGTTTATCGTGCTTTGGAGGGCACGTTATGCCGTGGTCGTTACACAAACCATGTCAGAGGTCTATTAGCTGTGCTATTGGGCGGTTTAAAAACTGTGACACCAGGGTTCATCGGGTCCATTGACTCGATACCCACACGACAGAAGAAGTCTAAACGTTTCGTCGTTTTTGCACCATATTTACGTAGTATTCTTTCTTGTTGGACTGGGAACGAGAGAAAAAATAGAACGTGCCAGCCGCATTTCCTCCCGGGCATGCTGTAAAAACCAGCTAAGAGATTCGAGGGTTTCTGTATATTTCAATTTAGGCGATGGGCTGACAACCTTTCACTGCAGCAATAAACATACACATCTATCTTAAATTCTTCTATGCTGTACTGGGAGAGATAGAAAAACATAGAATGTTCCAGCTGCCCTTCCTCCCGGGCATGCTGTTGAAGTCAGCAAAAGGGACCCGAGGATTACAGTGTATTGTAATTTAGGCGATGGGCTGACAACCTGTCACTAAAGCAATGCATATTACAATCTAAAATTGCCCTCATTTTTTGTCAGACGTGGCGAAAGCCTACCCCGTAAGGGATAAAGACGTGATTTATGTATATATGTATTTATCTATCTTAAATAGCCCTCAAAACGTTGTCAGACGTGGCGAAACGACCTTTATTTACGTCGTTCACGCCCTATCTACCCCATTAGGGATAAGGCGTGATTATATGTATGTATTTACGTAGTTAGTAAGTAGGGTGCCGCGGCTTGGACAGTGAAGCCGTACTGCCGACGAATCTATGTACTTAACTGAAAAATCGATACCGCGTTGGCGGATGTCGGGACTCAAGGGCGGCGATAAGTACTCGCAATTTGACGCACGATTTACATACGCACCGATCGGAATACGGCCGCGGCGCGGTATTCAGCGTCGGTTTTTTATACTTACATATAATCACGCCTTTATTCCTTATGTGGTAGGCAGAGCGTAACGACCTAAACAAAGGGCGTTCCGCCACGTCTGACAAAGTTTTGAGGGTTTTTTATGCACACATACATATAATCACGCCTTTATTCCTTATGGGGTAGGCAGAGCGTAGCGACCTAAACAAAGAGTGTTCCGCCACGTCTGACAATTTGTTGATGGTTATTTAAGATAGATTTGTACATTGCTGTAGTGACACGTTATCAGACCTTTGTTCAGGTCGTTTACGCTGTGCCTACCTCATTAGGGATAAAGGCGTGACTATATGTTCGTATGTACGTAGTACCCAGAGCTAGAAATGTGTAATGGTAATGAAGTTGTAACTTAGTTCGTGATGTTGTGACGGAACCCGGAATTAAATATACCATTTCTTAGAAACACACTTCTTCTTCTTCTGTCGAGTGGGTATCGAGTCTATCGACCCGAAGAACCCTGGTGTCAGAGATTTTTTAAACCGCCTAGTAGCACAACTATCAGGCCTCTGACATAGTTTGAGTAACGACCACTATCAAAGACAGCGACCGGGACCGACGGCTTAACGTGCCCTCCGAAGCACGAAATCTTTTTCTTTTCGGACAATCAGGTGATTCAGCCTGCAATGCCCTAACCAAACTGGGGAAAAATTCACAAAGTGATAAATTCTCACATATCGACTTTGCGTTTCTCCCCTGGGAATCGAACCCAGGACCTCCGGATCAGGAGTCCATGGCACTAGCCACTAGACCACGGAGGCAGTTACACACTTGGTAAACAAATCAAATGTAAGTACCGCAAACTACTATTATTTTTTGCATCATAACTAGGCAATAACATTCAAAAGACTATTCATTCGCAAAATAAGCGAAACATATTAAAGCCTGTATTTATAAATATCATTTGGGTCTGACATCTAGTATGAGTTCCTATCAGAAATCGCATTTCAGTACAATATGACCTGACAAATCCTTTCTAAGTGCCGTAATTATAAACAGCACTTGAGACTGACAGCAAGTTTGAGTTCGTATCAGAAATGTAATTTCAATACAAAACGATCTGTCAAATCCACACTTAAGATTGCTCTCAGTCTCAAAACAAAATGTTGTTTCGCCAGGTCTGACAAAGTTTTGAGGGTTATTTAAGTCTAGTGACAGGTTGTCAGCCCATCGCCTACATTGCTATATGATGAAACCCTCGTATCCCTTAGCTGACTTTTACAGCATGCCCGAGAGGAAATTCAGCTCAAACATTCTATGTTTTTCTCTCGCTCCCAGTCCAACATGGAAGAATTTTTATGGTACAATGAATTCTGGCCTGGGAGCGAGAGAAAAACATAGAATGTGCCAGCTGCATTTCCTCCCGGGCATGCTGTAAAAACCGGCTCAAGGATCCGAGGGTTTCGGTATATTTCAATTTGGGCGATGGGCTGACAACCTGTCACTACAGCAATATACTTACAATTTCATCTTAAATAACCCTCAAAACTTTGTCAGACGTGGCGGAACTACCTTTGTTTGGGTCGTTTACGCTCTGCCTACCCCATAAGGGATAAAGGCGTGATTATATGTATGTATGTATGTACAATGAATTTATTTCTCCTTTGGCCATATGTTTTATAGCTTTTGTACAAACATACCTCTTCTTCTACTCACTTGTGACTAGGTACTTGGAAATTAACTTTTTTGATTTTGTGAGAACACCTCGTCCGGATTGGAGACACGTGTTGTAATAGGATTAACGGAGTATTCGTCTGTCCACAACCTTGGGCTTGAGGTGAAGGACAAAATACATACACCTCTACCCTACTATAGGTACATATACAATACAGAGGAGGATGACAAACGTACATACATATACATACATACCTATAATCACGTCTTTATCCCTAATGGGGTAGGCAGAGAGTAAACGACCTAAACAAAGGTCGTTCCGCCACGTCTGACAAAGTTTTGAGATTTAAGAAATACATACTTTCATATAATCACGCCTTTATCCCTAATGGGGTAGGCAGAGAGTAAACGACCTAAACAAAGTTCGTTCCACCACGCCTGGCAAAGTTTTGAGATTTAAGAAGTACATACATACATATAATCACGCCTTTATCCCTAATGGGGTAGACAGAGCGGAAACGACCTAAACAAAGGTCGTTCCGCCACGTCTGATAAAGTTTTGAGGGTTGTTTAAGATAGATTTGTAGATACGTATATTACTGTAGTGACAGGTTGTTATGTCAGCAGCCCTTCGCCAAATTACAATATACAGAAACCATCGGATTCCTTTACAAGACTTAGTTTACAATGGGCTCAATTCTAGATATCACCGGTTAAAACTAAAACAGACAGATACAGTCACTTTCAGAATAATGTAATCGAAAAAGGACAGGTTATTTATATACTCTATGGTTCTATACTTTGTCCGCTAGTTTCCCCAGTATTCATAAAACCACCGACTATAAATCAAAATCCGGAGAGAATAATCCTTTTCCAATGTTTTTAGTCTGAAAGTGACAAATAGCCGGAAAATCTACAATCGAGTCCAATATAGAATTCTGTGACAAAGTATGTACTGTGAATCTACCTGCTCTGGCCCACGTAATATGGCCAAATTGGAAAATTTCGATATTATCGCGTATGAAATTGCAAATTCCGTACATACAACCAATGCTTGCCAATATACATGCGATTTTACTCAATTCTGGTATGAAAATGGGTTTAAAGCCCTACACTTACGTTATATTAGTCGTTATATGAACCTCTTTAGCATGTTTTCTCCACGGAAATATGCCTTATTCAAAGTACTACTATGGTTATAACATTTACAAATTGTTGAATATAATCAAAGTGCTTTCAAACAATAACTTTTATAGTACATATGTTTAAATTCTTCTCCGTTCCCTTCTTTATGGTCACATAAGAGTAAAGGCAGGGACGCTGGTCATGTCAAAGCGTCAACGGCATATACAATTTCAGTTCCTTTTATTTTATTTCTTTGATTTATAAATCACATAGTCTTAATAAGAAAGTAATTAATCCTTTCGAATGTAGAGCCTCTTTTTAGCCTCTGATAACAAATGTTGTGTTTTAGCGACACCCATGGGATTTTCACCAAAAAATAGCTAATATGATGTAGAATAACATTAAATTATAAAAAAGTAGGGTAAATGCGACATTTTTTTGATAAATATTACATTTATTGCATTTTTTTTTAGAAAAATGGTAAAATTCTTTAAAAAAATCATTAATAATAAATTTATGATGAGTATTTTTTTTTTTAATTTGGCTTTATTAGCTCGGCCTATTATTAGAGATCATTATTAATTTTGTTTTGTTTTAATATCACATTTAGTTTAAAAGTAGGAACAGTTTGTTTGCATGGGGTACCAAGATGAGAGTTAAAAAAAATAAAAATCCATAAAAACTTTTTAAAAAAATAAGTTTTTTTTTGTAATTTTTTTTGGTGGTGAAATTGCTTATATTTTCACCCTTTTTCATATGTGCACTTTATAAAGACTCACACTGTATATAACCATATACACTGATTTCAGAAGTCGCTATCCTGGCTTTAACTCTTCTGTGACCAGAAACCCCGTAAAAGGTATAGAAAGACACTATACATAATATGTAAATATCATATCGAAATTCAACAAAATTAAATTATACCGGACAGCGTCCCGCAAACTGCGGTTACTCGATCAATGACACTAAACAACTTCCACCAAGAAATTCTTTCAGGGAGTGAAAATAATAATTGGCTTTTCTATACAATACAACCCCTATCAGTTTGTGGGCCGCTGTCCCTTACACCGCGTACACATTATTTCCTCCATGATATTATGATTAATTTTTTGATGATTTTGTTCAACTTGTTTACTTCCATGCTGGACTGGGAGAGATAGAAAAACATAGAATGTTCCAGCTGCCCTTCCTCCCGGGCATGCTGTAGAAGACAGCAAAAGGGACTCGAGGGTTACAGTGTATTGTAATTTAGGCGATGGGCTGACAACCTGTCACTATGGGAACACACATAACAATCTAAAATTACCCTCAATTATTGTCAGACGCGGCGAAAGCGCCTTTTACGAGGCGTTTAACGCTCTGCCTACCCCGTAAGGGATAAAGGCGTGATTTTATGTATGTATGTATGTTCAACTTGTTATCCATCGGTGCGTGAGAGTGCTAGTGCCTTAACAGGCATCTTCTGGGTGAACTCGCTCTATCGTCAACTCTGTTACTGTCATCCCTGACATTGTCTATAGAGTCAAACCCTACACTCTTTTTTCACTCTACAATTATTATTATTTTTTCAAAAAAACTGTGTTAAACAAACTGTTACAGCAGTGTAACTGCCTCCGTGGTCTAGTGGTTAGAGCCATGGGCTTACGATCCGGAAGTCCTGGGTTCGATTCCCAGGGGGAAACACAAAAGTTGACATTTGTCAATTTATCACTTTGTGAGGTTTTTCCCAGTTAGGATAGGACATTGCAGGTTGGATCACCTGATTGTCGGTCCTAGTCGCTGTCTTTGATAGTGGTCGTTACTCAAACCATGTCAGAGGCCTATTAGCTGTGCTACTACATACATACATACATATAGTCACGCCTTTATCCCTAATGGGGTAGGCAGAGCGTAAACGACCGAAACAAAGGTCGTCCCGCCACGTCTGACAAAGTTTTGAGGGTTATTTAAGTTAGATTTGTAGGTATATTGCTGAAGTGACAGGTTGTCAGCCCATCGCCTAAATTACAATATACCGAAACCCTCGGATCCCTTAGCTGACTTTTACAGCATGCCCAGGAGGAAATGCAGCTGGCGCATTCTATGTTTTTGTCTCGCTCCCAGTCCAGCATGGAAGAAACTGCTACTAGGCGGTTTGAAAACTCTGACACCAGGTTTCATCGGGTCATTCGACTCGAGAATCCACTCGCGAAGAAGAAGAAGTGTAAAATCGATAGCTTGTAAACTGTGGCTCGGCCTCGTTCCTTAATCCCTTCGGCTTTGCCTTCATCATCATTCATATCGGACGCAGAATATAAATCTGCTTTTATTTCTTCCAGGCTGGACTGGGAGTGAGAGAAAAACCTAGAATGTGCCAGCTGCATCTCCTCCCGGGCATACTGTAAAAATCAGCTAAGGGATTCGAGGGTTATAGTGTATTGGAATTTTAGGCGATGGGCTGACAACTCATAATCGTCTGTAATAATAACCCTCAAAACTAGTCAGACGTGGCGAAATGACCTTTGTTTAGGTCGTTTTCGCTCTGCCTACCCCATTAGGGATAAAGGCGGCAGGACTCGAAACTGCATCTCTAGAATACCGACCATTACTCTACCAACTGAGCTACAGAAACAGTTGGTAGAGTAATGGACCGGCATTCCAGAGACGCAGGTTCGAGTCCTGCCAGAAACAAATTTATTATTTTCTTTCTTTCATATTATCTACACTAATATTATAAAGAGGAAATATTTGTACCTATTTTTGTATGTTTGTATGTTTGTAATGAATAGGCTCAAAAAGTACTGGGCAGATTTAAAAAAATCTTTCACCAATAGAATGCTACATTCTTCCAATTTGACATAAGCTACATTTCATTTTGAAAAAAATTAGGGATCCTTGGTAAAATTTGAACAATGTAACCGAAGGTGTAGAAAAATGAGTCTTAATACCCCGTGCGAAGCCGGGTCGGGCTGCTAGTATGAAATAAAAATATCTTTGTTAGTGCTTATAACCTCAAAAATTACAGAGTATATTTTCAAAGCGATAGATTCCGTTTCAATATTATATTCAAAAGAGGTCTGTGTAATTCGAGCTAGATTTTACGAAAATAACATTTTTTTACCTAAAACGTGAAAAGCAAAGTTCAACACTGTACACAAACTGGGTCACGATAAATAGCCAATGTTTATTCGCTTTAATCCCAGTTAAGCGAAGTTTAAGTGAAAATTAATAAAGACAAACGGTTTTAGTTGGAAAGTGTTAGCTATTTACGTCATCCAACAATGCTTGAACAAACTTACTAACAGCTTGTTGTTTGTCTATGGTCAACTTGTTGCTATTCATTATTTTCAAGGTTTTAGTTCCATGCTGGACTGGGAGCGAAAGAAAAACATAGAATGTGCTAGCTGCATTTCCTCCCGGGCATGCTGTAAAAACCAGCTAAGGGATCGGAGGGTTTCACTATATTGCAATTTAGGCGATGGGCTGACAACCTGTCACTACAGCAATATACCTACAAATCTATCTTAAATAACCCTCAAAACTTTGTCAGACGTGGCGGAACGCCCTTTGTTTGGGTCGTTTACGCTCTGCCTACCCCATTAGGGATAAAGGCGTGATTATATGTATGCATGTATCTTAAATAACCCTCAAATCTTTGTCAGACGTGGCAGAACGACCTTTGTTTGGGTCGTTTTCGCTCGGCCTGCCCCATTAGGGGTAAAGGCGTGATTATATGTATGTATGGTAAGGTTTTGTGCAAAGCCCTTTTGAGGGTACTACCACGCCCTTGCATATTTCTGCCGCCAAACAGAATTATTCACACTTCTTTTTCGGTCTGAAGGGCACGGGAGCCAGTAAAACTACTGGCTCAAGAGATATTCCACCTTATGTCTCCCGTGTGCAACGCACTCTGCTATTTCACTAGGATCTATAGTCTGTCAACGTCGTGCTTACCGCGCCCTAGGGGTACAGACGTTGGCGGGGACGCGGTAGCACGCGGCGATTGCGAACATGAACACATTGCGTCGTGCTCGCTCACCCTCCTGTTTCACCGCCCGCACCCCCGTTACCGCGTCCCCGCGCACGTCTGTACCCCTAAGGCGCGGTAAGCACGACGTTGACAGACTATAGTGGGTTACAGTAAGTGTTATAGACTACGGTGCTGCTTACCATCATGTGGGCCGTATGATTGTTATGATCAAAATTGATTGAACTTCCATACAAACTTTCACCCCCGTGTTTGTCACTTTGGAAGTGAAATATCAAAATTGCTGCCACACGTAGGCATTATTTTTTATCAGCAGTCTAAACACAGAATAAGAAGATTCCAACTTCAAAATTGACAGACATTCAACCAAATTTAATACCCTCGTTTTACCTCTTCCATCATCATCATCTCCCTAGCCTTATCCCGTATCTCATGGGGTCGGCTACCTAATCTAGGGGATTGCATGGGTGAAAATTCTTAAAATCCTTTCTTATCCGAAAGTTACGTTATAGAAGGAACCTGTTGTCCAAATTTCATGACTCTAGCTTTAGTAACTTAAGCTCTGCGTTGGTGAATCAGTTCACCCCTTAGGGGGCGAAATTTCCGAAATCGCTGAAACACATCTCAATTATATTTTTATTATTAGTCTTAATTAAAAATTGGAAGATTCTAACTTCAAAATTTTACGTACTTTCATACAAACATCCACCCCCCTTTTCACACCTTTAGGGGTAGAAAATCAGTAACGCTGAAACACGTTTTTATTACTTTTCAAATATTAGCCTAAATACAAAATTGGAAGATTCTACCTTCAGAATTGACGGACTTTCATACAATCTTCACACTCCCTTTTAACCCCTGCAGCAATATACCTACAAATCTATCTTAAAATAACCCTCAAAACGTTGTCAGACGTAGCGAAACGACCTTAGTTTAGATCGTTTAAGCTCTGCCTATCCCATGAGGGATAAAGGCGTGATAATATGTATGTATGTACGGGAGGAAAATCCAAAAAATACTTTCTTAGTGGTAGGTTTCGGTACAAAAGGAACCTGCTCTCCAAATTTCACGATTCTGGCTTCAGTAATTTAGGCTCTGCGTTGACGAATCAGTCAGTCAGTAAGGACAAACGATTTTATAAGTTTATATAAAAATCAAACATACCTATTGATACTGATGGCAAAATCGAAATGCCATTGCTCAAACCGTATTTTGCTTTCGCTTTATAAATATCATCAATCAAACACGATTGAGTGTTATTCTAATTTTGAACGTCCGTATTTGGAACGACAAGTGTTTGATGGTATATTTGTAACGTGTATTTTCTTATGATGTTGTATGCCAGAGGGGTCATGGCCTTACCCAGTTTACAAGATTATGTAACATCTATTCACTGAGCAAACGTAAGAAACGTTAAAACATCTAAAAAGTAAAAATGTATGTAGTCTTATTTTTTTCACTTCTCATGATCTTCTTCTTAGCGTGTCGATGGAACACGACCGTGTATTGCGGATTGACTGCCGTCCATTAAATCCGCTGGCGTGCAAGAGTTAGGACACGCCAGGCACGATGTTAGGTGTGCCATGGTTTGCACTGCACTGCAAACATAGTCCACATCGGAGCTAGCCGAAAATCCTCACCTGGCAATGTTCTCATGCTCTGAAAGTGCTATTTTGTGCAGGGTGAAGGCTGTATAAAATTGAAGTTCTTAGTTAGAAGTTGTTATTTTAAAATATTTACTTCATATTATTTGCTTTTTGTGTTCTTTCTAACATAAAACGATATTAAAATTCAAAATTCAAGTAAGATAGTGAATAGGATGTATAGGTCTCCAGCCTAAGCCTAATATTACTTAAATTAAAAAAGATAAATGGTGAAATGAATATTGTGTACTTCAAAATATTTTTGTAAAATTTCTTAAATTTTCCTCGCAATCGAAGTGAAAAGTAGAGTTTATAACTCATGCACAAAATGATTTTTGTCCTCGACTAAATATAAGCCTTCGCCCTATGTGCTCGAGCAGCTAAAGATCTCGACCAAAAATGACTTGTTTTGTGCACTTGTCGTAAAATATATTATTGTTGACTTTTCCCTTGGACCATTCCCTGGGAGATATAAAAACAGAATAGTACTCGTAATTTATTCAGTAGAAACGTTACATATACAGAAGTTACATTATTTCACTGTCTATGCAAATCCCCTTTTAAGACATGAAATAGCTACTAATTAACAGTTACGAGAAAGTAACAGGTATCACATAAATATCTGTGATTGACATATTTACAATGCAAGTGATACTGTTACAACATAAAGACGAATAGCCAAGAGTATTAGTTACTGTTATATGTAGAATACTGGGAGCGATAGAATAACATAGAACGTGCCAGCTGCATCTCCTGGCATGCTGTAAACACCAGCTAAGGGATTTTAGGGTTTCAGTGTATTGGAATTTATTCGATGGTTTGAGAACCTGTCACTACAGTAATATACAGATCTATCTGAACTGACCCTCAAAACTTGTTTGATGTGGCGGAACGGAAATGTGATGTTTAAGACGTTGACACTCTGCCTACCCCATTACGGGTGAAGGCGTAATTAAGTATGTTTTCGTTTCGTTTTGTTTGGAATGGTTGTTCTACTACACTGTCAAAAATAAAAGACATTTCGCCAATGCGTGCGTGCGTTTTGCATTTGCCAATCAAAAAAAAAACAAAAGAGCTAGTTTGGGGATTGCGCGTGACATATGCAATCTCCGGATCTGACAAGATCAGTCCGTAGAAAGATCATTTAGAACTTTCCTGGCTTACTAAAGAAGCACGCTTTCGATCGGTGCTAAATCGTAGAGTTCGAAATAAACTAAGGTAACCGAGTGTGTTTTTAGAACGTTTTAGTTACTGATAGGTCTCTGACATGGTTTTTGTGATGACCACTATCAATGTTAGCGACCACGACCGATGGCTTATTACGCCCTCCGACGCACGGATTTTTTTCTTACAGATTATAAGGTAATTCAACCTACATTGCCCTAAATCAACTCGGCAAAATCTCACAAAGGAACAAATTGACAAATACCTACTTTGTGTTCCCGTGGGATTCGCACCCATGAGCTCCGGATGGACAGCCCATGACTAACACCACTAGGAACCTTATAAACATACATACATATAATCACGCCTTTATCCCTAATGGGGTAGGCAGAATGACCAAAACAAAGGTCTTTCCGCCACGTCTGACAAAGTTTTGAGGGTTATTTAAGATAGATTTGTAGGTATATTGCTATAGTGACAGGTTGTCAGCCAAAGTAAATTGCAATATACAGAAACCCTCGGATCCCTTGACTGGTTTTTACAGTATGCCCGGGAGAAAATGCATCTGGCATTCTATGTTTTTCTCTCGCTCCCAAGACAGCATGGAAGAACCTTATAAACATGTTGTTTTTCTTTTGTCGCAGTAAATAACAACATTCGTTATACAGCCTCCAGCTGTATAAGGGCGTGAAGCTACGAGCTTTTCCACTCGACCGGGTCTCCAAGATAGATTATACTATATATAAGACTGATGGGAGAAGGAAACCTTTATATCCGACCCGGAAGTTGATAAAAGACGTTTGCTTTTCATTCCTGTTTTGATACATAAATTCATATAATCACGTCTTTATCCCAAACGGGGTAGGCAGATCGTAAACAACGTAAAGAAAGGTCGTTCCGCCACGTCTGACAAAGTTTTGAGGGTTATTTAAGATAGATTTGTAGGTATTCCTACCCCATTAGGGATAAAAACGTGATTATATGTATGTATGTATTGGTATATTGCTGTAGTGACAGGTTATCACCCCATCGCCTAAATTGCAATATACTGAAACTCTCGGATCCCTCAGCCGGTTTTTACGGCATGCCCGGGAGGAAATGCAGCTAGCACATTCTATGTTTTTCTCTCGCTCCCAGGTCAGCATGGAAATAATAAATAGGCCTGTTTTGATAAAGATGGAAGGAAGCCGTGAATATATTACGATGCTGTAGAATATTGATATATCAAACGACTTCTCACTTGTATGTTTAACAGAGATGTCTGACCTCTAGAATAAGTTGTTCATTTTATATACTTAAGTATAAGTTAAGTATATATTTCTTCCATGCTGGACTGGGAGCGAGAAAATAACATAGAGTTTGCCAGCTGCATTTTCTCCTGGGCATGCTGTAAGAACCAGCTAAGAGATCCAAGGGTTTCAGTATATTGCAATTTAGGCAATGAGCTGACAACCTATCACTACAGCAATACACCTACAAATCTATCTTAAATAACCCTCAAAACTTTGTCAGACGTGGCGTAATCACCTTCGTTTAGGTCATTTACGCTCTGCCTACCCCATTAGGGATGAAGGCGTAATTATATGTATGTATGTTTGACCTCTAGAATAGGTAATCAATTTTATATATTTATGTATATTCCTAGATAACTAAATCAAATACCTAAAGATACACAATTGTTTCGGAACCGCAAAACGTGTTCCAAAAATTATATTGCGGTTTACTTTCTTTGAAGTTGTAAAGCAATAGTAGATTTGTAGTGCACGATCCGAGATTTTTAGCTGATATTACTTGAGGACAAAAATTGTTTTAAACTCTGACGAGTCTCAAACGAGTTATAAACTCTTCTTTTCACTTCAATTGCGAGAAATAAAGAGAAAATTCTACAAAAATATTTTAAATAAATTAAACAATGAATTCCCGCCATTTAACTTTTTAAATCTTTTGACATTAAATATTAGGCTTGGGCTGGAGACCTATACAGTCTACTATTAAAATATTTTCTTGTCCATTGAGTACATTAAAGTTACTTTGTAATAATAAATTAAATAAATTATCGCTTAATTTAAATTTTAATTATGTCATAAAAACACAAAAGGCAAATGATTTAAAGTAAATATTACAAAATAACAAGTTCTATCTATTAACTTCTTATTATGTTTGGCTGTATGGCTTAATTTTCTTTGCCTTAGAGGAGATGCATTTATGAGTAGATACGTTTTTGCCCTTGTGCACAAAATTCAATTTTCTGCAGTTTACAGCCTGCACAAAATAGCACTTTCTGAGCATGAGAAGTGAAAAGGTTATTTATCGCAAAACAAGTTGGTATCGATAACGCAACGTTAAAAAACGGAGAATACAATAGACGTTTAAGACAAAAGTGTTGCCTTAAATGAAACTTTGTAGGCGCTCCTTTCTCTTGAAGACAAAATAGTTTATGCAACTTTTATATGACTAGAAGCTGCAATATTGCCTCGTTATATGGCAATTGTGTGTTAATGTGTTTGTCATGTAAATAGATTGACCTTATGAGGAAATAGCTACTGAAAATTACTGCCTATTCATTTACGAAGTTTGGTAACTGTATTTTAGCCTGGTGGTCATTCACGTGATCGTGATAACTGCCTCCGTGCTCTAGTGGTTAGAGCCATAGGCTTACGATCCGGAGGTCCTGGGTTCGATTCCAGGGGGGAACACACAAAGTTGATATATTTGTCAATTAATCACTTTGTGAGGTTTTCTCCAGTTTGGTTAGGACATGCAGGCTGAATCACCTGATTGTTTGAAAAGAACAAGGATACCGTGCTTCGGAGGGCACGTTAAGCTGTCGGTCCCGGTCGCTGTCTTTGATAGTGGTCGTTACTCAAACCACGTCAAAGGCCTAAAAGCTGTACTATTAGGCGGTTTGAAAACTCTGACACCAGGGTTCATCGAGTCGTTCGACTCGAGAATCCACTTGCTCAGAAGGAGACGTGATCATGAAGTGTCGGTATGACCAAATGCTTCAAAAGTCATTGTGATTATGATAACTGATTGCCAAAATACGATTATTCATTTTCATTTCATCGCTTTGACAAATAACTGAATAGCCACAATTAATATAATAAACATTTACTTGACCATCAGTACTAAGTAATTTAACATTAATCAGCCGGTTTTTAATATATTGATGGTTTTAATAACCTGCATAGTCTAGTTGGTAGTGCATCTGCCTGCTACGCAGAGGGTCCAGGGTTCGATTCCCAGCCGGGCAGACATTTGAATGAAGAATTTAAATGTCTGTTTCTAGAAATGGGGTGTTCTTTATTATTGTTTCTGTGTATGTCCATGGCACCACTATACAGTATACACTATATGTACTCCTAGTGGGGGCTGTGCGTGTGATGGTGTTTATTTACTTACATACATATAATCATGCCTTTATAGCTTCCATGCTGGACTGGGAGCGAGAGAAAAAAATAGAATGTGCCAGCTGCATTTCCTCCCCGGCATGCTGTAAAAACCAGCTAAGCGATCCGAGGGTTTCAGTATATTGTGATTTAGGCGATGGGCTGACAACCTGTCACTACAGCAATATACCTACAAATCTATCTTAACCCTCAAAACTTTGTCAGACGTGGCAGAACAACCTTTGTTTAGGTCGTTTACGCTCTGCCTACCCCATTAGGGATAAAGGCGTGACTATATGTATGTATGTATGCCTTTATCCCTAATGGGCTAGGCAGAGCGAAAACGACCTATACAAAGCTCGTTCCGCGTCTGACAAAGTTTTGAGGGTTATTTAAGATAGATTTGTCGGTATATTGCTGTAGTGACAGGTTGTCAGCCCATCGCCTAAATTACAATTTTTAATGTTGGTAGTGAAAAAAAAAATACCTACTTGACGAGTTAATTAGGGAGTCTTGTCATGTCATCACGGTTTAAAAAAAAATATATTGGCCTACGACTTATAGGGAGTGTAAGGGACAGCATCCCGCCAACTGAGGGGTTGCTCAGTCAATGAAACTGAACAACCATCAGCAGGTTTTTTTTTTATAGGAACTGATAAAAAGAATGCTTTTCCACACAAATTTTCTGATCAAGGTGGTCATTTTGTATGGGAAGGTCAATTTTGATTTCTCCTCAAAGAATTTCTTGGCGAAAGTTGTTCAGTTTCGTTGACTGAGCAACCCCTATCAGTCTGTACGCTGTCCCTTACACCCGGTATTAACGCGTTATATACCAAGCGTTTGTGAAAGGAGTTACATTTACAAATCTTGTGCGTTTCGCCAGAACTCCGGTCGACCTAAGATCAATTTGGCAATTTTGACAGCAAAATTGCTTACAAAATATAGAAATAGGTAGTACCTAACGCAACGGTAATTTTCAATAAGTGATTCGGGCTGAATAAGAAGTAAAATTGTAAAGATTGCACGATTCTATTATAAGACGGCTTATTAAAAATAAGAGACCATGCTCTATGCTCACTTCTTATTTAAAGCGTCTTACGTCAAATTAGGAATGTCAATGTCATGTGTTTATTTGCTATCCTGTTCATATGTCAAAGTTAAGAAAGGGACAGCGCTACTAAGAATTAGAATTATGTCGCGTAAACTGGCGGAATCACTGTGGTGATGTTAATCCTTAAAAGTTGAATTATTAAGGTCTGTGCGTTCATAATTCATGACATTTCACTATTCTGACATGAATCTTTTAAATGATTTATGTGAAGATTATCTATTTTGGAGACTTTTGAAATACGATTCATTCTAAAAGGTCGTAAGTCAAAAAGTGAGGACGCATGTAACATTTGTCTTTGCGAAGAACAAAAAAGAACTGATTACAGATTAAATAGTATACATCAAGTAGACGTCAATTTGCTTGTCATTATCAGTTTTTTTTCATAGTTATACCTGGATATTAGGCAAATGATATTTTTAGATACATCCGAAATCAGCCCAAGCCCATTTCTTTTCAATAACAAAAAAATATTATATAAAAAAAAAATTACGTTACGCATCACAAAATCTTCGAAACAGTATATTTATTTCAGTAACTAAGTAAATGCGACATATTGTTTTTGAATGTCCACTAACTAAGTTTCCCGGACGACCAGAAGACATTAAACTCTTGTCAGATAACCCATGGACATATTTGGATTCGAGTATCAAACTCTGACACAAATGAAGTATACCAGTTACCTAATGTCATACGATAAATAAGTAAATAAGTAACTAATGGAAAATTACGTCATGCGAATTGAAAAACTCACCTGAGCTGCAGTGTGAAGAGCCAGCCGCTCGATGTCCAAGTTGTAGTAGTTGAGCTGCGGGACATGCCTCCTTCGCGGCTTGAAGTCCTGGTACTCATAATATGCCACCACATCATTGATGGACACCACAGGGCAGTCATCCGCCGTGGAACACCCACTGCTCACTCCGTCCACTCCACTATCGGAATCCCCCTCCCCTCCAAAACCCTCCTTACTATCCCGCCTCTCCCCGTAGCTCTGCTCCGAAGTTTCCGACCCCTCTTGGAAACCAGATTCGTTCATGTCATCGGGGGTGACTATCTCCGGTATCTTCGTCGTGTCGTATTCGTAGCCGACATCGTCATCGACCGTCGTGTCGTCGAAAGTATCCGCCATTTTGCTCAGTTGAAACACCGCGTTTTGTTATTCCACTGTCCGCAATCCACTACATACTGTTGATTTCCTGTGGACAAAAGCGTCGTGTTATCGATATGTTCTGATTACGCTGATAAAGGTTTAACGTTTATAGCTGCTGCATTAGCAAATATAGTTTTTGTTTTAGGACACAATTAAACAGTCATAAAAATATTGTGCAATATGAATAAATGAGAGGGGTTGCACAGGCACCGTAACTGAACAACTATCAGAAGGAAATTCTGTCAGGATATAATAAAAATACCTTCCTATATAAAATGACCACCTGGATCAAAATTTGTATGAAAAAATTCAATTTGTATGGAAAAGCATTTTTTTTTTTTCAAATTTTTAAAAATGATTCCTGCATATATATATATGCGTTTCCTGACTAACCCCTATTTGTTTGCGAGACCCTGTCCCTTACACCCCGTATAACAATACTTAATCACTTATGCGCTCTCACTACCGTAGGTCAGCTGAAAGAGATTTCTTATTAGAGATAAGCTGTACCTGTTGTGCTGTTGTTTTTTATGTTTGTGTCTTCTGTATGATCATGTGTGCAATAAACTATTAAATAAATAATACTTTGACCAAACAAAACTCTTCGATCGCCCTTATTTTCGACACTCATCGCCGTAATGAATTCGAGATAGGACAAATCTCAACGTTCCCACTTCATTATACTATCGCTATAAAATAGGAAGAACCATTAAAAGGAAAACCACAGAATATCTACCTACAAGGCAGTAAATTAAATGTAAAAGAAAAAACTTCTAATTACTGTAGGTACCTAAAGTTTGAATTATGGATTTATAATTCATGTAAGTAAAAGGAGAGACCGATGATGTAGTGGATAGGGCCGCTGCCTCCTGAGCGGGTCATGGTTCGAATCCCACCACGAACCAACGTGTTTTTCGGTTTTCGAATTTCATATGTACGTTTATTCGGCGGTTTTTCCGTGCTTCGGAAGGCACGTTAAGCCGTTGGTCCCGATTAATATCGTTAAATACCGTAGATAGTGCTAAGCATTGGCGGCTTGAAAACTTTGACCTAATCTAGAATTGGGTCTGGTTTCCCTTCTTGATTGCGGAGGTCAGATGGCAGTCGCTCTGTGTAAAAACCAGTACCCTCGTTCAATCCCCTAGATTAGGTAGCCGACCCCGTGAGATACGAGATAAGGCTAGGAAGAAGAAAGAATTCATGTAAGTAAAAGTTTTCCTTTCCTCGATTAAAAATTGTATTCGAAGAGTTGCTAACCAAAGTTGCTAACAGAGTGAAAATGAAAAGCGTTAATAAGTTTAAGTAATACTTAGGTAATATGACGCAACATAACATGTTTTGATCAAAAACATCAAACAGTATGATGCTGGACTAAGAGCGAGAGAAAAACAACAGAATGTACCAGCTGCATTTCCTCCCAGGTATGTTGTAAAAACCAGGTAAGGTATCCGAGGGTTTCAGTATATTTTAATTCAGGCGATGGGCTGACAACCTGTCACTACAGCAATATACCTACGAATCTATCTTAAATAAAACTTTGTCAGACATGGCGGAACGACCTTTGTAGGTCGTTTTTAGGTCGTTTAGATCGTTTACGCTCTGCCTACCCCATTAGGGAAAAAGGCTTGATTATACGTATGTATAAACATCAAAGAAAAATGTCGTTGAACCGAGTTCCATAATCCATATATGATTCCATACATTGCGTCTTTCGTGGACACGATCCCTAAAGACCTTAGTGAAGACTCTTCAACGTACAGTATTGACTGTTCACTAACTTCCCATCACGACGCGGTTCTCAATGGACGTGGTCGGGGATTCAGTATAATTGTCAATCAATGTCAAATCTCAATATGGCGGCGTTAGTTCTTTCCTTTGTAACTTCGCAAAATGCCCCTTTCATTAAATGTCCCTTGATCGCAAAATGTCGCTTGGTCGCAGAATATCCCTTTCATTAAATGTCCCTTTGTCGCAAAATGTCCCTTAGTCGCAAAATGTCCCTTGGTCGCTAAATGTCCCTTGGTCGCAAAATGTCCCTTTAGCAAAATGTTTCTTTAGCTTAATGTCCCATTGGCACAAAATGTGCCTATGTCATAATATCCCATTCGCAAAATATCCCTTTCGCAATATTTCCCTTGCTCGCAAAATGTACCATTCTCATAATGTTCCTTTCGCAAAATGTCCCTTTTGCAAAATGTCCCGTGGTCGAAAATGTCCCTTTCTCATAATGTCCCATTCGCAAAATGTCCCGTGGTCGCAAAATGTCCCATAGAAAACTTTCTAAGTCTTTTCAGTAGCTGCCCAGTATTTGAACTGATTCTATTAAAAGGATCATTTTGCAAAAGAGAAGTTTTGCATAAGGGACATTATGAGAAATAGACATTCTACGAAGAACGCATTCCCCGCCATGTTCACTTAAAGCATGGTCGTCATCACTCTCGTTTTCGAGCCAAAGAAGATGGAACGGAGCTCGTCACACAGTCGTTCAACTTTCGCCGACGCAACAGGTCTGGCCCACTGACATAGCGACCTTCGGCAAGCTTTTTATCACACATTTGAACCAACCGTATAGGCTACACTGGCCACGATAGCGGTATTTATACCGGGTGTAAGGGACAGTTTCTTCCATGCTGGACTGGGAGCGAGAAAAACATAGAATGTGCCAGCTGCAATTCCTTCCGGGCATGCTGTATGAACCAGCTAAGAGATCCGAAAATTTCAGTACATTGAAATTTAGGCGATGGACTGACAACCTGTCACTATACCTACAAGTCTATTTTAAATGGCCCTCAAAACTTTGTCAGACATAGCGGCACGACCTTTGTTCAAGTGGTTTCCGCTCTGCCAACCCCATTAGGGATAAAGGCGTTATTATGTTTATGTATGTAAAGGACAGCGTCCCGCAAACTGATAGGAGTTGTTTAGTCAAAGAGACTGAACCACCAGGTAATTCTTCCAGGGAAAAAAATGTCCTTTCCATACAAAATGTTCACATCAGTCAGATATTTTTTATGGAAAAGCCATTTATTTTCACTTCCTGAAAAAGAATCCTGCTGATACTTGTTCAGTGTCATTGACTAAGCAACTCTATCAGTTTGCGGGACGCTGTCCCTTACACCTGGTATTTATTCTGATGCGGTCTGTGATAAAGAATAATTGGATTCGGAGGAAAAACAGTTTAGAATAATCTCGTTTAGTGAGTGGTTTTTGTCAACGGGTTTGGTGTTCTACAAGGCGCTGCTCTAGGTCCGTTATGTTTCAAATATATGTTGATGATTTCCTGTGAGAGATATTTAAAAGCGATATAGCTCTTTGTTATAACAATTATGTTTGTAGTTATTAAGTAGCCTTAAAGTATCTATTTCATCTTCTCTTCTGCCTAGCGTTTTCCCGGCCTGATGCTGGGGTCCGCTTTCCGGATTTGTCTAGTCCACTTTGCCCGGTCTTTGGCATCTACTGGTGTGAGATCGTTCTCTTCCATATCCGCTTTTACGACATCATGCCATCCCTCTTTTGTTCTGCCGCGTTTTCTAGGGCCTTGGACCGTGAGGTCTACTCATCTTTTTCTGGCGTAGTCTGGCGGACTGCGACTTAAATGCCCATACCATCGAAGACGACTTTCCTGCAGCTTATCTGCTTGTGCTTGTTACGAATGCGATCTAATCTCGTAACGCCACACAGCCATCGCAACATGTTCATAGCCTTAAAGTATATATTTAAGCATTATAACTGCGCGCGCAGTACTCCTAAAAGCTCATAATTTTATCGAGGTTGTGTGCCCAAAGGTGCAAAACAGATCAAAGTCGGCCTTGATTCTCATTGAATGGTCCACTGAGGCGTGAAACAGTCTCTGCGTACATAATGTATCCTATTTTCTTGGTATTGTTATTTTAAGCTTTTAATTTTGAAGTGGAAGTAAACAACTTAAGGTTTACCTGGCTAAACAATTGTGCGCTAAGATTTTCAAACAAAATGAAAAATAAGTTAATTTGTGACCGTAAGTAAGTTTAGGCATCATCAGACAAGAAAAACTCAGGTCAATTAACTGTTCATTAAGCTTCATTTTGAGCGGTTGCCACATGATCTCTAGAAGAATAAAAGGATACGAGACGAAATATGATCACCCATTTCTGATATTTTCTGACACATGCTGGACTGGGAGCGAGAGAAAAACACAGAATGTGCTAGCTGCATTTCCGCCCGGGCATGCTGTAAAACACAGCTAAGGGATCCGAGGGTTTCAGTTTATTGCAATTTGGGCTGACCAGCTGTTGCTACAACAATGTATCTACAAATATATCTAAAATGACCCTCAAATCTTTGTCAGACGTGGTTAAACGACCTTTGTTTAGGTCGTTTACGCCCTGCCTACCCTTTTCAGGATAAAGGCGTGATTATATGGCATTGGAAACGGGACGCCATGGCACAGCAACAAGTCGCTTCATGTCCCCGACCCGATCTGGGTCAAGGGCGAGTCGCAACAAGTGGTTGCAGCGGCCGCGTCCCCTTCCGCCCAGATTTGCCCATACCACAGAATATAACATATAGGGTTGCCATGCTGGACTGCGAGCGAGAGAAAAACATACAATGTGACAGCTGCATTTCTTCCCGGGCACGCTCTAAAAACCAGCTAAAGGAAATTGCAATTTAGGCGATGGGCTGACCACCTCTCACTACAGCAATATACCTACAGATCTTTCTTTAATAACTGTCAAAACTTTGTAAGACGTGGCGGAACGACCTATGATTAGGTCGTTTACGTCCTGCCTACCCCATTAGGGATAAAGGCGTGATTATATATATGTATGGAACAGGCTTGCCAGAGTATTGGTCTCCATTTTCAATTTGAAACAGTTTGAAAAGTGAAAATATAGGCTGTAAGTTTTTAATCGATTGTTTCATGTCCCAAAAACGTTGGCTCCCATATCCCTCCCCCAAACCGGAACCCATATTTACTTAATTTACATACATACATATAATCACGCTTTTATCCGTAATGGGGTAGGCAGAGCGTAAACGACCTATGCGGATGGGACGTTGATAAATGTATTCGACTATTTTTTTTCACATTTCGACCTACGATTTTAGTCTTTTGATGAGTTTCATTATAATCAATACATAACCATACACATTCCGTTTTGGAATGGATGATACTTCATCGTACAATAAAAACCCTTATCCTCGACAACCCTAAGATTCTTGACTTTTCCATTATTCTTATTTAGAGAAAGGTTGGGCACAAAATAAACTTTTCCACTGTCGACAGATGTATCCACAGCGAAATTCTATTTTATCAATAAAGTAGACAGAGAAACTGAACAGAAAGTATTATTATACAAGCACTATCGCCAGACTACATACATACATACATACATATAATCACGCCTTATCCCTTATGAGGTAGGCAGAGCGTAAACAACCTAAACATAGGTAGTTCTGCTACATATGACAAAATTTTGAGCATTATAAAATATAGATTTGTAGGTATATTGCTGTAGTGACAGGTAGTCAGCCAATCCCCTAAATGACAATATACTGAAACCCTCGATCCCTTAGCTGGTTTTTACAGCATGCCCGGGAGAAAATGCAGCTGGCACATTCTATTAAAAGGGACACTTCGCGGCATTGCAGAAAGCACAATCCGCGAAATGTCCTTATGTTTCGGCCAATGAGCGCTGTAAAAAAACAACTATTCCGCGGACTAGCATACACCAAACGGTCACTTGCCGAAGTCGTTAAAATACGTTTTTCCGGCCAATGAGTGATTTCGGGGATTGTGCGTAACAGGGACAATCAATTCTTCCATGCTGGCCTGGGAGCGAGAGAAAAACATAGAATGTGCCAGCTGCATTTCCTCGGGCATTCTGTAAAAATCAGCTAAGGGATCCGAGGCTACAGTATATTGCAATTTAGGCGATGGGCTGACAACCTGTCACTAACAGCAATATACGTACAATCTTAAATAACCCTCAGAACTTTGTCAGACGTGGCGGAACGACCTTTAGTTTAGGTCTTTTACGCTCTGCCTGCCCCATTAGGGATGGAGGTGTGACTATATGTAAGTATGTATGATATAAATCAAAAAATTAAGACATGTTTTTTTTAAAGATTTTTTTCCTCCAGGAGCAATGAAAAACTTCCACCCTGATATTAGAAAATATCAGGGTGGAAGTTTTTCATTGCCTTTGAATTGGAAAAGACTGAAGACCATTGTTTGGATACCATATTATGTGCCTTCGAATCTAGTTATATGTACATCTTCTTCTTCTTCTGTTGAGTGGGTATCGAGTCTATGGACCCGATGAACCCTGGTGTCAGAGTTTTTAAACCGCCTAGTAGCACAACTATCAGGCCTCTGACATGGTTTTGTGTAACGACCACTATCAAAGATAGCGACCGGGACCGACGGCTTAATGTGCCCTCCGAAGCACGAAATCTTTTTCTTTTTGGACAATCAGGTGATTCAGCCTGCAATGTCCTACCCAAACTGGGGAAAAATTCACAAAGTGATAAATTCTCAAATATCAACTTTGTGTTTTACCCCCTGGGAATCGAACCCAGGACCTCCGGATCGGGAGCCCATGGCACTAGCCACTAGACCACGGAGGCAGTATATAATGATTATGTATATTCGCGGTATATTAATATGCATAGGAAAGGAATGACCTCGTTGTATTGTTTTCGTAAACACTACGCATCACGACCAATCTGGCGAGACGCCATCTTTAAGCTGATTTCTTCCGTGTATTCAGTGCGTGATAGCAAGATAGACAAGTTTGCAAAACTACCTACTGAACTGACTTGGGTAAAAACAAACAGGATATTTGCCGCAAAACAAACGCAACGTTAAAAAAACGGAGTCATCATCTCCCTAGCCTTATCCCGTATCTCACGGGGTCGGCTTCCTAATCTAGGGGATTGAACGAGGTTGCTGGTTTTTACACAGAGCGATTGCCATCTGACCTCCGTAACCCAGAAGGGAAACCAGACCCAATCCTAGATTAGGTCAGAGTTTTCAAGCCGCCAATGCTTAGCACTGACCTCTGATACGGCTTAACGACTAATATCTACGGTATTAAACGATATTAACCGGGACCAACGGCTTAACGTGCCTTCCGAAGCACGGAAAAAGCACCGAATAAACGTACATATGAAATTCGAAAACCGAAAATCACAATGGTACGTGGTGGGATTCGAACCACGACCTCCCGCTCAGGAGGCAGCGGCCCTATCCACTACACCATCGGGCTCCTCCTCCTCCTCCATCGGAGTATACTGAAATATTTAAATAACGAAACAAGGTCATCTCAGCGTAATTAAAATATAACAATCCAATGAACTCGAGGAGAGAATAAAGCCTACGTATCTATACCAGGTGTTAGGGACAACGTCCTTCAAAAAAATGGCTTTAAAAAAAATTACTGATCGAGGTAAATATTTTGTATGGAAAAGCCAATTTTGGTTTTTCACTTCCTGCAAGAATTACTTGTAGATAGTTGTTCAGTGTCGTTGACTGAGCAACCCCTATCAGTTTGCGGGACGCTGTCCCTTACACCTGGTATTTAGTTAGTTAAAAACAAACCAACACAATGTCAATACCCTTGTTTTAGAGGTTAATCTGAGTATGAAGCCGTATAGAGCCTTAATTAGTTGTAACCGCGAAAATTTTGTTATACCTATTATGAGGAGGTGTATGTTAAATGATAGAAAAAAATACATACATACATATAATCACGCCTTTAACCCTAATGGGGTAGGCAAAGCGTAAAATACCTAAGCAAAGGCCGTTCCGCCTCGTCTGACGTTCAAGAAAGATTTGTACGTATTTTGCTGTAGTGACAGGTTGTCAACCCATCGCCTAAATTACAATATACTGAAACCCTCAGCTGGTTATTACAGCATGCTCGGGAGGAAATGCAGCTGGCACATTCTATGTTTTTACCTCAATACCTGTCCAGCATGGAAGTAAAAAATCATATCACCTGAAAACCAGTCATTTACTAAGATTTTGTTATTTTTTAATTATAACTTAATTTGATCTGAAGGGGGTCCTACCTTGTGAGGAGGAACACTCTGCGGAGATCATGCCTAACGGCTTCCATACTGGACTGGTAGTGATAGAAAAACATAGAATGGACCAGCTGCATCTCTTCCGGGGTATGCTGTAAAAATCAGCTAAGGGATTCGAGGGCTTCAGTGTGTTGCAATTTAGGCGATGGGTTGGAAACCTGTCACTAAAGCGATACACATTTCAGTCTAAAATAGCCCTCAAGATTTGTCAGACGTGGCGGAACGACCTTTTCTTTGATCGTTTACGCTCTGCCTACCCCATTTGGGGTAAAGGCGTGATAGTATGTAAGTATGCGTTCCGATACAAACAAGCTAAGCAAATCACTTGCAAACCAACTGTAATGCGGACACTTCCGCATCTGAAGAGCCAAATTGAAGACGATTCTATCTATAGCTCCCAGTTAAGCATGGAAGAATTATGTGCATGTACTCTTAATACCCATGCTGGACTGGGAGAGATAGAAAAACATAGAATGTTCCAGCTGCCCTTCCTCCCGGGCATGCTGTTGAAGTCAGCAAAAGAGACTCGAGGGTTACAGTGTATTGTAATTTATTCGATGGGCTGACAACCTGTCACTATAGCAATACATATTACAATCTAAAATTGCCCTCAATTTTTGTCAGACGTGGCGAAAGCGCCTTTTACGAGGCGTTAAACGCTCTGCCTACCCCGTAAGGGATAAAGGCGTGATTTATGTATGTATGTATGTACTCTTAATACCACATCTTCATCTCCCTAGCCTTATCCCGAATCTCACGGAAACGGCTACCTAATGGCTAATATAGGTAATTGAACGAGGGTACTGGGTTTTACACAGAGCGACTGCCATCTGACCTCCGCAACCTAGAAGGGAAACCAGACCCAATCCTAGATTAGGTCACAGTTTCCAAGCCGCCAGTGCTTAGCACCGGCCTCTGATATGGCTTACCGATTAGTATCTCAGATGTTAAACAATATTAATCGGGACCAACAGCTTAACGTGCCTCCCCCTCAGGAGGCAGCGCATAGGGCATCCACTACACCATCCGGCTATTCACATACATACAACTAAATATACAATTCGGCCTTGAACTTGCCCCCATTACAACAAATGGGCAACTTGTTGCATCTTTCGTTGGCCCACTGCCAATGTTTATACCGCTGCTGGTTTGGGATTCATTCAGAATGGTTCGATTCACTTGTTGATCTCGTAAAAGGCGGCAGCGGCGCGACATTGCGCATAAAAACTGTCAATATGTATAAACTGACATTCCCGCGCCGCTGCAGCTTCGTTCTAGGCCCGTATTTATAATGCGATCTCAAGATTGAGAGAAGTATTAAGTATGGATTTGACAGGTCATGAAGTACTGAAAATCCGATGCGAACTCGAATTCGCTGTCAGTCTCATGTGCCGATTATAAATACGGGCCCTAGTGCGGTTAATATTATCTTTCGAATGGTGTTGTAGAGCTTCTTCTTCTTAGCGAATCAATTCTCTAGTCGAACGACCCTATGCAACCTGGTGTCAGAGCTTTTAAACCGCCTAGTAGAACAGCTATTAGGCCTCTGATATTATTAGAGTACCGACCACTATCAAAGACAGCGACCGGAACCGACGGCTTAACGTGCCCTCCGAAGCACGGAATCCTTTTTCTTTTCGGACAATCAGGTGATTCAGCATGTAATGTCGAAACTGGGGAAAACCACACAAAGTGATAAATTGGCAAAAAATCGAACCCAGGACTTACGGATCGTAAGACCATTGCTCTGACCACTAGGCCACGGAGGCAGTTAGAGCTAAAATCGACATTAGCTTTCCCTGTAAATGTAACATCTCTGCTTGCCAATCCACCAAATCATTATATTGCGGTAAGAATCTCTGAAGATATAAACATAGTTTCAGAAAGTATTCGCAAAATTCTTCAAAAATAAAAGCTAATAAACCTCACCAGGGCTTTCTTAGTAAAACAACCCAAATGGTGTTTACATTCTGTGATTTAATTTCGCCTGTAGCAAGTACCTACAGTCAATAAAGCTGAAAATCCCTCGGGACAAAACCTCTGTGTTATTAAGCCGCTAAGGAAATTTGGCAAAGGTTTCATGAAGGAAAAATTTTGCTGTAAATTTTATACTGGATACGTGATAAGAATGGTAAACATTATTGGATTCTACACATTACAATCTAAAATTGCCCTCAATTTTTGTCAGACGCGGCGAAAGCGCCTTTTATGAGGCGTTTAACGCTCTGCTACCCCGTAAGGGATAAAGGCGTGATTTTATGTATGTATGTATGTATGTAAACATTATTGGATTATACTTGTAAGCCTGTCTTAATGTAATAATAGTAAAACTATTCATTATAATCGCTTTAGAACATTTAATTTAAAAACACACTAATGTGAATTTTAAATTATTGCCACAGAACTAATTATAGAGAAAGGACTCTACAGATATTATGAATTCACGCAAAAAAGAGATTGTTGATCCCATAGCCTAACACAGGGCAATGCAGGCATTTCCAAATAAAAAATAAATATAAATAAATCAAAAACCTAATAACTTCCTAATAACTTTCTTTTTAATACTTTTAATGTAGGCGATGGGCTGACAACCTGTCACTACAGCAATATACCTACAAATCTATCTTAAATAACCCACAAAACATTGTCAGACGTGGCGAAACAACCTTTGTTTAGGTCGTTAACGCTCTGCCTGCCCCTTTTGGGATAAAGCCGTGATTATATGTATGTAATAACTTCCGGAAACTAATCGGACATCCAACAAACCGTAACATGTACCCGCATTAAAAGGGTGAAATGTAATTAGCGTCCCCGACAATCACATTATATCCTATTTTAATTTTAATCACACTCATCGTGTGGGGAATAATCATGTAATGGGTTTCAGGAGCTTTTTGCGGTAATAGGTATAATAAAATCATACAGGAAATATCTGTACTTCTGTAAAATTTACCATGTCAGTAACCTTATTAAAAATCTAAATTTGGCAAACGGTAAGAACTAGGTATTACTATTTTTAAAATGTTATAAAGCTCATGTTTTAAAATGTTTATCATATAATATAAAAGAAAGAAAATAGTACATTCGTTTCGGGCAGGGCTCGAACCAGCGTCTCTGGAATAACGGTCTATCGCTCTACCGCCAAGCTACCAAAACGGTAGTGGGAGTGACGAATTTACATAAAGAAAGGCTATGATATGAAATGAATTATATATGTTTTTTCTTTCATATTATATGAGTGGAAAACCGCGGGGGAGGCCTTTGCCCAGCAGTGAGATCTAATAGGCTAGCTATAATAATAATTATATGAAATAAAAAAATAAAATAGCATTGTGAGTGCTTAAAATTCTCAAAGATTATGGTTATCATATTGAAAAGATGCTTTTTAACCTTTCGGTTTCGAAAACAATAAACTAAAATTCTACCTACGGTATGCTCTTTCAAGCTTACAAATTACCTGTTTTAGAACAACAACAATACACACAGAAATGGAAATCAGCATTATCCATATTACCAGAACTCCGCATTCAGTGTGACAAGGGGTCCGGAAATGTAAGGGCTTTTCCCGAACATCCTGCGCCGCAGGTCAACCGCGAAATATAAGGAAGGCGAGGCAGCTATTACTGTGTACAGTTACGACACGGCTCTTAATGAATGTGGGCGAGAGCGGTGCAGTATAAGGAGAACTGTCTTTTTCAATGCTGTACTGGGAGCCAGAGAAAAACATAGAATGTACCAGCTGCATTTCCTCCCGGGCATGCTGTAAAAACCAGCTAAAGGATCCGATGGTTTCTGTGTATTGCAATTTAGGCGATGTGCTGACCTGTCACTACAGCAATATACAAATTTATCTTAAATAACCCTCAAAACTTTGCCAGACGTGGCGGAACGACTCTTCCTACCCATTAGGGATAAAGGCGTGATTATATGTACGTATGAAAAGGGTAAGGGCTGACAATCTGTGCTACCACTGTTGCTTTGAGTAACATGGTAGCAAAATACTGAAACCCTTACCTTTTACTCTCAAACCGTACTATTGTGATTGTTATTAATGTATTCTGTTTTAAGTGTGTGAGTTATACAGATATTTTGATTTCTTTTTAAGTTTTATTTGAATGTGGGCGAGAGCGCTGCAGATTAAGGAGAACTGTCTTCTTCTGCCGTATGTGTATCGAGTCGACCGACCCGACAAACACTGGTGCCAGTTTTTAAACCGCCTCATAGCACAGCTAATAGGCTTACGACATGGTTTGTGTAACGACCACTATCAAAGACAGCGACAGGGGCCGACGGCTTAACGTCCACTCCGAAGCTCGGAATCCTTTTTCTTTTCGGACAATCAGATGATTCAGCCTGCAATGACCTAACCAAACCGGGGAACATCTTACAAAGTGAGAAACTATCAATAATATCAACTTTTTTGTCCCCACCCTGGTAATCGAACCCACTAGACCACGGAGGCAGTTACCATGTACAGTAACGACGCGGTTCCTAATGTATTTGCTGTATAAGGAGAACTGACAAATGTCAAGGTGGCGGCGTTATTTCCTTTTTTCACCACGTTCATTTATAGCGTGGTCGTTCTGTACCGTTGACGCTTTGAATACGCTATTTTCCTTCTAGTCAAATCAGCAACTTTTTATGAAATGTCAAAAACACTTTTTTTATGAAATTTGATATGTGAGAGTTAAATATTTAATATGAGAGTTATGGCGTCACTCCTCCTGTAAATATTGAATATTACTCAAACCAATAACTTCTTCTATATTTACTTCTATATTTTCAACTTGATTATTAAATCTAAATGTGCATTTTTTTACGGTAATTTAAATTTAATTAATTAATTATTAAAGCCATCAGTTTTAAGTATAATTGTTTTGTTTTTTTAGCCACCTAGTCAATATGCCTATTCTGAATTACGGATATGATGCGGACAAAGTAGCAACGTTTGTGACATCCGTAGGATTTGATCCCATTAAACATAAATGTGAAAGTGGAAGCCAAGTTCATGTTGGTGGTGGTGTGAGGTTTGCACAAAATAGTAGTCAGATCTAAACAAGCCAAGTCTAGCGTTCAATATAGCTCTTCAATAAGATTCATTTCATAAGTCTTGGCAGTTGCAGATAATAATTAGACCTGCCACCTATAACGGCCAGGTCACATGAAATTAACCCTAATGAAGAGCTAAGAATTACTATTATAATAAACCCTAGACTTGGCTCCCTTTTTAGATCTCACTACTTTTTTGCGCAAACCATACATCATACCCACATGTGCTTAGCTTCCTCTTCCACATTTATATTTTGGGTTGGACCAAATGTTACGGATGGCAATGATCAAATATTTTCGATAAAATTAGATTCTTTTTCACTAATATGCCCGCCAATGTACTCAGATGTACTCAAATACTTTTTTCCGCGTAGCACGTGCTCATTCGCGCCGCATCACGCTCCGCGGCCGCCATCTTTAATCAGCAGCCATTTTGTAAACACTGTCATGGCATCGCGAATTATCACCTGATAACGCAGTTTTACGTTACATTTTTTGTAAATTCTCGTGTAAAATGCAGGCTTCGCGGAAAAAAGTGTAATTTCAGTTTTAGTTTTAAAAAACAATCTCAAGAAAAATGGTTCCTAACAAAATACTGAGATTATTTTGAAAATATAATTATTTTAAATAGGTGAACATAGAACATGATGTCTTCAATATAGAAGGAAGCCTGTATCGAAATAACAATATTTCAAAATTACAAATGTCTTTGACACACGAGCAATTCTCCTTCTTCACATTCTATTTTTTCCTACTATGGCGGAGATATCACAAGGAAAAAATATATTTGGTTGATGTTTTTTTATTAAATGTCACGGGTTCAGGGTACTATAGAGTACCTTACGAAAAATATTCGATTTACAATTGCTGGTACTCCTATCGATTCGTAGAGAACACAAATTAACTAAATCTTACATAAAATAATTGCCATCCCTTTCTGGATAGAAGAAGACAGATGACCATTTGAGTTCAGATTTAGTTATTTTGTGCACAAAAGGATTGCCTGCACTGTAGGACCTATAATAATAAATCTTTCAAAGAAGTCCACAATTAAAGGCTTTCCCATACAAGATGTTCACCTCGGTCAAACAATTTGTATGGAAAAGCAAATTTATTTTCACTACCTAAAAAAAACCTGCTAATAGTTGTTCAGTGCCGTTGACTGAGCATCCCCTATCAGTTTGCGGGACACTGTCCCTTACACCTGGTATAAAAGACATCAACGCTTCAGGATCTTAATGCTACTAAACATTAAAAACCCCATACACAATTATTATTATTTTTTTCAAATGAACAGTTAATAATTTGAAGTCGGTTTCCTTTTCGTGAAATTATATTTTCAATAATATGTGCTGATCGCGCGTGACCAAGGCAGTAAGTAATTATTATTGTTTTGTTTTTGTCATCGGAAGGAAAGCTGATAATGATAAATATCCAAACATGTGTTTCCGTATAATTCGATTTGCTATTACATTGTGCGTATTGTTTCTTCCATACTGGGACGGAAAGAAAAACATAAAATGTTCCAGCTGCATTTCCTCCCGGGCATGTTGTAAAAACCAGCTAAAGGATTCAAGGGTTACAGTATATTATAATTTAGGCGATGGGCTGATATCCTGTAACTACAGCATGTACAGATCTGTCTTAAACAAACCTCAAAATTTGTCAGACGTGGCTTAACGACCTTTGTTTGGGTCCATTTGTTTGTACCTTTCAATGGATTTATCGTCAGAAAATTCCCAAAAAATACCTACTTTAAGATTGTAAAATGTTAGTAGTTTTTAATTAGTTGCTAATGTTTTTTTGCCAATAATATTTACATGCTTAAAGGCGGAATAGACATGAAAGCAAGATACTTAAATTATTCTGCTCTTTAAAAAACACATGTTTTCATCTTGGCTTCTTAAAGTTATAATCCGCCAGCTGTGGACATTTTATAAATCAAGCCGTTCATAAATCAACGAACAAGCGACAAGGAAAGCCAGTCGCTTATACGGCAAAGCACAAAAACTGGACTAAGTCACTCACACGGGCTGCACACATATCTAAGGCTCGTATTTATAAAGCGATCTCAAGATTGAGAGCAAGATTAACATACAATCACGCCTTTACCCCTAATGGGGTTGTCAAAGCGTGAATGACCTAAATATAGGTCGTTCCGCCACGTCTGACTAATTTTGAGGGTTATTTAAGATAGATTTGTAGGTATATTGCTGTAGTGACAGGTTGTCAGCCCATCGCCTAAATTACAATATACTGCGACCCTCGGATCCCTTAGCTGATTCATACAGCATGAACGGGAGGAAATGCAGCTGGCATATTCTATGTTTTCCCTCGCTTCCAGGCCAGTATGGAAGAAATATATTAAGTATGAATTTAAGTTCATTTTGTACTAAAATGACATTTCTGATACGAACCCAAACTGGCTGGCATTCTTAAGTGCTGTTTATAAATACGGGCCTAAATAAGTAGTCGCTATTCCTATCATAACGTAAAGAATGTTTTAGATCAGCGCGCCGCGATATTTCGAACGGACAGTGTTGCCAGGTGGCAACATTGGAATGATTTCGTAGGATTAAGAAAGATTTTTTTTTACTAGGAATGAGTTAGCTCTTGACTCCAGTCGTTGAAGTCGAGCTCACCCAGAAGATGGCTGTTCACTAGGTGGAGAGTTCCACTCTTTTGCCGTGCGCATTTTGAAAGATATGGGGATTAAGTACTAACAAATATTCCTCCCAATCGAATTTCGGAGACGGCCAACACTCAAGTGTGCACTGATTGTCCGAAAAGAAAAAAAGATTCCGTGCTTCGGAGGGCTTAAGCCGTCGGTCCCGGTCGCTGTCTTTGATAGTGGTCGTTATTCAAAAACAATGTCAGAAGCCTAATAGCTGTGCTACTAGGCGGTTTGAAAAATCTGACACCAGGGTTTATCGACTCATTCGACTCAAGAATCCACACGCTAAGAAGAAGAAGAAGCATAAACGACATTTCAGACAATCAGGTGATCAGCCTGCAATGTCCTAGCAATGGAAACCGGATTTACAGCTTACCGCACAGACCACAAATGATTTCAAATTCAATCAAATGTCAAATAATGGCATCTTATTCATTAATTAGAATGATTTCACAAACATTCAGAGTGTTTTTATATGCTGGACTGGGAGTGATAGAAAAACTTAGAATGCGCCAGCTGCATCTCTAACCAGGCATGCTGTAAAAAATCAGCGAGGTTTCCAGAATTGTAATTTAGGCGATGGGCTGACAATGTATAATTTGCGGGTATTATTTTAATATTATGCTTTATTTGAGCACGCCTAATTTGCCTCTCAATTAAAGTCTCACTTCCGTAGGTCAGCTTGAATAAATTTCTTAGTAGAAATAAGCTGTACCTGTTGTGTCGTTATTCCTTGTGTATTGTCTTTCTTATGTTACTTGTGTACAATAAATAAATAAATAGACAACCTGTCACTATAGCAAAACCATCTCTAAATAACCCTCAAATCTTGTCAGATGTGGCGGAACAAGCTTTGTTTAGGTTGTTTATACTCTGCCTACCCTATTAAGGATAAAAGCGTGATTATAAGTATGTACGTTTGTATAAGTTTTATTGCTTTTAGCAACAGCCAACTAAACGTTGTAGTGACGTTAATGTGAGGTGTTATGACTTAACGATTTAACGTCATCATCATAAAATTATTTAGTTACGGTGTTTCAAAGAATTCCATATCGTATGTTAGTGATTCATTAAGGTGACTATAGAAACTAAATGGCGCCCCCATCAGTAAAGAAATCATAACTTACTAAAAAAAGAATGAATCAAAAATCGGGGCGGACAGACTCAAGTAATAGTTATAAAAGTATTCTTAGTTCGTTGTATTAACAGCAAGAAAAATTGCAGTAAACTATGAATTTTCAATTTATAAGGTTCTAAATTATCTTAATCTAGATACGCGGTAGCGTGTCCAAACCAATTTCTAGCTAAACGTTACTATTACGTGAGTCTGTTGTACCGGTTTTTCGATTCACTGCGTTCTTAGTGAATTATGATATTTTTACTGATGGGGGCGCCACTTAGGCCCTATCTATTCTAATACTTAGCTAGCGCTGTCACTTTCTTAACTTTGACATAAGAACAGGATAGCAAATACACACATGACATTGACATTTTTAAACTGACGTAAGACTGCTTAACTGACGTAAAATAAGAGAGCATGCTTCATGCTTAGTTCTTATTTAAAGCAGAAACATGATACGTTACGTTTATGTGCCTTAGGAGATAGGTAGAGCGTCAAAAACTGGCAGTTTGGCCATCAATTTTTTCGATAAATTAAATGTAAATTAATTTGACTTAGTTTTGTTTAATGCTATACAGGGTGTAAGGGACAGCGTCCCGCACAATTATAGGTGTTGCTCAGTCAACAAAACTGACCAACTGCCAGCAGGATTTTTTTCAACAAATTAAAATTTCAGGAAGTGAAAAAAAAAATGCTTTTCGATACAAATTGTCTTCCATGCTGGACTGGGAGAGGTAGAAAAACATAGAATGTTCCAGCTGCCCTTCCTCCCGGGCATGCTGTAGAAGACAGCAAAAGGGACTCGAGGGTTACAGTGTATTGTAATTTAGGCGATGGGCTGACAACCTGTCACTATGGCAATACACATTACAATCTAAAATTGCCCTCAATTTTTGTCAGACGCGGCGAAAGCGCCTTTTACGAGGCGTTTAACGCTCTGCCTACCCCGTAAGGGATAAAGGCGTGATTTTATGTATGTATGTATGTAATTGTCTGATCGAGGTGAACATTTTGTATGGCAATACCATTTCTTTTCACTCCCTGATGAAAAAACCTGCTGATAGTTGTTTAGTGTCGTTGACTGAGCAACCCCTATCAGTTTGCGGGACGCTGTCACTTACACCTGGTATTAATTGTGTCATAAAGCCTAAACATTTGACCCAATCCGTATTAATTTATCGTTTCGTATGGCAACACTGGAGTGGCGTGAACAGTTGAACACCGGTCAGCCTTGAGACACTCACTTTTGTATATAACCGTGTATTTATTGTGCATAGTAATTTGTGGAGCACTGCACTAGATGGGGGCCCTACTGATAACAAATTAAAATTTAGAGTATGAGGTACGTACTATAACGGGTGTAAGGGACAGCCACAGAGCGGATACAGTCTGCTTTGTGGGGACAGCTTCCCGCAATCTGATAGGGGTCGCTCAATCAATGAAACTAAACAACTTTCACCAGAAAATCTTTTCAGGAAGATTCTTTTTTGGCATTTCCATACAAATTGTTAAAACATGGTTGACAAATTGTATGGGAAATTCGTTTTATTTTTCATTTCCGGATAAAATTTCCTGGCGTAAGTTTTTTTGTTTATTTGCCTGAGCAACCCTGGCTTTGCAGGAATCTGTCCCTTACACCCCGTATAATCTGTGTAGGTATAAGTGGTAACAGTTGCACATTGGTTTTTTGTCGATGCAGTTTTTTGTGATGCTTGTTGATATTTGTACAACTAAGGAAAATACGATACTTAAGGTGGTTGCTGAGCATAGGTGGCGTCCTCAATAGTAATAAATTAACATACATACTTTTAATCACGCCTTTATCCCTAATGGGGTAGGCAGAGCGTAAACGACCTAAACAAAGGTCGTTCCGCCACGTCTGACAAAGTTTTGGAGGTTATTTAGGATAGATTTGTTGGTATATTGCTGTAGTGGCAGGTTGTCAGCCCATCGCCTAAATTGCAATATACTGAATCCCTCCGATCCCTTAGCTGGTTTTTACAGCATGCCCGGGAGGAAATGCAGCCAGCACATTCTATGTTTTTCTTTCGCTCCCAGTCCAGCATGGAAGAAAGAATAAATTAATTGTGACTAAAATACAAACAGACTCCTAAATATTTTAGGATTGGCGACAATCGCAAGTAATTCTCAATTTTATAACCCATCATATAATAATTCACACCAAGCACAATGGAGTGGGATCGAAAGAAAGACATAGAATGTGCCAGCTGCATTTCCTCCCGGGCATGCTGTAAAAATCAGCTAAGGGATCCGAAAGTTTCAATACATCGCAATTTAGGCGTTGGGCTGAAAACCTATCACTACAGCATTATACTCGTACCTACAAATCTATCATAAACAACCCTTAAACTTTGTCAAACATAGCGGAATAACCTTTGTTTAAGTCTTTTACGCTCTGCCTACTGCCTAAATTAGGGATAAAAGCGTGATTATATGTATGTATAAAATAAAGCACCAATCGTAAAATATTCATGAAAATGTCTGTATTATAGGCACAATTGAAAACTGATGGCGCCACTGTCGCAGCTCTCGAACCCCCTTAAATCTCGCGTAAGCAACTTATGAATTGTTTACGTAGAGCACGACCATTGATTTGAAATCTCCTATGAGCACGACATACAACAAAATTGCCTATTTTGACATATTTTTATCAAGACACTACTAAGCTTTCCCGAAATGAGATACGCGTTCGCAGGATCAAAAAGTCATTTACGACCCAAATTAATAAATACTCGTAAAGAAATTCAAACCGTTAGTTTTGGTTCAATGCTGGAGTGGAAATGAAAGAAATACGTAGAATATGCCAGCTGCATTTCCCTCCGAGCCTGCTGTAAGAGATTCGAGGGTTTCAGTATATTGTAATGCAAGCGATGGGCTGAAAACCTGTCACTGCATCAATACAGATCCAAAACTTGTCAGACGTGGCGGAACGTCCTCTGTTTGGGTCGTTGACGCTCTGCCTACCCAATTAGGGATACAGGCTTGCTAGCATGTATGTATATGTATAGATTTAGCAGTGTAAATACAAAATGTGCAATAATAAGTAAGCGAACGAATGCATCTGGGCCACTTGCGGTGTGATACCAGATCCTAGTTGTGCAAACTGCGACCAAAACTAAATGCATGTTCGATAATTTCAATGTGGTTTAGATAACGTTTCTAAATAAATTAAAGTATCAATCAGATGTATGGTTTTAACTTAGTATTTAGACATGGACAATATTCGAACATTCATAATGCGAACGGCCAAAGTGTGGAACTCCCTGCCTGCGGATCTATTTCCGGAACGTTATAACCTGGGCCTTTTCAAGGCGAGAGTGAACAGGTATTTTCTAGGCAATCATGCTCCATCATAGTCTACATCATCACTTACCATCACGTGAGATGGCGGACAAATGATTACCTATCAAATATATAAAAAAAAAAAATATTCAATGAAAAACGTCTCTGCGGTCTAGTGGTCAGAGCCCATCTCAAGAATACAATGTTGATATTTGTGAATTCGTCGCTTTGTGAGATTTTCCCCAGTTTGGTCAGGAATGCAGGCTGAATCACCTGATTTTCCGAAAGAAATAAAGAATCTGTGCTTCGTAGGGCACGTAAAGCCGTCGTTCCCAGTCGCTGTTTTTGATAGTGGTCGTTACGACGAATACTGGTGTCAGAGTTTTTAAACCGCTTATAAGTAACAGTTAATAGGCCTCTGACGACCTTCTAACACAGACAGTGACTGAAACCAACGGCTTAACATGCATGGATTTATTTTTCTTTTCAGGCAGTCAAGAGATTCACCCTGCAATTTCGTAACCTGGCTAGAGATAATCTCGTCAAGTGTGAGAACTGAAAGAAGATGAACAGGTTCATATAGAATTTTGAACTTCAGAGAGAAAATATTGATGATATTGAAACATTTTGAGAATTTTCCTGCTGCTGGACTGGGAGCAAGAGAAAAGCATAGAATGTGCCAGTGCCCTGTGTTTATTGTAATTTAGGTGATGGGCTGGCAACCGCTCACTACAGTAATTTACCTAATAATCTATCTTTAATAACCCTCAAAACTTTATCAGACATGGCGGAACGACCTTTGTTTAGGTCGTTTACGCTCTGCCTACCCCATTAGGGATAAAGGCGTGATTATATGTATGTATGTTAAAAGTAGCAAATTAACAGTGTACGCAACTTTACAATGGTCTTCTTACGAATTTAAATACTACGAGTCATTATAGCTACAATTTGTATCAATACGTCTCACTTAAATTACACTAAGTATTTTGCACAACGTATAACTTATTTTAGTCACAGGTACTTGCAACTTAATTGTATACCTTTCATTAAGTAACCAAGGCATAAGTTACTTATATGGCATATCGGTTAGGGCGACCCAGAAAGATAAAGATTGACTTACAAACTACGCATATAGATACCTACCTACTTTTAAGGGTAAGGTACTATAACAGAACCTACTTTTGAGATTTGTCGAGAAGAACATTTTAAATATACGGTGTCCAAAAAGAGTTTAGGGTATTTGTTAGGTCAATAAATCTAACGAACGGTCTTTCTGCGGGTGTTGTATTTAGATACATACCTATAATCACGCCTTCATCCCTAATGGGGTAGGCAGAGCGTAATCGACCTAAACAAAGGTCGTTCCGCCACGTCTGACAAAGGTTTAAGAGTTATTTAAGATAGATTTGTAGGTATATTTCTGTAGTAACAGGTTGTCAGCCCATCGCCTAAACTGCAATATACTGAATCCCTCGGATCCCTTAGCTGGTTTTTATAGCATGCCCGGGAGGAAATGCAGCTGGCACATTCTATGTTTTTCTTTCGCTCCCAGTCCAGCATTTAAGTAATATACCACAGGAATTGCTAGGAAATAGGTACTCCCTGAGTGGGTTTTTGTCATGATTCAGCATAATTTTCCGCTTGCTCCATTTTTGTAAACGTATTTTTCTTTTCTAATCAAGTCCAGAACTTGACAAGTGACTAGTAAAGTAGCACAAAAGGGCTGGCTACTACGCGGCCCGCGTGGCCGAGTTAGCCGCGCGCCAATCAGCTGGCTACGGCTCACTTTCACCTGCGCACGCGCTGACGCAACCGCCGGGACCCGAGCTTTGTCCGTTGAACTCGAGAGGAAGGCCGCGGGGAATGGACCGCGTTATGTTGTTGCTTTTTTATTGGATTGTGACAATAAGGTTGCGTCGGCGGTTTTGATCACTGGTTTTGGCGCTGGTCACCTGTAAATACAGTTCACTGATCCATTTCTTATCACTTTTTATCGGATTGTGATATTTGTGATGATGTTGCGTTTGCGGCGAATTTGATCGTCTATTTTGGCAGTGAGCTTAGTTTTAGCTAGATTGTGACTTTCAGTGGAAGGAGAAGAGGGAGGCCTTTGCCCAGCAGTGTGATGATGAGGGCTTAATAAGATAAGTGACTTTCAGAATCCTCCAAGTTGCACGTAAGCTTGAATTGAACAAGACGCGATCTGATGACTTCAGAAAAAACGATTAAGAAACTTACATCACAAACGTTCGAACCTGGTAATAGTTATTCTCATCTAAGGCAAGTACGTATCAAATGAATAATCGTATCAAATGAATATTTAGAATGTCTCACTTAAGTTGAAATAGTTTAAGTACGTATCAGGATTACATATTTACAACCTCTTCCTTTTATTTGCGGCTGAATAGTGCTAAGAACTGATTTTCTATTTCCTTATTTTTGAATGAATATTATTTTAATTTATACTTAGATAGAAGTTTGGTCTAAATACTGGTTTCTGGTCAGATTAAAGATGACTCGGTATTTGATGATAACTAGTGAAGCTCACATCGTATTAGCTAATGTCACTCGCTCTACCATTATCAGATAGCTGGGGCATTGTTTTAAGAGTTATTCAAGTTTTGCATTTGACCTTTGTCTAAATAATATTGAACTTCCGGAATATAAAACTATTTATTTATTATTATTATTACATTATTTAATCAGGCAGGCAGTTGCAGCAACTGATAGTGCCTGTATCCCACTGTTCACGATTTGCTTGTCTTATTGAAGTTTCTAAGGTTGAAGTTGTAGGTATTTGTCCAATTTGTTCTTAAACACATTTGTATCCTGCGCTGTGACTACAACCTGAGGTAGCTTTAGACAGGAAAAGACTTATAATTATTTTTTAAATCAGGATTTGATGTGACCCATATATTATTATGTGGTCAAATGTGGTATATGGTGTACCTAACATGGCGAATTTCTAAAATGAAGAAATGAAAATATGTTTCAAATTGCATCATAATAAATCATAAACAAGATATTTAATCTTTTTATACAGCACACTTCTTTTCAAATGAATTCCATTATAAAACCCTGAAGTGTCAACTGTAAAAGACCATTCACGCCGTAACTTTTTCCCCAACAACGGTAACAGAATGGCGGGAGACACTTCCAGTAGCCAGGCGAGAAATTCTAGGAATACAGTACGACTACGTTTTAAATGAACGTGACGAAAAAATAAACTAACGCCACCATTTTGAGATTTGCTATTGACTTGACAGTTCTCCTTACATTGCAGCGCCCCGCCCACATTCATTAAGTGCGATGTCGTACTGTAGAATGAAAGCCATGATGAAAGGAAGCCATTTGCGCTGTGAAAAAGTTACTCAATAACTCCTTGTAGACTTACCGACCTACTAATAATCAAGTAAACTCTTAGAAAGGCACCTGATTTTGTTGCCGTCATTTTCCATTCAGCCAGTCTTAAATTACTTTGACCGAAGAAATAATAAAAAGATGCAATGTTTGAAATAAGAATAAAAAGAAAAACAATTTAAATCAATAAATATTTTTCAGCCAACACAAAGTTTTTTTTTCTTTAGACTACAATCCTTTGATTGTAAGAGTTTCAATTCAATTAAAGTATCATTGGGCTCGATTCTAGATACCACCGGCTAAAACTAAAATTAGAATCTGTATGTCACTTCCAAAATAATAAAATTGAAAAAGGACAGGCAATTTATACTCTATTGTTTTACACTTTTTCCGCTAGATTTTGACGCGTTTTTCCCCAGTATTTCTGTCAATTTTATCCGCCATATCATATAAATGACAGATAACGCATAAAACCACCGACTATAAATCAAAAATCGGAGAGAATAGATCTCCTGTCCTTTTTCAATGTTTTTATTCTTAGTGACAAATACATTTTAATTTTAGTTTTAGCCGGCAAATCTAGAATTGAGCCCAGTAATTGTATTTTCAAAGCGTCGAACACACATGTCTGCATTCTTACCAACATGCATCTGCTGATTCAATCAAAACGTATCAAGAAGCCCGTTAGAATTTTAATCAAGTGAAGTGTAGAACAATGACGTAATAGCTGAAGTCTTCAAGACTTTACACATGACAAGTTGTATTTCAGCGTCTTGTTCATCATCAGTCCATCTGAACTCTAGAGATCTTAGGCCCGTATTTATAATCAGCTTTTGAGATTGACAGCAATTTTGAGTTCGTATCAGAAATGTGTCATTTCAATACAAAACAATCAGTCAAATCCACACCTAAGATTGCTCTCAATCTTCAGATCGCTTTATAATACGACCTTAGAGATGCTGATATGACTATACTTTTCTAAGGTATTGTTGAGACTACTTCCATGCTAGACTGGAAATGAGAGAAAAACATATACTGCAAGCTGCATTTCCTCCCGGGCATGCTGTAAAAACGAGCCAAGGGATCCGAGGGTTTGAGTATATTGCAATTTAGGCGATGGGCTGACAATCTGTCACTACAACAATATGCAGATCTATATCTGAAACAACCCTGAAAGCTTGTCAGACGTGGCGGAACGGCCTTTGTTTGGGTCGTTCTGCTCTGCCTACCCTATTAGGGATAAAGGCGTGATTATATGTATGTATGGTATTGTTGAGATGATTATGGTAATTCTGCGTGTCATGTTTTAGCTAACGATATTAACCGGGACCAACGGCTTGACGTGCCATCCTAAGTATCGGTCACACGTCCGTAGCCTTGCCATAGCGATTTATAGGTTAAATATAAAGCGCATCTGTTTCACTATTTTCTTTAAAAAATAATAATAAAAAAAACGTTGAATTGCCATAAAGATTTACAAAAACATAATGTTTCCTTATAACCCCGTATTTAATTTAATCTTTGTATTTGTCCGTACTCCCGCCACTTTTCCCGCGCGGACCCAAGTAAAATACATACATATAATCACGCCTTTAACCCTAATGGGGTAGGCAGAGCGCAAACGACCTAAACAAAGGTCGTTCCGCCACGTCTGACAAAGTTTTGAGGGTTATTTAAGATAGATTTTTAGGTATATTGCTGTAGGTTGTCAGCCTATCGCCTAAATTACAATATACTGAAACCCTCGGATCCCTTAGCAGGTACACGATATTTGAAGGATATCTGTGGTATTGTCTGTTCCATATACGCTAGTATAATAGTAGTTGAGTGACGAAAAGTTAGATACTGCCTCCGTGGTCTAGTGGCTAGTGCCATGGGCTACCGATCCGGAGGTCCTGGGTTCGATTCCCAGGGGGTAAAACACAAAGTTGATATTTGAGAATTTATCACTTTGTGAATTTTTCCCCAGTTTGGGTAGGACATTGCAGGCTGAATCACCTGATTGTCCGAAAAGAAAAAGATTTCGTGTTTCGGAGGGCACGTTAAGCCGTCGGTCCCGGTCGCTGTCTTTGATAGTGGTCGTTACACAAAACCATGTCAGAGGCCTGATAGTTGTGCTACTAGGCGGTTTAAAAACTCTGACACCAGGGTTCATCGGGTCCATAGACTCGATACCCACTCGACAGAAGAAGAAGTGACGAAAAGTGCAAGAAAATTAGTACACTGCAGTGCGTACACTATCCGACGTCCAACAGTATACATACCCGTATGTTAATGAAATGGAAAGCGCATCTCTTGGTTAGAAACGCATGGCGACCACCGCGTCACGACAACAAATGAAATATTTATCCAGTCTACTGAATACTGCGATTTTAGTTTATAGACACACATACATACAAACACGCCTTCACACCTTACGGGATAGGAAGACCATAAAACAACTAAGTATTATACAGCGTTTCTGCCACGTCTGGCAATTATTGAGGGCTAGATTGACGTATTTACCGCTAAATAAAATGTAATAACGGGCGCTCACTTTTGAATTTAAGTCACGAAGTTCACGACATGTTTTGGGATATTCGTAAAAAAAATAATGTATTTAGAATGTCTCACTTAAGTTTAAATAGTTTGATGTTTATTGCTAGTTACCCTCGAAATAAATCAAGCTGTGTGTGAGATATAAACAAAATTCTTTTTTTAAATTTAATTCTTTGTAAATTAAATGGTTTAGTTTTAAAGGTTTAATGGCAAAGGATTTATCACAGTGGCAGTTGTAGGTAGGTACTTATGGAACTATTTCTAATTATTGAAAACTACCTAGATATTAGGTAAAATGAATGGTGTGTTTTTAAAATATAAAATAAAAACTACGTAAAAATCGTTAAATTAGTTATTTCAAACTGAAACGTAAAACTAAAGCAGAAAGGTTTACAATTAAATGTATTACGTACTTACAGCACGACGCGGTTCTCAATGAACGTGTGTGGGGGCGCCACAGTCTAAGGAGAACTGTCAAATCAATGTCAAACCTCAAGATGGCGGCGTTAGTTAATTTTTTCGCCACGGTCATGTATAGCGTGGTCGTAGCGCATACTAATCGTGCGATAACGTGCATGGATCAATCAATTGTATGCGCGTGACGCCTGCCTAGGCAAGGTCGAGGAGAAAATTCAATATTATAAGTTCTTAATACTGAAAATTATTCTTCCATGCCTGCCTGGGAGCGACAGAAAAGCGCAGAATGTGCCAGCTGCATTTTCTCCCGGGCATGCTGTAAAACCAGCTAAGGGATTCGAGGGTTTTAGTGTTTTGCACCCATCACTATACAATATACGTAAACATCTGTAATAACCAGAGGTCGGAAATTCGGGTGCAAAAAAAGTAAAAACCCACTGTTGGAGCTACTAAGAGTTGCTACAACCACCTTTTTCAAGATTTTTAGGGCCCCAGTTTATTTTTCTTTATTAAATTGTTTTAGTAATGCCAATGTGTTCTTTGCGTCAATATAAGTCGAAACTGTTTGCAATTTTTTTTAATATTTGTTTTAATTTGAAAGATAAAAGTAGAAATGAGTTTTCAATGTACTGAAAAATATTAAAAATATAAAAATATCGTTTGATTGTTTGATATTTTTATTGAATACCCTTTATAAATGATTTCTACAATGCTTTTATTATTATTACACAAAAATTTGAATGGGGCCCTCGGGGGCCCAAAAGCGTTTTATTACTTTAAAAAAAATTGCGGAGAAAATTAAAATTAAAATTCGTATTTGGCAAGGTTAAGACAAGATAAACGCTTTTTACTCTTTTAATTTTTTCTATACGGTTGATAGTTTCAGGATAAATTGATGTTGAAGTTAACAGGACACAATCGTTCAAAACCAAGCAAAGTAGTGGTTTTTATGGTGAAATCGTCTAGGTTAAGAAGAGATAGGCAAGGCACTTCTCTTTCTTGTTATTTTTTCTCTACGGTTGACAGTTTCAAAGTGAATTGATGTTAAAGTTGTTAGGACAATTTTTGGGCCTCTCTCTTTGAGTATGTGCGACAAGGTCAGCATATTGACTGTATCTGTCTAAGTGCGTTTAGGATGTATTGTCTTAATTTTTGGTTTGTAAAATATGGCAAGTACACAAAATCAAGTGTATTACATGTAAACTAGTATCAAGTATTTTCTCTGATATAGTTATTGGAAACCAGCTAACCCAGGAAGGGTTTCAGTAGTGTATTTTAAACGATGGGCTGACAACCTGTCACTAAAGCAATATACAGATCCACCTGGAATGACCCTCAAAATTTGTCAGACGTGGCGGAACGACCTTTGTTTAGGTCGTTTACGCTCTGCCTACCCCATTAGAGATAAAGGCGTGATTATATGTATGTATGTACTTATTTGTAAAATATAAAATAAAGACGAATCCGGTAAAATTCTTTTTATATATATATATATATATGCGAGTGCTTGACTGGTCTTATTTTAAGGATTTAGGTGCTTACAATGAACCTTAATGGTTTCACAACGAAAGAAAAAAGTATAGTAATGTTTAAGCAGTAAAACGCTTTGGGGCCTTCAGGCCCAAAAATTGTGTCCAGGGAATTTTAACATCAATTCACTGTGAAACTGTCAACCGTAGAGAAAAAATTCTTTCTTGAAAGAGAAGTGCCTATCTCTTCTTAACCTAGCTGATTTCACCATAAAAACAACTACTTGGCTTGGTCTTGAACAATTGTGTCCTACTAACTTCAACATCAATTTACCCTGAAACTGTCAATCGTAGAGAAAAAAATACAAGAGTAAAAAGCGTTTATCTTGTCTTAACCTTGCCAATTACGAATTTTAATTTTAATTTACTCAGCATTTTTTTTAAAGAAATAAAACGCTTTTGGGCCCCCCGAGGGCCCCATTCAAATTTTTGTGTAAAAATAATAAAAGCATCGTAGAAATCATTTCTTAATGGTATTCAATAAAAATATCAAACAATCAAATGATATTTTTATATTTTAATATTTTTCAGTACATTGAAAACACATTTCTACTTATATCTTTCAAATTAAAACAAATATAAAAAAAAAATGCAAACACTTTCGACTTATATTGACGCAAAGAACACATTGGCATTACTAAAAGAATTTAATAAAGAAAAATAAACTGGGGCCCTAAAAATCTTGAAAAAGGTGGTTGTAGCAACTCTCAGTAGCTCCAACAGTGGCTTTTTACTTTTTTTGCACCCGAATTTCCGACCTCTGGTAATAACCCTCAAAACTTGTCAAACGCAGCGGAACGACTTCTGATTAGGTCGTTTTTGCTCTGCCTACCCCATTAGTGATTTTATGTATGTATGTATGTAAACAGTTTAACTTTTTCTATACTAAGTACAAGCGCACCATGAGATTCTAAGGCTCATATTTATAAAGCCAACTCAAACTTGAGAGCAATATTAAGTATGGATTGACAGGCCAGTTTATACTGAAATGACATTTCTGTACGCTGTCAACTCATGAGCGCTATTTATAATTATGGGCCTAAGAGCATTTCCCACAGAGGCTCAGTTTCCGCAACGCAGTGCGTGACACATTGTGTTTGTGTCTACCGCAAGGTCATGTGACGAAAACGCTTTAAATGAACGTGCCACTAGAACTGTCTGTAGTGACACTTTTCATGAACCAAACAAATAGGGACTGTTTAGACCATGAAACTGAACAACTATCTCTATGGAACAAAGGTTAAAATATCGTCTATATAAACCCTTAAAATTTCTTTATAGAATTAATTATTTCGCAGTATATGGTGCCGGCGGTGTCCGTATCTTAAGGCTTCCCCGGAATATTGAAATCCCATACAGCCGTAGTTTCACTTTTATTCTTAAACGGTGAAACTTATCTTAACCAAACTCTGTACAGGTAATCAAATGCAAAATATCTCTGCTTTTAATCCGGTTTGGTTTGGAAATATTTTGTGTGAATTTAACTTGTTTAACATTTTCAAACAAAACCTAATTAGAAACATAGATATGTTGCATTTGATTACGTGTACAGAGTTTGGTTAAGTTTGGTTTTACGGTTTAAGAATAAAAGCGAAACTACGTTCGTATGAAATCGCTACTCCGGGAGACCCTCAATCCGCCATGTTCACTTAAAACGTAGCCTCGCTGTAATGGCCGCTAGTTGCGCAACAAAGAATGCACGTGGTCAGGGCACTTTTAAAACAATCATGCTAAGGAAAAGTACAGGAATTGAATTAAGGTAAGAGAAAGCAAGAAAACCATATTAAATTCAATTCACAAATATAGACGTACGTAAAACCACAGCTTATCAAGGACTAAGAATATATAATATTAGCAACCTTGTATAAAGAGAAATGCAAATTGTCTAAAGGTACGCCAGTATCCCTTACGAGGTGCGCAGAGCTTATAACGCTTATTGAAGGACGTTTTCGCCACGTCAATACGTATTTTTAAATCAAAATATGTATCGCTATGGGCTTGATTCTAGATTTGCCGGCTGAAACTAAAATTAAAATCTATTTGTCACTCTTAGACTAAAAACATTGGAAAAGGACAAGAGATCTATTCTCTCCGGTTTTTGATTTATAGTCGTGGTTTTATGCGTTATCTGTCATTTTTATCCGCCGTCATAGGATATGGCGGATAAAATTGACAGAAATACTGCGGAAACGTGCAAAAGCGCGTCAAAATCTAGCAGACAAGGTGTAAAACGCCACTTTACCTCCCGGGGTTTCGTGAATAGTGATGAAGGAAGTAAAATAGTTAGATTACTTAGGTGCTTTTATTATATCGGACCGAGCTGTGCATATTAATAAATAATGAATTATAGGTCAAAATCTAACGGACAAATTGTAAAACCATAGAGTATAAATCGCCTGTCCTTTTTCAATTTTATTATTTTGAAAGTGACAAATAGATTTTTATTTTAGCTTTAGCCGGTGGAATCTGGAATCGAGCCCATTGGCAGGTTGTCAGCCCATCACAATGTTATGATCACAACACAATCCAATACATTGTAACCATTTATGCTGGTTTTTATAAAAAGAAGTGTTTCTTTTGTTACCATATGTAGAAAGTACCTTCAAACACAAAAATCCTTTAACCCTAATTACACACAGATTTGAGAGGTTGTGTTCTTAGCTCAAGTAAAGAGCTCTTCGTAGTAAACGAAGTGGGTATAATCTGGGTACAATATGTTAGAAAGCTTGCCTTGTTTAGATATGTACGTATTTTTTACACAAAGAATATGTTTACATATATACATATAATCACGCCTTTATCCCTAATGGGGTAGGCAGAACGTAAACGACCTAAACAAAGGTCGATCCGCCACGTCTGACAAAGTCTTGAAGATTTTTTAAGATATATTTTGTAGGTATATTGCTGCAGTGACAGGTTGTCAGCCCATCGCTTAAATAGCAATATACTGAAACCTTCGTATCCCCGCTGGTTTTTACAGCATGCCGGAAAGGAAATGCAGCTGGCACATTCTATGTTTTTCTCTCGCTCACATTCTAGCATAGAAGAAAACGCTTCTATAGTAAACTTTGGTAACCTCTTTCCGTGGTGTGAGCCTTAAGCACTCGATCTGGGGATTGTAGGTTTGTTTCCCACGTGGGCCACGGGGGTAAAAGTTAATATTATGACTATGTTTCAATAAACAAATTGTTTATAATTTACTTAGAACAATGAAAAATTACCTAAGTAATCGATTACACTCTGAGGTACATACGTAAATGAACTATCACATAAAAAACAGAATCGAGATTAATTCAGAACTGAAGCCAAATAAAAAATCTTAAACCACAAGGAAAATCTATCCTAATACCTACAGGCTTACCGTATCCCAATCAGAAACCGAGCGAAACCCCACTGAAGTTCTTGAAAACCTGAAAATACTTCACATTTCCAACTTTACGTTTCCGTACACGTAACAACCTTCTTATCCCCAAATTGTTGAAATATGGATGTTAACACCTTGCAAGCGTAGTTCCAAATCACGCAAATACAAGTTTCTTTCGAATCAAATTGCTACTAATCTGCTACAACGTAGCTTTTTTTTTCAAAATTATGTAATTACGACCCTCAGCAATGAGGAGCACGACGCGAGGAGGAATACACGGGGTGTAAGGGACAGCCTTCTATCAAAGACAGCGAAATTGCCCTCCGAAGCAAGGAACCCTCTTTTCCACAAACGAACAGGTGATTTAAACTGCATCTCTCACAATGTTATAAATTGTTTTTTATGTTTCCATGATGGGCTGGCTGGGAGCGAGCGATAAACATAGAATGTGCCTGCTACATTTCCTTCCACGCATGCGGTTTCAGTATATTCCAATTTAGGCGTTGGGCTGATAACCTGTCACTACAGCAAAACCTACAAATCTATCTTGATCGAACGACCTTTGTTTACGTCGTTTACGCTCTACCTACCCCATTAGGGATAAGGGCGTGATTATACACATGTATGTATGTTAATTATCATCTTTGTGTTTCCCCCTGGAAATCAAACTTACGACCTCCCGTTTGGGAACCTATGACTTAAATCACTAGACAGAATATTTTGGAATTCTATGCGATTTTGGTGAAAATCAATAACTTTTATGGCCTAAATACCAGTATCTTATCACGCCTTCTCCCACGCAGCTACCTATTGTGCGTCAGACTGATCTATATCTATAGAAAATTCAAGTCATCAATGTTATTATCCATTATATTTATCATGCCTGTATACCTTACGGGGTAGGCAGTGTGACAACATGCAAGAGCTACTTATTTTACAAGGAACTTATATATTTTAGATTTGAATTATATATTTGCCTTCCTTCCTTTTCCTTCTTTTTAAAAAAGAATCATACCTGCACAATGGGCTCGATTCTAAATTTTACCGGCTAAAACTGATATTTAAATCTATATGTCACTTTCAAAATAATAAAATTGAAAAAGGACAGGCGATTTATACTCTATGGTTTTACACTTTGTCCGTTAGATTTTGACCTATAATTCATTATTTATTAATATGCACAGCTCGGTCCGATATAATAAAAGCACCTAACTAATCTAACTATTTTACTTCCTTCATCACTATTCACGAAACCCCGGGAGGTAAAGTGCCCTCAAATACTTGCGTAACTGTTTCCAATTATTCACCGAATATTTCTTATAAATACCCAATTTAGTTACTACGGAAACTTTTCCCTGGCTGTTTTTTGTGGTTTATTTCAAGTTAAAGTTCTGCTTAGCTGGACTGGACAGTAGACATCATTTTAATCAGTATATTGATAATCAGAGAGCTCGATTATAGATTCTACTGTCTAAGACTAAAATTAAAATCTGTCTGTCACTTTCAAAATAATAATATTGAAGAAGGACAGGTGATTTATACTTCATGGTTTTACACTTTGTCCGTTAGATTTTGACGCGCATTTGCACGTTTCCCCAGTGTTTCTGTCAATGTTATCCGCCAAATAAGACATGACAGCGGTTAAAAATTACAGATAACGCAAAAAACCAGCGACTGTTAATCAAAAACCGGAGAGAATAGATCTCCTGTCCTTTTCCAATGATATTAAAAAGTGGCAACTTTCAGATTCAAACAATAGATTTTAATTTTAGTTTTAGCCGGCAAAAGTAGACACGCAAACCAATAGGTGCTGCTTATGAACGAAACTGAACAACTTTCACAGACAAAATCTTCCGTGAAATGTTTTTTTTTCTTAACCATACATATTTTTACCATCGTCGTGGTACTTTTCTATGGGGAAGTATTTTTTGTCTCTTGGGAGCTTAGCTTGTTTGGATCGGAACGAAATACAACTCTTTAGGACCAGCCGTTAAGCATGATCGCCGCAGAGAGGTCCTCCCCGCTAGGGGGCACTATCCCACGTGTATCCCTTTCGAGATAATGCAATGTCTAGTGTAAAGGCACTTTGGCCTTTGTGATGACTGTAAGAGAAAACGAAACGCATCGGTTCGTCATTTGTTAACCACTGTTTCGTCTTAATTTCGACTCATCAGATGCAGAAGTGTCCGTATTTCCGCATTATTATCTTTTCCCAGGGTAATAGGCCGAGTAGGCGCTAAGCTTGCTTCCTATCCGGCTGGCAGTAAAGCATTCTGGTCGCTTGCGAAAGCAGTGGAAACAAATTTCTGCCAGCCATCTTTACCGCCTCTGCAGAGACCTGATGGGTCGCTTGCTCATACTGCGGAGGAGAAAGCCAATCTTTTTGCCTCCTATTTTGCGGAAAGTTCGCGTCTTGATGCCGCAGGTAAAATACCACCCCCGTTACCTCGTGTCGACTGCTCTATGGCAGCCGTACGCATCCGGCAAAAAGAGGTCCTTAAAACCATGCGAAATCTAGACGTGAATAAAGCAAGTGGCCCTGACGGTATCCCTACAATCGTCCTGCGTAACTGTGCGCCTGAGTTGTCTCCGGTGTTGACACGCCTGTACCGCCTCTCACTTGAGACTGGTGTTGTTCCCAAATCGTGGAAGCTTGCAAATGTGCAACCTGTACCCAAAAAAGGTAGTCGAGCAGACCCTGTCAACTATAGACCCATATCGGTAACCTCTATACTCTGCAAGATTATGGAGCGTGTACTGAATAATCGGCTCCTGGCATACCTTGAGGATAATGATCTCCTTAACGATCACCAATACGGCTTCCGCCGAGGGCGATCGACGGGGGACCTCCTTGTGCATGCCACTCACTTATGGAGCGAGGCTATCGAGAGACATGGTGAAGCACTTGCCGTGTCTCTGGATATCTCCAAGGCCTTTGACAGGGTCTGGCACGCTAGCCTTACTGGCAAGCTTCCCGCCTACGGGTTACCTGCTGGCCTTTGCAACTGGATTTCGGACTTCTTGAGCGAACGATCCATACAAGTGGTCTTAGAAGGCTGCTCCTCCGGACAACAGGCTATTGATGCCGGAGTTCCTCAGGGTTCTGTCCTGTCTGCAACCTTATTCCTGCTGCATATCAACGACATGTTTACACCCGATACCTTTGGGTACGCTGATGACAGCACGGTTGTTGACAGATATCTGTCCAGTGCAAGGGCCAACAGTGAAACAATCCAGTCTTGTCGGGAGTCCATGGTGGATCGTCTGAACTCATCGCTAAGGGTGATATCCGAGTGGGGCGATGCTAATCTCGTCAAGTTCAACGCATCCAAAACCCAGGCGTGTCTATTCTCGACAAAACGGAGTCCTTTTAACCTGGCTCCTACTTTCCGGGATGTATCCGTACCGATTTCTGACCATCTTGAGCTTCTTGGTATGAGCCTTACGTCCGACTTGAACTTTGGACGTTACATTGAGTCTCTGGCCACAACAGCTGCCAAAAAACTTGGTATCCTCTCGAAGGTGAGGCGATACTTCACACCGGGACAGCTATTGCAGTTGTACACAGCTCAAGTCCGATCGTGTATGGAGTACTGCTGCCACCTTTGGGACGGTTCAGCTAAATACCAGCTGGCTGCCTTAGACTCAATCGAGAAACGCGCTAAGAAGCTCATTGGAGACTCAGCACTGGTTGAGGCAAAACTACAGAACCTTGAGCACCGTCGCAGAGTGGCGTGCATGTCGGTATTTTACAGGATACATTTCGGGGAGTGCGCGTTAGCACTTCATGACCTTATACCCCCCTCCCCTTTCCATCTCCGGAGCACGAGGCGTGGACAGGGGTTCCACCCTTATGTCGTGGATATACCACAAATTCGCACGAAGCGGTTCGCTTCCACATTCTTAATGCGAACGGCTAAGGAGTGGAACTCCCTGCCGGCGGATCTGTTTCCGGAACAATATAACCTGGGCCTTTTCAAGGCGAGAGTGAATAGGCACTACATAGGTGAGTATGTTTCAACATAGTCCGCATCGTCACTTTCCACCAGGTGAGATGGCGGACAAATGCTCGCCTATATATATTAAAAAAAAAAAAAAAAAAAAAAAAATTTCTTTGTAAAAGTTGTTCAGTTCAGTCAAGTTTAAGCAAGACCTATCAGTTTGCGTACTGACGCTAAGGCAACTAGAGATTTAGACCATGGGGATCCTTTAATAGCACCTTTGTTACTACATTTATTTCCCTTATTTCGTTGTGACCTCTACATTCACGACATAGCAAAGGTCAGAAACAAAAATGCTTTATTCAGGACTAAAGGGCCTTATTTATCTTCCGTTGCCCTTCTACGAATATCACTGCTTTCTAAGATTTTTCTTGTATTCTTAGTTTTTGTTTCCGTGTAGCTTTTTTTCGTAGGTTTTTTGTACTTTGTTTGCTGTTTTTTCTTGTTTGATAACCGAAAATAGCTTGTTTGTTTGACGGAAATATCATATTGACCAGTGGATAAAAACACTAGTTTCGAAGTAGCGCCATTTTGTCAACTTTGGGATCAAAAGTTAAGGCCTTTGGCTGTTTTAGAATCAAACTTTCTTAGATAGTGCCTATTAACTTGGGCCTTGAGAGTTATTTCTCTAACACATCACAGTGAAGGAAGTTCGCGCTATAATCAACTTTGACCCACAAAACGTGTTTCGTAACATCCGCAAAAGAACGCCAAAATGGAAAGAGAATGTCCAGCTCTGCATTCACGATTTGATTACACGCCGTATGCATAAAATATGCTTTTTAGCTAACATTTGCCCAGCCGAGACTACTCGTTGGAAGTATTTGCATTAAGTTCGCAGCCCAAGCCGGTTGCTAACTGCCAGTCGGAATGAGATAACTCGTCACAAATTTTATTATACTTGACGCAAATTTTGCTGCAAATTCACTTTCATGTTGGAGTTCTTAACTCTTTCCTGTGGGGTTTAGAGGACGGATAGCGACCCCCGAACGAACCGTGTCTATAAACCGCCTCATAAGTTTCTGACGTAGTTTGTGTAGCAGCTACCATTTAATAAAAACTATTACCGACCACGTACAGTACCGGAATCATCTTACTTGTAATACAAGGGCGCTTTTGCACTGATCCGCATTGGCCTTTTTACATAGTAAATCTATGACAGCTGGCGCACGTATCCATATCCGTTTTATATGGAAATTTCACGGACACGATTCCGATACGAACTGAAAACGGAGCAGTGCAAAACCGCCCTAAGGTATTATGTTATTTATTTTTAAATATTTTATTTTTATCATTTGTACGCCGCACAAAAAGTATTGATTCCATGTATGTAACTTTATCATACTAAACCTAAATTACGACAGGGATTCGTTGTATTTTCTTTAAAAAAAGGGAATATATTGAGTGCGTGCGTGCTCATCACATTTCTAGGGTAAAAGGATATCACGTGACAACAGGAAATGCTTTTGATGTTTTTTGTGTTGATATTATTATTCGGGGGAATGTTGGATATTCCATTGCCACTTATTTTTTTAGGGTTGTTAACATTGTATCTTTTAGTCACTACCTACTTTACTCATAGGTATAATTTATTTGTAACAATATAAAATAAGGAACAAGGAAAGGATTTGTTTTTTCAAGCATATAAAAAAGCGAACGATCTCACACCAGCGGATGCCAAAGACCGGGCAAAGTGGAGTTTAAAAATCCGGTAAGCGGACTCCAGCATCAGGCCGGGAAAACGCTAATCGAGCCCTGTTAAAGACTAAAAAAACTTAAAATCAGCTCTGCGCTGTGCTGACTGTACCCATACATACCTTTTTCCATCATGTTATGTATTTACTCTATGTTTTGTAGTAACATGTTCTGTTTTTGTTTGTTTATTTATCGTTTGCAAATGTTTGTGATTTGTTTGTAAATGTGGAAAATAAATGACATGTGTTGACTTGTATTCATACATACATACATACATATAATCACGCCTTTATCCCTAATGGGGTAGGCAGAGCGTAAACGACCCAAATAAAGGTCGTTCCGCCACGTCTGACAAAGCCTTGAGCGTTATTCAAGATAGATTTGTAAATATATTGCTGTAGTGACAGGTTGTCAGCCCATCGCCTAAATTACAATATACTGAAACCCTCGGATCCCTTAGCTGGTTTTTACAGCATACCCGGGAGGAAATGCAGCTGGCACATTCTATGTTTTTCTCTCGCTCCCAGGCCAGCATGGAAGAAACTTGTATTCGTACGTTACAAATAAAGCAACACAAACCACCGCCTAATGACTCTCATGGCAAGACAATAAGAAGGGTTCCACACAAGTAGCTGGTCAGGTACGACAATCCTTGACCAGTTTTTCCACCAGTTGCTCTATAGAAAACATGTAGCCTTGGCATTCTTGATTAGAATTGCGGTATTATCGCAACGAGAGTACTTAAAATGGAACTAGATAACTATATACGCGTATATATGCATAAATTACAAGATAAATGTCTACTTGTAAAGGCCAGTAGGTGCAGGCTTATTACCACCTATTTCTAGTGATTTAGTCGTATAGACACTTGGGCTAGTTTAACAACGTTTAATGGAACACAATTTAATTTAATGTTAATATTAGTTCACCCTGATACACTTTTTGTGAATATACATACATACATATAATAACGCCTTTATCCCTAATCGAGTAGGCAGAGCGTAAACGAACTAAACATAGGTTGTTCCGCCACGTCTGACAAAGTTTCGAGGGTTATTTAATTTGGATTTGTAGGTATATTGCTCTAGTGACAGGTTGTCAACCCATCACCTAAATTACAATATATAGAAACCCTCGGATCCCTTAGCTGGTTTTTACAGCATGCCCGGGAGTAAATGCAGCTGGCACATTCTATGTTTTTCTCTCGCTCCCAGACCAGCAACGAAGAAATGAATATTGTAAGACAAAACTTAGGTAAACAAGCAAAATGTATGCTGGAAAAAAGAAATCTTTGTGTTGAGTCATTAAAAAATTGGTAGGTATTATTTAGAATAGAATATAAATGTGTACCAATGGTATATCGAAAGAATCTTCAAGCTTTTGTGTGAGTTAGCTCCAATGTCGACTAAGGCTCTTCGGACCCACACTAAATTCAAGACCTAACTTATTTCAAGTATCCTGGGCAACGGCAACACAGGCTTGCCTGTGAATAAGTCCGACTGAACAGTCTCAACAAAGCGGTGGTAGGCTCCGCAAGGGGCCGCCTGGCTTGCAACCACCCGACCACCGGAGTCTGGCGCCAAACAGCTTGCTGTGTTCCGTCGGCGCGTGAGAGTGCCAGAGCCATAACAGGCATCTTTTGAGTTAGCTCACTGCATCTTCGACTATGTCACTGTCATTCCTGACCTTGTGTCATGGGTGAGTCAAGTAAAAGAACAGGTAAAAAAAACTGGAAAATGCAAATACCTTCGCGATGTGCCAACTGTTCCACACACTGCACATCAGATACATTGCAAGCGCACTCGATTAGAGGCTCAATTATAAACTTAGGTCATATGCAACTGCGTCGAAATATCGGGCATGTGAAACATTAAGGCTCGTATTTTTAAAGCAATCTCAAACTTGAGAGCAATATTAAGTATGGATTTGACAGGCCAGTTTGTACTGAAATGACATTTGTGATACGAACTCAAACTCGCTGTCACTCTCGAGAGCTGATTACAAATACGGCCCTAAGATTTGAGTCTTGCCTAAAGTTATCACTTCTGTAGCACTACATACATACATATGATCACGCCTTTATCCCTGTCCATGTATGTATTTATCCCTAATGGGGTAGGCAGAGCGTAAACGACCAAAACAAACATCGTTCCGCCACGTCTGACCAAGTTTTGAGGGTTATTTAAGATAGATTTGTTGGTATATTGCTGTAGTGACAGGTTGTCAGAACATCGCCAAAAAATCCTCTCACTCCCAGGCCAGCAAGAAATTTGATTTACGGATGTTTTAAATTTTCTCTCTAAATTCGACGTCCTTTTATGCCCATATTGTTTCTCGAAATATAACTTTTTATCGTTTATCAAAACCGTAGAAAATTACATATACAAGGTGGCGCAAAAGAAATCACCCTATTGGAAGATGCTCTCATTTTTGCAAATGGCCGCCAATGTCAAATCTGTTTTGACATTTGTGGACTAGACAGATGCAGAATACAAGTGAACAAGCCATGGAGCGATACACTCCCCAAGAACGCGGAAAAATCGTGTCTATTTTTTTGAGTAACAATTCGTCTGTGGTGTTGGCGCAGCGCGAATTCCGTCGCCGATTCCCCGGCCGTCCGACACCGACTGCGCAAACACTGCGACGTTTAGCCACCAACCTTGAAGAGTATGGGACCACACGAGACGTTGCTAAGAGTGGCCGGCCCCGGAGCGCCCGTTCTGCCGAGAATATCGCCGCTGTAGCCGAGGACGTTGAAGTGAGCCCCGAAACATCGACCAGACGACGTGCCACGCAATTGGGCCTCAGCCGGCGGTCCTTGCAGCGAATTTTGGTGCGAGACTTGAAGATGTTTCCTTACAAAGTCCAGACCGTGCATCAGCTGCTGCCTGCCGACCGCCAAACGCGCGTAACCTACGCCCAAGCCATCCTCAATCTCGAGGAAGAATTGGACAATTTTTCGACCAAAATCATCATGAGCGATGAGGCTCATTTCCACCTCAGCGGTTACGTGAATCGGCAAAATTATCGCTTCTGGGGCACCGAGAATCCACGAGTGATGCACGAGGAGCCGTTACACCCGCTCAAAGTGACTGCGTGGTGCGCTGTTCACGCTGGAGGAGTCATCGGGCCATTTTTTTTCGAGAACGCCGCGGGTCAAACGACAACAGTGGACGGTGCGCGCTATAGGGCCATGTTGACCGAATTTTTTCTGCCGCAATTGGACGAATTGGGACTGGAGGACATGTGGTTCCAACAGGACGGGGCAACGGCGCACACTGCACGAGCCACAACCGACATTCTGAAGGCGGCATTTCCGGGTCGCCTAATCTCTCGTTTTGGCGATTTGCACTGGCCGGCCAGATCGCCCGATTTAACGGTCCCGGACTTCTTTTTATGGGGTTTTTTGAAGTCTCGTGTTTACGTCAACAAGCCTGAGACCTTGGAAGCCCTCAAAGACAACATTCGACACGAGTGCGAGAATCTGTCGCCCGAAGTTCTCGCCGAAGTGATGAAAAATGCCATAAAACGAGCCCGTATGGCAATCAATTGTAACGGCGCCCATTTGGCCGATATCATCTTCTCGACTTGACCAGTAAAATTCTAAAGGTGCAAATAAATATAATCAAAAAACAGATTCGAAGTTTTTCATTTAGAAAAAAAATGAGAGCCAAACAACATCGGATGACTTCTTTTGCGCCACCTTGTACTTTGTAGTAAATTGCATGAAGTGATTTAGAAGAAAAATGAGTATTGATATTTATTTACTTAGCATTAGGGTTGGCCAATGAAACTATCGATAAAAATAGCACCTACCTGTTAACACACGAGTCGTATTTGAAACAACGATCTTAGTACGCGATACTACTACGCAGTGTCAAGTCAACTTCCTCCGTGGTCTAGTGGCTAGTGCCATGGACTCTCGATCCCGGAGGTGCTGGGTTCGATTCCCAGGGGGGAAACACAAAGTTGATATTTAAGAATTTATCACTTTGTGAATTTTTCCCCAGTTTGGTTAGGACATTGCAGGCTGAACCACCTGATTGTCCGGAAAGAAAAAGATTTCGTGCTTCGGAGGGCACGTTAAGCCGACGGTCCCGTTTGCTGTCTTTTATAGTGGTCGTTACTGAAAACCACGTCAGAGGCCTCATAGTTGTGCTACTATTCGGTTTAAAAACTCTGACACCAGGGTTCAACGGGTCGATAGACTCGACACCCACTTGACAGAAGTAGTGTCAAGTGTCAACCATTGGGACTTTTTCGGCGGTAAAAGTAAGGACAGCGTCCCGCAAACTGATAGAAGTTGCTCAGTCAACAACACTGAACAAGTATCAGCAGGTTTTTTTTAAGGAAATGAAATAAAATTGGCTATTCCATACAAATTGTCTAATCAAAGTGTTTTTTTTTTGTGAAAAAAATATATATTTTTTTCCCTTCTTGTAAAAAAATCCTTTTCATAGTTGTTCAGTGTCATTGACTAAGCAACCCCTATTAGTTTGAGGCTGTCCCTTACACCTCGTATTTGCATTAGTCTATTTCAAATAGTGAAAGGCAGTTGACAAAGGTTTCGAGATTTTTGAAGTTTCATTGCAATTAGACTATTATTTTGACTTAAATTATCACCGCGATTATATTCATTGTTACCTCGATAATTCAACGCAGTTTCATGCATCATGCTAACGAGCAAAATATCGAAGTAAAAATAAATATAATCGCGGTGATAATCCCGTTGAAAAATAACAATCTAGTTGTTTAGTTATTTTTGTTATAATATTTTTAATGTTATAGGTACCTAGTTTCATCATATTTTTTTAAATTATCGCAATGTACCTACATTACGTGTCTGTTTTCCTTTTGTATTTACTTACGGATTAACCATACAATTGAAACGTTGGTTCCACAATAGAACATAAATAATTTTGCACATGTATCAATCCATAAGAACGAGGAGTAAATAACAATATTAGAATAACATATTATGTCAGACATTGCATGAAGATACGGGGTGAACTGGAAACTTCCCGCAAACGGATACGGGTTGCTCAGTCAACGAAACTGAACAACATGCGTCAGGTTTTTTTTTTGTAAAAAAATGTTTTTCTTTCGTCTTACAAAATGACATCTCAACCAGACAATTTGTATGAAAAAGCCAAAAAAAAACCGTTCCTGATTTTTTTTTCTGGTGAAAGTTGTTCAGTTTCGTTAAAAAGCTCTATGAGTTTGCGGGAACCTGTCCCTTACACCCGGTATAACAGAGAATAAAATATATCTATTTAGTTAAGAAGGTACAAGTGGCTGAATTCTGGGCCGCTACGATGTAATTTCTCGTGTTCCATCGACACGCTAAGAAGAAGAAGTAGGTACAAACAATGTTACATCACTACATAGTATAAAACAAACTCTCTTTCCCTGTCCCTATATCCCTATGTATGCATAAATCTTTAAAACTACGCAACGAATTTTGATGCGGTTTCTTTTAATGAATAGAGTGTTTCAAGAGGAAGGTTTATATACATAACCACTACATAGTATAAAACAAAGTCGCTTTCTCTGTCCCTATATCCCTATGTATGCATAAATCTTTAAAACTACGCAACGGATTTTGATGCGGTTTCTTTTAATGAATAGAATGTTTCAAGGGGAAGGTTTATATATATAATACTTGCATAATATTTTGGAGAAACACTGATAATTTCCGTGCGAAGCCGGGGCGGGTCGCTAGTACTTAATATATTGTTGATAAAAGTGATCCTTGTTATAATATAATCAGTTGAGATTGTTATTCATAACAGCTTTCTTTAAAGGACTATTGTTTCTTTTGTGGGATTACCTTGTTGACATTGACGCATGGGTCTATCTAGAAAGTCTAAACTAGACTTAGTCGCATAACGCATCTAGCGTTGTCGTAAGATCCTTGATAGAATTTTTCCATTCCTCTTTCCTTACGTACAAGTAGTAAGATATTTTTATTGTTTGTATACGGGGAAGGGAAACTGATAGGGGTTGCTCAGTCAACGAAACTGAACAACTATCACCAGTATTGTTTTCAGGAAGTAAAAATATGGCTTTCCATACAAATTGTCAGATACAAATTGGGAGTTATTTTTTTTATTTCATCTCCTGATAGAATTTCCTTGAACGTTGTTCAGTTTCGTTGACTGAGCAACCCCTTTCAAATTGCGGGACGCTGTATTAAGTGGGTAGTTATTTAATTTAAGACCTTTGGCTTTATTTAATTTTATCTGCTGTCCGATGTAGGGAATGCCCCGACGAATTTGTATGTCAGATAAGAAGTTCCTTAGAAGATAATTTCTGTTTTTAACAGTTTGTTAAATATTGTTATCTATCAAATTCTTATTATCTTAATCTTGGCACTAAGTAATTAAATAAAATATAAGATGCGAAGATTTCCTACAAAAGGCTATGATTATGACTATGCATACACACACACGCATACATAATCACGTCTTTATCCCTAATGGGGTGGGCAGAGCGTAAACGACCTAAACAAAGATCGTTCCATCACGGCTGTCAAAGTTTCGAGGGTTATTTAAGATAGATTTGTAGGTATACTGCTGTAGTGACAGATTGTCAGCCCAACGCCTAAATCACAATACACTGAAACCGTCGGATACCTTACTGGTTTTTACAGCATGCCCAGGAGGAAATGCAGGTGGCACATTCTATGTTTTTTTATTCTATGTTTTTGAAGGAACTACTATGAATAAACCGATTATAAGAAATAAGTTTAGAAAGAGACAGCGCAAAGTCATTTCCAATGGCAGGAAAAGGGAGGAAACATAATGAAATGAAACAGAAATAGAAACAGACAGGCTGACAGGAAAAAAGACTGGCTGTGGCTTTAACCGGGGTAAGTATGTACTTTGGACACTATTTATAGACGAAGCGAAGATAGTCACACCTTTATCCCTAATGGAGTAGGCAGAGCGTAAACAACCTAATCATAGGTCGTTCCGCCACGTCTGACAAAGTTTTGAGTGTTAAGATAGATTGGATCGCATAGCTGGTTTTTACGGTATGTCCGTGAGGAAATGCAGCTGGCACATTCTATGTTTTTATCTCGCTTCCAGGCTAGCATGGAAGTTTTTTAAAGTAAAATAGAAGCCTTAGAAAGAATACAAGTCTTATTCTTTGTCCAATCGAATGGATTTCACGAGACGTCGAACGACCCGATGAACCCTGGTGTCAGAGATTTGAAACTACCTAATAGCACAGCTAATAGGCCTCTGATATGGATTGTGTAACAGCCACTGTCTAAGACAGCGACCGGGACCGACAGCTTTAGCCTCCGACGCACGGTACTTATTTTACAGACATTCAGGTGATCCAGTATTCATTACCCTAAAGACCTGGGGAAAATCTCACAAAATTATAAAAGGACAACTTTGTGTCCCATCATGGGAATCAACAATCAAACCCATGACCTCCAGATCTAGAGCTAGGCTCGGACCACTAGACCGCGGAGGCGGGAGGGAGAATAATAAAAACTCAAATAGAAACAGACAGGCTGACGTAGAACAAAGCTGGTTGTAGGTAAGGATGTACCTTGGACACTATTTATAACTGCCTCCGTGGTCTAGTGGCTAGTGCCATGGACTCCTGATCCGGAGGTCCTGGGTTCGATTCCCAGTGGGGAAACACAAAGTAAATATTTGAGAATTTATCACTTTGTGATTTTTTCTCCAGTTTGGTTTGGACATTGCAGGCTGAATCACCTGATTGTCCGAAAAAGAAAAAGATTTCGTGCTTCGGAGGGCACGTTAAAACGTCGGTCCCAGTAGCTGTCTTTGATAGTGGTTGTTACTCAAACCATGTCAGAGGCCTGATAGTCGTGCTACTAGGCGGTTTAAAAACTCTGACACCAGGGTTCATCGGGTCGATAGACTCGATACCCACTCGACAGAAGAACTATTTATAGCCTGCGAACATAGTCTGGTTTCTGTGAGATAAAAAGTTAAGAATAAATACTTGTCTTATTTATTAAAACTTACTTTTGCCCGCGACTTCGTTCGCGCCAAACTTTAGGTCCTATATTGGTACTACCTTTTCAATCCCAGTTCTATTTTTATCTCAGTGGCCCTTGTCCCTTGCTTGTCTCCCTTCCCTTCTTATCCATTACGTGTCTCGCGTTCTTTGCGTCCCTTTCAACAAAACATGAGCATCTTTGGACGACCCCCGCGGACGAGGGTGCAGGCCTACACTGGTCAACGTACAAAATGTATAAGGTGACCATCTAACTTGACCCACCCTCGCTAATTCATTAAAGATCTCGATTAAAAAAAAACATTTAATTTTATTGAGAACTTTAGTAATCTGAAGTCATACACGCCTTTTTCCATTACGGGGTAATTAGAGAGTAAATTATTTAGTAAATAGTGTTTCGTCAAGTCCGACAAATATTAAGGGCATTTTGGATTATAATGTGTATCGCTATTCGTAGTGACAGGTTGTCAGCTCATCGCCTAAATCACAATACAAACTGTAACCCTCAAATATCTTTGCTAGTTTTAACAGCATGCGAAGTTTTTTATCGTCTCTTGATTCTTGGCATGGAAGAAGCTGATCTAGATTAGTTTTTAATGTAGCATAATTTAATTTGCATATTAAATAATATATTCGGCGACTTCAAATTTAATATCGACTGCTTATATAAGTTAATCAAAACAGATAAGAATTTGAGTATATTCCGGACTATAAAAATTATAAGTGTAGAAATATATATTTCCTGTACAATTAGTTACTGTTCTAAAACTTACAAAAAATATAATTTCTATATTTTTTTTAATTCAAATAAGGGTTAAGTAGTAATTACGGGCCTAAGAGTATGTGGTAGATCCACATACTCTTAGGCCCGTAATTATAATGAGCACAGGAGACTGACAGCGAGTTTGAGTTCGTATCAGAAATGTATTATTAATCATTTCTGATACGAACGTATTTTATTCAGTACATAATGTCCTGTCAAATTTATACTGCGTTAAAATGTAGAGCACGTATATTACGCATTTTCAATCAATAAATCAATACTTAATAATCAATATTTTTCTTGCCAACCCTGAAAATCTAATAGAACTTTCAACATTTCATGAAATGTGAGAACCGTAGAAAATCAACTCGTGACCGTATGATGGAATGCTTGCTTGATTGATTAAATCAAGGAAATTATCGCCTTGAACTAATGAATTAAAAACCTAATAGGTAATTTGCAAGAACGTAATAGACTCGCGATGCTGTGCGTTCGGAAAATTACTCAATTTGAAACGTAAATAACTGCCTCCGAGGTCTAGTGGGCAGAGCCACCGACTCCTGACCCGGAGTTCCTGGGTTCGATTACCAGGGGAGGAACACAAAGTTGTATTTGTCAATTTATGAGGTTGGAGGCTGAATCACCTGATTGTGCGAAAAGAAAAAGTATGCAGTGCTTCGGAGGGCACGTTAAGCCGTCGGTCCCGGTCGCTGTCTTTGAAAGTGGTCGTGAATAAAACCATGTCAGAGGCCTAAAAACTGTGCTACTAGGCGGATTGAAAACTTTCATTCGGTTCGGTTTATCGGGTCGTTGTTCGATGCGCTAAGAAGAAGAAACGTAAAACGCGTTCGTAATAAAATGGGAGAGCCCGATAATGTTGTTTTCGAGTCGAACAACGAACCGATGAGCCCTGGTGTCACAATTTTGAAACGGCCTAGTAGCACAGCTATTATCAGCCTGCAATGTCCTGACCATATTGAGAAAAACCTCACAAAGTAATAAATTGACCAATATCAACTTTGTGTTCCCTCCCTGGGAATCGAACCCAGTACCGCCGGATCAGGAGCCCATGGCTCAGACCACTAGACTACGGAGGTATTTAATACACTGTAACCCTAAAATTCCTTTGTTGGTTTTTACAGCATGCCCAGGAGTAGCAGCTGGCACGTTGTATGTTTTGCTTTCACAGCTCAGCATTCATTTATTCACTTAATTCAATATCTCAAAGCCACATGAAGCTACAGCTGCCCTCACATAAGATATCTGCACGTCTTCCACACTGAACTAATAAGCAAAGTTTCTAACAATCGTGTTACAGCGGAATGTAAAGCTCAACGCACACTATTCGTCTTCAAACTAAACAGTTTTTTTTATAAAATTACTTTTATATATTGTTAAAAAAAAAAAAATGCCCTTGACACTAGCTGTGGTCTCAGAAGGAAATACTTAGATGTTGTAATATACGGTTCCGTATTTAGTTGCATAATATTTAATGTAATAAAATAAATTAGCATGATGTTTTTACACCTAACAATAATTTAGCACAACTGGGGTAGCATAAACAAGGGCGGACCCAGCCGAAACAACTGAGTCTAGGAAGTTAGTATTGAAAATCCTTGTTGGTGAGTTAAGTTTCCTGATGACTGTAATGCGACTTCAAATTAGTATAATTTAAAGTACAACATATTGTTATGCTTACAATATAGTATGCCTAAAAATAATAATGTAAAAGTTTCATTATGCCAGTAATGTTATGCATGCGCAAATCATTATGGTAAATTAGGAAAAATAATGTCACGAAAATACTGAACAGTAAATACTATTTAATCTGAAAGTTTAAGACAGTTTTTTATATTTCCGTTTTTTTTATTATTACGTGAATTTGAACCAGATTTCAAACTGGTTCTTTAATATAAGGCAGTCATTCGTCTTCCTTATCAAACCGTTCCGTATTACGTAGCAGATTTATGCATTCTAGAGCGTGGGCAATATCGCGATCATCGACTTTTACACAAATCTTCAAATCTAGTTTTTTACGGACCAATTTGCCTTTGACCAGGGTAATCTTAGTATAACTGGACTAGAACTATCAAGTAGCCCTAGTATCCCTTTCACATTTTTATTTTAAGTTTATATGATGTTTAAGAAGCACAAAACCTAGTTATTAATCGTGATATGAATGAATCAACCACCGAAACATAAAGTTCAAACTCTTCTCTGTTATTCCTTTGTGGTCTAAAGGAATGTGATCTTAGGCGTGCAGTGCATTGTGCAATGTGCGATTACCTTAAAGTGAACTTTAATAAAATTGTGTCCGTTGAGAAAAGAAAATCTCCAGCTCGCGTATTTGAAACAGTATTTCAAATCCCCAGCTACATAATGTATTGGATTTCTATAGTGATATTTTAGTCATTCCGTTAAGGTTTTATTCTGATTATTAAAAAATCTTTTAAAAGCTGTTGAATATTTTAGTATACTTGGCATTCAATTACTTGAAAATAAAAATATCACACGACACATCTAAACGTATGCCAATCTACAGACCAAATTAAATCAAAATATAACATTTTTTGGTATAAATGACGACGAAAAAAGTTGCAAGCATATTTTTATGACTTTTTTAATATTAACGTGTTTTTTTTAGTGACTAATTGAAACTATGCCAATAATCTTCCTCGTCTTGTTTTGCTATTTATTGTCAATATTTATATTGACCTCGAAATGTTTGTTCTCTTCTTGAGACTCTTGAATGAATCACGTTTTAAAAACGTAGTATTTTTAAGGGGGTATTTTCCTTTTTTAACATACATACATACATACGTAAATCACGCCTTTATCCCTTACGGGGTAGGCAGAGTGTTTAACGCCTCGTAAAAGGCGCTTTCGCCACGTCTGACAAAAATTGAGGGCAATTTTAGATTGTAATATGTATTGCTATAGTGACAGGTTGTCAGCCCATCGCCTAAATTACAATACAGTGTAACCCTCGAGTCCCTTTTGCTGACTTCAACAGCATGCCCGGGAGGAAGGGCAGCTGGAACATTCTATGTTTTTCTATCTCTCCCAGTCCAGCATGGAAGAAATCCTTTTTTAAATCTTTGTAATTTTATATTACATTTATTTATTTAAGCTCTCAAGAGAATAAAAGATGCTCAATTTATCAGTTGCTGTTATGTCCAAGTACATATACAGTAAAAGCAAAGCACCAATTACATGGTAATAAGTACTATGATAAAAATCAGTAGGCAAACAAGTTTCAAGGTATGACAAAAGCCGACGGGTTGACAAGATATAGCTCTGCCTAACCCGTATAGAATAAAGACGTATATTACTAGGTACTACAGCAATATACCTACATATATATCTTAAAATAACCCTTTAAACTTTGTCAGACGTGGCGGAACGACCTTTGTTTAGGTCGTTTTCGCTCGGCCTCCCCAATCAGAGATAAAGGCGTGATTATATGTAGGTATGTACAAAAGCAAGTCGAAAAACACATATTTTAAGGTATCACAAAAACCGACGGGTTGACAAGACATCGCTCTGCCTAACCCGTATGGAATAAAGACGTATATTACTAGGTACTGTCAATAACATAACCAAATATTGAGTTTTGTTTCGGTCAAGACAAATACAATACCTACTAGAAAATATCCAGTGAGAACAAATAAATGATAAAAGGCTTCATACAAAAGGTTGCAAAGTAAACATCCTATCAGATTTCGCTAATAATATATCCGATTTTATTTGCTTTCATCTATGAAATATCTATTTTCTGCGATTGTTAATATCTGTAGAAATTTTCTGCTTAGTTTTCGTGAATCCACTCTGAATTGCTAAGGCCCGTATTTATAATCAGTACTTGAGACTGACAGCAGGTTTGAGTTCGTATCAGAAATGTAATTTCAGTACATAATAGCTAGGCAAATCCATACATAATATTGCTCTGAATCTTGAGATCGCTTTATAAATCCGAGCCTAAGGGTCGTAATTATAAATCAATTTCAAGATTGAGAGCAATATAAAGTATGGATTTGAAACGCCGTTATGTACTGGAATGACATTTCTGATACAAACTGGCGATTAATCTTGAGATCGCTTTATAAATACGAGCCTTAGTCTTCTTTTGCTAAAAACAAGACATATTAAAATTAATAACATAACAATCAGAATTATTATATCAGAAAAATAAGTCGAAGTTTTTAAGCGCAATTAATACTAATTCAAGCGAGGATGTTTTATACTTTTTATAAAACAGATAGATTTGAGTTTTATTTTATTTTCTTACTAGCGACCCGCCCCGGCTTCGCACGGAAATTATCAGTTTTTCTCTACTATATTATGCATGTATTATACATATAAACCTTCCTCTTGAATCACTCTACCCATTAAAAGAAACCGCATCAAAATCCGTTGCGTAGTTTTAAATATTTATGCATACATAGGGATATAGGGCCCGAGAAAGCGACTTTGTTTTATACTACATACATACATACATACAATCACGCCTTTATCCCTAATGGGGTAGGCAGAGCGTAAACGACCCCAAACAAAGGTCGCTTCGCCACGTCTGACAAAGTTCCGAGGGTTATTTAAATTAGATTTGTAGGTATATTGCTGTAGTAACAGGTTGTCAGCCCATCGCCTACATTGCAATATACTGCAACCTTCGAGTCCCTTAGCTGACTTTTACAGCATGCCCGGGAGGAAATGCAGCTGGCACATTCTATTTTTTTCTCGCACTCCCAGTCCAGCAAGGAAGAATGTTTTATACTATGTATTGATATTATATGTTACCACACAATAACGGTTCCGGTTTTGGACTTTTTTTTGCCATGGTCACGAATACCAACTGATTTGTTATTTAAATAAATTGATTAGAGATAGATTTGTGGGTATATTGCTGTAGTGACAGGTTGTCAGCCCATCGCCTACTTACAATACACTGAAACCCTCTAATCCCTTAGCCGATTTGTACAGCATGCCCGGGAGGAAATGCAGCTGGCACATTCTATGTTTTTCTCTCGCTCCCAGGCCAGCATGGAAGAAATATCTATAACACTTGTTTTTTTTGATTGAGCAGCAAAATAAGCAAATGTAAATAAATTATTTAAACAATTTTGATATAGCGTCTTTGTCTTTGACGCAAATGTCAATCTCGGAATAATAAAACAACTTCCACTGTTGTGAACATTTAAAATTGCTTAATAGTCTTCATTTGTTTCGGTTGGCAGCTTAAGTCTTGTTAAATGAGTTGTCAGTTGTTTTTAACTCAGCTGAAATTCCTTATTGTCAATGGTTTTATGTTGATTTCGGTTTTTTTTTAATGGTACTTCCATTTTTTATGGAAATCGGCAACAAAGAACAGAATGTACCACTGTTTAAATTGCCGGATATACTGTTTAATCTAGTAAAGGAAGCAGAGGTCTCAGTTGCAATTAACGCAAATCTAAAAATAAGTCTTTCAAAATCAGACGCGACTTTTTTTCACCATTGAAGCTCAGCCTAACCCGAAAGGGATAAAAGCGTGATTTTCACGGTTAATTTCGCTAGGCAAAGAAACTTATGTAAACTACCAAAGACACTTGGTATCTTAAATCTGGGAACATTCACTCCTTAATTTATTCATGTAACTTGAAAGCAAATTAATTTGGAACTTGGAAGCAAAGTTAGGAGTGGATACTATTGGAGGAAGTTATAATATGTAAGTTGTAACCCTTATTTTGTTGTTATTAACAAGTGGAACGCTTAAAACGCGTTAAGTACAACCAACTTTAAACGAACAATAAAATTTCTTCCATACTGGCCTGGGAGCGAGAGAAAAACATAGAATATGCCAGCTACATTTCCTCCCGGGCATGCTGTAAAAACCAGCTAAGGGATCCAAGAGTTTCAGTATATTGTAATTTAGGCGATGGGCTGACAACCTGTCACTACAGCAATATACCTACAAATCTATCTTAAATAATCCTCAAAACTTTGTCAGACGTGGCGGAACGACCTTTGTTTAGGTCGTTTACGCTCTGCCTACCCCATTAGGGATAAAGGCGTGATTGTATGTAAGTAACTTTAAACGACGTTTCTACCGCCGACGGATTTTGATAACTACTTCAGCTTCTTAGCGTGTCGATGGAACACGATAAATTACATCGTAGCGGCCCAGAATTCAGCCACTTCCATTGCGGATTGACTGCCGTCCGTAACTACTGAACCGATTTTGATGATATTTGCATTATTTCTTAATCCAAATCATTATAAGGACTGATTGGAAATATAAACGGGTCGACAATTTGGCAAAGAAATTTGTATGTACTGGTGCATACTGAAAAAAGATACACTAAATCGACCATTCCAATTCTTTTTTTAAATCGTTTTAAATCAAAAGGAGAGCGGTTTGTCCAAAAAGATAATAAACCAGCTGGGCTAGGATCCGACGCCTGTCCTTTTCCATTGTGAAGTGCGTAACGAAAGACAACATATAGAGAAAACGAAGTCCACAGTGCGCATCATAGCCCTGCTGGAGACAATATTAAAACACTATAATCAGATCACCTTGATACATATAATCACGCCTTAATCGCGAATGGGGTAGGCAGAGCGTAAACGACCTAAACAAAGGTCCTACTGCCACGTCTGTCAAAGTTTTGAGGGTTATTTAAGATAGATTTGTAGGTATATTGTTGTAGTGACAGGTTGTCAGCCCATCGCCTAAATTACAATATACTGAAACCTTCGGATCCCTTAGCTGGTTTTTACAGCATGCCCGGAAGGAAATGAAGCAGGCACATTCTATGTTTTTCTCCCGCTCCCAGGCCCTCATGGAAGTAGTAACCTTGATCAATGTGATATAATTTCTTATAATGTAATAATAACATTGTCTTATAAGAAAGAATAACATCCGTCAATTGGTGCACGTGATTATCACCGGAAACTGACTGAACACTGGTGAAAGTCTTTAAAAAATGTTTTCAAGCTGCACTGGGAGCGAAAGAAAAACATAAAATGTTCCTGCTTCTCTTCCCGGGAATACTGAAGAAATCAAAAGCGGGAGACGAGAATTTCAGTGTGTTGGAATTTACACGAAAGCCTAAAAACCTGTCAGTATACTAAACACAGTTCTTTTTCTTAAATTACCCTCCATCGATTTCAGACGTTGTGAAATCGCCTTTTACTTAGGGGTTACGTTCAGCCACTTTGGTTTATCAGAAAAAATTTCCCACTTTTTGTACTTTAGTCAGTTCAATATTCTACACGTTCACTTTATTGTTGGTCCACGTCAAATTCCGATCTCCTTTGTCTCTTTGATATCAAATCCCGTTTTTCATTTCATATTCCATTTCAAAAAGTCTAAAAGAATTCGCACACGCCCTTTATATTGAGCTGTGTTGCCCAAAATGGAAATGGTCTATATCATATTTCTATCTGCTCTGCAGAATTGGCAGAACTAAAAGTAAGTAATATTGGTGCACCGCGATTTGAATCCAAGCCGCGTCAAATTTGTGTAAATTATAAGTATTTTTCAATATTGAGTTAAATTTACTTTATCAGAGATTTACTTTATTTGACCCAAAACCTCAATCGCCAACATCAAGAATGAACGCTAAGAAAACGGCCTTGCGACCGAAATAAACTGCTGATTTAATAAACATTAACATAAAATCCCCATTAAAACAACAACTCCAGGAAATCAACAATAATTTGGAAACCGCATCAGCTTACCTAAGAGGATACTAAAACTTGTGTAATGTAAATTGCAAGCGAAGGTTAATAAATCTGATGTAACATGCAGTCGGATTGGAACTCGGTCCCGACGGCGGCTTTCAAACGTCTCCTCGCATCGCTGCCAGTTCGCGAATTCCTAAAAACACATCTTCTGCGATGTCTAGTATCCATATCCAGTCTTGCAACTTGAGATGCACTTGTCGCAATCATGCCGACGCATACATGTCTCATTGCATTTAGATTTTCTCCACTGCATACCTTCGCACAATTCATTATTATTGATTCAGCTATCTTTGAGCGAAATTGATCTTTTTTTTTAATTTTAATATCGTCATCGCAATGTTTTCGACAAGACGGCAAAATACTGGCCACGTTTTAGAAGCCCTGCGTCGGCTAAATCGAATGTAGGGTAGCTCGAGTCGTACCTGCGCGATCTATTGTGGAATTTATTTCAACATCACTTGCTTATTCTTGTTTCTGTTATAGATTGGAATCTTGGTGAAGCGTTCTCGAGAATGGAGAGTTGGTTGCGTCGGATTCAATAGTTTTGTTGTTTTAAGTTTATTGTTGCGCAATCCGACGTCTAATCTTATATTTTTGAAATAGACAGTACGAATAAGAATAAGAGTGTTGTATAAGGAGAGATACGGGGAGGTGTGAAAGGTGGTTGCGAGACAAAGTTCGTCGATCTGTCGAAGTAGGCCGGAGCAACAAGTGCGGTGCAGCGTCCGCGTCCAAACCGCTCCGGCGAAAACACTCCCGCTGGTAAACAAAGCACCTCTCCAGTGGAATTCTCAAGACGGAGGCAACGATCGTGAAAACTGGGCCGGACATGTGTGCCGCGGCCGTGACCGAGTTACAATCACTTTTCAATTAATAAAGAAGCAAGCACCTGCAGAATGCAACTCCGACTGTCACTCGGGGGATGCTGTGGCGGTCCGGTAAGAGTCGTTCTCACTCACTGGAGGCGGCACTTGCAACACTGGCTAGTTAGTGGTGTTTACGTAGTTTTAGAAGTTTAACACAGGGCACAGGTACACGGGTAGCGCGTGTCGCGAGCGCGGGAGGAGACGTGCGTTTCGCGCGCCAGTCGCCGCAGCACTGGCGGACGGACGCGGTCGGCCGCGCGCCGTCACCGCCATCGCCACCGTCACCGCCACCGCCACCGCCATCGCCCGCCACCATCGTCGGCGAGCGGACAATTCGCAACTCTCAATACGTAACCTAACTTAACTCGATAATATTTTATAGTTTCGTAACTCGATTACTGTACGCCATTCGAGTCTAATCGATGTCACGATTTCGGGAGAGGTCCTTGGGGCTTTGAAAGCTTTATTCTATTCCTATCCTACACGACCTCAGTTGTCGATAGGATGAGGTGACGGCAAATGACGGCTTATCAAGTTATGAATATTCATCCCCGTGGTAATGAAAAGTCGTTTCGTATTTCGCCCGCTCCCATTAATCCGGGAACCGGCGGCGTAACCAGCCTCTGTCTGTGTAACCGGTCCTTGGTTACCGGTTCCAAGTATTATTATACAGGACGTTAAAAAAGTACACCTATACCAGGTGTAAGGGACAGCGTCCCGCAAACTGATAGGGGTTGCTCACACTGAACAACTATCAGCAGAAGTTTTTTCTCAGGAAGTAAAAAAAAAATGGCTTTTTAATACAAAGTGTCTGATCATCGAGGTGTAAATTTTATAGAAAAACCAATGTCTTTTTTACTTCCTAAACAAAATCCTGCTGATAGTTGTTCAGTGTCATTGACTGAACAACAGTCAGTATCAGTTTGCGGGTCGCTGTCCCTTACCCCCGGTATGCTTTCATGAACTGATCTTTTGCTGAAATGCTATTTTTAGGGGTCTAACATGTTTGTGCTTTAGAAAAGTTATTTATTATCATTAGTATAATACTAAACGCAGTACTTTTATTACTTACATACATATATTCACGCCTTTTTCCCTAATAGGGTAGGCAGAGCGTAAACAACCTAAACAAAGGTCGTTCCGCCACGTCTGACAAAGTTTTGAGGGTTATTTAACATAGATTTGTAGGTATATTGCTGTAGTGACAGGTTGTTAGCCCATCGCCTATTGAAATATACAGAAACCCTCGGATCTCTCAGCTGGTTTTTACAGCATGGCACATTCTATGTTTTTTTCTCTTGCTCCTAGTCCAGCATGAAAGTTACTTTTTACATCCTGTATATTCTGTGCCGGTTCTCAGATCGGATTCGACGTCGGAGAAGATTCTTGAAGTTTCTGGAATAATTTCGTGCCTAACGATCATTTAGAATTTTAGCTGTTGACATCGGGACGGTGAATATTAAATAGGTAAGGCGTCAAGCCCAGTCACGCTTTCAGGCCAGACTGAAAGAAACTAAAAATATCTAGATCTATCAGCCTAAACCACGATCATAAGTACTTCAATGCATATGTCACCTCAAAAGTTTAAGGCGACGTGACGGGACGACCTTTATATTGGTCTTTTACGCTCTGCCAACCCCATGAGGGATAAAGGCGTGATTATATGTATGTATGTAAAGTTTAAGGCTCGTACTTAAAGCGAACTCAATATTGAGAGCAATATTAAGTATGGATTTGACAGGCCGTTTTGTACTGAAATAACATTTGTGATACGAACTCAAACTCGCTGTCAGTCTCAAGAGCTGATTATCAATATGGGCCTAAATAATAGTTTATAAAGGCACTGCGGTCGTTGATCAAATGGTTAGTACTTATTTAAATCATTCCGATAACGAATGTTAAGCAACCATCGCCGTGACCAGGCCATGGATGGGTGGCCGGTAGTGGTATAACAACTCGAGCGTTTCTGTGCTTCGGAAGGCAAGTTAAGCCGTTGGCCCGGTTAATATCGTAGATATTAGTAGTTAAGCGATGTCAGAGCAATTTAAAATAAATAAATATATATGCCCAGCAGTGGGACACAGTAGGCTAGTAATAATAATAATAATATATTGAATAAAATTCCTGAAAAAAAAATTTTTGAATTTTTTAAATGTAATTTTACCTATATTATAATTGTACACGCCTTATCTGCCTCACTTATGCACTCTCACTACCGTAGGTCAGCTGTAAGAGATTTATTTTTAGAGATAAGCTGTGCCTCTTGTGTTTTATGTTTGTGTCCTCTGTGGATATGATCATGTGTGCAATAAATTGTTAAATAGAGTCATTGCCATGCATTGGCGGCTTGAAAAACTCTGACCTAATCTAGGATTGGGTCTGGTTTCCCTTCTGGGTTGCGGAGGTCAGATGGCAGTCGCTCTGTGTAAAAACCAGTACCCTCGTTTAATCTCCTAGATTAGGTAGCCAACCCCGTGAGATACGGGATAAGGCTAGGGAGATGATGCTATGCATTGGTGGCTTGAAAACTCTGTCAGCTGGGTTGGCCACTAACCTAGCAATCGAGCCTAATCTAGGATTGAGTCTGGTTCTGGTTCAAAATGGATTATAGGTTGCGGAGATCAGATGGCAGTCACTCTGTGTTAAAACCTCGTTCAATAACCTAGATAAGGCAGCCGTCCCCGATTTTTTTTTTTTTTTGAATGGACCTATTTGCACCATACTACATCACAACATAGCTCGTAGTATAAAACAAAGTCGCTTTCTCTGTCCCTATATCCCTATGTATGCATAAATCTTTAAAACTACGAAACTGATTTTGATGCGGTTTCTTTTAATGGATAGAGTGATTCTAGAGAAAGGTTTATATGTATAATACATGCATATTGTAGTAGAGACACACTTATCATTTCCGTGCGAAGCCGGGGCGGGTCGCTAGTAGTGTATATGTCGCAGGGATATGCCAAAATTAGGGACTTGGCCGAATCCCTAAGCGATTTGATAAAATCCCGGCAAATGATCAAATAATTACAACATTTTAACATATCCCTAAACAAATCTAGAGATTTGGCCAAATCCCTAGACTAAATCTAGTGAATTGATCAAATCCCTATACGATTTCAGTGAAATGTCGAAAATTCATGTCAGTTCTTGAGTTTTACCGCGCCCCCTTCAGCACTGCTGCTAAAGTGACGATTGATTTCTTAAATAAGGCAAAATTAGAAAGCATATTTAATGGTCCTATTGTGTAAAAATGCGTAAATAAGGAATCAAACATTACTTCAGGGAGACGATTGACAGCTGCAGATTTCCTGTCTCTTTTCTCTAGCTTACTTAAGAAAATGACTCAAGTATCTAAGAATTAGCTAAGGAGGTGTCAGAATCGAGGCTATTTTCATTATTCATTAATTTATTTGATTTTATGTAGCCTAAGAGCTAGCTACGTAAGAGGGCGTACGCTTTGAAGAGCTACAAAACTTAGTAGGCACCGCTGCTTTCCCGCCAACTAATATTTTATTTTATATTTTTCTCGTATCAAGTAAATTATTCTCATAAATACTCCTCCATTTGTTTGGATTTTTAATTCCTTTTAATTTTTTAACACCTTTAATACTCTGCCATACCTAAACCTACCAATGAAAAGCTGGCAGGCATCTCGATCTGATAAGAATATAGAAGATAAGGATATAGAATGGCTTACTACCTACAAAGTTTCGTTGCTCTTCAAATCGTACGCCCTCTAACGTAGCCAGCTCTCCGGCTAGTAGTAGGTACTTAAATGCTACGATTAGTAGGAAGTGATTTTTGAGATTTATGTTCAAATTAAAATACTTGTCTTACCAATTAAACATTTTGATTAAACACTCAAACTTAGTTTATGTCATTTCACTAAACCAGATTCGAGATTTGGCCAAATCTCATCGACCCGATGTACCCTGTTGACAGAGTATTTAAACCGTCTAATAGAACAGCTATAGGCCTGTGACATGGTTTTTGTAACGACCACTATCAAAGACAGCGACCGGACCGACGGCTTAAGGTGCCCTCCGAAGCGCGAAAGATTGTTTCTTTTTGAAAATTAGGTGATTCAGCCTGCAGTGCCCTAACCAGACTGGGGAAAATTTCAAAAAGTTATAAATTGACAAATATCAACTTTGTGTTCCGGAAGATCGAACCCAAGACCTCCGGATCGGGAGCCCACTAGACTACGGAGGCAGTTAGTCCTCATTGTGACGTGCTCGTAAGAAAGCAATACGTTTTAGGAACTCTATTAACCTTGTTCCCTAACAGTAAAAGGTTATGGCTAAGTTATGTGGAATGGAACGTATAGTCTTAACTGCAGGCTTTTTGGCGACGTTTTGGTTCTACCGGGTGTAAGGGACAGCGTCCCGCAAACTGGTAGGGGTTGCTCAGTCAACGAAACTGAACAACTTCCACCTGGAAATTCTTTCATTAAGTGAGAAACAAAAAGGTTTTTCCATACAAATTATCAGATCGAGATAACTGGATTATTGAACCTAAATGTGCATTTTTTTTAATGATGAATGAGATCCACAGTATTTTTAGCCATCAGTTTTAAGTGTAAACGTATTGAATTTTTGTAGCCACATGTGTTAACATAAGAGACCAGGAGTCGTATTTTTGAAAAACTAACATTCGCATGGTAAATTGTATGAAAATCGCGCGCCTTGCGAATGTTAGTCTTTCGTATGCGAATTGGATTCGAGCGGTACAAAAATACGGCTCCAGGAGACCCATACGAAAATCATCCGTATATTAAAATTAAATTCTATCACATACGATTTCACGTATTTTTGAAGCAGTAAAATTGTGAATTGCCAATAAAGTCTAATCCCATAAATTGATTACATACTACGCAGAAATACACCTACTATACCATCACAACCACTAACAAAAATCGCTAATATGAAAAACCGGAAATGAATCGTAGAGAAACGGAACGAAAATTCAAGTAAATTAAAAAGTTTAAGTGTCACTTGTCAAATGATTGTGTGTGTCACTGTCATGATCATAAACTACTTAGGTTTCGAGTAGTAGAAAAGAAAACGAGTGATTTGGACCACTCTTGGCAGAGTCGCATACGTATGAGTATTCTAAAATGGTGATTTTAGGATTTCGTATGCGAATGTTGCTTTTTCGTATACGAGCGGTTCAAAAATACGACTCCAGATCCACTTAGTAAATTTAATGAAAGTTACTCTTTCGTATGCGAATTGGAGTCTTCTTCTGTCGAGTGGGTATCGAGTCTATGGACTCAATGAACCCTGGTGTCAGAGTTTTTAAACCTCCTAGTAGCACATCTAAAAGGCCTCTGACATGGTTTTGTGTAACGACCACTATCAAAGACAGCGACCGGGACCGACGGCTTAACATGCCCTCCGAAGCACGAAATCTTTTTTCTTTTCGGACTATCAGGTGATTCTGCCTACAATGTCCTACCCAAACTGGGGAAAAATTCACAAAGTGATAAATTCTCAAATATCAACTTTGTTTTCCCCCCTGGGAATCGAACCCAGGACCTCCGGATCGGGAGTCCATGGCACTAGCCACTAGACCACGGAGGCAGTTAGAGGCGAAATGGAGTTCGAGCGGTTCAAAAATATGGCTCCAAGCCTATTCTACTTTGAGGAATAATGGAACGGCAGTACCATCCTATTCTCAAACCACTTCAGAGCACTTTCGACACCTGGATATTTCAGAACTTATTAAACGAAGAAGGCTGAAATAGACCGTGTTACTCTAAAACACATCACAGCTCAGTAACTTCTTGTAACAATATTTACCCACTTCCCACATTTATTAGACATTATTTACCATCGGAAACGGAAACGTGTTAGCAAAATGGCGAAAAGCTCTCCGATTCCCGATACTGAAGTTGTAAAAGAGAACTCTTACCGAAATACCGCTAGTTTAACACTTTACTTGCAGTAGCTCTTTCTGTCGCGTTCGCTTATTAACCCGTTTGCGCAATTTACTAGCCTATTACTTGTTTGTATTGGGTAAGCCCTCGACGTTTCGACCCTATACATCGCAACAAGCAAGTACCTAAGCCGATTAGTTTTCATTATGAATACCACTTGTCACATCTTACAGTAAACTGCCTCCGTAGGAAAGTGGTCAGAGCCATGGGCTAACTAGCCGGAGGTGCGATTCCCAGGGGGGTAACACAAAGTTTATATTAATCAAGTTATCACTTTGTGAGGTTTTCCCCAGTTTGGTTAGGACATTGCAGGCTGAATCACCTGATTATCCGAAAAGTAAAAGGATCCCGTGCTTCGGAGGGCACGTTATGCCGTCGGTCCCAGTCGCTGTCTTTGATAGTGGTCGTTACTCAAACCATGTCAGAGGCCTAATAACTGCGCTACTAGGCGGTTTGAAGACTCTGACACCAGAGTTCTTCAGGTCGTTGTTCGACTCGAGAATCCCGCTAAGAGGAAGATCTGTAGAAAATGAATTGTTTCGTAGCGGTAAAACAAACAGCTACGACCTCTACGCGACCGCTACGCCGTAGCAGCAATTGGCATTGGACGAGTTAAAACAATACTTGTACCTACTTAACTTAGTTTTATTCGCCCTTTATAATAATATCTGAGTACATTTCGGTCAGTGGACGTGAATAGAAAGTGAAGGAAAATTCCAGTTCAGATATTGGTCAGGAAAATTTTCATACAAATGTAAGTACTTTAGAAGATTTTTCAAAATGTATTTTGAAAGTAGTACATAAGTAAACATTAAAAAATGATTTATAATTAGTAGTAGGTAAAGGTTGTATGGGACACGGGGTATATGGGACAGCGTCTGCCTACCCCGTAAGGGATAAAGGCGTGATTTTATGTATGTATGTATGTATGTCTCACAAACTAATAGGAGTTACTCAGTCAACGACACTGAATAACTTCCAACAGTGAAGTTCTTTCAAGAAGTGAAAAAAATATTTTGGCTTTTCCATACAAATTGTCTGATCGAGGTGGACATTTTGTATGGAAAAGCCAATTTTTAATTTCACCTCCTCTTAGAATTTCTTGATTGAAGTTGTTCAGTATCGTTGACTGAGCAACCCCTATTAGTTTGCCGGACGCTGTCCCTTACACCCGATATGCCGCATGGATAGGAATGGTGATAAAATAGTAAAAAAAGATAATCTCGAACACATAATTGAGATCGTCACATAGGTAACAACTATGTAGTTTTAAAGAAGTATACAAAAATTTTCGTTAAAATGAAAAACTAAAATGTTTTTTTTCTTTATTCCGTGCTCACTGAATTAAAATTATCTTGATTGATTAGTTAATTCTATATTGAACAATTTCTTTGTAATTTCAAGTAATTAAATTCAATTATTTCAACATAATTTTTAACCTCTGCATTTTAGCTTTAAATACATACATATAATCACGCCTTTATTCCTAATGAGGTAGGCAGAGCGTAAACGACCTAAACAAAGGTCGTTCCGCCACGTCTGACAAAGTTTTGAGGGTTATTTAAGTAAGATAGATTTGTAAGTATATTACTGTATCGCCTAAATTACAATATGAGAGTGAATAGGCACTACATAGGTGAGTATGTTTCAACATAGTCCGCATCGTCACTTTCCACCAGGTGAGATGGCGGACAAATGCTCGCCTATATATATAAAAAAAAAAAAAAAAAAAAAAAATATACTGAAAACCTCGGTCCCTTAACTGATTTTTACAGCATGCCCGGGAGGTAATGCAGCTGGCACATTGTATGTTTTTCTTTCGATCCCAGTCCAGCATGTAAGAATTTTTAACTTTAATTAGCTAAAAATTACTAATGTTTTAATTAATAAACTCAATTATAACTATGGCACATTTTACGGGTTCTTTACCGCGATTTAAATTATTTGATACATACATACATAAATCACGCCTTTATCCCTTACGGGGTAGGCAGAGCTTTTAACGCCTCGTAAAAGGCGCTTTCGCCACGTCTGACAAAAATTGAGGGCAATTTAAGATTGTAATATGTATTGCTTTAGTGACAGGTTGTCAGCCCATCGCCTAAATTACAATACACTGTAACCCTCGAGTCCCTTTTGCTGACTTCAACAGCATTCCCGGGAGGAAGGGCAGCTGGAACATTCTATGTTTTTCTATCTCTCCCAGTCCAGCATGGAAGAATTATTTGATGAGTTCCCGATATTTCGATGCTGTTACAAACATCATGATCACGGGTAGACTGGAGAGGACTGAGAAATGCAGCTCGACGTTCCACCTTGGTCACCGATTTTCTGGTGTTACTTTTAAAAAGTTAGATATCACTCTTGTAGCCATTTTTCATTAATACGCGTTTCATATGTGATCCGAGATACGGTTGTTTTAAAAACAGCTGTCATCATTCATCTCATCTGAAATGAAGATCTGAATGCCACTAATACACACATACATACATATAATCACGCCTTTATCCCCAATGGGTTGGCAGAGCGTAAACTACCTAAATAAAGGTCGTTCCGCCACGTCTGACAAAGTTTTGACGGTTATTTAAGATGGATTTGTACGTATATTGCTGTAGTGACAGGTTGTCAGCCCATCGCCTAAATAACAGTATACGGAAACCTGATCCCTTAGCTGGTTTTTACAGCATGCTCGGGAGGAAATGCAGCTGGCACATTCTATGTTTTTCTCTCCCTCCCAGTCCAGCATGGAAGTAACTATAATAATGCCACTAATAGGGGTTGTTAATTTGTTTAGAAGATGTGAAAATAGAAATTCTGGTTAGAGATATTTTCATTTCGGAGTGTAGTGTCTTCAAAGCTAAATGTCCTTTGGTTTTTTGATGATATATCATATCACCACATAGTATAAAACAAAGTCGCTTTCTCTGTCCCTATATCCCTATGTATGCTTAGATCTTTAAAACTACGCAACGGATTTTGATGAGGTTTCTTTTAATGGATAGAGTGAATCAAGAGGAAGGTTCACATGTATAATACATGCAGAATATAGTAGAGAAACACTGATGATTTACGGGGTGGGTCGCTAATTCTCATATAAATGTTCTTTGTCGCAAAGATCATAAGCACGATTCGTTAGAGAGGTTACTACTGAGTACAAGGGATGCAAAATTATGTAATTTTACCCAATACACTGGTAAAGTATGCGTATTTTACGGTCATTTATATAAATTACGGTAAAATTACCGGTAACTTACGACGTATTAAAAGGTACTTTTATGAAGTGAAACTCAAAAAGATTCGAGAGTTACAGTGTATTGTAATTTAAGATATGGGCTGATACCGTGTCACTATAGTGATTTACATTAAAAATCTAAAATTGCCCCCAATATTTTTCAAAACTCGTTAGTTCGTCTTTTACTATGCATTTTACGCTCTGCCTACCCTATTAGGGATAAAGGAATTGCTTGGTATGTATGGTTGTCTGAAAACACACTGCTGCTGCCGCCTTTTTTTAGTAGTCGTGTAGTACGTTTGTTACCGCATCTTACTGTTATTTACTTTAAAATATATTTTACGGTAAATTTAGTTTTTTACCGTATTTTACCGGGGTAATTTTACCGGTACACATACCTAGTTTAGACGTCGCGTATGGTGGTGTGATGTTACTGCTCCATTAAACAGCAGTGGCGTAGATGGTAAGTTGGTGGGTAACCTGTAAACTCATCAAAAAAATTAAGGCGGTTTTGCACTGCTTCGTATTCGGTCCGCATCTAAATCTTGTCCGTGAAATTTCCATATAAAACGGGTATGGAGGAGTGCGCAGGCTGTCATACATTTACTAAGAAAGTCAAATCGGATCAGAACATATTCGGATTCGGAGCAGTGCAAAACCGCCCTTAGAGACGTAAACACCCTAACTGGAAAATTAATATATTCGGCGCGCGCAAATTCAAATAATCCTCGGTGGGTATGTAATCAACGCGAAAAATAAAGCGAAAATACAAATTTCTCCAGTTAGCCTTAATTTTCGGTATAAAATATGGCGTAAAACAAAGAATACGTAATGAAATTTAGCCGGCCGTCTGTCTTCGAGGCGAGCAAGCGCTTAATAGGGAGACGCGATTGAAACTAGCGCCTACCAAAATCTATAAATATTATAAATGCAAAAGTTACTCTGTCCGTTTGTTTGTTATTCTTTCAGGTCTAAACCGTTGTCCCTTACACGTATTATTTTAATGTTCGACCTAGTAATTTAAGCACTTCGGTAATTGACCGTTTAGTTAGTGTTTGCCAGTCCGCCGAATGTTTGGTTTACAAGGCCTAGTAGGTAAAGTATTACACTTGTATTATCTGTGACAAGGCTCATTGGCCGAAATGATAGGACATTTCGCGGTTTGGCTGTTTTGCAATGCACAATCCGCGAAGTGTCCCTTTTTCCGGTCAATAACCGAATTCAGCGATTATGCGTTACACATGTAGTATACATATATAAACCTTCCTATCCTCTTAAATCAATTTATCTTTACAAAAAAACCGCATCAAAATTCGTTGCGTAGTCTTAGCATACACAGGGACAGACGGACATTCAGACAGACGGGAAACGACTTTGTTTTCTACTAGCTATGCAGTGATGACTTCGTTTTTTTTTCTGCGACCAGTATTTGACACTGACTATAGCTCAAGGGCTGACTACGACCCTGACTAAAACACTAGACATCGCAGGAAAAGGAGTTTAGTTAATCGAAGGTCTCATTCATTTACATAAAATAACGCCTTTACCCCTTACACAAGTTGAGCAAAATTAAAGCCGTGCCTCGTCCCTTCAGACTAATTTTGAGGCTCATTTCTGATAAGGATAAACGTATCATACATACATACATAAAATCACGCCTTTATCCCTTACGGGGTAGGCAGAGCGTAAAACGCCTCCTAAAAGGCGCTTTCGCCACGTCTGACATAAATTGAGGGCAATTTTAGATTGTAATGTGTATTGCTGTAGTGACAGGTTGTCAGCCCATCGCCTAAATTACAATACACTGTAACCCTCGAATCCCTTTTGCTGACTTCTACAGCATGCCCGGGAGGAAGGGCAACTGGAACATTCTATGTTTTTCTTTGTCTCCCAGTCCAGTATGGAAGAAACGTATCAAATATTAATTATAGCATGACCACGAACTAAAAAGACCTGTCAATCTGTCTTCACGTGTTGCATACTTCACTATGATTAATGCTTGTTATTTTCCGATGTGAAGTCCGCAAGGAAAGACATAATATGTAGGGAAAACGAAGTCTATACTCCGTATCATAGGCCTGCTGAAGAGAGACAGAATAAGAGAGGTACTTATAGATTTTCTATGAGCCCTTCTATATGGTACATCTAAGATAGGTCTTTTTAGTCATTGGTCGGACTATCTCTGATATTATTCGGTAAAACTTACGTAAGCAATAAGACCGCGTCTGTATTTCCTATAAAACTAATTATTTAAAATCTTTTCCCATTGGGATATTTCGTGGCGATAGTTCTGCACAAATCTCCTTTAAGCGACTAATAGATCATCTCGTCGTTTCACAAAACTTCCAACTTTTGACTCCCTTAATGCTGACTTTGTTAAAAGTTATAAAATAGTTGCAGAGCGTAAAACGGAATGTCTCGAGTTCGACTTAATTTTTAAGAAGAGTTGATTAACACTAGGTAGGAATTTTAAATGTAACTTTTTAAGCATTTATTTCTATACTTAGGAGGAAACAAGTAATTTTAAAATTAAAAAAACCCGACTTCGTAGAATACAAAGTGCGTTTTAAAAGTTTTAATCGTTATTCCTTAAACGTTTAACTTAGAACGAAAAATGATATAGAAAAACTCGAATCTAATTTCAAATACCTATTCAATAATACCCCACTCGGTATAGTTCGTCGACTTTCATTTTTAATTTTTTTACAAAATGGCGTCTTGTTGTCACCATATTGATTTATTTACAAAATCACGTATTTAGTGACACTCGCGTAGTTAAGACGAATCGATTGGCATAAGTATCATTAAATTCGGCCCACGCGTTTGCTTTCTAGAGCGCCACAGAGGATCAAACATACTATTTACTTACATATACATAAGCACATATATAGGCTGATAAACACATTACCCTCCTTTGCGTTGCACAGTCGGGTAAAAAGGGACATTTCGCGGATTGGCAACGTACAACACAATCCGCGAAATTTCATTTCATTTCGGCCAAACAGTTATGTAAACAACCATTCCGAGAACTACGTGTCATTGGCAGAATTGTGATTACACAAAAGCCATTAATGGATTAACTTAATATTTATATTATTAAGTAAAGCAGGAAGGTGTGTTTTAATAATGTTGAGGTCAGTGCAATGTCAAAACCGTGACGAAGAGACACAGACAGACGGAAAGACAGACTACACCTGAATCCACATTAAGGTGTGCAATATGCATGCATTAACACAAAAATACAAATAATCACGCCCTTATCTCCAATGTAATGTATATTTTAATTATTTCAAGCTGACCTGGGAGCGAGAGAAAAACATAGAATGTGCCAACTGCATTTCCTCCCGGGCATGCTGTAAAAGCCAGCTAAGGTATCCGAGAGTTCCATACATATATATACATATAATCACGCCTTTATCCCTAATGGGGTAGGCAGAGCGTAAATGACCTAAACAAAGGTCATTCTGCCACTGACAAAATTTTGAGGGTTATTTAAGATAAGATTTTTAGGTATATTGCTGTAGTGACAGGTTGTCAGCCCATCGCCTAAATTGCAATATCTTGAACCCCTGGGGTCCCTTAGCTGGTTTTTACAGCATGCCCGGGAGGAAATGCAGCTGGCACATTCTATGTTTTTCTCTCGTTTCCAGTCCAGCATGTCCGAGAGTTTCAATATATTGTAATTTAGGCGATGGGCTGACAACCTGTCACTACAGCAATATACCTACAAATCTATTTTAAATAACCCTCAAAACGTCGACAGACGTGGTGAACGACCTTTGCTTGGGTCGTTTACGATCTGCCTACCCCATTAGGGATAAAGGTGTGATTATATGTATATATGTTATCTCTATTGGGGTAGGCAGAGCGTAAACGACCTTAAGAAAGGCCGTTACGCCAAGTCTGACAAAGTTTTGAGGTATATATAAGATAGATTTGTAGGTATATTGCTATAGTGGCAGGTTGTCAGCCCATCGCCTAAATTGCAATATACTGAAGCCTCGGACCCCTTAGCTGGTTTCTACAGCATGCCCGGGAGGAAATGCAGCTGGCATATTCTATGTTTTACTCTTGCTCCCAGTCCAGCATGGAAGAACATTACAACACACGCAAAAAATACAAGTCTAAAAACAAAACAGAGTCATTTCATTCCATTTATACGCTGAACATTATTTTGATCGGGTCAGCTCGCTTGTAATAAATAAGAAACTATATTAACAAGTAATTCAAAAGGTTCAAATAACCCAACTTCGTAAAAAGTGAGGTTTAAAACTTAAAAAATGTAAATCCTAAACGGTAATTCAAAACGAAAAATTATCAAAAGAACCTCCAACTGTTTTAAATAAAATACCTATTCAATGATACCGAACTCGTTAGTCGACTTTCATTTTCTTTGTGTTCATAAAATGGCGTCTAATTATCGCCTTTTTAATTTTGATCAAAATGATGTCTTTAGCATCGCAAAGATTAAGAATTGACGTGAATTCTTCTTCTTCTGTTGAGTGGGTATCGAGTCTATCGACTCGATAAACCCTGGTGTCAGAGTTTTTAAACCGCCTAGTAGCACACATATCAGGCCTCTGACATGGTTTAAGTAACGACCACTATCAAAGACAGCGGCCGGGACTGACGACTTAACGTGCCCTCCGAAGCACGAGAGTAAGAATCATTAAAATCCAGCCGCGCGTTTTGTCTCTGGAGAACCACATAGAGTTAAATATACTTACATACATAGATAGGCTGATAATCATTACCCTTTTTTGCGTTGCGAAGTTGGGTAAAAAGCAACAAAATCTAGATCTAGACTTTATACAGGATAGCGCTTACGAAAAGAAGAGTTGGCGTAGGCAGCTTATTTACACACACACACACACACACACACACGGCGTGTAAGGGACAGCATCCCTTAAAGTGATAGACGTTGCTCAGCCAACGGCACTGAATAATTTTCCCCAGGAAATTCTTTCAGGAAGTGTTATTTTTTCTTTTTCATACAAATTTTCTGATCGAGGTGGTCATTTTGTATGAAAAATACAAAAATAAAACACTTCCTGAAAGGATTTCCTGAGAAAAGTTTGTGGGTTGCGGTATAGAGAACGCTTGCCCATTGCCTTTTTTATAAAAAAAAAACACGATCACACTCACAGCCCCCACTAGGATTCCCTGTAAGGGGGTGTCATGGATTCTTAATTCTTAATTCTTTATTGTACACACAGATATTCTTAAAATTAACTTAATCTAGATACATTATGTACAAAGGCGAGCTTAATTCAAAATATTTGAGTTGTCTTCCAGCTTACCGTGTGAGAGGAAAAAAATATATATAGATAACTGCAGGCAAGAGTATGGATATATACAGAAACAACCACAAATAACATCCACAACCTGAAACAGATATTTAAATTCTTCATTCAAATGACTGCCCTAGCCTGGAATAAAACCCAGGACCCTCTGCATAGCAGGCAGATGCATTGCCAACTAGGTTAAGTGGGGCGTATATATACGATAGTTAGGTAGATATAATGTAAACAACGCCTAAGTACATACATATAATCACGCCTTTATCCCTACCTAAACAAAGGTCGTTCCGCCACGTCTGACAAAGTTTTGAGGGTTATTTAAGATAGATTTGTAGGTATATTGCTGTAGTGACAGGTTGTCAGACCATCGCCTAAATTACAATATACTGAAACCCTCGGATCCCTTAGCTGGATTTTACAGCATGCCCGGGAGGAAATGCAGCTGGCACATTCTATGTTTTTCTCTTGCTCCCAGACCAGAATGGAAGAGAATACACGATAGTTAGGTAAATATACGTATAATGTAAACAGCACCTAAGTACATAATAAAAATCAGCGATAGTGGGTGGTTATTGCAAAACCTTGTCTCTTAGTGCTACACGGCGGCCATAATATGCAAAGTGCGACCCGCCGCGCCCCGGGGAGTCCCCAAATACAGACCGCACTAGGAGTAGGACATAGCTGCAGCGGAGCGGCACGGCGCGGCACTGCAGCGGTGCGACATGGCGTGGTAAAAACAGTCAAAATGTTTGAACTGACATTGCCGTTCCGATGCAGATACGGTGCTGGTGCAGTGCGGTACATCTCATACATTTTCATACACAGATTTATTTGTCGCGCAGTTCCGCGCCGAACAGTGATTTAGGATCCAGAATTCATAGGCCTAGTCGGAATTCCAACCTGTTTTTTTTTCTAAGATAGAAAATGACATTTCAAGATACTTATATACTATCTTATATGTTACTTATCGAAATCTGTATAGTTCGTAAGACAGAATTAAAACTAAATATATTTGTATGTAGGGTATCCCGCGTGGTTGGCAGGCAATACAGGCATGTTAGATCAGGTGGTCAAACACATAGAAATCAAATCACCAGGTGCGGAGAAGTGCGGCCGCGCGAAAAAAATATGTTTGTAAAAAAAAGTATGTAAACTTGTTTCTTTCTAAACATTGTCATGTTATTCATGATGATTTATTACTTTATGGAATTTTTACATTTAACTACTTATAGTGTGAGAAAATTAAAGAAATCAGACCAATTAATTCGTGTTGTTTTGAAAGTTGGTGCAACTATTCCTAAAAGTGTCCAGATGAATATACTAAAAGTCTCCGGGGGTGGGACCAGAGCCGGGAGGGGGGGAGGGGGGGAAAGGTCTCTTTTTCAACTTATTTTATTATAACTCCAAAACTGTTTGAAATATATCTTTAGTTACTTCTACATTAATTATCTACATTAAATTTCCTATAAGTTATGTCTGAATATTTTTACTCTACGATCAATACTTTAGGAGATACAGAGTGTTGAAGGTGATAAAAATAAGAAACAGGTACTTTACTTATAAAATATTTAATTCTGGAAAATTATAGAAACTTTTGCACGTGTATGCCGACTTATCAATCAAATTGTGTTTCATCTTCGTCATCTTTATCCTTAACATCGGCGGGGACTCCGTTAGTCATGTCATTACAGATAAGACTACACTTAATGCCCGCTTTTCGGCAACTGCAATTTTCCAGGACAACCACTTTTGCATCGGCAAAAAAAATATTTTAACAACGCTTCAGGAGCAGGATGATCCAAGGCGTGATTGGTTCTAAGTTTCCATCGACTCCTCGCTTCCAACCCCTTATTTCAGGAGGCAGTTGGTTCCCAAGCCACTCTTGTACTTGATGGAATACTCTGTAAGAGTGATATTTTGCTGACCCTTTGGTAGGGGGGAGGGAAGAAAGATCTGGTTTGGGCTTGGTACAAGATTTCAGAAAAACTGTGAATCGATATCTGTTAATCTCAGACTGAGTACAGGGCGCTCGGTATAACTGCCTGGTCTAGTGGCTAGTGCCATGGACTCCCGATACGGAGGTCCTGGGTTCGATTCCCAGGGGGGAAACACAAAGTTGATATTTGAGAATTTATCACTTTGTGAATTTTCCCCAGTTTGGTTAGGACATTGCAGGCTAAATCACCTGATTGTCCGAAAAGAAAAAGATTTCGTGCTTCGGAGGGCACGTTAAGCCGTCGGTCCCGGTCGCTGTCTTTGATAGTGGTCGTTACTTAAAACCATGTCAGAGGCCTGATAGTTGTGCTACTAGGCAGTTTAAAAACTCTCGACACCAGGGTTAATCGGGTCGATAGACTCGATACCCAATCGACAGAAGAAGAAGAAGAAGGTATACTTCAAGAAACATTTTTTCTCCGGCTTGTGCTATAGCATCCGGAGTTGATGTTGGGTCATACAACACAGTTGCTATTTCCTTTACTATTGGCTTTTGATCAAGAAGCTTGATAATTGATGTTTTGCCCTACCTGTAAATAGCTGAAGTTGTATCACACCCACTGAAACTATGCAGAAAGAGAATAGAACAACAAAATGAATGTTTTTGTAGTTCTTGGGAGGAAAATATTTTGGTTTCCACTTTCCCTCTTCCTGGTTTGACAAAAAAAAATCTTTTTCTGGAGGAGTAAGAGCTATCAGAAGGACTAAAAGATCAACATCTTCTCCAACAACAGTGACCACAAGATTGTCTACAGTTTTATCAATTGCAGTGCGAATAATTGTGCAGTCAGCATCTCTCGCAGCTATTCGTGTTTCTATGTTGGCAGCGTGCTTTTTTTCTGACAGTAGTTTGATCAGTTGAGACTTTCTTTTTGTATTTGATAGAAAATGCTGTTGCTGAACAGTGACCTTCATCGAGAGATTGATGTTTATATCAACAGACGATTTCACCGCCCTCCTTCTTTGTTCAGATGTTTTTGTACTATTTTCTAAGTCATCATACCCATCAAACACTACGGTAGGATGTATCTCCACGGCAGCCCCAAGCCCCGCAGATCGCTGTATGCCCACTTCGTAAAATTGACCCATAGGCTACACGTGTACAGCGACTGGCAGAAGGCTTTAAAAAGCGTCACCTTAACATCACTGGTACACCGTGCAAACCTACGAGCCAGCATGTTACCACGAGCAGCCAGCGATCTGCGTTTCCTATCTAAGTCCTTATTATCCCTCAGATCCTCAGTGACCCAGTGGCCCAGGTATTTGAATTGAGTAACCCTACGAAGAAGAGTTCCGCTAAGTGATACAGATGGTATTTTATCGTAATATTTGTTTCCCGCTTTGAACATCATCAGCTCACTCTTCTTCGCGTTGTACCTGAGCCCATGGGCCACTGCATATGAGTCGCAAATAGCAACAAGCTTTCTTAACGCCTTAATCGATGGGCTCAGCAGCACCATGTCATCAGCATAGCTCAGATTTTTAATACATTCACCTCCCACATGACATCCGACATTAGTGCTACCGAGCTCATCGATAAGTTGGTTCATGTATAAGTTAAAGATTTTGGGGGAGGTCAGCCCACCTTGTCTCACCCCGCACTCCAACTTATACACATCTGAGTAAGAACTACCCCACCTCACTCGGTTCTCCTGGTGACTATACCAGAATTGAAAGAGGGCAATAATTTCTTTTGGTATAGTAGTTCCTTCCATCTTTTTCCAAAGTATGTCATATGACACTAGGTCAAATGCCTTTGACAGGTCCAGGAAAACCGCGTAAACTGGAGTACCTCTAGATGTATAGTAATGAATGTATTTATGAAGCCAACTCAAACTTGAGAGCAATTTAAGTGTGGATTGGACAGGCCAGTTTATATTGAAATTACATTTCTGATACCAACTCAAACTCTCTGTCACTCTTGAGCGCTGATTACTAGCTGATCATGAACCATAAAGAACAAAAATTATCTCTTGGAAACTCGGACGATATTTGTATGGGGATGCGAGATATGGTTGCTTTAAAAACAGCTGTCATCATTCATCTCATCTGAAATGAAGATCTGAATGCCACTAATAGGGGTTGTTAATGTTTTTAGAAGACGTTAAAATAGAAATTCTGGTTAGAGATATTTTCATTTCGGAGTGTAGTGTCTTCAAAGCTAAATGTCCTTTGGTTTTTTGATGATATATCATATCACTACAAAGTATAAAACAAAGTCGCTTTCTCTGTCCCTATAGCCCTATGTATGCTTAGATCTTTAAAACTACGCAACTGATTTTGATGTGGTTTCTTTTAATGGACAGAGTGATTCAAGAGGTAGGTTGATATGTATAATACATGCATAATATAGTAGAGAAACACTGATAATTTCCGTGCGAAGCCGGGGCGGGTCCCTAGTTTACATATGTAATCTGAAGTAGCATGTGGCTTATGGATGTCTCCAGCATGAAAATTTACACGTTTCCTTCGCAATTTACACCGGGTTTAAAGGACATCGTCCCGCAAACTGACAGGGATTGCTCAGGCAACGACACTGAACAACTTCTACCAGCAAATTCTTTCACTAAGTGAAAATAAAATTTGACTTTTCCATACAAAGTTTTCATCTCAATCAGACTATACATACATACATACATAAAATCACGAATTTATCCCTTACGGGGTAGGCAGAGTGTTAAACGCCTCATAAAAGGCGATTTCGCCACGTCTGACAAAAATTGAGGGCAATTTTAGATTGTAATGTGTATTGCTATAGTGACAGGTTGTCAGCCCATCGCCTAAATTACAATACACTGTAACCCTCTAGTCCCTTTTGCTGACTTCTACAGCATGCCCGGGAGGAAGGGCAGCTGGAACATTCTATGTTTTTCTATCTCTCCCAGTCCAGCATAGAAGTTAGCAATCAGACAATTTGTATGCAAAAGCAAAATTTTATTTTTACTATTGTTGTTCAGATTCGTTGAAGGGGATGCCCTTTGAGTTTGCGGAACGCTGTCCCTTACACCCGGTGTAAATTACGAAGGACTTTACATTAATTCAGGACCTTGCTGTCTGTCTATGCCACCATGACCCATTTTCGCACCTATCCTTGTAACTTTGACTGGCCAGGGTGGGAAAAGATTGATGATATAAATATTTTTTTAAGTGTATTGGCTTTATTCATTAAATACATTAAAAGTAAAAAAATAAAACGTTTTTAGACTCGAGTTAGTGATTATATACTTTTTTGTTAAATATACGTACATATAATCACGCCTTATCCCTAATGGGGTAGGCGGATCGTGAACGATTTAAAAAAAAAGGTCGTTCCGCCACATCTGACAATATTTTGAGCGTTATCTAAGATAGATTTGTAGGTATTTTGCTGTAGTGACAGGTAGTCAGTCAATCGGTGAAACTCAATATACTGAAACCCTCGGATCCCTCAGCTGAATTAACAGCATGCCCGGGAGGAAATGCAGCTGGCACATTTTATGTTTTTCCTCGCTCCCAGTCCAGCATGGAAGAAAAATAAATAAACTTTGTTAAATTAATTGCAAATATTGACAAAATAAGCAACCCAAGCCCTCAAGTGCAGTCAAGCTTTTTCTCTAGTTTCTTATTTATTCTTTACTAGCGACCCGCCCCGGCTTCGCACGGAAGTTATCAGTGTTTCTCTACAATATTATGCATGTATTATACATATAAACCTTCCTCTTGAATCACTCTATCCAATAAAATAAACCGCATCAAAATCCGTTGCGTAGTTGTAAAGATTTATGCACACATAGGGATATAGGGACACAGAAAGCGACTTTGTTTTATACTATGTAGTGATGGGTGTTATATGTTAATAGTTAGTAGTCCTCCCACCGACTTTTCGGTGATGGCAACTGCGCAAGACAAGTTTTTAGTGCCAAAGTGTTTGCGCTACACACAGGTGCACAACTTAAGGGAAATAAATGTAAAGGTGGCAGACTTATGGGAGCAAGCAGATATATTTGTCCGAAGATCGTTCGGTGCAGTAAGAACAACTTACAAACTAAAACATGGGCTTAAATACTAATTATTTGAGACGTCAAATATGACGATATTATGCTGAGACGTGGTTTACAAGTTTTCGACTTCGAACTGATAATTTCTTGATGAGCATATCTAGAATCTAGATCAGTTGGAGACAACATCATTACTTGTGGGACGCTGATATAGCATTTCTTAACTCACACTCTATTCCTTCAATCTCTTATTCTGATGGGGCATATCGACTGGCAATCAATCACAATCTGAAATCAGGCGCAGGACCGACTATTTACATGCCCATCCGACTGCATGGATCATCTTACTTTTCGGACAATCAGGTGATCAGCCTGCAATGTCCTAACCAAACTAGAAACAACAACATAAAGTCATTGACCCCCGTCAGGAATCGAACCCAGGACCTCCGGGTCGAGAGCCCATGGTTCATACCCCTAGACCTCGGAAGCAGCTAATAGTTACTGAGTATGTATAACTACCTCATCTTTTGCGTGTATTCTGATATGCACACGCGCACGTTGAGGTCTTTTGTTCGGATAGAGAATTAATTAATAATTCGAAGAAAAAAATATGAGGTCTTGAATTAAAAACTTCTATACCGGGTGTAAGGGACAGCGTCCCTATAAAACTAATAGGGGTTGCTCAGTAACGATACTGAACAACTTCCACCAAGAAATTCTTTCAGAAAGTGAAAAAAAAATATTGGCTGTATGGAAAATACAAAATGTCCACCTCGATCAGACAATTTGATTTTGACTTTTTGAAACCTCAAATTACTTTAGCTACTTACTTATTTAATTCCATTATGACTACCTAAGTTCAACTATTTAAATCTACCTTAACATTTTCTCAGACTAAGCACAAATGGGTGTGGTACCTAAATTGATAAAGGCGGTATGTGATACCACTAATTTCGCATTTTGCCACCAGAGTACCAGCGTTCACCTTGAGCCTACCAGTATTACTTAAAGAACTAGATCAGTTACCTGAGATAAAGGTAACATTTTGTCACAGAAACGCCACAGGTAATGGCAGGTTAAGTTTTTGTCACACATGCAGGCAATAATTTTCGTGTTAAAATACGGCAAGCGAAATAATTGGTTCGAAATGACATACGACAAAAGTAGTTCAAGAACGAAGTGTACTAACGTTGCTAAGTCGGCGTGCGTGCGCCTGCGCGTGCCACAGAGCAGGAAAAACAGATGGATAAGGATATAGTTGTTTCTTCCATGCTGGACTGGACCGTTCTTCTATGCTGGACTGGGAGCGAGAGAAAAACATAATATGTGCCAGCTGCATTTCCTCTCCCGGGCATGCTGTACAAAAATAGCTAAGGGATCTTAGGAATTCAGTACCTCTATATAGCAATTTAGGCGATGGGCTGACTGACAACCTTTCACTACAGCAATGTTCCTCTACAAATATATCTTAAATAACATCTTTACAAAAGTAGTATTAGAATTAGGAATTTTTTCGCTGTTTCTCTTGGTCTAATTTTATACGGGGTTCTTCTTCTATCCATTCCATTCACTGATTTGAGAAATCGCTACTAGTTTCTACTCGTCTGTTATTCCATAGGTATTTTATCGACTCTACGTTGAGTCTACGTAGGTTGAGTCAGGGGCTTTGAAAATGAGACTCATCAGCTCATCATTATTATGCCCACTATGGAGCTTTAAAAGTACACTATACCATAGAATAGCAAAGTGCATTCCTAAAAACTATATGGAGACGACTACGAGTAGGATGGACGTCCTATTCAATTGAATTAAAGAATTCGTTGGCACCGCAAAAACAGGGTAAAATGGTGGAGAAGACAAGTATTTCTTTAAGGTCATGAATCTCAGCTTAGAGGACACACGCGCAATAGTGCACCGCCACTTTTACTTTCGATCTTGAGAGCGCATACTAACCAATGACTTATAAATACGTCACGAGACTGAGCTTTGAAGACTGATGACGCTACAGCGTGACATGGTTCTCAATTAACGTGGATTGGGGTGCTGAACTATAAGAACTGTAAAATCTCAAAATGGCGGCGGCGTTAGTACCTTTTATGCCACGTCCATTCAAAGTGTGGCGGTGCTGTAGATCACCTTCTGATTTACCGTCTCTGTGACTCGCCGCGCAGTAGTGCACCGCCACTTTTACTTTCGATCACGAGAGCGCATGCGCGGTACGGCCGATGACTTCGACTCCGGCGCAGCGTACACGGGAACATGTGCACCGACCACCGAGATACTCTATGTACAAATACAGGGTGGGTGTATAAAAAAAGAGGTAATTTCGTTCCTGCAGATGCAAAAAATACATAATCTAGGTACATGGCGTAGCCACATATGTACCTACATAATGGTTGCTCCTGGCGCCTCTCGCCTTACTCGCCTCTGTATACCTAGTATAGGTCATAGTAGTTCAGTGTTCGCGTTTTTATATCCTACGGACTAGGCAGGCAGACAGTGTTCTTAGCAGTTGGTATATCTAGATATATTAGACAGAAATGCTTGTTTCTACGTGCACGTAATAGTGCCACAGTTAACAGTTCTGTGAAGGTACATACCTTTTGGCGAAGGCAAGGACAAATGATAGGTGTGTTAGTGCAAACAAAATATCGAGCAAACAAAGAACTTACTTAGATACTTGCAGCATCAGCTTACAAGCAGTTGTATTGTGACAGACAGACGGACAGACTACGCGGCTACTAATTGGAGAAGCGCGGGAGTCTTCACGAAATGTTGAGAAACGACGTGCCAGTAAACAATATGGTTTATTTTTCTTGTCTTGTTACTTTACTGTAAGCAGCTATTGTTTACTAGACTTTATTTCTACATTCTACGGCTTCTCTTATCTTATCTTATCTTATCTAGCCATTAGTGTCCCACTGCTGGGCAAAGGCCTCTCTCCGGTCTCTATTGTAGGTAATTTCAGTTTATTCTAGCTACAATTTTGCGTAGCCAAAATAGAAAGACAGGAAGTGCCGAAGAGCCTGCCTGACGATTTTGATACTGCAAAATTCGTATCAAATCTTTTTGTTTCTTTGTTTATAAAGCTGTCAGAACGTGTAACCTATGCATGAAAATATTTTTTTCAGAAAAAAAACAGAATATGACATTGACATTGACGTTTCTATGCCCGACAACAGCTGAAATCACGAACGAAAGTTTTATTTATTTTCGTCATTCCTTATCAGTTAGTTAAGCCACAATCAAAGTATAGCTCATTACAATTGCAGATAAGATGTGTTATTCAATTCAAGTTATTTGTTCCTTGGCCGTGCCAGTGCGTAGAGGGCCGTGTGTCTTACACGAAAATGGCTAACAATTTGGTGTCCAAAAACGGGGTTTTACTTGCGAACCTCGTTAAAACAGTGACCAACTGTACGAAGAGATTGTCTTCACATTTCACATACTTCCCTGATAATGAGAAACCAGTTGATGGTAAGTTTCTTAAGTTTTTTAGGTTAGTTTTCACAAACAAGTTAAAAAGTTGCTTACATTCATTTGATTTCACTGAATATTTTCCTTCAAATTAGAAACATTAACTTAATATCCAATGCAATACATATAAAAGTAGAATAATAAATAAATAGTATATATATTATTCGTAAACTAAATGATTTGCAATATTCTTACATTATTGCACTCACTTGTTATTTAATCATGCTAATATTATGATATTGGCAAGGCTACACTCCAACCAAAGATTTGTTATGATGATGACTTATCATTACTATTGAAAAAAGTCTTAGAAAAAAATCTTGAAGGGGTCAATTTCATGGGAAAGTTTTTCTAAGTCCAAATTTGAATTATTTTTTCCTATTTATACTACACACTCTGCCCTGAACTTGACTTTCTAACCAAATTATTATCATAATCATCATGATCTACTGCTAGACTATTTACAAATCTCTAAACTTCTAAACTAAAAAAAGTTTTCTGATAATGATATGATAACTTATTATTTCTTTGATTCTTAAATATTATAAAAGATGTATTTACAAATACAGGAAACTGTAGGTCTAAGTTTTATAAAGAGTTTATGTATTGTATACATACATACATACATATAATCACGCCTTTATCCCTAATGGGGTAGGCAGAGCGTAAACGACCTAAGAAACGTCGTTCCGCCATGTCTGACAAAGATTTGAGGGTTATTTAAGTTCAATTTGTAGGTATATTGCTGTAGTGACAGGTTGTCAGCCCATCGCCTAAAATGAAATAAACTGTAACCCTTGGATCCCTTAGCTGGCTCTTACAGCATGCCCGGGAGGAAATGCAGCTGGCACATTCTATGTTTTTCTCCCTCTCCCAGTCCAGCATGGAAGTATACAAATATGTAAGACTATAATGAAAGCTGATCTGCTCACTTGTTTGTATTGAAACAAGGGTTAGCCCTCAAAGTTTATAAACAAGTAAGCCAATCAGTTTTCATATAAATAACACTTGTTTATCATTTAGTGTTAAAATTAAATATTACTCACTTGCTAAGAAGAAGAGTGTTAAAATATCTAAGACTGTTTGTTTCTGAATAAATAGATAACTTAGGCTGATGTTAATATTGTAATGTATGATCATAATCATTCCAAAAATCTATGAAAAACGCCATTAATGCTTTAATATTTCTATTGCAGGAGAAACTACCAAAATGAATATGATGCAAGCCATCAACAATGCAATGGACATCACACTGAAGAATGATTCCACAGCAGTATTGTTCGGAGAAGATGTCGGATTTGGAGGAGTGTTCAGATGTGCATTGGGGCTACAAGTAAGAAAATATACATACATAAAATCACGCCTTTGTCTCTAATGGGGTAGGCAGAGCGTAAACTACCTAAACAAAGGTTGTTCCGCCATGTCCATCTCCATCATCATCATATCCTTAGCCTTATCCCATATCTCACGGGGTCGGCTTCCTAATCTAGGGGATTGAATGAGGGTACTAGTTTTTACACAGAGCGACTGCCATCTGACCTCCGCAACCCAGAAGGGAAACCAGACCCAATCCTAGATTAGGTCAGAGTTTTCAAGCCGCCAATGCTTAGCACTGGCCTCTGATATGGCTTAACGACTAATATCTACGGTATTAAACGATATTAACCGGGACCAACGGCTTAACGTGCCTTCCGAAGCACGGAAAAAGCGCCGAATAAACGTACATATGAAATTCGAAAACCGAAAAACACATTGGTACGTGGTGGGATTCGAACCACGACCTCCCGCTCAGGAGGCAGCGGCCCTATCCACTACACCATCGGGCTCTCTTGAAGGTTGTTCCGCCATGTATGACAAAGTTTTGAGGGCTATTTAAGATAGAATTGTAGTTGTATTGCTGTAGTGACAGGTTGTCAGCCCATTGCCTAAATTAGAATATACTGAAAGCCTCAGATCCCTTAGCTGGTTTAAACAGCATGCTCGGGCGGAAATGCAGCTGGCACATTCTATGTTTTTCTCTTGCTCCCAGGCCAGCGTGGAAGTAAGTAAGAAAATATATTTAAGGACATTTTTTTAATTGCCCCTCCCAATGAATTGGCTCGAGCAGCAGACACCATTTTTATGCAAGGGCCAAATTATTATTATTTCATATTTCGACCTATGTTCCTTGGGAAAAGTTGTTCAGGTTTATGAAGAGAATCACACTATAATTTTTTTTTTATTAATAGCCATTTTTTTACTCCCGGTATAAACCTAATGAATATAAAAAAATATCAAGGTACATCCTAAATTTAATATTGATTTACAGTAATGTACATTATCCTTTCTCAACTCTAGTTTACAGAAGCATTTTATTATTCCTTATCAGGAAAACCTCATTTCAGTAAATTGTATAAATATGTACAGTAATTAATTCTAATATTACCATTTCAATTTTCATTCATTGAGAATCACTAAGTAATGTAGAATTTCTAATATTTTAATGAATATAATCAATTCTTAAATCCGTTTATGTAAATAAAGATGTTAATACTTCTATTACTTAATGATGATGACACTGCCAATTAAACTAACAAATATATACATACATACATATAATCACGCTTTTATCCCTAATGGGGTAGGCAGAGCGTAAACTACCTAAACAAAGGTCATTCTGCCACATCTGTCAAAGTTTTAAGGGTTATCTAAGATAGATTAGATATATTTCTGTAGTGACAGGTTGTCAGCCTATCGCCTAAATTGCAATATACAGAAACCCTCGGATCCCTTAGCTGGTTTAACTAACAAATAAGTACATTATAGTTATAAATAACAAAGGACAAATAAAATAATTATTTTTATTTTCCTGTGCCCTGTTGCCTGGAAGAAATTTCAACTTATCAATAAGGCCTGCCTATTTGTACTACTATTTGTTGTATTTCCTTTTTTTTCATGTGTCTTTTCTGTGCAATAAATTATTTTGCTTGAATTACAGGAAAAGTATGGCAAAGACAGAGTATTCAACACGCCACTATGTGAGCAAGGTATTGCTGGGTTTGGCATCGGTCTGGCCAATGCGGGAGCCACAGCTATCGCCGAGATACAGTTTGCAGACTACATCTTCCCTGCCTTTGACCAGGTGAAAATCTAAAGACTTGAATGATTTTGCTGAATGATTACCGTGGCCTAATGGTCTGAGCCATGGACTCATGATCCGGAGGTTCTGGGTTCGATTCCCAGTGAGGGAACATAAAATTGATATTTGTAATCACTTTGTGACAAAAAGATTCCGTGCTTCGGAAGGCTCGTTCAGGCGTTGTCGGTCCCGGTCGCTTTTTACTTAAACCATGTAGATGTGTTATTATAATAGGCGGTTTAAAAACTTCTATCACATTTATTTTTGTATGGTGACAACAATTCTTACTGACGTTAGAAAAATAGTCCTATTCCATAATTAATATTGCAGATAGTGAATGAAGCGGCAAAGGCGCGCTACCGCTCGGGAGGTCAGTTTGACTGCGGCGGTCTCACGATACGAACGCCCTGCAGCGCGGTCGGACACGGAGGCCTATATCATTCACAGAGTCCAGAGGCGTTCTTCGCACATGCACCGGGAATCAGGGTATGTATTACATAGTAGCTAACTATTTATGTATTTTTTACCATGCTGGACTAGGAGCGAGAGAAAGACAAAATGTGCCAGCTGGGCATGCTGGGCATTCCTCCCGGGCATGCTGTAAAAAACAGCTAAGGGATCCAAGGGTTTCTGTATATTGCAATTTAGGCGATGGGCTGACAACCTGTCACAACACCAATATTCTATCCTACAAATCTGTATTAAATAACCCTCAAAACTTGTCAGACGTGGCGGAACGACCTTTGTTTAGGTTGTTTACGCTCCGCCTACCTCATTAGGGATAAAGGCGTGAACTGCCTCAGTGGTCGAATGATCTGAGCAATGGGCTCAAGACCCGAAAGTCCCAGGTTCACCAACTTTATGTTATTGATTCTAGTTTAGTGAGGACATTGCAGGCTGACCTGACTATCCAAAAAGTAAGATGATCCATGCTGTCTGTGAATAGTCGGTCCTGCAACTGATTTCCCTCGTGTCAGTCAATCTGTCCCATCAGAATAAGAAATTGAAGGAATAGAGAGTGCACTTGTGTGTTACACAAACACCTACTCTAAAAACTAAGTCCCGCGCAGATGGCTGATCTCTGGGGGATTGGTTGCCGTCGCCGAAAAGTGGTTGAGAGGACTGTTATTGTTATTATATGTATGTTTTATTTCCCAGGTGGTAGTCCCCCGCGGCCCGATCACGGCTAAAGGCCTACTTCTCTCCTGCATCCGAGACCGCGACCCCTGCGTGTTCCTGGAACCCAAGATCCTGTACCGGTCTGCTGCCGAGGAGGTGCCGGTAGGAGATTTCACCCTGCCGCTGGGGAAAGCACAGGTCTTGAGAGAAGGTGAGTGGAAACCGAACAAATGTAGAAAATCTTAAGGGGCGTCCGGACCTATGAAACCCCATAGGTGTAAACGTAGTTTCGTTCTCATTTTTAAATGGTTTGACTTCACTAAACTTTGTACTCAGAGCCAAATGCAACATATCTATGTTTATAATTAATTTTTGTTTGAAAATAGCGATCACTAACAAAATAATGGCGGAAATACGATTTTTGAGTTAAAATCGCCTAAAATTTGTTTTGCTCTCTTAAATTGTATTTGATCAATATTTCTAATCAATAATTATAAACATAGATATGTTGCATATGTCCTGTATCCGAGACCGCGACCCCTGCGTGTTCCTGGAGCCCAAGATCCTGTACCGGTCTGCTGCCGAGGAGGTGGCGGTGGTAGATTACACCCTGCCGCTGGGGAAAGCGCAGCTCTTGAAGTAAGGTGAGGAGAAACTTAGCAAATGTAGAAAAACTTAAGGAGCATCCAGATCTACAACATCCCATAGGTAGAAACGTAGTTTCGTTCTCATTTTTAAACGGTAAGTCTGAACTTTGTACTCATAATCAAATGCAATATATCTATATTTATAATTAGGTTTCGTTTAAAAATATCGAACACTAACAAGATAATGGCCGAAATACGATTTTGCGTTAAAATCGCCTAATATTTAATTTGCTTTCTTATTTTGTATTTAATCAATATTTCGATAATGAAACTAATTATAAACATAGATTTCTTTCATGCTGGACTGGGAGCGAAATATATAAGGTTGCCAGCTGAATTTTCTCCCGGGCATTCTGTTAAAACCAGCTCAGAAATCCGAGGGTTTCAGTATATTGCAATTTAGGCGATGGGCTGACATTAAGTCTACCTTAAATAACCCTCAAAACTTTGCCAGACGTGGCGGAAATACACCCCGAAAGCGCAGCTCTTGAAGGAAGGTGAGGGGTTACTGGCTAGGATTGGTGAAATGATGAAGTCCGACTGATCGATCAATCGATTCCAACAAAGCGTTGGTAGGCTCCGCAAGGGGCCGCCTGCGACCCGACCACACGACCACCGGAGTCCGGCGCCAAACAGCTTGCTGTATTCCGTCGGTGCGTGAGAGTACCAGTGCCATTACCGGCATTTCTAGGTGAGCGCGCTTCATCGTCGACTCTGTCACTGTCATCCCTGATCCCTGATTTAGAGTAAAGAACAAACCCATTTCAAGTTAAAATACTAAAAATAAAATTGTTATTTGAATACAAATACATTTATTCCACATTTACAAACAGGAACTAGTTACACACATTTACAGACATTTAAAACAAACAAAATCAGTACATTTATAAACATAATACACATAAGATATACCTATTATTATAATACACAAAACAAAGTGGATAAATGGTGTGGGCACAGCGCATTGCTGATTTTAAGCCCACCCATAGTCAGACGGCTACCAAGAACGAGAAAATAAAATAAATAAAATATAAAACAGAAAGACAAATAGTATAACAACAATTAGGTACATACGAGAGGTAATTTATTGACAATATAAAGTATGATTATTTTGAAAAAAGCAGATATTTGCAGTAGTCAAACCTATTCTGTATGGGACAACGTATGTTTTGAAACTCTTTTTGGAGGCAGAAAAGAAATCTTCCATGCTGGACTGGAAGTGCGAGAAAAACATAGAATGTGCCAGCTTCATTTCCTCCCGAGCATGCTGTAAAAACCAGCTAAGGGATCTGAGGGTTACGGTATATTGTAATTTAGGCGATGGGCTGACAACCTGTCACTACAGCAATATACGTACAAATCTTTCTTGAATGGCCCTCAAGACTTTGTCAGACGCGGCGGAACGGCCTTTGTTTAGGTCCTTTACGCTCTGCCTACCCCATTAGGGATATAGGCGTGATTATATGTATGTATGTATGTAAAAGAAATATTTTTAGCTTTGATTTGGTGTGTTTTGTTTTGTCAGGTGACGCCGCGACGCTCGTAGGCTGGGGCACTCAGGTGCACGTGTTGCTGGAGGTGGCGGCGCTCGCGGAGCAGCAGCTCGGCGCGCGCTGTGACGTCATCGACCTGCAGTCCATCCTGCCCTGGGACGAGGACACTGTTTGCAATGTAACGTATACGAATTTATTATATTTTCTTATATTAACGCGCTCGCTTTTTTCGCATAACCTATGGATTGATTAGGTTTTCGTAGAGTCCCACTCGCTTCGCTCGTTCAACGTGTTGAGTAATTTTTTGTATGATGAAAGGCACACATCAGTCGCGAAACGTATAAATTAAATTAACGCGCTCGTGTAGCCTATTAATTGACTCGCTTCGCTCGCGTGACGTAAGTTTTCGTATAATGTCGCGCTCACATCTATCGCGTAACGTATACATTTTTTTTTATTATTAACGCGTTCGCTTCGCTGGCGTAGCCTAGGGATTGACCAAGGTTTTTAGAATTTTTTTAGTGAAATGTCGCTTGATAAAGCGTATTAATTTAAGTATTTCTAAATTATTTTTGTTTACATTTTTCATGTTTATTACCGGCAAACCCAAAAGGTAGGATAATATATTTTTTTAATTACCTGTGCTGGCCCACCACTGTATCTAAGATATCAGAAGAATTAAATTTGCAAATAGAGTCATACTATGGATAGGTCCCGGTCGCTGTCTTTGATAGTGGCCGTTACTCAAAACCATGTCAGAGGCCTGATAGTTGTGCTACTAGGCGGTTTAAAAACTCTGACACTACCCACTTACGTACTTTTGATGCGGTTTCTTTTAATGGATACAGTGATTCAAGAAGAAGGTTAATATGTATAATACATGCATAATATAGTAGAGAAACACTGATGATTTCCGTGCGAAGCCGGGGCGGGTCGCTAGTAATATATACATTTGGTTTTTTTTTTCAGTCGGTGAAGAAAACCGGGCGCTGCCTGGTAGCTCATGAGGCGCCGCTGACGTCAGGGTTCGGTGCCGAGATCGCGGCCACTGTGCAGGTGAGATCACGTTCATAGTCGTTCGTTGATTCGTGGAAATAGTACGCAAGTGTTAGCAATTCGTGGTTGCGAAAATCTTGAAAGTCTATAGCTGTAATTTTCTATCATGAGAGAACAGAAAGTAATAATTTTAGTCAAGATTTAGTCAATAACAAACATTTTGACGTGAAGTTTTGAAGTTCAATTCATCATCTTCCTAGCCTTGTCCCATATTTGTCGGGGTCGGCTACCTAATCTAGGTGATTGAACGACTGGTTTTTACACAGAGCGACTGCCATCTGACCTCCGCAACCAAGAAGGGAAACCAGACCCAATCCTAGATTAGGTCAGAGATTTTCAAGGCGCCAATGCTTAGCGCTGGCCTCTGATATGGCTTAACGACTAATATCTAAGGTATTAAACGATATTAACCGGAACCAACGGCTTAAACGTGCCTTCCGAAGCACGGAAAAAGCGCCGAATAAACGTACATATATAATACGATAATCGAAAAACACATTGGTACGTGGTGGGATTCGAACCACGACCTCCTGCTCAGGAGGCAGCGGCCCTATCCACTACGCCATCGGGCTCTTAAGTTTTGAAGTTCAATTCTCGAGAAAAAAATATATGGCTTGAAAAATAACGTGAAATCATTTACTAACTTTATATTTCTCTTCTCTAACAATAACGTGAAATCTCTCGCTCGCTACGATCGCCATATAACTTTATCTAGGCACCTCGAACAATGGTATCTAAATCAAACTAATCTGTATGTATTGACTTCCCAGGAGGAGTGTTTCCTGCACCTGGAAGCCCCCGTGCGGCGCGCGGCGGGCTGGGACGCGCCCTTCCCGCACGTGTTCGAGCCCTTCTACCTGCCCGACAAGTGGCGCTGCTACCAGGCGCTTAGCGAGCTGCTGCACTACTGATACATCTACTGTTGTTTGTTGATCTAGGATTTGTTTGTTGGAATAAAGTTTTGCGGTACAAAATGTTTTTTATTTATTCATGGAAATAAATAGTACGCTATTGTGTCGTGAAATTTTGTAATCCCTGCACTCGCCATAAAAATATATGCTTTGAAAAAAATACGTGAAATCACTACTTATATCTCGAATAACGTGAAATCTCGCGCTCGCTTCGAGAACAATAACGTGAAATCATGCGCTCGTCATATAACTTTATATGCCTTGAACAATACCACACGTGTTCGAGCCCTTCTACCTGCCGTACAAATGGCGCTGCTACCAGGCGCTTAGCGAGCTACTGCACTACTGATATATCTACTGTTGTTTGTTGATCTAGGATTTGTTTTAGTTGGAATAAAGATTCTTCCATGCTGGCCTGGGAGCGAGAGAAAAACATAGAATGTGCCAGCTGCATTTCCTCCCGGGTATGCTGTAAAAACCAGCTAAGGGATCCGAGGGTTTCAGTATATTGTAATTTAGGCGATGGGCTGACAACCTGTCACTACAGCAATATACTTACAAATATATCTTAAATAACCCTCAAAACTTTGTCAGACGTGGCGGAACGACCTTTGTTTGGGTCGTTTACGCTCTGCCTACCCCATTAGGGATAAAGGCGTGATTATATGTATGGAATAAAGATTTGCTGTTTAAAATGGTTTGTTTAATTTCTATCTGCACTAACCCTTCCATCCTGGACTGGAAGCGAGAGAAAAACAGAAGGTGCCAGCTGCATTTCCTCCCGGACATGCTGTAAAAACCAACTAAGGGATCCGAGGCTTTCTGTATATTGCAATTTAGGCGATGGGCTGATAACCTGTCACTACAGCAATATACAAATCTATCTTAAATAACCCTCAAACTGAACACGAGGCGAAACGACCTTTTTAAGGTACTTTACGGCCTCCGACATGGCTTACCGACTAATATCTACGGTGTTAAACGATATTAACCAGGCATAACGTGCCTTCTGAAGCACGAAAAAATAAATGTACCTACATATGAAATTCGAAAACCGATAAACATTGGTACGTGATGGGATTCGAACCACGAACTTCCGCTCAGGATACGTATGATATTATCACTGGAATCAAGAGATTGCCAGAGAAAAAAAAAATATGTTTTGACCCAGTATGTAGTGATAAGTTAGTTTTGAAATGACCTTTGTCTCCGTTTAAGTTATTATTTAAAAAAAAATACCTACAGCTGGTCTGATGGTAGAGTCAGTTGATCAGCTCTACGTGTTTGGAAGGTGGATGTGTAATTTAAAGAAAAGACAATAATTCGTACATCAGTTTATTAAAAAGTGAAAATCAATAAAAATAACGCTAAAATTAAGAACATTAGTTAGTACGTTACTACTATTATTAACCACATGTCAATCTTAAGAAATTAAAACACACTTATCTATTGTATGTTGTATCAAATAAGTTGTGCCAAGATAAATGTGAATTACTAAAACACATGTAAGAATTGAATATATCTCATAAACAGATCCTATCCTACTTATACCTAAGTGTAGAAAAACAAATTTGTTCCAAAACTTTAGTAAACCTGTAACAAATTCAAGAATTAGACTTGACAACTTTTTATAAGAAATTACTCATATCTTCCAACATTGTGATGACGAATATTTACAAAAAAAACATGTCAAAGAGAGAAATATTATTAGAAACTTATTAATTTAGAAGACACCAATAACTCATGTCAAAAGTAGTCCAAAAAAACAAACTTAACTATCTATTAAATACATCAATTTCTATTTAAAATGAAAATATATTTAACTAAAATGAGAACTTAGAAAATGCATAACTAATATATAAAAAGAAAATTGACAAATGCAAGAGTTAAGCGCATGCTATTTTCGTGAAGGGAAGATTATTTATAAATAATTGTTTTAAATTGAAATATTAGCTGAGCATTCATTCTGCGAAAGTACCTATTTATTAACAATCATTTTGCATATTAATTACAGTCAAAACCAGTTTTATTTTAAATTCTGATAATGAGAAGTATTTGACCTTTAAAACGACAACACCTATTATGCAAGAACTATTATGTATCATGAAAAGTAAGACAATAAAATACAAAAGGATTGATCCTGTATAAATATTCTCAACTGTTAGTGCTTCTAACAGATTATTGAACATTACCTGAACATGTTTCACAATTAATTGACACAGAATCCATCCTTAGTCAGTGATGACATTACACCTACAAATTACATTTTATTATCTTATTTAATAAACAGAAATGACTATCAAGTAATATTAATATCATATTTGACCAATCAGTTTTATTGGGTTACATGCAAGGGTTAAATTGTAATAAATAAACAAGCATTGTACCCGACTTTGCTATAAAAGGCAAAAACAAAAGTAGTGCATGTACACAGCACCCAGAATTTACTCATCCCATGTGCGCCGTTGAAGGGATGGCTTTAAGAAAGGCCCTACAGAGGGAGAATTCGGAAACCTTTGCATGTACCGTTCCAAGCGCAAGTATTTGACCGTGATAAGGCGGCCCTCGTACCACCATCCGTGCAGACTTCGATAAACGACGCCAGCGTCATTTGGAGTCGAACATTTCACGTAAACACAGTAAGAAGTGCGCTCAACGTCAATATGGAGAATGTTGCATCGGTCGCCGCATTTTTCCAGAATAGCGTCTGTGATAACTTGTCGCAAGTTGGGGTTAGTGTCGTTCTTGTCAAACATGTGGCGTATCTTCAGGCAGGGTGTAGGAGAGACGGGTAGGTTGTTGACGGAGCCTTCCTGGGTTTCGAAAGCTTGTCCTTGCCATGCAGCGCTGCGTTTTGGACTGCCGTGTGTCGCCACCCACCTCCACACCCTGCAGTCCTCACCATCTACTGATTGAACTTCCATCCTCACTCTACTCTCATTCCTTTGGATGAATTTGACAGCGGAATCCCAAATAGATGCCATCTTTTCTCTATTCTGAGGAGAGATCAAGGTATCTCTCACATGATCAATTGACACATAAGGGTCTTCACTGTCCTCTGTCTCTTGGGATATAACATCAATGATCTGCTCAACCATGGAATAGATTTCTTCACTCTTCTTCTTCTTGTAGTTTACGTAATAAGCATAAGCTCTTTGCAGAGCAAAAATCAGGACCGACAGCAATCCAATGATGACTGCAGTAGAACCAGCAGAGTATAAAGTATTGAAGACGAGACAAGTGAATGGGGTTGATGGGTCAGAAAGAACTATAGCCACACTGCCTTTGTTACGTTGTTGGACAACCACATCAGTTGATGTCAAAGCGGCATATTCAACATCCTTTGAGTAAAGACTCTTCAGTTGGATCACACTCAAGCCCCATCTAGGGTTGTTGACAATCAGAACTTCCAGGTTATTCAAGTCTGTGCGGCACTGGCTGACATCCACAGTGTCTGCTTTAGCAGCAGCTATGTCTATTATTTCCCGTTCTGTCAAATATGGCACGGTACCAGGCTTACTACATTTAAAAGCTGCAGCTCTTACAGTTAATTCCGGATGTATGACTTTCAAAAGATCTTTCGCATAGCTGACTTGTTCTTTAGGCACACAGTTGATACCGGGTCTGTTACCAGGTATGTTCAACTGGCATATTGGTATAACACTGTTCTGATCGTCCACCACTGATGTGATATCATTTTTCTTAACTATGTACATAAAAAATAAGCAAAAAAAAAAAAGTGCTACTATACCAACCAAGGCAAGTGACACAAGATTGTTCTTCAGAAATTTCTTATCATTTGCCGTCTTATAATCAAGGATTTCAGATCTTGACACTCCAGAAACATAGGACCTGCGAGGAGGGAGTATGGTGCTTCCATTGTTACCATCACCTCGATCTAAGAAAGTGGTTGGTTTAGTAAGTTCTGGTTTTAAACCTGATAAACGTCGAGTAAAGTTGCTCAAGTAAGGAGATTCCACCTCATCTGCAGTTGAAGTTGTAGGTTGATAACTAGTGGTTGCATACTTGGAAGTGTAGCTGCTTACACTAGGCCTGTCCGTCAAACTTGAGGTCAATCCAAGACGTGAGCGAATAGAATTCAAATGGTCCGAGGATGTAAGAGATGAAGTATAAGCAGTTGATGATGGACGAGAGAATATAGAAGATCTCAGAGGAGGACTAGTGGACGCGTCTGTCGTCGGTAATGTGCTTGATATGTAATCACTGGACCTGGAACTGCTTCTGAATGGGGAAGAGGTTTTCTTCTCAGCGTCTACGTCACTGTCGGAGCCAGTTTCATATTCGTCGTCTCCGGCTGCGTATGTGCGCGTCACGCGTCGTGTGGTCACGGTCTCCACCTCTTCTTTGGTCCGTAGAGGTGACTTTTCTTCTTCCGATTCGGATTCTTTGTCGGAGTCGCGTTTGACGGGTGAATCCTTCTTGTGCGGTGTGGCGCGGCGCGTCCGGCTCGTGGCGGGCGGCAGCATGGCCCCGCCGGTTGTCGCGCGCCGGCTACGCTTCTCCTTAGCATTACTCGTGTCCAAATCAGACTCCTCGCCGCTAGAATACCGAGCAAGCTTACTTCTGTTGTCTACCTTAGTATCGACACTGTTTCGAGGCTTCGTTTTGTTGTCGAGCACCAACTTGAGCTTTTTCACCAACAATTTTCTCGTGGAAGCCGTTATCGGCATCACAGGGAAACCATGCTCCGCCAATTTTGTCCGAAGCTCGGCATCTGTCATTTTGTCGACTTGATCGGCCATTGTGAAATCTGCAAGCAATATTTACAGGTTATTTACTAATATATCGAAGGCGAACACTTTATATTTATGTAAAATTACAATAATTCACCTTATTCTCGTTATTTGCACAGAAAAATTACGTCAAAACTATAAAAAAATCACCGGCGCGTCATGTCGCACGCATCTCGCGAGAACGTCGTTAGAAATCTGGTGTTGCCATAAAACAATTTAAAATTACCTTACTACACTATATAATTTCGCCACATTACGAAATAATCATAAAAATTGTGAAATGAATGAATGCCTTGGCGAGTTATCATTTAAGAGTTATTATAATTTTTATTATTTCTGTGCGACACCATAGACTAGGACTTTATGGGCGAGCAGCCACGCCATATACGAATTTTGCTTTTCTCGAAATTTTTGACCAAATGCAATTTTGACCAATCGAGATATTTGAGATTTTGGCTTTCTGAGACCTGTACCATTTTTTTTAATATTTGAGCAGACGCAAATAGATAAAAGCAATGATTTATATTTATAAAAATACTACTACTATTAGTGGCCATTGGGCTAGTATTTTAACTAGCCCAATGGCCACTAAAGACGAAAACCGACTTTATTATAGTCGATTAGGTATACCCATACCTAACTAACTGTTTTTGTTTCTCGGAGAAGATGCAGAGAATCTCTTTGTCTGTCTTGCCGGCATTGCCGAGCGGCAGCGGCGCGTGCGGTGCGTTCACCTTTATTTACAGACGCAGAGCGAAGTTAGGACGGAAGAATAGTAAGGATAACTACATACATACATACATATAATCACGCCTTTATCCCTAATGGGGTAGGCATAGCGTAAACGACATAAACAAAGGTCCTTCCGCCACGTCTGACAAAGTTTTGAGGGTTATTTAAGGTAGATTTGCCTGTGCCTGTTGCTTTTGTTTTATATGTATATGTTCTTTGTATTTCATTGTGTACAATAAACTGTTAAATAAATAAATAGATTTATAGTTACATTGGTGTAGTGACAGGTTGTCAGCCCATCGCCTAAATTGCAATATACAGAAACCCTTGGATCCCTTAGCTGATTTTTACAGCATGCCCGGGAGGACATGCAGCTGGCACATTCTATGTTTTCCTCTCGCTCCCAGTCCAGCATGGAAGAAATGATAACTACATAAATACATTTATTTTCTTCTCTTGCACTCACCATGTAGTAATAAGAAATTAAAAAACAATCAGTTTTGTTGTTTCGTTTATTTTATAGTAAAGTTACTGCCTAAAGAGCGTGTATACAAACTATAAGATTTCTAATCTACACAAAATAAATACGACAAGTATAGAATACAAACATCTCCAAAATGTCTGAAATCACATTAAACATAAATATTAAGTAGGTATACGCATTTTCATTCTCACAGCACTTTTCAAAATTGTAAAATACTTTCTTTTATAATAACAGTGCATAGGTTGGGTACCTATTTATAATATTTACTGCATTAAAAGCATTTAATAAATTGTGCATCACATTACACTCACTTATTTATTATCTGTAAAAAATATGATAGTCTAGAAAATGTATCAAACACATAAAACTTGTAATCTTATCCATATAATTTAGTGTACTCTGAAGTTAACAGGAATATGTACATAACATCGATTGTAATTTTTATCTGTAATTACACGAGATCAGTAAAATAAAACTTTTATTGTTAAAGCAGATATATCATCAGGTAATAAGAACATTTAGAAGTACACATAATTTCTATTCAAGTTGCAAATCATTGGCATATTACTATCTCATTCCAATTTATTCAAACTTTTTCGTCACGTTTAATCATAATCACTCATATTCGAATATTCTTGTCAGTATTGTAAATAAATAACATGTTTCTTAAATTTTGGCCAAATATTTCAGTTCAATTCTTTGCTGTCAAAGTTTTGATAAAATAATACGTACTGTAAATTCACCGATTAATAAGCCTTACCACCAATTTTATTGGTCTAACTTTACGTAATATAACATTCACATACAAAATAGATTAAAATGTTAAACTCTCAGTTTTCTTACATCACGACACTTTTCCAGTAAAAAGTAACCACGCCATACATGTGGTTTATTGACATTATGTAGAAACTTATGCTTGTACACTTAACAAGTTACTGGGGAGGCCGCCACCCACCGAAACCCTTTTCAAGTTGTTTAGCGACCGCTAAGCATAGCCGGTCCTGATTCGGCGCTGCTACAACCTGGAAAAAAATATATTTCATGTTAAAGTAAACTATAGTAAACTAATCTGAAAAAGAAGAAGAAAAATAATTATTGATCCTTGGGACATCTGATAATAAAAAAAAACATAGATTAAATTCTATAGACCAAGAGCTAATAATTTAAACGTAATGAATGAACAACAGCGCAAATCGTAAGTTTTCAATAAGTTAATATTATTAGTTATTTTTAGTAATGTTTCAATTAACATAGTAATTATATAACATAGTAAATATATAACATTTTTTCAATTTATTGCGCGCAGTAACTGTGGACCTCCCGATAAACTTCTCTGAAGTTTGGGAGATTATTAAATTATTTGTGCCATGTAATTTTGTGTTTATTTATTGTTTATAAATAAAAAATAAATAAAAAAAATTACGCATAATCGGAAACAGCGATATTAAATTTGTAACCACGGCATCTCAGGTCCGCAGTAATCAGTCTTCTTCTTATCAGTACCTGAATGCCAATAGGCAATCCCTTATGCAACCCCATGGGCACGGTGGTGGCGGGGAAGCCGAGGATGTTGAACACCATGGTGTACATGACGCCGGACGCGCGCAGGAACACCTGGTGGTGGTAATGCGCGAGCCCGTTGCACACCGGGTACAGCAGCACGCCGTTTGAGCCGAGGATTTTCTGTATAAAATATTTGACGGGTTCACGAATAAAATTTAAAATCTGCCACTGACAGAGTTAGCCTGATTGTCTATGCTTCTATGAATTGAATAACGAAACCATAGACAAATCTGCCCTATACACATTTGCAATTTGACAATGCTACATTTGGCGACATTGTCGCATTGTCATTTCAATAACAGCGTATTTTTTTAAAATTAAATTAATAATTTACTTATTTCCACACCAAAACTAGTTACACTAAAATTAAGTTCATAAGGTGAATGTAGCCGAAATACAAAGCTTTCATTTTATACCTATAGTTTTAAAATTGTATTATTCTAAAAGAGAAATTATTATGTACATAAAATTATTATATACATATATTTTTACTTTAAAATAAATCTTTTTATGTAAATAAGCAATGCTTACCGTCATGTGATCTTGGAGTTCTTTCGCTCTTGTTCGGTAGTAAGCACTTCGTGATTTAGGAATAAAGAGATGAGTCTTGTTTATTAAAGTGAATCCTAACGCCTGTAATGACCGTGTTCCACCGCCGAATATACTTTTGACAAGCTCGCCCAACAAACTTCTTTCAATCTGTAAACAAAAAATATGTTCCCATAAATGTAGGTAATTTTCATACACAGTAACACTAAGAATAATGAGCGGCAAAATTGCTCAAAAGCCTTGTAGTCAGAGCGAAAAATTTTAAAAGGTAATGTTTCGTTTCACGCAATTTTTATTTAATATTTATTTGTTTATCGAAATTATTACCCAGAAATGATTGAACACTAGCTGAATACTTACTTTAGGATCCGTAGGATCTTGTAGCATATTGGGGATATCTTTCATGGAGAAGAATACTGATACCGATATTTCCACAGAATCCTCCAAATCGGCAAACTTTTCCTGATGAAAACAAAAATCTAATGTTAATACAAATATTCTCATGTTACTTTTGGGAATTTATTCATTTACGTCATCTATCCAGCGAAATGACCAGCATATGAGGTTGCTACTGGTTTTCTTCTTCTTAGCGAGTGGATTTTCGAATCGAAACAAACCGATGTCAGATTTATAGCCCTGGTGTCAGATTTTGAAACCTCCTATTAGCACAGCTATAACGACCCTCTAAAGGACGGAATCTTTTTTCTTTTCGGACAATTTCTAAACAAACTCAGGAAAATCTCACAAAGTAATAAAATATAGTCAAATATAAACTTTTTTGTTCCCCCCTAGGAATTGAACCCAGGATCTGGTGATCAGGAGCCCACTAGACCACGCAGGCGGTGCCGTTACCTCGCTAATAGTGGAACCGCATTCCCTCTCCAGATATTTAGCCGCGTTGAGGATCATCTCGGTGATGCTGCGGTGCACCCGGATCAGCGCCAACGAGGAACCAGCCTCCGTCATGTAGCACACCTGTAACAATAAAAAAAACATTTGTGGTGTTCATTTTCCATGATGTACTGGGAGCGAGAGAAAAACGTAGAATGTGCCAGCTGCATGTCCTCCCGGGCATGCTGTAAAAACCAGCTAAGGGATCTGACGGTTTCAGTATATTCCATTTTAACCTGTACTGTACTGCAATATACCTACAAATTGATCTTAAATAACCTCAGAACTTTGTTAGACGTCGTGGAACGACTTTTGTTAAGGTCGTTTACGCTCTGCATACCCCGTAAGGGATAAAGGCATGATTTTATCTATGTATGTATGTATTTTTTTTATTTATTAGAAATGGGGTGGCTGGCTGAACGACCTTTGTTTGGGTCGTTGACGCTCTGCCTACCCCATTAGGGAAACAGGGGTGATAGTATGTGTGTATTTAGTATTAGGTATTAGTGTTCATATAGTTAGTTTAATAGTACTACGAACCGTGCCGTACGGTCATACACAGCAGGGAGTTAAGCAATGAGTTACGCTTTGGTTAGAATCAGAACAGAAGGTATTGTACACGCCTTATGTGCCTCTCTTATGCACTCTCACTGCCGTAGGTCAGCTGGAAGAGATTTATTTTTAGAGATAAGCTGTACCTGCGCTGTTTTTTTTATGTTTGTGTCCTCTGTATGATCACGTGTGCAATTAACTGTTAAATAAATAAATTAGACCTATAATGTTGTTATTAAAAACACTTTTACTTGTTTCACTTAATATAACTGCCTCCGTGGTCTAGTGGCTAGTGCCATGGACTCCTGACCCGGAAGTCCTGGGTTCGATTCCCAGGGGGGAAACAAAAAGTGGATATTTGAGAATTTATCACTTTGTGAATTTTTCCCCAGTTTGGTTAGGACATTGCAGGCATGCAAGAAAAAAGATTTCGTGCTTCGGAGGGCACGTTAAGCCGTCAGTCCCGGTCGCTGTCTTTGATAGTGGTCGTTACTCAAACCATGTCAGAGGCCTGATAGTTGTTCTACTAGGCGGTTTAAAAACTCTGACACCAGGGTTCATCGGGTCGATAGACTCGATACCCACTCGACAGAAGACTTAATATAATTATAACTAACATATCAATTGTTGCACTTCGTTCGCTAAATATGAACGGTTTATTTAAAATGTTTTATGTGTTGTGTATGATATGTATAAAATCCCTGATGATGCTATAAGTTAGCGAAACCGGTAGGATTCAATTATATTATATCTATATCATTACATATAGAATAATTAGTTTATAAAATCGACCCAACACTTAAACAACTATTTGTTTAAGTGTTGGGTCGATCATTTAGATTTTTCGTTCAAAAATTGAGACATCTTTACCTGACATGACCCAGTATTTAAACAAGAGTATCAAATGCATAAATACCCATACTTGTTTCTTGGAAATAGCGTTAAATTTTGAATGTTACACAAGATATTTTACTTTGTCTTTGTCGGTGCATAGAACTTGGAAGATTAAAAAAAAAACAGAGGAACAGCGGGCATGCAGCGGGGGTTGGCAGTTGCTGACGGGCCGGGACGATGTTCTAACGCGGAAATTGGCGATTCCGAGCATCGGGTGTTGTTTATTTTCGGCGTTGTGTTTTATTCGAAGTCCATCGTTGTGATTATTACTGTAAGTGTTTCTTAACCTTACAGATAGACGATTTCATAATAAAGTGATAGTTTCAGCTTTCTGTACCTGCAGCGTTGCGAGTTTTCAGTCATCATTCAATGATAATCGTAGGGAAATGTGTTATTAGAATAGGAAAGTGTGTATATAGGAGGTGTGTGTTATGTGTAAAATATCAGTGTATGAGAGTGTGAAGATGAACGAATGCAATAGAAACTAACAGGAATATTTTGATATGTCTTTCGGTGTTACACGTTAAAACAAAACACGGTGTTTTAAAGATATTACTAGCTAAAATCAATTACTTGTATTTTTAAATATTTAATTATTTTTATATTCAGGATAACACTTTACATACATTAACTACACATCGACAAGGCTTATGGGCTCCGAGAGTAGCTGGCTCTCGAGAATTCATTCGAATAGGTATTCATACAAACCTCTAATGCTCTATTTCTCAGCTGAAGTAGCGAGCTATAAAGGTGATAATTTGTTGACACAGTCTCTATCATTTGAACTGACTTCTTAGCGCATATCATGTGATTTTGGTACAGCAGTCCTTGAAAATTATACCATATTGCAAACTGAACAGAGAAATTGATAATTAAATGGTTTGAACATTAGTACACCCCCACAGGTGACCAAAACTGCAGTTATTAGGTAACTTGTATGACTTTGAAGTACACCCCCACAGGTGACCAAAAGTGCAGTTATTAGGTAACTTGTATGACTTTGAAGTACACCCTCACAGGTGATCAAAAATGCAGTTATTAGGTAACTTGTATGACTTTGAAGTACACCCTCACAGGTGATCAAAACTGCAGTTATTAGGTAACTTGTATGACTTTGAAGTACACCCTCACAGGTGATCAAAACTGCAGTTATTAGGTAACTTGTATGACTTTGAAGTACACCCTCACAGGTGATCAAAACTGCAGTTATTAGGTAACTTGTATGACTTTGAAGTACACCCTCACAGGTGACCAAAACTGCAGTTATTAGGTAACTTGTATGACTTTGAAGTACACCCTCACAGGTGACCAAAAGTGCAGTTATTAGGTAACTTGTATGACTTTGAAGTACACCCTCACAGGTGATCAAAACTGCAGTTATTAGGTAACTTGTATGACTTTGAAGTACACCCTCACAGGTGACCAAAACTGCAGTTATTAGGTAACTTGTATGACTTTGATGAATGATTGATAATATGAAAGAAGTTTGTGAATGAATTAAGATGATCGGAATATTTGATGGAAGGTTTGCAAGTTAGATAAGACTAGGGTTTAGTGTTAGTCTTTGCAAGGTTTTCGCGCGTTGGCATGGTCTGTAGGTTGGAAGGGAGGACCATTTCATTTGACTAGGTATCCTAATTCTAAGATCTTAAAGATCTTTATTCAAATTCCCTTCCCTGGTTATTGAGTTTTTGTACCTTTCAGCACGCTTCATTAGCAGCTGGGTGGGAGACTTAATATAAAGTATGTATGGATTTATTTTATTTGAAAATATTTTATGTGAGTCGCATGTTTTATATTACTTATTTATATTTTATTTTTTTGACATTTTGTGTTATTTTTCAGCTGAATTGGATTCTGAACTTTTTTACTAATCATTAATTTACTTACGTCATAATCTCAATTACGATTACCCTATTCAAACTTAACTAAGATTTGTTTAAATTTTCTATTTGAATACACAACGTATGGCTCTTTTTAATTTGACATAAAATAAATTTTAGACGATCACAAATTTATCTTTAGCCATATTAATTTTATCAGATTATTATTTAATTAGGGATAGGGTGTTACAAAGTACAAGTGTTTTTAATAACAACATTATAAATATGGAGTTTCACCAAGTATAAATTGTAAATATGACCTACCTTAACATCGCGCAGGTCGACGGGCCGGTCCAGCTGGAACCGGTGCCGCTCCGCGCCGGCCATCACGCCCAGCAGCAGCGGCAGGTCGTCGGCGCGGCGCGCCATCGGGCCCACGGCCAGCAGCCGCGGGAACAGCTCGTCGCTCAGCGTCGGGATGTGGCCCGCGATCGAGATTATACCTGGAGAGATAGTCACTCATTCATACATACATACATATAATCACGCCTTTATCCCTAATGGTTATTTAAGATAGATTTTGTAGGTATATTGCTGTGTCTATCGCCTAAATTGCAATATACTAAACCCTCGGATTCCTTAGCTGGTTTTTACAGCATGCCCGGGAGGAGATGCAGCTGTCGTTTTCTATGTTTTTCTATCGCTCCCAGTTCAGATATTTTGTAATCGTCCGATAGAATGCGATAACGCGCGCCGTGCGTTCTGGGCAGCTACAATGAATTAATGATTTTTTGAAGGTGCTAGGGTTTTGTGCAAAACCCGCCTGGAGTACTTAGTAACACCCTCATGCTTATTTCTGCCGCCAAACAAACAAGTGCGAACACTTCGGTTTGGCTGCAGAAATAAGCAAGATTGTCTCGGTCTAAAGGGCAAGGGAGCCAGTGAAATTACTAACATGATTAATGACCTTTAGTCTCACCACAGAATATATAATAGTACTACATACAGAATGGACATTCACCTCCCTTCCCCAGTCCGACATACGTCAAACTCCGCGCCGGATTGTGGGTCACATTGAGCGTACGCTTAGCGGGTATGGCGCGCGCATGTGTCCCAGTGAAACGGAAATAATAAAAATTTGTATTCCAAAGATGGTTAGGTACTGTTCCGTGTACGGATGTCTTTCTGCCACAAGATATGACTCCAATAGGAACTTTTTGAGATTCCACAGTGATGAGAGGCGGTAAGTAAGTTCATACAAAAAATGCAAAATATACTAACTATTCAGTTACAGTGAACTACTTGTAAACGTTGGATTAATCAAGAACCAGATTAATCAAGTGATGATTATGACCTGTATACCAAAATTTGTCAACCCTTATAACACGCACACAAACGCATGCCAAGTGCAACATGCCGTCTGTCGATGTGTGACCAAAATTACATGGTAGTTAGGAGTGTCCGAGCTGTGGTCTCACGGTGTAAAACGCACTCTGCTATTCCACTAGGATCTAGTGGGATAGTAGTATATGTTATAAGCTACGGTGCTGTTTACCATCAGGTGGGCCGTATGCTTAATTGCCATTGTATAACATGAAAAAATGCAATAACTCAAGTTCAGCATATTGAACACATTGCCTCCGTGGTCTAGTCGGAGTCATGGGCTCACGATCCGGAGGTCCTGGGTTCGATTCGATGATATTTGTCAATTAATCACTTAGTGTGATTTTCCCCGGTTTGGTTAGAACAATGCAGTCTGGATCACCTGACTGTCTGGAAGAAAAAAGATTCCGTGCTTCAGAGGGTACGTCAAGCCGTTGGTCCCAGTCGCTATCTTCGACAGTGATCGTTTTACAAATCATGTCAGAGGCTTATTAGCTGTGCTATTGGGCGGTTTAAAAACTCTGTCACCATCGGTTCTTCGGGTCGATTGACTCGAAACCTACATGCCAGAAGAAGAAGCATTATGCTTTATTTGTGCACGCCTAATCTGCCTCTCAATTTAAGTCTGACTTCCATAGGTCAGCTGGGAGAAATTTCTTAGTAGAAATAAGCTGTACCTGTTGTGTCGTTATTCCTTGTCTTTCTCATGTTACTTGTGTACAATAAACAGTAAATAATGCATATGCATATAATCACGCCTTTATCCCTAATGGGGTAGGCAGAGCGTAAACAACCTTAACAAATGTTGTTCCGCCACATCTGACAAAGTTTTGAGGGTTATTTAAGATAGATTTGTAGGTATATTGCTGTAGTGACAGGATGTCAGCCCATCGCCTAAATTACAATATACTGAAACCCTTGGATCCCTAACCTGGTTTTTACAGCATGCCCGGGAGGTAATGCAGCTGGCACATTCTGTTTTTCTCTCGCTCCCAGTCCAGCATGGAAGAAAAAAATAAGCATATTGAAAAGATGACCAGCTCTTACCAGGAGTAGGTTTGTGTCCGAACACGCCACAAAACGCTGAGGGCACCCTTATAGAGCCCGCCACGTCTGACGCCACGCTAAACGCGCTCGCACCGCTTGCTAGCAGTGCACCCTGAAATGTGGAGAAACTTATGAAATGAGAATTTGCTTATATACATACACTAGCGACCCGCCCCGGCTTCGCACGGAAATTATCAGTGTTTCTCCACTGTATTATACATATAAACCATCCTCTTGAATCACTCTATCAATTAAAATAAACCGCATCAAAATCCATTGCATAGTTTTAAAGATTTATGCATACATAGGGATATAGGGACAGAGAAAGCGACTTTGTTTTATACTATGTAGTGATATACTCACGCCTGTATCCCTAATGGGGTAGACAAAGCCTAAACGACCTAAACAAAGGCCGTTCTGCCTAGTTTAACAAGTTTAGAGGGTTATTCCAGATAGATCTGTATTTTGCTATAGTGACAGGTTGTCAGCCCATCGCCTAAATTGCAATACACCGAAACCCTTCCCTTAGCTGGTTTTTACAGCATGCCTGGGAGGAAACACAGCTGGCACATACTGTTTTTCTATCAGTCCCAGTACAGCATGGAAGCAGTTTATTCTATTGATACGAAATTTAACACATCAAACAGCCTTTTCAAGGACTATTCGGCCTTTACCTTATAAAGGTTTCGTTCTGACCTCAGTGTTCCAACAGAACAGATGCCAATATTAAATATTTACCTGGCTAATTACTACTATGACTACAATGCTTTCTTCCATGCTGGCCTGGGAGCGAGAGAAAAACATAGAATGTGCCAGCTGCATTTCCTCCCGGGCATGCTGTAAAAACCAGCTAAGGGATCCGAGGGTTTCAGTATATTGTAATTTAGGCGATGGGCTGACAATCTGTCACTACAGCAATAAACTTACAAATCTATCTTAAATAACCCTCAAAACTATGTCAGACGTGGCGGAACGACCTTTGTTTGGGTCTTTTACGCTCTGCCTACCGCATAAGGGATAACGGCGTGATTATATGTATGTATGTATGTATGACTACGATGATATAACTGGTTAAGTGTTCTAACCATACTGTTTAGCATAGTTCAAGTACAAGGAAAGATATGTGACTCTATCATATAGTATTTATTATACTTAGGACCCGGCAGACTTTGTCTAGACCGGAAAAGCAACGCCACATTAAGTAAGATATAGTCCCTAACTTTCGGAAAGTGACTTCCTTCCAAAAATTCTTGATTTTTAATTTCTTAGAACGTTATGGAATTATGTAAAAACATTTAAACTCAAAGGTTCTATTATATTATGAAAAGGTTCAAATCAGGTGATTCAGTCTGACCACGGAGGCCGTTAGACACGCAGCTGTAAATAGAAAACAAGCGCCTAGCAACTAGTTTCATTTATTCATTGTCACAGGAAACTAAACTATTCCAAGGATCGCTTTAAAAACTTGAGGAAACTCTTCTTCCGATATCCGTATAATGATTATGAGGTGAAATCTTAATCACGCGCATCTTTTAAAGATACCTAACAACGCATGTATCCTTTACGGAAAAGGTTGGCTGCCTCTGTGGTCTGGTGGTCTGAGCCATGGGCTCCCGTTCCGGAGGACCTGGGTTCGATGGTCAGGAGCAAACACAAAGTTAATATTTGTAAATTTATCACTTTTTGGGCACGTTAAGCTGTCAGTCCCGGTCGCCGTCTTTTATCAAAACTATCGTGGTCGTTACACAAACCATGTCAGAGTTCTATTTCTATCTGTGCTATTAGGCGGTTTAAAAACTCTGACACCATGGTTCATCGGGTCGATCGACTCGGAACCAAAACAATAGAAGAAGAAGACCGGGAAGGTATTTATTTATTTATTTAACAATTTATTGTACACAAAAAACATCATAAACACAGGACATAAAAAACAAAGACACGACAAGCACTGCTTATTTCTAAAAAGAAATTTCTTACAGCAGACCTACAGAAGTGATAATTTTAACGATACGCGGATAAAACGTGAACAAAATTTAATAAATATGAATAAAATAATACTACTGTAAAATAATTATATAATGTAAATCTTACGCACGGGAAGGTAGGGTTCAACGGCCTAATTAAAGCCATACCAAAGTATTTTGTGAGGTAGTTCATAAATTACTAGTATTCCTGATGGGTTGTCATTGTCAGCCCGCCGTGCCGCCTAAATAGCAAAAACTGGATACCTCAAATACCCTAATTGTGTTAACAGTATGCCCGGTAACAGAAACAGCTGGCCCATTCTATGTTGGTATGGCTCTCTGTCCGGCATGATGGCATAAAAGATTGTTATCATATTTACACGTGTAAAAATAATTCACTCGTGCGTAAAATTTACGATTTCCACCCATTTTCAACAATAATTATAATAAAGCTTATTTAGGACTGATGTATCATATTTCCGTACATTATTTTATTTTTGTTCGCTTCCCAAATAAAAACTTGAAGATGGAAAACACGATGTACATTATACTGTCATGACGAGTTTATTCCGTGATTCGGAGGGCATGTTAAGCTGTCGGCCCCGGTCGCTGTCTTTGATAGTGGTCGTTACACAAACCATGTCAGAGACCTATTAGCTATGTGCTATAAGGCAGTTTAAAATCTCTTACACCAGGGTCCATCGACTCGATACTAATAATACGTTACATACGTAAATTGGTACATACATAGAATGTTCCAGCTGCCCTTCCTCCCGGGCATGCTGTTGAAGTCAGCAAAAGGGACTTGAGGGTTACAGTGTTTTATAATTTAGGCGATGGGCTGACAACCTGTCACTATAGCAATACATATTACAATCTAAAATTGCCCTCAAGTTTTGTCAGACGTGGCGAAAGCGCCTTTTACGAGGCGTTAACGGCTCTGCCTACCCCGTAAGGGATAAAGGCGTGATTTATGTATGTATGTATGTACATACGTAAATTCGTTCGTGGATAGAGGATGACCTTACAGTTTTCAACGAGAGTAATTCCAAACAGGAAGCAACTCAGGTCTCTGTAGTGATATGTGAACACCAAGATTTTATTGAAATCCTAACCTGACTGTCCAAGGCCCTAGATCACGCGGCAGACCAAAGAAGCGCTGGCTTGACGTCGTAATAGCAGATATGGAAGAGAACTACCAGCACCACTATCTCACACCAGCGGATGCCGAAGACCGGGCAAAGTGGAGTCATCAGGCCGGGAAAACGCTAGGCAGAAGAAGAAGACTAACCTCTCCTCCGGAAGAACCGCCAGCCATCCTGCTCAAGCAGTAGGGATTGTTGGTAGTCCCTCTCAGCAGATTTGTCGTCTCCCACCCGAGACATAGTTCCGGCGTGTTTGATACCAGAAGTGGGATAGCGGCAGCTTCCTTTACCAAACCATGTCATTGGCCTAATAGCTGTGCTACTAGGCGGTTTATGACATTATGGTTTATCAGCTAGTTTTTTGACTGGAGAACCCACTAGCTAAGATGAAGAAGAAGAAAACCTCCCTCTAAAAGATCGGTTGTCGATTCAAAAACCCACTCGATAAGATGAACCCCAAGATTGAAATACTAACCTCTCCTCCAGAAGAGCCTCCTGCCGTCCTGCTCAAGCAGTAGGGATTGTTGGTAGTCCCTCTCAGCAGGTTGGTCGTCTCCCACCCGAGACATAGTTCCGGCGTGTTTGATACCAGGAGTGGGATAGCGCCAGCTTCCTTCACAAGCCGCACCACTTGGCCATCTGCAGTTGCTCTGCGGCCCGCGTTTTCTAGGCAGCCCACTGAGTTTGATAGCCCTGGAAGTTAGAAGAATTTTTAGACATGTATGGCGTATGGAACGTGAAGACGGGGCCGCCCCCGTACAACTTGGAGGCGTTCAGTTGAAAGAGAGGCCGCATCAGCTGGTCCCGGCTGGGAAGACCCGCGAAGTTACCGCGCAAGGTCGAGAGCAGTGGAAATCCATTCTTCGAGCCCTATATTATGTGAGGGATAACAGGACTTCATCATCATCATCATCATAGAGTCATGTCCTTACCCATTATACTAGGTAAGCAGAGCATCTATAACTTCTATTTATACACTAGGAGGTAGGTACTAGGCTTGGTAAGCAGAGCGTCTGCAACTTCTTCTTTTTAGCGTGTCGATGCGAGACACTACACTGTTTTCGTGCTTCGGAGGGCACGTTAAGCCGTCGGTCCCGGTCGCTGTCTTTGATAGTGGTCGTTACTCAAACCATGTCAGAGGCCTGATAGTTGTGCTACTAGGCGGTTTAGAAACTCTCGACACCAGGGTTCATCGGGTCGATATATTTGATACCCACTCGACAGAAGAAGACTACACTGTTTTGTCGTGGGTTTAATTCCCAGGGGGGAACACGAAGTTGATATTTGTCAACTTAGTAAGGTTTTTCCCAATTTGCTTAGGACATTGCAGGCAGACCTGATTGTCCGAAAGAAAAAAGATACTGTGCTTCGGAGGGTACGTTAAGCCGTGGATCCCGGTCGCTGTCTTTGATAGTGGCCGTTACTCAAAACCATGTCAGAAGCCTAATAACTGCTACTAGGCGGTTAGAAAACTTTGACACCAGGTTTCATCCGGTCGTTGTTCGACTCGAGAATCCACTCGCTACGATGAAGAAGACTACACTGTTGCATTGCCGCCTAGAATTTGGCCACGTTAACAACATTATCAGCCGCTGTCATGAGGTCTTCCTGCGTGTAGGTGTAGGGGCACGCAGGGCACGATGTAAGGTGTTTCATCATTTGAACTGCACCGTACAAAGTTCAAATTGCTGTCACACAAAAATCCCCATCTTGGCCAGATGGTGGTGTTTTTTCTGCTCCGACCGGTCTGGCTCCGGAGTCTATTTAATGACTTCCAAACGGGCCATGCTAAATCATGTGCAGGAGGAACGCTTTCTGATATCGGGGTGACTTTACAATAGAGCGTTTTCGTCTCGTCTGAGGAAGTTTCAGCCTGAAACCTAGTCAGATATAGCGAAAATGCCTTCTAAAATTACCCTGAATATGTATTGCTATAGGTAGATAGATAGATAGTTAGCCTTTCGTCTAAATTACAATACAGGATACAGTACACAATATACGTGTCATTATAAATGTATGCAATAATCCAAGCTGGCCTGGGAGCGAGATAAAAATAAAGAATGTGCTAGCTGAATTTCTTCCCGGGCATGCTGTAAAAACCAGCTAATGGATTCGATGGTTTCAGTATATTGTAATTTAGGCGATGGGCTGATAACCTATAACTACAGCAGTATACCAAAAAATCTATCTTAAATAACCCTCAAAACATTGTCAGACGTGGCGGAACGACCTTTATTTGGTACGTTGACGCTCTGCCTACCCCATTAGGGATAAAGGCGTGATTATATAGTTAGATGGATGAAAATTCTTTCGCTAATGGAATATATATGCAATTTGCACAATCAGCAGCAACTCCTAGCTCAGTACAAGGAGCCAACTGGTTCTACAAGTTACCAAGTGAAAGGAGGACTTGGATCGTTGCAGCTAGGAACTGTGTCTATACTCTGTTTTTTTAACGTTGTGTTATCGATACCAACTTGTTTTGCGGCCCATAATCTGTTATTGCTTTTCAAATTTAAAGAAAATCAAACGCTAAACATATGTTTGTAACCAGGTTTCTGGGGTTCCGAAACTTGAACCTCTGCTGAGTTGCAAAGAAAAAGCAGTTTATGGACCGCAAAACACCTTGGTATCGATAAGTCAACGTTAAAAATACGAACTATAGATTATAATCGTACAGGTGTGGGTAAGATTGAACTCGATAGATACGTTTACGTACCTTTTAGATTAAATTCATTTAAATACTTAGACATAACCCTAAAGTATATCCCAATAGCCACTAGAATTTCAGAATATATAATAGTAGATACTACTAGAATAAAAGTAAACAAACATCACGTCTTTTTATTCTAAAACATACATACATACATACATAAAATCACGCCTTTATCCCTTACGGGGTAGGCAGAGCGTTTAACGCCTCGTAAAAGGCGCTTTCGCCGCGTCTGACAATAATTGAGGGTAATTTTAGATTGTAATGTGTATTGCCATAGTGACAGGTTGTCAGCCCATCGCCTAAATTACAATACACTGTAACCCTCGAGTCCCTTTTGCTGTCTTCTACAGCATGCCCGGGAGGAAGGGCAGCTGGAACATGCTATGTTTTTCTATCTCTCCCAGTCCAGCATGGAAGGAATATATATTTAACTTATTTTTGAAACATGATCGAAAAGACATGAAATATTATTTACCTTTATGCTAGTACATACAGACAATCACGCCTTAGCGAAGAAGATCACGCCTTAAGCAGAGCGTAAACGACCTAAACAAAGGTCGTTCCGCCACGCCTGACAAAGTTTTGAGGTTCATTTAAAATAGTTTTGTAGGCAATATTGCTGTAGGCAGACAGGTTGTCAGCCCATCGCCTAAATTACAATATACTAAAACCTTCAGATCACTATAGCTGTTTTTTACAGCATACCCGGGAAGAAATGCAGCTGGTACATTGTGTTTTTTCTCTCGCTCTCAGGCCAGCATGGAAGAACTTTTCTAGTAGCTATTTAGAAATACTATAAGCAAAGGAAGAAAACTGGAAAGGGTAGGAAAATTAACTAGTTGTGTTGCGAGTTCTATTCTGTGACAACTCGTTTTTGGAATATTCAAAAATATTCACCACTTTTCTTTTCGGCTTTGTAATAGTCCTCCTACCGAATTTCGGTGATGGCGGCCAAACTCCCAGAGATCGGCCAATTGCGCATGACTCGTTTTTAGTGCCCAAGTGTTTGCGCAACACACAGGCGCTACCTCTATTCCTTCAATCTTTTATTCTGATGGGACAGATTAACTGACACGACCAGAGAGAAATCAGGCGCAGGACCGTCTATTTACATGCCCATCCGACAGCATGGATCATCTTACTTCAGGTTTTTATTCAGGTGATCAGCCTGCAATGTCCTAACCAAACTAGAAACAACAACACAAAGTCATTGTTCCCCGCCGGGAATCGCACCCGGGACCTCCGGGTCGAGAGCCCATGGCTCAGACCGCTAGACCACGGAGGCAGTCGGCTTTATAAAGAGACCCTGAAGTGCATATTCCGACATTTATCAGAGGACTTCAGAGGCGGAGAGATAAGGCGTTGACCTCATCATCTCGATATTCCCTAAATGTCAGAGGTCACGGAGATGACGAGGCGCCAAGAGTTCAAAGGAATTTTGAAGTTAGGAGCTCTTGTTGTAAATTAGTGGTATGTACTGTCAGCAAACAAACATCTGGGCAGGCTCGCTAGAAACGGATGAGATAATTTCAGGAAAAAATTAATGTATTTTCATGAAATTTCGCATATTTACACTGTTGAATTGAATTACTCCAATAAACGATGAACAAGTGTTATTCATATAGGGTCAAAACGTCGAGGTAAATACCTCTATCAAACCCACAATTGAGTTGCCGAATATTTTATAAATACTCCAATAAATATAGGAAATTTCATGAAAATCTATAAATTATTGCCTGAAATAATCTCATCCGTTCCGAGCGACCCAGCCTACTGTACCACCACAGGATACATACCGGGTGTAAGCGACAGCGTTCTGCAAACAGATAAGGGTTGCTCAGTCAATTACACTGAACAACTTCCACCAGGACTTTTTCCAGGAAGTGAAAAAAAATGGCTTCTCCAAACAAATTGTCTGATCGAGGTAGACATTTTGTATCGAAAAGCCATTTTGTTTTGGTGGAAGTTGCTCAGTGTCGTTGACTGAGCAACCCCTATCAGTTTGCGGGACGCTGTCCCTTACACCCCGTATACACGTTTAGATGTATGTACTGACCTAGGTACAAAAATAAGATATTTTATTACTAAATGACGAACAAGTGTTATTCGTACTGAGAAAACAACGACTACTCACTTATTTGTTTAACGGAGGTGTTAGACTTCAACGTTCCGACTCTTTACGAAAGTCTTCTTCATGGAGAGTCAAAATCATACAACACGTTATCGAAGATCACAGTGTCATCAGTAAGTAGTCGTTGTTTTATCAGTAAAATAAGATAACATAGTTTTAACAGTTATCTAGTTCTCTGTGCGGTTTAAAAACTCTGACAATAGGGTCTTTCGATAATATACTCGAAAGAAAACCTCTCTTCCATGTCAGAATAGGGTAATTTTTGAGAAACTAATTCATAGATTTCCTTACGGCACGCACCGACGGAACATAGTAAACTGTATGGCGCCAGACTCCTGTGAGTGGGTGCTTGCGAGCCAGGCGGCCGCTTGCAGAGCCTACCACCGCTTTGTTGGGATCTAATTACTAATCTTACCTTGACAATGTTCTTCGTCTCTTTAAGCATGTATGATCTAATGTACGTTTAGGAATCCGATGCTGTAGTCTGTAGGTTGAGTGACGTTGGGAAAAGAATAGCTACCCGCCTGGTCGGGTGTTGTGACCAGGGGACCGAAGTCCAACCGGTAATTTTTTTAACTTGTATATGTGCAGATCGCTGAGAAAACTTCGATACCGCGTTTCAGAACTTGTATTTCTTAATGTGGCGCCATCTGTCGGTTTCATACGTACCAGTAAGCGAACAGCTCTCCTTAACACTGCACGGAACTCCCAGCAGCGGCTTCTTCCTCGCCAGTTCATTAATCTTCCCGCTTCTCCTGGCTTCTTCTATCTGTCTGTCTACTTCTTTAGCGTCTTCTAGAGCGGCGCGATACCTCTCTTCTACCACCGCATTGAGATAAGGGTTGACTTCTTTTACTCGGTCGATGTACAGGTTGACTAGATTTTCGCTGGTGATCTGTTGAAAGAACAAAAGATATTTTGATGAATTTGGTTTCTGTACTCAATTTATTGGAAAACGATTGATTTAAATAGAGAAGGGCTTTGATTAATCAGTGTTCACATGTTCGTTTCGTATGGGCTATTATCAGATTGACAAACGATTATATGAACTCTGGAGGGAAAGATACTGAACCGCCTATAGGGCAAGGTTTGATTATGTATTTCACTAAGTGTCTTCTTTTGGCATGTAGGTACCGAGTAGATCGACCCTATGGACCCTGGTGTCAGAGTTTTTAAACCGTCTCTGACATGGTATGTGTAACGACCACTATCATAGACAGCGACCGGGATCGTCGGCTTAACGTGGCCTCCGAAGCATGGAACCTTTTTTCTTCTAGACAAACAAGTGATTCAGCTTGCATTGTCCTAATCAAACTGGGGAAAATCTCACAAAGTGATAAATTGTTAATATCAACTTTGTGTTTCTGGGAATCGGACCCAGGACTTCCGGATCGTAAGCCCATGGCTCTGACCATTAGACCACGAAGGCAGTTACAAAGTGTAACGCATGGAAATCGATTCCTAAACTAACACCTTCTACCGCTGTTTCCAAGTACCAACACTAAAATGTAATTTTGCAGAAGCGGATGCCCTTGTGGGAAGCCTCAGGGCTTCTAAACTAAACAAGAGGCGACATACTCCGACCAGTGCAAACTCCAACGCAAATAGATCCTAACGCCAAGCTCCTAACTAGGTACATAGTGCAGACCTAATTACGTAGACCACGCAACCATCATACAGTTAAGAAAACAAGCGTTTTATGCAACGAGAACAAATCAAAGGACAAAAATATACCGGGCGTAAGGGATTCCGTCCCGCGAACTGATAGGGGTTGCTCAGTCAACGATACTGAACAACTTCCACCAAGAAATTCTTTCAGGAAGTGAAAATAAAAATTGGTTTTTCCATACAAAATGTCCACCTTGATCAGACAATTTGTATGGAAAAGCCAATTTTATTTTTTAGTTCCTGAAATAATTTCCTGGTGGAAGTTGTTCAGTATCGTTGACTGAATATAGCTGTTTGTGGGACGTTGTCCCTTACACCCCGTATGAAACAAATACACGATAGGCACTGCGTAAAGTGCGTAGGTATCGCTAAAAAGAAATTTCTTACAGCAGCATCTTTACTGCTGGAAAGTGAAAGGAACACATACATATAATACATATAATCATGCCATTATCCCCTATGGGGTAGGCAGAGCGTAAACGACCTAAACAAAGGTCGTTCCGCCACGTTATTTAAAATAGATTTGCAGGTATATATATTGCTATAGAGACAGGTTGACAACCCGTCGCCTAAATAACGCACCGCGATCCCTTAGCTGGTTTTTACAGCATGCACGGAAGAAAATGCAGCTGACATATTCTATGTTTTATCTCGCTCCCAGGCCAGCATGGAAGTAATATTTCAATTGCAACTCAATAATGCTTAATTAGCAACGCAGAACCTCGCGCCGAATGGTACCTGGTGCAGCGCATTTCACTGACCATACAGCGCGGAAACGCGGCCTGTGTTATGGGCACATTTGCATCAGGTACCAATCTAAGCAGGCTCTTTGCCCAATATTTTCTACAGACTTTTTTGTGAAGTTTTATTTTGTGTTTTTTTAATTAATCCATATTTTTTACATACATACATACATATAGTCACGCCTTTATCCCTAATGGGGTAGGTAGAGTGTAAACGACCTAAACAAAGGTCGTTCTGCAACGTCTGACAAAGTTTTGAGGGTTAAGATAGATTTGTAGGTATATTGCTGTAGTGACAGGTTGTCAGCCCATCGCCTAAATCACAATATACTGAAACCCTCGGATCCTTTAGCTATAGTATATTTTTTTAATCTTAAAAAAACAATATTTTCACTGATTAACCCGTATTATCGCAGCAACGTCCAAAATCAGACCATGCAAACTGACGGCCTCAACACTCCGATAGTCAGAGGAGTTTTATGTAGACCTGAGGAATACCTCAACTTGCGGTGTCTACAATAATCGTCTGTGCTATTAACTCCTCCATCCCCTAACTACCGCTTTTAGCACGGATGCATGGCATAATCAGGATATGAACTGCACGATACTGGGAAACCTTCTGACATTTACAGACAACTGGATTTGTAGACTCTACGTATAGGTACTCCATCTTCTTTATCATCATGGCGAAACCGCCTATTCGTAACGAGAACACTGACAGCTTCACGTGACGGATCTTTTTTTTGACAGACAATGAAGTGGTTCAGCCTGCATTGTCCTAACTAAACTGGGAAAAGTCTCTTATAACTTGACAATTATTATACATTTTTGTCTTCCCCATGGAACCCATGACCTCCGGATCAAGAACCCATGTTGGCTCCTAACTCCCATCTCCTCAGACAGACAAAAAGACTTGGCGAAATTATAAGGGTTTCTAGTTGGCTACAGAACTGTTCGACTTGCATCATTTTATTAGCGCTTTTTCCGTGCTTCGGAAGGCACATTAAGCCTTTAGTCCCGGTTAATATCGTTAAATAACGTAGATATTAGTCGTCAAACCATATCAGAGTCCAGTTAAGCATTGGCGGCTTTAAAACTCTGACCTAATCTAGGATTGGGTCTGGTTTCCCTTTTGGGTTGCGGAGGTAAGATGGCAGTCGCTCTGTGTAAAAACCCTCGTTCAATCCTCTAGATTAGGTAGCCCACCCTGTAAGATACGGAATAAGGCTAGGGAGATGATGGGTTTGTACACTCTGTCTGGTCAATTATATAGTTTGTGACGTAACTTTAAATTCTATATTCAAAGTTCTATTTACTCTGCCTTATTTTATCGTATCTCTGCCATACATAAAGCAAATAAAAATATTTACAAATTATACAGGCAGTGTCTCTGCTATAATTTTACACTACAGGTTATTCCATGCTGGCCTGGGAGCAAGAGAAAATATAGAATGTGCCAGTTGCATTTCCTCCCGGGCATGTTGTACAAACCAGCTAAGGGATCCGAGAGTTTCAATATATTGCAAATTAGGCGATAGGCTGACATCCTGTCACTACAGTAATGTACCTACAAATCTATCAAAAATAACCCTCAAAACTTGTCAGAGGTGGCGAAACGACCTTTGCTTAGGTCGTTTGCGCTCTGCCTACCCCATTAGGGATAAAGACGTGATAATATGTATGTATGTATGTAGGTTATAGGTCCAGCTAAAAATAGGGCTCTAGCATGGATTGTCAGAGGCATAACTAGGCAACTACTTTTATAATTCAAGTTTTGCAAGAATACCGAGCCTCAGTTGCGAACTGATCGATCAAATACTTCTCCGATCAGAGTTTCCAGGTTAGAGTTACCTACCTACCTATGTATGTATGTATAATACATACATCTATGAGTGATAGTATGTAGATACGTACATAGATGTATGTTTTATATACATACTATCCGCCTGAATGGGTAAGGCAGAGCGTCAACGAGTCAAACAAAGACCGTTCCGCTACGTCTGACAAGTTTTAAGGGGTTGTTTAAGATAGATCTGTACATTGTTGTAGTGACAGGTTGTCAGCCCATCGCCTAAATTACAATATCGGATGTAAGGGAGAGCGTCCCGCAAACTGATAGGGGTTGCTCAGTCAACGAAACTGAACAACTTTCACCGGGATTTTTTTTAGGAAAAAAATAAATATGACTACCTCAATCGGACAACTTGTATAGTTTCTTTTTCTTTTTACTTTCTAAAAAAAAATACTGGTGAAAGTTGTTCAGATTCGTTGACTGAGCAACCCACCTCAGAGGATTTAAGAGGCCTTTCCGCGAGCGGTGGCGCCCTAACTCGTAAAAAAATCATAACTCGCAGAATATAGACATTTTCAAAACTTATGTCTGTCACTTCCTTAGATTTAGACCTAAGGTTTTATTAGAAGTAATGAATTGAGGAGCAATAGTACATACATATACATACATAAAATCACGCCTTTATCCCTTACGGGGTAGGCAGAGCGTTAAACGCCTCGTAAAAGGCGCTTTCGCCACGTCTGACAATAATTGAGGGTCATTATAGATTGTAATGTGTATTGCCATAGTGACAGGTTGTCAGCCCATCGCCTAAATTACAATACACTGTAACCCTCGAGTCCCTTTTGCTGTCTTCTACAGCATGCCCGGGAGGAAGGGCAGCTGGAACATTCTATGTTTTTCTATCTCTCCCAGTCCAGCATGGAAGTATCTAATAATAGTATTGGGCAGTTACTATCGATTTTTTTCTATAAACGGCCACACTTGACAGAAATTTCGATAGTAACGTTCGATAGTAATTTCGTGTTAGATTGATTAGTGAAGTAAAGTATTTGCTCCTCAATGTATTACTTCTAAAAATCAATAGATCTAAATCTAAGGAAGTGACAGAGAAAAGTTTTGAAAATGTCTATATTTTTCGAATTATGATTGATTGCCAGTTAACTACTGAGAGCGCCACAGCTCTTGGTGAGGCCTCTAAGTCAATAAACATACATACATACTATCACGCCTGTATCCCTAATGGGGTAGGCAGAGCGTGAACAACCCAAACAAAGGTCGTTCCGCCACGTCTGACAAGTTTTGAGGGTTGTTTCAGATAGAACTGGATATTGCTGTAGTGACAGGTCGTCAGCCCATCGCCTAAATTACAATATACCCTTGAATCGCATCGTCACTTTCCACCAGGTGAGATGGCGGACAAATGCTCACCTATAATATATAAAAAAAAAAAAAGAATCCCTTAGCTGGTTTTTACAGCATGCCCGGGAGGAGATGCAGCTGGCACATTCCAGGTTCTTCTGTCAAACTAATCTAAGTCATTAAACAAGGCCGAAGACGTGCGGTCAAGACCATCTATGAAGGTACAAGTAATACAGGTACAAGCAAGGAGTTAGGAAACCAGGGCCGCTTCAAACCGATGAGGTTATCTCAGCTGTTAATTATATTTTTAGACTAATTTCCTGTCAGCGATGTCACCCGCTGCTAAATAAGTTTTCCCTTAAATATATTTGATCTAAGTTGGGAATACATGCATAACATACATACATATAATCACGCCTTTATTCCTAATACAGTTTCAGTTTATTGCTATTTTGTCACTACAATAGTATACCTACAAATCTATCTTAAATAACCCTCAAAACTTTGTCAGACGTGGTGGAACGATCTTTGATTATACAGTTTTTTAACTTGCACAATTCTACGAAAATTTGAGTTACAAACAATTATTATTACCGAAGAAAACATCGGTTTGGACCGGCCCTGTTCTCATTACTCTATGGTTGATAGTACACACACCATATACGTAGGTACATCTATGGTTACAGAAGATGACATAACCGCAAATATTGACATGTGTTCTCGCCTTCAAATGCGGTTTTTAAATAGTTTTGGATTCGTTTAGGTATGACGACGTGTGTCTTCTAGTGCGATTTTACCACGATAATAATGCTATACCATGATAATACCAATATTAATTAGCAATAAAAAAAATAACAGTAAACATGAGTATATTTCGTGCGTGTGTGTATGTGTTTGTGTGCATGTATGTGTGTGTGTGTGTGTTTTTTGTGTGTGTGTGTGTGTTTTTGTGTGTGTGTGTGTGTGTGTGTGTGTTTGTGTTTATGTGTGCGCGCGCCTGGTTGCGTGCGTACGTGCGTGCGTGCGCGCTACAACTTGGTTAGGTTAGGTTAGGTTAGACGATAATAATGCTATACCATGATAATGCCAATATTAATTGATTAATCCAATAATGGCAATAAAAAAAATCACAATAAACATGAGTATATTTCGTGTGTGTGTGTGTGTTTGTGTTTATGTGTGCGCGCGCCTGGTTGCGTGCGTACGTGCGTGCGTGCGCGCTACAACTTGGTTAGTTTGCCCGCTATAAACTACTAAATATACATACATAATCACGCCTTTAACCTTAATAGGGTAGGTAGAGCGTACTAAAGTAAACCATGTTCCTAAACCAAATGTATTAAACTACTAAAGTCTCCTAATAGTGTAGACAGACTGTGACTATTGTCCCTTTTCTTGCTCTTTTTCTTTGAGTTCTTAAGCCATAAGTCTAGTGTTTCCATTTCCACTGTAATATTTGTGAAAGACATAAGCTGATGTAGAGAACAAAGGTTCTTTGTGGCATTCAATCCCTTTTGACATTTAACTTAACGACATACTGGAGTCTTCGATTGAACTCCGTCGATTTTACTCTGTGGAATATATCAGATCAGACGCTTTTCTTTCTTCTAAACCTTTCGCGTTTACAAATATGTAAGAAGCATTTGTCTTTAGAAGGTATGTCCTAGGTTCTAGTTCTAGGCGGTTAAAAATGGTTAGATAGTTTTCGACCATGTTCCTAGAGCAGCAAAATTCCTAAGCTCGAAAATATCTCGAAGAAACAGATCCTTACAGAATCATTAATCTCCATGATATGTAAAAATGTTGTTTCGGCGTTCGCTGCATCAGCGATCGTTCTGAGAAAATATGAAAACTAGTTAAGACGAACGTAAGAATACTTTTATACGTATAAAACTTGCAAAGGTTAGAAAAATAATACCAGGAATGGAAAAATGTTTCTTCAATAACACAATAAGTCGGTATAAAGAATGATAAATCAGTTGGAAAATTCTTCGAAGCTGGAAGTAGAAAAGTTTGCGATATACAGTGCATTGTATAGTTGTCAACCCACTTAGCTCGAGCCACGGAACTAAATGAATATTTTTATCTGTGCCTCTTATAAATACGGATTTGTTTCCGTAACGTTATAACCTGGGCCTTTTCAAGGCAAGAGTGAATAGGCATTATCTAGACAAACCTGCTTCATCATAGTGTGCATCGTCACTTCAGGTGAGATGGCTGACAAACGGTTTGGCTATTGTTAATAAAAAAAAAGTTAAAATATTTCCATATGAGAAAAGTTCATTTTTATAAGTAAATTGTTTTAATGCCTCGGTGACTTGGATTTTCATAGAATATTTCTTAACGCTAATAACCGCCTTAGAAAATGCTATTAGACACTGAACGCCGTATTTATAATCTGCTCTCATGAGTGACAGCGAGTTTGAGTTCGTATCAGAAATATCGTTTCAGTACAAATTGGCCTGTCAAATCCATACTTGATATTGCTCTCAAGTTTGATATCGCTTCATAAATACGAGCCTGAGACACACAGCACACTTATCGTGTAGGTTGACCAATCCATACATCAAAAGGGCACAGTATCGTCGGTCTTTTTAGACCCTGTAACTTAATACCCTAGGTAGGTACATACATATGTACATAAATATAATCACGCCTTTATCCCGAATGGGGTAGACAGTGAGTAAATGACCAATAAAAAGGTGGTTCTGCCACGTCTGACAAGTTTTGAGGGCAATTTTAGACTGAAATGTGTATCGCTAGGTTGTCAAGTGTCAATTACTCGCCTAAATTGCAATCCTACACTGGAACCCTCGAATCCCTTAGTTAGTGTTTACACCATGCCTTTTCTTTAACTCCCTATCCAGCATGGAACCAGGTATGCGTACCGTATATTAGAAAAGCGATTTCCACTAAACTCCTATCATGATAGTTCCGATACTGATTTTGTGGAGCCCTAGTAATTGCATGGAACGAATCGATTTTTCCATGCTGGACTGGGAGCGAGAGAAAAACATAGAATGTGCCAGCTGCATCTCCTCCTGGGCGAGCTATGGGATCAGAGTGTTTTTGTATATTGCAATTTAGGACTGACCACCTGTCACTACAGCAATATACCTACAAATCTATCTCAAATAACCCTTAACACTTTGTCAGACGTGGAGGAACGACCTTTGTTTTGGTCGTTTACGCTCTGCCTACCCCATTAGGGATAAAGGCGTGATTATATGTATATATGTATATGTATGTATGTAACGAATCGATTTTATTATTACAAAGGTGCCCCGTGCATCGCATCCATCAGTTTAATTAAACGCGGTATGCGCTTTGACAAGCAAACACGTAGATACATACATATAATCACGCCTTTATCCCTAATGGGGTAGACAGAGCGTAAACGACCTAAACAAAGATCGTTCCGCCACGGCTGACAAAGTTTTGAGGGTTATTTAAGATAGATTTGTAGGTATACTGCTGTAGTGACAGGTTGTCAGTCCCTCGACCCTTAGCTGTTTTTTACAGCATGCCCGGGAGAAAATGCAGCTGGCACATTCTCTGTTTTACTGTCGCTTCAAGTCCAACATGGAAGAATAGCCTGTACATAATTTAAATGTTTATTCGGCGCTTGATTGCATAACAAGGATCAAAAATATACGCATGGAATCAGCAGTATGAAAAACATAAGACGTGTAGTGTAACAACCATGTCAGAAAACTACGCATTTCACACATAAGTTCTAATAGTAAAGTTTTATACTGATGTACGATATTACATCTATCATCTACCGCCTTTATTCCGTAGAAGTATCATCATCAATTCTTCTTCTGTCGAGTGGGTATCGAGTCTATTGACCCGATGAATCCTGGTATCAGAGTTTTTAAATCACCTAGTAGCACAACTATCAGGCCTCTGACATGGTTTGAGTAACGACCACTACCAAAGACAGCAACCGGGACCGACGGCTTAACGTGCCCTCCGAAGCACGAAATCTTTTTCTTTTTCGGAAAATCAGGTGATTCAGCCTGCAATGTCCTAACCAAACTGGGGAAAAATTCACAAAGTGATAAATTCTCAAATATCAACTTTGTGTTTCCCCCCTGGGAATCGAACCCAGGACTTCCGGATCGGGAGGCCATGGCACTAGCCACTAGACCACGGAGGTAGTCGTCATCATCAATGCATAGCATGATTATGGACATGAATGACCGGTACTATTTTAGTTTAGTAGTAGGTAAGGTACATTGTCACATAGCTAGCAAACATTGCAAGCAAATAACTATGGACTTCGAATGTTTATTTTACGTAGACTACAACGTTTTATGGCTTATAAAGATGATTGTTTACCTCATTCGTTGTCTTCATTACTTTACCAGTTATTTATTTATTTAATTTTATGGGCAGTTCAGTAAATTGTGATTATAACTACATTTTGTATTTGTATCATTGGATAATTTTAAAATAACCTTGTACTTAATTATACTTATGCATTATTTATTTATTGATGAATAACAATATTGACGAATAAAACAATTGTGAGCGACCATGTCTCTTTGGGTGGATGTATCTACATGCGGAAAGGTGACTGACACATTTTCTGGAGCCGTTTTGTTTTGGATCACATAAAATAAATGGGTACGGCATGGCATACGAATTGAACGGAATATAAATCGGAAAATTGCTGGGACAGACGATGGAAGCTGGAGGGTCCGTAAGAACCGAGGAAGAGCTAACTAAGCGTGCTGTAACCAAATATTATAGGCGAAATAAAGTCAGCAAGGATTCGATGGCTCGGACACGTGGACAGGATGGGAGAAGATCGCGCCGGTAAAAGGGTTTAGCCGATAGATGGCGCTGCATCAAAAAACACAAGTTCTGAAACGCGGTATTGAAGTTTTCTCAGCGATCTGCAGATATATATGTTCCAATTTTTTTCGGTTGGACTTCGGTCTCCTGGTCACAACACCCGACCAGGTGGGTAACTACCCTTTTCCCAACCATCATCACTAAGCCAATTGGCCTCAAGCTTTAACTCCTAAAAGGGCTTATGTGTTAAACCCGAGTGGAAATCGTTCGGTTGGGCATCGCAGATATCGTTGGGCCGATGAAGCAGAGAAAGATCTTCTCCAGCTTCAACAACCCCAATGGCCACTCGTAGTTCAAGATAGAGACAGTTGGCGACTTCTGGGTTCGAAGGCCAAGATCAACTTTGGGTCACTGAGCCACCGGCAGTCAGTACATACTTACAAACATAAATGCACGCCTTTATCCCTAACGGGGTAGGCAGAGCGAAAAACGCTTAGTGAAAGCTTTTACGCCACAATATTGAGGGCAATTTTAGCTTGTAATGTGTATCGCTATAGTGACAGGTTGTCAGCCCTTCGCCTAAATGACAAAACACTGCGACCCTCGAATCCGTATTGCTGTCTTCTATACCATGCCTGAGAAGAAGGGAAGCTAGAATATTATATGTTTTTCTATCGCTCCCAGTCCAGCAAGGAAGTAAGTAGATAGATAGATAGATATATTCTTTATTGCACATAAAACAAAAACAACAGGAATTGAGAACAAATTAAATAGGTACGTAAGTATGGCATACGAATGAGTGACGTTCGTTTTCGATCGCCAACTCTACACTATTTGGCATGCGAATGTTGTTCTTTGCAAATTATGATTCGATTGATTCAAAAATACGACTTCAGAGTCAAACCTCCAGAGCCATTACAGATAGAACTGCATTTTTCTGACAGTCCAGCACCTTTTTATTGAAATTTTTCATATCTAATATATAAATATACCTACGTTTGAAAATGTGGCTTTCTAGATAAATCTCGTTCAAAGAACATTAGAACTTTGCAAAAAATAGATCCCTGCTTTTCGACAACTCATTAAAAAAACTTAAACACAAAATTTAGATCCCCACTTTTTAAACTAGAGCACTGAGCACAGTATAATGGTGGAATAAAGCCTTTACAGTCCTCCCTTTGTCTAGAGCCTGCAATGAACCTATTGTATTCCTAGTTTTATATTATGTAAGGAAAATGTACCGCATATTGTGCTATGCATTTAATATATAGTGTTTTAATGGAAAGTATGAAATTGGGTATGGAAAAGCCATATTTTTCATTTCCTAAACGAATTTCCTAGTGAAAGTTGTTTAAGTTTCGTTGACTGAGCAAACCCTATCAATTAGTGGGAGGCTGTCCCTTACACCCGGTATAAGGCTAACATGTATTATTTTCATGATCAGTTTGTCATTTACATGTATAAGAAACAAAGACGGATTTTCACACATTATATACAAGTATTTGTGTATATCTTCCATGCTGGACTGAGAGTGGCAGAAAAACATAGAAAATGCCAGCTGCATTTTCTCCCGGGCATGCTGTAAAAAACAGCTAAGGGATTCGAGGGTTTCAGTGTAGGATTGCAATTTAGGCGATGGTTTGACAACCTAGCGATAAACATTTCAGTCTAGCATTGCCCTCAAAACTTGTCAGACGTGGCGGAACGACCTTTACATTGGTCGGTTACACTCTGCCTACCGCATTCGAGATAAAGACGTGATTGTATGTACGTATGTATTTGTGTACACAACTAATTTATTTCACTAGAGCTAGCGAACTGCGTAGTAGATCGAATTTTATGAGGATGATACAAAACTTTTTTTTTTTTCTGTAAATGTCAAGGTCGGGGATTACAATGACAGAGTCGAAGACCTGTCGCTGTCTTTGATATTATGTGGTCGTTACACAAACCATGTCAGAGGCCTAGGCCAGGGTTCATCGGGTCGATCTACTCGATAGCCACACAACATGAAGAAGTTCAACGTGACAGAAAGCTTAGACTATTATTGCTCTGTCTAGTTGGCAGTGTACCTGCCTGCTACGCAGAGGGTCGATAGTAGGCCGGGTTCGATTCTGGGCCGGGCAGACATTTGAATGATGAGTTTAATGTCTGTTTCTGGGTCTGGGTGTTCTTTGTGGTTGTTTCTGTGTATGCCCATGGCAGCCCGATACAGGGAATCCTAGTGGGGGGCTGTGAGTGTGATCGTGTTTTTTTTTGTTTTTTTTTTGTGTATCGGTCACTAGTAAAGTCATCCTATACCAATAATAATAGCTGACCATATTTTAGGTGGTGAATGAAACTGAACAACTTTTCCCAAGGAACATAGATCGAAACAAAAAAAAATATAGTGCTCCCATACAAATTGACTCAAGCCGCTGACACTTTTTGTATGAAAGGGCCAATTTTTTTTACGTATTTCGACCTATGTTCCTTGGGGAAAGTTGTTCAGTTTCATGGGTAGAACCACACCGTAAAATATGGTAAGCATTTTTTTTTACTCCCTGTATTGAAACCACTCAAGTTGGAGTGTTTGATTAGCACTACGATAATGAAAATCACCTTTGCTACATCCGTAGGGAGGACATAAATAGACTTGAGTACACGATGTGACGCAGTTAAATGCCTCTGTGGTCCAGTGGTGTGAGACTTATTCTCTCGATCCTGATCGGGTTCAATTCCCGACTGCGGGGAAAGCTTTGAAGTTTTCTTTCTAGTTTGGTTTATTGCAGGTTCATCACTTGATTGTCCGAAGTGCTTCTGACAATGACTTTGTGTTGTTGTTTCTAGTTTGGTAAGGACATTGCAGGCTGATCACCTGATTGTCCGAAAATTAAGATGATCCATGCTGTCGGATGGGCATGCAAATAGTCGGTCTTGCGCCTGATTTCTCTCTGGTCGTGTCAGTCAGTCTGTCCTATCAGAATACGAGATTGAAGTAATATAGAGTGCACTTGTGTTGCGCAAACACTTGGGCACTAAAAATTCATCTCGCGCAGTTGGCCGATCTCTGGGATATTAGCCCAAGATTAGCCGCCATTACCGACAATCGGTTGGGAGGATTATATTCAGAAAAGCAAACAATTCATAACATCCAATAGGCAAAAATGGGCATGTTAATACCAGGAGTAAGGGACAGCGTCCCGTGTACTGATAGAAGTTGCTCAGTCAACGAAACTGAACAACTATAACCGGAAGTTTTATTCAGAAAGTGAAAATAAAAAATTGCTTTTCCATATAAATTGTCCGATTTAGGTGGTAATTTTGTATGGAAAGCTCAATATTTTTTTTTTCTTCTGATAGAATTTCCCGGTGAAAGTTGTTCATTTTCATTTACTGAGCAACGCCTATCAGTTTGCAGGACGCTGTCCCTTAAATCCGTTATAGTGGGTAGTGCAGCAGATTTTTCGCTGGAAGTGTCAGTCAATCATAATCCATCAGATTTAGCTGGTCGTGTCAGTCATTCTGCCCCAGAATAAGCTAGTCTGGTCATGCCAAACACAGTGCTGTCCATCAATATTAGAGATTGAAGGAATTTGTAATCTGCCTAGCCTTACCCCGTATCTAATGGGGTTGGCTACCTAATCTAGGGGACTGAACGAGGGTACTGGTTTTTACACAGAGCGACAGCCACCTGACCTCTGCAACCCAGATGGGAAACCAGACACAATCCTAGATTAGGTCAGTTTTCAAGCCGCCAATGCTTAGCACTGGCCTCTGACATGGCTTAACGTCTAATATCTACGGTATTAAACGGTAATAACCAGGACTAACGGCTTAACGTGCCTTCCGAAGAAGATAGAGATTGAAGGAATTGAGAGTGCACTATTGCGTAATTTGGTCATTCTTCTTCTGTTGTGTGGGTTTCGAGTCGATCGACCCGGAGAGCCCTGGTGTCAGGGTTTTTAAACCACCTAATAGCACAGCTATAGGCCTCTGACATGGTTTCTGTAACAACCATGGTTTCTGTTTCAAAGACAGTGACGTAACGTACCCTCCTTTTTCTTTTCGGAAAACCAGGTGATTCAGCCTGCGAAGTCCTGATCAAACTGGGAAAAAACTCACAAAGTGATAAATTTACAAATATCAACTTTGTGTATCGAACCCTTGGGTAATGAACCCAGGTCCTCTGGATCAGGAGCCCATGGCTCAGACCACTAGACTACGGAGGCAGTAATTTGGTCGTTGAAACAAAGATAATCTATACTGTTTGCTAATATTGAACTGTGATTAAAATCGTAACAAAATTCAATTTTAGTTACTCTTTAACACAGGGTTGGCCACTAACCTGGCAAAAAGCTAATTTAGAATTAGGTCTGGTTTCCCTTCTGGGTTGTTGAAGTCAGATGGCAGTCGATTTGTGTAAAAAATATGCAGTCGATTTGTGTATGTATCCTCGTTCAATCCCCTATATTTGATAGCCGACCCCGAAACTTCGGGAAAAGGCTAGGGAGATGATGATGATTCATTCATTGCCGAATCACTTCAATCAACATTACATACAACACGCCTTCATGGGGTAGGCAGAGCGAAAACGACCCTAAGGTCGCTCGGCCACGTCTTCAAGTACTTCAATCAATAATATTAAAAAAAAACAGTGTTCGAGCATTTTAATACATACATACATATAATCACGCCTTTATCCCTAATGGGTTAGGCAGAGCGTAAACGACCAAAACAAAGGTCGTTCCGCCACGTCTGACAAAGTTTTGAGGGTTATTTAAGATATATTCGTAGGTATATTGCTGTAGTGACAGGTTGTCAGCCCATCGCCTAAATTGCAATACACTGAATCCCTCGGATCCCTTAGCTGGTTTTTACAGCATACCCGGGAGGAAATGCAGCTGGCACATTCTATGTTTTTCTCTCGCTCCCAGGCCAGCATGGAAGTTTTAATTTGATTGCGATACTTTAGATACCTACATATGGAAAGGAACAGACTGTACAAATGTGACTGGCATATAAACCTCTTCATTTTATGTCAGACACAACTGGATAACAAAGTAATTCGCATTTTATTATGTCTTTAATGTGATATAACACAATGGCGCTGATTCTCGCGACATCATTCTAATTCTTCATTTCTGTCACTTCTTAACTTGGACATAAGAACAAGATAGCAAATAAACACATGACATTGACATTCCTAATTTGACGTAAGACTGCTTATTCGACGTAAAATAAGAGCGCATGCTCTATGCTCAGTTCTTATTTAAAGCGTCGTACGTCAGATTAAGAATGTCAAAGTCATGTGTTTATTTGCTATCCTGTTCTTATCTTATGTTAAAGTTGAGAAAGTGATAGCGCTATCTAAGAATTAGAATAAGATTTACGTCGAGAATTGACGCCTGTCTGTAGTAAAACCGTTACGCGATGAATATTATGACTCTGGGCGTATAGAGTCGTATCTTTAGTACCTAACCTAGGGCTTATATTACATATCATCGTAGATGAAAATTGTTTTATTTTTATCGAAATTGGATCAACAGTTTTACGTAATGTTTGGAGTCAGGCTATAGGTACGTAAAAACACAGATAAACAGTAAATAGACCTAGCATTATATAAGGCAATTCCTATAAGTTATGCATAATTTACTCACGTCGCCATCTCTAATGTTGGCAGCAAGTGTAGAAGCACTTTTGAGCAGCAACGGAGGCAGAGGTATTGACGGCAGCGCTTCTTTGTGTCATCCACGGAGCCAGAATATTGGTCCTAACAGTTACTATACCAACTATATAATTATATCTATATTAGTATTGGAGGATGTACTCACGTCTCCAACTCTAATGTTGGCAGCAAGTTCAGAAGCACTTTTGAGCAGCAGCGGCGGCAGAGGTCTTGACGGGAGCGATCCTTTGTGTCTTCCATGGCGCCAGGATATTGGATTTAGCAGTTACTATACCAACTATATAATTATATCTATATTAGTATTGGAGGATTTACTTACGTCGCCATCTCTAATGTTGGCAGCAAGTTCAGAAGCACTTTTGAGCAGCAACGGCGGCAGAGGTCTTGACGGCAGCGCTCCTTTGTGTCTTCCTCGGAGCCAGAATATTGGGGCCAGTAGCAGGTTGAAGATTCGGAGTATTACGCCAAGGATCCGGACCCCCACCTCCATCCTGACGAGAATTTTGATATTAAAATTTATGGTTTTGGAATTGGAAATACGTTACAACTTCAGATTTTGTTTACAGTTTAGAGACATTTCAACTTCAATTTAGTCGTTTGGCGTTTCCGTGATGATTCCGTCAGTTGTTCTGTCAGATGTTTCACCTATATCCAGCGAGTTATTAGCTATACTCTTTGCAATGAGTTAACGAGATAGCCACCTAGTCTATGGCATAGACTGTCTATGCAGCTAACCAAAGATTAATTCTTCTAAGGCCAATTTTAAAGAGGATGATTTAATTTCTTAGTATCGCAAGCACCTTCGTAGTTTGAAATAGGTTTGCTTTTGACTCCAGGCTTCGCAAAATCCCAGCCAAGGACGACAGAGACGAAGTCAACGATGTAGCGAGCCCATGAGGATAGCTAACCCAGAATATGCCTGTTATAACCATGAAATAAAAATATGTAACTAAAACAAAAATTAATAGTTTTTTACGATGTGCAATCCACAATACATCTTCTATTTCTTTTCATTTAGTGGGGAATTGAACGAAGGTATATATGAAATTTAAAAAACCGAAAAACACATTGTGGTGGGATTCGAACCACGACCTCCCCGCTCAGGAGGCAGCGGCCCTATCCACTACACCATCGGGCTCTCTTTTCATTAATTTTATAGTTAGGTATTAATGCAACGAACAATCAAATCATAATCCTTTCAATTCAATTTCCTAATCTATTAGCTAACCGTAAACAATCTCCTGGGAGCTTGTTTTTGCATACTTTATGCTAAGTGGCGTCTTGATCAAAAAAGAAAGAATTACTAGATACTTCATTTATCGTCTATTTTACTTTTTTACTTATTTTCTTCCATGCTGGCCTGGGAGCGATATAGAAAGTGCCAGCTGCATTTTAGGGTTTGGATTGCAGTATTTTGTAATTTAGGCGATGGGCTGACAATCTGCTGTCACTTCAGCAATATACAGATCTATCTTAAGCTACCCTAAAAACTTGTTAGACGTGGCGGAACCTTTATTTGGGTCGCTGACCTCTGCCTGCCTATGTTTAAATGTAATTTTTCGTAAATTTAATTTATTGTTGCAGCCAACTAGTTGAATTAGATCTTTATTTAGTTAACCGCCTAGCCCATAACTTAAACGACACCATTTAACTCGAGAGCCTAAATATAATTCATTTATTAAACAGCAATGTAAAATAACTAATATAAAAGCAGTAAAAAACAATAATTTAATTCTATTCAGTAAGTATTTTTTTATGATGGCGTTACTGTACGTCCGGTACTTTCCTATTAAGCGAACACTATAATACCTTAGGGTAATTATAATTAATTAAGTAATCAATTATTCTATTGCTTTTCTAATGATAAAATATAGCTTCGTAATGGATTTCAGGAAATAATGTAGGTATCTGACTCATCATCTGTAGATTGAACGAGGGTACTGGTTTTTACACAGAGCGACTGCCATCTGACCTCAGCAACCCAGAAGGAAAACCAGACCCAATCCTAGGTTAGTGACTAACCCAGTTGTCAGAGTTTTTAAGCCGCCAATGCCAAAGAATGTATCTTGCAGGTAGATCAAATCTAAATGTTGGTTATTCTAAAAATATTCAAAATACCAAGTCAAAAATTCGACCGCTGACGGGATTTGAACCCGCGTCTTTGGAAAACTGGCTCAGCGCTCTTAACTGCTAAGCTACAGCAGCGATGTCCCGAGCGACGAATTAGTGATCTGCTATTTATTACTCGTCATGAGTGGTTATTTCGTATATTTAATACTGGGATACTTTGAAGTTGGACTGGGAGCGAGAGAAAAACATAGAATGTGCCAGCTGCATTCCCTCCCGGGCCTGCTGTAAAAACCACCTAAGGGATCGGAGGGTTTCAGTATATTGTAATTAGGCGATGGGCTGACAACCTGTCACTACAGCAATATACCCACAAATCTATCTTAAATAACCCTCAAAACTTTGTCAGACGTGGCGGAGCGATCTTTGTTTGGGTCGTTTACGCTATACCTACCATATTAGGGATAAAGGCGTGACTATATGTATGTATGTGGTAATGGCCATTTTAGCTTATGCCGGATAAATCAAGGCTAAGTTGGTACGAGTGAGGCCTACGTGCGGCAGTTGTATATGGCGGTATTAACCCACTAAATGCGGTAAGTGGGCCTTTCTGATCGCCTTACTAAATCCTAATAACAACTAACTCCGTGGTCTAGTGGTGCGAGCCATGGCTCCCCGATCCGGAGGTGGTAGGTTCTACTCCCATGGGGGACCACAGAGTTGATGTAGTTCAATTTGTCACTTTGTGAGATTTTGCCCAGTTTGATTAGGACATTGCCGGCTAAATCTCCTAATTTTCCGAAAACAAAAAGGATTCAGCTTAGCAATGCTTAGCATGCTTTAGCAATAAGGCCGCCTATATTGTACTGTCACGTTTGTTCCTTTTTATTTCTGTTGTATGTGTTTCTTTGTGCAATAAAGAATTTTGTATTGTATTGTATTCCATGCTTCAGAGAGCACGTTAAACTGTCGGTCCCAGTCGCTGCTACGTCGGTCGGTCCTACCGGAAAGTATAGCTGCGCGTAAAATCGTGAGCGGAAAGCAAGTCAGTAAGCATTTGTATTTGACCCCATACAGCTTTTACTATTATAGCTATTTCATGTTGCCATTAAAGGAAATGTTTTGTTTTCGGGGAATTATTACTTTAGGGGTTGTTTACACAGACGCGGAGCGTAAGCGCGTAGCGTGCAGCGTAGCGACTCGCGACTTAAAATTTCAAGCATTTCAATTCTTCTAGAGCAGAGAATTATATATAAGGTCATTTTATATATATTCTTTATTGCATTCAAATACAAGAAATGAAGTTTACAGAAAGGTATGCAAGGGCGAACTTATCTCTATGAATAGGTCTCTTCCAGCTAACCCACTGGCAGTTGAGAGAATGAGAAACATTTTAAATCTAGTGCAAATATTAAAACGTGTAAATCTGTTTCTAAAAAAAACCCATGAAACTGAACAACTTTCCCTTAGGACCGTCCATACAAAATGCACCAGCTGATAGCGCACTTATTATGGGAAGTCAATATTTGTTTTTCGTATTATTCGACCTATGTTCCTTTTTTTTTTTTTTTTTTTTTATTAAACTAAAGGTAAGTACATTTTTATAACTAATATCTACTCGCCAAACTTAAAAGTTTGATGGCGAGATACGCCTTAATGTAATTTCTTACACCTACCTTAAGTTAACAGCATGCTTATAAATATTTATATACATATGTATATCTAATAGAAAAAAAAAATTAAATAGCGATTAAATATAAAAAATAAGGAAAGTTGTCCAGTTTCATGGGTAGATTCACACGTTTCAATATTTGCACTTGATTTAAAATGACCTTATAAAGGTGTCTATCTATGTTCTAGAGTCTTGTATATTGTAATAGTCCACCCAACCGATTTCCCGTAATGGCGGTCAATCGTTCAGAGATCGAGAACACACAAGTGCACTCTCTATTCCTACAACCTCTTATTCTGATCTTCTCTTCTTCTTCTTCTTAGCGAGAAGATTCTCAAGTCGAACAACGACCCGATGAACCCTGGTGTCAGAGTTTTCAAACCGCCTAGTAGCACAGCTATTAGGCCTCTGACATGGTTTCAGGTAACGACCACTATCAAAGACAGCGACCTGGACCGACGGCTTAACGTGCCCTCCGAAGCACGGAATCCTTTTTCTTTTCGGACAATCAGGTGATTCTGCCTGCAATGTCCTAACCAAACTGGGAAAATACTCACAAAGTGATAAATTGAAAAATATCAACTTTCTGTTCCCCTCCTGGGAATCGAACCCAGGACCTCCGGATCGTAAGACCATGGCTCTGACCATTAGACCACGGAGCAGTTTATTCTGATGGTACAGATTGACGGACATGACCAGAGAAAAATCAGGCGCAGGACCGACTATTTAAATGTCCACTCGACATTAATCATCTTGCTTTTCGGACAGTCAGGTGATCAGTCTGCAATATCCTAACCAAACTAGAAACAACAACACAAAGTCATTGTCTCCCGCCGTGAATCGAACCCTTAACTTCCGGGCCGTGAGTCCATGGCTCAGACCACTAGACTACGGAAGGAGGCAGTCCGATTCAGTGTTTGTTAGTGGTCGATACCTAAACCAAATTAGAGACATATTAACCGGTTTTAAATTATAGCACCAGGGTTATTTGGATCGTTTATCGACTCCGACATTTCACTGGATATTTTTATAACAATAATCGGAAATTTCAAGCTCTATGCTTTCCGTGTATGATAGTCAAGCCATTAGGTAGGAATTGGATAGGAATATGGCATAAAATTGGTATCTTCACTATAAAGGGTGACCTTTTACTAGTAGACACGTCGCGCGTTAGAAACTTAAATAGAATATATTTTTTCATATTCTCTGAAAAATTCTGATACACGCATATTTGGAACTACCAACGTTCGCAGCGTTGCAAGGTAGGCGGGACATGGAGTGCGTTTTTCTCAAAACGGTATTTTCAATGTCCGTGAGCACGATTTGTCAAGAGCGTCTCAACCGATCGATATGAAATTTTAACAAAACCAACCAACAATAATGAATCTGAGATTATTTTCTGCGATTGATCGAAGGAATATAGAAAGGATCGTATCTTACGTGTGTCTAAACTTGCGTAAATCAAACTTCAGATGTCACCAGTAGAAAACTTTATTTGCCTAAGAATTTCCAGACCTTATATACTTCGCCGTGAACACAACGATAGCGGGTTTTAATTAGTCACTCGCGACATCTATTGATAACTACTAAAATGAATGAAACAATCTTTTTAAACATCCCGCCCACTAAAGGACTCCGTCCTTTCATAAAAGGAAATCACAAACCAAATATAAAGTCTATAAAGCAAACACAAACAATATAGAAACTCTATAAGAAACTATAGAAAACAATTAGACTCTGGGCTTACATACGCCGCCCACCATGAGATAACACACTCAAAGAAAAATATTAAACTAAAATACTGAATGTACTCAACTTTGGGAAATAAAACACAAAACTGACAGCATATTAACTCTGCAGATGCAACAAAACTACTTTACATACAAGTAAATGTAAATTTTATAAAACTTAATTTTGGCTTAATCTACAGACTTAGGTAGAAAACATAATTTGTTACATGGCCGTTTACAGTAACCATTTCTAGTTTTAAGCGTTACAACACGTGTAATCTGATCTTTACCGACATGTTTCTCAACGACCCTACCTAACAACCATTTTGCAGGAGGCAAATTATGATCTTTAATTATAACAACATCATTAATCTCTGGCTCAGTTTTTTTCATTGTCCATTTATAGCGTTGATTTAGAGTAACTAAATATTCATCAGACCACTTTTTCCAAAAATCATTAACCATTTTTTGAGTATATTTCCATCTCTGAAGGCCAGTTACATTTTTACTAGTGCTATATTCATCAGGAATTACAATAAGTGGCTCCCCAACTAAAAAATGACCAGGCGTTAATGGTAAGGGATCATCAGGATTGTCACTGAGATAAGAAAGCGGACGAGAATTGAGGCATGCCTCAATTTGCGTTAAAACTGTCGAAAGCTCCTCATATGTGAGCGTAGCATCTCCTATCACTCGCTTTAAATGTTTTTTAGTGGATCGAACTCCGGCCTCCCACAAGCCTCCGAAATTGGGGGCATGTGGAGGAATAAAATTCCATGACGTACCTTCGTTTGCAAGCAGGTGACTAATTTCGTCTGGCAGCTGCGATACAGCACGATTAAATCTCTCCCTTAACTCTTTATCAGCGCCGACAAAATTAGTACCATTATCACTAAACAACTTCTTACAATGGCCTCTCCTTGAAACGAATCTACGAAAAGCTGCAATAAAGCCTTTAGCAGTCATATCGCTGACGGCTTCTAAGTGTATCGCCTTTGAAATCATGCAGATAAAAACACAGATATAGCCTTTGTAAGACTTTGCTCCTCGACCAGGTGAAAAACGAATATTAATGTGACCTGTAAAATCCACCCCAGAAATCCTAAAGGGCCTCGTTGGCTTTAAACGATCCTCGGGAATTTGACCCATCAGTTGATTGTTATTTTGCCTCGAATATCTTAAGCATTTTGCACAGGTTCTATACTGCTTCTTCACCAGGTCTCGCGCTCGAATGATCCAGTATTTTGATCTCAGAAAATTAAGCATCAACTGTGGTCCGCCATGAAACGTTTTAAGGTGAGCATCCGCAACTATGAGCTTAGTAAGATGACTCTCACTAGGCATAATTATTGGATGACGAGTGTCATAGTCAACCTTGGCTTCATTAATGCGTCCACCTACTCGTAATATACCGTTCTCATCGAAAATCGGGTTGAGAGTATGTAAACGGCTCTTTTTTGGTACCCAGTTGTAGGTTTTTAAGTGCTTGATTTCTTCTTCGAAATACAAACTCTGTGTCTCCTTTATACAGTGTCTCATCACCGGGCTCATTTCATCGGTTGTTACCGTCTTCGATAAGGTAAGTCTCTGTTCTTTTGGTAGCTTTAAATTCAAAAATCTTTTACAGTAAGACATCACGCGTAACAACCGTGGTAACGAAGAAAATCTCGTGCAAGGGAAAGTCTCTTTTATTTGTATCGTAGTCGCCAAAGACTTGACAGGCTTTTCTTCCTCTGCAGTCTCAAAATCTTGACAACCTTGACTCTCATAACTCTTGTTGTCTCTGAGCCATGTGGGACCGTGCCACCACAACTCGTGATCAACCAACTCTTCACTGCTTATACCTCGGGATGCACAATCCGCCGGGTTATGATTTGTGCTCACATGTCGCCACTGACTTCTATCCAATATTGTAAGAATCTCTGATACTCTGTTGCTCACAAAAGTCACCCAACGATAAGGTTCTCCAGCGATCCATGCAAGTACCACTGTGCTATCAGACCAGGCGAATAATTTTTCTTTTGGTACTTTCATAACTTGAGAAACTTCATGTATCAACTTTGCGGCAAGAAGTGCTGCACACAACTCTAGGCGAGGTATGGACATCTCTTTTTGAACTGGCGCTACCTTAGTTTTAGATGTAACCAGATTAACAGCAACTTTACCATCTTTGTCTTCAGTTTTCAGGTAAACAGCTGCAGCATATCCAACTTGGGAAGCATCTGCGAAAGCGTGTAGTTCAACATGATCTTCTTTTTTTGTTTGGAGCCATCTTGGAACAATAACCCTGGGAACATTTACTAAATCATCTTTAAATTTATACCATTCACGAAGTAGTTCCGATGACAAGTTTTCGTCCCAATCAAGACCTGACTTCCAGAGTTTTTGGATGAAGACTTTACCTATAAATACCACAGGTGCGATCCACCCGATTGGATCGTAAAGTCTTGCAATGTCGGATAACACTGACCTCTTGGTCACCCTCTCATTCTGAACTGGAAGCTGAAAGTTGTATTCAAAATTGTCAGTTTTCTTATTCCAGGATATACCTAATACTTTGATCATGTCATTGGATTTGAAAACAATGGTTCCGTCTGTACGCAAATTCTCAGTCTTAATGTGCTCAAGTAAACAATCATTGTTGCTACTCCACTTTTGGAGTTCAAAACCTCCAGCTCTCATCAGGTTCGTCATCTGCTCATAAATTTTCATAGCCTCGTCATACGTCTCGCATCCCGATAGCAAATCGTCCATGTAATAATCCTCAAGTGTGATCTGAGATGCCACAGGATACTTCGCAAACTCATCCATTGCCAGCGTTTGAAGGGACTTAACTGCTAAATACGGCGCTGACGCCGTACCGAAAGCCAGTCGTTTCATTCGGAAATGCTGAATTGGCTCTTTGGGATCTGATCTCCATAAAATGCGCTGTAAGTCAGTATCTGGCTCCTGGACTATTACCTGGCGGTACATTTGTTTGAGATCCGCCACAATGCAGATCGGATGTTGTCTCCATCTCATCAAGATATGACGTAAATCCTGCTGGATTTTGGGACCGACGAGCAGTTCCTCATTTAAGGAAACATTGTTCTTTCCTTTGCACGAAAAACCGGGTTTCGGCACCACTTTATGTCTAAACTTGCGTAAATCAAACTTCAGATGTCACCAGTAGAAAACTTGTCATCGGAACTACTTCGTGAATGGTATAAATTTAAAGATGATTTAGTAAATGTTCCCAGGGTTATTGTTCCAAGATGGCTCCAAACAAAAATCAAAGACCACTCTCGTTTTGGTCGTTTCTCTTTCTTCTTTCACAACTGCGTGATGTGGAGCATACACTGCTGTTGGATCTTTCACTTGCTCTTCTTCTATAATAGGCTCCATATGGTCCTGAATCAAATAGTCATCGATCGCTTTTGTATATTCTTCGCGTAAAGAAGGATTTCTCAAAAGTTTCTTCTCTAGGTAGCTAAACCTCTTCAGTGCTATCTCTCTCGAATTGCCATGTAAACACTCTGGGTTTGCACTTTTGAAAGGTAATCTCACCATGTAACGTCCGTCCTTGTCTCTCTTGGTGGTCCTTTTGTAAATTTCTTCGCACCTCATTTCTTCTTCTGTCATCTTTTTCTCAATATTGTCTGGTTCTCTCTCTATTTCCCAGAATTGTTTCAGAAGCTCATCTTCATTAACTCGGATATGAAGACTGATGGGAAAGAAATCTGCTTCACGGGACTCGTTGTCGACTCTACCGGACAAAATCCAACCAAGTTCAGTGTTCTGAGCAAGTGGACCACCTGGACCCGCGGAAGGGTGTTTGATAAGGCCTTCTATAACTATCGCACTGTGTACATCGACTCCTAGAATGACATCTATTTTACCAGGAGATCTATACTTTGGATCAGCTAGTGAAAGATTCTCAAGCTCAGGCCAATCTAGAATCACAGGTTTGCGCGAAGGCAGAACGGAAGTCAAACTCTTCAACACATAAGCGTCGCTAACTGGAAAAGAAAACTCAGGATTAAGCAAAGATTCAATGCTAAAAGATACCATGCTCTTCGTTCTTGTTTCACCTTCACCTACACCGGAAACTATACCATTAATAGGAGTTCGATCAAGACCTAATGACTGAACAGTTGCCTCACTGATCAATGACACCTCCGAACCCTGATCAATTAACGCTCGGACTAATTTGGAGTAGCCATTTGATGAAACAATTTTTATCAGGGCGGTTGCTAACAATTTACTCTGATTGCCCTGATAACTCTCTTTAACAAAATGAGCTACTACTCTCGATACGGGATTCTTATTAGGTTGTTGACTCAAATTTTGGGGATTATTCTTCTCAGGCGGTTGCTGAATCTCTGACAGAACCGTAGGCGGAGTAGCTGGCGGTAGGATCGGAACCGCAGCAGCCACTTGTTCCTCTCTCTCATAATGTAGTGTAGTGTGATGACGTCGTCCACACCGACGACAACACGTAGACTGGTGACATCCTCTCACAGAATGACTCGATGATAAGCAGTTGAAGCACAAGCGGTTTGCTTGCACGTACTCAGTCCTCTTCTCTGGGGACAGCCTCTCATACTGCTTACATTGATATAGGGAGTGTCCTCCTGAACACATTACGCAAGTATTGATTGACACTTTTTTCTCGTTGTTGTTAACAGTGGAGTGAAAAGACTTGTGTTTAATTATTTGTTTAGAAGCATTAGAAGTATTGTTCTGCGTAACCTTTGGTGTACACTTTTGACCATCCAGCATCTCTAATGTTCGAAATCTAGTCTCCAAAAAACTTGCAAGTTGATTCCAGGATGGCAATGTGTTAGGCTGAACATTCTGACTCACATACATTTCCCATTGCTTGCGTGACTCGATATCAAGCTTGGACAATACCAAATAATTGATTATAGGGTCCCAAGAGTCCGTGTTGATATCAAGATTCTGTAGTGACTTGAGACACGCTGATGTATTATCCAGAATTTGCTTCGTAGATGTCGCTGACTCAGCAGTAATCGCTTTTTGGGAAAACAAACACTTCATCATCTCATTGCAATTGTATCTCTTGTTTGTGTAGCGTTGGGTCAGTTTTGTCCAAGCATCTTGATAATTCGCATCAGTTACGGCTAGGTTTCTGAGAAGCAACTCAGGTTCTCCAGACAGGCTACTTTTGAGATAGTGGAGCTTTTGAACTTCCTTTAAACTGGAATTGTTGTGGACGATCGAAGTGAACATATCGTAGAAGCTCTGCCATTCGTCATAATGACCGGTAAACTTTGGCAACTCAATTCTCGGCAGTTTTACGTCGATCTGCGAACTTATCTCCGAATTATTACTATTGTTGCTGGATTTTGTAGTAGTAGCAGAGCCGGTTGGAACAAGCGTCTCTAGATGCTCTGCGAGCATCGTTTTAAATGCCAAATATGTCTCTTCACAACCGTCATAAGCATCATCGAGAAAGTACGACAACAGCTTCTGGTCGTCTGGTGAAGTGACAGCAACAATTTCATAATGGTTGGTGTTGAATAGGTCCCAATTTGTCTTTAAAGTCTCTTCTCTAATTCGTATGTAGGGCACCGTAATTCTATCCTTCGGGGATTTTTTAAAGTTCTTGAACGCCTTCGATATACGCTCGCTAATCTCAGTTTGTTTAAAAATCATTGAGTCTATCTTCTCCATGTTGACGCAAAACAAATGTTCAAACTTCACAAAACTCTCCAGCGACTATGTTAAAGATTCGCAAAATGTTCCAGAGACTAAGACCAAAACACTTGTAAAATATCAAAGAAAAGTTCCACTGATCGAAATTTTCTAAGTTTCGTAATCAGTAAAAAGTTAAAGTCCTATAATCAGTAAATTTTCTAAGTCCTGACACGAGTAAATTATTGTAAGTCTTTGGGACTCTAACGTTTTTTCACTGCACACGAAATATTCTAAGTTGTAAACACTTTGTCAATTCTACACTCACTCACGATTATTCTAAGTCTTTGACACTTCATTTTTTCACTGTACTCACTGTTACACTTATGTCCTTCTTCTCCCGGGTTTCGGCACCACTTTATGTCTAAACTTGCGTAAATCAAACTTCAGATGTCACCAGTAGAAAACTTTATTTGCCTAAGAATTTCCAGACCTTATATACTTCGCCGTGAACACAACGATAGCGGGTTTTAATTAGTCACTCGCGACATCTATTGATAACTACTAAAATGAATGAAACAATCTTTTTAAACACGTGATAATTATTAAAAACTGCTCACCACCTGACACCTCTTTTTGGTGGTCCTCCAGGAGATCGTCTACAGGAGCATCATCATCTCCCTTATCCCGCCTTATCCCGTATCTAACGGGGTCGGCTACCTAATCTAGGGGATTGAACGAGAGTACTGGTTTTTACACAGAGCGACTGCCATCTGACCTCCGCAACCCAGAAGGGAAACCAGACCCAATCCTAGATTAGGTCAGAGTTTACAAGCCGCCAATGCTTAGCACTGGCCTCCGATATTAACTGGGTCCAACGGCTTAACGTGCCTTCCGAAGCACGGAAAAAGCGCCGAATAAACGTACATATGAAATTCGAAAACCGAAAATCACATTGGTACGTGGTGGGCTTCGAACCACGACTTCCCGCTCAGGAGGCAGCGGCCCTATCCACTACACCATCGGGCATACATCGGTCTACAGGAGCAGTGTAAATTAATATTTAAAAAAAATTAAAGCACCCAAATGAAGTAAAAAGTTATTATTACATTTATTAAATACCGTTGTATTTGGCAAAAGTAATTCCTATTCAGAAAAAAATCTAAAAGAATCGCCTTTTTTGACCTTGCCACCGCGTATACCTTAAGGAAAACAAATCATCTAAACATTTGTCAATTAATTCTCTACGGTGGGTCAAAACGTGGTACCATAAATTTGTACGGGAGTTCGAATATCGACCTGGAAAAAGTTGTTCAGTTTTATGGGTAGAGTCGCCCCCTTCAGCTTTAAAACAAATGATTTCACTGTGTATAACGGAAGACAGTGAGTGCACGGGTTTGTGAATCATAAAAAGTTACTGTCTATTGTTGTTAGTTATTATGGCGAGACGTTCCCATGATTGACTAACTCGGAAACATGAGTCGGTTAAATGTTGGCCTTTGATTATGGCTTGCTAAGCGCAATCGGTTGTCCTCCTCGACAACGTTTCCAACAGGAAAACTGTAATACTAGAATGTGCCCGCTGAATTTCCTCCCGGGCATGCTGTAAAAACTAGCTAAGGGATCCGAGGGTTTCTATATATTGCAATTTAGGCGATAGGCTGACAACCTGTCACTACAGCAATGTATCTACAATAACCCTAAAAAAATTGACAAACGTGGCGGAAAGATCTTTGTTTAGGTTTATCACGCTCTGCCTACCCCAATAGAAATACTTTTTAAAAATTGGCTCTTCTATTTCGGATACAAATTGTCTGATCGAAGTGGTAATTTTGTTTGGGAAAGTCAATGTTTTGTTTAAACCTGAAAAAAAATCGAAGTGAGTTGTTCAGTTTAGTTGACGCTGCCATTACATTACATACATACTCATAATCACACCTTTATCTCTTATGGGGTAGGCAGAGCGTAAACGACCTAAACAAAAGTTGTTCTGCCACGTCTGACAAAGTTTTAGGGTTAGCTGTAATGACAGGTTGTCAGTCCTTTGCCTAAATTACAATATACTGAAACCCTCGAATACCTTACATTATACCGGGTATAATAAGTAAAAAGGTTTTACAAGTGGTCAATATTGTGGAATTATTCCGAAACCGACATGACACGTTTATTTGGTAGTTTCAGTTTTAGAGCGAATGCCATCAAAAACTTGGCTGTAAACCTGAAAATTCATGACATTTTTCTACCACCTAGACGAATGTAACGAAGTGCCGGTAAAAAAGTTCCACTACGTTAGATTTAGATTTATGGTCTACCGAGGTCGAAATTCAAAACCTGTAGTTTATGGGTTCATGCAGATAGGTATAACTCAGTTTTAGAATAAAGGTAAACAAAGTTTCATGTCTTTTTTTAAATCGTAGATCTTGTTTCCAAAATATATTTTAGCTATTAGATATGACAACAAACTGAAATAGTTGTTTAGTAAATTTACTAATTTTCCAACACGAATAATTTATTTTTGAAATGTGTTTTTGAATAAAAAGACATGAAACTTTATTATTCTAAAACCGAGTTGGAGAATACCTAAATAGCAACAGACGTAGAAGTCATCTACCCAAAACATATTACATACATACATACATAATATAATCACGCCTTTATCCCTAATGGGGTAGGCAGAGCGTAAACGACCTAAACAAAGGTCGTTCCGCTAAGTTTACGAAGTTTAGAGGGTTATTTAAGTCAGATTTTTAGGTATATTTCTGTAGTGACATGTTGTCAGCCCATCGCCTAAATTGCAATATGCAGAAACCCTCGGATCCCTTAGTTGGTTTTTACGGCATGCCCGGGAGGAAATGCAACTGGCACATTCTATGTTTTTCTCTCGCTCCCAGTCCAGCATGGAAGAAAACATATTCAGAATGCAAAAGAATAAATTTCTAAAACTACCTAGGTAAAATAAATTAGGTAATCATGACTTGTAGTTGTATTGTTCACATTCATACTTTACAAATAAGAACTACAGAGCACGCACTTAGCTTACATTCAATATGAACCCCCGTCCACAATAAAAAAAAACTTTCAAGCCCTTTATAACTCCCACGTTGAAACGTTTCATTTTCCAGATGAGACTTTATGCAGTTTTTATGCTTTCCATTTAAAGCCGAGACCCCAACTCATATTGATCGAAGGTCGTCATACTGGCCAGACTAAGAGCTGAATTCTGCACTACAGTTGCTAAAGCAAAATTTTAAATGTTATCTGGTTTCTTTAAAATAATATAATAAAATTACAAAAGAACAGGAGCCCTATTTTAAAATCGAGAGCGGCATACGAAAGTTTAGCATTTGCATGTTATTTCTAAACAATTTTGCATGCGATTTACCGATTACGATATTAAGCAGTTACTTATACTAGAGTACCTATACTCTTTCGTATGCGTATTTAAGTTCGAGTGATACAAAAATACGGCTCCTGGAGAGTCCCAGAGATTCACTATTGTCAGCAATATTTTTGTGCATGTCACACAAATTAATTTCTTCCATGCTGGTCTGGGAGCGAGAGAAAAACATAGAATGTGCCAGCTGCATTTCCTCCCGGGCATGCTGTAAAATCCAGCTAAGGGATCCGAGGGTTTCAGTATATTGTAATTTAGGCGATGGGCTGACAACCTGTCACTACAGCAATATACCTAGAATTCTATCTTAAATAACCCTCAAAACTTTGTCAGACGTGGCGGGACGACCTTTGTTTAGGTCGTTTACGCTCTGCCTACCCCATTAGGGATAAAGGCGTGATTATATGTATGTATGTATGTACACAAATTAATTATCTATGCATATTATTCGCGCGCTAAATTGGCAGATAACGGTTCAAATCAGTCTATATCAGTTGTAATTTTCTGACGTTTTACAATTTTATAATTCTTTAAGTGGTAGGAATATTTTAGGACTATTTTATTCACTCAAAAACTTTTGTATTACTTGTTGAAGAATTTGTAACAGGAACAAGCAAAGTCTTTTTTCTTTCTTGAACTTAGCTTCAGCCGTTTGTACATAGAATTGAGGCCAGTTTATACCTCGGGACAATGCCCTAGGTCCACTGTTGTTTGTATTGTACACCACTTGACTGTGTTGTTTTGATTAGAGCTTGAAGTGTTGACATGTTCTTTTAATAAATGATCTTTAAAGTCCTTGAGATTTTAATATTTTCTATTAATTAATTAATTATTTATCTTCGCCAGAATGTTAGTTATCTTTGTATTCATTTAGCGGCTTCAAATGTGTGGATAAATAAACTTATATTTGGGTGCATCTACAGGATAAAATACATACATATAATCACGCCTTTATCCCTAATGGGATAGGCAGAGCGTAAACGACCTAAACAAAGGTCGTTCCACCACGTCCGACAAAGTTTTGAGGGTTATTTAAGATAGATTTGTAGGTATATTGCTGTAGTGAATGGTAGCCCATCGCCTAAATTACAATATACTGAAACCCTCGGATCCCTTAGCTGGTTTTTACAGCATGCTCGGGAGGAAATGCAACTGGCACATTCTATGTTTTGCTCTCGCTCCAAGTCCAGCATGGAAGTAATATCTCTAGGATAATCTCCATCTATCAGGATAAAATATCTATATACAACCACGAGTCAGGTCAGTGAACCATGACCTACATACATACATATAATCACGCCTTTATCCCTAATGGGATAATAACCATGACCTATACGGCCCGTTTTTCCTCAAACCCAGAAAATGTCTTCATCATAAACTCCATGTCCATGCTGGACTGGAAGCGAGAGAAAAACGTAGAATGTGCCAGCTGCATTTCCTCCCGGGCATGCTGTAAAAACCAGCTAAGAGATCTGAGGGTTTATGTATATTGCAATTTAGGCGATGGGCTGACAACCTGTCACTACAGCAACATACCTACAAACCTATCTTAAATAACCCTCAAAACCTTGTCGGACGTGGCGGAACGACCTTTTTTAAGATCGTTTACGCTCTGTCACCCCATTAGGGATAAAGGCGTGATTATATGTATGTATCATCATAAAGCTTATATTACACGATAACATATTTCAGGATAGAACAATTTCGTAATAAATATTCCCGTAATGTCGCTTGACATTCTCAGACGCGCTGAAAATGCGGCATGATGTGCTGAGAACGTAAACGCTCCTTCTATGCTGACGTGACGCGCCAATTTATCAAGAAAATGATTTTAAGGAAAATCTCGCAAGCAGTTTTCATATTATGAGGAGTGTTAAGCTGCACCTTTCCATACAAAAGGCGATAAAGGTTCCCACCCCGTGAACATAGTCCGAATCCTATACATTTTGGAATGTAGATATTCTTAAAAACTAGGTTTTTTTTTTAAAAAAAATACAGTTATAAAAAGATATGACGTCTATATTATTTGTATGGGAATGAAAAAGAGGTCATATCTTTTGATAATTGTAATATTTCTAAAAATTTAAAAAGTACTCTACTATTTTTTAAGTATATCTACATTATTTTAAAAAAAAATATAGGAATATATGAATACGGGTCGGGAACCGTTATCGCCTTTTGTGTGGAAACAGATTACAGTGCAGATTGACACGTGGTTAACTAAAATAATTTCAAATGTCAGTTAAATAAATGATATTACAATCTTAATTCTAAACACTTAATATAAATTAAAATTATTGTCACACATTTTATTTTAACTTATTACTATTCAAATATTCATCAACCGAGTAAAATGTCATATTAATCAATAAATTAAATAATTTTTGTTTGAATGTCAATGTGTCTGAGGTATGCCGTATACTTTAAATAGATTCGTCGAGGCTACTACTTACTCTCTATTTCAAATGCCAGACTGTTTGTTTGTTTGTTCAGAATAGAGGGATAATTGTTTTTTCTTTGTGAGTAATAGTTGGGTTAGTACAGCGGAAAAATATTTCTAATAGAAGCAAAAACACACTATCACAAAATTAAACAGGAATAAAAACAGGCAATTTTCTATATCTCTCCATGCTGGACCGGGACCAAGAAAGAAGCATTAGCTTGCTGTGTTCCGTCGGTGCGTGAGATTGCAAGTGCCATAACAGGCATCTTCTGGGTGAGCTCGCTCCATCGTCGACTCTGTCACGGTCATCCCTGACCTAGTGTCTAGAGTCAAGAGCAAACCCATTTCTAATAAATGAAAAAAAAAAGCTAACTGCATTTCCTCCCGGGCATGCTGTTAAAATCAGTGTTTAATTATAGATACTGCAATTTAGACGATGGGCTGACAACCAGTCACTACAACAATATACCCACAAATCTATCTTAAATTACTCCTTAAAACTTTGACTAAACGATCTTTGCTTAGGTCGTTTACACTCTGCTTACCCCAATCGGGATAAAGGCGTGATTATATGTATGTATAAAATTTTCAATATTTGATGTTGCTGTCAGAAGTTGGTTCGCTCAGTTATATTGCATTAGCTCTACCTGACACCCGAGTGCCAGGCTGACCTCGATTTGAACGCGAAATTATATTAAACCCCAGATATAACACCGATATAGGTAACTCCACCAGACCTTGTTTTATTTATTACTAGCGACCCGCCCCGGCTTCAAACGGAAATTATCAATGTTTCCACATACATACATATAATCACGCCTTTATGCCAAATGGGGCAGAGCGTAAGCGACCTAAGCAAAAGTCGATCCGCCACGTCTGACAAAGTTTTGAGGGTTATTTAAGATAAATATTTAGGTATATTGCTGTAGTGACAGGTTGTCAGCCTATTGCCTAACTTGCAATGTACGAAAACCTCCCTTAGCTGAATTTTACAGCATGCCCAGGAGGCAATGCAGCTGGCACATTCTCTGTTTTTCTCTCGCTCCCAGTCCATGGAATATATTTCCAACTCGGTTTTAGAAAAAACGTAAACAAGGTTTCATGTCCTTTCATCGAATTTCTTGTTTCTAAAATAAGATATAACAACATAATGCAATAGTAGTTTTAGTAACTTAACTAATTTTCCAATACGTATCGTTTCTTTTTGTAATGTGTTTTTGAATAACAAGACATGAAACTTTTTTACCTTCATTCTAAAACCAAATTGGAAGTCTATTAATTTCACTATTGATCAAAACCCGAACTTTTCTCCGGATTATGACCAGTATTTTGACAAATTCTGGGTTTTGATCATAATCCTAGTTTTTTGATAAAACAAAAACCGATTTCATCATAATCATCCGACATATACATATAACCTTCCTCTTGAATCACTCTATCTAAAAAAGACCGCATCAGAATCTGTTGCGTAGTTTCGAAGATCTAAGCAAACATAGGGACAGACAGACGAAAAAGCGACATTGTTTCAAACTATGTAGTGATATTACCCGATGAAGCTAAAGGAATTAGAATATCTGCCTATATCTATTCATACTTTGTCATTTAAAAGACAAGAATAGTATATTCATGTATTTAAAACATTAGAGCTTTTTCGTATTGTAATCGACTGTGAAAAAATAAAACTAAGTAATAATATGTTTAATTACGAAAGGAAGACAAAATTTAGTTTAGTTTTGAAAATCGAACCAATTTTCCCTTTTTGTCCCATAAAACTTTGGTCAGTATTTAGTATGCTATAATTTGGTCTCCAAAACACGTAGAACCAGACATGTTTAGATTTAGAATCATGAGTAAAGATACAATTAAGTTGAAGCTGGTGCCTGAAGAGGAGCAGTTCACTCACTGCTTTTGCTGGATGATGCTACGGATTCTCAAGATATTGGGAAAGCGAGAGTCGACGTCCAGGTAGACCACAAGAACGATGGGTAGACGAAATTAAGAGAATAGCTGGAGACAAATGGTCTGAAGTAGCACAAGACCGGGTAAAATGGAACAGCCTGGAGGAGGCCTTTACCCTGAAAAGGGGTTCATAATTAACTGAATAAATTTTGAAATGCATGTACGATTTTTATCACTAAACTTATTATTATTTAATGAAATGTTTTATAATACTGATTTAATTTTAATTATGAAATAAATGGCTTTATCATTATTATTATTTTTACTAGAGCTGCATAAACATTAGTAAATGTAGGAGATGCAGCCTGTGCCTGTATCACTGACCGACATAGCAGACCTCTACCTCTTACAATATTCTCTTTCAACAAGGCTTTGCTCTGTACGCGAATCGCAGATAAAATTTTGTGTATTCATTCAGTCAGAACTATTATCCTCTCCGCACAAAACCTAGAACAACCTAATTTGGCAAAGTTAAATTTCGTACAATAAATTCAATCTTTTGTCCTCTGGGATGTAGGTTCAACGAACGAATTGATGAACCCTGATATCAGAGTAGTTAAATCGCCTCAAACGCTTTATAGGTAAAATTAATTATATTAATAATTATAGATAATTTACGTTACATTTTTTGTGTTTTAACAATCAAATTAAATCATTGAACTAAATTTCTATTAAACTAATCAGTGTCCTTTGGTAAAGTGATTGATTCAGCCAGTCTAATGATAAGGATTGTATTGTATTCAGTACGTACCTACCTACTTATCATTAGCAATATTGGTATAATCAACACTAAATTAATAATGAGTACGTTATGTACCTAGTAAAATTCTATAGGTAAGTACGTAACCTTTTAATTAACTAAGTTTTTCAACACTTTTCGAAAAAAATGCTTTTCAAGCAATAATGTTCTTAAATCTGGTGATTTTAGATTCCTAAGTATTTAATAAGTTATTTACTTATCTATCTTATTATGTTATTGGATAAGAGTTACTAAAATAGGCCAGGAATCAATACTCTCCAAATAATTTAAAAAAAACGACTATACGTACATATATATAATCACGCCCTAATGGGGTATGCAGATCGTAAACGACCTTAAAGGTCGTTCCGCCACGTCTGACAATGTTTTTTTAGCGTTATTAAATATAGACTTGTAGGTATATTGCTGCAGTAACAGGTTGTCAGCCCATCCGTCCGTCAGAAACACTTAGCTAGTTTTGACAGCATGCCCGGGAGGAAATGCAGCTGGCACATTCTATGTTTTTCTCCCAGTCCAGCATGGAAGAAATCGACTATACGAGTACTTCAATTAGATTATTTAATCGATCAAAAACAAGGTTTTCTAAACCAATTCAAAGTAAATAACACAAAACATTTCCTACTTACTCGAATCACAGAACAAACTGGCACTTTAAATCAAAACTCTATAAGAAAATTGGCGGGAAATCGTATTTATTTTTCCTGAGGCACACGCGATCGCGCTATTCGGCCCGCGTCTCACAACAGACTAACGAGAGACTAGGCTGTTTGCTATCGACAACCTGTGCCTCTGACGACATTATAGAATAGACTTTACAATACAATGTAGAATAATAAAGAGAAAAAGGAAAGCTCACAGTGGAAAATGAGAAAACGGATCGGAAAACTCAAGCGAGCACTTTATTAAGTAGAGCTGGTAAAACGTTTTCGCAAGATTATAATAATTATAACGTTTTATTCCAACAAGATTTAGAAATGTTTTTACCATTTGTCTAATAATCCGTATTTTTGCAAAATCACTAGGATATTCGCAAAAAATCTAATTGTCAAATGATATAGATTTGATACCTTTGTATTGCAATTTTATTGAGATACTATGAGTTTCAATATTTTAAAATATTAGTTAATACATACATACATAAAATCACGCCTTTATCCCTTACGGGGTAGGCAGAGCGTTAAACGCCTCGTAAAAGGCGCTTTCGCCGCGTCTGACAATAATTGAGGGTAATTTTAGATTGTAATGTGTATTGCCATAGTGACAGGTTGTCAGCCCATCGCCTAAATTACAATACACTGTAACCCTCGAGTCCCTTTTGCTGTCTTCTACAGCATGCCCGGGAGGAAGGGCAGCTGGAACATTCTATGTTTTTCTATCTCTCCCAGTCCAGCATGGAAGTAATATTAGTTAAAATATGAGATTTTTAACTTACTAATTAATGTAAAGCTTAATTGATTAACGTCTATTACCAGTCATTACATGAACTAATTAGACTCTAAATCTATCTTTGCCTGCGTTTGTTTTTACGATCCGACCTAATCAATCAAACTCCACCGCAACCAAAGAAAATATAATATTCCGTAACGTAAAAATACTTTTAAATAACAAAATGTGTGTACAATAAACTGTTAAATAAATAATAACCGCCTTCTCAGGGTTTTTTTACTTCCATGCTGGCCTGGGAGCGAGAGAAAAACAGAATGTGGCAGCGGCATTTCCTCCCGGGCATGCTGTAAAAACCAGCTAAGGGATCCGAGGGTTTCAGTATATTGCAATTTATGCGATGGGCTGACAACCTGTCGCTACAGCAATCTACCTACAAATCTATCTTAAATAACCCTCAAAACTTTGTGAGAGATGGCGGAACGACCTTTGTTTAGTTCGTTTACGCTCTACCTACCCCATTACGTATAAAGGCGTGATTATATGTATGTAGTTCTCATATGACTATATCTTAAAGTAAACGACCTAAACACCTACCGACCTAAACAAACGTTTCAATTTTTGTCATTATTTTTAGAAAAATTGTATCTTATGTTTATGTGAGTTTGTTAATATTATATTATTTATTTATTGGATAGTTTTATAAAATTGATATACTTGAATTTGTGACATGTAATAATTAATAACTGCCTAGATAATTTAATCTACTTCTTCTTCTGCTTAGCGTTTTCCCAGCTTGATGCTGGGGTCCGCTTTCCGGCTCTTTCTACTCCACTTTGCCCGGTCTTCAGCATCCACTGGTGTGAGATCGTTCTCTTCCATGTCCGCTTTCACGACGTCTAGCCAGCGCTTCTTTGGTCTGCCGCTTGATCTAGGGCCTTGGACAGTGAGATCGAGGCATCTCTTTCCGACTTAGTCTGGCGGTCTGCGACTTAAATGCGCATACCATCGAATACGACTTTCCTGCAGCTTATCTGCTACGTCGCGGACTCCAAGGCTGCCACGGATGTGCTCGTTACGAATGCGATCTTATCTCGTAACGCCGCACATCCAGCCCAACATCTTCATCTCCGCGACGTGAAGCTGCTGGACATGTCTTCCAAGGACAGGCCAGGTCTCGCTGCCGTATAGTAGGACTGGTCGGATGATACTCTTGTACACAAGGCCCTTAAGCTTCACTGGTATTCTGCGGTCGCAAAGTACACCAGTTACTTCCCGCCATTTTGCCCAAGCAGCGCTAATTCGGGCTTGGACATCGCAATCAATTACACCAGACTCGTGCAGCACAGACCCAAGGTATTTAAATTTATCTGTTTTTGAAACAAGTTAATCTCCCACCTTTATGGGGTTGGGGTCTGTGCTGCCACATGCCATATACTCGGTCTTCGCGACATTGAGTTTTAAACCACCGTTCTCAAGCGCACCCTTCCATTGGTTCACCTTGTGCTCCAGTTTCTGTTTGTCCTCATCTGCAAGTGCGATGTCATCGCCGTACATCATAAGCCATGGAGATGGTTCATAGACCTTCGCCGAAACAACGTCTAGCACCACACTAAACAAAAAAGGACTCAGGGCCGAGCCCTGGTAAACACCTACCGTGATAGGGAAAGGGCGAGTATCGCCAACGGCAGTCCTCACTATGGATTGAGAGTTGTGGTACATGTCGCAGATAATATCAATGTAGGTTTGTGGCATACTCTTTTCCTTTAAAGCCCACCAGATCATCTGACGCGGTACACAGTCAAAAGCCTTCTGCAGATCTAGGAAAGCCATATGCAAGGGCTTCTTTTCCGCTCTGTACGCTTCAAGTAGTATCCTTAGGGCAAAGATGGGATCGATGGTGCCACAGCCAGGTCGGAACCCATACTGACACTCTGAGACAGTGCACTCTTGCCAGAGCCGTGAATCGATTATACGCTCGAAGAGTTTCATGGTGTGACACATGACCTTAATACCGCGGTAGCTTCCACAGTCCTGTACACTACCTTTGCCTTTATGGATTGGGTTTATAATGCTCAATCTCCAGGAGTTTGGCATTTTGCGGCCGGTTAATATGCGATTAAAAAGGTCAGTTAGTATAGTCACACCACGAGAACCCATCGTTTTCCACGCCTCAATTGGTATGTCGTCAGGGCCCACGGCTTTCCGATTCTTCATAGTGCGAAGACAATTGTACACCTCGTTTTATAGGAGGAACTAGTCCCAGATTAGACGGCAGTTCCGGAGGACACACATTTGCGTGTTGCGTGTTAATTTAATCTACTATCAATTTTATTTTATTTTTATTGTATACTAAATTGACTTGAACAATATCACATTGGTGTAATTATAACTGTAATGATATTGATTGCAAATAAATAACTGAAAATAAAAATATAAATGAAATGTCTGACAAAGTTTTGAGAGTTAATTAAAATAGATTTGTAGGTATATTACTGTATTGACAGGTTGTCAGCCCATAGCCTAAATTAAAATATACTGAAACCCTCGGATCCCCCTAATGGTTTTTACAGCATGCCCGAGAGGAAATTGAGCTGGGAAATTCTACGTTTTTCTCCTGCTCCCAGGCCAGCATGGAAGAAATATTAGAACTAGGTATACAATACAATCATTATTGTTTATTTTGGAGTCGTCGCCTCGTCGCCAGCTATGATTAGCAAATGTATAACAGATAGCGTGAATAATATTGATGATGAATTCATTTTTTTTTTTCGAGTGGGGTATTTTTTTCTATAACTCGAAAATTACTCTCTATAGAGTAAGAGAAAAAAAAACACTTTAAAGTTATATCATCATCTCCGTATTCTTATCATGTACCTCACGGGGCCGGCTAACTAATCTAGGGGATTGAACGAGGGTACTGGATTTTACACAGAGCGACTGCCATCTGACCTCTGCAACCAAGAAGGGAAACCAGACCCAATCCTAGATTAGGTTAGAGTTTTCAATGCTTAGAACTGGCCTCTGACATGGCTTAACGACTAATATCTACGGTATTAAACTATATTAACCGGGACCAACGGCTTAGCGTGCCTTCCGAAGCACGGACAAAAGCGCCGAATAAACGTACATACGAAAACCGAAAAACACATTGGTACGTGGTGGTGTACATTGGTGTACTAGTAATAGATACCTAATTATTTAATTGAATACTTACATACTTATAGTCACGCCTCAAACCCTAATGGGGTAGGCTGAGCGCAAAAGACCCAAACAAAGGTCGTTCCGCCACGTCTGACAAAGTTCTGAGGGTTATTTAAGATAGATTTGTACTTGTCAGCCCATCGCCTAAATTGCAATATACTGAAACCCTCGGATCCCTAAGATGATTTTTAAAGCATGCCCGGGAGGAAATGCAGCTGCCACATTCTATGTTATTCTCTCGTCCCCAGTCCAGCATGGAAGCAGGTAATACTTAACAAAGGCGACAAAACTTTTAAGGAACATATATTCATAATAAAATTAAATGCAGAAAATAAACAAGTTGTCTTGTTTTGACGGTAAAACTTGATTTCCAGTTTTATGCAAAAGGTTTTATGTGTTTAATTTATAAGGAAACCACTTAGAATATAATTTATGATATTATTTTTTATACTAAAGCGCATTTGCATTTTTGAAAAGTTTTTAACGCAATACATAGAATTTGGAAGCCATCTGGATGTTACTTTTGTTTAATTTTTTAGGAGAGATAGTTCTGAAATAAGTAAGTAAGTCTTAAAAAAATAATAATTTCATTAGTAATTATTTTTGTGTCACCGGTAATTTTCCTGGGGTATATTAAAAGAAAGGATTGTAATATATCAAGTGTAAGGGACAGCATCCCGCAAACTGATAGGGGTTGCTTAGTCAATGACACTGAACAACTTCCAACAGGAAATTCTTTCAGGATGAGATAAATAAGTTTGGTTTTTCCATACAAATTGTCATTTTGTATGGAAAAGCCAAATTTTATTTTCACTTCCTGAAACAATTTCCTGCTGATAGTTGTTCAGTATCGTTGACTGAGCAATCCCTATCAGTTTGCGGGACACTGTCCCTTACACCCGGTATGAAATCCACCATGACTAAACATTCTTAAGCAGTTTTTTGCTACTATGCAAGAATTATCTATCATAAATTTTTAATTTTGTGGCAACAGCTCAATAACCGATCAATTGAAAAAAAAAAAACTTTAAACTTAAGCTTTGTGATTGTGCTAATTTTGTGCAGGCCCTGAACTTGACACTCTGACCCTACATTATGTTTTGTATTCCACAAATCTGACTACCAAATTTTGTATTTAATTAAATACAAAATTTTGCATTTATATTTTACCTGTGTAAAGTCTATATATAAATGCAAAATTATCTTTTACCTGTGTGCCCACACAAGTAAAAGGTAAAGTCCATATATAAATACAAAATTTTGCATTTATATTTATATATAAATGCAAAATTTTGTATTACCTGGGTACACAGGTAAAAGGTAAAGTCTATATATAAATGCAAAATTTTGTATTTAATTTGGTAGTCAGATTATTTGAACCCAAAACATAATGTAGGTGTGGGGACACAGGTAAAAGAGAAAGTCTACGTAAGTAAGAGAATACAATAAAAATCAAAATATCTAAAATACATACATATAATCACGCCTTTATCCCTAATGGGGTAGGCAGAGCCTAAGTTACGTAAACAAAGTACTACCGTAGGTCAGCTGGAAGAGATTTATTTTCAGAGATAAGCTATACCGATTGTGCTATTGTTTTTTATGTTTGTGTCTTCTGTATGATCATGTGTGCAATAAACTGTTAAATGAAAATAAAGTTTGTTCCGCCATGTCTGACAAAGTTTTGAGGGTTATTAAAGATAGATTCACACTCGTTCTAGTTTTTTTTATTACAGACTTCATGAACTTAAAATGTGTTATGCGTGTTACTTCCATGTTGGACTGGGGTACCTGTAGGTATTGCCGTAGTGACAGGTTGTCAGCCCATCGCCTAAATTGCAATATACTGAAACCCTTGGATCCCTTAGCTGGTTTTTACAGCATACTCGGGAGAAAATGCAGCTGGCACTTTCAATGTTTTTCTCTCGCTCCCAGTCCAATATGGAAGAATCTCACTTCCAGTCCAGCATGGAAGAATCACGCTCCCAGTCCAGCATAGAAGAAATATAATAAATATTAAATTAAATGGAAATAAAACTTACAAAACAAATAAACTCCTTGATTTCCATAGGGAATAGCAGCAACATACAATCCTGGATAAATAAACCAAAGGTGAAATAAATTTAAAAACACAAAAGGGTCAAACAAAACAAACAATGTTGTTCTTGTACCAAACTACTTGAATATTCGTCACAATACTTACGTAAATTAAAACAGCGACGTAGGAGGCTCCGTGAAGGTATAAAATCAATTAAACACTGAATAAATAATTATTCTATTCGCAAAATACACTGCGCGTAATAACGACTGTACTCTATCATTAGTTTATATTTAAATACTCTTTTAAATGGCGGTTTACAGGTATCAAAACTTAAAACTATTTATTAGTTGTAATATTTAGGGGCTAACATGTATATTTTAGAAAAGAAACGAATTTATTTTCACAATTATCCAACTTCCACTCACAAATCAATCAAACTTTCACGTTCCATTTTACGTGCGTGGGGAGTATTTCTTTGCGCAGCAGCTGTCAAATCCTACATTTTGACGTTCCTGTACTGCATGAAACGAAAAGAACTTTACAGCTTTCGTTTGAAAATGGCGGGAGTATTGTGCGGGAATCGTAACGAATTGCTTCAAGAGTATTCAGGACTAACTTTCTAAATTAGTTTTTTTGCTGCTATAATTGTGATAGTGTAGTGGGATTAGCATAATAATGTGCCCGTAGTCAAAGAAAATGTTTTGAAAGTAAGAAATGATTGATACTGAATTTTGAGAAAATGACTAATATTATTCTATTCTTATTTATATAATTCGGATATCTTTATTTAGTAATTTATAAACATGACATAATTAGATTTTAAATATTATTGTTATTTTTTACTATAAGACAAAAATGTGTGTGCTTCATGAGTGTGAGGGTTCATATAAGAACTATCCTAGTATTTAAGATCTTGTTAAATACTATATGAATGCATGAAGAAATGAATTATGAAATAAAGTACAGAAATCCTGTATGGTTCGAAATGACACTCCCACCCAATGATATTATATATAGGTATTATATAATTATAATGATATTATATTATTAATGATATTATATATTATAATAGGTATTATCTTAAAATATCATTGCTCCCACCTAAATATTTATCGAACAGCGGAATGAGTTCTAGGTCAGGTTAGATTAAGTTGGGGATTTACGCGGGGAACAAGAAAAATCTGACGGGCTTCGTTCCTCGCTTTTCGAAATTAGTTTCTTGCAGTGTTTATTGTATTAATGTGGTGGATTTAAATAACGATCTGCTGACTGGGAACAATATGGCAGAAGTAAGAAGCAAAGGAAGGTGCTACCGTTCCATTCGGATCGATATCTTCGCGCAAAAGTCTGTTCTGTATCTGTTCTTCCATGCTGGTCTGGGAGCGAGAGAAAAACATAGAATCTGCCAGCTGCATTTCCTCCCGGGCATGCTGTAAAAATCAACTAAGGTATCCGGGTTTCAGTATACTGCATTTTAGGCGATGGGCTGACAAGCTGTCACTACAGCAATATACTTACAAATCTATCTATACTATACTTAAATAACCCTCAAAACGTTGTCACATTGTTCTTTTAGATAAAGGTGTGAATATATGTATGTATATATGTAAAAGTTTGTTGAGCATTGGAATGAGAATTACCGGCGTATTCTAATGACTTTTAGGTTAGCGTACTTTAAGATTAGGTTAAGATAACTCTAGAATAAATACTGAAGACTAGGCTGCAGGGGGTTATTCTTTTGCCTTCCATAATAAGAGAATAGTTTAAAAAAATGGCGGAAAATGCATGATTTGATTTTCGCATTTTCTCAATTTCCTGTTTCCGTGGCAAAGGGCGGTAAATTTCAACTTTGTGGTGAACAGTCAAAATAACTTTTTCGAGATTGCGCAACGCGGTGACATGAAAATGGAAGTAGAGCGAGGCCTTTTAGTCCTTTTACTTTGCATCTAAGTTTTTCTTTTCCTTTTCTAGTTTGTTTGTATAAGTAAGTTAGTACATACATAAAGGCGTGATTTATGTATGTATGTAGTACATCAAAATTTCATAAGGTCCAACGTGATGTTTATATTGTGTCTGCCATAGAAGTCCAATGGTTGTGGTTTAGACCTTCATAAAGAGCTAAAACGGATTTTGATGGGTAGCCGAATGTATCCAAACCCGCAAATATACTTTATATATTACGAAATACACAATGGTACATAAAATATCTTGGGTGTTGGGTTGTGTGTAAAAATATCTTTGATGTGTCGCGTTTAACAACAATGAGTGATGAGGCATCTAAATGCATACATTTTTGCTCCCGGGCCCCGCGCCATAAGCTATGTCCTAAAAATAGGACATCGGGGTTCTCTGTAGGACTGGTAGGATTTTCTGAAGAGATTATTCTGTTTATTTATGGCAATATCAAATTACCTACATATTATGTTAAGAATATTTTAAGGAATAGGCAGGCAGGGCAATATTAATAAAAGCAGAAAATTGTGAGAAACATTTTATTTGCAGTTGTAAAAACTGTACAAGTCCTAACAAACTTATAAATTAATCTATTATGGACCTTCGCATGGCACTGCTGATATAAAGCCACAACTCTTTAACGTACATTCGGCGACACAGCTATATTATACCACACCACTTCACAATACGATTACAAGAATAGCACGGGTAGCAGACTTCATTTTAATTAAGAAAAGAGTGATAAAAGTCAATGTTTTATTTTTATTAACCTCCTGAGTGCCGATGTCCTATAAAAAGGACAAGGTTTTTCCGATCATTTTTGTTAGTTAATTATTTTAATGCACGTCTCATTGAGGTAAGCTCTATAGATTGAACATTTTCCTGTTCTAAGTGGAGCCGCATTGTACAAGTGGCCGTGTATATAGCGATGTGCGCTTATGTACTCCTAGACTATGTTGCAACTTACTTTTTCGACATTTTCTACAAAACATCAGTCAATTTATAATGGATATTCCTCTTTAGAAAATGGTAATTGATGTCTCCTAAAAAGTTATTCCCGTTTCGTACTTGCTGATTGCATGGAACAACTGTTATGAAAATATGGCATGCGCATTTTGTTACTTTAACTAATGCCACACAAAATATTTTATTTTTATAATATGTATAGAATCCCTATTTTAGTGATTAAACAGAAGTAGATGGAAACTTGTATGAATACAGAATAGAAAACACGTTTCACTCGCTCCTTATTTCTAAAAAAATGGGGCAAAAATGTATAATTATGTACACTTTCTAAGCACCGTTTTTGACACAGGCATTGTATAGTAATATCAATTATTTTCTGGGCATGAATATCAGATTTATACTCAATAGTCGTCTTTCAGTATTAAATAATGATAAAGAAATCGCGGTTTGCTTAGATAGATAAAAGAAATTGCATTTTGTTTGAAAAACGACTATTTCACAGTTAATCAAAGCATGCTTACTCTAAAAAAATGTTGAAGTTAGTTGTTTACTAACGGTTAAATTGGTTTAAAAAAACATAAACCTACTTATATTGACGATACGGACTCGAAAATAAGACATTATATAGTATTCGAAATATTAACTACGTTAAAATCGTAACAATAAGAATACAAGGGTCAACAATAAACTAAAATCAAATTTATATACAATCAAAACATGATTTCATTATAATAAAGTTATTTAAAAATAAATAAAGCTCGATGATAAGAAACACTTTCTGATATTAATCGCTAAAGAAGTACAAAATAAAATAAGTATTATTTTTAAAAAAACCTTACTTATTTTATTATTTTAAAAGTAATTAAAATCGAGCTTTAATTAATAAAATTAAACATAAAAATCTCGACACGTGTGGATGTAATATAGCTACAACTATAGAAGTCAGAATACAATATTTACGTTCAAATGCAACCCAACAGTTTTCAATATAAAATGCAATGTGTTAATGGAAACATTCATAGAATAGACATAAGATTTAGACACATAAGATGATTTCCTAGATAGTCAGGAACTAAATACGCGGTGTAAGGGACAGCGTCCCGCAAACTGATAGGGGTTGCTCAGTCAACGAAACTGAATAACTTTCACCAGGATTTTTTTCAAGAGCATCAACTATCAGTTTGCGGGAGGCTGTCCCTTACACCCGGTATGAATTTAATACTGAGCGCTATGATAATCATGAATTAAAACATTGTTCATCAAATATTTCAATATACTATGTATAAAACATGATTGTTCGTCAGTTTACACTACTCTTTAAGGTCACTTCCCATTTACATTATTTATAATATAATATTTACGTCTGAGCATTTTTTCAACATTTTTAAATATAATATAATTTTGTTTTTAGTGAAATTATTGTCAAATTTATAAATAACAAATAGAAAATATCATTACAGAACACGATTTAGCGATGCTGATAAAGTTATTGATTTCAATTAAAATTATATTGACGATTTACCCTACACCATATTGATAGTGACTAAAATGATCCTAAGATACGAATGGTATATACAAAATCGTTACAAATCAATATAATCGTTAAATAAAGTAAACGGGTAATGCATTAATTCTTAATTCGTTGTAATACAACACAAGTAATAAATAATAGATATCTATTAACATTCAACAACTAAAATCTAAAGTTATAAACATTGCAGCGAAGTGTAATGATCATTCGCGTAGTACATCAATATAGATATCTAAGAATGGTCAGAACACTTTGTCAAAACGGTTCATTCCCAACCGTACCGATGAGTTTCAGTGTGTTGTAGAGAAACTCACGGGTAGTGTGGTAGTGACGGATGTGTGACGTCACGGCGCGCGGCCGCTACCGGCGGTGTAGCGGCGGTCTCTACACCGGGAGCCGCCGCCTCATATCGGCCGCGTGAAATTCGCGGGGAACATGCCTTTCTCGTTGGTGCCCTCTTTGATGCCCATTAGCCAGCCCTCCTCCTAGAAAAGATAGGAGATATACATATCGTTACGCCTGGAAATGAGTAGGTATCCAAGTAATAAAGTAGTGAAAAATAAATGTTGGATATTAGTAGTTTCAATTAAAACATTATTAATTATAATGAAAACTGATAGGCTTACTTGTTAGTATTTAAAGGGGAGTCGATCAGTTTTCATTATGAATAACACTTGTTTATAGTTTATTGTTAAAAATATTAATAATTTGATAGTTTGAGTTTAGTTTAATATGTTTTCTTTATATAATATGAAATGTTTAATTATTGTCCCTATTGATATGTAATATTTATTATTATGAAATAAAGAGTCTTATATATTCTTCTATTCTTCCATGCTGGCCTGGGAGCGAAAGAAAAACATAGAATATGCCAGCTGCATTTCCTCCCGGGCATGCTGTAAAAACCAGCTAAGGGAGCTGAGGGTTTCAGTATATTGTACTTTAGGCGATGGGCTTACAACCTGTCACTACAGCAGTATACCTTCAAATCTGTCTTAAATAACCCTCGAAACTTTGTCAAACGTGGTGGAACGACCTTTGTTTAGGACGTTTACGCTCTGCCTACCCCGTTAGGGATAAAGGCGTGATTAATTGTATGTATGTAATATATTATATAATGCTTTATTTACTTGTTGTCTCACTTCCGTAGGTCAGCTGGAAGAATTTTCATAGTAGAAATAAGCTGTACCTGTTGTGTCGTTATTCCTTGTGTATTGTCTTTCTCACTTTACTTGTGTACAATAAACAGTAAATAAATAAATATATAATAAGAGCCCGATGGTGTAGTGGATAGGGCCGCTGCCTCCTGAGCGGGAGGTCGTGGTTCGAACCCCACCACGTACCAATGCGTTTTTCATGTGTTTTGTATGTAAGTAAGGAGTATGAGTATTGAAACACAATTTGGGTCTGGTTTCCCTTCTGGGTTGCGGAGGTCAGATGGCAGTCGCTCTGTGTAAAAACCAGTACCCTCGTTCAATCCCCTAGATTAGGAAGCCGACCCCGTGAGATACGGAATAAGGCTAGGGAGATGATGAAGCATACAACTGACCTGTTCGTCGGGATCGTCATACTCGACGACGCGGATGGTGTCGCCGACGTCGAAGGACAGTTCGTCGCTGTCCTCGCGCGTGTAGCGGTACGTGGCGCGCACGCGGTACAGCGTGCCCGGCGGCAGGCCGGCCAGCGTCGCCCCTGGAACACGGACATTGCCACTCTACAGATAGGAACTCGGTGGAAGCGGGAATGTACCGTTTCCTTTATTTATTTACAATCGTGTATTTGGATGCAATTTTGATACAGTGATTGAACTATTGTGTAGGATTGGAATGTTTTATACAGAGGACATAAATACACTAAATGCAGGTTACAATAAGCAAAGCAAATACACACGATTAATAAAGCCATACATAAATAAAATACATATATACGAAAAAAAAACTAAATTTGAATACATACCGACGATATATTAAATAGCCCACCTGCTTATAAGGAGAATAAGAATACATAAAAGTAAATAGCCCTGTTCGCCAATATGTGCTCGTTTGAAGACGAGAGGATTGTGTTACTTAAACCCCCACCGATGGTTTATACAGGATATGAAGATAATCAAATGACGGACCATTCACAACTTAAGATTTACCTAATTTCTACGTAATTTTTCTATTTTCCTATTAAATTACCAAAATATTTTTTTATTTGATTGTTATTCTTCCTAGACACGTATGTCCTTTATAAAGCACATTAACAAATAAATATAAAAAAAATAGCAGCTGCCTCGACAATATACCACGTGTAAGGGACAGCGTCTCGCAAACAGATAGAGTTTGCTCAGTCAACGACACTAAACAACTATCAGCAAGTTTTTTTTTCAGGAAGTTAAAAATAAAGGCTTTTCCAAACAAATTGTCAGATAGGTAAACATTTTGTATGGAAAAGCCATTTTTTTTTCACTTGCTGGAAAAAATATCCTGCTGATAGTTGTTCAGTGTCGTTCACTATCGTTGTCGTTGAACTACTTGTCGTTCAAACCCTATCAGTTTGCGGGACGCTGTCCCTTACACCTGGTATAGTTAAATAGTTGTTGCAATGCACTGTGAAAGGTCCTACATCTGTTTCTAACTTACCGACGGGTATATCATAAACGTCATCAGATTTGTTATCCTCTTTTAGCGGCGAGTCCGGTACATCTACAGCTTTCTCTTTCCCTTTATCGTCGGCTGCGTTTTTAATCTTGTCCTGAGCATTATTCTTGTCTTGGTCTTTTGATCGTTCCACCTTTTCAGGAACTTTTTCAGGGACTTTTTCAGCCTCCGGAACAGGTGTCGGTGAACCTGAAGTTTTGTATGTACCCTACATCAACTTGAATTGCCAACTGTAGGCATTTGTGACCTACATTTTCTTGTATCGTCTAACAGCTAAATAGTAATAATACCAAACCTACTTATAACCTAGCGAAGATATTTACACGTAATAAAAGAGAAAAGAAATATCTTAAGTGAGTGATATGAATAGTGCAGTCAAATAAAATAAACATGACATGCAGCTATCTACATACAACATCTATACTTAGCCGTATTTTACTATTCAAAAGACCTCGACCTTATACTAAAGTCATAAGTGAAGTAAAACCCATCAATAATTGTTTTCAAACAGACCTTAGCCAACATAAAATTTCTTATCAAAGAATGTTTCGTAGATCATGTGTTTTAATTAACATTGAATCGTTCCGAAGTAAATTTACTGAATTTATTTTTGAATTGCATTAATTCATTGTTATCTTTTGGTTACAAAGCTGTTAAACTTGTGCGTCATTTAATGACCAAATAAATGTTAGAAAATTAGTAAGTAGTAAACTTAATTCGGAACCCTATGCCCCATGTGACCTAATATAAAGGCACGTTTACACATCGTCAAGTACAGTGTCTCTTACGCACCTGCCTTGCTTGTGGGCGTGAGTTTGTATCCCACTTCTGAAACCAAATTATAACGTGGTCGATGTTATGTTCCACACATTGCAGGCTCGAATTTTGGGATTGGATGAAATCAAACGATTATGCCGATTTACGGTTCTTACCTCTCACTCACTCGCAACTTAGCACTGTACTTGTCGAATTGTAAATCAGCCATAAAGTACCAAGCTAGCATACTCACCGGCGGGTATATCGTACAGCTCGTCAACCTTCTTGTCGTCATCGCTTTTCTCTCCGTTGTTGTTGGTCTCTGCGGCGCGCGGGGGAGTGACGTCACGCGGGGGCGAGGCCGGGGGCTGCTCGGGCGGGGGGGTGATGTCCCCGCTGTCCTGTCGCGGGGGCGAGGGCGGCGGGGAGGAGTCGCCGTTGAGCGCGCGCGGGGCGGGGGACACCGGCGGCGCTAACACGCACATACACACATCACATGCCGCATTCGAGCGCAAAGCATTTTGGTACGAGAGTGATGTTAAATGGATATGGAAATTCTATAGTTTCTAGACTCACAGAAATGGTTTGAAATAATAAAGGTGCCGAATAAGTCAATCAGAACTCTTACAAGAAACTATAACTTAATTCATTTTGACGTCATCGATTTTGTTTCATTTGATTCGGATAATTTTACGCCAACATACAAGATGAGCTAATTATTATTTGCTTGATAATTTCGGTTCCAATTAGTGCAAAATTTAAGTTCATCCATACGATACTCGCAAACGAAAACAACTTGAAAAAAGAAACACAAGTTTCTCTCATTTCTGTTGATTACAAAATGCTTTGCGCACTAAAACTATTTTCAAGAACAACATCATCATAAATGTTAGTCATATTAAAAGGACAAACAATTCAATTTCAATAAACACAAGCCAAACTTGGATTAGCTTGCAACTTCAGCGACTAGGGTTATTCCTGTATGAGGGGTACACTAATTTCTTACTTCCTAAATTAAACTCTTTAGTTGTAGTTGACTATCTAAAGGACCAGCAATTTACTCTGCTGGGCATGAGCCTTTTAATTTCCTTCTACCTTGATTCATTTGTATAATTTAAGCCGAAAGAATTTCAAAAGGAATTCTATAGTTCTAGACAACTGGTTGGAGCATTATCCGTATTTTTTTCTATCGCAACTTCAAAATGAGTGTACTTTATAAATAATATCTTCACCTACCACCTTCGCCAATTTTAAAGCGCTTTTTAAGATGTCGATACTATTGATCTGTCACTTCATTATAGACACTATGCTTTCCGGCGACCCAATGTCCTATTTGCAGGACTAAGTACAAATTAGGCTGAATTGCAAAAATTTAATTTACCTACTTTTAAGCTACACCTTTAACAAAAGGGTAAAATTGAATTGGTATCTGCATTTTTCTAAACATCTTGTACATACGTAAAATTTAAGGCTTAATGAATAAATGAAATGAGGTAATGGGCCGCATTTAGTCAATCATAATGTCAATAGTATCAATCATAATGTCAAAAGTATCAATCAAATCGTAATTAACATAACATACTTGAATGTTAAAAACCAATAAAACCATTACGTCCTATACATAGAACATTGGGTATTAGGACGCATTATGTCCTACATACGAAGTGTAAGGGACAGCGTCCCGCAAACTGATAGGGGTTGCTCAATCAACAGAACTGAACAACTATCAGCAGGATTATTTCAGGAAGTGAAAGTCAAAAAATTGTCTGATCAAGGTGGCAATATGGGAAGTTATTTTTTCATCTCCTGAAAGAAATTCCTAGTGACAGTTGTTCAATTTCGTTGACTAAGCAACCCCTACCGCCGTCCCTTACACCCGGTATAGGACATTGGGTCCCAGGAGGCGTACTCACTCTGCACGGTCCCGGTTGGCGAGTTGGGCGAGGACGCGTTGCCGTTGGTGTGTGGCGAGTTGCTGAGCGTGTTCACATTGTTGGCGACTACCTTCTTGGTGTAAGAGCCGCGCTGGCTCTCCGTGGCGAGTTTGTCCGTAATCGCTTCCAGTTCCGAGTATACCTGTGGCGGGTATAACATATTACATACATACATACGTATAATCACGCCTTTATCCCGAATGAATAAGGCCGCCTATGTTGTACTTTTTTTTGTTATCTGTTGTGTTGTATGATTTGTATTCTTACGTGCAATAAAGTATTTTTATGTTATGTGTAATAAAGTATTTTTATGTTATGTAGGCAGAGCGCAAACGACCGCGTTCGTTCCGCCACGTCTGACAAAGTTTGGAGGGTTATTTAAGATAGATTTGTAGGTATATTGCTGTAGTGACAGGTTGTCAGCCCATCGCCTAAATTACAATATACAGAAACCCTTGGATCCCTTAGCCGGTTTTTACAGCATGCCCGGGAGGAAATTCAGCTGGCACATTCAATGTTTTTCTCTCGCTCCCAGTCCAACATGGACGAATTTATATAAGATATTGGTTTTTACTACGATTGATATTAATATAATTTTAATCTTTACTGGCATGTATGCATTTTTTAAATCTTAATTTGTTATAAGTTATAATAGCTCTCAACCCGTCCACCTGTTCTAATTTTAATATTTTTTTTTTTTTTGTAAAAGGTCAAACCTAGTGAAAAAATGCTATGTATGTTTTGAGTGTTTCTGCTAAAAAAAAATTTTCATTTCATAGAATAAAATGTACTCAAGCAATGAAATGGTTCCAGTGAAATTATTCGCCTTACATTTTTTTTGAATTTGTATGTCTTAATATTATTGTAACAATAAACAAAAAATTTCATCGGAAGGAGTTTTGTTCGAGCAGAAATATTACAATCAATCATTTTCTTTCATACAGTACCTTTATCTAATCCTGATATCAAGTTTGCATTTACTGATAAAATTGCTACTGTGGCGATTGAGTGAGTTCAACGCACCTTACGGAGATATTTTTTTATTGTTCGCCCGAGAAGAGAATTTGCAAATTGTGGTCGAAAAACTAAGAGAACGCGGGAGTCTACGTACTGGTAATTTTTTTAACCGTTCAAGTTTAACCATTATAGCTACTTGCGAAAATACTTCAAAGTTGATATTTGTCAATTTATCACTTTGTGAAATATTCCGCAGTTTCGTCAGGACAATGCAGGCTGAATCACCTGATTGTATGAAAGAATAAAGAATCAATGCTTCGGAGGGCACGAGTGCACGCACAGACTGACAAGGCCGCTCTTAGATAGTGGTCGTTTGCAGTGGGCGTTACACAAACCATGACAGAGGACTATCAGCTGTGCTATTAGGCGATTTAAAAACTCTGCACCAGAATTCATTGCGTCGATCGACTCGATACCCACACGACAGAAGAATTAACGTAGAAGAGAACACGACAGTAAGTCACAGAGCTAGCAGTTCCTACTACGTGCCAACTCTTATATGTTAGGAGCGTAAAAACTTCGATACCGCGTTTTAGAACCCACCTTAGAGCTTTCCGAGTGGAACAGTTGTTCGGACGAGAAGAGAGTTTGCAGGTTGTTGACGTAGTACAGAACGCGACAGACCTAGCAGTTCTTTGTACGCGCCAATTCTTATAAGCTACGAGTGAAAAAACTTTGATACCGCGTTTTAGAACCCACCTTAGAGCTTTCCGAGTGGAACAGTTGCTCGGACGAGAAGAGAGTTTGCAGGTTGTTGACGTAGAAGAGAACGCGGGAGTCGTATAGTGCGGGCAGTTCGTCGTGCAGTTCGGAGTTAAGGACTTCGTATGTGCGTTTCGCTTCTTCTAGTTGTTCCCTGCCTTTTGTCACCTGGAAATGCACAGATTAGCTTTTAAATGAGTACGTATGTAAAGTACAAATCTAATAACAAAAATATTGATGGTATTTTTTTTTATTTGCATACGTATACTTCGTTTTTCTAACGCAACGTTATCGATACCAACTTGTTTTTCGGACAAAACATGTTTTTCCTTCACAACTTTAAAGAAAATCAGCCGCAAAACATAAATTTGTAACAAGGTTATCGTCTGCGGTTCCAAAATTTGAACATAATATGTACTAGGATTTGGTAAAAACTGAATTAAGTTATGGTTTAAAATTTTTGATCACCTAGTGCTGTAATATTTTTTTTACATAACAGAATATAGGCTCACTTAATCCACATACTGCATAGAGGGTTCGATTCTAACAAACCAACAAAATAATAAAATTGCCTTATACACCCAGATTTAGTTACCGTTATAAGGAATATTGTAAAACAAAAAGCAAATCAATATCAACATCCATTATTTAATAAGATTTTTTTAAAGGTGCTTACTTAAACAGCACACGTTGCGAAAGTAAAAAATACAAATAATCGTAAATTAAATGATCATCCCAAAAACGTATTTCACAAATGGTAGAAGCTGGACCATGCAGATTTACAGCTATTATAAAGTAGGTACAATCACAGTAACATAGAAAATTTGTAAAGTAGACGAATGAAGGTCTAAAAATGTACTAATAACTTTATTAATATATATATAAATGAAGTCAAGAAGATGAATAATTTAATATATTGTGGAATGGAGCAAAAAAAAATTTGGCGAGTCTTTCGGTCCCACACTGCACTGCACATTTTTGGTGCATTCGGTCAAGTTAGAAGCATGAAATTGCGATAGGTCAAAGGATACAGGTCTTAGCTGACACGTAACAATCTGGCTGCCCTTAAAGGGATATACAGTGATTTAATGAAATAAACACAGTCACAAATACCTTAAGACACCGTCCCGTAAGTAGAAGAGCGGCACTACCTTATAGATTACCTTAACGTCATCCCTTCTCTTCGCTGCGTTCGCCTGGAGGTTCTGGAAGCTGTGCCTTTGACTGTCGTAGTCGACCAGCTTGCGGCCACGCTTCTCTATCTTTTTCTGGAATAGGATTTTACTGGATTAGACAGTGCTTAAAAGGATTTCCCTTGAGGGTCATTGTATTTAAAACTGTTTTGTAAAACTTAAGATAAGAAGATAGATTTGAGCATATTTATGTAGACGATTATTACTTTTCGGTTGTAAAGAAAAATATATCAAAAGAGCACTACAATTAAAAAACTAACGTTAAAAAAATATATAGCGATAATCTCTGTTAACTTAGATTTAAAGGATTCGCTGTATGACGTGTTTTAGGCGACTGGCGGCTAAGCCCTATGAATGATCCTCATTCCATGCGCACAGATTTACAGATCTAACTACTAGTCTACATTCTGGACAAATTAGAAAGACGTTGCTTAACATACCCTGACCTCTGAGAACTGGTTGATGTACGTGTTAAGAGAGATCAGCTCTTGGTCTCCATGCTTGTGCGAGAAACCCTGCCACAGCATCATGGCTTGCTCCAGGACAATTATTTAGAACGAAAAATATAAAATAATCTGCCCAACATGCCTGACTTTCGGTAACACAGTACCTCCATTTCATGTCCTTAAAATATGAAAGAAACCATCCAACTCACTCTAACATCCAGGAACTGTTAGGTGTACGTATAAGGAGGGATCAGCACTTGGTCTCCCAGCTTGTGCGAGAAATCCTGCCACAGCATCTCCCTATTTTGCTCCAGGACAAATCTTTAGAAGGAAAATATAAAAGAATCTGCCCAACATACCCTGACTTTTGAAATCACAGCATCTTCATATTTTGCAGACGGTTCTTGATATAAAAAAATATGAAAATAACCGTCCAACTTACCCTGACCTCCGGGAACTGGTTGGTGTACGTGTTAAGAGGGATCAGCACTTGGTCTCCCAGCTTGTGCGAGAAATCCTGCCACAGCATCTCCATGTTCTGCGCCTGGACGTACAGCAGATCGTGGCCCGACCAGCCGCTCTCGTACGCTTCCGTGATCGCCTCCATCAGAGTCTTGGAGGCAGTTTGGACCGCTGGAATAGAACAAAATAATTGGGTTAGAGGTTAAATATTAATACAGACAAAGTAAGAACTCACATGCTGGACTGGGAGCGAGAGAAAAATAAAAAATGTGCCAGCTGCATTTCCTCCCGAACTTGCTGTAAAAAACAGCTGAGGGATCCGAGGGTTTCAGTAGATTGAAATTTAGGCGATGGGCTGACAACATATCTCTGCAGCTATACACCTACAAATCTATCTTAAATAATCCTCAAAACTTTGTCAGACGTGGCGGAACGACCTTTGTTTAGGTCGTTTATGCTCTGCCTACCCCATTAGGGATAAAGGCGTGATTGTATGTATATTGTATGTAAGTAAGATGAATTCGCCTTGCGTGATATAGACATGTTATGCGGAGGGATGAAAATCATATATGAAAAAGGGTAATGAATTTGAATGTGTATATATTTATAAATAGTATATGTTGGGAAAGGACGACCAAAGAAAAGCAAGCAGGACTGTGTGAAAGATATATCTAGAACGGGTGTGAATGTTGAACAGACGGCTGACAGGGATGAATGGAAGAAGATAACGTACTGCACCGACCCCAAATTAATGCGATAAAGGCAAACGAATGATGAATGATATGGGTTAGAGGTTTTACGACAACCTATCCGAACTGGGCCGAAGTGAATAGAATAAGAATAGAATAGAAGAAATTTATTTGGTAATAAATGTTGTGGCTGATTAAGGCCTGATCGCCTTAATTCAGGGTAGGCTCGTGATACTCGATGGGTACATACCGGGTGTAAGGGACAGCGTTCCGCAAACTGTTAGGGTTTGCTCAGTCAACGATACTGAACAACTTTCACCAAGAAATTATTTCAGGAAGTGAGAATAAAAATTGTCGTTTCAATGCAATGTAAACCTCGATCAGACAATTTGTATGAAAAAGCCATTTTTTTCAAGTCCCGAAAGAATTTCCTGGTGGAAGTTGTTCAGTTTCAATGACTGAGCAACCCCTATCATATGAGCTGTATATGAGCTGATTATGATGATGAGTGGTTTTTCCGGTCTGTTGTATGCAAATGAATATGCTCCTATTTAATGGCGGTTTAGAATAGCATTGCCGTAAAAAGATTGGAAAAACGGATAGCAACGTTTTTCGCGTTTGCTAGCTTGCCAAGAAAAGTAAACCTGTGTTTGTGGAAAAGTCCCATAACTATAGAGTAGTAGATTTCTATGGGCTGACTGATCAATTCATAGAATATTTTGATGACAAAATGGTTGCATTGCTAACCACCCGTTCGCACGATAATACTAAACGACAGAAATAGGTTTTTTTTTTTTTTTATTTGATAGGCAATCGTTTGTCCGCCATCTCACGTGATGGTAAGTGATGATGTAGACTATGATGGAGCATGATTGCCTAGAAAATGCCTGTTCACTCTCGCCTTGAAAAGGCCCAGGTTATAACGTTCCGGAAATAGATCCGCAGGCAGGGAGTTCCACACTTTGGCCGTTCGCATTAAAAATGTAGAAGGTATCTGCAACGTCAAAATATTTATGAAACTAAAGTTATGTTTAATAAGTATAAAATATATTATGGTAACCCAGTGTTACATGTTGTCCAAACCAATAATTACAACATTACATGCATATGCGATGTTTCTTTGCGACCAAAGATTGTTTTGTAAATCTGATCATAAAAAAAAAACATAATGATGGCGCCATTACATACAACATGTTTTACAGCTATTAAACAGGTAGATTATGACCGTCTCAATGACGCATCGACACGTTTGGTTTACCTTGCACCGAGATACAAATAAAACCAATGTTTTATTGACATGCTGTGTAGTTTATAAAAAGACTTTGATATAGCTTCCTTGATGGACTGTCAGCGATATTTAATATAGAATGCACCACCTGCCTGCTTATTTTCTCAGACATTCTGAAAAAGTCAGTGAGAAGGAAGGATGGTCGTATCTGCCTCTCAGAATGTTATTTCACTAGCCTAGGTCTGCTGGAAAGAGTTTTTTTTTAAAAAACAAGCTGTGTCTATTGTGTCTTTGTTTTATATGTATATGTCTTTTGTATTTTTTTAATTGTGTACAATAAGCTGTTAAATAAAATGGTGTATTATTGCACATAGGCCATGGGTATAATTCCGGCTGAATGATCCCACAATACATAAATTTCATTACGCCTTTTTCCCGGATGGGTGGGCAGAGATCACATACTTCCATTTGCTACGATTCTTGCAAACTTCCTTCGCTTCATCTACATTCATCATTCCTTTTATACACGGTCGTCGGTTTAGGGTATTCCTAACCTGACCTTTCTCTAGGTGTTCCCCGATTTGACAGCGGAACGTACGTCGAGGTCTTCCCCTCCCAACGTAAGCCTGCAACAACCTCTCACCCTGTGCTCTCATCGGAATCTGGCGCAAAGCATCTTGCTGTGTTTAGCCTTCTAGTTTCTGGATAAGCTCGTTCTATCGTCGAATTTGCTTTCGACTTACACTAAGTGAAGAAAAAACTAATGCAAAAAAGACGTGACAAAAACAACCCAGCAGGATTTTAAAAGCATACATACATAGATACTATCACGCCTGTATCCCAAATGGGGTAGGCAGAGCGTCAACGACCCAAACAGAGGTCGTTCCGCCACGTCTGAGAAGTTTTGAGGATTAAATTAGAACTGTATATTGCTGTAGTGACAGGTTGTCAGCCCATCGCCTAAATTACAATATACCCTCGAATCCCTTAGCTGGTTTTTACAGCATGCCCGGAAGGAGATGCAGCTGGCACATTCTATGTTATTCTATCGCTCCCAGTCCAGCATGGAAGCTTTTATTTAAGAGCAGTGTTTACATTATAACTAAAATTGTGATGTTACCTCGTATACATCTGATGTAGTTGTTGAACTCTTTCTGCAGCCTGGTGGCTTGCTGGTGCTGCCTGTTGAAGTTCTGCAGGTGCTCTTCAAATATGTCATCTAGAGTGCGATCAACCTTGCCCAGGTTTTGTAGAAGCTGGGGACAAAGAAATAAATCGTTAATCATTTTGTTTTTCAAATATTTATTTGGTCTATCAAGCCTTCTTTATCATAGAGGAACGCTGTTTAATTGTTTTTGTTTTCCATATAAATGCAATACAATACAAATATACTTTGTATTGTTATTATTTTCTCGCAAAATGAGAGAAAAGTACTATACTTCTCTCAGCCGAAATAGCAATTTAAGGTCTCGTTTGCTCGAATTTTACTCGACCCTAAATTGCACATAAGACAAGACATTACAAAGAAATAAAACATTACAAAACAGTACCATTTAGGCGGGCTTATTGATAGGGTAGCAATTTCTGCCAGGCAAGCTTTGGGTATAGGAGTTGTTATAAATTCGGTATAAATTATCTATTCGAGGTGATGATTTTGTATGGGGAAGTTTCTTTCAAAAATAATATTTATTATTAATTTCGTTAAAAAATAAAACTTGTTGAAAGTTATATAAGTTCGCGGGAAGCTTTCTTACACACGGTCACAGAATAATAAATAGTACCTACACGGTATGATAAAATATTTGTACAACATTTGTAAAACGAAACTTCACTAAAGGCACTGCCCTTGAACGAATTTAATATGCATTGCATTCGCAAATCATTGCATTAGCAAATACTCCAAATACAAACATCCAATTTACATATCTCATTCATTAACCGGCCGGTAAATTCCTAATTACTTCATTACGCCTTCACAAACGGTAAATAAATGCATGAAGTATGTATGAAGAAATCTCGTTCGTCCTACCATACACGCGCGTTGTAGGTGCGAACTTGCGAAAGGCAGACAGACAGACAGTTTACGATAGTTGTACCACCCACTGGTACTAGCTTTAGTCAAGGAATGGAACCAACAATTTTGTGACTGCATATTTGTATTGGCGACATAGTACTCAAGTCTGATTTGCCACTAGTATGACACGACGATATATTTTGGATTGAAACCTATAGAATACATAGAAATTAGGTAACATACATACATACATACATACATATAATCACGCCTTTAGGTAACAGTAGGAAGATATAATATAGATAATAGCTAATGATGAAAGTAAACGAATTGCACTCAATTTGTCTTTTCTTAAATTAATTTACACGAACAAAACATAAGTAGTAAATCTATGATTTACGTAAAGAAGGCGTAAACAAGCACGATCCAAATCGTTTACGTAATACAGATAAAATATGGGGCTATTTGAATAAATCTGACGATGATATCAGAAGTGGGAAGAGCAAAATTAAATCTCTGCTTGCTATAAATGGGCAGAGACCAAGCACGTTTGCAATTCTTTCGCTCGGGGCGTTATACCTACCTACACTTTTGGAATGTTACCTCAAGGTAGAATATCGCTGAATTATTAAGGAAGGTTGTTCAAAGCCTAAGTTTAGAAGCAATTCGTGGACCTCTTATCCCAGAAGGACGCTTTCCTTTGTGATTAGATAGAACGTGAAATAGGTTGCTTCCATGCTGGACTGGGAGTAACAGAAAAACATAATATGCCAGATGCATTTCCTCCCAGGCATGCTAAAAAACCAGCTAAGGGATTCGAGGGTTTGAGTGAATTGTAATTTAGGCGATGGGCTGACAACCTGCTGTCACTCACATATCGATACACATTTCAGACAAAAATTGCCTTCAAAACTTAACAGACGTGGTGGAACGACATTTTCTTTGTACCCTATTCCATAAAGGCGTGATTATTTATGTATGTGAAATACGTTGCATGAATTTTCTTTTGTAACAGGAGTCCAGAGTTTTTAAACAGCTTGTCTGTACTTTCACTGACACTCCCGACTTCATGGAGCTTATTTTTTTTTCTTAAAACATGTTGCATGAATATTACAGCTAAATCAAACTGAGATCAAAGCTGGCTAGACGTCGTAAAAGCGGACATGGAAGAGAACGATCTTACACCATCGGATAGCGAAGAGCGGGAAATCGCTAGGCAGAAGATTACAGCGAGATCAAAGGTTTGCTAGTAATTTTGTATTACTTACACAAGACTCATTTACGAGACTACTTAAGGCTCTACTTGCCTTCACCTGATAGACAAGGCAGCATTACAAAAGCATGTCATGTTTCATTAGCTCATATATCGGCAGGTGTATATTGTACCGAAACCACGATAGGTAATGTAGCTAACTAAACGCTTCACACTGGTAGTTTGCAAACAATGGGGCATGCAGCCTTTGCAGCGATTGTCGATAGGGTTGGCAAATTGAAAAAAATATAAATAGCAAGTTTTAAGTTGTTATGGCATTAAGATTACAGGTTTTGAGATATAAATTTTATGTGGTCTACAAAAATTAAAGGAGATCTAATTACCAAGGTCAGAGGGGACCGACGTTTGAGCTAAGTTACCCGAAGCCCTTTCGGAAGGCACTGTCGGACTTCGATGGGAGGAACTCCGTGGTCTAGTAGTCAGAGCCATGGGTTTAATATACGGAGGTCCTGGGGTTCGATTCCTAGGGGGAACACAAAGCTGATATTTGTCAATTTATCGCTTTGTGAGATATTCCTTAGTTTGGATAGGACAATGCAGGCTGAAACACCTGATTGTCTAGGAGAAAAACGATGCCATGCTTTGGAATGACGATTTCGACGTTAAGTCATCGGTCCCAGTCACTCTTTGATAGTGGTCACAAACCATGTCAGAGGCCTATATAGTACAGCTAGTACTATAAGCGGTTTAAAAACTCTGACACCCGGGTTCATCGGGTCGATCGACTCGATACTCAAGAAAAATGAAAAAGAATGGGATGCAGGTCCTGTTTGCCTTTGCCAACGACTACCACATTTTGAGTTGTGATACAAAGCTATACTTTCCATGAATAGTCGAATTTAGACAGGTTTTTAACACATGGCAACCCTAATTGTCTCGCAAGGCCGTCTGTCGCGATGACTGATTGCTTGCCAGTGTCCACGTGAGATACGAGATGTAACTAGAATCTAATACCTCGCGAACCGCTCGTTAGTTAAATGGAAACGAATGTTAAGCAACCAATGCCGTGGCTAGGCCATGGATGGGTGACCGATAGTGGTATGACAACTCGAGCGTTTGCGTGCTTCTGAAGGCACGTTAAGCCGTTGGTCTCGGTTAATATCGTAGATGTTTGTCGTTAAGCCAGTTTAGAGGCTTGAAAACTCTGACTCCTGGGTTGGCTACTAACCCGGCTAAAACTTTTGGAGAAATGCAAAGTAATACTAAAAAAATTCTATCTTGATGTAAGTTAAAAAAAATATTTGCCTCTTATATATTTATTCATCAATCAATGTACAATGTAGCGAGCACGATCTCATTCGCTTTTCGCATAAACCTTACTTAGGTTTTAGATTTAAGCGTCTTATTTTAAGTATAAACACTGTACCTAAAAGTTTCTTGAATAAACTAAAAAAAAAAAACCTAATCTAGGATTGGGTCTGGTTTCCCTTCTGGATGATGGCAGATACTCTGTGTAAAGACTAGTACCCTCGTAGTCGATTAGGCGGCGGTTAGGTAATCTAGGGAGTGAGATATGACCTCCTGGAGATTTTTTCCCAAATCGGGACTCCGTGAAAAGTCAAGATTAAACAGATCCAAAACCTGTCACCACAACAGACAACTGTCTTAAAAGCGAGAACTGGAATGACAAAGATGCACAGAATAAATAGGTAACGTAGAGTAGATCATTAACCCATACTCTTCCTAGCGAGTGGATTCTCGCGATCAACCCATAAGGTCATAGAAATAGATCAAGAGTAAGACGTAAGCGATTAACGAGATTCAAGTGAAGATAGGTGGGTCACTTAGTTGGGCGGGATGACGAACGGTGGACAAAACATACATATAATTACGCCTTTTTCCCTAAGGCAGAGCGTAAACGACGTAAACAAAGGACGTCTCACAAAGGTATGAGGGTTATTTAAGATAGATTTGTCAGCATATCGCTAAATTTGCAATATACTGAACTTAGCTGGTTTTTACAGCATGCCCGGAAGGAAATGCAAGTGGCACATTCTATGTTTTTCTCTCGCTCCCAGTCCAGCATGTAAAAAAACGTCATCGTCAAACTAACAGGAACAATACTAGATGAGACTCGCACAGGACCGTGAGGATAGGCGTAATAGAGAAGAGGCCTATCTATACCTGCAGTGGGTGGATGTGGGCTAGAAATCATGATGATGAAGACGTACTTAATGTACGTTTATTCGGTGCTTTTTCCGTGCTTCGGAAGGCACGTTAAGCCGTTGGTCCCTGTTAATATCGTTTAATACCGTAGATATTAGTCGTTAAGCCATATCAGAGGCCAGTGCTAAGCATTGGCGGCTTGAAAACTCTTGACCTAATCTAGGATTGGGTCTGGTTTCCCTTCTGGTTGCGGAGGTCAGATGGCAGTCGCTCTGTGTAAAAACCAGTACCCTCGTTCAATCCCCTGGATTAGGTAGCCGACCCCGTGAGATATGGGATAAGGCTAGGGAGATGATGATGATGAAGACGTACTTAAGATGTAAAGAACCTCTCTGGCTTCGATGATAGGGGAACTAGAAAAAAAAAAATCTAATAGTCCGTCAAGGTCTTCTATTCCGATGACTGATTGCTTGCCACGTGAGATGCAAGATGTAACTAGAATCTAATGCCTCCTGCCTCGAGTAGCTCGAGAGCTCGCTTCCGTTGGGCCGGCTAAGAATACTCTGTTGCCAGTTACAATTTAGTTGCATAGTAGTGGTATGTACCTAGGTCAATAGATACATTTACATTTTAGTTCATATAAGTCTTCATACTTCGGTTCGTTTCTTTATTATTTTTATAAGCGACCGAGACCGACGGCATATCAATGAATTTGTCAAACTCAGACGATTTAGCCGTTACTTCGCAGAATGTCCCTTGGTTGCAAAATGGCCCTTTCACAAAACGTCTCTTTCGTAAAATGTCTCTTTCGCAAAATGCCCCTTTTTTGATAGATTAAGTTCAAATAGTGGGCAGCTACTGAAAAAAACAATTTTCATAACATTTTGCGAAGTTGAAATAAGTTAAGTTAGTATTAATAAAAACTTATAGCACGCGACATTAATGCTAATTCGTTTGTATGTCATCGACCGGACTTCTATTGTTGGATAGAACTGTGCAAGATCCCCCCCCCCCCCGTCTGACACATAGATTAAAGATTAGACCAGACTAGACAGTATGAAACCGACTTGACTGTTAACAAGGATTTTTAAATGTTATACAGAGGCAACTAAGTCCCAGAATCAATATATGAATATGACCTCTTCAATGCTGGACTGGGAGCGAAGAAAAACATAGAATGTGCCAGCAGCATTTCCTGTCGGGCATGCTGTAAAAACCAGCTAAGGGAGTCGAGGGTTTCAGTATATTGCAATTTAGGCGATAGGATGACAACTTGTCACTACAGTAATATACCTACAAATCTATCTTAAATAACTCTCAAAACTTCGTCAGACGTGGCGGAACGACCTTTGTTTAGATCGTTTACGCTCTGCCTACCCCATTAGGGATAAAGTCGTGATTATATGTATGTCGTACGCAAAAATAAACAGTTATTTGAATCAAAATGGAATTCAATTTCCATTAGGGAGCGCTCAGGTGCGCACGCGTCACACGGCCATTACGTCCGCTGTGACGTCACGTCCGCAGCCGCTTCCTTTCGTTTTCTATTGTCTTTGACCGAGGCCTCCAATTTCAGCATTGTCTCTGTGCGAGCGAAAGGTTGATGCGACAGGTAGTGAAAGATGGAAGAGAAATATGTTGGAATAGGTCAAGATTAATATGTTTTGATTCTATGTGTATTACGGTGGATTAAGGTGATTCCTAACGACAAATGGTTGTTTTTAGGAGATAATTTCTTTTAAACGAATCATTGGAAAAATCCATTTCTGTAGTTCATGGTCTGCAATTGCAACATTTAAAAATATTCTAGTTCTTAAATAAGTATGCTAAAAAACTGGATGTAAAGCTGTTTATCAGTAAATATGATATTCCTTCTACACTATTAAGAGCGCTTTCACGGTTCCTTAGGGAAAGTATCCGTATTATGACTATCTAAAATTGCAACATAGCTTTTTTTCTCTGACTGGTAGTTTTTATTAAATTTATTTAAATTAGCTTTTTTGTTTTTTGACGCGGCCAAGGACGTAACCGCCACGCCATAGCGCGCGCTGATTTGAACGTTATTCTAAGGCATTACGGGCGATGGTTGCATATCTTGAAATCTGCCTGCTCAACTGCTGTTGGGATACACCTTAAACTATAATACCTTTTAGTTACGATACAGGTAGTTTTTGTTACATAAGATAGTTTTTAGAAGACACCTGATTAGCTTTTATTTACCTACAAAGTTGCTTTGATGATGATCTGATCAGTTATTATCCGAAGTGTCTTCGTTATCGTTTCTACGAAAGCATGTCGTTTCTTAACAAAGTAAACACTAGATCAACCGTGCAGAATCAATTAAATAAAAGTCAAGTGTAATCAGATTTTTTACGGTAGAACTGCAGTCATTCATGATCTTGAAAAACCCTTCAGACATTGAATCCAAGAAAAACAAAACGCATTGCCAAAAAAATAATACTAAAATAACTCCTCACTTCCACAAATCTTTATATGAGCGGAAACTTTCCGAAAGCCAATCGGAAGTTTCAATCAGAGATGCGGCTACGTCATTGGCAAATATCCTGGAACTAATAGTGCGTGTAACCGCGTATTATTGGCTAATCTGTGGCCATGTTTATTTTCGATTGGTTTATTTCGTTTAGGCTCTTGGTTGGGTCATGTCATGATTATGAGTTTCTTGGAACGTTTGGAAATATTGGCGATTGTATCTTCATTTATGTGTTGTTTAGTCTAGAACGTTTCGGTATTTTAGCGTCTAGGCGTCTACTTTGTAGATGATCTATCGATAAAGAAGCGTAGCCTGACATCCGATTTAGTTAAGTGTCAAAATTAATGTTTTTTTTAAGAACAAAAAATAAGACTTTCCCACAATGAATTAATTCGATTCTTTACGACCCGTAAAGCATTATTTTTTTACGGTCTTTAATTTTTTTTAACAAACTGATAATGAGATAAATGACTGAGGAAAATTGTGCTAAGCCGTAAATTAAATTTAGCGGCTAAATGGGTAAATGGCGCCGAGAAATCTGTGTTGGGCAAATTGGTTTTCCGCAACATGCAGCTTTCGTGTTGCTTGCATCACGAATATGAACGGTAAATGTGTTTCGACAGGTTGAAATGTGTATTTAGGATAAACTTAATTATGTGCAGGATTGCGTTTCTGCACTCAGCTACGAATTGTATCTTGCCACAGAAAATTGCACCTTAGTGAGGTCGCGAGGTGAAAAAATGCTCATGCCCGTTTGTATAATATAACCACAGGTATAGGGAAGGTGGCTAAGGAAAAATCTAGGAAACAGGCTCCTGCGTTTGCAGTAAATAATACATCTTTTACGCCTGCCAATCCGCCTTCAAAATGGTAGGAAGATAGCAGGTTGAATACTTTTTAATGTTATACAGTTGCAACTAAGCATACGGCCCACCTGATGGTATACAGCACCGTAGCCTATAACACCTACTACTATCCCACTAGATCCTAGTGGATTAGAAGAGTGCGTTGCACACCGTGAGACGTAAGTTATTAATTTCACTGGCTCCCTTACTTTGCTTGGCAGAAAAAGGCGCTGGGCGTAGGGTACTTTCTCAGACGGGCTTTCTACAAAACACTACATACATACATACATAAAACCACGCCTTTATCCTTCTATAGGGTAGGTAGAGAGTAAAACGCCTCGTAATAGGCGCTTTCGCCACCTCTAACAAAAAAAATGAGGGCAATTTTAGATTGAAATGTGTATTCTTGTAGTGACAGGTCGTCAGCTCATCGCCTAAATTAGTCTACACTGTAAACCTCGAATCCTTTTTGCTGACTTCTACAGCATTCCCGGGAGGAAGGGCATCTGGAACATACTATGTTTTGTTCTGTTCTATCTCTCCCAGTCCAGCGTGGAAGATAAGAGCAAAACACTACCTTGTATAAATAACTACGTATAGTGAAAAGTACAACTATATAGTAAAAACTATAGTGAAAGTATTTTGTAACAGTACCTATACCTGTGAATCTTATCAAACTCTCTCTTTATAGTAGTGTAGGAGTGTGAAATTGCGTAGGTCAGGCCACTACTTAAGATAAGTATCGGGTATCACACGCATTGAATTTTATAGTCCTTTTATATGATACTATGAAATTGGCTTTTGTTGAGGTAAATGTCGTTTTATTACAATCTTTCTTTCTGAAGTCATAAAATGTATACGAAGATAGTTTCCTAATCTACTGGGTGTAAGGGACAGCGTCTCATAAACTGATAGGGGTTGCTAAGTCAACGACACTGAACAACTTTCACCAGAAAATTATTTCAGGAAGTAAAGAATAATTTTGGCTGTTCCGAAATGAGTGTCCACCTTTGGCAACAATAATATTTGCGACTCCAATTTTAGAATTTGAGATGAGTGTTTATCACTATAAAGATGTGATTCGTCTAAGTTTACGCTGCGCGGGCGCAACCAGTCAAAGCAAGTCGACTATAAATAGCACCGATAGCTCGGTGTTTGCTTGAAATGTTTGTTTTAGTCGAAAGTACTTTCGAACTAGCTGTTTGGCTAGGACAATGCAAGCTGAATCACCTGTTTTTGTCTGTCATGAAAAAGAGTACTGTGCTTCGGAGGGCACGTTATAACAGTCATTGAAGATGGTCGTCACGAGAATCGGGGGTTTATAAAACTCAAACACCAGCTCATGGGGTCATAGGTACCGATAGCTCGGTCATCATCTCCCTAGCTTTATCCCGTATCTCATGAGTTCGGTTACCTAATCTAGGGGATTGCAAGAGGGTTTTTATACAAAGCGACTGCCACCAATAGTTCGGTGTTTGCTTGATAATTTAATTGTTTGTTTTAGCCGAAAGTACCATCGTACTAGTTGTGTAAGTAATGTTTGAGGTGATATCATTTCTTATCTATATGCATATTGGCTACAATATTTGACTACGCACCTATTAGACTAGCCTTTTTTAGTTAGTACATCGCTAGCGTTAGTACACGAATATACGGTAAATGGTTTAAGTATTATGAACTTTCATACTGGACTGAGACTGATAGAAAAACATAGAATGTGCCAGCATCTCTTCCCTGGCATGCTATAAAAACCAGGTAAAGGATTTGAGGGCTTTAATGTAATTGCAATTTAGGCGATGGGCTGACAACCTGTCACTACAGCAATATTCAGTTCCATCTGAAATAACCAGTGGGGATCAAGTATGGTACCTACTAGATAAGAAGAAGCGAAAACATCTTCTAAATCATAAATGTAAAAGGTTCGGTCAATCCCTCATGACATGATGTAGGGAAGGTTGATTATCATATCAGATACGTATCACGAATTTATAAATAGCTCTTCCTGTACACATCCACACATGTTTAATGTTTATATTTACAAGTTGTGGGAACTCTATGGGGGGGTAAAACCGCGGGGGGTGGGGTTAAAGTTATTGCTTGCATCATAATGACCATACGGAGAAACACGTAAAATCTTATAGAGATACAATCAAGAATGCTGCATTTTAGAATTCGTTATACGAGTATTCTATTATGCAGGAAGTAAAAAATAGCCGGCCATATTTTAGAGTGTGATTCCCCATGAAACTGAACTACTTTCCTAAAGGAACATAGGTCGAAATATGAAAAAGAAAATTGGCCCTACATATGGCCAATACAAATGGTGTCGCGGCTCGAGTCAATTTGTATGGAAGGGACAATTTTCTTTTTCATATTTCGACCTATGTTCCTTGGAGAAAGTTAATCAGTTTCATAGGTATGTATGATGATTTTTTTTACTCCTGGTATGGTAGGTATCTGGACAGGTAGTTTCATCTGTACCCGGCCATACTATGAAAGTAAAGTGATTGAAATTTACACGATAGACTGGCAATTTGCCACTCAGTTTGAAACTAGTGGGAATCACAAATTGATAAATTGGTTATATCATGTTATATAAACTTTGCCTGTCTCCACTAGGAATCGAACTTACGGCCTCCGTGCCGAGAACCCAACGTTACCCCAGGCAGGCTACTAAACCACAGGCAGTCTCTTAGATTTACGGTATTGATCGGAAATATTACATTTAACATACAAAAGCCGAAAGCTAGTTTTACAGAAATAGACTTGAAATACAAAAAATATAGGACGCGTCGAGTGTTGCACATTGTTGGCGCTTGCATAAAGGTATGAATATCAAATGAGGAAGCAGCAATAGACCGACTGGTCGCACAATGAATGGATAAAGACTCATTCAAATACGTTGCTTCAATAAACAAGGAATGGGCTGTATTCTTACCTTAGAATACAATATTTTCTGGCGAAAGACGCAAATATCCATCAATAGGTCCATATCCTGCAGTGAAGTATAGTTGCTTATGAAAAATTATCAGGCGCTACGTTCTCTATAAGAGCACTATATTCGTATTCATAATGAAACCAGAACAGTGAATATTTAAACAGGATATACAGGGTGTAAGAAACAGTGATCCAAAAACTAAGTCAGCGAAACTGAACAACTTTCACAAATAAATTGTTCTGGTAATATAGCCATGAGCTATATTTACATTTAGCTATAAGCTTTCCCACACAAAACATGTTTGAATGAAATTGACTTTTGGTATAGGAAAGTCAACTTTTGTTATCATTGAAAGTTGTCTAGTTTTCGTAATACCGTCCCTTACACCTTATAAGGTTAAAAAAAGCACAATCGTACATTACTTCGCAATAAGCGATTACCGAAGAGAATACGTTACTATTAGCAACTAACCGATTACCGTAGGAAGGAACAGACAGACAATTAGTTGTATTAACTGTGAAATCACGCTGAGAAGGAAATCGAATGGTCTTCCTGGGCTGGAGGTCAAACACTTTCCCAGCCTTTGGAGGTTTCAAGTAATTATCATATTCACAATAGTTTTTGTTTCCGGATGTCTGTACCCGCGTTCGTATTGTAATTTCCGTTACTATTTCTCTAGCCTTCTACGATCAGCTGTTTTGTAGAAGTGTTTTCTCTTTATTTAGTTTTAGGTGTGTTATTGTAATTACATTCATTGCGTCAATTTCAAGGTATCAATTATTTCAATATACGGTTCATCGGGTCGATAGACTCGATACCCATTCGACAAAAGAAGAATATATGGTTCCTCTAATCTTTATCGGTAGTATAGTATTCGTACTTATAATAATAATAATTTAAAAAATGTTTGAATTTATTAGGTCAAATCCTTTTTATTATAGTATAAGGAATTGAAATTTTTGAGGCGTAAAAATCACGCATGTGTTTATCCCTTATGCTACTTTTCCACCAGAGATGTGCGAGGGAAATGTGTCGTGGGAGGATATCTAGCTGTGCTGTGAAAATGTGCGGGGGTTTCCACCAAAGCTGTGCGAGGAAATGTCTCGTAAGAGGATGGGTAGCGGAGCTTTTAAAATGGTCATTAATGTGTCAAAATGCGTATTAATGTGCGGTGCGAGCCAAACGAGGAATGCGCATTTCCTCGCCCTATTCCTCGCACACGTCATCTTTCGCTTGTTTTGTACGAACAAAACCTCGCTCCGCTAAAGCTGTTTCACCAGAGTTGTGCTGAGCGAAGCGAGTAAATGAAGCGATTCTATTGGTTGTTTAAAAAAACACATTCCTCGCACATCTCTGGTGAAAAAGCAGCCTTATGGGGTATGGTATGACTATGCAGTGTAGTGTCATTGGCAAAATCCAAACTGTGTTTTTCACATTAATTAATCTATTTCAGATAGTACCTACAAAAATACAATGACACGACAACACAGATTGTAACATGCGTTGTTGAATGAACACATTGCTCCAGTGACCACTATCCAACACGTTATAAAATGCAAAATGGCCATAACCGCGTTTTTTCACCGCCCATTTACAAAGTTATTTTCGCGAAAATATTTGCCTCGCTATATTAAGTTATTACACGCCATTCGCTGCATGTATTCTTGAAGGTATGAATCGGGGCAGTGTTACCATTCCATAAATTCAAATTATTTTCTACTTATTCTCCACAAACACGCTAATTAAATTGAAAAGAAACTATAGAATCGAAATATGGTACTGGGATTGATAGAAAAACATAGAATGCCAGCAGCATCTCCGCCCAGGCATGCTGTAAAAACGAGCTAAGGTATTCGCTAATGTTTCAGTGTATTGAAATTTAAGCGATGGGCTGACAACCCGTCACTAACGTAACATACATTATCATCTGTAATGACCCTCAAAACTTGTCAGACGTGGCGTGACGTGGAAATACCTTTTGATTTCGGATTTCGTTCCTCTCTGTCTACCCAATTGGGAATAAAGGCGTGATCTTATGTATGTATTGTTGTACAGAAACATCGATTATACCGTCGTTAGAAGCGTAAAAGATGACCTTTGGACGTAAACGTACGTACGCGTTGCTTACTTGGACATAGTTTTGACGTAGGCAAGCCTGATTGTTTGTTACTACCATTCGGTATTGTTGTCTATCTTGTTACATAATTTACTGGAAGTAGAGCAATCTGTACAGCAAAGACAGGTTTGCTCACTCAACAAAACTGAACAACTATCAGAAAAACTATTCGCTTTCCCATTCAAAATAAACACTTTCAGTACACAATTTGTAAGCAAAAAAAAATCATATTGATTGTTATCATATTGACCTCCGCCGAATGGCACCTTTTTTCTTACAGTCAATCTGGTCATTCAGCCAGCATTGTCCTCAACAAAGTGAGGTAAATCTCGCAAAGTAAAAATTTGGCATTTATCAACTTTGGAAATCGAAGCCACGACTTCTGAATCGAGAACCCATGGCTCAGACCACTAGACTATGTAACCTAAGTTAAGTAAGTAACCGAACGTGACCGCGGTCTGACACGGCTCGCTCGTTTCATAACTGTGACCAGATTATTTCTATTCTCCTAGGATACAAGTGAAACCGCAGGTACTGGCTTGTAAGACTTGGGTTTGCGAAAGAAAACGATAGTGTTTCTTAAAGTCAATAGTAACAAGTAACTACATACATACATATAATCACGCCTTTATCCCTAATACCAACCTAAACTAAGGTTGTTCCGCAACGACTGTCAAAGTTTTGAGGGTTATTTAAGATAGACTTGTAGGTATATTGCTGTCGTGAAAGGTTTTCGGCCCATTGCCTAAATCGCAATATACTAAAACCCTCGGATCACTTAGCTGGTTCTTACAGCATGCCCGGGAGGAAATTCAGCTGCAAAATAACAAAATAACTGAAATACGATAAATTACCTTAATTGTAGAGACAATAAAGGTAATTTATTCTTTATAATCTACAATCGCCATTGATCGCTAGCTTGCTGTGTTCCGTCGGTGCGTGAGAGTGCTCTATAACAGGCATCTTCTGGGTGAGCTCGCTCCATCGTCGATTCTGTCACGGTCACCCCTGACCTTGTGACTAGAGTCAAGAGCAAACCCATTTCTAATATATATATATATATATATATGTTTACTTACTTCCATGCTGGTCTGGGAGCGAGAGAAAAACATAGAATGTGCTGCATTTCCTCCCGGGCATGCTGTAAAATCCAGCTAAGGGATCCGAGGATTTCAGTATATTGTAATTTATGCGATGGGCTGACAACCTGTCACTACAGCAATATATCTAGAATTCTATCTTAAATTACCCTCAAAACTTTGTCAGACGTGGCGGGACACCTTTGTTTAGGTTGTTTACGCTCTGCCTACCCCATTAGGGATACAGGCGTGAATATATGTATGTATGTATATATGTTTAAAAAATAGAAATGTGCACAACCCTCAGAATAAAAACTCCTAGTTTTATGTGATTGGTCTTTCTTTCTACCAATGTTATATTTTTACAGTTCTCCTAACCTGCAGCCGTAGATTTAGCTTGCAGCGCCTTCATCCTAATTCATAATAAGCTTCGGCTTACTTTTTACTACCATTAGGGAAGGCAAAGAGCGTGAGCCTATGCAGCCTAGTCTACCTTATTTATTCTTAAGTTATCTTAATCTAATCTTAACATGCACTTAGCTAAAAGAAAAATCATTATATAAAATCCACCACATGAATACTGTAGATCTAAATAATCAAAGGCTCATCACCGAAAGACGCCAGTCGGAATCTGCTCGACACGGAACACTGCCAACTACAATTAGCTTTCCTACACGCGGATTCACTTGAGTTGTGTTGAATTTTGCTGTGGGTAAAAGGTAGTCTTCTTCTTCTATCAAGTCGACAGTAAGTCAGAACTCAGACCCCATCTCAAATTTCTCTAGCCCAGTTGTCGAGAACTATCACCGCATCTTCTGTGGCATAAATTTACTCAATCGCGCAGGTGGTAGGGCACATATTATACTTTTAATATGGATACTGTAGCGTTCGTTACTTCCATGCTGGGCTGGGAGCGAGAGAAAAACATAGAATGTGCCAGCTACATATCCTCCCGGGCATGCTGTAAAAACCAGCTAAGGGATCCGAGGGTTTCAGTATATTGTAATTTAGGCGATGGGCTGACAACCTGTCACTACAGCAATATACTTACAAATCTATCTTAAATAACCCTCAAAACTTTGTCAGACGTGGCGGAACAACCTTTGTTTGGGTCGTTTACGCTCTGCCTACCCCATTAGGGATAAAGAAGTGATTATATGTATGTATGTATGTAGCGTTCAGCCTGTAATAGATTTTTTAATCTGTCCTGTAGTTTAGTTCTACCTCTTACATAAATAATCAAAATGGTAAATCTTTATCTAATATTTGTTTAATTTTAGATATCTCATCCGCTAGTGTTTGACAGTGTTCTTGTCTGGCAATGCAATGTGAGTTGGATGAAACTTTGTAGTTGGTTATTTACTAATCGCATTCTTTATTACATGTCACATGTTGTAATTATTATTTTAAGTCGCCTTTGTTTATGCGTTTTGGACTGATCGGAACTAACTAGGAAGTAAATGGAAAACATTTCTAATGGATTAAACGTTTGAAGGTTTGGTTTCAATGATATCATACGAAATCATTTCGTTAATGTGTTTTGTTGTAATAGTATGCCTAGGTGAAGTTAATTTAGTAAGGTCCCTGTTCTTCTTCTGTCGAGTGGGTATCGAGTCTATAGACCCGATGAACCCTGGTGTCAGAGTTTTTAAACCGCCTAGTAGCACATATACAGTTTTGGACTGTAGCACACTGCACACTGCTGATCTATCTAGGAACCTTTTCCGTATCAATAAATGTTTTCCTTTCTTTCCTTTCTTTCCTTTAATTATACATTAGTCGCGATCCGAAAATGTTCATCTGTTATGAAAAGTAGTCTAGATTTTTCTTTTTACAATAAGACTAGGATTATCCACATAACCTAGAATAATTTGCAAAGAAGGAACGTGTTAACATACTGTGTGATAAATTTAGACGGAAACTCATTCGTTAACATCATCGTGTGAACCTAGACACTTGTTTTTGCATGTGCAGACAATAATGAGTAACCTGAAACAACTGTATTATCTGATGTCCTTGCAAATGAAGGAGTGACTGCTTGTGTACCAGAAAGGATATATGCACCCGAAAGGATGTGATCATGTGAATCTATCCATGTAACTGAACAACAAGGCACATAGTTCGAAATACGAAAAAAAAATGCGCTTCTATACAAAACAAATCAGATGATCGCGAATTTAGTATGGGGAGGCAATTTTTTTTTTCGTATTTCGAACTATGTTCTTCGGAAAGTTGTTCAGTTTCATGTGTAGGCAAGATGTTTGGTCAGCTGATGTTTTATACACCCGGTACAAGTATGTATTTTTATTTACTAAGTTATTTACTTGCCTACCTACGAGTTATGGTGTTGTGTTTACGACAATAACATGTTTTACTAATAGCTTTAAACCTAGTTGGAGTTCAGTGAATCCGTTTGCAATAAAATTTATCTTCGCAATGCAAATTCCAAGAATTTTTCAAGCTTTAGCTGTGGCATAGCTTAGAATGCCTAGTTTTGTGTTACGATCTGATTTGTGAATAAAGATTTTCAATTAAACGAGCACCATGAAAGATCAATGGCTTTTTATTGTATTGGAATGAGCTATTATGTTATTTGTTTATGCAGGTATTCAAAACCAGCGGACCGAGTACGGTACCTTGAGTGACTTGAATAAAAATAACGTAACTTAATCTTATTTTATCTCTTTTTTTGTTTCTAATTGTATAACAAGGGTCGCCATTGCCCTTCGCTGGCCAGTATTTACGGAATTACGTACAATCATCACTGGCTAACTGGCAAGGTCGTTGTAGGATACGTCATAGTTACGGTATAAGACCGTGGATTGTACTTTTTGTTAATGGTACGGTAATGTCAGTTAGCGCCTTAGAGTCAGTTAGAGCCCGATGGTGTAGTGGATAGGGTCACTGCCTCCTGCGCGAGAGGTCGTGGTTCGAATCCCACCACGTACCAATGTGTTTTTACATACATACATACATAAATTCACGCCTTTATCCCTAATGGGGTAAGCAGAGCATAAACGACCTAAACAAAGGCCGTTCCGCCGCGTCTGACAAAGTTTTGAGGGCCATTCAAGAAACATTTGTACGTATATTGCTGTAGTGACAGGTTGTTAGCCCATCGCCTAAATTACAATATACTGATACCCTCAGATCCCTAAGCTGGTTTTTACAGCATGCTCGGGAGGAAATGCAGCTGGCACATTCTATGTTTTTCTCTCACTCCCAGTCCAGCATGGAAGATGTGTTTTTCGGTTTTCGAATTTTATATGTACGTTTATTCGGCGCTTTTTCCGTGCTTCGGAAGGCACGTTAAGCCGTTGGTCCGATTAATATTGTTTAATACCGTAGATATTAGTCGTTAGGCCATGTCAGAGGCCAGTGCTATGCATTGGCGGCTTGAAAACTCTGACCTAATCTAGGATTGGGTCTGGTTTCCCTTCTAGGTTGCGGAGGTCAGATGGCAGTCGCTCTGTGTAAAAACCAGTACCCTCGTTCAATAACCTAGATTAGGTAGCCGACCCCGAGAAATACGGGATAAGAGGCTAGGGAGATGATGATGTCAGTTAGCGCCTTATACGTTTCACTTTGATGGTAGTGTTTGAATTTTTAACGGTTGTTTGTTTGGATTTGCTTCTTTGTTTGTTTTTAAAGATCGTTCAAGATTTTTCAACGAGCAATTTTAAATTACAATTTCACTTTTGGTTTGTGGAGTTCTAATAATTCCGCAACTCGCAAAAGGCATCAAAAAAATAACAATAACAAAACAATGGCTGCCGATATTGATTTAGATAGCTGTCAAAATGTTTAAACAGTAAGAGAAACTGCATGAGTAATACTGAGCTAATCTTTAAAGTCTCTAGAACAAGAGCGGACGGTGAAAGTGAGACGTAAAAGGCTTTCCGTGTTAAGTGTGCTTTCAGCAAGTGTCACTAAAGTCTCCACAGACGGTGAAGTGTAAGATGTCGGTGTTTTTACTTGTGATACCTAAAGCGGTACAGTAAACAGCAGATTTCCTTTTGTAGGTAATATTACAATTAAAATTCCTGGCGAGCTCTTAGACATAAGCGATTTGACTTTGATATGAGATCGGCACAAACAATGCAAAAAGACAAAGTCATGGGAAATCCTAACTTATCATTCTATGTAAATATTGTTAATAATAATAAAACCATTAATAATAAACAATACAAGCTGACCGAATATTATACAAGTTGATTCTATACTTGGAACAACAAGGTCTAACAAAGGGCAGAATTTGTGACCCGAAACCATGACACAATCAGAGGAACAATTACCTGATTAACTTATTGAAAAGAACATGACAATAAAACAGAAGCCGTAAGTAGAGACATGTATATTCATCGCTGTTCTATTCGGTGGAACGGACGCTATGCGATGTCCATTGTTGAGGATGACAATACATACATCCATCAGGCTTTTAAACTGCCTGCTTAACTGGATGCGGCTTGAAGAATGGACGCAAGCGAGCTATGCAATGGGAATGGTAGCAATATAAGCCTTGAATTTTTTAAGATAAACTTTCGTTAAATGGAAGTAGAACTTAACAGATCTGCATAAAAGTTTGTTACTATAAAATTGTAAGTAATAATATCCATGTGGAAAAAGAAGTCTAAGAGAACTTTGTACTCACCCTAATGCCTGTCAATTAAAAGAAGGAAACAATTACACATTCTCTTCAAGACAATCCATGCCGATCTAAAACACGTTACACGTGCCACTAGCATCTTATATAAACTATGACTATACTATTTCTACTACAGATTGTATACCATGTGTTATAGAGGATAAAGATATCGTACTCTATGGCCGCAACATCATTCACGCCAGACTGCTGAGTAGGTAAGTAGGTCATTCACCTGAGCTGGGTTTGTCGAATGCTTCTCGTGGTTCACACGAATCGTACTAAGAAGTTTATTCAGTCAAGGTTAACATGCAAATCGACAATTCGCTTTCACTCAAACCAATTGATGATACTTTTGAAACTAGTGATGATCACGATTTCAGTATAGACGAAGTAGAAGACTCATTAGGTTTGAAGGAACCGGTTGTTGATAAAGCACATCTGGGTGAAAACTTGACCCCATAGGAAAGTTATTAGCATGAATTAACATATCCAGACGAACGTGTTGCGGCGATCACAATAAAATAAACGAGACACACGAATGGAGAAAATTGTTTCTTGTTAGGGTCAAAGTCGAGGTTAAGGCTTGAGTGGCGAAACCGGACTGTGCCTTTTTGCAAATAATTTGAGTAAACTACAAAACAACACAATCAGCTCTGACCATTTAAAAGTACGCTTGAAAAGAACCCACGCAAAGTTAAATTAACTTGTTCTCTGGTTATAAGCTAACAGCAAAGAATATATAATAGTACTACCTAACAGACAATAACAAAGCCTTTTCAAGAAGGCATAGTTAAGTTGGTCTATGAGTCACAATTTGCAAGGTATTATGTAAGAATGATATGAATAGAATTGTAGTAATAAACGAAATTCTACAACGACTGTTTTGTAATCTTCTCCCTCAACATGAACACATAGGTGCACTCTCTATTCCTTCAATATTTTATTCTGATGGGATAGATTGACTGTCACGACCAGAGAGAAATCAGGCGCAGGACCGTCTAATTACACGCCCATCCGACAGCATGGATCATCTTACTTTTTGGACAATCAGGTGATCAGCCTGCAATGTCTTAACCAAACTAGAAATAACAATACAAAGTCATTGTCCCCCGCCGGGAATGAAACCCGGGGCCCAGCCCATGAGACTACAGAAACATTATACTTTTTACTAGACGACATTTTTCCTACAATCCCTTGAAATCTTGAAGATGTCAATGCCATCATCCGCCGCTGCACAGAAGAAAAACATGGCCAAGACAGATTACTTGGAGACGCATGTCACTCACTAGAAGCATAATTTGCGACACGTAGGTAACATAATTCCACCATCATTGGGTAGTGTTGTTCAGCAATTTACAGTATCGATATTTTTGAAGTTTTGTTTTCTTATGAGTGTTTTTGCTTGGGAGTAAGCTTTCCGGCTTGTGATTCTCCTTTTTGCTCGGCATCCTGGGAACGAGAGAAAAACAAAGTGCGCCAGTTGCATTTCCTCCCGGGCATGCAGTAAAAACCAGCAAAGGGATCCGAGGGTTTCAGTATATTGTAATTTAGGCGATGAGCTGACAACCTGTCACTCCAGCAATACACCTATAAATATATCTTAAATAACCCTTAAACTTTGTCAGACGTGGCGGAACGACCTTTGTTTCGGTCGTTTACCTACTACACCATTAGGGATAAAGGCGTGATTATATAAATGCATGTATGTATGTATGGTCAATTCTGAAAACCATTCTCCTCCATACCAGATTCATTATTCAATCGGTAATAGAGTAATCGGAGTTATACCGATAATAGAGTAAAATAATTCGATACTATTAATTAATATTTATAAAATATTCGGCAACTCACTTTTGGGTTTCAAAGAGGTATTCAACGTCGAATATTTTATAAATATGAATAACACTTGTTCATCGTTTACTATTAATTAATTTTGATTTTAGCGTGGCGATCGATAACACAACAACGTAGATCCTATACTTATACGGTAATTGATTGTGTAATAATGAATGTACCTTACTGTATTATTTCCTTGAAGAAATACTTGCATTACAATATTACATACATAAATCATGCTTCTATATCTAATTGGGTAGACAGAGTGTCAACGACCTATGCAAAGGTTTCGCCACGTCACGTCTGATAAGTTATTTCAGATAGTTATGTAACAGGTTGTCAGCCCATCGCCTAAATTACAATGCACTGCAACCCAAGAGAGTCTCTGCTAGCTGGTTTTTAGTTTTTGAGTTGTTGCTTTCCTTTGGCTCCCAGTCCAGGAAGGAAGAAATTAAATTATCGATACCCAATATTCACAAACAACACTATGATGAGGATCCAGGTAAGTAATTGCCCATGGTCGCGGGTCGGCTGACTGAATCCCTAGCAATGCTATATACTAATACTACGGATAGTAGCGCTGCAGAAACAATTACATAGTTGGCACTTTGTGGTTAACGTGTATTGTGTCATTTGGGTCTATAGTATTTCCAACTGAGTTTTAGAATAAAGGTAAACAAAGTTACATGTCTTTTAATACAGGATATTGTTTTTAAAATTAGTTTTAGTTATTAGATATGATAACTAATTTGCCAACACGTATCATCTATTTTTGAAATGTGTTTTTGAATAAAAACATGAAAATTTGTTTAACTTTATTCTAAAACTGAGTTGGAAATACTATAGTAGGGTCTTTGGATGATCTTTATGGCATAAATGGAAGATTTATGGCATAGTTTTGGTGATGTTGTTTTGAGAATTTACATTTTATACTAAAATCTTCACTGGCTTTTCACATACGTTATTATTATTAATGTTACTCAATCACTCTGCCATGCTAGCCTGGGAGCGAGAGAAAAACATAGAACGTACCAGCTGCATTTCCTCTCGGGTATGCTGTAAAAACCAGCTAAGGAATCCGAGGGTTTCAGCAATTTAGGCGATGGGCTGACAACCTGTCACTTCAGCAATATACCTACAAATCTATCTTAAATAACCATAAAAAAATTGTCAGACATGGTGAAACTACCTTTGTTTAGTTCGTTTACGCTCTGCCTACCCCATTAGAGATAAAGGCGTGATTATATGGATGTATGTTACTCAATCACGCTTCAACCACTAGGCTAATCAAGATGACACTTATTTTACCGCGCAAATTTTTCGCTACAGTGTAAATTGTTCCTAGGCGGCAAGCTAGTAGAGCAATAATTTGCACAAATTCTAAATTTGGCCAAAAACGATAAGACTTGACGAATTAGTATTTGACAGAACTGGATTAATTCTTTCTTTAGATATGATATCCAATAGATAGCTTTTTACGTCTCAAGTTAATCAACCACTTTATCACTGTTTACGAGATACTGTAGATTTGAATTCTTAAAATTTCTACACCTTTCGAAATTCCCGCTTTTCCTTTTCGAGAATTTCGAGTTGTCGTCGTTACTCACTTTCTTTAACTCCAGAGGAATTCCAATTTAAAAGTGAATGACCCCGATCACACACAACATTTAAAAGTCACGACTTTCAGTGTCAAGATCAACTGGCCTAATGAAATCACTGCTCAAAAGGAACATTCTGGCTGACATTATGCCGTAAATCAATTTAGCTGCATTGATATTGATTTATAAGTTGTAAAGAAATGAAGACGAGCGAAGAAGTGTTACAAATAGTAAACGAAAAACGTAACATCACTACATAGTATAAAACAAAGTCGCTTTCTCTGTCCCTATATCCTTATGTATGCATAAATCTTTAAAACAACGCAAGGGATTTTGATGCGGTTTCTTTTAATGGATAGAGTGATTCAAGAGGAAGGTTTATATGTATAATACATGCATAATATAGTAGAGAAAGACTGATCATTTCCGTGCGAAGCAGGGGCGGGTCGCTAGTACTTAATACATACATACGTACATAAAATCACGCCTTTATCCCTAATGGGGTAGGCAGAGCGCAAACGACCTAAACTAAGGTCATTCCGCCACGTCTGACAAAGTTTTGAGGGTTATTCAAGATAGATTTGTAGGTATATTGCTGTAGTGACAGGTTGACAGCCCATCACCTAAATCACAATATACCGAAACGCTCGGATCCCTTAGCTGGCTTTTACAGCATGCTTGGGAGGAAATGCAGCCGGCACATTCTATGTTTTTCTCTTGCTCCCAGGCCGGCATGGAAGAAAAAGTACTTAATATAATAGAAAATAGAAGTGGGAAGAGATTGGGACACCTGATACGACATGATGAGTTAATAAAGACGATCATTGAAGGAAAGATAGAAAGAAGGAAAGAGAGAAAAGTTATATTGATCAAGTAAAAGAAAAGAGTAAGGCCAAGTTGTACCAGGAAGTCAAGAAGAAGGCGGAGTGCAGGGAGAGTTGGCGTTCACTTCATGTACTCAACGACAAGAGCTGAGCTCTTAAATGAATGATGATGATGATGATATTGATGGTCTTAAAAACAAACCATCGAATGAATGATAGAACGTAAACATTGAAAGAGAAAGTTTAAAATTTCGATTGGAGAGGATAGAATATTTTCTTAATGAATCTAAAAATAAAAGTTGCGACAAAATTGTATCTTTACTTTTAGATAACAAAGTCATAAAAATCTTAGCTTGATATTATCTTCACTGGAATCAAAGACTTCCCGAATGTTGATTCTATTAAGACGTGCTCGATTTATTTTGGGAATCATTATTTCTTATTAATAGCCTGTTTGGACGCGGAAGATTTTTGAAGGGCTTAAAATTACCGAAATAAATCTTCTTAGGTTTATAATCACTACATAGTATAAAACAAAGTCGCTTTCTCTATCCCTATATCCCTATGTATGCATAAATCTTTAAAAATACGCAACGGATTTTGATGCCGTTAATTGATAGAGTGATTCAAGAGGAAGGTTTATATGTATAATACATGCATAATATAGTAGAGAAACACTGATAATTCCGTGCGAAGCCGGGGCGGGTCGCTAGTAAAATTAATAAAATAAGGCGATCTTAGGTTAATGTCGAAATTTTAACTACATATACATAATTACATATTTATTCCAGAAATTCAAGAAAATTACGTCTACTAGTCTTACGTCACTTCAACCGCCGTTCAGCACATGAAGATCTTTGACAGTGTTGCACTTAATCGCAACGAAAAATGCAGTTTTATTGCATTGCAAGACATTCCGATACAATCTTATTATACTACCCTATAAGGCCTGTTTTATATCTAGTAGATAATCAAACTATAACTTGTGCAATGTTAACCTGGAATCAAATATAATTGTTTCGAGTGCAATACAGTCGATGTTATGAAATACCTAAGCGCTACAGTTACCATTTTATGTGTGTTTCATGATGTTACGCAGTTTACAATTGGAGTATTCGGTGAAATAAATTATTTGCGGTGTTGCGACAGTTCACGGGTTTGTTTTGCAAATATACCTTTTCTCGTGTGAAATTTGTGGGACTGCTTACGGCATAAGTTAAATTTGTTTGTTTTCATACATACATACAAATATGATCACGCTTTTTATCCCTACCCCGGCAGAGCGTAAACGACCTAGACAAAGGTCCGCCACGTCTGACACGTTTTGAGGGTTATTTAAGATAGATTTGTAGGTATATTGCTGAAGTGACAGGTTGTCAGCCCATCGCCTAAATTGCAATATACAGTAACCCTCGAATGCCTTAACTGGTTTTTACAGCATGCCCGGGTGTTTCAGTTCCATTCCATGTTTTTCTCTCGCTAGGCGCAGTCCAACATGGAAGAATTGATTTGTTTTTAAATCATTAATATGTCATCTTCTTAAAGTTCAATGAACGTCCACATTTATTGACTTGAGATTCACTTCGGTTCAGCAAACCACCGCAGAAAGAAACAAGTCACATTTAGGGTGGGTTTCGCCTGCTTTTGGCACTATAATTGGATCCCATTCTCGTCGCCATTAATTTATATGCGAGAAACAAGTAAAACGACTGTCAGTCCAATTCACACTGGCTTTTATTTCTAGAGTGTTCAACTACCCACAACCGTATTCTCTAAGTACCTACTAATACATAAAAGGAGCGAAAGAAAAACATAGAATGTGCCAGCTGCATTTCCTCCCGGGAATGCTGTAAAAAACAGCTAAGGGATCTGAGTTTCTCTATACTGCAATTTAGGCGATGGGCTGACACCCTGTCTCTACAGCAATACAACTACAAATCTTTCTTAAATAACCCTCAAAACTTTGTCAGACGTGGCGCAGCGACCTTTGTTAAGGTCGTTTTATGCTCTGCCAACCCCATTAGGGAAATAGGCGTGATTATATGTATGTATGTTTGTTACAATTATGACATCTATTACATTATGTCGCTTATCGTCAGTACTAGATGCATTGAAATCGGAGGGCAAGTATGTAGGGCAAACGCGACCGACCTTTCCCAATTAAGCGAGGCTGCGAGGCCGTTTTGCTTGGGAGACCGCGTGAGTGTTTCGGATTGGGAAACCTTGCTTTTGAGCCTGCCAGATCATATTTTGACGACTTGCTATCAGATAATGATATAAACAACGAACCGACCCACAATAGGGCGTTTACACAGCACAATTTGAGGTTAATTTAGAGAGAATGAACTCAACCTTATTATTATTATCAAAGAAATAAGAGTTTATAATCATCATTCATCATTTTCAGCCCACATCGACCCACTGCAGGGTATAGGGCTGTTCTCTATTACAAGAGTTTATAATACAAACTTATTACATGGACCTCTTTAAAAATGGTATTTAGGCCAAGTTCATTCTTTCAAAATTGATCTCAAACTGTGTGGTGTTAACTCTTTATCCGTAAGGAATACGGGCGTGACTGTATGTATGTATTTCTGCTAAGTCGAAAGAACCCCATTTAATATGAGACATGATTACAAAGTTTTGTAGTGCCAACTGTAAAAAAAAAAAAAACAAGCATAGAAATCGAAAGTGTTCTAGAATGGACTTAATAAACGTCCCACAATAATATAATGAAGTAATCTGAACGAAAGTGTAGCGAAACCGTCAATCAAAGTTAACAAAGTTCAATTTAGGGCTCTTTATACTTTCAATCCGAATGACAATCCAAGTGTAACAGGTACAATGGAACCGGCCGGCCTTCGGAAGGCAAACCCGATTAGTCTCACTCTATTGAGCGAGCACTGTTTACGTTTTCGCTTCAAATTTGATTGATTTAACGTTACTGTAATACTTGGTAATGGTACTTCCAGGCTGGTCTGGGAGCGAGAGAAAAACATAGAATGTGCCAGCTGCATTTCCTCCCGGGCATGCTGTAAGATCCAGCTAAGGGATCCGAGGGTTTCAGTGTATTGTAATTTAGGCGATGGGCTGACAACCTGTCACTACAACAATATACCTAGAATTATATCTTAAATTACCCTCAAAACTTTGTCAGACGTGGCGGGACACCTTTGTTTAGGTCGTTTACGCTCTGCCTACCCCATTAGGGATACAGGCGTGAATATATGTATGTATGTATGTTGGTAATGGTAACTTAAACGAAATGATAGAGTGACAAGATGGTGTGCGAAATATGACCCTTACTACCCAATTGGCGCCACTATTAGTAAAAAAAACATAATTCACTTAAAACGCAGTTTATCGAAAAACTGGTCCAACAGGCTCAAAATAGTAATTAAAATAATTTAGAACCTTAGCGATTCATAGTTCATTGTATTGTAGCAAATTGCGAATAACGGCCACCAACGACGTTTTTTCTTCCTGTTACTACAACGAACTATGAATCGCTAATTTATAAGGTTCTAAATTATCTTAATTACTATTAATTGAGTCTGTTGGATCGGTTTCTCGATTCACTGCGTTTTTAGAGAATTATGTTTTTTTTACTAATACCTTAATTATGATCCTCGTCTTTAGAGTCAAGTCAAGTGACGCTTGACAAATTGCTGATGATGTTGTTTCATTTTCTTTTACGTCTGAAGGGTTTTTTGATTTTTAATAACATATTTTTAGTAAATACAAGTAAAAAATAGGGAGTCGTGGAAGGAACGGACACGGAGAGAGTCCTTTGCCCAGAAACGGCTATATGAAATAAGATATAGTGACCTCACCTTTGGTGCAAATGCGGAGTTCACCCACAAACTATGGCCTACCTAATATTGTACTCTTATGTGCCCTACCACCTGCACAAGAGAGTAATGGGTTGACTTTATGATTATTGCATATTATCTTCAATGACATCTTGTATTTGACATTAATTTTATATTGACTCAACTATTATGATGTATATTTAAATTTTATTGATTTTTTTTGTATCTAATCATAAATAAATAAATTGACTAAATTGTACAACGAGTCAATTTTGCATGCTTGCTCGCAGGTAGAATACATGGAACTCTGTAATATTTTAAGATCTGACATACTGTATTCTGGCAAATAAATATATTCTATTCTATTCAATTAATTAAAGCCACAGAAAATGCGGTGCGAGAAGACTAATGGGATAGAGAAATTTGAGACCGTCGACTCGATAGAAGAAGAAGAAGAAGATAAGATAAGACATGTTTGGGTAGTATGGTTCCCCTTCTGGGTTGCGAAGATCAAATGGCAGTCGCTAGATATACGGGGTGTAAGGGACAGCGTCCCGAAAACTGATAGGGGTTGCTCAGTCAACGACACTGAACAACTTCCACCGAAAAATTCTTTCAGGAAATGAAAAAAAAAACATTTTCCTACAAATTGTCTGATCGAGGTGGACGTTTTGTACAGAAAAGAAAATTTCTACTTTTATTTCCTGAAAGAATTTCTCGGTGGAAGTCGTAGCCGACCCCGAGAAATTAGGGAAAAGGAGAAATGATGAAACGCGTATTTTTTTTTAATAAGGAACACACAGGAACAAGTAGATAAAGGAACATAATTTTCAGCAAGCTTAATGAGAAGAAAGGTATGATTAATAGTATTACGCGTGTCGAAAGTAATTATTCACGCGTCATCTCGAGAATAGAGAACAATCAACAACATGTGAGAATTTATACAGTGAAAACGCTTAACAATGGCCGCGAACCTGAGACTGATAATGTAATAATAATAATAAATACATCATCATCTCCCTAGCCTTATCCCGTATCTCACGGGGTCGGCTTCCTAATCTAGAGGATTGAACGAGGGTACTGGTTTTTACACAGAGCGACTGCCATCTGACCTCCGCAACCCAGAAGGGAAACCAGACCCAATCCTAGATTAGGTCAGAGTTTTCAAGCCGCCAATGCTTAGCACTGGCCTCTGATATGGCTTAACGACTAATATCTACGGTATTAAACGATATTAACCGGGACCAACGGATTAACGTGCCTTCCGAAGCACGGCAATAATAATACATACATAAAATCACACCTCTATCCCTAACGGGGTAGGCAGAGCGAAAAAATACTTAAAAAAGGTCGTTCCACCACGTCTGACAAAGTTTTGAGGGTTGTTTAAGATAGATTTGTATGCATATGCATACAATTTATTTACAGGATTTTGTAACAGGTAGATAACTATATACAATAGATATAATAATACATTTTATTGACAAAAAAAATATTATTTTTGCTTAAAAGTCTTCTTACTTATTTCTTGCATAAATTAAATTTTGTGAAACTTGAGGTGATATTTTCAGTATTTTAAATTTAAATTCATGATATTATTGTATAATTTTTGTTCGAAGGGGAAGACCTCGGCGAACGTACCACGATCAAATCGGGGACGTTCTAGGGAAAGGTCAGGTCAGGAGTACCCTAAACCGACGAGCATGTATGAAAAGATTGATGAATGTAGATGAAGCGAAAGAAGTTTGCAAGGATAGTAGCAAATGGAAGGATGTGATCTCTGCCTACCCCTCCGGGAAAGAGGCGTGACGTTATGTATGTATGTATGTATTGTATAATTTAGTATTACTTCACATTTTTTTAACATAAAATACTTACAAGTTGAAAACCGCATTTAAATATTGTAATCAACATGTGAATGTGTAAATGTTAATAACTTATGAACAACATTGTTTAACGTTAGCATTAAGTTGTTACTTTACTTGATATCCTTATACACATATTATTAGATATAAGGATAATTATAATTATAACCTAATATTGTAAATGATCTATCAGATTAGTTTAAGCAGAATTATTTAGTTACTGAGTTTAATTATGTCGATTACAGCTTGTAATGTTTAGAATATATTTTGTTTTACCTCATATCCAATGTCATTTCTGATATTTTTAATCCATTCAGTATAAAATATTTTAAAAATAAGGAATTTACTTATAGATTATAAGTGAGCCCGATGGTGTAGTGGATAGGGCCGCTGCCTCTTGAGTGGGAAGTCGTGGTTCGAATCCTACCACGTACCAATGAGTTTTCCGGTTTTCGAATTTCATATGTACGTTTAGCCGTTGGTCCCGGTTAATATCGTTTAATACCGTAGATATTAGTCGCTAAGCCATATCAGAGGCCAGTGCTAAGCATTGGCGGCTTGAAAACTCTGACCTAATCTAGGTTGGGTCTGGTTTCCCTTCTTGGTTGCGGAGGTCAGATGACAGTCGCTCTGTGTAAAAACCAGTACCCTCGTTCAATCCCCTAGATTAGGTAGCCGACCCCGTAAGATACGGGATAAGGCTAGGAAGAAGAAGAAGACTTATAGATTATAAGTAAAAAAAAACACTAATGTATTTTTCTTTTTTTTTAAATCGGCGGAGGTGTACTGTAGGACGCACCACTAAGTAAGCTAAGTAAGCATAAATGTGGATTTATGCTTACTTAGCGTTTAGGTTACTTATTATAATCGCATATCTATCACTCAACTATTACTTCCATGCTGGGCTGGGAGAGATAGAAAAACATAGAATGTTCCAGCTGCCCTTCCTCCCGGGCATGCTGTTGAAGTCAGCAAAAGGGACTCAAGGGTTACAGTGTATTGTAATTTAGGCGATGGGCTGACAACCTGTCACTATAGCAATACATATTACAATCTAAAATTGCCCTTAATTTTTGTCAGACGTGGCGAAAGCGCCTTTTACGAGGCGTTAAACGCTCTGCCTACCCCGTAAGGGATAAGGGCGTGATTTATGTATGTATGTATGTCTATCACTCAATAAACGGACGTCCAACAAGATAGTTGTTTCCATTCTTCGCTCCCGACTCGCCTCCTCGCAAGGGACAAAGGCGTGTTATATGTATGTATGTATAAAAAGCTCAAATTCAAATATTTATTGCAGTATCACAATTAGTAGTACATTCTTACGAGTTGGTATAAGGTCTTTAAGATAATTGTGACGTCCCGTCAGGACATAGCAATGTTAGACAGAGAGATTTACTGTTTACAATTATTTAAAATAAGAAATGAATTATAAAACAATTAATTACATTATAAATTGAATTTTAACTGTCTTCAGATAAATTCTAGACAGACAGAGAACCAAACGGCTAATCATCACTACATAGTATAAAACAAAGTCGCTTTCTCTGTCCCTATATCCCTATGTATGCATAAATCTTTAAAACTACGCAACGGATTTTGATGCGGTTTCTTTTAATGGATAGAGCGATTCAAGAGGAAGGTTTATATGTATAATACATGCATAATATTGTAGAGAAACACTAATGATTTCCGTGCGAAGAAGGGGCGGGTCGCTATTTTATATAAATTAAAAATTTAAGAAATCCACGACATGTTTTCACAACTCCTAGCTAAGAACCAACCCCGACGCTTAACCACAACCAGCCAATTAAATAAATAAATAAATCATTTCATTTCAGGAAATATTTACATTAGTAGATGTTAAATAATGTAAACAGAGGCCCATAGAATATATACCTTACAGACTAACATAAATATTTATAAATACTACTACTGGTTCAAATAAAACTTGTTCAGTACTTTTTTCTTATATAAAGGCAGTAAAAAAATAGCTGACCATATTTTAGGGTGTGATTCTACCCATGAAACTGAACAACTATCCCCAAGGAAGATGGGCCGAAATAATAAATAAAAAAATTTGCCTTTCCTTACTAAGGTTGTCTGTGGCTCGAGTCAATTTGTACGGGAAGGCCAATTTTTTACTTTTTTTAGACCTATCCTTGGGGAAAGTTGTTCAGTTTCATGAGTATAATCACACCCTAAAATATGGTCAGTTATTTTTTTACATATTGTTTTCGTAACAGTCACACACACACACACACACACACACACACACACACACACACACACACACACACACACACCACGTCTCAGGGCAAACAAATATACCGTATAAATCAAGACCTGGACTTAAAAAATAAACGTTCCGCAAAAAAATTCAACTATCATATAAAAATAATCACGTAGGTACACGAAACGCACACAAAGACAGGCAGACAGTGACCGGCGAAAATAGAAAGCAATGGACGGAACACGTGAGATGTGTGTCGCGACAGGTGGAAACGAGGGGGGGGAGAAAGAGACGAGGCATACAAAATAAACCAAGAATAAAAGAGAAACAACGTAGCGCCTAGAACAACTTGAGAAACATCTGGCTTTCGAAGATAGTACTGATGGTTCAAGTAATTAGGAACTCGATATGTCAGTAGTACAAATTGGGTGATAATTGAAAAAGAAATCACGGGCAACTAAACATAGATAGACTAATAATAATAAATGCTGTCCTGTTGCTGAGAGTTTATACATACATATAATCACGCCTTTATCCCTAATGGGGTACGCAGAGCGTAAACAACCTAAACAAAGGTTGTTCCGCCACGTCTGATAAAGTTGCGAGGGTAACTTTAAGATAGATTTGTAGTTATATTGCTGTAGTGACAGGTTGTCTATCGCCTAAATTACAATATATTGAAACCCTCGCATCCCTTAGCTGGTGGTTTTAACAGCATGCCCGGGAGGAAATGCAGCTGGCACATTAATGATTTTCTTTAGCTCCCAGGCCAGCATGGAAGAATGTGAGTTTATTTTAGTAGTATAGACATAAACTTTGAACTATAACACACTAGCATGACTTAATAACACACATGATCACGTGTTAAATTTTATCGTATTATTATGACTCACACGTTTAAGATAAATTACAAAAACAAGTCTAGCTTTCGATTTAAAATCTTTGAAAGTAAGAGTAGTATTTAAGTAATTCCTATAAAAATCGAATTAACTATCATGATACTATTTCTGAACTAGAAGAAAATTACAAGATGGTATTTTGAATGGAATTTTGACGATCTTTCGTATCGCATATGATGATGGATGATGCTATCGCAAGGAAAGGAAATCGAATGGAAAATATTGAATAGGAAATACCCGTAGTCACACAATGGAAGCATAATAAAAGTTACACAAGAACAAATTACAAAGCTGTTACAAAATCAAGCTAATAGCAAGTAAAGGGTAAATATTGCCACAGATGATAGATGGAATTCCATATCGCGTGTGTATTTAGGCTCATCAGGCATACTTCTTATTAGAGAGTAGATTCTCGTGTCGAACAACGACCCGAAGTACCCTGGTGTCAGAATTTTCAAACCACCTAGTAGCACAGCTATAAGGCCTTTGATATGGTTTGAGTAACGATCACTATCAAAGACAGCGACCGGTGCCCTCCAAAGCACGGAATCCTTTTACTTTTCAGACAATCAGGTGATTCAGCCTGCAATGTCCTAACCAAACTAGGGAAAACCTCACAAAGTGACAAATCTAAAAATATCAACTTTGTGTTCCCTTCCTGGGAATCGAACCCAGGACCTCCGGATTGTAAACCCATGACTGTGACCACTAGACCACGGAGGCAGCTATCAGACACACTGATGGTGATGTTGTCATTTACTTTGTAGAATCAGTTTACAATCATCTTTGATACATACAACATTACGATCTACTAGGGTTTGGTTGACTTAGATGTATTGATATATATGAAAAATACGTTGACCTGACACCAATACATTGTCACCGTCGACAAACAGTCTTTTAGGTCATGGGTATTTAATATAATTGCACCCGACACCTATAGGACTAAAATAAAACTAAAACAAAACGTCAGAAAAGAAGGCGATAATAAACAATGTTCAAAATCCCAACAGCTCAAAGGTAAAGCCTAAAATTTCGCCACAGCGTAGCACAAGTCTGATCACGCTTTTGCCTCCGTGACATTTGGCCGCATAGCACTTGCGCCCGCGCCGGCTCGGATGCGGGCGATCCGACGTTCACCTGACGCATTCCGTTGCACGTTGCGAAAATCACAGCCAGCGAGGTGATAAATGATAAGCTTCAAGCTTGTTACGTATAATGGGTTTCAACTGCCTCCGTGGTCCAGTGGTCAGCGTCATGGGCTTACAATCCGGAGGGCCTGGGTTCGATTCCCAGGGGAGGAACGCAAAGTTGATATTTGTGAATTTTACACTTTGTTACATTTTCCCCAGTTTGGTTAGGACAACTGACAGGCTGAATCACCTGGTTGTCTGGAAGCTTCGGAGGGCACGTTAAGCCGTCGGTCCTGCTCGCAGCTTCCGATAGTGGTCGTTACACAAACCATGTTAGAGGCCTATTAGCTGTGCTATTAGGCGGTTTAAAAACTCTGACACCAGGGTTCATCGGGACGATCGAATCAATACCCACACGACAGAAGAAGAAGATAGGTTACTAAATATGGTGCGGTAGCCTGTATCCCTTGCGGGGTAGGAAGATCGTCAATAACCTCATTTAGAGGCGTTTGCGAAATGTCTAATAAGATTTGAGCATCAATTTGGAAAGAACCTACTGTTTGCAACAGTGTTCAGTTGTCAGCTGATCACCTTAAACGCCTAAATTACAATTTTGAATGAAGCCCTTGCTGCTTATTTGCACAGACTTGGGAAGAAAAGCGGTCAAAACATTCTATGCTTTTCCATCGCTTACAGTTCATGGTAGCTTGCATTGCGAAAATACACAGTGATAAATGATAAACTCCGTGCTTGTTACGTATAATGGGTTTCTAAATATGGTGCGGTAGTGAATACAATAAATCTGCGCTGGTATGTGCAAACATTCCTTACAAGGAGAAACGTTGTTTATCTTTTAGTGTATTACTTAACTGACTCTATGATAGAGAACTGTTTCATTGCAGACATTTATAAATGGTAAATATGTAATTCACACGACTCCATATTTCATTAGGTACTGAAATAAATATACAGAAACAAAATCTTCGAGATTTTGTGATGCGTAACATGGTACATATTTTTTTGGAATATTTTTAAACAATATTTTTGAGTTCTTTAAAACAATTGTGCTTTTGGACCGATCTCGGATTTATCTCATATCATACATACATATAATCACGCCTTATCCCTGATAGGGTAGGCAGAGCGTATACGACCTAAACGAAAGGTCATTCCGCCACGTCTGACAAAGTTTTGAGGGTTATTTAAGATAGACTTGTAAGTATATTGCTGTAGTGACAGGTTGTCAGCCCATCGCCTAAATTACAATATACAGAAACCCTCGGATCCCTTAGCTGATTTTTACAGCATGTCCGGGAGGAAATGCAGCTGAAACATTCTAAGTTTTTCTTTCGCTCCCAGTCCAGCATGGAAGTTTTTCGCTCCCAGTCCAGCATGGAAGTTATCTCATATCATATCATTTGCTTAATATCCAGTATGCCTATGAAAAAAAAAACTGATGATGACAAGCAAGTTGAGATATATAGTATTTAAACTGTTAGAACAGTTTTTTTTGGCAAAGCCAAAAGTTACATGCGTCGTCAATTTGTGATTTACGACCTTTTGGAATGAATCATATTTCAAAAAAATATTTCTCTGTAAAGAAAGGAAAGTTCGACAAAATTATAAATAAAGGTCTCTAAAATAGTGATAATCGACACATTAATCAATTTAAGGATTCTTATGAAAATACTGAAATGTCATGAATTAGAGGGTCTTAGTTTTAAAATACTCATGAAAATTTAAACGAATGAAGAAATTTAAAAATGACGACAATGTAAAATCACTGGAAGTGACTGAAAATGTCGCGTAGTTGAAAAATATAGAAGCAATTAAATCGTTCCATTGACATGGTAATTGCAAATAATTGGAGCAATCTGGTGTCAACGACTCCGAATGATAAATTAATTGGTGACTCATATCATCATTAACATTGTTTGTTTACATTCTAGCGTACTGGACATCATTTGCGAGTAAACTACAATATACTGCATTTGTATGCAGTATAGTAACAGTGCTTGCTTCCATGCCGGAATAAAAGCGATAGAGTAACATAGAACGTGCCAGCTGCATCTCCTACCGGGCATGCTGTTAAAAACAACTATGGGACTCGAAGGTCTTAGTAAATTGTAATTTAGGCGATGGGCTGATAACCTGTTACTACGAGTACAGCATTATGCAGATCTATCTTAAACAACCCTCAAAACTTGTTAGATGTGGTGGAACAACCTTTGTTAGGGTCGTTGACGCTCTACATACGTCATTAGGGACACAGGCGTGATAGTATGTATGTATAGTGACAGTTTGATAACAAACTTAAAAGAAGAAATGAAAACGAAAGAGAAAGTTAAAAATCCAATGGAGATTTGAAAATTTGGGAAACGCAAACTGTGTCTAACGAAAGATGACAAACATACATACATATAATCACGCCTTTATCCCTAATGTGGTAGACAGAGCGTAAACGACCTAAACGACGTTTCGCCACGCCTGACAAAGTTTTGAGGGTTAATTAAGATAGATTTGTAGGTATATTGCTGTAGTGACAGGTTGTCAGCCCATCGCCTAAATTACAATATACTTAGCTGGTTTTTACAGCATACCCGGGAGGATATGCAGCTTGCACATTCTTTGTTTTTCTCTCGCTTCCAGTCCAGCATGGAAGAAATATGGTACATAAATAACCTAAAACTACTTACGACATTATAAATTACGTGTAATTTGTGTAAAGAAGTTAACAATTACTTAAAAGCAAGCACCTAATATTTTGTTGTTTACATGTCATAAACAGCGAATATAGAGCAAATATCTCGACATAGTTCTGTGGAAACTAATCCAGAAATAACATCGAACAGTTCTCGAGTCTTGACCTCATTTCTTCTCGGAACATGACTAATGTTATCATCATCATCAGCATCTATCAGTCCACTGCTGGACATGGGCATCATCTCCCTAGCCTTATCCCGTATATCACCGGGTCGGCTACCTAAACTAGGGGATCGAACGAGGGTACTGGTTTTTACACAGAGCGACTGCCATCTGACCTCCGCAACCCAGAAAGGAAACCAGACCCAATCCTAGATTAGGTCAGAGTTTTCAAGCCGCCAATGCTTGTACTCTGATATGGGTTAACGACTAATATCTACGGTATTAAATGATATTAACCGGGACCAACGGCTTAACGTGCCTTCCGAAGCACAGAAAAAACGCCGAATAAACGTACATATGAAATTCGATAACCGAAAAACACATTGGTACGTGGTGGGATTCGAAGCTGATTACTTCCAAGCTGGACTGGGAGCGAGAGAAAAACATAGAATGTGCCAGCTGCATTTCCTCCCGGGCATGCTGTAAAAACCAGCTAAGGGATCCGAGGGTTTCTATATATTGCAATTTAGGCGATGGGCTGACAACCTGTCACTATAGCTATATACATTCAAATCTATCTTAAATAACCCTCAAAACTTTGTCAAATGTGGCGGAGCGACCTTTGTTTAGGTCGTTTACGCTCTGCCTACCCCATTAGGGATAAAGGCGTGATTATATGTATGTATGTATGTATGGGATTCGAACCACGAGCTCCCCGCTCAGGAGGCAGCGGCCCTATCCACTACACTACCGGGCTTCTCTAAAATAACAATAAAAACTGCAGAGAGAGTAAACCTCCCCCATGGCACGCCACTCAGCTCGGTTTTCAGCCGTTCTCGGAATGCGTCATCCAACTTCGGGCAGTTTTTTTACGAATATTATCGCTCCACCTGGTTTCAAGACGTCCTACACTACGTTTGCCTTGTGGTATCCACTCTAGAACTCGCCTGCCCCGACGGCCATCAGTTCTACGACAGATGTGCAAATATAGAGCAAATATCTCGACATAGTTCTGTGGAAACTAATCCAGAAATAACATCGAACAGTTCTTGAGTCTTGACCTCATTTCTTTTTCGGGACATGACTAATGTTATAGCACTGTCAAAGTGCTAAAACTATTGTAGTCAAGGAATAGGTGGCGCATGTTCAGATAATTACTACACATGATGCCTTGTTGAAGATTAACAATATTGATGTAGGTAAAGCAGGTGATTTCACGTATGGGAATCAAATCGAGGGAAAAAAAAACAGTCCTCCAACCGATGTTCGGTGATGGCGGGTAATCTATCAGGGGAACCGAACCCAGGACCTTCGGTTAGTGAGCCCATGGATCAGACCGTTAGACTACGCAGGCAGCCCTTGTCACATTGAAGCAAGCGCGAATGGTTCGCTCTTCTGCCAGATAGCGATGGAACCGGCAGGAACTAAATGCGATGCCCCGCCTTGGGCTTTCCCAAAGCTCGCTCAAAGGTCTTTGATTATGATATGAAAATGAGGGGTTGCGCCTACAGCCCAACAGCCACTACGACCTGCATAGATCTATTGTAGCTAACCCTCCTGTTACTTTAGGGCCTCATCCATTCGGGCCCATTTGAAAAATGCCACGGTCTGTTACTGGCCTAGCATTTGGGCATCCTGAGGGCTTAGGCTGACCTTTGTCTAACTCGTCTTTCTTGTGTAAGACAACAGCTAACAAAGATTCAAATGCCAGTGCGGTAGAGAATGCTAAGCTGTTGACAATAGAGGTTGCAACCTTGACATAGCAGAATCAAAGGTATTGTTTGCCATATTCATGAGATCATGATATTTTGCCGGCGATACCTCCTCTTTCATGTCTGTGTTGAAATCAAACAACCATGATTCAAAGTTTGTATGGTGCCCCAATGGTTGTAGTTTACAATTGTTTTTTACTTTTTAAATACTAAAGCATAGAGCATATACCGGGTGTATGGGAAAGCTTCTAGCAAACTGATATAGGTTGCTCAGTCAACGAAACCGAACTACTTTCACCACCTGAAAAAATAATCACGACTTTTCCATACAAAGTGAACTACTGGGGAAGCCAATTTTTTTTTCATTTCCTAAAAAAAATATTTGGCAAAGTTTCGTTGACTAAGCACTATTAGCATGCGGAAAGCGGCCCTTACTTCCAGTTTTTTTGTATTATTAATGCAGTAGAAACTAATGATATAGAAGGAATAACTGTAGTCATGATATACGCCCAATCTAAATAGCCAAGCGGCGTGTCGGCCTTGTTTCCATTTCGCTCAGTGGGCAAGTGCGAAACCCATCATCAAAAATTTATCGGTGACATAATGAACGTTTTGAAGAAACATACGATTTAAAGGTATTCTTCCATGCTGGAAGAACATAGAATGTGCCAGCTGCATTTCCTCCCGGGCATGCTGTAAAAACCAGCTAAGGGATCCGAGGGTTTCAGTATATTGCAATTTAGGCGATGGGCTGACAACTTGTCACTACAGCAATATACCTACAAATCTGTCATAAATAACCCTCAAAACTTTGTCAAACGTGGCGGAACGACCTTTGTTCAGGTGGTTTACGTTCTACCTACCCCATAAGGAATAAAAGCGTGATTATATGTATGTATATACGATTTAAAGAATTTAATTTCATGTCGATTTGAATTAGGTGCCAATTTGATACATGCGTAGTCAGTGACACCCAATAAAAAAAAGAATCGTTTGGTGGTTCCGCCGTAAGGTATAGATTTTCTTATAAAACAGCTAGGCTATTTTTTTAAATAACAACAACTAAAAACAAAATCAGAATGAACGACGGACACATAAGTTACGTACTTTCGACAACCTAAACTAACACACGCCGTAATTTTTAATAACATACATACATACATAAAATCACGCCTTTATCCCTTACGGGGTAGGCAGAGCGTCAAACTCCTCGTAAAAGGCGCTTTCGCCACGTCTGACAAAAATTGAGGGCAATTTTAGATTGTAATGTGTATTGCTATAGTGACAGGTTGTCAGCCCATCGCCTAAATTACAATACACTGTAACCCTCGAGTCCCTTTTGCTGACTTCTACAGCATGCCCGGGAGGAAGGGCAGCTGTAACATTCTATGTTTTTCTATCTCTCCCAGTCCAGCATGGAAGAATTTTTAATAACGGATTGGAAAAAAATGTTAATAATTATAATCTTCAAACTTCATGGTCCGCTACTAAAGGTATAGACGTGAGGAAAGTGGAACGAATATATACCTCTATTGCAGAAATGATGGTCCCTCCATACATAAAGTATATGATATTTATTAAATTTTGTGCACGTTTTATCCGCGTATCTTTAAAATTATCACTTCTGTAGGTCTGCTGTAAGAAATTTCTTTTTAGAAATAAGCAGTGCCTGTTGTGTCTTTGTTTTTAATGTTTTTTGTGTACAATAAATTGTTAAATAAATCAATAAAATAAATTAAAGTAGGCGGGATTGTTAAGTGGAACCTACGTATACTTAAGGTGCATAATCAGAAATTTCACAAAAGTTGAGGTAGTTATACATACATACATAAAATCACGCTTTTATCCCTTACGGGGTAGGCAGAGCATTAAACGCCTCGTTAAAGGCTCTTTCGCCGCGTCTGAAAATATTTGAGGGTAATTTTAGATTGTAATGTGTATTGCCATAGTGACAGGTTGTCAGCCCATCGCCTAAATTACAATACACTGTAACCCTCGAGTCCCTTTTGCTGTCTTCTACAGCATGCCCGGGAGGAAGGGCAGCTGGAACATTCTATGTTTTTCTAGCTCTCCCAGTCCAGCATGGAAGTAGGCGGGATCGTTAAGTGGAACCTACGTATACTTAAGGTGCATAATCAGAAATTTCACAAAAGTTGAGGTAGTTATACTTAAAAACTAAATATACATACATATAATCACGCCTTTATCCCTTATGGGGTAGGCAGAGCGTAAACGACCTAAAGAAAGGTCGTTACGCCGCGTCTGACAAAGTTTTGAGGGTTATTTAAGATAGAATTTGTACGTATATTGCTGTAGTGATAGGTTGTCAGCCCGTCGCCTAAGTTACAATATACTGAAACCCTTAGATCCCTTAGCTGGTTTTTGCAGCATGCCCGGGAGGAAATGCAGCTGGCACATTCTATGTTTTTCTCTCGCTCCCGGGCCAGCATGGAAGTAACTTAAGGTGCATAATCAGAAATTTCACAAATGTTGGGGTAATTATACTCAGTAACTTAATATCACACTCGTAAATATGTAACTTCCAAGCTGGCCTGGGAGCGAGAGAAAAACTTAGAATGTGCCAGCTGCATTTCCTCCCGAGCATGCTGTAAAAGTCAGCTAAGGGATCCGAGGGTTTCTGTATATTGCAATGTGGGCGATGGGCTGACAACCTGTCACTACAGCAATATACCTTAAAATCTATCAAAAATAACCCTCAAAACTTTGTCAGACGTGGCGGAATGACCTTTGTTTTGGTCGTTTACGCTCTGCCTACCCCATTAGGGATAAAGGCGTGATTATATGTATGTATGTATGTAACTTAATATCACACTCGTAAAAAAAATATGAGGAACTAGAAGGACATGCTTGGGAGCAAGGTTTGCTTAGTTTTTCAGTATTTTTTAACAATAATAAATCACGAACTCAGGTAATAAATAACGTTTTGTTTTGCGGTAGTCGTATTCTTTTATCACAATTCATACATACATACATACATATAATCACGCCTTTATCCCTAATGGGGTAGGCAGAGCGCAAACGACCCAAACGAAGTCGTCCCGCCACGTCTGACAAAGTTTTGAGGGTTATTTAAGATAGAATTTTAGGTATATTGCTGTAGTGACAGGTTGTCAGCCCATCGCCTAAATTACAATATACTGAAACCCTCGGATCCCTTAGCTGGTTTCTACAGCATGCCCGGGAGGAAATGCAGCTGGCACATTCTATGTTTTTCTCTCGCTCCCAGACCAGCATCACAATTCAGAACTTCGTAATTTTTACTGATGATATTGCCCAAAGGATAAGCTATTATAGGACATGGTCCGCTCACTATTTTGATGTGTACATTTTTAAAATTGCATTTTAGTACGATTTTAACAAAGAACGACATGTCAATGGCGTTACGTTCGATATTTGAATAACTCGAAAAAAAAGAATGGTTTGCGTGAGTCATGACGTGGCGAAAGCGCCTTTTACGAGGCGCTAAACGCTCTGCCTACCCCGTAAGGGATAAAGGCGTGATTTATGTATGTATGTATGTAAACAAAGTTTCATGTCTTTTAATCGAAGATCTTGTTTCTTAATTCAGTTTCAGCTATTAGGCATGACAACATAATGAAATATTATTTTTATCAATTTAATTGATTTGCCAACACGTATAATTTATTTTTGAAATGTGTTTTTGAATAAAAAGACATGAAACTTTGTTTACCTTTATACTAAAACTTGAGTTGGAAATACTATAGAGATAGAGATAAATTTATTAATAATTGTAAATTACAAGTAAAAAATTATAAGCACTTAAGTATATCACATTAATAATCATTTAAATTGTATTGCTTTCATTGTCATTAAAATTAATAAAATCATTATAACTATAGAATGCCTGTTCGACAAGCCAACGCTTAAGCCGTGATTTAAAGCTATTTACTATAGTACGTATAATGATATGAAAAGGTACAAATACGGATGCATTCTCCAAAACTATGCACCAACCGGATTCCTACCAACCCAATCGGCTAGAATGCATTGGAAAACACACCATACAATGCTGTACAGATACAGTAAACCTGTTGGTATGGTACTACAGGTACTTCGATACTCAGTTGACTTTGAGCATGGACTGGATACCGTAGGGCTAGCAGGGTTCATTTTAACTTCCATGCTGGCATGGGAGCGAGAGAAAAACAGAATGTGCCAGCTGCATTTCCTCCCAGTGTAAAAACCAGCTAAGGCATAATGGGTTTCAGTATATTGTAATTTAAGCTATAGGCTAACAACCTATCACTACGGCAATATACTTACAAATCTATCTTAAATAACCCTCAAAACTTTGTCAGACGTGGCGGAACGACCTTTCTTTAGGTCGTTTACGCTCTGCCTACCCCATTAGGGATAAAGGCGTGATAATATGTTTAAATACAAAAAGACCTTTTAGAAACCACAGACTGGTAGCCCTGCAGACGATGGTTTTTGTCGTACCGTGATAGCAATATCAATAAACGTGTTTATCTTGAGAAAGGTAGAGAGCCAGCCTTTAATGGTGGTCAGGCCATTAAAACCAGCAAGTGAGCTGACAACCTCAGTGTGTTTAGTGCACCAGGCGATTAATAGTTATGTGAACCTGCTTGAATGGGTAAACAATAAACGCAAAAAAAAATATCTAAATGGGAGTACTGTTAAATACTTTCTATATTCTATATTTCTATATTTTATAAACATGTATAAATTAAATATATATTGTATTATAATGTTTATATAGTTTATTTACTTTTTTTAGTGTTAAACATATATTTGTCCTAGGCTCCGAGATTAAATCTAGTTGTTCTTCTACCTACCATACTGCTCTCAACACTTATATGTAATATTGAAGTGGATAGCTGTAATTGGCATTCAGTATAATCATATGTTGTAATATTATAATTTTGTAAGATGCTGTTGTTATCCTGAATAAATAAAAATAAAATAAATACTTGTCAAGAGAAAAGTAGGCATAGGCAGAGCGTAAAAGACCTAAACAAAGGTCGTTCGCCACGTCTGACAAAGTTTTGTGGGTTGTCAGCCCATCGCCTAAATTGCAGTATACTGAATCCCTATGATCCCTTAGCTGGTTTTTACAGCATACCCGGGAAAAATGCAGTTGGCACATTCTATGTTTTTCTCTCGCTCCCAGGACAGCCTAGAATAATACTTAAATACTTGTCAAGAGAAAAATTGAAAAAAATACCCTGAAAAATATATGTCCCAATAACACCAATATTAATATGACTGACTAACTTCCATGCTGGCCTGGGAACGAGAGAAAAACATAGAATGTGCCAACTGCATTTTTCCCGGGTATGCTGTAAAAACCAGCTAAGGGATCATAGGGATACAGTATACTGCAATTTAGGCGATGGGCTGACAACCTGTCACTACAGCAATATACCTACAAATATATCTTAAATAACTCTCAAAACTTTGTCAGACGGGGCGGAACGACCTTTCTTTTGGTCGTTTACGCTCTGCCTACCCCATTAGGGACAATGGCGTGATTATATGTATGTATGTATTAATATGACTGCCATTAACATTGTTACAACAAATACATGAACTAAAGGCGTCAAAATTCAATAACGGGTGCCAAATGCAATCAAAACAATACCAAATTAAGAACGAATAGAATGAATAATAACAGCACATGCGCCAAACTTTATGGGATGACGTGACATTAAGTCATCGATGTAAAATCGATGCCACTGAAATAATATCGATGACTGACATGGCGACGATGGCAATCAGTGTTTTGGAGCGTGATTCGGTCGTGACAAGAATTATAAACAGCCGGCAAACGATTGATTCTCTCCTTATACAAGTCAAGGTATAGAGTGGTATAGATATATTACTAACGGGTGTAAGGGACAGCTTCCCGCAAACTGATAGGAGTTGCTCATTCAACGAAATTGAACAGCTTCCACCAGAAAATTCTTTCAGGAGATAAATGAAAAATGAAGTTTCCCACACAAAATGATCACTTTGATCAAACAATTTGTATGGAAAAGCAAAAATTTCCTTAAAGAATTTTGCGGTGATAGTAGTTCGGTTTCGTTAAATGAGCAACTTCTATCAGTTTGCGGGAAGCTCTGCCTTACACCCGGTATTATCTGAGGATAATATCGCGATTTTTAGGAGAAGTGACCTTAGTTTACTGGCTTGTAGGTATAGTTTAATTCCACTTGTATGATGTGGTTGGTAAGAGAAAAGACATATAGCGCGATTTGTCACAATACACATATTGCAACCTCCTGCTTTTTAAAACTGATGAAGCGGCGCCAGAGCTGAATGACACGCGCCAAAAAGAACTCTCCTCGCAATCGGATACAGTATCCAGCTAACCAGACGGGAATAGTCACATCATGCCCCGGCCTGGCTAGCGTCCATCGCGGCTTCCGACCCAAAACGCACCAACTCCACGCACCAATCAAACGGATTTACACCCTACGGGATACACTGTTAAAACTAATTTCCTTCGCTCTAGTTGCGAAGATACGCGGCGAAAGTGCGTCGGGACGGATATAAGCCGCGTCTGCGCCGGTCCTTACGTAATTTTTCGCTGACGATGAACTCAATACGTCACGTAAATGCTTCCGGATGACAAACGACCAATTTTATAATCTGTATCAAAAGGACAATGCGGTGCAAGGTTAAGTATGGCGGGCTAAATATAACAGACCATTAGGCTATCCATTACAGTGATATATTTCTGGACTTATTTCGTCTGGAAGTTCAATGTTTGTTTCAGTTTTCAGTAATCTGACAGGGTAATTAAAATTACATCAAGCCAGTTTTGATTGGTTTATGTAAACTTATGTTATGAGAGAAAACACACCTTGTTATATTTTTGGTCTCGTTTCGTAAAATGGCGTTCGTTGGGAAAGATATCTTCCGGTCTTTAACGCATGAGATGATTTGGGAGTGTCCTATTTTTGAGACGTTTTGTAAGCTATTCATTAAAATGGTTGGGTTTTAGTTATGACATAAATTCCTAAATATTGCTTCACGAGAAGGAAGTAACAAAATTATTTAGGTGGTCAGAAGTTGACATATTTACTTCGTTTCCTACGTTTTTTCTAAACAATAGTAGCACTTGTTAACGTATGCGTACTAAGAAACCTAGTCATAGATAGGATTGTATCTTCTTCGTCTGTCTAGTGTTTTCTCGGTCTGATCTGGGGTCCTCTTTCCGGATTTTTCTTCTCCACTTTGACCAGTCTTCGGCATCCGCTAGTGTCAGAGCGTTCTCTACCATGTCTGCTTTAACGTGTAGCCAGCGCTTTTTTGGTCTGCCGCGTGATCTTGTATAAAGTACACCTAAATTTTTTAAAGTTTTTAGCGCCATTTTTATTCAAGTTTTAGCTTGCGTTGTAAACCATGATTAGCAGGGGCCTGCTAAATAGCCTGTCCATGTCCTTTTTCGTGAGACTGGCCAATCGTGATCGCTTTATTAGGAGACGTACAACGGATAGCCTACGAATTTGGTAATATGGAATAGACACGTATAAATTCAGCCAAGACGGAATATTTTTAGCTTAAATCTAGGGCACATGATATATTTCAAGATCTTGCTGCTGCATTTGATCGTGTCTGCGATACTAAGAAGAAAGAACATCAAATATTGTAGACCTATTATGTATAACTGATTGTGTAATTTTTTTATTGCGATTTTATCCTTGATATGCAAATAATAAAAATACTAATAATGTACTACGAGGCAGATAAGCATATCAAAACGAAACGTATAAAATACACAGATACGTAACATAAAAAGAGCAGATATAAAAATGAAGATAAGTCTAAAAATGAAGATATATAAACATGACAGTAAAAATACAAAAAAAAATAACGTACCGATGATAAGAAAAGTAGATCCTACGCTATAAAACCTTTACAAGCGTGGAGGCCATTTAGAAACGACAGGTTAGAAAAAGAAAACGTATAAATAGTAGTAGAAAACATCTGATCTGGTCTCACGTAGAGGCAATAGAATATTGATTGTCCCCGTGGTTTAGTGGTCTGAGCCGGAGGTCCTAGGTTCGATTCCCAGGGGGAAAGACAAAGTAGATAAATATCTACGACAAATGTCAATGAGCTGAATCACCTGATTGTCCGAAAGCAAAAAGATTCCGTGCTGAGGGCACGTTAAGCCGCCGTCGGTTGCGGTAACTGTTTCAAATAGTGGTCTTTACAGGTCGATGTTGCACCACGTCTGTAGGAACTACCCTACACGTACCTACTACCAAGGGGCACGAGCCCACCCTGAATTTAGGGCGATCGGGCCTTAGTCGACTACGTGGGCCCAGTACGGATTCGACGACTTCACTTGACACACAACCTTTGAATTTCTTCTTAGGTGTTTGCAGGATTTGTCAAGATGTTTTCCTTTGACGTAAATGCGCCGAAAAATGTATATATGAAATTCCAAAAACCGAAAAACACATTTGAATGTGGTGGGACTCAATCCACGACTTCCTTTACACGAGGCAGCGGCTCTATCCACTACACCATAATTTCAATGATTGCCATACGATAAATAGAATATTGGTCCTTGATCTTGGACCAGTGTGAGTAATAATGCCCATATCAGTTAGAGACGGTGGTAAATTGTTAAGAGAGGAATAGCTTAAGCCAGATAAGGCGAGAGTTAAGCCGCAAGGCCATTATTGAAATTAAATTGAAGATGTTTACTTCGCCATAGCAGAACTTGTTTTTCATATAGATACTACAGACCCGCCCCGGCTTCGCACGGAAATCATCAGTGTTTCTCTTCTATATTATGCATGTATTATACATATAAACCTTCCTCTTGAATCACTCTATCCATTAAAAAAAACCGCATCGAAATCCGTTGCGTAGTTTTAAAGATCTAAGCATACATAGGGTATAGGGACAGAGAAAGCGACTTTGTTTTATACTATGTAGTGGCTAGAGATTGGTTTTGAAAATTCTGGCCAACATTTCAATTTTTACGCGGGGAAAAAATCTTCTGTCTTTGTGAAATTGGCTGTTATTTTACTCGGTGACATTTTATCTCGAGCTCACGAGATAAAGGCGTGATTTTAATACCTCGCATGGAATCTCAAAACTCGTGTGGGTTCTTAAGTACATTCAACTTACAAATTTTGGACCCTTTCCAAAAACAGCATTGTTCTTTGAGTCATATAAACGTGTTGGTTACGATTATGGATGTTCCTATAATACCGGCTCTAAATAGTCATAATATTAATTATAGTCTCTACATTTGATGCAAATTAATTTGGAAATAAGTAATCAATTATGTCGGTATAGCGAGTTTACAAATTTGTATGCGAACCGCATTAGAACTGCATTGTAGCGGCGCGACACTGCGCGGCAAATGCATTTCAATCATTTTTGACAGCTTTGCCGCGTCGTGTCGCGCCGCTGCAGTGCGGTATATCTCATACCTTTAACGTCCACCTAACTTGTGCAAATGCCGCCTCCTCGCAATCCACACCGAAGAACAGGCCTTTCTGGTGGATGTTACCCTTAAACAGGAGTTGGCTCTTCATAGGGCCACTTGGATTTCCACCGTCCTACTTTAACCGAAGTCTGGCGAATTATAACTTGCTTATGGGAGTAATAATAATAGTCCTCCCACCGATTTTCGGTGATGGCGGCCAATCTCTTAGAACTGCGCAGGACTAGTTTTTAATGTCCAACTGTTTGCACTCTCTATTCTTTCAATCTCTTATTCTGATGGGTCAGAATGACTAACACGACTAGAGAAAAATTAGGCGCAGGACCGATTATTTACATGCCCATCCGACAGCATGGATTGGATCAACTTACTTTTCGGACAATCAGGTGATCAGCCTGCAATATCCTAACCAAACTAAAAACAACAACATAAAGTCAACGTCCCTCGCCGATGGCTCAGACCACTAGCTCACGGTGTCCCAATAAAGAAATATTCGTCACAGAAATTAGAAAGAACCAGAAGGTAGCTCAGCTCACGGAATTTTATCACCGAAGCATGCACCTAAAGACGCAAGTATCACGCATGGAAACACAAAGAACAATACGATACCCAATCACTGCCGATACCAGAACAAAGCAAACATGAAAGCTGAACCAGAACGTTATGGACGCTGCGATATGGCAGATAATGCTATCGGAGAATGCCTGATGTGTTTGCCAATTGAAGGACATGTTTTAATAGTACGCATCAGTTTGATATTTTTTCTAAACTGGCTGGGTTCGCAGTGGACGTACCACAGCTGACACAAAATGCCGCCAAAATATGCCTGCAAATATGCACTAAAAAGGGCGAAATATTAGTGCGAAATATGCACAATGAAGATGCTATTTTTAACTAGAATTTCCGTTAATCTTTTCAATAATTTTACAAGACTGGGATGTAAACAAAAAAACCGTGAAGTTAGGGTGTTATTTACTATACTTTCATAGAGCAAGGTTTTGAACATACTTTTCGTTGGATATTTTGCGGAAAAACCAACTTGAAGCAAGTCTCTAATATTCCCGTGATTAAAACATGATATAACATAAACATTTTTTATAAAATTGTACTAAAACATCAAATACGCTCCAACAATAGCAATAATCCGATGTCTACTGATGATGAACGATGGTGCTAACGAATATTGATATTATGTGTCTAGTCTACAGTCAGCAAGCATAAGGAAAACACACATTCAAATAATCATTTTAACTACACCGACACGTAATGATACAGAGCGCAGCGCAACCTTGTGGAACGAAGCCTCATCATTGAGATGTCTCTTCAATCTTATCAGATAACATACGACAAGGAAAAATTTACTCGACGTTCTTTACAGATCTGAGAAAACATGAGGTGTCTTGTAATATTTGTACGCTTATTCGCGTTCCAGGAGCTGTTTTTTCGAATTATGTGAATCGAATTCGCATACGAAAGACTAACATTCAAATTGAAAATTGTATGAAATCATATGCATTACTCTTTCGTATGGACATTGAAATTAGAGTGATTAATAAATACGGCTACTGGCACGCGAGGAATAAGCTTACAAATATTACAAGTTTAATTTTTTTATAGTAAGCTTCCTAATCTAGGCCTCCCTTACTATCCAATCCAAATTTTTGAATCACAAGTCATTGTACCTACCGGGCGATGATCTATATTTTGTGATGTTGGCGCTAATTATTTTTATTATTATTATAGCTAGCCTACTAGATCCCACTGTTGGCGCTGATAAAACTAAAAAAAAGGAATAAAGAGCTAAGCTTATTAGATGTTGTTTTTTGTCTTTATGTAGGCAAATGAAAGCACGATGAACTTTGATAATGACTTATCACTACATAGAAAACAAACTCGCTTTCTCTGTCCCTATATCCCTATGTATGCATAAATCTTTAAAACTACGCAACGAATTTGATTTTTTTTGCGGTTTCTTTTAATGGATAGAGTGATTCAAGAGGAAGGTTTATATGTATAATACATGCATAATATAGTAGGGAAACACTGATAATTTCTGTGCGAAGCCGGGGCGGGTCGCTAGTACGTTATAAGTAAGTACTAACTTTAATCTTCTGTTGATCAAAATAACAGAGAAATCTGAAGTAGTAACCAAACCGAAAGTAACCAATGAAGCAGAAGTAATAATAGTCCTTTGACCGATTCCTGTGATGGCGGCCAATCTCTCAGAGGTAGACCAACTGCGCAGGGCTAGTTATTAGTGCCAAAGTATTTGAGCAATACACAAATGCACTCTCTTTTCATTAAATCTCTTATTCTGATGGAACAGATTGACTGACACGATCAGAAAGAAATCAAGCGCAGGATCGACTATTTACATGCTCATTCGACAACATGGATCATTTTACTTTCGGACAATCAGGTGATCAGCCTATGTCCTAACCAGACTAGAAACAACAACACAAATTCATTGTCCCCGACGGGAATCGAACCCAGGACCTCCGGATCGTGAGCCCATGGCTCAAACCGCTAGACCACGGAGGCAGTAGGTAGATGAAGTCATAGATCTTTTGAACGTACTCGTAAGCAAGAGTAAACATTAGCGTAAATGTACGTCACGTAAGTAAACTAGTTTCAATAAGATAGTAGGTACAACGGAAAAACTGAGATAAGAGATTACCTGGATAGTGTGATATCAGATAGGTACTGGAAAAATGTCGACATACCTGTAACGAAAAAAAATAAAAATTAGACATTGGGTTAAAGTTAAAAGATTCAGAAGAAATAGTTCTTCCATGCTGGACTGGGAGAGATTGAAAACATGGAATGTTCCATTCCGTTCCTCCTGGGCATGCTGTAGAAGTCAGCAAAAGGGAATCGAGGGTTTCAGTATATTGTAATTTAGGCGATGGGCTGACAACCTGTCACTATGGCAATACAAATTACAATCTAAAATTGCCCAAAATTTTTGTCAGACGTGGCGGAAGTTTAACGCTCTGCCTACCCCGTACGGGATAAATGCGTGATTTTATGTATGTATGCATCAAACTAATGATTGCCAATCGATCCGCAATACAAGTGGAAAAGTTCTGGTCCACCACATTGTTAGATTTATGTCCTGTGTTCCATCGACACGATAAGGAGAAGATTGTTTGCATGCAGTTAGCTCGTCATTTATACCTAATGTTAAAGATTTACATTCAAATTAAAACAAATAACAATGCCCATAATGCAAGCAGTAGGTAGGAACCATATTCATATGCAATACGCGCATACATACATATAATCACGATTTGTAGGTATATTCTTGCAGTGACAGGTTGTCAGCCCATCGCCTAAATTGCAATATATTGAAACCCTCGGATCCTTAAGCTGGTTTTTACATCATGCCCGAGAGGCAATGCAGTTGGCACATTCTATGTTTTACTCTCGCTCCCAGGCCAGTATGGAATTAAAAATATACATTTACAAAGTCACGCCTTTAATTAAGGCAGAGTGTAAAACGCCTAGAAGAAATTAAAATAATGATAAATGTAAAGATATACATACAAATTAAAACGATATACCCATAATGCAAGTAGTAGGAACAATGTTCATATAATCATATGCAATCAAGAAAACATCGTCAAAATACACAGCTATGTGTTTAACTTTTTACATTCGAAATTGTATTTTCTAGCCACCAGGCACAACATCATTTGCCTTCACATTTCCTTACATGGCGGGAGTGCTTCTAGAAAACAGTTCAAAAACAGGTGGGCCCACATAATGTGTATGGTAGTTGAAGTTGCCGTTCCCAAGTCTCGAGAAAGTACAAGTTCTGTCGAGAAGAAAGTGCGTGGTGGCAAAAACACGTCCGCCGCCCGTCCGCCAATCGGAAAGGAATTTAGCGCGTTGTAGTGCTGCCGAACTATCGATAGTAGCGACAACATCGATAGGCTTATCGATAGTATTGAGGAAGGATGTGATCTCTGCCTACCCCTCCGGGAAAGAGGCGTGACGTTATGTATGTATGTATGTATAGTATTGAGCGCGTGAAAAAGTGCGTGAGATTTCGAGTGCCATAACAGGCATCTCTTAATATCTCTGTCTTAAATCATAATTAGGCATTAGTAATAAGTATATTTTTACATTGTAATGTATAATTAAGCGAGATTCTGATCTCACAGTCAAACTGTATGTACAGTTTTGTGGGGCAATGTTTAGTAGTTAAGTTTTACCCTGTACCTTATAAAATAAATAAATAAATAATAATAAATAACCTTCTGGGTGAGCTTGCTTCATCGTCGACTCTGTCACGGTCATCCCTGACTTAGTGCCTAGAGTCAAGAGCAAACCCATTTATATTTTTTTTTAAAAAACGTACTTGGTGGTAAAAATACGTCCGCCGCCCATCCGCCAATCGGAAAGGAATTGTGCACGTTGTAGTGCTGCCGAACTATCGATAGTAGCGACAACATCGATAGGCTTGTCGATAGTATTGAAAAGAAGAAAGTGCGTGTTGGCAAAAAGGTGGCTGCCAGAGCGTGCGTTGAAGTATTGCCTAACTATTGATGCTTCTATAGTAATATTGACTTTGAATAACAATATCATCGATTGATCTATCGATAGTATCTCTTTCAAATATGCTTGTAAATTGTTGGTGCGGCGCCGTTCAAACGATCTATTAAAACGCCAAAAAAAAGCCAGACGACCTCATGACAGCGGCTGATAATGCTGTTAAAGTGGCCAAATTCTGTGCTGCAACAGGTATTAGCAGACACGCTATGACGGCTAAGAAGAAGAGTATCAGTGATTTTTCCAAATCAATGATATCGGAAAAATTGTGCTATTAATGATATGTAGATTGGATACGCCTATCGATATTGTTACAAATTTTCAAGGTTACAATATTTTCGATGGGACTATCGATATTCGATATATTCCGGCAACACTAGTGCGCAGCCCATGTGAACATAGCGACGTGTCTTTATTTTCCGCTTATTTGTGAAGTTTTGTTAAATGTAATCTCAAAGGTCACGACTCTCTTTCGTTTGGAGTTTATTTTTTTTTGCACGAAGGTGGTCGAACCATTTACTTGATTTAAAAGTTTCCTTATTTTGCAGATAACTAAACTTTTCAGGAAGAAAGTTTCTAATTTCTTCTTCGATAACGACGTCTCTAGAAGCCACTTAAACCAGCCCTTTTAATGCATAATTTATGCATAATTTATTCAGCCAAAATTTTACAAACCTGTCTTGTCTATAGGTGCTCTAGGGTAGCCTATACATACATACATTCATATAATCAGGCCTGTAGGCAGAGCATAAACGACCTAAACAAAGGTCGTTCCGCCACGTCTGACAAAGTTTTGCGGGTTATTTAAGATAGATTTGTACCTATATTGCTGTATTGACAGCCCATTACCTAAACTGCAATATACTGAAACCTTCGGATCCCTAAGCTGGTTTTTACGGCATGTCCGAGAGGAAATGCTGCTGGAACATTATACTTTTTTCTCCCACTCCCAGTCCAACGTGGAAGCTAGCCTATTGTTGTAAATTACCAATCCATGTTTTTTTAGCTGTAAGGTTTATAGATTCAATATTCAGTTAATTACACGATCTGATATGTACTGATGAAATAACTCATAGTATTGACACAGATGTTACAAAATACTACGTATACTACGATACTTCCATGCTGGTCTGGGAGCGAGAGAAAAACATAGAATGTGCCAGCTGCATTTCCTCCCGGGCATGCTGTAAAAACCAGCTAAGGGATCCGAGGCTTTAAGTATATTGTAATTTAGGCGATGGGCTGACAACCTGTCACTACAGCAATATACCTAGAATTCTATCTTAAATAACCCTCAAAACTTTGTCAGACGTGGCGAAACGGCCTTTGTTTAGGTCGTTTACGCTCTGCCTACCCCATTAGGGATAAAGGCGTGATTATATGTATGTATGTACTACGATTAAAGGAGCCTTTGATGGTGTGAGCAGGTAATTGGAGGCAAGGATTTTTTGTATTACCTTTTTGATAGCGTACCGTATAGTGACTATTGTAGTGGCAGCTCTACTTTAAGAGTAGAACAAATCAAGAAATTATAACGTTGGAGGCTATCTTCGTAAGCAGATATATATTAGCTTTTGTGTCTCTCTCTCTCCTTGGCAATTATTATTCCCATATTAGCTTTTGTGTAAACTATATTATATTAAATCGAAGGCAAGATTCTGTCATCCAATTGTAGACGATAGAAATCTTACAGAAAGTATTTTTTTAAACTGAAACTAATGTAAAAACAACGATTCTTAAAAAAATATAAATCTGACAGTCTTCTAAAGTCTTCTTCTTCTACCTAGCGTTTTCCCGGCCTGATGCCGAGGTCCGCTTACCGGCAGTTTCTACTCTACTCCACTTTGACCGGTCTTCGACATCCGCTGGTGTGAGATCATTCTCTTCCATGTCCGCTGTTACGACGTCTAGCTAGCGAGTGCTTGTTTGGTCTGCCGCGTGATCTTGGGCCTTGGAGAGTATTTTGTTAAATTAACCTTGCCAAATTCAAGATTCACAGCGAAAGATTAGATAACGTATATCATCTTTAGATTACTAACAAAACTAGCGACCCGCCCCGGCTTCGCACGGAAATTATCAGTGTTTCTCTTCTATGCATAATGCATGAATTATACAAATAAACCTTCCTCTTGAATCACTCTATCCATTAAAATAAACCGCATCAAAATCCGTTGCGTAGTTTTAAAGATTTATGCACTCATAGGGATATAGGGACAGAGAAAGCGACTTTGTTTTATACTATGTAGTGATGTAGTAAGATACCAGCCTCACAGATACTACAAGTGTTTTTGTAAAATATGTATAAAAAAAGAATGGCATAGACTTGAGCAGTGATCTGCCTTCGTGCCTTCCGAAGCACAGAATATTTTTCCTTTTCAGACAATCAGGTGATTCAGTCTGTAATGTCTCAACCAAACTGTTGAAAACCTCACGAAGTGATAAATTGATAAATATCAACTTCGTGTTCCCCCCTGGGAATCGAATCCAGGATCTCCGGATCAGGAGCCCATGGCTAAGACCACTAGATTACGGAAGCAGTGATATCTCTGCTACAGAGAAAAAATACACTCAAGTTCATCGGGGTTTCTTTACAGATGAAATAAATATGAGATTAGTAAGTGATCATATGCCAATACGTAGTATGTTTAGGACGTGTATATTTAGAAACTCGAGACATCACATCTCCACTTTCACCGACACAGTACTAACTACAAATAGTCATGTTATAATAAAGCCCTGGCTTGAAGGACATAAAGCACGTATGGCCAACTTCCGGCCCGCTAAGACATATCATCCGGCCCGCGGAAGTATTTTAAAAAAGGCAGCGAAACTAGCGAAGTTCTCTTGTGATCACAGTAACGTAATCACGATATTTGGCGAGGACTTTCAGTTCTTTTCTGGTTCTAACATGAAACAAAAAATCGCTACTACATTACAACGAAAAACAAAAAAAACAAATGATCCGGGAGGACTCTGTTGAATACCCGCGGGTGCCAACTGGCACTACATCTTTTGCATAGTCCTTATATGATGCATGTTTATACGGCCCGCGACTTCATTAATATTGGCAATTCTGGCCCGCAACATTCAAAAGGTTGCCCACCACTGCCATAAAGCCATCAATAATGGGGTTATAGTTTTCTAAAACTATCTGCGATGTTGGGCCCATTAAGCAATGTGGACGAACGAAAGTGCTTCTATAATGCCTAGTGGGTGTCGCGTGGGACTAAATAAAGTTGCATCAAATAAACTAGTTTAGAATGAAACCTGACGCGGGCGTAACACATGGTTAAGATCTCAAGGGAAACTGCAAATTTAAAAAGGTATTGTAGGCAGAGGGTCATATACTTCGTAAGCTATTGAGAGTGACCTCTAACTTGTTAAGAGTAATCCCTATTTCATAGGTCCAAGTCCAGAATAACTGCCTCCGTGGTCTAGTGGTTAGTGCCATGGACTCCTGATCCGGAGGTCCTGGGTTCGATTCCCAGGGGGGAAACACAAAGTTGATATTTGCGAATTTATCACTTTGTGAATTTTTCCCCAGTTTGGTTAGGACATTGCAGGCTGAATCACCTGATTGTCCGAAAAAGAAAAAGATTTCGTGCTTCGGAGGGCACGTTAAGCCATCGGTCCCGGTCGCTGTCTTTGATAGTGGTCGTTACTCAAACCATGTCAGAGGCCTGATAGTTGTGCTCCTAGGCGGTTTAAAAACTCTGACACCAGGGTTCATCGGCTCGATACCCACTCGACAGAAGATGAAGAAGTCCAGAATGTCCCTAAATCTATGAAGATAAAACGTAAGACTCACAAAATGTATGGATGGATTGACAATACGCAATTCGGCATTAACGGTAAACAGGTCAAGTTTCTTGATAATACGCACAAGTTATGCTGATGTAAAGTACGCGAAAAGATATAACGTTGTCAATAATTACGAATCTATAGATACTGTGAACATGCTGCCTGCACTGAACTGCCTCCGTGGTCTACCGGTCTGAGCCATAGGCTCTCGATCCGCAGGTCCCGGGTTCGATTCCCGGCGGGGGACAATGGCTCTGTGTTGTTGGTTAGGACATTGCAGACTGATTGTCCGAAAAGTAAGTTGATCCAATCCATGCTGTCGGATGGGCATGTAAATAAATAGTCGGTCCTGCGGCTGATTGGTCTCTGGTCGTGTCAGTTAATCTGTCCCATCAGAATAAGATATTAAAGGAATAGAGAGCGCATTTGTGTGTTGCGCAAACACTTGGGCACTATAAACTAGCCCTGAGCAGTTGGCCCATCTCCGAGAGACTGGCCGCCATCAACGAAAATCGTAATGAACATGAACGTAGATGCAAAGCGTGTCAGAGGTGAGGTGAGACGGCTTCATTCAGTTTGAAAGCCGGCGTGGGCGCACGCAAGGACATCGCTAGTACCACAACACCTACATAAGCCAATAGAGGTATTTGGCAAAAACTGGAGGGTGTGACGTCACCGGTCGATGACCTTTGGAACGGCGATTGCAAGTTGCCATACTAGCACGATGCTGTTTGGAAATGCATGGTATACAGTTTTATTATTAATATAAGTAAATATACATCCATACATAAAATCACGCACTTATCGTTAATGGGGTAGGCAGAGCAAAAACGACCTAAACAAAGGTCATTCCAACAAGTTTTGCGGGTTATTTTTATTACAGATGATTATCTATAATGCTATATGACAGATAGGCAGCCCATCGCCTAAATTGCAATACACTGAAATTGACCATATTTTAGGGCGTGATTCTACTCATGAAACTGAACAACTTTCCCCAATGAGCATAAGTCGAAAAACGAAAAAAAAATGGCCCTCTCATACAAAAAATCCCTTTTTTTCTGACAGGGATGACCAATGATAGATAGAATAGATAGATACGTGCGTGACCAACGCGCGAAACTCGTGCCGTCAAATGGTCCTAATTGTGATCATTTTAGGCAGTCGAGCTGCGAGCTGCGAAGTGAGAAATTTTTTTAAATTATATTCAAGGCTGCACTGATTACAAATAGCTATATGTTTCACTCTTACGCTTTGCCTATTTTGTGTCGCACTCAGCGTTTGTTTAGATATGCAATGTTATAAATATGTATGTATATGTGTCGCGGAACAATTAAAATGTGCGTGCAGTATGAACGTAAAGTATCTTTCTTAAAATATCATTGGGGATGACTGAAAGAGATCACCTAAAGCGATTAGGCCGCCTTTGCGCACATTGTTTTTTTTTTATTTGTCTAAACAGTACGGACTACGTTTCTCTATCTATCTACAAACGGTGTCAGCGAGTCGAGTCAATTTGTATGGGAGGGCCAAATTTTTTCTTCATATTTCGACCTATGTTCATTTGGGAAAGTTGTTCAGTTTCATGGATAGAATCAAACCCTAAAATATGGTCAGCTATTTTTTTTACTCACTGTATACTTGTACACAGGTTCTTAATTTTATTATTTTTTATATTATTCTTGTTTACGTGCAATCCCCTAGATTAGGTAGCCGACTCTGTGAGATACGGAAAAAGGCTAGGGAGATGATGATTATTCTTGTTTACCTTCTCTCATATATCACTACATAGTATAAAAGAAAAGTCGCTCTCTCTGTCCCTTTATCCCTATATATGCATAAATCTTTACAACTACGCAACGGATTTTGATGCGGTTTTAATTTTTAATGGATAGAGTGATTCAAGAGGCAGGTTTATATGTACAATACATGCATAATATAGTAGAGAAACACTGATAATTTTTCGCTAGCTTTTTTATAAACCAGACAGTGGGCAAGTCAAAGTACCTAAAGGCTAATAAATTGCTTGTTTGGACACGAACGGCCATTAATAAAATAAATCACTGGATAGGTTTCCCTGGTACTGTCTTGAAATTAATTTCAATTAAACAGAATCGCATCGTCCGTCTTGAGATAAGTAGAAAGTTTCCAATACGGGAACTATCTTTAATTTAATATTTAAATACATTAAATTATTGAGTATTGATAAGTTCTTTGATCCTTGCTCTTTGCCCTCTTAATTCATTAGTTAACTAAACTGTTTTATCTAATTGTATTTTTCTTCCATGCTGAACTGGGAGCGAGTGAAAAACATAGAATGTGCCAGCTGCATTTTTTCCCATGGCATGCTGTATAAATTTGCTGAGGTATCTGATGGTTTCAGCATATTGTATTTTATGTGAAGGGTTGACTACCTTTCACTACATCAATATAACTAGAAATCAATTTTAAAAACCCTCAAAACTTTGTCAGACGTGGCGGAACGACCTTCGTTTAGGTCGTTTACGCTCTGCCTACCCCAGAAGGGATAAAGGCGTGACTATATGTATGTATGTAATAATTAAAAACATCAAATGTTTGAGTATTGATAAGTTCTTTGATCCTTGCTCTTTGCCCTCTTAATTGATTTTAATTAAGTAACCTGTTTTATCTATTGTATATTATGTTTGTAAACAAAAGAGTAAGGAATTAGTTATTGTGTAAAATACTTTTCGTTCGCTAATAATAACTGGATCTGTTTTCTAAAAAAAACGAGAGTAGTTTCTTAGTTAATTTAATATACTATAGGTCAGGTAGTTATTTTATATTAAGCTTAAACAAATTTAATTGCAAAGACACCAAAATTATAGAACAAATAAACTAATAAATAAATAACATTTATTTGGGCATTACAAACATTTTTTAAACAGTATAGTGATTGGTGTCTCCCTTTAAGCTAAATTGCTGTGTCGGGAGACACCACTCTTCCTAAATATGCACTTATTTAAAATTTGTAGGTATCTACTAATTTTACTAAGCTAACAAAATTAAATAAAAAAAAGAGTAAACAATAATAACTCATGGATGTATATTAAGTCTGTGTGTGTGTGTGTGTGTATAGAGAATACGAGGATCAGTGAATAAATAAACTGCCTCCGTGGTCTAGTGGCTAGTGCCATGGGTTCCCGATCCGGAGGTCCTGGGTTCGATTCCCAGGGGGTAAAACACAAAGTTGATATTTGAGAATTTATCACTTTGTAAATTTTTCCCCAGTTTGGGTAGGACATTACAGGCTGAATCACCTGATTGTCCGAAAAGAAAAAGATTTCGTGCTTCGGAGGGCACGTTAAGCCGTCGGTCCCGGTCGCTGTCTTTGATAGTGGTCGTTACACAAAACCATGTCAGAGGCCTGATAGTTGTGCTACTAGGTGGTTTAAAAACTCTGACACCAGTGTTCATCGGGTCCATAGACTCGATACCCACTCGACAGAAGAAGTGAATAAATGATCGTCAAATAGAACAGAAATGACTTGGCTTACAACATGATCTCACTACTTTTTACGGCCAAAATACCGCGAAGCTTGTCAGAAACTTTACATATCATGTTTTTGATACATACATATAATCATGCATTTATCCCTAACGGGGTAGGCAGAGCGTAAACGACCCAAACAAAGGTCGTTCCGCCACGTCTGACGAAGTTTTGAGGGTTTTTTAAGATAGATTTGCAGGTATACTGCAGTAGTGACAGGTTGTGAGCCCATCGCTTAAATTACAATATACTGAAACCCTTGGATCCCTTAGCTGGTTTTTAAGACACATTCTAAGTTTTTTTCTCACTCCCAGGCCAGCATGAAAGAAATGTTTTTTATTGGATATATATTCCCCATCCCAATCGAAACGAGAATATTTTAACCCACAAACCAAAATATTATTTCCCGGCGTCCAGAGAAGTAAAATCGGATAACTGAAGTCTGAAGAAAAACATAAACGAAATCCAACTATATGGTTGGTTTACTTGACTTCCATCATTCATGTCAGAATCTCGCACCATTTACTTACGCTCAAATCAGAAATAGATCTAGAGTAGAGCCCGATGGTGTAGTGGATAGGGCCGCTGCCTCCTGAGCGGGAGGTCGCGGTTTGAATCCCACCACGTACCAATGTGTTTTTCGGTATTCGAATTTCATATGTACGTTTATTCGGCGCTTTTTCCGTGCTTCGGAAGGCACGTTAAGCCGTTGGTCCCGGTTAATATCGTTTAATACCGTGTAGATATTAGTCGTTAAGCCATATCAGAGGCCAATGCTAAGCATTGGCGGCTTGGAAACTCTGACCTAATCTACGATTGGGTCTAGTTTCCCTTCTGGGTTGCGGAGGACAGATGGCAGTCGCTCTGTATAAAAACCAGTACCCTCGTTCAAACACCTAGATAAGGTAGCCAACCCCATTAGATACGGGATGAAGCTAGGGAGATGATAATAAATCAGAAATAGATCTCGCCCAGCAAGAATATTCCTATTAACAATTTATACCTTCGTAACAGTAAGGAAGTCGCGAATACTTGATTTAAAACAAATTGTTTCTCCGAACAGGAACTAATAGTTGAATAATTTATGCATGAGACCTAATTGCAGTACAAGTATCGAGGTATCGGTAGCAACATATTTTTTGGCTGCAAGCTAAGAAAACACAGACCAGTAATAGTTATAACAATATATTTGTTTCCATGCTAGATTGGGAGCGATAGAAAAACATAAAATGTGCCAGCTGCAATTCCTTCCGGGCATGCTGTAAAAACCAGCTAAGGGATTTGAGGGTTTCAGTGTATTGTAATTTAGGCGATGGGCTGACAACCTGTCACTACTGCAGTATACCTGCAAATCTATCTTAAAAAACCCTCAAAACTTCGTCAGACGTTGCGGAACGACCTTTGTTTAGGTCGTTTACGATCTACCTACCCCATGAGGGATAAATGCATGATTATATGTATATATCAAAAACATTATATGTAAAGTTTCTAACAAGCCTCGCGGTATTTTGGCCTTAAAAAGTAGTGAGATCATGTTGAAAGCAAAGTCATTTCTGTTCTATTTGACGATCATTTATTCACTGATCCTTGTAGTTTCTATACACACACAAGGTATTCGAGGGTTTCAGTATATTGAAATTTAGGCGATGGGCTATTTAACTGTCACTACAAGAATATATACATACATATCTATCTTAAACAATGCTCAGAACTTGTCAAACGTGGCGGATTGACTTTTATTTGGGACGTTGTCGCTCTGCCTACCCTATTAGGGATACAGGCGTGATTGTATGTATGTTCGCTGACGATGCTATACAGAAGATATGCCGCTTGACATCACAGAGCTCTCTAATTAGAAGAAACATTACATATCAAAAGAAAACTATCTGGCTGATAACCCTTCTCGCCTTCTCAGGAAAACGCTTGGGACAATCTCTTAATAACAAAGTGTTAGAGTTCAATTTTGCAGCACTATAAGCACTAAGTAGCGAGATGGAATGGCATAGGTCGATATATGACAATGACACGACAGTTGTACTAACTGTGCCGTCATGGGAACGAATACGAATGAAACGAACGAGCCCAACTCGTGTTTGTTTTGTGGAAACACTGGAAATGTTTGTGACTGTCTGTCTGGGTGGACGAGACTTATTTGAAACATGCTGCAGATTAAAGCTCTTGTTTGAAGTTCAATTTAAAAAATATACATACGTATAATCACGTCTTTATCCCTAACTTATCTTTATAGGCAGAGCGCAAACGACCTAGACAAAGGTCGTTTCGCCACGTCTGACAAAAGTTTTGAGTGTTATTTAAGATAGATTTGTAGGTAAATTGCTGTAGTGACAGTTTGTCAGCCCATCGCCTATATTACAATATACTGAAACCCTCGGATCCTCGGATCTTAGCTAATTTTTAACAGCATGCCCGGGAGATAATTCAGCTGGCACATTCTATGTTTTTTTCTGTTGCTCCCAGGCCAGCATGGAATTAAAAATATACATTCACAAAGTCACGCCTTTAAGGCAGAGTGTAAAACGCCTCACGTCTTATTTTTTACAGGATAGGCAGAGTGTAAACGCCGTAGTAAAAGGCGTTTTCGCTACTTGTTGAAGGCAATTTAGATTGAAATGTGTATCGTTATAGCGACAGTTTGACAGTCCATCGGTTAAATTGCAATACAATCTAGCTCTCGATTCCTTTTGCTGGCTTCTACAGCATTTCCGTGAAGCAGCTGGAACATTTTATGTATTTTTTTTACTCTTGATCCAGCAGGGAAGAGACTTTTTAAATGGTTGACCGCTATGAATCGCTAATCATAGTAATTTTGGCTCTTAAAGGCTGATTTTCTTATCATAGAAAATTGACGTCTATTGATGCTGTTTATGCCTTTTACTTTCAATAACCGCCATACATTCTAAGCTTCATTATCTCTATATCTGATTGTTTCTTCCATGCTGGACTGGGAGCGAGAGAAAAACATAGAATGTGCCTGCTGCATTTCCTCCCGGACATGGTGTAAAAACCAGCTAAGGGATCCGAGGGTTTTAATATATTGTAATTTAGGCGATGGGCTGACAACCTGTCACAACAGCAATATACTTACAAATCTGTCATAAATACCCCTCAAAACTTTGTCAGACGTGGTGTAACGACCTTTGTTTAAGTCGTTTACGCTCTACCTACCCCATTAGGAATAAGGGCGTGATTATATGTATGTGTTATCTCTATAATCTCCTGACTATTTGACTACTTAACAAGCTAAGCAGTCTTAACATGTCGAAAGCAATCGTAAAGTATCTGCTTACATTTGTGATGCAAATTCTGGCGGTTTGACGCTTTTGTCCAGATGGTACTTTCTATGTCCCCGTTCTGTGGCATCTTTGTTGAATGCCAAGCTACATATATGGAGATTTGAGTGGTGTTTAAGTGTGTTTTACTTGGCCTGTTGTTTCCAAACAGATTTCTCACAAGCTCAGGGCTATGTTTGGTCTTTGACATTATGAAAGGGTCTGTCTATGTTCTTCAAGCTTAATAGCAGCTTAAACATAACAAAATTATGTTTGACCAATAAAGATTGGAATCAAGCAACTTATAAAAAGCATCGTTAACCATTATTAGGTATCTTAGCAGTCATTATTAGTTACATTATTAGTTACCGTGCTTCGGAAGGCACGTTAAGCCGTTGGTCCCAGTTAATATAGTTTAATACCGTAGATATAAGTCGTAAAGCAATGTCAGAGGCCAGTGCTAAGCATTGGCGGCGGTTTGAAAACTCTGAACTAGTCTAGGATTGGGTCTGGTTTCCCTTCTGGGTTGCGGGGGGCAGATGGCATTCGGTCTGTGTAAAAACCAGTGCCCTCGTTCAATCACCCAGATTAGGTAGCTAATCCCATGAGATACGGGATAAGGTTCATGTTGAAGCCTTACCCTGTATTGTGAACAACTTTTGTACAACATGAATGCAATAAACATTTGAGTATTTGAGGCTAAGGAGATGATGAATCATTATTAGTGACATTTATCAATATCTTGAATTTGATTCTTTTGACAACTCCAACACAGACTATCTATACATAGACGATACGCTAGTCGTAGTATAGCTAATACATAGTACGGTCCTATTATACCAAGTTTACTCAGTAACAGGTGTTCACAAAACAATCGTAATTTGGTTGTTTGTTTGTCCATTCATTCATCAGTTTGTGTGCCTGCCTCCGTGGTTTTGTGGTCTGAGTCATGGACTCACGATCCGGAGGACTTGGGTTCGATTGCCAGAGGGGGAACACAAAGTTGGTATTTGTCTATATATCACTTTGTGATATTTTCTCCAGTTTGATTAGGACAATGCAGGCTGAATCACCTGATTGTTCGAAAAGAAAAAGGATTCCGTGCTTCGGAGGGCACGTTAAGCCGTCGGTCCCGGTCGCTGTCGTTACTCAATAATATCAGAGGCCTAATAGCTGTGCTACTAGGCGGTTTGAAATCTCTGCTCTGACACCAGGGTTCATCGGGTCGTTGTTCGACTCGAGAATCCACTCGCTAAGAAGGTAATTTTACGCAAGCAGGTAACTGATCTAGGGTAATTCTCTTGGCACTACACCAGGCCGGAATGCACCGAACTAAAAGCCCAGAAAAGTGGCACAAGCAAGCCGCCGCAACGTAGAAAGCAATCTGTAAGTAGATGCATTCTATAGCCCTGTTGCAAGAATAGTAACTGCCTCCGTGGTCTAGTGGCCAGAGCCATGGGCTCGCGATCCGGAGGTCTAGGTTTATACTGGGCACATAAAGTTGATATTTAACAAATTATCACTTTGTGATATTTTCCCCATTTTGGTTATGACAATGCAATCCGAATCACCTGGAAGAAATAAGATTCCGTGCTTGCCCGGCCGCTGTTTCGTCGTTTTACAAACCATGTCAGAGGTTTATTCGCTGTATTCGGCGATTTAAAAGCTCTGACACCTGATTTGTTTTCTTTATTGGGTGGGCCAATGATGTATGAAGATTTTTGTTTTAGCTTTCATTACCCAAGAGGTATGTAAAGTTGTGGTTTCTCATATAAATTTTAAATATATAAATCGTGAGCCCTATACCAGCCATAAAAAAAGTAACAATTTCAAGGAAAAATAAAAAAAAGTCGAAAGTTTAATTTCGATTTTTTGTCTTCTGTTATTATTATTTGGTGTTTTTTTTTAATGAAAAGTATTTATAGTATGATTTCAGCAACTTGCTTCACATAGTAATTTTGCTCAAGAGAGCATCTCAAGATTCAATTTGTTTGATCTCTTAAGCAGGTCTAAAGTTGCCGTAATTAATTTACGCGTAAATACAAGGTCTGTTACAGCATATAAAGCAATACAATTATAATTTTCTTAGCAGTAAGCAATGACAGGAAAGTAGGTATTTTTGCAAAAGTAGACCGCTGGTTGAGGACTTGTAGAATGGGTGTTTAAAAAAAAAAAACCTGTAGTCTACGTACCCTTACGAAAGTTTCAAGTGGTCTTGTCAAACGAAATTCTGAAATGAGTGGAATCGACCCAGCCAAATGTACAGTATTATTACTTTATTCCCGGGAATAGAATACTGGTAACATTAGATTGTATTTTTTTCAATAATTTCTAGGCGGCAAAGATTAAGGCTGCGTTTCCAGCTGAGCTGTGCGAGGATAGGTAGGGAGGGATGTGTGTTTAAACAACCAATAGGATCGCTCCATTTACCTTGCCTCGCTCATCACAGCTCTGGTGGAAACGGCTTTAGCGGAGCGAGGTTTTGTCTGTACAAAACAAGCGAGAGATGTGTGCTAGGAATGTGTGCGAGGAATAGGCCGCCGACACATTTCACAGCTTAGCAACCCATCCTCGCACCGAATATTATAACGCATTTTGACAGCTCCGCTACACATCCTCTTACGACACATTTTCCTCGCACAGCTTTGGTGGAAACACCCACACATTTTCACAGCACGGATAGACATCCTCGCACGACACATTTCCCTCACCTATCTCTGGTGGAAACGCAGCCTAAGTATCCAACCTGTTCTGCCGTGTAAGTATTATGCATATTTATGCCTAACAAGTGGTCAACTGATCGAAGTTCAAATTCTAACGGGACGTTATACCGTATCTCATGTTTCTACTGCACGGTTGACTATGCATATACTCCGTCTTTTTATCGTTGCGTTATCGATACAAACTTGTTTTGCGGCCCAGCATAAACAGATTCTTCCTTACAACTTTATAAAAGTAAACCGTAAAACATGTGTTTGTAACACGGTTATAGTCTGCGGTTCCAAAATTTGCACCTCTACGCTAAGTTGCAAAGAAAATGCTGCAAGACACTTTGGGATCGATAACTCAACGTTAAAAATACGAACTATAGTGTGATTCGAACCGTGTCTTCGTCATACGAACCGGTTTTTGCTGCGAAAGTATTTTATTTAATTTGAGATAGATTTGCTCTTGAAAGCGAAAAATGGGTAGTAAGGATAGATCGCAAGGATGTTATTTTATCTACAATTCGGTGGTAGGGACTTACATTCATACAATCACGCCTTCATCCCTTATGGGGTGGGAAGAGCATCAACAACCACAACAAAAATCTTCGGCCACTGACATTTAAGTCAGTAGGTAATGAGGTCATACATAAAATCACGCCTTTATTCCTATTGGGGTAAGCAGACGAAAAACGACCTACACAAAGGTCTTTCCGCCACGTCTGACAAGTTTTGAGGTTATTATTACAAATGATTATGTGTATTGCTATAATAACGGACCCATCGCCTAAATTGCAATACACTGTAACTCTCGAAGCCCTTAGCTGGTTGTTACAGCATGCTCAGTAGGAGAAGTAGCAGGCACAATCTATGTTTTTCTATCACTCCCAGTCCAGCATGGAAGTAATTGGGTAATTAGGTCAGCAGTAGCTAAAAATCACGTAAGACCTTCGTCGCGTTTTTATGTTGAGAGAATTTGGCGCCGACACGAACACACTTTCAGTACATAGAAATGATTTTGCCATGTTTTTTTTTCCCCTAATATTTTCCCTAGCAGAGGCTGTAAATAGAGACGCCTGGAGAGATAAAGGGGAGGCCTTTGCCCAGCAGTGGGACGATCTATAGGCTATTAAAAAAAACCCGCGGTAAAAAGTAGCCTTAGGTTCAGTCCAACATACATACATATAATCACGCCATTATCCCAAATGGGGTAGGCACAGCGTAAAACGACCTAAACAAAGGTCGTTGCGCCACGTCTGACAAAGTTTTGAGGGTTATGTAGAATACATTTGCAGGTGATGGGCTGACAACCTGTCACTAAAGCAATACATATTACAATCTAAAATTGCCCTCAATTTTCGTCAGACGTGGCGAAAGCGCCTTTTACGAGGCGTTAAACGCTCTGCCTACCCCGTAAGGGATAAAGGCGTGATGTATGTATGTATGTACATTTGCAGGTATATTGCTGCAGTGATAGGTTGTCAGCCTATCGGCTAAATTGCTATATACTAAAACCCTCGGATCCCTTAGCTGGTTTTTACAGCATGCCCGGGAGGAAATGCAGCTGGCACATTCTATGTTTTTCTTTCGCTTCCAGTCCAGTATGGAAGGTTCAGTCCAAGGTTTAGCCATTTAGATGTGACAGAGCAACATACAGAAAGATACATAGTTTTTCACATTTCTAATATCAGTATTGGATAATTTTGAAAGTTTATAAAAGCTAGTATCAACATTTGTTCATAGCCTTGATATTCTCTGTTATGTTAATGGAATTTTATAAATAATCAAATACTTTCAGTGTTATTTTTGGAGATAGATCATATAGGATATATCTTTATGTAGATTTAGATTCAATATTTAAATTGCTTAAATACACTTACAGATATGCATCCAATGCGAGCAATAAGCTAAATATTACATTTCAATTTTTGTAGAGTAGATTACTATAGTCAAAGTATATTCAATATTTTTAATAGATTCCATACTTTGTAAGATTAGTTTACTATCCTACTTAATAGTTACTATCAGTCAGACTTGCACAGGAAGGGTTGCGTACTATCTTATATTGCCAAAAATAAATCACGTTTGTTGTATGGGAGCCTCCCTTATATATTTATTTTATTCTGTTTTGGTATTTGTAGTTATAGTGGCAACAGAAATTGTCAAATACATCTGAGAGTTCATGAAATACAGCGTGGTGACAGACAGACAGCAGTTTTACCCTTTGGGTACAGAACCTTAAAAAGTAATTTACATAACTAATTTATAACTTCAGAAAGCTGTCAGTAGACCAGTAGTAAAAATATAATATAATTCACTACACCGGTAGTGAGCTACTTGGCAATCCGCTCACATTTTTTGAGGTACGGGCTCTTTGCCAATGGGTCAACATCCCTTTTGTTCATAAATAAATATACATTATATGTATAATTTTTTACATTCTAGTTTGTACTATACCAAGCACTTGGAAGAGTATGTATTCTTTGATGGAAGCGACACTGCCTTTTCCAAAAACTATAAGTTTAGATGTAATATAGAAATATTCAGTGATGTAAAAATGATTGTAATATTTGGAACCCTATAGTTTATTGTATACCCTATTAGTTTGAAACAGACAATTCCCACCATATAACACAACATAATTAGTATAGAAAACTGGCAACTTTTTGGGCTGAGAAAATTTGATTTACAGCGACAAGACAAGCAAAGAAATATAAAATAAGACTTTCAAAATTGTTTAGTTCTGATCAAATGCCTTGCTGGCAACTAAGTAATTATAACATAAATACATTCTAGCAGACTTTGCATAAAAATAGAGTGAGAATAATATTATTTCTGCGAAACTAGCACAGTGTCCGTCTGTCCCTGTCTCGGCATGACTGTTGCTACCGTGTTATTTTTAAATCAGAACAGTATTAGCAGGCCTCATGTAATAAAACACTGAAGTATTATAATTGTTAGAAATTTATAGCAGGTGATTTTATGATTTTGCTCATTGAGTATCCATTCCAAAATTATCTCAACCAATGACACCTACCTATAAATAGGTACCAGCATTGGCCTGGAAATGATAAGTCGTACCGGCGTGTGATAGTAAGCCACGCAATATGCATTCCGTGTTGTCGCACGGTCTATGCAGCCTCCGCTAATGTAAACAATTCGAGATGGTGCACCTGTGTTGCAACTATGCAACAGGTGAAATTGGAATGTGCATGAAACCGGCTGAAGATCGGCGCGACCGGCCCTGGCCGGACGCGAACCCCGGCCAAAACCCACTTTCACACCACGGACCAAACGAATTCTTCAAAACACCATCACCATCGCCGCAAAAGCACATAACACGAAAGATTAACATATAACGATAAATACCTTTTCCTTCGCCCGTCCAGCATGTTTTTGCACTGATTTCGCAATTAACGCACTTTTACTTTCAGCCATTTTTATCACTTTCTCATAACAACGTTTATTTTGATAAATACACTATCAATCTGCAATCCAAAATAGGTTGCAGCTGAATGCTGTCACACGTCAAAATCCAAATGCGTTGCTGTTGCCGGACCGCACTTGCGTGAGTGAGAGAGAGAAAGGCCGCTAGCGCCGCCCTTGCATTCCTGCGGACGAGATAGTCATGATTACGAAATTGTTTTTCTGTGTAGCCGATAGATGGCGCACCATTTTCATTGATATCTTAGTTTTTACATAGATGGCAATAAACGTCAAACGAATTTTGCAAACTTTTAAATGATTTAACCATGCCGTCAATGTGATTTTGTTGTTATTTTACTGTATTTCTATTTTATGCAAGGATTTTATCCTTTTGAAAGCATCATCAAAGTGATTAGGTCTTTAGATATTTAAATCCTTTAGCGCCATCTATGGAGTGAAACTTATCGTATTTCTTACGGTCTAACCTGTTTTACCGACCGACATCAGCTGTTACCAATCTGTCATGTCAACTGTCAAGCAACTGTCAACATTTGCTTTTTTACGTACGATTTTTGAATTTCCACAAGTCAATCAAGCATTTATTTTTGTGATATTTTACTGTGTTGTGCATATTCATTATCAATTTGATAGTTTTGCGTTGACCCAACCAATCAAGATGGTAAGCACTCTATAAAACATTTAAAACGATGTTCAAACTTATCGATAACCATGTATTTTCTTCTTTTCTTTTACAGGAGAAAAAGACCGAATTGCAGATGAACGCTTTATACGATGCCCGTCGCCAGGAGCTGGAGATTAACCAGCGCACTACGGACATGCAATGGCTGAATAGCCGCATGGAAGACGGCCGCACTGGCCGCTGCCTGGCGCTTATCCAGAGAGAAGCCGAGATGGAGAAGAATTATCAAGAGGTTCGGCTGGTTATTCTGTTGGAATGTACCCATTGGAGCACTATAAAAATATCATGCGGGTTCAATTTCGTCCGAAATTTTTCTAAGTCCAAACATTTTTTTTTCTATGCTGTTCATAGGGCCCTAAAGCCTATACTCCAACTCTTACACTCCGCCCTGACCTTGACTCTCTGACTAGTCTTCTTCTGCTCGAGTCAATGGCTTTAAATCTAGAACGTGGCCACATCAACAGCCCTTTGGTTGGCGTCAAACAGGTCCTCCTGCGTGCAGGTCGCAGGAGAAAGGGGCACGACAATAAGTGTGACATAGATTGTATTGCGCCACATTCGCACTTGTCGTCTTCAGTGAAGCCCCATCTCTTCCTGAGTACTTTACATCTGCCGACTTCTGACCGAAGTCTGTTTAACGCCTTCCAAATGGACCAAGGAAGGTTGTGTCCCGGTGGCAGCTTCTCAGCTACTACTCACAGCTCTCTGACTAGTTAATCATTTGCACTTCTATTCTGAACTTGACCTATAAAATCCCTAGAAAGCCTAGAAAGTATCAGCCACTTTTCTTCTCAGCATAAAGGCATAAGGCATATTAAACAGTATTATGGAGACAGTACCTGTATTCTATTCATGTCCTAGACAAATGCCTGACAAATACCAACAACAATAGACAAAAACCAACTTTTAATTATATTAGTAGGATATATTACTTATGTTACATAGTACGTGCAAGATTTCACATAATTGATGAAATAAATATTTACCTTTTATTTAACAATACACTATAAATAAATTACAGAGAACAGACCACGCAGCAATAGTGAATGCAAAAGTTGCCAAAGAAACAGCACTAGCGTATGAAATAGCCAAAGCACAACAAGAGGAGACCGTGGCATATCAACGCAGACATTATCTCAGGGAACGGGACCCCGGGCTTAGGACCCTGTCGCAGAAACTCCAAGCCGCTTATGTATGCAGGGATTTGCAGCAACAGATCAGAAATAACCAGTACAGGAGACTACAGGAAAAGGTGAGCAAATAAAGCTAAAGATAAGTTAAAAATACTTGATTGCTCATTAGACATATTCATACAGCACAACAGATAAGACAAGTACAACATAGACGGCCTTATTGCTAAGGTAGCAATTACTTACAGGCCAAAAATGCGTAGTAGAAAATGGTATAGTGTAACCCTACTTAAATAAATTAAATAAAACACATACTTAGTTTCCTATTACCTGAAGGTTGCCTGGCAGAGATTGCTAGCTTAGCAATGGGGCCGCCTGTGTTGTACTTAATGTACTTTTATTTTGGTATATGTCTTACCATTATTTGTTGTCTTCATTTGAAAGTAAAGTATGTTGTAATTTTACATAATTTTTCACTTTCTTTCTATCATGACATCATCATGAGAGAACAGAAAGGGACAGCAATATTTTTAGTTGAAATGTACTTAAATTGTGTTTCTAGTTCTTACCAAATCGCTTTCAATATAAATCAAAGAACAATTTATTATCCAAATATTTTTGAATGTATTTGATATATTAGAAAATGTTTGTCTAACTAGCTTTTCATCCCGCCATTACATCCGCAAATAAATGAGATTTCCCGTAGTGCTTCGACGCACGATTTCATTCGCGGCTAAATGAGTTTCCACGTAGCTTTCCGCCCTAAGGTTTCATCCGCGACTGAATGAGTTTTTCTTTAGCTTTCCGCCCCAAGGTTTCATCCGTGGCTGTATAAAGTTTTCCCGTAGTTCTTTGTTGCACGATTTCATTTGCGGCTAAATGAGTGTCCACGTAGCTTTCCGCCTCAAGGTTTTACCTGCGGCTAAATGAGCTTTCCTGTAGTTTTCCGCCCCATGGTTCTATACGTGGCTGAATGCTGATTGAGTTTTCCCGTAGTTTTCCGTCCCAAGGTTTCACCAACGCCTAAATAAGTTTCCCTGTAGCTTAGCCCCTAGATTTCATTTCTCTAAACCACTATTCTCAGGCTGAAGAAAAGCAAGCGATCGGAAAGCTGAACGAATCAATATACAGCGACAAGGAGTACCAAGAAGTTGAGATGCGCAACAAGGCGGAGCGGATCAACAAGTACTGCCAGGAGTTACAGCAACAACTCGTGTCCAGACAGACGCAGAAACAGTGCCAGTATGAAGACACGCTCATTGAGAAGAAAATGCTCGACGATATATTGAGGACCATCACTGATGAAGACAAGAGGTACCTATGATACACTTTATAGGATAGGCCGATTTTAGCTGACAATACTAGTCAAATGGCGCCCCCATTAGTAACAAAAACTTAATTCAATAAATACGCAGTGAATCGAAAAACCGGACGAATCAAGTTATAGTAAATAAGATAATTTAGAACTTTATAAATTAGTGATTCATAGCTCGTTTTAGTAACAGGAAGAAAAATTGCGAATATCGGCCACCAATAGCAATATTTCTTCCTGTAACTACAACGAGCTATAATATATAGAGTTTATAGCTAAAATATATAGAGCTTTGTCGCCACAACTGACAAGATTTGGGGTTTATTTTTTGGGTCTTGGTTTTAATGCAAGCCCGACATTGTATGAAAAATAACTCACGTACCGCGAGCGAAGTTAGCTCGAAAAGACTTATGAATCAGTACGCTACACGAGCTCGACATTCCACGAGCGAAGCGGGCTTAACATTTTACACCAAATTAATCAGTACGCTAAATGAGCGAAGCGACCGTGGACGGTTACGAAAATAGATAATGCTTCTCTTTAATTTTATTTGAACTCCTGTCGATTTCAGAGAACTCCAACAAAAACGCGATCTTGTGGAGAAAACTCGTCGCGAGATGGTCACCTTCAAGCAAGCGCAGGAGGCGTGGCGCACCAAGCAGAAACAGATCGTACTGCAAGAGGAGAAGGAGATAGAGCGACAGCAACAAGCCTTGTCCGACAGAGAGGCTGGCGTGTGAGTAAACTCCATACTTGAAGCAAGCGCAGGAGGCGTGGCGCAACAAGCAGAAACAGATCGTACTGCAGGAGGAGAAGGAGATAGAGCGACAGCAACAAGCCTTGTCCGACAGAGAGGCTGGCGTGTAAGTAAACTCCATACTTGAAGCAAGCGCAGGAGGCGTGGCGCACCAAGCAGAAACAGATCGTACTGCAAGAGGAGAAGGAGATAGAGCGACAGCAACAAGCCTTGTCCGACAGAGAGGCTGGCGTGTGAGTAAACTCCATACTTGAAGCAAGCGCAGGAGGCGTGGCGCAACAAGCAGAAACAGATCGTACCGCAGGAGGAGAAGGAGATAGAGCGACAGCAACAAGCCTTGTCCGACAGAGAGGCTGGCGTGTGAGTAAACTCCATACTTGAAGCAAGCGCAGGAGGCGTGGCGCAACAAGCAGAAACAGATCGTTCTGCAGGAGGAGAAGGAGATAGAGCAACAGCAACAAGCCTTGTCCGACAGAGAGGCTGGCGTGTGAGTAAACTCCATACTTGAAGCAAGCGCAGGAGGCGTGGCGCAACAAGCAGAAACAGATCGTACTGCAGGAGAAGGAGATAGAGCGACAGGAACAAGCCTTGTCCGACAGAGAGGCTGGCGTGTGAGTAAACTCCATACTTGAAGCAAGCGCAGGAGGCGTGGCGCAACAAGCAGAAACAGATCGTACTGCAAGAGGAGAAGGAGATAGAGCGACAGCAACAAGCCTTGTCCGACAGAGAGGCTGGCGTGTGAGTAAACTCCATACTTGAAGCAAGCGCAGGAGGCGTGGCGCAACAAGCAGACACAGATCGTACTGCAGGAGAAGGAGATAGAGCGACAGCAACAAGCCTTGTCCGACAGAGAGGCTGGCGTGTGAGTAAACTCCATACTTGAAGCAAGCGCAGGAGGCGTGGCGCAACAAGCAGAAACAGATCGTTCTGCAAGAGGAGAAGGAGATAGAGCGACAGCAACAAGCCTTATCCGACAGAGAGGTTGGCGTGTGAGTAAACTCCATACTTGAAGCAAGCGCAGGAGGCGTGGCGCAACAAGCAGAAACAGATCGTACTGCAAGAGGAGAAGGAGATAGAGCGACAGCAACAAGCCTTGTCCGACAGAGAGGCTGGCGTGTGAGTAAACTCCATACTTGAAGCAAGCGCAGGAGGCGTGGCGCAACAAGCAGAAACAGATCGTTCTGCAGGAGGAGAAGGAGATAGAGCGACAGCAACAAGCCTTGTCCGACAGAGAGGCTGGCGTGTGAGTAAACTCCATACTTGAAGCAAGCGCAGGAGGCGTGGCGCAACAAGCAGAAACAGATCGTTCTGCAGGAGGAGAAGGAGATAGAGCGACAGCAACAAGCCTTGTCCGACAGAGAGGCTGGCGTGTGAGTAAACTCCATACTTGAAGCAAGCGCAGGAGGCGTGGCGCAACAAGCAGAAACAGATCGTACTGCAAGAGGAGAAGGAGATAGAGCGACAGCAACAAGCCTTGTCCGACAGAGAGGCTGGCGTGTGAGTAAACTCCATACTTGAAGCAAGCGCAGGAGGCGTGGCGCAACAAGCAGAAACAGATCGTACTGCAGGAGAAGGAGATAGAGCGACAGCAACAAGCCTTGTCCGACAGAGAGGCTGGCGTGTGAGTAAACTCCATACTTGAAGCAAGCGCAGGAGGCGTGGCGCAACAAGCAGAAACAGATCGTACTGCAAGAGGAGAAGGAGATAGAGCGACAGCAACAAGCCTTGTCCGACAGAGAGGCTGGCGTGTGAGTAAACTCCATACTTGAAGCAAGCGCAGGAGGCGTGGCGCAACAAGCAGAAACAGATCGTTCTGCAGGAGGAGAAGGAGATAGAGCGACAGCAACAAGCCTTGTCCGACAGAGAGGCTGGCGTGTGAGTAAACTCCATACTTGAAGCAAGCGCAGGAGGCGTGGCGCAACAAGCAGAAACAGATCGTTCTGCAGGAGGAGAAGGAGATAGAGCGACAGCAACAAGCCTTGTCCGACAGAGAGGCTGGCGTGTGAGTAAACTCCATATTGCAACCACGTCTATCAAATAAATAGAGACTTTCCATCTCTGCCTCCGTGGTCTAGTGTTCTGAGTGGGCTCCCGATTCGGAGGTCCTGGGTTCGATTCACAGGTGGGGAATACGAAGTTTATATTGAATTTATCACTTTGTAAGATTTTCTCCAGTTTGGTTAGGACAATGCAGGCTGAATCCATCTGATAGTCTTGAAGAGAACGGATTTCGTACTTCGGAGGGCACTTTAAGCCGTCGGTCCTGGTTGCTGTCTTTAATAGTGGTCGTTACGCAAACCATGTAAGAGGCCTATTAGCTCTGCTATTAGGCGGTTTAAAAATTCTGACACTAGGGTTCTTCGGGTTGATCGACTTGAAACCAACACGACGAAAGAAAAAGAAGAAGAGTTAAGAGAAATCAGCAGAATCAAAATAGTGTTTCAGAATATAATATATTTCCATCATCTCCAGTTGCCTTATCTTACGGGTCGGCTACCTCATGTAGGTGATTGAAAGAGGGTACTGGTTTTTCACAGAGCGACTGCCATTTGACCTCCGCAACCCAGAAGGGAAAGCAGACCCAACCCTAGATTAGGTCAGAGTTTTCAACCCGTCAATGCTTAGCACTGGCCTCTGACATGGCTTAATGACTAATATCTACGGTATTAAACGATATTAACCGGGACCAATATTATCGTGCCTTCCGAAGCATGGAAAAAGCGCCTAATAAACGTACATATGAAATTTGAATACCGAAAAACACATTGGTACGTGGCGGGATTCGAATCATGACCTCCCGATCAGGAGGCCGCGGCCCTATCCACTACACCATCAGGCTCTCCATAATAAGTATGTACAACTACCACCATATTTTTTTCTAAGTACGAACATTCATCTTCATACGTACATATAATCACGCCATTATCCCTAATGGGGTAGGCAAAGCGTAAAAGTCCTAAACAAAGGTCGTTCCGCCGAGTCTGACAAAGTTTTGTCGTAGGTATATTGCTGTAGTGACAGGTTGTCAGCCCATCGCCTAATTTACAATATACTGAAACCCTCGGATCCCTTTGCTGGTTTTTACAGCATTCCCGTGAGAAAATTTAGCTGGCACATTCTTTTCTTTCGCTCCCAGTCCAGGATGGAAGAAAACATTTTCAGCTGCATTTCCTCCCGGGCATGCTGTAAATAAAACATTCATCTTCTCTGGATAATAACAAATACATACATATACAATGTGTAATCGAAAGGGTATATGCACCGGAAAGGATATGAATCAGCCCATAAAACTGAACAACTTTCCCAAATTTAGGCGATGGGCTGACAACCTGCCACTACAGCAATATACATACAAATCTACCATAAATAACCTTCAAAACTTTTTCAGACGTGGCGGAACGACCTTTGTTTAGGTCGTTTACGCTCTGCCTACCCCATTAGGGATAAAGGCGTGATTATATGTATGTATGTATGTAACTTTCCCAAAGGAAGGTAGGTCAAAATAAGAAAAAAAAACGTTTCACCTTCCATACAAAATGTATCAGCTGATAGTGCGTGTAGTATGGGGAATAAAACTTTTTTTAAATGTTTTTCGACCTCTCCTTTTGGAAAGTTTTTTAGTTTCATGGGGCGGTTCATATCCTTTCGGGTGCATATACCCTTTCTGTTACTCGTTGTATATAGTCACGCCTCTATCCCTAATGGTTATAACAAATAAATCTTAAATTTTCAGGATTGCTGAACGTGAGCGCCGTCAGAAGTTGAAAGAAGAAACAAACAAGAAAATAGCTGAGGACGTTTTGGCTAACGAGGTAGGAATTTTACCATACATACATACAATCACGCCTTTAAACGACCCAAACAAAGGTGGTTCCGCCACGTTTGACAAAGTTTAGAGGGTTATTAAAGATAGATTATTAGGTTTATTGCTGTAGTGACAGGTTGTCAGCCCATCGCCTAGTGTGCAAAATACAGCAAATTCCCTTAGCTGGTTATTATAGTATGAACGTGAGGAAATGCAGCTGGCACATTCTAAGTTTTTCTCTCGCTCCCAGTCCAGCATGGAAGAAAGGTTCTAAATTATCTTAATTACTATTAGTTGATTCTGTGTTGATTGTTGCGATGGGCTTACAACCTGTCACTACAGCTATATACCTACAAATCTATCATAAATAACCCACAAAACTTTGTCAGACGTGGCGGAACGATATTTGTTTAGGTTGTTTACGCTCTGCATACTCCACAAGGGATAAAGGCGTGATTATACGTATTATACGTAGAACCTTATTAATTAGCTATTCATAGCTCGTTGTAGAAACAGAAAAAAAATTGCCGTTTGTGGCAGTTATTCGCGATTTTTCTTCCTGTTACTACAACGAACTATGATTCGCTAATTTATAAGGATACATACATACATACATACATATAGTCACGCCTTTATCCCTAATGGGGCAGAGCGTAAACGGCCTAAACAAAGGTCGTTCCGCCACGTCTGAAAAAGTTTTGAGGGTTATTTAAGATAGATTTGTAGGTATTTATTATCTTAATTATAGTATGGTATTGTATATCACTAATACATTACGTGGTTTCATACTGGACTGGGAGAGATAGAAAAACATAGAATGTTCCAGCTGCCCTTCCTCCCGGGCATGCTGTTGAAGTCAGCAAAAGGGACTCGAGGGTTACAGTGTATTGTAATTTAGGCGATGGGCTGACAACCTGTCACCATAGCAATACATATTACAATCTAAAATTGCCCTCAATTTTTGTCAGACGTGGCAAAAGCGCCTTTTACGAGGCGTTGACATCAACAACCAAAAAAAATATTATTTAGGTACAAAAATTTTATAAATATAAATTTTTAATACCAAAATTATCTATGAGTCAATGCCCGAGTTTTATAGCCAAACTTGCCTCTAACGCTCTGCCTACCCCGTAAGGGATAAAGGCGTGATTTATGTATGTATGCATTACGTGGTTTAAACCGTGCTTCGGAAGGCACGTTAAGCCGTTGGTCCCGGTTAATATCGTTTAATACCGTAGATATTAGTCGTTAAGCCCTTACAGAGGCCAGTGCTAAGCATTGGCGGCTTGAAAACTCTGACCTAATCTAGGATTGGTCTGGTTTCCCTTCTGGGTTGCGTAGGTCAGATGGCAGTCGCTCTGTGTAAAAACCAGTACCCTTGTTCAATCCCCTAGATTAGGAAGCCGACCCCGTAAGATACGGGACAAGGCTAGGGAGATGATGATGCATTACGTGGTTTAAAGGAACGCATTACTTTTGCTTTGCACTTAGTTATTATTGCTTGCATCTTGATGGCTGATCAGCAGCCCGAAATAAGTATCCTAGTCGGTTGTGGACGTACGCATTTCCTCCCGGGCATGCTGTAAAAACCAGCTAAGGGATCCGAGGGTTTCTGTATATTGCCATTTAGGCGATGGGCTGAAAACCTGTCCAGGTTGTTATGTTCCGGAAACAGATCCGCAGACAGAGAGTTCCACTCCTTAAGACGTTCACATTTAAAAAGTTAAAGCGAAGCGCTTTGTGCGAATATATTATTAGATGTACAACGCTCATTTAATACATACATATAATCACGCCTTTATCCCTAATAGGGTAGGCAGAGCATAAACGAACTAAACAAAGGTCGTTTCGCCACGTCTGACGAAAGTTTTGAGGGTTAATTAAGATAGATTTGTAGGTATATATCCTAAATTGCAATATACTAAAACCCTCGGATCCCTTAGCTAGTTTTACAGCATGCCCGGGACGAAACGCAGCTAGCACATTCTATGTTTTTCTGTCGCTCCCAGTCCAGCTTACTCGACCATATATTGCTTTATTTTCGGCGTCTACAGTAATGTACTATCATTTCCAGTGGGCTCGCCAAGAACGGGACAACGTAATAATCCTACTACAAGAGCAGGAGCGTCTAGAAGCGATCCACCAGGACGATATCTTACAAAGAGAGAAGATAGAGAGGATTAAGAGAGAAAATAAAGTGGCTCTGTTAGAGCAAATGGAGATCAGGAAGCAACAGGAGGCGCAAGAAAGAGAAATCTCCGCCAACTATCTAAAACAAGTAAGTTTAACTGCCTCCGTGGTCCGGTGGTCTGAGCCAAATGGCTCTATTTTGTATTATATATATTCTTTATTGCGTACAAAAAAATTACAAAATACAAACAAATTTAAATTTAGTTCACAAAGGTGAGCTTATCTCTATAAAGAGATCTCTTCCAGCCAACCTGTAAAACTGAATATGTGATAACAATATATACGGGGACAAGACTGTACACGCTGTAGACTTTTACATATACATATAACCTAGTATTGTATTGTTCCCCCCTGGGAATTGAACTCAGGACCTCTAGATCAGGAGCTCATGATCCAGATCGGATTCGGATGCTCCTAATCCGGAGGTTCTGAGTTCAATTCCCAGGGGAGAACAATACAATACAAAATACTTTATTGCACAAAGAAACACAAATTCAACGTGTAACAGAAAGGGTATATGCATCGAGAAAGGTGTGAATCTACCCACGAAACTTAACAACTTTCCCTAAGAAACATAGTTTAAAAAACGAAAAGAAATATGTTGACCTTCCATACTAAATGCATTAGCTGATAGCGCATTTAGTATGGGCAGTCAATTCTTTTTTCGTATTTTACATACATACATACCAGGCCACTCAGAAAGTATTGCGATAAATAGTTTTTATATATAGCAGACTGGCCGGTTAGAATCTTTTTTGAAAATATGATTACTTGTAAGTAAAAATATGTGTGTTCCATTTTCAAAATTTCTCTCCACATTTTTTGCGAGCCAATTCAAAGTATCGTGTCTTACTGAAAAATGGATCTGCGCCGGGAACATTTTAGAGCTATGATTTTTTTACGATTTCAAGTGTCGCCTGAAACCGGATGAATCGTTCGATAGACTTCAAATGGCATTTATGGATGAAAGCCCCTCCAAGGCAACCGTGTATCGTTGGTATAACGAATTAAGGCGCGGTCGACCAACCTTGGGGGATGAAGAAAGAAGCGGTCGCCTTTTGACGGCTATTACGGAAGAAAACGTGCTAGCAGTGAAAAATTTAATCCAACATAATAGGCGAATTACATATCAGGAGATTCAGCACATATTAAAGATTGGATCGGGAAGCGTTCACGAGATTCTACACGGGCATCTTCGCGTGAGGAGGATAGTATCGCGCTGGGTGCCGCACTAGCTCACCGACGCTCAGAAGCAGGCCTGGGTGGAATGGTGCCGTGATATGCTGAACAAATTTGAAACAGGCTCGTCTCGGCGTGTTTACGACATCGTAACAGGTGATGAGTCCTGGATTTATCAATACGATCCAGAAACCAAGCGCCAGTCGACAGTTTGGGTGTTTCAAAATGAACCAACGCCTACCAAAGTGAAGCGATCTCGAAGCGGGGGGAAGATTTTGATCGCCAGCTTTTTTAATTTGACTGGCCTCAATTCCCTTACGAGATCAAAGAAGCATTAACGCCGAATGGTATACTACCAAATGTTTACCAGAAGTTTTTTCTGTTGTGAGCAACAAGCGACCAAACACAGGGCTCCGCGGACTACTGCTCCACCACGACAATGCGCCTGCACACACCGCGCTCAAAACGAGGGACTTCCTGGACAGCACACCAGTCAAACTCCTGGGTCACCCTCCTTACAGCCCTGATCTAGCACCGTGTGACTTCTTTTTATTTCCAAAAATAAAAAATCAGCTCAAGGGGATACAATTTTCGTCGCCGGAAGATGCGCTGGCTGCGTTCGAGCAGGCTGTAAACGAGGTGTCTACGGCGGACTGGAAAAAGTGTTTTGAAAACTGGTTTAGACACATGAATATTTGTATAGAGGCTGGTGGAGAGTACTTTGAAAAGATTTAATAAAAATATATGTACCTGTTGAACATTTTTTTTTAGTGTCGCAAAACTTTCTGAGTGTCCCACGTACATATAATCACGTCCTTATCCCTAATGGGGTAGGCAGAGCGTAAACGACCTAAACAAAGGTCGTTCGCCACGTCTGACAAAGTTTTGAGTTTTTTTAAAGATAGATTTGCATTGTTGATTTGATTTGTTGTCAAATCAAAATCAAATTCAAATTTTCAAATTCAAATTTTATTTAAAATAAGGAACTTAACTTAGATACAAATACCAGCGGACCTCGCACTAGGTCGAACCTGTATCGCGAGAGTCCAGATCGAGCGTTATAATAACAAACATTTATCACCGGTACGGAGTGTAGAAATACATGTTTATAAAAAAGGAAAAAATAAAAAAAAATGAAAAGACAAAGTACACAACAAAATATTAATAGAGTGGAAATTTCAAATATAAAAGAATGCTATCGGAAGTAAATAAGGTTTGAATGTAAATCCGGGTGTGTGTGTGTGTGTGTGTGTGTGTGCGTGTGTGTGTGTGTGTGTGTGTGTGTGTGTGAACGGAGCAAATACAGATATTGTTTGAAATATCGGCTGTGTACGGTTAAGCGGACCAGTAGGGATTGCATAAAAGTTCTTCAGTTTGGTCATAAGTAAGGGCAAGCAGTTTTTTTCTTATTATAGACTTGGCTTGTTTCACCTTGAGATTGTGGATATCACATTTTTGGATGATGCGATTGTATATACATGGATGGATATAACTAGCAAAACGGCGAGCGAAGGTTGTCCTGGTCGCGGGAAGGGGGATACGAAAAACTCTCCGCCTAAGCAGTGTAGGATAATTCTCTGATGTTATGAGTTTGCGATGGGTTATAAGAACGGCCTTTAATATAAACAGTTGCCGAACGTTGGGAACTTCTGCTTCTTCATATAGTGTTATGGTCGGGTATAGGTACGGTTTTTTGTACATTACCTTTAACACCGCTCTTTGTGCCCGCTCCAGGCATATCATATTATCCTTTGCTGCTCCGCCCCAGACTAAGATACAGTAGTTTATTACTGATTCACACAGTGCGGTATAAACGAGCCTTAATACTTTGATTTTCGCAGGATGTCGTAGTATCTTCATGATATGTATTAATTTTCGTACTCTATTCGCTGTAAGATCAATGTGGGATTTAAATGAGAGACTCTCATCAACCTTGACCCCAAGATACTTAATATCTTTGGTTCTCTCTATCACTTGACATGTGCATGGGACTGAGAAACATTGAGAATGCAAATGGATTGGCGGAACTGTCAGTGGCTCAGATGCGCACGTTTTTCTAAAACAAATGTATTTTGTTTTGGAGGCATTTAGTGTAAGGAGATTTTGGTCGAGCCAACTTGAAACTGACGCCAGACCTCTTTTCGCATTTGCAAACACTGACTCCCAAGTGTTACCTCTAAAGAGAACCACAGTGTCGTCAGCATAGCAAATTACGTCAGCGACAACGTTGTGTTTGTTTGTATATTGCTGTAGTGACAGGTTGTCAGCCCATCGCCTAAACTGCAATATACAGAAACCCTCGGATCCCTTAGCTTTAGCTTAGCTTTCGTATTTTGACTTATGTTATAGGGAAAGTTATTAAGTTTAATGGGTAGATTCAAACATTTCACGATGCATATGCCCTTTATGTTACTCGTTGTACATACAACAGAAAAGTAAAGAACAAAACAGTACAATATACGCACAGAGTTGACATTTGGTAATTAATTACTTTGTTCCGTTGAGTGGGTATCGAGTCTATCGACCCGATGAACCCTGGTGTCAGCGTTTTTAAACCGCCTAGTAGCACAACTATCAGGCCTCTGACATGGTTTGAGTAACGACCACTATTAAAGACAGCGACCGGGACCGACGGCTTAACGTGCCCTCCGAAGCACGAAATCTTTTTCTTTTTCGGACAATCAGGTGATTCAGCCTGCAATGTCCTAATCAAACTGGGGAAAAATTCACAGTGATAAATTCTCAAATATCAACTTTTGTGTTTTCCCCCTGGGAATCGAACCCAGGTCCTCCGGATCAGGAGTCCATGGCACTTTGTTGAGATTTTCCCCAGTTTAGTTAGAACATTGCAGATTGATTCAACTGATTGTCTTGCAAAGAAAAATAATTCCGTGCTTCGGAAGGCACAATAAGCCGACGGTCCCGTTAGCTGTCTTTGATAGTGGTCCTTACTCGAAACCATGTCAGAGGCCTAATAGCTGTGCTACTAGGTGGTTTGAAAACTCTGACACCAGGGTTCAACGGGTCGTTGTTCGACTCAAGAATCCAGTCGTTAAGTATAAGTAGCAGTTAATATAAATTCTAGTTTAACCATTATAGAATAAAGTTCTAACTTGCAGATAAATATGTTTTCCCGTAGCATTTCACCCCAAGGTTTGTAGCGTATGACGCACCTCCCCATACATAACGTATACATAGCCTAAGTACTAGTGTTTAAGTTGCATTATAATCTCTTATTAGCAGTCAATATACGGACGTCAACCAAGCGTGTTGTTTCCTTTAATCGCTCCCAAGTCGCCTCCTTGCAGGTTCCACCTGCGGCTAAATAAAGTCAAAGTAAAATAATTTATTTCCAAATAGATTCCTAAGAGCACTTTTAGAAAGTCACAAGCGAGTCTATTACAAAGAAAATGATATCATTGTCACAAAATAAAATAAAACTATATGACAATGAAGAAGAAGCATGAGAAACTCGCACTTTGCGCACCTCCCTTCGTTTTAAATGAGTTTTCCAATAGCTCTTCGATGCTTTATTTCACTCGCGCGCGGCTAAACAAGTTTTCCCTTAGCATTTCGCCCCAAGGTTTCACCCGTGGCTAAAAGAATTAGCCCGTACTTTTCCATCCCACGTGTTCAACTGCGACTAAATTAGTTTTCCCGTACTTTTCCATCCCACGTCTTCAACTGCGACTAAATTAGTTTTCCCGTACTTTTCCATCCCACGTCTTCAACTGCGACTAAATTAGTTTTCCCGTGCTTTTCCATCCCACGTCTTCAACTGCGACTAAATTAGTTTTCCCGTGCTTTTCCATCCCACGTCTTCAACTGCGACTAAATTAGTTTTCCCGTGCTTTTCCATCCCACGTGTTCAACTGCGACTAAATTAGTTTTCCCGTACTTTTCCATCCCACGTCTTCAACTGCGACTAAATTAGTTTTCCCGTGCTTTTCCATCCCACGTCTTCAACTGCGACTAAATTAGTTTTCCCGTGCTTTTCCATCCCACGTCTTCAACTGCGACTAAATTAGTTTTCCCGTGCTTTTCCATCCCACGTGTTCAACTGCGACTAAATTAGTTTTCCCGTACTTTTCCATCCCACGTCTTCAACTGCGACTAAATTAGTTTTCCCGTGCTTTTCCATCCCACGTCTTCAACTGCGACTAAATTAGTTTTCCCGTGCTTTTCCATCCCACGTGTTCAACTGCGACTAAATTAGTTTTCCCGTACTTTTCCATCCCACGTCTTCAACTGCGACTAAATTAGTTTTCCCGTGCTTTTCCATCCCACGTCTTCAACTGCGACTAAATTAGTTTTCCCGTGCTTTTCCATCCCACGTCTTCAACTGCGACTAAATTAGTTTTCCCGTGCTTTTCCATCCCACGTCTTCAACTGCGACTAAATTAGTTTTCCCGTGCTTTTCCATCCCACGTCTTCAACTGCGACTAAATTAGTTTTCCCGTGCTTTTCCGTCCCACGTGTTCAACCGCGGCTAAATAAGTTTCCCCGTGGTTTACTGTCCCACGTGTTCAACCGCGACTAAATAAGTTTTCCCGCGCTTTTCCATCCCACGTGTCCAACCACGGCTAAATTAGTTTTCCCGTACTTTTCCGTCACACGTTTTCAACTGCGGCTTAATGAGTTTTCCCGTACTTTTCCGTCACACGTGTTCAACCACGGCTAAATTAGTTTTCCCGTGCTTTTCCGTCCCACGTGTCCAACCACGGCTAAATTAGTTTTCCCGTCCCACGTGTCCAACCACGGCTAAATGAGCTTTCCCGTATTTTTCCGTCACACGTTTTCAACTGCGGCTAAATAAGTTTTCCCATATTTTTCCGTCACACGTGTTCAACTACGGCTAAATGAGTTTTCCCGTGCTTTTCCGTACCACGTGTCCAACCACGGCTAAATGAGTTTTCCCGTACTTTTCCGTCACACGTGTTCAACCACGGCTAAATGAGTTTTCCCGTGATTTTCCGTCCCACGTGTTCAATCATGGCTAAATGAGTTGCCCCGTGTACCACCTGTTATTTGATGCAAACCAAAAATGTTTTTTCATCAGTTGAAGCAGAAGATGGCAGAGGAAGAAGCAAAAGAGATAGAGAAACAGCGTCTAATAAAACAGAAGAACAAAGAACATTGCGCTCTACTTCTGAAGCAAGCAGAAGAACAGAGAATCAAGAAGATTGAAGCGGCCAAAGGGGACGCAGCCAGGGCCAATGCTAGTAAGGAATATGATCAGAAATGGTTAGTATACGTTAATCTCCCTCAAACCAGCTAAGGGATCCGAGGGTTTCTGTATATTGCAATTTAGGCGATGGGCTGACAACCTGTCACTACGGCAATATACTTACAAATCTATCTTAGTAACCTTCAAAACTTTGTCAGACGTGGCGGAACGACCTTTGTTTACGTCGTTTACGTTCTCTCTACCCCATTAGGGATAAAGGCGTGATTATATGTATGTATGTAATCTCCCTCAGGTACTGAAGGTCCAAATACCGGAATGTCCAGTTGGGGCATTAAATTAATTTGCCGGAATGTCCATTCCCTGGATGACTAATTCCCTGAACATCCATCTCCTCGAACGTCCGTTTCCTTGAAAGTCTTTTCCCGGAAGGTCGAATTCCCGGAAAGACCAGTTTCTGTAATATGCCTTTTCTTTGATATTCTGATGGGTACTTTATTCATACGGTTTTGTTGCCATGGGCTCCCGATCAGGTTGTCCTACATACATACATACATACATAAAATCACGCCTTTATCCCTTACGGGGTAGGCAGAGCGTAAAACGCCTCCAAAAAGGCGCTTTCGCCACGTCTGACATAAATTGAGGGCAATTTTAGATTGTAATGTGTATTGCTGTAGTGACAGGTTGTCAGCCCATCGCCTAAATTAAAATACACTGTAACCCTCGAATCCCTTTTGCTGTCTTTTACAGCATGCCCGGGAGGAAGGGCAGCTGGAACATTCTATGTTTTTCTTTCTCTCCCAGTCCAGTATGGAAGAATCAGGTTGTCCTGGCTTTACTATTTAGGGATCCAGGGGCGGAACACAAATTTGACATACATACATACATATAATCACGCCTTTATCCCTAATGGGGTAGGCAGAGCGTAAACAACCTTTGTTTAGGTCGTTTACGCTCTGGATTAAGGATACATACAAACATACATATAATCACGCCTTTATCCCTAATGGTAGGTAGGCATAGCGTAAACGACCTAAACACAGGTCGTTCCACCACGTCACGCAAGATGGAATTGTAGGTATATTGCTGTAGTGGTTGTCAGCCCATCGCCTAAATTGCAATATTCTGAAACCCTCAGATCTCTAAGCTAGTTTTTACAGCATGTCCGGGAGGAAATGCAGCTGGCATATTCTATGTTTTTCTGTCGCTCCCAGTCCAGCATGGAAGAAATGGATTAGGGATAAAGGCGATTATATGTATGTATGTCTAGTGGGGGCTATGAGTGTGATCGTGTTGTTTTTATTCCAGGCGCGAAGAAGTAGCCAAAGAGCGCGTAAAAATAGTCCGAGAGCATGTTCCCAAACTGCTCGGCTACTTGCAAGCCGGCGTCATCAAGAAGTCCGACTTGCCAACCGTGCGCGAGGGCGCCAACCGGGACCCCGAACTCGCCAAGCTCAACATCGAGGGGCTCACGCTCGCCAAGCGCCCGAAGAGATTCGCCAAGTGCAACGCGCAGTGTTTGATCATCAGGGAGTATTGATTTTAGTTTGTATTTTGACTTTTAATTTAAAGGAAGTATTTTGACTGTACACTATTCATAATAGCGAAATTTACGTGAGAGTTCTCAAGCACGACAAATCCTATTCTATTATCTATTAGCTTTCCATAAAACTATTTCACGAAACAAGATATATCTATATATATTTTATCTGAGACAGTTCATTTGCTTTGATTTCTAAAAATATATTAAGCTTTCCATACAAATAACAACATTAAAATATTTTTAAAACAAAATGTGTATAATATGGAAAGATATGAAACTTATCGGAAATATAAATAGAACTGTCTGAACATAAATAAATATGTAGTTACTAGATAGATATATAAATAAAAGACTGATATTAAACAAATTGTGATAATGATTTATAAAAAAGTCCGTCTTTGTAATGATAATGCAGTATATTAGGTATGTTCTATTTTGACATTAAATATTGAACCAAATTTTCATTATGTTTTATTAATTAACTTCCTTCAAAATGACTCTCGTTTTCGTCTAAATACACACACAACACAATCAAAAGAGATGTTTTAGAACTGTTTTAGTAAGCCTACGGTTTGTTTTTTCAAATAAGCGACTCGAGTATTTAGATGACTTTTTCTTGGCAAAGGCATTTCTCATACAAATCACATCTGTATTTATTAATATTGACTCGATACCCACACGACAGAAGAAGAAGTAATTGTTATTATAAATAATTTATTTAGCGTTGAATTATCCGTGCCAATTTGTTTTGCTGCCCATAAACTTTTATCTTTACAACTTCAAAGAGAATTAACCGCAAAGCACATGTTGGTAACAAGGTTATTGTCTGCGGGTCCGTAATTTGAACCTCTGCTAAGCTGCAAACAAAATGTTTTTTATGGGCCGCAAAACACGTTGGTATTGATAACTCGACGTTAATGAAACAAAGTATAGTAATTTAATTAGACAATAACTTTTCCGTGTCACCTAAAACTTTGGGTGTCTATTAAAACTTTGTGTAGTATACTTAGAGCACTTTGCAGTCATCGATTTGCACTTGGGGCACGCGGGGGCACTTGGGACACCGGCGGGGGGCACTAGGTGCGTTTGGGGCACTGCCTTGAAATAAAACTAAATTTTCATATAAATCACATGTTTATTACGCCATACTGCCAGCAGCACTACTAGCGGCGGACTGAGCCTGCTTCTTCTTCTTCTTCTCTTTCTCCATGTACTTCTTCTCGAGTTCCTGATACTCTAGTTGAGCATCCAAGTGCTTCTTCTCTAAGATGCCCCAGTGCGTCTTTTCGGAGTACCATTTCAGGTATTTATCGTATTCCTGCAAAAAGTTGAGCTATAATCAGGTCACTTAAGGTCCAACTACCGGAATGTCCACTCGGGGACATAAAGCCTATTTCCCGGAATGTCCCTTTCCTGAATGTTGATTTTTTTGTATGTGTGAAAGGTCAGTTCTGTAAATACTGTGACGGGGCGTTTTTGCACTACTCCGTATTCGGTTGATATCCAATTCGTATCCCATTTGGCCTTCCTAGTAACTGTATGACAGCTTGTTTACCCATACTTATCCGTTTTATATTGGATTTTTCACGGATACGAACCGAATCCGTCTTCGCAGTGCAAAAACGCCCATACAGTTGACTTTTGCTGACTTCTACAGCATATATTCTTTACTGCATTCTTCTTCTTAGCGAGTGGATTCTCGAATTAAAACACAAGAAATGAAGTTTACAGAAAGGTATGCAAGGGCGAACTTATCTCTATGAAGAGATCTCTTCCAGCCAACCCACTGGCAGTTGAGAGAATGAGAAACATTTTAAGGGCAGCATGCCCGGTAGGAAGGGCTGCTAAAACATTCTATGTTTTTCTAACGCTCCCAGCATGTAAGAAGACAGACTACAAACTTGCCTTTTCTGTCATAAAAACCGGGACCAACGGCGTGCTACATTCGTTTCTTTTATTTTACATAACATAACATAAAAATACTTTATTGCACGTAAGAATACAAATCATACAACACAACAGATAACAACAAAAGACAAGTACAACATAGGCGGCCTTATTGCTAAGGTAGCAATTTCTTCCAGGCAACCTTTGGGTGACAGAAAAATGCGTAGCGGTAAGCGGGATAGTGCAAACCTAGTCAAATATGTATCCTAAACGTAATGTAACGTTACATATAATACATAAACTTTTTTTTACTTTTGTTACCAGAACACGGCTCGACTAAATCACTGCGAAAATGTCTGAGTCCGTGTTAAGAGCATGTAGACCACTTATTATTTATTATTATTTCTTCCATGCTGGACTGGGAGAGATAGAAAAACATAGAATGTTCCAGCTGCCCTTCCTCCCGGGCATGCTGTAGAAGTCAGCAAAAGGGACTCGAGGGTTACAGTGTATTGTAATTTAGGCGATGGGCTGACAACCTGTCACTATAGCAATACAAATTACAATGTAAAATTCCCCCTCAATTTTTGTCAGACGTAGCGGAAGCGCCTTTTACGAAGCGTTTAACGCTCTGCCTACCCCGTAAGGGATAAAGGCGTGACTATATGTATGTATGTAGACCACTTATGCGCATCAGATGGCGTTGGTCGGCCGCCATCGTGTATGTTCGTCTGGTAGCTACAGCCTTTATACCACGTGGTTATTATCAAGATTCACGATAATTTATTTGCAGGAATATAGTAGGTATTATACAATATTTCTTCCATGCTGGCCTGGGAGCTACAGAAAAACATAGAATGTGCCAGCTGCAATTCCTCCCGTGCATACTGTAAAAGCCAGCTAAGGGATCCGAGGGTTTCAGTATATTGTGATTTAGGCGATGGGCTGACAACCTGTCACTATAGCAATGTACCTACAAATCTATCGTAAAATAACCCTCAAAACTTTGTCAGACGTGGCGGAACGACCTTTATTAAGGTCGTTTGCGCTCTGCCTACCCCGTTAGGGAAAAAAGGCGTGATTATATGTATGTATGTATGTATGTATTATACAATAGGTCTTAATTTAAAAGAAAGTACATAATATTCGACTTGAATGCAAGCGTGCAAAATAATCAATGTCCGCTCGGTAGAAATTTGTACATTTACATTATAAATATATCATATATGTATCACCATGTAATTATTTCATGTATACATTAATACTATCTAATAATTCATATATTCCTTAACACTATAAAAACAGTTTTCTAATAACCATTTTTTCAGTCTGGAATTAAAAGTGATTCCAGTCAGCACTTTTATATTCTCCGGAAGGTGAATATAAATCAAAAATTCAGTGACTGCATTATCTTAGAATAGGCTGAAAAAATGCATTGGGCACTATGTACAATAACTACGTATAAGAGATACAGCCTTCCAAAGATAGTTTCAGAAAAGTGAATTTTGGCTACCTTCCATGCTGGCCTGGGAGCGAGAGAAAAACATAGAATGTGCCAGCTGCATTTCCTCCCGGGCATGCTGTAAAAACCAGCTAAGGGATCCGAGGGTTTCAGTATATTGCAATTTAGGCGATGGGCTGACAACCCGTCACTACAGCAGTATACCTACCTATAATTATATCTTAAATAACCCTCAAAACTTTGTCAGACGTGGCGGAACGACCTTTGTTTAGGTCGTTTACGCTCTGCTTACCCCATAAGGGATAAAGGCGTGATTATATGTATGTATGTATGAATTTTGGCTTTTTTTAAGCAATCACGATCTGAAATGTATAGTGTGGTATATTTATGGAATGGGCTCATAGAGCTCTTTAATCTTCTTCTTCTGTCGAGTGGGTATCGAGTCTATCGACCCGATGAACCCTGGTGTCAGAGTTTTTAAACCGCCTAGTAGCACAACTATCAGGCCTCTGACATGGTTTGAGTAACGACCACTATCAGAGACAGCGACCGGGACCGACGGCTTAACGTGCCCTCCGAAGCACGAAATCTTTTTCTTTTCGGACAATCAGGTGATTGAGCCTGCAATGTCCTAACCAAACTGGGGAAAAATTCACAAAGTAATAAATTCTCAAATATCAACTTTGTGTTTCCCCCCCTGGGAATCGAACCCAGGACCTCCGGATCGGGAGTCCATGGCACTAGCCACTAGACCATGGAGGCAGTTAATTAGCTCTTTAATTAATGTGTGTGAAGACGTCACAGTTAACTTTTTTTAGGATGGCTTATTTAGCAAGTATAGCATGAACCCTGGCGGCATACCAACACCATCCGATGCGCTTAAGTGGTTTCCATAGGTCTACATGTTCTAAACTTGGACTCAGTCAATCCACAATACATGTGGCTGAATTCTGACGATGTATGTATTCTGACGATGTATGAATTCTGACGATGTATGAATTCTGACGATGTATGAATTCTGACGATGTATGAATTCTAACGCTAAGAAGAAGAAGAAGTTATTATTTTCGCGATGATTCAGTCGACCCGTGCGTGTTCACCTCTTAAAGGTACTATTTGATTAGATTAGGCTTTTCGGCATAATAATAACTAGAGTACTTACAACTCGATTTTCGTTCTCTTTATCATCGTTCAATATGAAATCGTAAACTTCCTGAGGAAATAAACCATAAGCAGCCATTCTAGAAAATAAATTACACTGTGTTTAAAATGTTATGAATTGAGACTAGGATATTGCGGTCCATATTTATAAAGCGATGTCAAGATTAGCCATAGAGAGATTCATAGTGGAGTGCCACAAGGATCGGTACTGGGCCCCATTCTGTACATCATATACACATTCGACCTACCTCACAAACTAAATAATAGTGTTAGTATCTTCGCGGACGACACGAAAATATTTGCTGATCCACTTGTGAACTACGATCGCCTCCAAGAAGACTTAAACAAAATAGCTAACTGGTCGAAGGAATGGCTCATAAATTTAAATGTTGACAAATGTACAGTACTACACATAGGAAATAACAACCCTCATTTAACATATACTTTAAATAATGTCGAGCTTCACGCAGCTAATGAACAAAAGGACTTGGGAGTAATTATATCTAAAAACTTAAAGTGGGAGCCACATATTACATCTATTACCAAAAAAGCGAAGAGTTTCATCTACCTAATCAGAAAAGCTTTCGGAGTACTAACCCCAGACATGATGCTTAACATTTATAAGACTTACATACGACCATTGCTTGAATATGCATTCCAAGTCTGGAGCCCATACTTCATCAAAGACATTGACTTACTGGAAAAGGTACAGCGCAGTTTTACTAAAATTCCAAGACAGCTGAAAAGACGACCATACGCAGAAAGACTGGAAGTGCTGAAGCTAACATCTTTAAAGCAGCGTAGAGACCGTGGTGATTTAATCGAAACATACAAGATTTTAAATGGACACTATGACTTTGAGGATTTTGATAAACAGATTCTTCGACGAGATAACAACACCCGCTTGAGAGGACACCATCTCAAACTACAAACTTGCTTCTCCAACAACAATCCGCATAGACACTTCTTCTCTAATAGAGTTGTGAAAGGATGGAACCAATTACCCGAAGAAGTGGTTTCGGCGCCAAATGTCAATAAATTTAAAAACTTACTAGACAAACACACCATTGACCAAAAGAAAAAGTCATCAAAGTGAAGCTGGATGCGGGCATTTATCAGTTGTTCCAACTGCCTGTCCGTCTAAAAATAATAAAAAAAAAAAAAAAAAAGATTGAGAGCAGTATTAACTATGGATTTGACAGTTCATAATGTATTGAAATGACAATTCCTTAACGTCGCTGTCAGTCTCAAGAAGATTATAAATACGGGCCTACGTCTACTTGGTTTAGAAACCACGATAATCTGCTGCGATAAATGCTGGGCTTGGCAGTCGGATTTGTGCCCTGAATAGAATAATCAATGACATAGGGTGGAACTGCTTCCGTGGCCTAGTGGTCAGAGCAATGGGCTCTCGATCCGGAGGTCCTGGGTTCGATTCCCAGGGGGAACACTCAGTTGATATTGGTAGCAATTCGTAGTGGCAAAAATCACGACTGAACTAAAATAATTCTATACCTGTCATTGTCTATCATGAGAGAATAGTAAAGGACGGCAATAATTTTAGTCAAGATTTAGTTAAGTTGTGCGATCTACGAATCGATAGCATTGTTAATTTATCACTTTGTAAGATTTCCCCCAGTTTGGTTAGGACATTGCAGCCTGATTCACCTGATTGTCTGGAAGAAAAAAGATTCTATACTTCGGAGGGCAAGTTAAGGCATCGATCTTGGTCGCTGTCTTTGATAGTGGTCGTAACACACACCATGTTAGAGGCGTATTAGCTGTGCTATTAGGCGGTTTAATAACTCTGACACCAGGGTTCATCGCGTCGATCGACTCGATACTCACACGATAAATAAACATTATTTTGTTTACCTTGCAATTCTCTCAGCCGATAAGAAGTTTTGCAGCATCATTTCCAGGTATCCGAAAGAGTAACCTTGGAGTACTTGGGCTAAAGAGGTGATGTCCAAGTCTGGTGGTATCATTCTGTTGCTGCAACAAAAACATGATTGTCAGACATGGCTGAAAGGGGACAGTCATACCTGGTGTAAGGGATAGCGCCCCACAGACTGCTCAGTCAAAGACACTGAACAACTTTCATGGGGAGACTCTTTCAGGAAATGTTCTTTTCTAGTCTTTTCCGTAAAAAAATGTGTGATCGAGGTGGACATTTTTGAAAATCACTTCCAGAAAGAATTTTTAGCTAAAAGTTGTTCAGTATTACTGATTGAACAACCACTTTCAGCTTGTGGGACGCTGTCCCTTACACTCCGAAGGTATTAGTCTGTCAACACATTGCTGTCGATAACACTTTTCTTTTCGCTCGAGATAGAAATTGACAGACGCTTGTTATCGAATCGACAACAAAAATCAAATTACGGATAAGTTCTACAGTTAGAAATGAAATACAATAAATTTCGTACATACTTTGTAACCCATTCTCTCAGAATTAAATAAGTGGTGGTATAAGTCGTGTTGGGCATCATCAAGACAGTTGGAAATAGCTTCAGCATTTGACCAGATCTTGTCAGCCAAGGGTCTTTACAAGTTGCTAAAACAGCAAGTCATTAGATTGTTACTGGCCAAATGGAGGGTACGCGAGGTCGGAAGAAGGCCTATGCGTTGGTAGATCGCAATAAAGAAGGCAACAAAAAGCTCCTTTCACAACGCAACCCATTTAGCCAGCTGCCGCTGGGAGGATCTTTGCAAATAGCCACGATCCTCAGCACTGAGTGACCGATAAGGAAGAAGAAGAAAACAGTAAGTATATATTTGTAGAATAAAATATGAAAGAAAGAAAAAATACATTTATTCAGTACCCGATATAAAAAAAACTTTAAAAAAAAATACAAAACTGACACTGAAAAGGGTACCCAACTCAGCGTATGCTGCAGTTTAAAGTTGCAGCGCTGGTTGTCAGCTGGGCCCATAGCAATTTATTTAAGCCAACATACACAAGTGCTCTTAAATAACAAAACTCTTACATATAACTAATAAATACACAAATTTAACTCTAAAAGGTAACAATACTATTAAAATATGACCTACTTAAATCTAGTACTTACTCTAGCCAACCTAACGCTACTAATATACTATGACTAAAACTATCTATATATTTACACCCCGTAAAGGGAATAATGGAAGGAAAGGAGAGAGGCCTTTGCCATGCAGTGGGACACAGGCTCTTAAATAAGTAAATAATAAAGGATAGCGTCCCGAAAACTAATAGGGGTTGCTTACAAAACTGAACAACCTTCACCCTCCTGAAAGAATTTCCTGGTGATAGTTGTTCAGTTTCGTTCGACTGAGCAGCCCCTATCAGTTTACGGGATGCTGTTCCTTACACCCATTAATTTGCTTTTGTAAGCATAAAATATTATCGCAAACGATCATCCTTTTTTTCTCATGTTCTTTTGTAACTTTCTTACCAATGATAGTAACTTTGTCCGATTTTTTGAACTTCTTCGTTAGCTTCTTCAATAGTAGCTTGATAATCAGTTGACGGTCTAAATCTCCATCCTCAGGGGGTACCTAAAGCAAGCATTTTAGATTGAAATTTTGAGCGAAGTTCTTCCATACTGGACTAGGAGCAAGAGAAAAACAGAATATGCCAGATGCATTTCCTCCTGGGCATGCTGTAAAAACCAGCTTAGGGATCCGAGGGTTTCTGAATATTACAATTTAGGCGATACGCAACCTGTCACTACAGCAATATAGCTACAAATATATCTTAAACAACCCTCAAAACTTGTCAGACGTGGCGGAACGATTTCTGTTTGGGTCGTTGACGCTCTGCCTACCCCATCAGGGATACAGGCGTGATAGTATGTATGTTTGTATTTTTAGCGAACAATTTAAACTGCTACGTTGGCTACGGCGTAGCATTTTCACAGCGCTTGCTACGATCTAGTTGCAGAATTTTTTTCGAGAATTTCATACATTTGTTGCCTCCTTACTATTTGGACCGATAACTATTTAAAATAACACGAATTTTATAGCAGACTTATGTCCAGTAGTGAATGTTATATACCTACGACACTTTAGGGTGACTTTTAAAATTAATGTAGAAGATATTTGACATATAACGCTTAAATCACATAAAATCTCCTATCCTTTGTCAATATTTCCATTCTGAAAGTGACATGCAAGTTAAATTTTAGCTTTAGAAGCAATGTACCTACAAAACAATCTTAAATAAGCCTCAAAACTTTGTCAGACGTGGCGGAACGACCTTTGTTTAGGTCGTTACCTTATCGTTTACGCTCTGCCTACCCCATTGTGAATGAAGGCGTGATTATATGTATGTATGTATGTTTATGAGGTGGCATCTAAAATTGAGCCCATTATTTCGTACTTTGTTATAAAACAGCCGGTGAATGTTCTTGATGTAGATGACAGCGGGCTGGGCTGCCTTGGCGCTCGCTAATATGGCCTTTGTGAGTACATTCAGCTCTTCAGAAGACACGTTACTGAAGGACTCTGGCCCGATGTTTAGCTCGAACAGAATTGCGTCTGGAATTCAGAAAAAGATTGTGCTGCATCATCATTCTCATTAGTTCATGTCCTTACAAAACGACTTATTTTTTTTAATATTAATAAATCGAGCCTTAGCCACGTGGGCCCAGTACAGATTGGTCGACTTCATACAAAACTTTTGAATTTCCTCGCAGGCGCAAGTCTTCTAACGACGTTTTCTTCACCATACTGGTCTTATTGAATCCATTGCCTATGACAATCTTTGCATCTTTCCCAAGAAGCAGTTCCTGGTTCTATTCAGTTCTGATAATGTGAGGGCATACCATTAACAGTGGCCATGGCATATGCCAATAGGGTCTTCCCACTACCAGTCGGTCCAACCAAGAGAATCTTGTTGAATCCATTGACTAGTTCCCTGCATCTTTCCCACCAAAGATTTCTTGTTTCGCCGCCGAAAGGTATTGCGTGGCTGAAAGCGATAGATAGAAAAGGTGTGAGTGATTCATAGGCTAGATGAGTAGAAGAATAGACTAGGCTTTTAAACATGCAAATATAGATACCAAAAATTTTGCACAGGAGGGATTTGAACCCACTCACGACACGAACTTCTGCGAACCGTGACACTGCTCTAACCCACTGAGTTACCGTGCTTTCAAATGCTCCGGCGAAATAGATGCTCAAAATGTTTGAGATGCCACAAAGAAGTTTTGCATGCATTAGAATTATTTATATTTACGTAAATTTTTGCAACCTGTCATTTATCTATATCTAATTTGTATATCAATTTCGTACTGTTCTAACAAGTTTAAATAATTAATTTCAACTACGAGTACATACACAAAATTACAGCGCAAATCATCGCCAGCGAAGTTAGGTTCTCCTTTGAAGTCTTCAAACTTTGTCTTCGGGTACTGTTTGAGAAATTCCTTCATTGCTAAATCCTGCAAAAAACAAATTACAATCTTTGCATACAAGACCAACAAAAACATAGAATGTACAAGTTTCTTAAGCCAATACTCACTCATTCTACACCACATATGGATTGTATAATGGTGTAATGTAAAAAAAAAATGTTTTAAATTAGGTACGCAATTTGAAAGTTACTTACAATCATTTGTTTCACAACTGCGTCATTGATTTTGTTTTTGATCTTCTTCTGTTTCGGTAACTTTGGGAATTTCTGTGGCATTATAGCTTCGGGCCATTGTTCCTCTTCGGTTTCGTATTCCCTTTTTAATGCTTCTTTAAGTTTTTTCATTTCGTTTCTAAAAACGAAGGCAAATACCGTCGAGTTTCGTACCTACATTTATTTAAGATATATACCACAACAACTAGCACCGTAACCCTACCAACTGGTAGGGGTTGCACAGTCAACTACACTGAACAACATTCTCCAAAAAAATCTTACAGGAAGTGTTTTCTTTTTGCCTCTTCCATACAAAATGTCCATCACGATCAGACAATTTGTACGGAAATGCAAAATTGTGACAGTTGCACAATGTCGTTGTCTGAGAAAAGTGAGCAACTCCTATCAGTTTGTGGTATGCTGTTTCTTACACCCGTATAACACCTACCTACTACTATCTAGGAAAGGATCCGGAGTTTTTTTTGCCACTTAACGCGATCCCCATTGCCCAGCCTGGAGAAACTCATCATTGTCGGACAAATGGAGAGGAAGCGCGCTAGAGGAAGTGCGCCAGCTACATGGGTGGACCGACTCAAGGAGGTGACTGGAGGCCAGATACATATGGCATAGAACTGAACCGAAAGGAGAAGATTGACGTACAGTCACGACCCTCAGCGTTGAGGGAACGACCAGAAAGAACTAACTATCTCACTAGACCAGCGTGAAAGGCTCTATGGTCTTTTTGATGAATTATGAAGAACACAAAACGCATAGTTTCTTTATTAACTACTGTTTCGTCTTCAATTCGACTAATGTGTAAGTGTCCGCGTGACAGTTGGTTTGCAAATTGCAAGTATATCACTAGATACTAGTGAAATAGCAGAGTGTGTTGTAACTATACTGTGAGGCCTAAGATGAATTGTCTTATTTGCTAATTAAGAGTTATTTTGTACTTCTTGTCGTAAAAGTTCTTATATCTACAGTCTGAGTTCCATGGATGTCCAAGATATTTTACCTCATGTCGTCATCTACATGAGGTCGTACAGCCAATTTCACTTCAGCCCAAGCGTTATGTTTATCAATCTCCTTAACAAACTTTTGTTTCACATCTTCTGTTTCTTGTCTGTCTAGATCGGCCCATTCTTTTTGATAGTTTTGAATTGCCTGTAAAAAATGTCAGCCATGATATATATTTTATGCATTTGTACGAATATTTATGACATGATCACTTTTTTTTTAATTCTTCGTGTGTATGTAGGAAGGGTTAGAAATCAGCTTAATGAATTTTAATTTGCTCTGCGAAGGACGGAAACATCTTTTCTGGGAGAAAACCTGGAGACATACACTGCAGCCTACAATGTTCTAACCAAACCAAAAACAATCCTATCCTCCTAAGCAAATAAATAGTGAAATCATCGTCGCCGGATCCAAAACGCCTTACGTATAATACTTGACTGAAAGTTACTGAATTTTTACCTCTAATACAAGAGTTGTTGTCTTGGACTGTGGATACATGAACCCGGGGTGCATTTTCGGGTTCTTCATCATCTTCTCCAATAACTTCTCCTCTTGTTTCTGTTTCAAAGCCTCTTCTTTTTTCAACCTCTTTGCTTCCTGTTTTGCTTCTTTCTTTTCTTGTTTCAACTATACAATTCAAAAGAACTTAGGATAATTTCACATCATTCAAGTAGTTTTGTCTGTTCAGCAATTTGTGATGCTAGTCGTCTTCCGCCCGCTATCTACATACGGGGTGTAAGGGACAGCATCCCACAAACTGATACGGTCAGACAATGTCATTGAACAACTTTCACCAGGAAATTCTTTCAGGAAGTAAAAATAAAACCTTTTCCATACAAATTTTCTGAGCGAGGTTGACATTTTGTATGGAAAGGAAAAAAAAAACAGTTCCTGAAAGAATTTTCTAGTGAAATTTGTTCAGTGTGTGTTTGTGGGATGCTGTCCCTTACACCCGATATAGTTCACACATCATGACATGTTATTAAATGTGCATACTGTTTGTGCATCAATAGAAAGCCTAATAATCTGTACCGCTACTATTTATCCTTCGTAATATAACGTTTATTAGAGTGACCTGTTGTGGTGATTTGCTTTTATTGGCTGCCATCTGAGCAATATATGCCTGGTTCTGCTCTTTCCATTCCGCTGGACTTGGTACGTCATCCTTTAGTATAAGGATTGAACCTCCTTGTTTAGCTTTCGGTATATCATAGAAGAACCAAGTTTCTTTGTACCTACGTGAATAAATTCATTAAATTTATTGTAATATTGTTTTTTTACTATACACTTTATCATCATCATTATTTTGCCCTTATCCCATTTGTTTGGGGTAGGCAGGCGCAGTATCTTTTCTTCTTCTCCCTATCCCTATCCGTATCCCTGTCAGAAAATCGACAAATCAACACTCGCATCACATCCGATCTAGTTTTTTTATTACAGACTTCATGAACTTAAAATGTGTTATGCGTGTTACTTCCATTTTTGACTGGGAGCGAGAGAAAAACATAGAATGTGCCAGCTGCATTTCCTCCCGGGCATGCTGTAAAATCCAGCTAAGGGATCCGGGGGTTTCTGTACATGCAATTTAGGCAACAGGCTGACAAACTGTCACTACAGCAATATACCTGTCACTACAGCAATATACCTACAAATCGTATCTTAAACAACCCTCAAAACTTTGTCAGACCTGGCAGAACGACCTTTGTTTAGGTCGTCTACGCTTTGCCTACCCCATTAGGGATAAAGGCGTGAATATACGTATGCATGTATGACACTATCAATAGTATCAATTGTTGTTTTTTTGTTTTCGAACGATCAATACTTTCGTTTTTTATCAATACTATTGCTAAAGTTTTACTATCGATTGTTTGGCAACACTGGTTGGAGCTTACCATTTATGAAACCAATTTCTGATTTCATCCCTGTAGTCTTCTTGTATTTCGTCACATTTCTCTTTCAAACAGTTATTTTTTAATTTCTCATAAAGTGTCTTCCACTCTTCGTCATATAGTTTCCTCAACACTATGCGTTTTTTGTCGATCTATAGGTATGTTATTTTCATTAATTTACAAATACAGTAGTCAAGTATTATTATTAATCAAAATAAGCTGTATTTTATGTTTATGAAACTTTCTTGTTCATGTCTTTTCAATTTGATGTGTGTTTTATGTTTGTTTAAATGTTTACTTTTGTCTCCTTTTTTTAATACTACAAGTTTTATGTGTGTGTCTTTATAAAACAAATAAATTTATTATCTATCTATATCAATTACTATTAAAGACTTTGTCAGGTAAGTAATTGTAATTCAGATATTTTTATTTTATATTATTAGGTTTGTTCTTAAAAGGAGACTCAACATTCCTATATAAATATTGCGGAGGTTATATATTTTTATCAGTGTAATATTTCTAAGAAAAAATAAGGAAAGACGGACAAAGTCTCGTTGTTTTGAGCTTATTTTCCAATAATTGTCGCATACGGTGGAGCCTTGGGGTGGAGCGTATGTATTTATGAAAAACTGTTCACGAATAAGAGGACTATTCTTACCTCTTCTCCTTTAATCTTTAGCTCATCGTTGGGTCTACCACACATTCTCAGACCCAACATTGCGTCTCTCCGGCAATCTAGTATTTTCTTTCTCTTCAAGGCAAAATATAATCTGTAACATAAAGATCTTTCATGTAACATCAAGTTTATAATAAAAATGCGTCACGTTTCTTTTTTTTTTGGGATAAACTCTTGATAAATTTTATTTTGTTTATACCATATTATCATCAAAGAATAGCGAATCGGGATCGACAAGCATTCAAACAAAATTTCGTTGGAGACGTATTTGAACTAGAATTTATATTTTAATAGAAAAATTCAGCAACTGAAGAATTGGTCTACGTATGAAGTTGTATTTCTGTTTACGCGTCCGGAACCAGCGAAGTACTTACGTTATCCTCAAAGACAGTTAGTTCCTGTTAGTTTGATCATGGTTTGATTATCCTGTGTCTATGTGGCATACTTTTAATGTCTGCAGCGTTTTGATATATAACAGCAAAATTACTTACATAATATTCTGCGCACAGATTAGAAACAAGCCTTCTTGTATTCTATGATACTATGGGTCAATTCTTGAGTTGCTTACCTGGCAGATCTTTGGATTAGGTCTGCTGCCCTGTTCTTCAATTCTACTGATTTCTCAGGCTTAGCGGTACCCAGAAGTACTTTAGCCCAACGCTCGCGTTTTTGTTTCTCTTGTATGATTTGGACAATCACTCGTCTGGAACAAAAATCTGCCTCTCAGAATGCTATTTCGCTATTTTCGCATAGGTCTGCTGGAAGAGATTTCTTTTTAGAAATAAGCTGTGTCAGTGGTTTCTTTGTTTAATATGTATTTGTCATTTGTATTTTCTTTTGTACAATAAACTGTTAAATAAATACACATAATAAAAATAGACTTTGAGTCAAAATTGTGTGGTTACCATAAATAAGCCACATCACAGAATCTTGACCAAAAACGATTTCTAACCTGCATCTTTCTTGTGCTTGAATAATGTTTAAAATCCTTATTTTTTCTAAGTACTCTTCATCCACCGGTTCATTTTTGTCTCCTATAACGGATACTTTGGATAAAGACTTGGCAAACATATCGTCTTGATTCCACCAAGCACTGTCGTCTTTTGGTATCGCATGCGCTTCCAATTCCTGCAGCTCTCTTTGTCTTTCTTCTTCCTCTGTAAATCAAATAAGAGAGTTATTTATTTATACATACATACATATAATCACGCCGTTATCCCTAATGGAGTGGGCAGAGCGTAAACGACCTAATCAAAGTTATGAGGGTTATTTAAGATAGATTTGTAGGTATATTATTGTAGTGACAGTTTGTCAGCCTATCGCCTAAATTACAATATACTGAAACCCTCGGATCCATTATCTGGTTTTTACAGCATGTCCGGGAGAAAATGCAAATGGCACATTCTATGTTTTTCTCTCGATTTCGGGCCGCATGGAAGATTTTATTTATTAGAGGGCTATTTATTTATATGTCGTGCGACCAGTAGTGTTCATTGCGTAAGTGGTAATGCCAGAGTCAAGTAAAGCGTCGGACCAAAGCTCTCTTCACCGTTGACTCTGTATCGGTCAGCACTTAGAGCAGACAGACAATGACAATGGGTTTGGAAACAATGCTATCGATTTGAACTAAAATTGATTTTGTGCGTTTCCAAATGCCCCCAATCAAGACCTATTTACCAAACTTCGCCTTCATTTCTTTAGCAGTTTCTAATATCTCATCTAGTGCACCTTGCACTAGTGGCCGTCTGACCATCTTCGCTGGTATGTCTTTGAACAAGGTTGTCAGCTGCATCGTATACTTAACAAAACCTAGTGTATTTACCAAACTTCGCCTTCATTTCTTTAGCAGTTTCTAATATCTCATCTAGTGCACCTTGCACTAGTGGCCGTCTGACCATCTTCTCTGGTATGTCTTTGAACAAGGTTGTCAGCTGCATCGTATACTTAACAAAACCTAGTGTATTTACCAAACTTCTCCTTCATTTCTTTAGCTGTCCACATCTCATCGACTGCAGCTTGCACCAGTGGCGGCCTGACTATCTTCTCTGGTATGTCTTTGAACTTAATGTCCAGGGTTGTCAGCTGCATCGTAAAGTTATCAAAATCTAGAGTATTTACCAAACTTCTCCTTCATTTCTTTAGCAGTCTTCCACACCTCGTCAACTGCAGCTTGCACCAATGGCGGTCTGACCATCTTCTCTGGTATGTCTTTGAACTCTAAGTCCAGGGTTGTCAGCTTAAGGTTCGCAAGTCCACGAGCCATGAACTGGAAATTGCTTTGCTCCAACTTGTTCAGTTGATGTTTTATTTCGATTATTCTTTCATACCACATGAAAGCAAATAAAGATTATGATTATGACTGTGGTGCCGATTCTGTTCTAGACACAACTTAACTTATTTTAGTTTGGTCCTGCCGCTTTCTATAATTTGAATAAAATAGAGACAGCACAGAACAGATGGTTATATTCTTGTTAAAATGCCATGCCATTTTAGCCAGTTTGTTTAGGACATTTCAGGCTGTACTACCTAATTGTCTGGAAGAATAAAGATTCCGTGCTTCAGAGTTAAGTGTCTTTGATGTGGTCTTTACATAAGCGCTAAAAAAAGCTGTGCTGTTAGGCGGTTTAAAAGATCTGACACAAGGTTTCATCAGGTCGATCGACTCGATACCTACACGACAGAAGATGAACTACCTTTTCCATACTCTCTTGACGATATCCGCTATAAACCCCGTCTTTTGAACCTGGACACCCTGGTGTAGACATTCCACTGCGTCGTCGTACGACCTTCAGATTGGAAGCTACTAGACCACGGAGACAGTTTTCTTAGATTATTTTCTTTAATCCAAAAACCGTAGCCGACCCTAAGAAATTTGGGGAAAGGCTAAGAAGATGATTATGAGCCAATAACCACCTTTTCGATACACTCTTGACGATATCCGCTATGAACCTCGTCTTCTGAACCTGGACACCCTGGTGCAGACATTCCACCGCGTCGTTGTACACGGAGATATAGCTACCGAGGACTCCTGACAAGTTCTGCACCAAACTACATTGTTTCTTGTCATGGGCGTTTGTTTCCTGGCGAACAAAATAGAATGGTGGTGATGATATGATCTTCTTCTTACCGAGTGGATTCTCGAGTCGATAGACCCGATGAACCCCAGTGTCAGAGTTTTCAAACTACCTAGTAGCACAGCTATTTAGGCCTCTGACATCGTTTGAATAAGGATCACTATCAAAGGCAGCGACCGGGACCGACGGCTTAACGTGCCTACCAAAGCACTTAACGTGCTAATCATCAGCTGGTTTAAAAAAAATCTTATTTCTGTTTCGATACCACAGTGTGCGAAATGCAATCAAAATCGGACATGTGTACCTTTCTTTAGCTTTAAAAAGATCTTAGCGTGTAGAGTAAAGTTGCCTAAGGAATAAGGTGTCAGTTTCGATTCGATTCTGAGAAAAAAAATCGTAATGTGTGAAAATTTTTCATGTTTTAAAATCACTTAATTTATTGATTTCTCGGAAAATTATATATTAATTGCTGGTTTCAATGCTTGTTGGCATTGGCCTATTTAAGCAGCAAATATCGCACATTATTGTATTAAAAAATAATCACTGTAAATGGGAAAAATATCAATTTTCTAAAAATACAATTTTATTTTTGGTGAGGTAGTAGGATCCGTTTCATTATTTAAAATTAAGAACTAAATAATAAGTATTCACAGAAATAAAATTAGCTCCTAACTCTGCGGAAGTTCAGAATAAAAAAAAAAAAATCCTTCCGAATAAACGCCTGTCAAAGTTTCTCTAGCAATTGTGCTGAAAAGCGTTGCTAAAACACCACGAAGACAGTTTATTAGTAAATTATCCTGATAGAATAAAAAGCATTAATAGAATAACCAAGAAGAAAAATAAACTGAACTTCCGCGGAGTTAGGAGCTGATTTTATTTATGTAAATATTTATTATTTAGTTCTTAATTTTAAATAATAAAACGGATCCTACTAAAAATAAAATAGTATTTTTAGAAAAAATATATTTTTCCCGTTTACAGTTATTATTTATAACACATTAAAGTGCAATATATGCTGCTTAAATAGGCCAATGTCAACAAGCATTGAAACCAGCAATTAATATATAATTTTTCGAGAAACCAATAAATTAAGTTATTTTCAACATGAAAAATTTACACACTTTACGATTTTTTTTATGAGAATCCAATCGAAACTGACACCTAGTTCCTTAGGCAACTTTGCTCTACGCACTAAGATCTATCTAAAGCTAAAGAAATCTATACATGTCCGATTTTGAGGGCTTTCCTTAAGAAAGTTAGTTTCAGTAAAACGATTACAGCGTATGAAATGGCACCCACACTGACTTATGTTATGTCCCTTGAGAAAAGGTGTTCAGTTTCATGGGCAGAATAATCACACTCTTAAATATACATACATATATATAATCACGCCATTATCCCTAATGGGGTAGGCAGAGCGTAAACGATCTAAACAAAGTTCGTTCCGCCACGTCTGACAATGTTTTGAGGGTTATTTAAGATAGATTTGTAGGTATTTTGTTGTAGTGACAGATTGTTAGCCTATCGCCTAAATTGCAATATACGTACAAAATCCCTCGGATCCCTTAGCTGGTTTTTACAGCATGCCCGGGAGGAGACGCAGCTGGCACATTCTATGCTCTAAAATATGGCTAGCTATTTTGATTACTCCCGGTTTTTAGATAGAGATACAAGTCCAAGATTGACTGATAGCACGTAGACGTATTAGTTACGTCTTCAACGTAGTGTGCCTACGTCGTAGCAAATTGCTACGGATTTAATTTCTTTTTTACCTGATATTCAATATCAATGTGAGCAGTTTTTTCTAAACGATACAATACATCTTGCCATTTCCGAAAATAATAATCGTTAGACATTTTTCGTTTCACAAAATTAAATACATAATATGGAAAATAATGACAAAATAAATGTTTTTTGTACAAATTGAGACAAATAACTAAAACACGATGGCTATGCTGTTCAAAATGCATCTATTTAGTAAATATAAATCTTCTTCTGCGACTAGAGTTGTTGAATGAAGCAAGCCGATGAACCTTGGGTGTCAGATTTTATGAACCGTATTTTTGTAACCACCACTATCAAACAAAACAAAGTCATCAAACGGGCTTAAGTCTAAAATAATAAATATTATTATATAACAGTCGTAAAATACAGTCACACAATATCAACTGCTTCCGTGGTCTGTATGCCATGGGCTTACGATCCGGAGGTCCTGGGTTCGATTCCCATTCCCATACGGTTCTTAGAGGGGAACACAAAAGCTAATATTTGTAAATTTATCACTTTGTGAGGTTTTTGGTTTGGTTAGGACTTGCTTTGGAGGGTACGTTAAAAATCCACTCGCTAAGAAGAACAATATCACACTGCAACTGCCATTGAGCACTTGAACTGAAACCTTTTGCCTTCATTTCCTTGCCTCATATTTTACATTGTTAATAGCATCCGTAAAAGTTAAAAGTACCCACCTTCCTAATAACAAAGCTTAAAAAAAAAAAACAAATAAACGCTGTAACCGGCGTAACACATTTCGAGCGCGCCAACAGCCGTCGCGGAAGGCTTTACTACTTCCGGCGACAAGATGGCCGCTTTCACCGCGACCGGAAACTGCGCGGGCTGATACTGCCAGTGTTGGCAGGGAATGGCAGTGTTGCGACCGTTGTAATGGCGGCAAACGGGTTGTACAAATATAAACCTAATCGAATAAACGTGGTCTTCTTCTTTTTGTGTGGGTTTCAAGTCGATCGCTCCAATGAACCTTGGTGTCTAGAGTTTTTAAACCACCTAATAAGTAGTATAGCAATAGGCCTCTGTTGTGTAACGACCACAATCAAAGACAGCGAGCGATAATATGCCCACCAAAGCACGAAATCATGTTTCTTTTCGTATACAATCAGGTGATTCAGTCTGCATTGTCCTAACCAAATTGTGAAAAATATCAAAAAGTGATTAAATATTATTTCCTCCATGCTGGCCTGGGAGCGAGAGAAAAACAAAGAATGTGCCAGTTGCATTTCCTCCCGGGCATGCTGTAAAAACCAGCTCAGGGATCTGAAGGTTTCAGTACATTGTAATTTAGGCGATGGGCTAACAACCTTTCATTACTGCAATATACTTACAAATCCATCTTAAATAACCCTCACAACTTTGTCGGATGTGGCGGGACGATCTTTGTTTGGGTCGTTTGCGCTCTGCCTACCCCATTAGGGATAAAGGCGTGATTATATGTATGTATGATTAAATATTAACTTCCATGCTTCGAAGGGCATGTTAAACCTTCGGTCCCGGTCGCTGCCTTTGATAGTGGTCGTGACTTAAACCATGTCAGAGGCCTAGCTGTGCTAGGCGGTTTGAAAACTCTGACACCCGGATTCATCGAGTCGTTCGACACCTCGCTAAGAAGAAGAAAAATATCAACTTTGTGTTCTATGGGAATCGAACCAAAGCTCATGCTCACCACTATCAAACAAAACAAAGACATCAATCGGGTCTAAGTCTAAAATAATGATTATTATAATATAACGGTCGCAAAATACAGTCACACAAAATCAACACACTTGACATGACTGTTAAGGTCAATTCCCATCGCCCACCCCAATCCCTTACGCCCTTTCGCCGTGCAGCACAAAAACGCGTCTGCCGACACCGAAGATCGGTTATTTCCTCCATTGGGCATGATGTAAACTCTTCCTGTTGATGATAACGCGTAATGGCTTCTCGTTTTTCACTACGGCCAGATACGGAAGGGAATTTATTATTTCCAATTCAAATTATGACCCCTATAGCGGGTGTAAGGGACAACATCCCACAAACTGATAGGGGTTGCTCAGTCGACGACACTGAATAACTTTCACCAGGAAATTCTTTTAGAAAGAGTTTTTTTTTGCTTCTCCGTACAAAGTGACCACCTCGATCAGACAATTTGTATGCGAAAGCCAAAAAAACATGTCAATTCCTGAAATAATATCCTGGTGAAAGTTGTTCAGTGTCGTTGACTGAGCAACCCCTATCAGTTTGTGGGATGCTGTCCCTTACACCCGGTATAAAAACGTCTTTATCCGGTCATGGTTTTTAATACCACGGGTGACATAAAATGCGAACACAACTATTTTGATAATGGTCGTTACGCAAACCATGTCAGTATTATCAGGTGAATCATAAACTCTTACACCTGGAGTCTATCGGCTCGTTTGATTCAACAACCCATACCTGAAAAGGAGATAAGGGTATTATAATCAGCTCTCATGGGTGACAGCGAGTTTGAGCACGTATCAGAAATGTCATTACAGTACAAACTGGCCTGTCAAATCCATACTTAATATTGCTCTCAAGATTGATATCGCTTCATAAATACGAGCCTAAGTAATTTGTACTTAGTTCAGATAATTTTTACTTTAAAAATAGAATACTCTTCTTTTTCTTTTAAACCATCATGCCACTTTCCTTCTACAAAATGCAGGTAACTACGCGTCTTAAGTACGCGCATCTTAAGGGTCTGCCGGAGTAGTGAAATCCCAGACAAACGTAGTTTCGCTTTTATTCCTAAACAGTTAAACCAAACTCCGTATACATGTCCAAATGCATCATATCTATGCTTCTAATTAGGTTTGGTTTGAAAATATTAACTGAGAACAAAATTAGAAAATATATTTAATTTTTTCGCAATTTTTACATAAAATCGTATTCTCGGTCTTATTTTGTTTATGCTTAATATTGTCAAACCCAACCTAATTAGAAACATAGATATGATGCATTTGGTCATGTGTGCGAGGCTTGGTTAAGTTTGGTTTTACTGTTTAGGAATAAAAGCTATTTCACTATCTACATACCGCCACTTTTTTCCTTGTAAAAAATGCAGGGTGCAAAAGCCCGTCACGCTTAAATAGGCGCATCTTAAAAATTCTTTAAAAACGTCTCCCCAATCCCTGTAGGGAAGAAATTGACACTCTAATGGATTCAGTCGAGAGCTAGCGACGCAAGGTGCCTTATAAAAATTCGATACACTCACTGGGAGACAAAGAAAAACCTATTTTACATCAAACGCCGTCTCAAAGAAGTAGAATTGACGGGCGACAGGTAATATTAGGGTAAGAAAACAGCCTGTATTCTTCAGTTTGCCTACAAATTTTCATAGTAAAATAAGCTTTATGTTTCAGGCAACAGAGTATAGAACGTTTTTAGTGAAGGTAAATAAGGTGTAGATGTTTGGGAATACTTTGGAGACAAACGAGATCAAATGTGATAGGATTGGGCTGAAAATTATTCCAAAATAAATAGATTGGTTCATACGATATTTGCTTATTTTGTTGAGAGAGATATTATAAGCTGTAAAATGTGTGGATAAACTTCTTCTGTTATGTTTTAAAAATAATTTTTCGGATAAATTTTATGTAATCCAAGAACATGCTGAATGATAGTACAGTGTTTCATTGATTTGCAAAAGCAGAAAACAACTGATTAATTTTATGCTTTTGATCGCTTTCAGCTCAGCATGGAAGTAATGACGTCATCAGCGCAAACAAAGTGATTCTCCTGTAATAAAGAACCAGGAAGACCATTCCACCTAATTTATTGAGCACGCGAACAACTTGCAAATTGGCCCAGAGGAGCGACGTTTTCGCTAAATACCTATAAAAATGTCTGCTCTCGGTGAAATATTGTAACTAATGTTTTGGTGCAAGGCACAAGCGATGTTTGAAGTTCCCAAGGACGAATCCTTTGTTCCTTGTCTTGTCCCCTTTGTTCCCAAACATCCCCTTTAAGATAGAGTGCATGATCCCTGAAGTGATAAAATATCTTCAACTCGTTGCCATTCAATGCTGAGAATTTTCGTCATCCAGTTACAACCAGACCAGCAACTTCAACTGACGTCGTCCGTTCATATCTAGCTGGCTATCTCCAGGGGCCTAACTGACAATAACAATTTGACAATTCGTTGTTCAATGCATTGTTGACGATACAAGAAAGATTATATGTAACCCAATGTACTTCGAATTGTCATTGTCAGTTTTATGAAAATATTAACTAATGTTCTTGGTCACGAAATACATGATGGGATAACTTTCACTCGACAGAAAAATATCCCAAAATTGCCTCCTTTTCTTAATTTTTAGTAGGCAAGGCAACAGTTTTCGCGTAAAAAAATGAATATATCTCAAAATGTTGTGGACATGCTACATCTTCACACATTTCATCATCTCTCTCTCCTGGAACATTAGTAGCCCCAGGCTATATGGAATACCTCGTGTCATCTAGGCGCTCATTCGAAGGAGCATGATCGTGGAAATATTTTATTCTTAGGAAGATGTGGGTACGTACTTGTAACAAAATAAGCAGTTAGTATCGCTGGTTTTAGGCCCTTACTCACGCACGACACTTCTGTCTCACCCCCCGCCCAATATAAAATGTAAGTGAGGACTCAGTATAAATTGTAGCACTCCGGCGTCCGAATGGCTCATTTTGCTCATTTTGGCCGATTTGCCCGCGCGGGATGCTTTACGACCGGCGGAATGTAAAATATCTTCCCGCCGTTATCTGCTTTATTAACCGTGAACGTTCCCGCGGTGAATGCGGCAATTTTCCCCAGAAGATACCCTGTAAATCACGCTGTATCGTGAAATATGGCGCTGAAAAGATTGAGACCTTGAGTTTTTCAGATGCAGTGATGGATTTCAGCATTCTATTATTTTTTTAAGCCTATTTGGATATTACATTAAAAAAAAACTGAGCAGTGCAGTGATATTAGTTTTATCAAATCGAATCCGAAAACTAATCTTTGTTTTTAAACATCTAAGGCACGTTGCAGAACCACAAATTTTAAAGACAATATACATAGCATTGCATTTACTGCATCACGTCATGGGGGGTGCATCTATTACCAACCATATTAAAATTGAACGAGCCCAGAGTGTTACTCAAGGTTGCAACATTTAAACCCATTCTGTATCGTACCCAGACGCTGTATGAGTTCTGCCAAGTACTTACCATTCGCCAACTCTTTATATTGTTCACAGTTCTGCTACAGCACTCTCTTACTCCTTGTATTACTTCCCAGCGAAATCACCTGGTAGCCAACCCAACGATATTTCGTACAACTTTTAGTCATCGATTCTTTTGTTTCCTAGGTCCCTTTCTGTATAACGAACTGCATCAAAAATTTAAAATAAACTTGCTCCCAAAACACTCTCTTAAGATAAAAGTCTCTGAATGGCTTCAGTGTCTATCCTATAAGGACACTGAAAACCTGCTTAAGCCTCTAGCCTAACCTTTATCTACATTCACAACACACACACGCACACACACACACACACACACACACACACACACACACACACACACACAGACACACACACACACACACACACACACTTTTAATTTTTATTCCATTTTCTTTATTGATTTTTATTTTAATTTTGGTTTCCATTTTACCTATTCTTTAAGTTACCTAAATAAGTCCCATAAACAGGATAATACTTGTGAATGGCTGTGTACTGCAACAATTGATATGGAAGTCGATGTCTATAGTACGGGCTATTGTGCCTATTTTAGACATCGTCTGTAATTATGTTTTAATGTTCTCATTAGCCTAAGCGTTTCTTTTGTACCCAACTTTAGAAAAAGAACGAACACTGTAAAATGGCTTTCAGTTAATAAACTTTATCTTATCTTTATCTTATCTTATCTTTATATGATAATATCGCAGATTTGCTCAGTCCTGCAAATTTTATGAGCAGCGCTCTCGTCGGTGGGACAGTCGCCATCGCTCCCGATCTTCAGATTTCCGAAGTTCTGAAAGGTGGCAAAAGTTCTATCAAATCCAAGTAAGCTGCCGAACATTTTGTAAATACGTATGTCTTGAACAACATGCTTGGCCTGGCCAGCGAACAAGTTTCTGCATGGAAGAAATCTCTTTGGTTGGATCTTTGACACAGATCCCTAAAAACTCTATGGCCAGAATTCATTACCACGAAAGTGCTAGCATAAGATCTCGCTACTTCCCTCGCAGTTGGCTATATTTCAACCCTAGCGAACAAAGATAAGTAATTCCGCGGAACTTGCGTGCATATATCATTGTGGGGCAACTTTACTCCGCGGGTGTACGTGTCTGACTTGATGGCGTATAATAGTGATCTATGGCTGGTGGTTACGTTTGTTTTTCAGTTAACGGACTTTTTATTACTCTTTAGCTGTAATGTCTTCGCTTTTGTATTTCGCTTTTGGCTGGAATAGTGGAAGGGTACTATCAACCTGAATTTAATGTTTCTTCCATGCTGGCCTGGGTGCGAGAGAAAAACATAGAATGTGCCAGCTGCATTTCCTCCCGGTGCTGTAAAAACCAGCTAAGCGATCCGAGGCTTTCTGTATATTGAAGGCGATGGGTTGACAACCTGTCACTACAGCAATATACCTACAAATCTATCTTAAATAACCATCAACATTTTGTCAGACGTGGTAGAACGACCTTCTTTTAGGTCGTTTACGCTCTGCCTACCCCTTTAGGCTATATATGTATAGTTGGGTAAGCGCTTATAATTGCGACGATAACAAAGAAATCCTCTCTATAATTATTTCCTTCTATTCTCTTAATCAGTGCTAATAAATGTAAGATTTATCCAAAGATCTAACGATGGTAGAGACATGTTCAAGCTATTTATTTAGAAGCCTTGTATGTTTAAGCTATTTATTTAGAGGATTTGTATTTACCGAATAGCGACTTTTTATTACCTACTCTTTCAACAAACTTCAATTCGACTTAGCAAATAATTACACAAATAAAACACAATATGTAGCAGTCTTTAAAACCGATAGCGACTTCTCAAAGCAGTGTTTAAAACAGTCACATCTCAACCCACATAGCAAAACAAGTAACAAAATGGACATAAAGCATCGTAAATCTGACATTAGTTACAACACTGTAGCCTCCTGACTCCACCAGCCACGGGAGGGCATCCGTCACCATTCATCACGACAACCAGCTTTAGAATAGCCAGGGCTACCAGCTCGTGATTTACTTTAGTAGCTAGATTCGCCTTTTGACTTTAGTTGCTAGAGTCCAATCTTGAATCTAGTTACCAACTGCTAGAGTCGCCTTTTGACACTACGCAGTTACTAGAGTCGATTCTTGACTCTAGTTGCTAGAGTCGACTCTTGACTCTAGTTGTTAGAGTTGAGTCTTGACTCTAGGTGCTAGAGTCGATTCTTGACTCTCACTACTACAGGCCAAAATCGACATGAGCTATGCAAGTAAATCTGACATAAGTTACAACACTCTAGGCTCCTGACTCCACCAGTCACGGGAGGGCATCCGTCACCATTCATCATGACAACCAGCTTTGGAATAGCCAGGGCTATCAGCTCACTCAAACTAGCTTGTGATTACTTTAGTAGCTAGATTCGCCTTTTGACTTTAGTTGCTAGAGTCCAATCTTGGATCTAGTTACTAGAGTCTAGCAACTGCTAGAGTTGCCTTTTGCTACTACGCAGTTACTAGAGTCGATTCTTGACTCTTGACTCTAGTTGTTAGAGTTGAGTCTTGACTCTAATTGCTAGAGTCGATTCTTGACTCTCAGTACTACAGGCCAGAATCGACATGAGCTATGCAAGTAAATCTGACATAAGTTACAACACTCTAGGCTCCTGACTCCACCAGTCACGGGAGGGCATCCGTCACCATTCATCATGACAACCAGCTTTGGAGTAGCCAGGGTTACCAGCTCACTCAAACTAGTTTTTTTTTACTAGGTACCAGGTTCGATTCGGCGGCGGACAACGTTTTTGTGTTGTTGTTAGGCTTGTGTGTTGCACAAACACTTGGTAACTTAAAAGTCCCGCGCAGATGGTAAATCTCTCGTAGATTGGATGCTGTCACCGAAAATCGGTTGGAAGGATTTATTTTATAGTGGCCAGAGTCGACTCTCGAATCTTGTGGTCAGAGATAGATATTGACTCTAGTGGCCAGAGTCGACATGAGCTAAGTAAATCTGACATAAGTTACAACACTGTAGGCTCCTGACTCCACCAGCCACGGGAGGGCATCACGACAACCAGCTTTGGAATAGCTAGGGTTACCAGCTCACTCAAACTTGCATGTTTTTTCTTTTGACAATAATAACTTTTGACTCTTGTAGTGGTCGCCTTGCTTACGACTTAGGACCCGGGTTCAATTCCCGACGGGGGAGACAAGGCGGGGTGTGTTGTTGTTTCTAGTTTTGTTAAGACGTTGGATGCTTGTGTATTATTATTATTTGTATTTCAAGGGTTTCAGTGTATTGTTATTTAGGCGATGTACTGACAATCACCGATATCTGCATATCTATTTCAAATAACCCTCAAACTTTGTCAGACGTTTCGGAATGGCCTTTGTTTAGGTCTATGGCGCTCTGTGTACCCCATGGCGTGATTTTTTGTGTTGTGTGTGTAATTTTAGTTTTTTTTTAAATCACAGCGATGACCCTACCCGCAGCTAATCTCCTCTCCTGCTCTGCGCCCATAAATCAGAGCGAGACGACGTTTTTACGAGCTCTTAATCAAGAAATATACGATTGCACAGCGCGATTAAGAGTGCGCGATTTAACCTCACACTAATGCAGTTGTTTCGCTGATTTATTGGCCCTTTGTTAGTGCCTTTACATTTAAATTAATCCCTGGTTTTCGTGCCTTACCTCCATGAGGCTTTTGGTTGTAATCTGGTGATGGACGATGGGAAAACGACTAATTTGGGGAGGGGCGTCGGTGGTGCAAGTTTTTATGGCGATACAAGACAAAAAAGAAATCAGGTTCTTGTGAAAATAAGAGCTCTGAATAGCATCCCCCTATCCCATACATACATACATACATATAATCACGCCTTTATCCCTAATGCGGTAGGCAGAGCGTAAACGAACTAAATAAAGGTCGTTTCGCCACGTCTGACAAAGTTTTGAGGGTTATTTACTTGGACGAATAATCCTCTGGACGCGTCACCAAACAAAAATGTATAAGAACTCGTTCAACCAAAACTAGGGGGGAGGGAGGTATGACAGATAATACCCGAACAGATTTAAAAACTACGCGCTTCCTAACATATTTGTTTACTTTTGACACTTTTTAAATATTCGGGTTGTATGTCTTTTTTGATCGTGTCATAGATAGTGTTGTACCCTAGTCGATAATCGATAAAGAATGAATGTTGAGTGAATGATGTTTCCTGAATCATAGAAATATGAACACGTGTTTTTATTAAATTATTTTTGAAATAAAAGTAAAGTAAAATTTTCAAATCGATCACTATTCATTGAATTTATACCATTATCGATCTATACACTAAGAAATCTCTAGAGGGGTCTTGTCTGTACTTTGAATATTTTCATGGGAACATTGCAATAGGCATTATAGCGATACCACCAACGCCTATATAATAAATTTTAAATATTTATCTGTCTATCTGTCTGTATCAACATGTGTCTAGAAGAAAATAACAAGAAATATTGATCTAAAATACAATTGCATATGAAAAAAAATATTGCTGATTCGATTACTATAAGTTTTGCTAAACAAAACAGCATATTTCACCATTTTCAAAGGTATTTTTCCTCCTCGAAATTTGAAGTCACACTGACGTTGGTAGTTTGTTTACTGTGTCCAAATTTCACACTATCGGTCTAGAGGGGTAAGGAGTAAAATGTCATAATTGCACGTCCAGAGGTTGTTTCGTCCAAGGTTATTTAAGATATTATAGGTATATTGCTATAGTGACAGGTTTGTCAGCCTATCGCCTAAATTGCAATATACTGCCGTCGGATCCCTTAGCTGGTTTTTACAGCATGCCTGGGAGGAAATGCAGCTGGCACATTCTATGTTTTTCTCTCGCTCCCAGTCCAGCATGGAAGATATCCCATTCTGGATTAAAACGACTAAGGGAAAGTCCAATCTTCTTCTTCTTAGCGAGTGGATTCTCGAGTCGAACGACCCGATGAACCCTGATGTCACAGTTTCCAAACCGCCTAGTACCACAGCTATTAGGTCTCTGACATGGTTTGAGTAACGACGACTATCAAAAACAGCGACCGGGACCATCGGTTTAACGTGTCCTCCGAAGCGCGAAATCCTTTTTCTTTTCGGACAATCATCATTCAGCCTGCAATGTCCCAAACTTTGGAAAACCTCACAAGCTTATAAATTGACAATTATCAACTTTGTCCTTCCCCTTGGGAATCGAACCTAGAACTTACGGATCGTAAGCCTATGGCTCTGACCACTAGACCACGGAGGGAACTTTACTAATTTGCCTTCCTGCAGTCAGCAACTTAGTAACACGGGGCACGGGCGTATATCATGCGCTTTTTTCAGCACTTAGGTACTTGTCGTGAGTTATGTGGTCCTGGTAGTTGTACTCGCTAACCTCGCAAAAGAATTTATTTTATTTTATGCCTTCAGTTTTCTTCTATTCTGCCTTTTTGAATTAAGTTTACCATAATGGCTAGAGACTGGCGTAAGAAGGGTTAACCCACCACAGGGTGAAAGTCAGGTTTATTTTTTACTTCCTGTATAATAAATATCCCATTAAAAACATAAATGTTATAGAGAAAGTGAAGTTCTTGGTGCGTGAATCGAACACACGTTGTATGATCTAAAAAGTGACTCTCTTTTTAGATCATACAACGTTTGTTCGACTATTTTTTAAAGTCAAGGGTTAATTTTAGTGATTCTTAGACCTCCAATAAGGTTAATTTCATATGTCTTGGTCGTTGTAGAGAAAAGAAATAAACATATGAAACTGTCACACTCCTCAAAATCTTTGAAGCAGTAGTCGCAATAACATCAATTGATTACAATACAACTTGAAAAATATAATCGCATAAAAAGATCAACCAGAACTTTCTGCAAACAAATCTCTCCCTCGCTAAATACCCTAAAACAGGACAATCCGAAGCATTATCTCGTCAGTGAAAAAGCGGGAAGTAACATAGTGTTACAGATTAGCGGGAGACATCAGACATCCCCCTGTCCCGAAAACACAGACCAAAAAAAGTAAAGACAGAGATCTGCGTACAATGTAATGAAGCTAAGTAAAAGGTAAAAGTAGGTTCTATTTTAAATTGGACTAACCGTATAAACTGCCATCCTTTTCTGTTCGCTCAAGACGGAAAATGACAGGTATGATTTTATTTTAGTTCTATCTTGTGTATACTGAACATCGGTTTATTTCAATAGACGACGAAGTACAGTACAGTTTAGTATTTTTGATGTGATGATAATGACTACTGGAGTAAATGTTGCTGATTATCACTTGTTTTGTGGTACGATTAAAGTTTTGACACAGCGTGATGCATTTATAATTATTTTCTAGTTCACCTGACCTTACATGCATACAACCCCCAACACTTTAACGTCTCGCTCCCGTCCTAGACTGGAGTCAAGAGCAAACCCATTTCTTACAATAAAAAAAAGCCTAACGGCTGCTTCAAAAAAGTTGGATTCCGTTCCGATCCAAACAAGGTAAGCTCACAAGACCAACGCACTTGCAAACCAACTGTCATGCGGTCACTTCCGCATCTGATGAGTCGAAATGAAGACGAAACAGTGGTTAACAAAGAACCGATGCGTTTCGTGTTCATGTTCGTGACGTTCATCCCTGAAAAGCCATAAGGTCTTTCACGCTAAAAACCATACTCTTTCGCCTGCAGTGCTTAGTCTACTTTCCTCACTCTTCGGAGTTAACAGCTACAGAAAGCTAACATTCGCATGGCAACAAATGTCAACTTTGTGTTCCCCTCTGGGAATCAAACCCAGGACACTGATTACTTATGAGCGCGTCGGGCGCCCAGCACACTACGGAGGCAGTTAATTCGTTTGACGCAGCGTGACACATAATTATTTTCTAGTTCACCCGACCATTCTCTTTCGCCTGCAATGCTTAGTCTACTTTTTCCCACTCTTCGGAGTCCTCGAAGGGGAAATGTTAGGTGTCAGGAGGGGGATGAATTTGTCAGTTCGTGATTCCTTGCGGACCGCCCCGCTATATATCACTGAGAGTGGTGCGATGTTCAAGAAGGTTTTCGCTAGTTTCTTTGGGCCTAGAGCCGTATTTTTGAATCGCTCTAACAAAAATAGGCGTACGAAAGCTGACATCTTTCATACTGGCCTGGGAGCAAGACAAAAACATAGAATGTGCCAGCTGCATTTCCTCCCTGGCATGCTGTTAAAATCAGCTAAGGGATCCGAGGTTTTAAGTATATTGTAATTTAGGCGGTGGGCTGACAACTTGGACGAATAACCCTCCTGTCACTACAGCAATATACATACACATCTATCTTAAATAACCCTTAAAACTTTGTCTGACGTGGCGGAACGACCTTTGTTTAGGTCGTTTACGCTCTGCCTACCCCATTAGGGACAAAGGAGTGATTATGTGTATGTATTTATGTATGAAAGCTGACATTTGGCAAATTATATGAAAACCGCATACGAAAGTTACTCGTAAGCGCATTGGAGTTCGAGCGGTTCGAAAATATGGCTCCTGTAAGGTAGGTTAAGTTGGTGGGTGGATGTGAAGACATTGGACAGACAGTCTGTTGGCATATATTCCTTATTTTTCTTCTTCTGTCGTGTAAGTATCGAGTGAATGGACCCGTTGAACTCTGGTGTCAGAGTTTTTAAACCGCCTAATAGTAGAGCTATCATAGACAGCGACCGGGCTGACGTCTTAACGTGCCCTTCGAAGCACGGTTGTTTTTTCTGACAATCTGGTGATTCTGCCCGCATGGTCTTATCCAAACTGGTGAAAATCTCATGAGGTGATAAAATGACAAAATATCATCTTTGTGTGGATCGTGCGGATCGTGAGTCCATGGCTCTGACCACTAGACCACGGAGGCAGTTGGGTCTATAAGGTAGATTAAGTTGGTGGGTGGGTGTGAAGACATTGGACAGGCGACTGATTTGAGAAGTCGATTCGGGGAGCGCTAGCTTTAACTCTTCTGTGGGACACACAATCTGTTAGCGTATAATCCTTATTGATTAACTATTATGTCGATATTCATTTGTAGCATGGCAATTTTACTGGTTTTCATAACATCCACGGTTTCTACTTTTAGGTACAGGTTTAAGTAATAAAGCTAGAAAATGGGCAGCAGCGTTCCCTTTCCTACTAATAACAATTTGTAATCGCCAATCCACCTTTCTAGCATCTATAAGAATAGCAAAATATTGTAGGAAGTCATATCATAAAGTGGACTTTAAGGCTCGTATTTGTAAAGCTATCTCAAGATTGAGAGCAATATTAAATATGTATTTGACAAGTTATTTTGTACTGAAATTACATTTCTGATACGAACTCAAACTGGCTGTCAATCTCAAGTGCGGATTATAAATACTGCCATTAGTGAATGTTCGAATACTGCATGATATAATTCTGAAAACGGAGAAGAGAAATTTCAATAAAAAACACCCAACACAAACAAATCCTACTCTAACCAGACGACTGTTCACACCAACCCTCAGTCATAAATCAACCACTCATCGAGTCTACGTCATTTCCTCCAAATAAAATACACTGTCCAACTAGAACCAGTGAAATTTCCTTCGGGGAGTCCACATTTTTTCGCCGGGAGGTCATAAATTCAGCCGAGCGGGGCGTTTTACATGGTGGGTCCAAGTTGCAAAATAGAGCTATATGTATTTCTGCTGGTCTGGGAGCGAGAGAAAGACATAGAATGTGCCAGCTGCATTTCCTTCCGGCTATGCTGTAAAAACCAGCTAAGGTATCCGAGGGTTTCAGAATATTTCTATTTAGGCGATGGGCTAACAACCTGTCAGTACAGCAATATACCTACAAATCTATCTTAAATAACCCTTGAAACTTTGTCAGACGTGGTGGAACGACCTTAGTTTAGGTGGTTTACGCTCTGCCTACCCCATTATGGATAAAGGCGTTATTATATGTAAGTAAGTATGCATTTTTAGATACAAAGAATCATAACGAATCATTCGGTGTAAGACCCTGTTTTTGATCGCAGGTATTAGTTGCACGAGAATTTGCTACGTTTTTCATATGAGCTCATGGAGCCCTTTCATTTGATAGCTCACTCAATATATATATATTTATATTGAGAGCGATCCGCCCCGGCTTCGCACGGAAATGATCAGTGTTTCTCTACTATATTATGCATGTATTATACATATAAACCTTGCTCTTGAATCACTATATTCATTAAAAGAAACCGCATCAAAATCCGTTGCGTAGTTTTAAAGATCTAAGCATACATAGGGATAAAGGGACAGAGAAAACGACTTTGTTTTATACTATGTAGTGATGATAAAATATTCGATTCAAAAATTGATAATATCATACTTTAGAATGCGGCAACATTCATTTTGGTAATCAGTAGGTAATTCACGCTGATTCTAACACGACCAAGTAGGTATTCAATTCTACCAGTTGTTTACTGTTCAGACAGACGAAAATCGTAAATAATCTCCTTTTACGATTTGGACCCTCTACTAGGCGGGGGGTGGAGGGGGGTAGGTGTGAAATATGCGGGGCGGGAGGTCATCACTCAGGCTGAATCACCTCGCTGACAAATTCATTCTTCTCTCTTGATGATGATAGATGGCGCTGTTTAAATTATAGAGGATGGCCATGTTTCTGGAAGTTTTTCGGTATTGGGTTTCAAAGGGTTGAAAAGTATACGGAAGTTACGCGTCTGTGGTCTAGCGGTCAGAACCCATGGGCTCTCAACCCGCAGGTTGTCCCTTTGTCCCGGGTTCGATTCCCGGCGGGGGACAATGACTTTGTGTTGTTGGTTCTAGTTTGTATAGGACATTGCAGGCTGATCACCTGATTGTCCGAAAAATAAGATTGGATCATCTTATTTTTCGAAAAATAAGATTGGATCATCTTATATGCTGTCGGATGGGCATGTAAATAGTCGGTCCTGCGCCTGATTATTTCTCTCTGGTCGTGTCAGTCAATCTGTCCCGTCAAAATAAGAGATTGAAGGAATACAGAGTGCACCTGTGTGTAGCGCAAACACTTGGGCACTAAAAACAAGTCCTGCGCAGTTGGCTGATCTCCGCGAGATTGGCCGCCATCTCCGAAAATCGGTGGAAGGACTATAATTATTAAGTATACGGAAGGTTTTATTTTATTGGTTGCCAAGACAAGTAATACCTGTCTATATCAAGCGTGATACAAGCAAAACAATAATATATTTGTCATCATCTGAAAAACAAAAAACCCTTTACTTGTTAAACGTAGTAAGATAGGTTCTATTCTGGCCCAAATAAAATATTAAAGCAGTTGTGATTCAGACTATCAGAATTCAATAATATGGTCAACCTACAGTAAGTTTTCCTCAACCTACCTAAGTTTTCAACTTTAATGCCTATTTTTTATTTAATTCATGTTTTGTTTATTTGCAAGCTCTGTTATAATTTGAAAAACTAATTGCTGTAGCGATATCTTGTTTTAGTCTTATCTTAAGTCAATAACCACTCTTGAAAATAATTCTACATTTAGAAAATAATATTCTCTACTCGTCAAAGAATGTTTTATTTGACAGTTACAGTTTGTTCTTCGAATAGAAAATACATTCACTGGGGGTATTCATTCACTGGTAGGATGACCCTACCTATAAAATACGAAAAAAGAAATAAGGTTGAACAAGTCTAGGTAAAGTATGACTACCCACCCAACCCTGCCTGATCTACGACCCGACCTTACGTTATTTTAACTGGCCTCCTATTTATACTAAGTATGGAGTACAAACTTCCATGCTGGACTGGGAGCGAGAGAAAAACAGAATGTGCCAGCTGCATTTCCTCCCGGGGATGCTGTAAAAACCAGCTAAGGGATCCGAGGGTTTTAGTATATTGAATTTTAGGCGATGGACTGACAACCTGTCACTACAGCAATATACCTACAAATTGAGCTTAAATAATCCTCAAAACTATGTCAGACGTGACGAAACGACCTTGGTATAGGACTTTTACGCTACCCCATTAGGGCTAAAGGCGTGATTATTTGTATGTATGGAGTACAACCAAGGTCTGACGCCAAGGTTCATCGGGTCGATTCATTGGAAACACACACGACAGAAGAAGAAGAAGTAATATTTGTAGGACTATGTGTTGTTATTTCCGTGAAATTATACAACAAAGTCATTGGTTTATATCATGTTTACATAGTTTAATTGCAGTAAAACGATAGAAAAATTGTAAAAATTGTTTTTATTTAAATTAGTACATATTTAATTTTAAATTCCTTACATTTTATAAAGAGGCATCAAAATTTGAGCCTAGTGTAGAAAATTATCGATAAACAAGTAAATTAAAATGTTCAAAAACCTAACTGCATACAATATTTTTACTCTTTTATTTTTTACAAAATGGCGTCTGATTGTCGCCATATAAGATTTTGATCAAAATCTTGTACTCAATGACACTCGCATGGTTAAGACAAATCGATTAACGTATGAATCATTAAAATCGGCCCACGCGTTTGGTCTCTAGAGTGACATAGAGGATCAAACATACATTCTTATATACGTTATATACGTAGATAAGCTGATAAACACATTACCATCCTTTGCGTTGCGCAGTCGGGTAATAAAAAAAGCTATGTAATTCCCAGTCAGGGTGAAGTATTGCTGCCTGAGTCGACCCGGTCTGATCTATGACCTACGACCCGACCCTGCATTACTTTAGCTAGCCTATAGGGTGTAAGGGTCAGTATCCCATAAACTGATAGGGGTTGCTCAGTCAACGACACTGAACAACTTTCACCAGGCAATACTTTCAGAAAGTGTTTTTTTTTTCTTTTACATACAAAATTATCGGTCAATTTTTATGGAAAAGCCAATTTCAAAATTATAAGGTATTAAACAACTTTTCACCGATAAAAAATCATACATACATACATACATATAATCAGGCCTTTATCCCTAATGGGGTAGGCAGAGCGCAAACGACCCAAACAAAGGTCGTCCCGCCACGTCTGACAAAGTTTTGAGGGTTATTTAAGATAGAATTCTAGGTATATTGTTGTAGTGATAGGTTGTCAGCCCATCGCCTAAATTACAATATACTGAAACCCTCTTATTTTGCAGCATGATTTTACAGCATGCCCAGGACGAAATGCAGCTGGTACATTCTATGTTTTTCTCTCGCTCCCAGACCAGCATGGAAGTAATAAAAAAACGAAAAAGAAAAAATTGTATTTACTTCCTCTTTGCACATACTCTGATCTAAGGGGTCATTTTGTATGTCGAATATTTCTTCTTTTCCGTTCCGATTATTTATTTGTGAAAGTTGTTAAATTTTGTCGACTAAACATATCAGAACCTATCAGCGTACTGACTAAAATTGCCTCTTAAAAAAAATATTTTTTGTTAGACTGTTCCATTTTTCACATTTTTCCCCCATATATTCTTTTATCGACATAACTCGAAAGGTTAAAGTAACACGAGGTCAGGTTGTAGATCAGCCTGAGTCGGGTCGGGCGGCAATATTTCAACGAACGAGACACTGATTCAACTAAGATCAGCCCTGGGCTGAACTTCATGAAAGATCCTAACAAAGTGGTGGTAGGCTCGGGTCGCCTGGCTCGCGACCACCCGACCACCGGAGTCCGGCGCCCAACAGCTTGCTGTGTTCCGTCGGTGCGTAAGAGTGCCAGTGCCATAACAGGCATCTTCTGGGCGACCTCGCTCCGTCGACTCTGTCACTGTCCCTGACCTTGTGTCTAGATTCAACGGAAAACCCGTTTCAAGTATAAAAAAATAAATACCTGCTAATGATAGGTGCTTTAAGAAAGAAAATATCGAATTATCTTTTCAAATGGAACAGCTGCAGCGTGCCACGTGGACGGGTGTTTTATAACCTGATGAAACGGTCCGTCTCGCCGGCAGAGGGCGCGCGTAAATCCACCGCGGGAGAGTTACTGGCTGGTCTTTTCTCACCTCTCGACAGGACTAGTTTTAACAACTTTATGGGATCAAACTTAGTAGGATTCTATTCTTCTTGTGTCGTATGGGTATCGAGTCGATCGATACGGTGAAACCTGGTGCCAGAGTTTGTAAATCGCCTATTAGCTGTGCTAAATAGGCCTCTGACATAGTTTGTGTAACGACCACTACCAAAGACAACAATCGCGACCGACTGCTTAACATGCCCTCCGAAGCGCGGAATCTTTTCTTCAAGACGATCAGGTGATTCAGGCTACATTGCCCTAACCAAACTGGGAAAAATCTCAGAAACTGATAAATTCACAAATATCAACTTTATGTTCCTCCCCTGGGAATCGAACCCAGGACCTCTGGATCGTGAGCCGATGGCTCTGACCACTAGACTACGAAGGCCAGTTGATGAAACGGTTTGTCTCGCCGGCAGAGGGCGCGCGTAAATCCACCGCATGACAGTTTACTGGCTGGTCTTTTCTCCCCTCTTGACAGGACTAGTTGTTACAACTTTATAGGATCTAACTTAGTAGGATTCTACTGAAGAGCGTTGAGATTTAATTCAGGTTTCATTATCACGTTGATATTATGTTAGCTGCAGATATATGTCAAGGAAATGCCTATAAAATATATTAGAGCAATTTAGTTAGTTGTGTTTTATATGCGATATTTAGCAGGCACTATATCATAGTCTACCTAACCTAGATGAGTCTGTTCATCAAGTAGTAGCAGGATAGGAAACCCAGTAAAATAGATGGTGTAGTTTAGTTATAAGTTTCTGCTATTTGTTTTTTATCAAGCACATATTTTCCTATTTTAATTCAAAAGTTGCTATAGTAAAGAGTTCATTCTTCAAGTAGCAGCAGCTTGGAACGCCTTTAAAGTAAGTTAGATCAATTTAGATAGTTGTGTTTGCTATTAGATTTATAGCAGGCACTCCTTGTTGTTAAAACATGCGGTTCTTATCAAACTAAGAACTTTTTTATGTCCTGAATATACAATATGTAACAGACAGGGTATATGCATCGAGAAAGGTGTGAATCCACCCATGAAACTGAACAAATTTCCCTGAAGAACATAGGTCAAAATAAGAAAAAAAAAGTTTTCACCTTCCATACAAAATGCATCAGCTGATAGCGCGAGTAGTAATGGGAGATTTTCTCATATTTTTTTTCGTTTTTCGACCTATGTTGCTTAGGGAAAGTTGTTGAGTTTCGATAGATTTAAACATTTCACGATGCGTATACCCTTTATGTGACTCGTTGTATATCAATTAATTACTTACAGAATTAATTTTAATACATAATATAACTGAGTAATTAATTGAACAAATTACCTTCAGTTTTTTTTCTATAATTTAAAAATGAAACGATGTAATTAAAACTGATCGTAATACCACGGAATTATTTCATTTGACATTCAAATTACAAGCTGGAACGAGGTCGTATCGGCTGTCATTAGCTTTACTTACTAACAAGCGGCAGTGGCGTCGATTCGGTTTAATATGGTACACGACTTAGCTAAAATACGCATAGGCATTCCTGTCAATTTGTCATGAAAGTACAGAACGAGACGGCAGTATAGATAGACGTCTGTTTAAACCAACTTTCACCCGCGATAATTAAGTTCTTCCGTCGAAATATAGGTTTCACTGCGGTGATTCTATTTCAGGAGTCGTATTTTTGAACCGCTCGTATCCGAATTCGCATAAGAAAAAGCAACATTCGAATACGAAATCCCAAAATCACTATTTTTGAATACACATACGTATGCGACTCTGCAACGAGTGGTCCAAACCACTCCTTTTCTTTTCTACTACTCGAAACCTAATTAGTCTATGATCATAACAAGTGACACTTTAACTTTCTACTGCTTCGGACAATCAGGTCTGCAATGTCCTAACCAAACTAGAAACAACAACACAAAGTCATTGTCCCCCGCCGGGAATCGAACCCGGGACCTCCGGGCTCAGACCGCTAGACCACGGAGGCAGTTTGCCAGAACAGTAATGGCGGTCGCACTGTACTGCCTTGCCAATGACAGGTATAGACTTATTTTAGGTATGTCGTGTAGTAATCGAATCGACATCATGAGCTTATTATAACGAGCGATACTAATAAGTTAATAACATAATTCAGCTGTACATTTCTTGGTACCTATCCATCGATTTTGTCATTACAAGTCGCCAGGTTGTCAGGCGAATACTAAAATAAATCAATCAATACATACTTGACGAAGGCTTACCAATATCTGTGCCAATAAGTAGTGCACTATACCCTTTTTCACATAGCTTGTGCATTCTGACACATGTCAAATGCATACATATTTTGACCATGGACTTATATTGATAGTTATAATGTTATAAAGGAGTGTCTAGTGTAAAGGCACTTTATCGCGTGTGATGACTGTGAGAGAAAACAAAACGCATCGGTTCGTCGTTGGTTGACCACTGTTTCGTGTTCATTTCGGCTCATCAGATGCGGAAGTGTCCGCATTACAGTTGGTTACCTATGCACGTGAGTAAGGGCCCCCTTGCGGGGAGGACCACTCTGCGAAGATCATGCTTAATGGTTGCTCCTAAAGAGTTGGATTCCGTTCCGATCCAAACAAGCTAAGCTCACAAGACCGAAGCATACAAACTTATATATAATCACGCCTTTATCCCTACAAAGGTCGTTCCGCCACGTCTGTCAAAGTTTTGAGAGTTATTTAAGATATATTGCTGCAGTGACAGGTTGTCAGCCCATCGCCTAAATTACAATATACTGAAACACTCGGATCTCTTAGACGGTTTTTACAGCATGGCCGGGAGAAAACGCAGCTGGCACATTCTATGTTTTTCTCTAGCTCCCAGGCCAGCATGGAAATAGAGCGAAGCAATTGCAAATAAAACTCTCTTTCGCACCTGTGATGATTTTGTACTTCCTACCTGCTGTCAGAAGAAGACTCGTGCTATCTGAAAAATACTACTTTATAAGTAGGTACCCAAACCACTAAAAGTTGAAGTACCTTCCATTTCATTCTATACTCGAAAACTGTAAGATGGTAACTGTGACAGATGCAATTCCTATGGATTTTAAATACAGTTTATGTTTCTTTTCAATGACATCTGTCAAGGCCTTTTCTGTTCAATCAATCTGTGACAATCTATCGTACGGACTAAGGCATAGCATGTAGCCATGTAGTACTATTATATATTCTGTGCCGTAGTGTATTAGGCCAAAACCCGCTTCCTGTACAACTTCAGCTTACATTGTGAGCATGGCCTTAGTCTATTCGCTAATTTTCCTGTAGGTAATTAATGGCTTTCCTTCATTCAAATTAATTCTTTGTTCTTTTCTTCTAGGAATTAATAAAGCTATTCTCTTTCTATGTGATTACAAATTACAGAGTAATTCAAGCGTTCATTTATTATTCTTTCTGATGTATTATTTTTTATTAAAGTTAGAATTAATTGGTCAGTCAGAGCAAGGATGTTATTTTATTAGTTACTGCATAGAATTTGAAACCTCTAATTATGGGTAACGTTTTACCTGAATATACTAATTATAAGCCTTCTCTCTCGTGCTTTGAAAAACTAAAGTTTTTCACGCTATATATACAGTTAATTCTTAACATTTTTATTCATGAATATGATTTCGTATCGATCGATATAAATAGAAATCGAACAATAACTAACTACGCATTTTCATGCGCAACATACTTTGCGGATGCAAAACATCGATAAATTAGATTTATAGCTAATTTATACCATCGACATGTCCGTCTGTATGTATATTTCTGTTTAGCATTTTGCATATGTCTACAGTAAGTGATTTATATGTCGATGGCATGCAAGACGATGAAATATACATGCTTCAGATGAAATCATCATCATTTATGTTATCGTATGATATTGAATTGATGATATGATATACATATGCCGTAGAATGATTTGATAAATCGAATCTTCGCGAATCTTCACTGCTGGACTGGGAACGAGAGAAAAATATAGAATGTGCCAGCTGTATTTCTCTCCGGGCTTGCTGTAAAAACCAGCTGAGGGATTACTAACAAAAGCTAAAAATAATATAAATGAATTCATTGACAATTAACTGCCCCAGTTGCACAAATAAACAAATCTGAATGTCAGTACAAATATGTCTATTATTACTTTTTATTTTATTATTGATAATTTTGAATTTAATTAAAAAAAATATATAATTTATGAATTTAGTGACGTGTAAATTTTTATTTATTAATAAATGATTGAATTGAATTGAATTGATCCGAGGGTACAGCAATATACCTACAAATCTATCTAAAATAACCCTCAAAACTTTGTCAGACGTGGCGAAACGACATTGGTTTAGGTCGTTTACGCTCTGGCTACCCCATTAGGGATAAAGGCGTGGTTATATGTATGTATGTGTGTATGATATTGAATAAATGATATACATATATCGTAGGAAAAGCGAAAATCCATACATACATACATATACATATAATCACGCCTTTATCCCTGATGGGGTAGGCAGAGCGTATACGACCTAAACGAAAGGTCATTCCGCCACGTCTGACAAAGTTTTGAGGGTTATTTAAGATAGACTTGTAAGTATATTGCTGTAGTGACAGGTTGTCAGCCCATCGCCTAAATTACAATATACAGAAACCCTCGGATCCCTTGGCTGATTTTTACAGTATGCCCGGGAGGAAATGCAGCTGAAACATTCTAAGTTTTTCTTTCGCTCCTAGTCCAGCGTGAAAGTCGCGAAAATCCTTTTTGCGATTTTGCGAAAACACTGATGATTACACATTTTTAAATCCATTGTCACGTTGATTGGTCGGTAATCGCTCAAAACAAGATGTTTTAAATATTGCGAAAACACGGATAATTAGACAATGGTAAAAACACATATTTACTGGTAATAGTCACGATTTTTGCGAAAAATCTCGTCTTTTTAGTAACATTGGATATCCTTAACTATGATTGCCTAGATTTTTACTTACTCATTTAAATTTTGTTCTGTTTGTTTAAATAACATGCGTTTATGATTAACATTTAAAACATCAACCAATCAGAGAAGATCTTGTTTTGAGCGCTTACCGGCCAATCAGCGTTCTTATTTCATTAAAGGATATCAAATGTTACTAGAGCTTCGAGATTAGAACTATCAAATTATCCTATGACACATACATATGTTACGCACAATATCTGAATTCGCTTGCTAAGGCTAAGGCTAAGGCTAACTAGTTAATTTACTGCTCTCTATCCCTCAAGCAGTGCCATAAACAAATTCGGTCCTGCTAATGCGCGTACGCAGCCTTATTTGACACGACACAATGTGACATTTTGTATTTCCTGCCCTTTCATGGGACTGGATTGATAGACAGTCGCCAAGAAAAGTTTTAAAGAGATTATCTCTCATTCAGTTTCGTTGACTGAGTAACCCCATCAGTTTGCGGGACGCTGTCCCTTACACCTCGTATATTGCTATTGATCCGCCGAGCGCACAACTTAACTAAATATTGACTAAAATTATTGGCGCCCCTTTCTGTTCTCTCAGAACAGAAAATGACAGGTATAGACTTATATTAGTTAAGTTGTGATTTTTGCAACTACAAATGGGTACTACCTTACTCAGAAACTAAAATGTTACCTCTCAACACAATGTATTTTCTCTCCCACTGTACAAGTAGCGATCTTATCGACCTGTCAGAACGACAATAGGATAACAAGGTTTCGGTTTACTACGAGCAAACATCGACGGACAAAGCGCGGATTATGTTGCCCAAACTAATGTGACAGCTGTCACTCTCCCTATTACCAGGCTACAAGGTTCAGATTCCTCTGAATGCGGGATTAAAGCCAATCAGATATGAATGGGGCTTAAGCTCTTGCGCCGAAGCGTGAAATTGTTTTTTTAGTCTATGGGTCGGTAATTATAGAGTGTCAAAAGAAGTATTATTGAGAAGGATAAGTCGGACAATAGGTGTAGGAGGAGAATGTTTCGATAAACACGGTGATCGGATGTCATCAGCTAGCTTCTTTGTTACGCCGAATTGCGGCCTCTTGGTGTAGGTATTATGGAGTATAAAGGACAGTTTCAAGGAAACTGATTGATAAGGGTCGCTCAGTCGCAAGTATTTCAGGAAGTAAACAAGAAAATTGATCATACAAATTCTCTGATCAAGGTGGTCATTAATTTAATTTGTATAGGGAAGTCAAAATCTATTTGAAAAATCCTTTCAAACTGAAATCGTAACCATACCTACACCATACAAGGGTTCATTCTAGTGAGTAAATGAAAAATATTTTTTTGTGGATTAGGGAGTGTCAGTAAGTCCATGATTTAAATGAACGTAGCGAAAATAAAAATGCTGCACTCCTCGAAATTCCATACAAACGTAGCGCACCTTTAGAAATAAAGTGACTGAACTCAAAAAATGGTGATTTGGACTTTCTGCAATAAAACTATATTTGAAAGCATAACCTCACAACCCTATATACTTGGATTTTTTTTTCTCAGTAAAAGTGTGATAGATAATGTTCTAAAAAATATTTCAAGTTTTTAGGGTGGTAAGTTATACTTTTAAAGGTAGGTTTATTGCAGAAACTCGAAATCCCAATTTTTTGAGTTAAGTCACTTTATTTGTAAAGGTGCGCGTAGTTTCTTTGTTATTTTTAAACGGCAGTACTATACTTCACCAAACTTTGTACACGTCATCAAATCCAATTTATCTATGTTTATAATCAGGTTTCGTTGGACAATATCGACCACGATGAAATCAAGGAGGAAATACGAATTTGCGTGTAAATTGCTGAAGTTGCTGTCTTATTTCACATTTGGTTAATATTTCGATACTAAAACCAATTATAAACTTAGATATGTTGAATTTGATTAAAAGTTTGGTGTAGTTTGGTCTAACAATATAAATATTAAAACGTTTTTATTTATTTCATTTATTTATAATTTACATTCTTAACAGGTTTGCACCTAATTAACTATGCTTAACACTAATATAAATTACCTAAGTACATAATTTAAATTTTACAGTGAATATTAACCGTCAGATATTTTTTAATCGATTATGTCAAACTTATACGTAAATACCGTCTGTATGGGCTTCGATTAACGTGGCAGCCTTAAAGCCTTGACGTACTTAAGGTACATTCTCAGTCCTATTGTTACGAAGCTGACGTGATGTGACGTGCTAATCACGTGCGTGAGTGAGTGGACGCCTATAGCCGTAACGTGTGACGACGTTGCCGCTAGAGTCGTGAAGAAAATAGAGTCTGTTTATTCATGGTGGTTATTGATTTATGGAAAATAATATGATTGGAGATACCTAAAAACGTATTATTATTTCATCATCATAAACTGTCTCCGTGGTCTAGTGGCTAGTGCCATGGACTCCTGATCCGGAGGTACTGGGTTCGATTCCCAGGGGGGAAACACAAAGTTGATATTTGAGAATGTATCACTTTGTGATTTTGACCCTAGTTTGGTTAGGACATTGCAGGCTGAATCACCTGATTGTCCGAAAAAGAAAAAGATTTCGTGCTTCGGAGGGCCGGTCGCTGTCTTTGATAGTGGTCGTTACTCAAACCATGTCAGAAGCCTGATAGTTGTGCTACTAGGCGGTTTAAAAACTCTGACACCAAGTTTCATCGGGTCGATAGACTCGATACCCACTCGACAGAAGAAGAAGAAGAAGGTCATCTTGTCAGTGGAGTATGAAGTAAACGCCAGTCCTCTCTCAATTCCGCCTTCTCCTTGACTTCCTTGTACGCCTTGTCATTAATTTTAGCTTATATTTGGTCAACGTAGCTTATCCTAGTTCTACCTCTTCCTCTCTTTCCTTCTATCTTCCCCTCAAAAATCATACATACATACATACATAAAATCCTTTTTCCCTTACGGGGTAGGCAGAGCGTCAAACTCCTCGTAAAAGGCGCTTTCGCCACGTCTGACAAAAATTGAGGGCAATTTTAGATTGTAATGTGTATTGCTATAGTGACAGGTTGTCAGCCCATCGCCTAAATTACAATACACTGTAACCCTCGAGTCCCTTTTGCTGACTTCTACAGCATGCCCGGGAGGAAGGGCAGCTGGAACATTCTATGTTTTTCTATCTCTCCCAGTCCAGCATGGAAGAAAATCAAAAATCATGGCGTAGGAAATGTCTATTATTATTGTGTGTACTATTATTTAATCAGAAGAAATAAACTATAATTAAACATGTCTCGCTCTAGCTCATAACTGTTACAGATAAAACAATTCAAATGATCAAAATGTAAAAAATGTACAAACGGATTTCCAAACAATCTGTCTCTACAGTACGAAATAAACTGTCATTTGCACAACGAATTTGCCAGTAGCTAAATCCTATTTATACACAAGTAACACGAAGCCTCGAGTCAAATGACCATCACATCTTGCTTAATCCCCAAACTCTATAATTTCCATCACAGATGTACAATAATTTTCTTCTTCATCTTTATTACGTCCTCCTTAAGTTGAGAATGCGTTATTTATCTGACGGGACATGAAAATGTAATGTTGTTGCAAAAGACTATCTGTCTATCAACGTTGTTTATGATAAAGGGACGAATCATGTTACATTCCCTATCAGCTAGATTAGAGTGATGTGATGACAGATTAGGGGTGTTTGTGACGCAAAAATGTGGGATTTATGGTAATGATAAAAAAAATTCTTCCATGCTGGACTGGGAGAGATAGGAAAACATAGAATGTTCCAGTTGCCCTTCCTCCCGGGCATGCTGTTGAAGTCAGCAAAAGGGACTCGAGGGTTGCAGGCGCCTTTCACGAGGCGTTTTATGCTCTGCCTACCCCGTAAGGGATAGGGGCGTGATCTTATGAATGTATGTATAAAAAAATACATATATACAATGACACCAGGGTTCATTGGGTCGTTGTTAGAATTGAGAATTCACTCGCTAAGAAGAAGAATCAGAATTATACTCTGTAATATCTAAGTATTTTTAACTCTGTTTTAAAAATCAAGGTAAACAAAGTTTTATGTCTTTAGATCTCGTTTCGAAAATAAGTTTAACATATTAGATACATACATACATATATTCTTCCATGCTGGACTGGGAGAGATAGAAAAACATAGAATGTTCCAGCTGCCCTTCCTCCCGGGCATGCTGTTGAAGTCAGCAAAAGGGACTCGAGGGTTGCAGTGTATTGTAACTTAGGCGATGGGCTGACAACCTGTCACTATAGCAATACATATTACAATCTAAAATTGCCCTCAATTTTTGTCAGACGTGGCGAAAGCGCCTTTTAGGAGGCGTTAAACGCTCTGCCTACCCCGTAAGGGATAAAGGCGTGATTTATTTATGTATGTATGTACATACATATATTCACAACGACCAAAAAAAAGGGTCTTTCCGCCATGTTTGACAAAGTTTTGGGAATTCATTAAGTATTATATCATTTGTAGGTATACTGCTGTAGTGGCAGGTTGTCAGCCCATCGTCTAAGTTGCAATATACAGAAACCCTCGGATCCCTTAGCTGGTTTATGTAGCATGCCTGGGAGGAAATGCAGCTGGCACATTCTATGTTTTTCTCTCGCTCCCAGTCCAGCATGGAAGAATATTAGATATAACAACATAATCAAATAGTCATTTTAGTAATCAAACTAATTTGCCAACACGTATCATTTATTCTTCTTTCATTAATTTCTTCCATGCTGGACTGGGAGCGAGAGATAAACATAAAATGTGCCAGCTGCATTTCCTCCCGGGCATGCTGTAAAAACCAGCTAAGGGATCTGAGGGTTTCAGTATTTTGTAGTTTAGGCGATGGGCTGACAATCTATCACCACAGCAATATACCTACATAGATAGAAAAAAATAGAATGTTCCAGCTGCCCTTCCTCCCGGGCATGCTGTTGAAGTCAGCAAAAGGGACTCGAGGGTTGCAGTGTATTGTAACTTAGGCGATGGGCTGACAACCTGTTACTATAGCAATACATATTACAATCTAAAATTGCCCTCAATTTTTGTCAGACGTGGCGAAAGCGCCTTTTACGAGGCGTTACACGCTCTGCCTACCCCGTAAGGGATAAAGGCGTGATTTATTTATGTATGTATGTACATACATATATTCACAACGACCAAAAAAAAGGGTCTTTCCGCCATGTTTGACAAAGTTTTGGGAATTCATTAAGTATTATATCATTTGTAGGTATACTGCTGTAGTGGCAGGTTGTCAGCCCATCGTCTAAGTTGCAATATACAGAAACCCTCGGATCCCTTAGCTGGTTTATGTAGCATGCCTGGGAGGAAATGCAGCTGGCACATTCTATGTTTTTCTCTCGCTCCCAGTCCAGCATGGAAGAATATTAGATATAACAACATAATCAAATAGTCATTTTAGTAATCAAACTAATTTGCCAACACGTATCATTTATTCTTCTTTCATTAATTTCTTCCATGCTGGACTGGGAGCGAGAGATAAACATAAAATGTGCCAGCTGCATTTCCTCCCGGGCATGCTGTAAAAACCAGCTAAGGGATCTGAGGGTTTCAGTATTTTGTAGTTTAGGCGATGGGCTGACAATCTATCACCACAGCAATATACCTACAAATCTATCTTAAATAACCCTCAAAACTTTGTTAGACGTGGCGGAACGAACCTTTGTTTATGTCGTTTACGCTCTGCTTACCCCATTAGGGATGAAGGCGTGATTATATGTATAATTTATTTTTCAAAAATGAATTATTGAATATAAAGGCATGAAACTTTGTTTACCTTTATTTTAAAACTGAGTTGGAAATACTATAGGATAGTAGCTGAAGAAACAAAGCAAGTAGTAACTATCAATAAAATTGTAGTTCATCATTTTATTATTATGATACCAGGTGTAAGGGACAGCGTCCCGTACACTGATAGGGGTGGCTCAGTCAATGATACTGAACAAATTCCACCAGGAATTTTTTTCAGGAAGTGAAAAGAATCAAAGAATTATTAGTTTTTCCATACATAATGTTCAGCTCAATCGGACCATTTTGTATGGAGAAGGCATTTTTTTCACTTCTTGAAATAAGTTCTTGGTGGAAGTTGTTCAGTGTCATTGACTGAGCAATCATAAATCCCCTATCATAAAGTTACGATTCCGATTTTTCTATCAAATACCATAAGATTTTCTTTTGTTACTCACTACACAATGTCAGCTGTTAGCTGCTCTTTGTCATTATTACCCAATTTGTGACAATTTCAATAGGTTTCCGAAATCCAAAATGGCGGTGTCAGGTTTTATTCAATGGTACGTCATTTTGTAACCGGAGGCGAATGTTTGCGGGCGTAACAATGTGGTTTTGAGACCACAACACATCAAAGGTTGAAGCAATGTTGAAAGGGAATTAGCTGGAAGTACATTCAGTTGAAAGGTGATTATACTAGTAGATACAAAGTGAGCGAAGCCATAAAAAAGAAACAATAAAATTGCAACTTTGGAATGTTTATTTGGTTAAAGATGAGACAAGAGTCTGTCTTCTTTATCGTCATTTTTATTCACAGCTTTTGAGTTGAGGTTTTTTCATCTTTCTCAAAGAATTATTAGCTTTTAAGTTTATCTTGTTAGTTATAGTATTTCCAACTTAGTTAAGAATGAAGGTAAACAAAGTTTCAAAAATCAATTCCAAAAATAAATTATATGTGTTGGAAAATTAGTTACATTACTAAAACTACTATTTCATTATGTTGTCATATTTAATAGCTAAAACTTATTTTAGAAACACGATTTTCGATTAAAACACATGAAACCTTTAGTTACCTTCATTCTAAAACTGATTTGAATATACTATAGGCATAATAATTTTGTGTATTTACCTATCAAATGACTTTAATACGTAGCAGGTATCAAACATTGGTACGTACGTACGTACATTTAATTTTCAACTTTTTTAGTGCTTTATACTTTTTTATAATAATTAATAACACATCCATTGTTCCCATTTATTAATAAATCACAAATAATGATTTTAACCACGTTATAGTTCCGGGTTTTAAAGGAAATAATTGTTATATTTAATATCACTTTTTACCCCGGACGTTTCAGGTCGAATTCATCATAATTATTCCATCAATTTAAAATGATTCAACCGATGATTGATCTCAATCAAAACGCAATTATACCATCAAATTTCCGAAAAATCCTTCGACTTTAACAAGACTACAAATTCTACTACCTGTTATAACCTACAAATTATGCGGCAAAGATGTTATTAGGGGGTTTGCACATAGTATTTTGGGTTGGTTTAATTGTGTGTAATGTACCGTTTATAGTAATATTGTGTGGTTCGTTGTAAAAGGCTTGGTGATTATAGGGAGGTACGAATATGCGTGCATCAGCTATACTGTTGCCCCCGGCTATATGTTATGTTTGGAGGTAATAAGGCTCCGTGATATGATTCTCAAAGGTACCAAGGACATTGTCAAGGTCTTTTCTGTCGTGTAGGTATCGAGTTGATCGCCCCGATGAATCTTGGTGTCAGAGTTTTTAAACCGCCTAATAGCACAGCTAATAGGCCTCTGACATGATTTTGTGTAACGATATGACAGCGACCGGGACCGCGTGCCCTCCGACTTTTTTCATACAGACCATCAGGTGATTTAGCCTGCATCGTCCTAACCAACATACATACATATAATCACGCCTTTATCCCTAATGGGGTAGGCAGAGCGTAAACGATATAAATAAAGGTCGTTCCGCCACGTCTGACAAAGTTTAAGGGTTGCTTAAGATAGATTTGTAGGTATATTGCTGTAGTGACAGGTTGTCAGCCTGTCGCCTAAATTGCAATATACATAAACCCTTGGATCCCTTAGCTGGTTTTTACAGCATGCCCGGGAGGAAATGCAGCCGGCACATTCTATTTTTTTCTCTCGCTCCCAGTCCAACATGGAAGTAACCAAGTGTCCTAACCAAGCTAGGAAAAATCTCGCAAAGTAACAAATTGTCAAATATCAACTTTGTGTTCCCCCTTGGGAATCAAACCCAGGACCTCCGGATCGTGAGCCCACGGCTCTGACCACTAGACCACAGAGGCAGTTGTTCCTATTTATGAAGCTTACCCCAAAACAGCACAACAGCTGACACGATCACCTCACCTAATCTTCTAGTAATTATTCGAGAGCATGATTAAAATTAATACCCGATCGGGGGCGAGGGCGGCTGACTTTTTGCAAGTCAAATAGGTTGGCCGTTAGACCCCAGTGATTTTATGCTAATACAGAGCGTTTATTATGCAAAATGTGAGATGGTAGGGTAGAGATCGTGTCGATGGTTTTGCATTGTTTTTTTTAACTTGGTTGTGCAACGGAATAATGATTTGAATACATTGCTTTCAAAATTGAGTCTTTTTTATGTTATACAGTGGCAACTAAGCTATGATGGTAAGCAGCACCGTAGCCTAAAACATAGTGGTAGTATATCCTAGTGGAATAGCAGTGTGCGTTGCACATCTAAGGTGGAATGTCTATTGTGCCAGTAATTTCACTGGCTCCCTTGCCCTTCACACCACAACACAGAAGTACAAACACTTCTGTTTTTCGGCAGAAATAAGCAAGCTGTACTTCCCCAGACGGGCTTTGCACAAAACCCTACCACCTTTGACATTTGCACCACAGTTAATACAAGCATTTTATTTCGTGCGCTGCAATGCCTACTGGTTTACCAGCTCATCTGAGGATAGACAAAGACTCCTAACTTTGGCCGAAGGTATGTGACAAACCATGCTAGAGGCCTTTGTTACGTAAGTCGCTTCTCGTAAGGAATGGGATAGGTTTTAAGTATCAATTGCGCGTTTTCGTGTACCCTATACCACAGAATATATACATACATATATAAAAGTACTAGATTTCAATTAAACTAGAATGTTTTTTTTAAGCAACATAAGGTTCTCTTCTGGTCTGGTCTTCAGTATCAAAATTAATTTTAGGAGAACACAAATGAATCCTCTGAAAAGTCTGAAAATACGTGATCATCATATTTCTGATGAAAAATGTCAATCAAGAACTTCTTTCTCCTCTCATCATCATTCACTTTAACTTATCCCATTTATCTGGGGTCGGCGCAGTACGTTTTCTTCTTCCATTCATCCCTCTCAGCCGTCAGTTCAACACACATCCCTTTTTAGACATCTTTCACGCAGTCCATCCATCTTTTCTTTGGTCGTCCTCTCTCAACATATCTATCCACATTCAAACTTCTCTCTCCTCTCATTCTCTGAAATTCTCACGGCGTCCCAGCTCTACGGGTGCAGGGGTTGTGGCCACCAATTTGCGTTTTAATTAAGTATTCGCATAACAGGTTTGTTTTTGTTTCAAATTGTTTTTGACTACGGTTGGAGGCTGGTGTGTCCCGTCGGCAATTTTTATAATTGAACCGCTTGATAATCGATTGTGGAACATAGAACGTTACAAACATACATATAATCACGGCTTTATCCCTAATGGGTTAGGCAGAGCGTAAACAACCTAAACAAAGGTCGTTCCGCCACGTCTGGCAAAGTTTCGAGGATTATTTAATATAGATTTGTAGGTATATTGCTGTAGTGACAGGTTGCCATCCTATCGCCTAAATTGTAATATACAGAAATCCTCAGATCCCTTTGCTGTTTTTTACACCTTGCCTGGGAGGAAATGCAGCTGGCATATTATATGTTTTTTCCTCGCTCCCAGTCCAGCATGGAAGAATCAATAGAATGTTGATCAACAAAAATAAAAACCAAACATCTGTGTTTGTGTATGTTTGAAGCATGTCTAGTCTGAGACTAGCACAATTACTGGGTCCTGAGCAGGTTCTGAGACTTTTCATCTCAGCGAGTGGGTTTTAGAGTCGAACAACGAACCGATGAACCCTGGTGTCAGACTTTGAAGCCGCCGTAAAATCGCGACCATTATCTGTTGTTATTCAGCTAAACGCGTAGATTTAGTCACACGATATAGCGACATACTTTATGGTTGCAATGTAAAATAAAATCATTTTTATCAACAGAATATGGGAAATAAAAAGATATTTAAACACATTGAAACCGTCCGGCAAATGAATAAATTTGAACAAAAGCGCCAATATTACACGAACTCTATGAATATTAAATAAACACAGCCCTTTCTCGCGTAAGCAGATTTTATAAAACATTCTGTAAAATTTTGCATTTAGGGTACCGTATCTGAGGGGTGGTTTGAAGTGCAGAAACACACAGGCGTCACTTACTGCGCGTAAGGTTGCGCTCAACACGCGGTCAATGCTTTTTGCATTGCCTTCAACGAGGAACTTTACTTCGGCGCAAGTACTCGCTGCACTCAAGAGCTTAAAAAGTTGTTGTGTATTTTTTTAGATCAGGTATTTAAATTTACTTCCATGCTGGACTGGGAGAGATAGAAAAAAAAAAATGTTCCAGCTGCCCTTCCTCCCGGGCATGCTGTTGAAGTCAGCAAAAGGGACTCGAGGGTTACAGTGTATTGTAATTTAGGCGATGGGCTGACAACCTGTTACTATAGCAATACATATTACAATCTAAAATTGCCCTGAATTTTTGTCAGACGTGGCGAAAGCGCCTTTTACGAGGCGTTAAACGCTCTGCGTACCCCGTAAGGAATAAAGGCGTGATTTATGTATGTATGTATTTAAATTTAAGTCTCTTTAAAATAACAGTTGTTTTTCTGGATAGGGTATACTTTGTTGATGCAATCGTTAATCAAGTGCTTTGTTTTTGTGAGTTTAGCTTGTTTGGATCGGAAGAGAATGCAACTCTTTAGGAGCAGTCGCTAAGCATGATCTCCTTAGAATGGTTTGCAAACCAACTGTCATGCGGACACTTACGCATTTGAAGAGTTGATTTGAAGACGAAACAGTGGTGGACAGGGAACCGATGCGTTTCGTGTCCTTTGACATTCATCATAAGAGCTAGATAGAGCCCTAGAATCTTGGGTGAAGGTGCTGGTTATAAAAACATGACATACTGAACCCACAGCCCATCAAAACAACACTATCTTGAGTTTAAATTCTGCGCAAACAGTATGCGGTGTACAAATATAGGTACGTTTGGCTCTAATGGAATGGTGCAAAATTGTTGTCTGTAAAAATTGTGAATTATACTTGCGTCTCTAGACTACTTTAGGCGCTCTGCACAAAGGAAGTGTTGTCGAAAGGCTTCAAATCTGCAGTAATTGCGGTGACATAAATTAGAAAATCTGACAAAAGTGACGCGGCCCCATCGACTCTTCCAGTGTACCGAAAGTATATCATCTCCCTAGCCTTGTCCCGTATCTCATGTGGTCAGCTACCTAATGTGACTGCCTCCGTGGTCTAGTGGCTTGTGCCATAGATCTGGAGGTCCTGGGTTCGATTCCCAGGGGGAAACACAAAATTGATATTTGAGAATTTATCACTTTGTGAATTTTTCCCCAGTTTGGTTAGGACGTGGCGGAACGACCTTTGTTTGGGTCGTTTGCGCTCTGCCTACCCCATTAGGGATAAAGGCGTGATTACTAAATCTAGGCTAAATCACCTGATTGTCCGAAAATAAAAAAGATTACGTGCTTCGCAGGGCACGTTAAGCCGTCGGACCCGGTCGCTGTCTTTGATAGTGGTCGTTACTCAAACCATGTCAGAGGCCTAATAGTTGTGCTACTAGGCGGTTTAAAAACTCTGACACCAGGGTTAATCGGGTCGATAGACTCGATACCCACTCTTCAGAAGAAGAAGAAGCTACCTAATCTAGGTGATTGAACAAGGGTACTGGCTTTTTACATAGTTTTTACATAGAGCGACTGCTATCAGACCTCCGCAACCCAAAAGGAAAACCAGACCCAATCCTAGATTCGTGCAAACACGTGCGCCTTAAATACATAATATGTACCTAATATTTGAAGACTTCCATGCTGGACTGGGAGCGAGCGGAAAACTTAGAATGTGCCAGCTGCATTTCCTCCCGGGCATGCTGTAAAAGTCAGCTAAGGGATCCGAGGGTTTCAGTATATTACAATGTAGGCGATGGGGTGACAACCTGTCACTACATCAATATACCTTCAAAATCTATCTTAAATAACCCTCAAAACTTTGCCAGACGTGGCGGAACGACCTTTGTTTGGGTCGTTTGCGCTCTGCCGACCCCATTAGGGATAAAGGCGTGATTATATGTATGTATGTAATATTTGAAGAGTGTGTTCAGTTGTCTGAGCTGAGAATGCCAATTTGAAAAATACAACTGTGAAGATATCCAAGATTTAAAAAAATATACGAGATGTAAGGGACAGCTTTCCGCAAACTCTATCAGTTTGTCGGGATGCTCAGTCAACGAAAGTGAACAACTGTCTACAGGTTTTTTTTCTGAACATAAAAAAATGGGCTTCCATACAAACTGTAAGATCGAGGTTGTCATTTTCATGAAAGAATTTCCTGGTGATAGTTGTTTAGTTTCCTTTACTGAGTAAAGGAAACTAAACAACTATCGGAATCAGTATGCGGGACTCTGTCTCTTACACCCGGTATACCAAATGGAAAGTAAATTTAGTTTCAGTTCAAAATCCTTTCCTGAAGGACGACCTGCAAGCGACCAGGTTTTAAGTCCGCAGTAAATCTCCACTGAAAGTCCTTTAATATCAAACATGGCCGCGCTAACTACCAACGCCGTAAATAATACCGCGCGGAAAAATAGCCAACCGTGAGATACGCGATAGGGTGACCATGATAATCACGTTTAATATCCAAGATGGCCGCCGCCAAACTAAATAAAATTCCCAAAAAAAAGCGTGAGGTAGGTATACTAAAGTTTAGGAAAAAGAAGGTTTTAACGAATAGGTAATATGCGTGATATATGCGACCTTAACACGATGTTGAAGCCGTATTTTTGAATCACTCGAACTTCAATGCATATATGAAGAGTAACTTTCGCAAGCGATTTTCATACAATTTACCATGCGAATGTTAGTTTTTGTATGCAAAATCAAGTCCCATCTAGCAGAAAAAGCCAAACAAGTGTGTGAAGTGATGAAATCACATGTCATACGTACGGGGTGTAAAGGACAGAGTCCTGCAAACTGATAGAGGTTGCTCACTCAACGATACTGAACAACTTTCATCAAGAAATTCTTTCAGGAAGTGAAAATAAAAAATTTATCTGACAATTTGTACGGAAATGCAATTTTATTTTCAATTCCTGAAAAAAAAAACCTACTGATAGTTGTTCAGAATCGTTGACTGAGCAACCCTTATCAGTTTGCGGGACGCTGTCCCTTACGCAACAGGATGTTGCTCATGTTGGTTGTTTATAGTACCAGTATGATCCGTAACAATGATCCAGAGGGACAGGGAAAGGCTGGAGGCCTTCGAAATGTGGGGATGGAGACGAATGCAGAAAATCAAATGGACAGAAAGGGTTACTAATGAAGAAGTATTGAAACAAGTAAAAGAAAAATGAAGAATTTTGTCCATAATTGAAAATAGAAGAGGAAAAATTATAGGGCACTTGGTGAGGCACGATAGATTTACAAAGGTTATATTGGAGGGGAAGATTGAAGGAAGGACATGTAGAGGAAGACCAAGAAGAACCGATTGTGACCAACTGAAGGAGTAGGCGGGTGTGAAGACCTACAGGGAGCTAAAGGACGTTGCTCACAGAAGGGAAGACTGGAGATCATTACACCGACAAGACTGAAACTCTTAAGAAAATCATCATTATGATCCTTAAAGGTAATTCAAACAAACTTACTTTTCCATAAAGAAACCATTTCTTCGAATATTCGATTGTAATCGTTTATGGCCACCCGACATCACAGCAATAAGTTACAAATTTAACGACAAAAAGCCAAGCCATTTAACGTGAAATACTGTGGTTGAACGGCTTCCACGGCTCCTGAGCAGTGGCGCCCTCTACATGTGTTTTTAGCAAACGTTATTATAATATAAACGTTATTTCTTCCATGCTGGACTGGGAGCAAAAGAAAAACATAAAATGTGCCAGCTGCATTTCCTCCGGGCATGCTGTAAAAACCAACTAAGGGATCCGAAGTTTCAGTATATTTCAATTAAGACGATGGGCTGACAACCTATCACTACAGCAATATACCTTACAAATCTATCAAAAATAACCATCAAAACTTTGTCAGACGTGGCGGAACGACCTGTTTAGGTCATTTACGCTCTGTCTACCCCATTAGGGATAAAGGCGTGATTATATGTATGTATGTTATTATAACTGCCTCCGTTGTCTATTGGTCTGAGCCATTAGCTGTCGATGCGGAGGTCTCGGGTTCGATATCTGGTGGTAGGGCACCAGATATTGAACCTGAATGCAGAGAATAATTTTATGATATTGTTTCTAGTTTGGATAGGACATTGCAGGCTGATCAACTGATTGTCCGAAAAATAAGATGATGGCTGTCAGATACATAAATTTAGGTTGAATGAGATGTGACAGAGATATAGTGCGAGCGAATTAAGCTTTGGAATTTGGGTGATGATTTATAAATAACTAAAACAATTTTCCAGCTCGTCATTCATATCCTTAATATCCTCCCAACAAAGTCCCAAATTGTCAGTCAAGCCAGCTTATCATTCTTCAGTAGTAACATGCGAGCCACGAGATCATTTTGTCATAACATTTTCTCGCGCGTAGCTTATTTCACACTACATACATACTATATGTATGTATGTAGTGTGAAATACGCTACGCTACGCCTCGACCCCTAATGGGGTGGGCAGAGCGTACACGACCCAAACAAAGATCGTTCCGCCACGTCTTACAACGTTTTAAAGGGTTATTTAAGATAGACTTTCAGGTATATTGCTGTAGTGACAGGTTGTCAGCCCATCGCTTAAATTGCAAAATACTGAAACCCTCGGATCCGTTAGCTGCTTTTTACAGCATGCCCGGTAGAAAATGCAGCTGGCACATTCTATGTTTATCTCTCGCTCCCAGTCCAGCATCGAAGACACAATAAGGCTTGTATTTATGAAGCCATCTCAAACTTGAGAGCAATATTAAGTATGGATTTGACAGGCCAGTTTGTACTAAAATGACATTTCTGATACGAACTCAAACTCGCTGTCACTCATGAGAGCTGATTACAAATACGGCCCTAAATAAAATAGATAGATAGAAAATTTATTTCCAGAATACATAACTACAAAATTACACAAAAAAAAACATACAGTTAAACATGAGGAATTGAGGACACATATATGATATAGGTGTGTACAGCAATATACCTAAAAATCTATCTTAAATAACCCTCAAAACTTGGTCAGACGTGGCGAAACGACCTTTGTTTAGGTCATTTACGCTCTGCCTACCCCGTTAGGGATAAATGCGTGATGTTATGTATGAATGTGTACTAAATAATAACGCCTTGCTTTAAGCGCAGTGAAGTTTCGCGCGCATGGTGAAAAAATTATCGCGTGGCGCGCATATCAGCCCTACAGGTTAAGTCATATTTCACTTCCTCATACACTAAATCTATTTTATCTCCTGAAATGAACCACTGGCGGCTTTTTTATCAACTCGCGGGTCCAGCTATAACTCAGGGGTACATTCGCGGGTCGTAATTCAAGAATATCGCGAGGTTGGGCCATTTAACCCGGCTAACGGTCTGGGAAGACAGATTTCATGAAGGCCCAACTTGTATGTAACTTACTGACCAAGTTTATAAGATTTGTTAAATTACATACATACATAAATCACGCCTTTATCCCTTACGGGGTAGGCAGAGCGTTTAACCGCCTCGTAAAAAGCGCTTTCGCCACGTCTGACAAAAATTGAGGGCAATTTTAGATTGTAATATGTATTGCTATAGTGACAGGTTGTCAGCCCATCGCCTAAATTACAATACACTGTAACCCTTGAGTCCCTTTTGCTGACGTCAACAGCATGCCCGGGAGGAAGGGCAGCTGGAACATTCTATGTTTTTCTATCTCTCCCAGTCCAGCATGGAAGTAAATTTGTTAAATTATGGAGGAATATAGATACTTCTTCATGGAGTGGTCTGGTCTGGGTAAACAAAATAAAATAAAATGTTATGCTTTTTGGGTAGTGTTATGCTTTAGCTGCTATAATTGTTAGACATGACATACATAATAGGGTAGGCAAAGCGTAAACGACCTAAACGAAGGTCGTTCCGCTACGTCTGACAAAGTTTTGAGGGTTATTTTAGATATATTTGTAGGTGCGTTGCTGAAGTAACAAGTTGTCTGCCTATCGCCTAAATTGCAATATACCCTCGGATCCCTTAGTCGGTTTTTACAGCATGCCCAGGAGGAAATGCAGCTGTCACATTCTGTTTTTCTCTCGCTCCCAGTCCAGCATGGAACTAGACGCGACACATATCGTATTAAACGCTTCAGGATTTTAGTGCCTATCTTTAAGATTTATGTACGAGTATCATTCATTTTACATTATTTATATTTAAATTTCCTAAAAGATTTTCTTTTTGAAACTGCTCCTTATTGTATTTCTTCAACTTTCAGTGTTGATAAGTATATTAAAGGGAAGCTGACCTAACCATCACTATGACTATGAATATGTGGATATGACTTATGAATTGACTACATTAGTAGTTCTTAAAATAAGGCAAACCCATCTAGGATGCCATCTTATCTCAGCTATTTTGTTAAAATTTTAGAAAGTGACAGATCTAGACTAAAAATCGTTGTGTCTATAACAGTGCAATCACGATCTGCCGACCACGCGAATGAAAAGAGCGTGATTTTATTAGCTTTATTAATTACTTTGAAAACTAAAATACAAACAAATGCGCTTGTTTATGTAAAGTTACTTGAACATTTTTCCATGCTGGACTGGGATCGCGAGTAAACGCATGCTGTAATACACCTAAGGAACCCGACGGTCTCTGTATATTGCAATCTATCTTAAATAACCCTCAAAATTTTGTCAGATGTGGCGGATCGACCTTCGTTTAGATCGTTTACACTCTGCCTACCCCATTAGGGATAAAGTCGTCAATAGTATGTATGTTAACTGCCTCCGTGGTCTAGTGGCTAGTGCCATGGACTCCTGATCCGGAGGTCCTGGGTTCGATTCCCAGGGGGGAAACACAAAGTTGATATTTGAGAATTTATAATTTTGTGAATTTTTCCCCAGTTTGGTTAGGACATTGCAGGCTGAATCACCTGATTGTCCGAAAATAAAAAGATTTCGTGCTTCGGAGGGCACGTTAAGCCGTCCGTCCCGGTCGCTGTCTTTGATAGTGGTCGTTACTCAAACCAAGTCAGAGGCCTGATAGTTGTGCTACTAGGCGGTTTAAAAATTCTGACACCAGGGTACATCGGGCCGATAGACTCCATACCCACTCGACAGAAGAAGAAGATTAGTATGTATGTATGTATGTACTTAAATACACCACTGAACGAACAGACAGCCCTATCTAAACTTATATTATCAAACTCGTAAATCTTCATCTTAGAGTTTCAATGCATCGTCAAGTGAGAATTTATATCGTGTTTTATCGTTTAAGTTATAGTCCCGAGGACAGACTAATAAAATGTTCTTCTGATGACCCCGTCCTCACCCGTGCACTTTCAACTCACAACAGTTTCAATACTGACTGAAACCCATTCCCGCTTTCACACAAGCAGTTAAGGTGACTACACAGCAGGCAGCTAAAGAAACACGCACTGGCACGCTAGCCTTACTGGCAAGCTTCCCGCCTACGGGTTACCTGCTGGCCTTTGCAACTGGATTTCGGACTTCTTGAGCGAACGATCCATACAAGTGGTCTTAGAAGGCTGCTCCTCCGGACAACAGGCTATTGATGCCGGAGTTCCTCAGGGTTCTGTCCTGTCTGCAACCTTATTCCTGCTGCATATCAACGACATGTTTACACCCGATACCTTTGGGTACGCTGATGACAGCACGGTTGTTGACAGATATCTGTCCAGTGCAAGGGCCAACAGTGAAACAATCCAGTCTTGTCGGGAGTCCATGGTGGATCGTCTGAACTCATCGCTAAGGGTGATATCCGAGTGGGGCGATGCCAATCTCGTCAAGATCAACGCATCCAAAACCCAGGCGTGTCTATTCTCGACAAAACGGAGTCCTTTTAACCTGGCTCCAACTTTCCGGGATGTATCCGTATCGATTTCTGACCATCTTGAGCTTCTTGGTATGAGCCTTACGTCCGACTTGAACTTTGGACGTTACATTGAGTCTCTGGCCACAACAGCTGCCAAAAAACTTGGTATCCTCTCGAAGGTGAGGCGATACTTCACACCGGGACAGCTATTGCAGTTGTACACAGCTCAAGTCCGATCGTGTATGGAGTACTGCTGCCACCTTTGGGACGGTTCAGCTAAATACCAGCTGGCTGCCTTAGACTCAATCGAGAAACGCGCTAAGAAGCTCATTGGAGACTCAGCACTGGTTGAGGCAAAACTACAGAACCTTGAGCACCGTCGCAGAGTGGCGTGCATGTCGGTATTTTACAGGATACATTTCGGGGAGTGCGCGTTAGCACTTCATGACCTTATACCCCCCTCCCCTTTCCATCTCCGGAGCACGAGGCGTGGACAGGGGTTCCACCCTTATGTCGTGGATATACCACAAATTCGCACGAAGCGGTTCGCTTCCACATTCTTAATGCGAACGGCTAAGGAGTGGAACTCCCTGCCGGCGGATCTGTTTCCGGAACAATATAACCTGGGCCTTTTCAAGGCGAGAGTGAATAGGCACTACATAGGTGAGTATGTTTCAACATAGTCCGCATCGTCACTTTCCACCAGGTGAGATGGCGGACAAATGCTCGCCTATATATACTAAAAAAAAAAAAAACAGATATATCCCGGTATTTAGCGGCACTAAAAATACCATATTACATAATATTAATAGGAATTAAATAGGAACACCCCCAAAAGGGAGAAAAAGAGAAAATAATAATAAATAATTAATTTTGCCCCACAGCAAAAGTTTTATATCCTGTAATGTAGGAACAATTAATAAATAAATAAACGCCTTAAGAGTAATAGATCCTTAAAACTTTATTTAGCTTGAAGCCTTAAAAGTTATTTAGCTTGAAGTTCTTCGTATATTACGTACGTCGTACGATACAGAAAGTTATAAACTAAGTCGAGTCTATCAGAATGTACTATTATATGTAACCTAGGTTTTTGAGTCAACGTATGATGCAATGAACCCTGGTGTCAAAGATTTTTTTAGACCTCCTATTAGTAGCAGCTATTAGGTCTCTGATATGGTTTATGTAACGACAACTACCAAAGAATACCAGAACAGACAGTTTTTTGTTTAGTTCAAACTGTTCAAAGTTATAGGCCAAGCCGCAATGTACGTCAAATGCAATTAGTAAGTGCATGAGTGGGTACAGGGTCGTTTGTTTATCATAGAGTGTGAGTTATGCGATGATTTGTGATGTTGTTTGTCAAATGTTATCGATGTTTTTGTAGTTCTGAGAGAGTAGGAAACAGAGAAAGCTTTATTGTTTACTGACGATTCGATATCGATTATTTATTGGTGCTTTACAGCAACAGTTATAAGATAAGCGATATATAATTTAGATAGTATCCCTTTGCTAACTTCTTCAGCGTGCCCGAAAGGAAAAGCAACTGGAACTTTCAATGTTTTAGTATAGCTTTGATTTTGCAACAGCAGGGCACTGAAATACCTACATCAAATCCTAACAAAAAAAACAAAATCGCGGTACTACGTGTATTTTTTTAAATATAATAGGAAAATATTTTTCTTTAAGGAATCTGTCTCTCCACACAGAACCTAGCTTTTCAACAGTTTAGACGCGCATTCAAGTGTTTAATGTTAAGCATTTTTTCCGCTTAACGCTGACAATTAATCAGTGTTTATTTACGTTAAGGCGGCACCCTTGTTAATTTGCCTGGATGAAAAGTTAAGCTATAAGTCCGTCGTACGCCTCCTCAACGGTTTTTTTCATGAGCACTCTTAATCTTGAACAACTAGGGTGACTATGCTGCTGACAGGATAATGGTTTAATCTTCTATAGGTACCCTGTAAAATATAATAGATTCCTAAGAATACTTTTAGAAAATCACAAGCGAGTCTATTACAAAGAAAATTATATCTATGTCACAAAATAAAATAAAAATAGATCACAATGAAGAAGAAGCATGAGAAACTCGCACATTTTGGGCCTTCTTCCTTTGTCTTACTCCTTCTTTTGGTTTTTGCTACGACATATGTTATTAAGAAAGGAAAACAAAAGAAAATGTATTTAAAATCTATACAAATTGCACCTGTCACAGAGCTATCATCTTACAGTTTTTCGGGTACAATGTTTTAGTTTCTGTCTCGACATGCCTATTACAAGGTTTATAAAATCACTCCTCATCTCACTCTTCCTCGTTTTTAAAATCAAACATAGAATGTGCTAGCTGCGTTTCCTCCCGGGAATGCTGTAAAAATCAGCTAAGGAATCCGAGGGTTTCAGTATATTGCAATTTAGGCGATGGGCTGACAACCTGTCACTACAGCAAAATACGTACAAAGCTATCATAAATAACCCTCAAAACTTTGTCAGCCGTGACGGAACGACCTTTGTTTAGGTCGTTTACGCTCTGCCTACCCCATTAGGGATAAAGGCGTGACTATATGTATGTATGTATGTAAAATCACTCTTGTCTTTTGCGAGAAATGTAATTTTTAGGTTATTTTACACTCGTTAAGTAAAACTAGTTATTTTCTATATAGCTAGTATAATAGTCTTACTAAATTTTAAAAATGATAGTTCTAGTTGGCAAATAGTAAAGAAATGTGTTATCCAGAATCCGCATCGGTAAGTATAAAGATTCAAAATTCAGAATGTGCAAAATATTTTTCCATGAGAAAAACATAGAATGTGCCAGCTGCATTTAATCCCGGGCATGCTGTAAAAACCAGCTAAGGGGTCCAAGGGTTTCAGTATATTGTAATTTAGGCGATGGGCTGATAACCTGTCACTACAGCAATATACCTACAAATCTACTTAAATACCCTTCTAAACGTTGTCAGACGTGGCGGACCTACCTTTGTTTAAGTCGTTTTCAGTCTGCCTACCCCATTAGACATAAAGGCGTGATTTTATGTATGTGTGTATAAAGTTTACCATTTTTGGGGTAGATATGGCCACCCTTCCTTTGGGAAGATAAGATAATTTGATAAGATAATATTTTGGGCAAGATAAATCGGTGGCCCTTAAGAATTAATTTGGAAGAATACCTCCCAACTGATCGTTTTTCTTTGTCATAACGTTTTTTCTCCTTTAAAATATCATTTTGTTTTTTAATTAGCTTTTGATGTTTGGACCAACCGTTTTAATATTCTTTTGATTAATTGGTTTTGTTTTCTTTTATGAAATCTTTTGACAAATCGACTGCTTCAAGATTGAAAAACGTTTGTTATTTGTGATTTAATTTAGTTTTACTTTTGGGATGAAAGAGATTTTCTTCTTTTGATTTGAATTTTTACAGGTTACTTTTATTAGTAAAATAAAATAGCTGAATTGTTTGTTTTGAAAAGCCTTTGATTTCGTTTTAAATATTTAAAAAAATAAGTTTTATTTTTCTTTTTATAATCTATTGATGGCGATTACTCCACCGACAAGTGCCCAGAACTTAAATTTAAGAAGAAGAATATTCTGATTATAAATAGAAAAATGGTGGTATACTGTCCGTGAGCATGCTGTAAAAACCAGCTAAGGGGTCATGGGCTGACAACCTGTCACTACAGCAATATACAAATCGATCTTAAATAACCCTCAAAACTTTGTCAGACTTGGCGGAACGACCTTTTGTTTAGGTCGTTTACGCTCTGCCTACCCCATTAGGGATAAAGGCGTGATTATATGTTTGTATGTACACACTGTATCTCTTTTCTTTTTACACTCTAGACCAAAAGATCAAAAAGGTCAGACTACTATTTACATTCTGTAACAACACTATCATTAGAAAATTATCGTTAAAATTTAGAACACGTTATCGCATAGTATGCCGGAGCAGTTCACACTTTACGACTGTTATTTGTCACAATAACAGTGACAAGTAACTATTATCGCGTGACCTGTTATCTAGAGACTGTCAATTTACGGTCTCGGAGACACCTTGTCCTTCCATTTAACTGTTATGTCGGTGTGAGTGTAACTGTTATTGTAACAGTTAAAATTAACGATTATTGTCAAACGTCGGCTGATAAGTTGAGATAAGGGCTGTGATGGAGCTGCGAATGAAGAAAGAAATGATTTTTATTTTAAACTTTTTATCACCAACTTACTTTATATACTAAAAAGATAATTGCCTCTACCCCTTTACTTTGTTGAAATGTTATGAACTGGTTTGGTTTTTTAGTTACATACATACAAACATATAATCACGCCTTTATCCCTAATGGGGTAGGCAGAGCGTAAACGACCTAAATAAAGGTCGTTTCGCCACGTCTGACAAAGTTTTGAGGGTTATTTAAGATATTATAGGTATATTGCTATAGTGACCGGTTGTCAGCCTATCGCCTAAATTGCAATATACGGCCCTCGGATCCCTTAGCTGGTTTTTACAGCATGCCCGGGAGGAAATGCAGCTGGCACATTCTATGTTTTTCTCTCGCTCCCAGTCCAGCATGGAATAGTTACATACTAAAACAACATTTGATTAAGTAAGTAAAAAGTATAATAACGTATAAGTAACGGGAACAGGTAGTCCTATAGCAAGAGTGATCTACTACACATCGTTTTCTTGAGGGAAAAGCCAGGAGGTTTTATACATACATACATATAATCACGCCTTTATCCCTAACGGGGTAGGCAGAGCGTAAATGACCTAAATAAAGGTCGTTCCGCCACCTCTGACAATGTTTTGAGGGTTATTCTAAGATAGATTTGAGGTATATTGCTGTAGTGACAGGTTGTCAGTCCATCGCCTAAACTACAATATACTGAAACCCTCGGATCCCTTAGCTGGTTTTTACAGCATGCCCTGGGAGGATATGCAGCTGGCCCATTCTATGATTTTCTCTCGCTCCCAGGCCAGCATGGAAGAGTTAAGGCACGTTAAGCCGTCGGTCCCGGTCGCTGGCTTTGATAGTGGTCGTTACTCAAACCATGTCAGAGGCCTGATAGTTGTGCTACTAGGCGGTTTAAAAACTCTGAAACCAGGGTTCATCGGGTCGATAGACTCGATACCCACTCGACAGAAGAAGATGGAAGAGTTTTTATTGTCAAATAAATACAAAGTGGTCACAAACAACACACCAGTCATCAAAATTAAGTAATTTTAAGCATGCCTTCTCACCACTCTGACTTCTTCAGCTACTCCTTCACTGTACATGCAGCCAGACTGTGGAACTCCCTCCCGCACCCGGTGCGTGATAGTCCTTCTAACACAGTTTTCAAAAAACGAGTAAAAGAGTATTATCTTTCACTTCCAAATTAATTCGTTATTGTCATATTGTTATAAGTTTACAAATCTTAATTAATGTAATTATACCTTTATATATTATAATTGTACACGCCTTATCTGCCTCACTTATGCACTCTCACTACCGTAGATCAGCTGGAAAAGATTCCTTTTTAGAGATAAGCTATACCTGTTATTGGTTTTTTATGTTTGTGTCCTCTGTATGATCATGTGTGCAATAATAATAATATATACTAAAACGCCCCTTGTCGTGCCCATAACACTTGCTGTATTGCCACGCTGGATGACTAGGTATATAAAAAAACTTGCTTAAATTCAATTAACTTCAAAATAATTTCTACGTTACTTCTTTAAGGTGACGATTAGGGGCAATTGTACTTACATTGCAATCATAAGTGATATACGAATTATTACTAAATTTCAAGGAAATCGTTAATAATATAACAACACAATGCCGTATCCACAAGATTCCTTCATCTACGTTCAAGTAGAGTTTATTCCCGTCTCTGAGGAAGATTTCAAAGGGAACGGCGGTTGATAACCAAGAGTTATGGAGACTGCTGTGATCAATTTGTGAGGTTTTTCACTCTGATAGCTTCATTCTGGGACTGACGCGAGTTTTAACGTTTTAGTGGATGTTTTGTGTGCAGTATATGTTTTTTTTTCAAAATGGCGTCTAATAAATTCAAAATGGCGTAAAAATTACCGAAAAAATTGGTAGAACGAATACATTTTTTTTAAATAAATAATTTTATATTCGAAATCAGAAGATAGCAAAACGAAACCTTTGAAGTTGTTAATGAAAAATATACAGGAAAACCTTTTATTCTCTTTGTACCTAAGTAATTGTATAAATTGAATTTGAATATAAAAGAACTTCAAAGACTTTTATATTTAAATCTAGAATCACAAACAAAACTCTATCAACTCAAATTGTAGAGGAATATTCTACGGAACCATGAAATCTTCCTGAAGGATTCTAGATTAATTAATTAGCTCGTCAAGCACACGTCGTGACGTCACGTCGCCGGCAGCCGCCGCCATTTGTAAAACTCAATTACGTCACGCCCCCCCTCGCGCGTAATAATGATAATTGATGAGCGAATTCGCGCGCTTTTTGCGGCCAGGTCGAAGCGGCCATGTTTCTTTGGCGCGCGCGTTTGCATTGTTACATGAAGACTCAGTTTTGAATACTGTTTCATATGTATTTGGTCTCAGCAGATAATATATGAAATAGTTAGCCTCTACCTATATTTTTTTTCATTCTAGGCGCTCTGTTTCATAAAAACTTACACATAAAAAAAGAACGCCGATATTTTTTTAGATCTTGCGTGATTGCAAAGTCTACATTATGGTTTAACTGAAATATACAGACTACCTACGGAGACTGAAAGGCCGCGAGGCTTGGCATAAACTTCACATATAATGTTTTTGACTGGATTTAGTCTTTTCCTGGGACATTCTTGTCGACATAACATTGTTCTTTACTATTCTTTCCTTCTAATTCAGAATCAGATTTTAGTCTTACCCGAAAACTGTAAGATGGTAACTGTGACAGATGCAATTCCTATGGATTTTAGATACATTTTCTATTGTTTTCCTTTGGAATGGCATGGCAAGTGTGTTCTGTCTTTTATTGTGTCACTTGGTAATGAAAAATAGTTCTAATGTAAAACGGCTTTAAATAATCTCGATTTTGACCTCTGTTAGAATTACTCGTAGCAATGGAAACGTACTCAACACATTTTGGCGATATTTCTTCATAACACGGCTTCTGTTTAATTTGTGAATCGCTTGACAGCAGATTAAAAACTCTTCTCAAATATTTACGCGCCGTCAAGAAAGGGGGTGTCTTTGCTCCGTTTGAGAGCTTTCGTCTGGAACCAAATTAAAAAGAAAAAATGAAAAACTGGCCAATGGCGTGTCGTGTATTTGTTCCGTAGCCTCGCCAAAAGAATTATGGCTGCATTTGATGATGCCCATTGCCAATGTCGCAAATATTGTAGTAATTATGCTGGACTGGGAGAGATAGAAAAACATAGAATGTTCCAGCTGCCCTTCCTCCCGGGCATGCTGTAGAAGACAGCAAAAGGGACTCGAGGGTTACACTGTATTGTAATTTAGGCGATGGGCTGACAACCTGTCACTACACATTAGCAATACACATTACAATCTAAAATTGCCCTCAATTATTGTCAGACGCGGCGAAAGCGCCTTTTACGAGGCGTTTAACGCTCTGCCTACCCCGTAAGGGATAAAGGCGTGATTTTATGTATGTATGTATTAGGTACACAGAAACACCCGGGTTCATTTACTGAATTTTAACTTATGCCCGTGAGATGCACATGCATTCTATGTTTTTGGACCACGCCGTGTCCAGTATATAAACATTTAATCTAGTTTTTGAAACAGGGCATAAAATAAACAAACTGAGCTAACGAAACATGATCATAAACACTGATTTGAGAAATCGCTATCTGGGAGCGCTAGCTATTATTCTTCTGTGATGATAAGTAACTGTGAATTACATTATATTACAAAATGATAAAGGGACCTTTCCTAATCGACTAAGGAACCCAAATAAGCCGGCCAGTTTTCAATTTGAATTTGGAAGAGAATTAAAAATACGCGAATATTTGGCGTCTTCTTTTCGTTTAGAATTTGGAGTGCTTTGTTGTTGACGATCGAAAATTAAAATTGAGTGATTGAAATTAAATTGAGTGAGTTTACTTTAGATTATTTTTGGTCATTTCAGCATAATTTTGAACTTAATATTGAAATTAATGATTGAAAGAATTGTCTACAAAAGAAATAAGTAGTCGTTTATTTTAGGCCATTTTTGTTATATATAATGGGGTAGTATTTCTGTAAATTTTATCCGCTATATCATATGACGGCGGATAAAAATGACAAGTAACGCATAAAACCACTGACTATAAATCAAAAACCGGAGAGAAAAGATCTCCTGTCCGTTTCCAATATTTTAAGTCTGATAGTGACAAATAGATTTTAATTTTAGTTTTAATTAAATTTAAAGAATCGAGACCAAATAATAAATAAATAAAATAAAATAAAAATAAAAGATTGAAATGAATGATTGAAAGAATCGTCTACAAAAGAAAGAAGAAGTCGGTTATGTAAGACCATTTTTGTTATACATACTGTCTGCCACTTTCATGAAATTTTGATATTGAAGGAATAAAGCAGTTCCAATAAGAAAGGCCGCCGCCATCAAAAGTCAGTATTATTATTTCCTAATTATTTATAGGTAGAACAAAAATTCTTCTACGATGGACTTGGAGCGAGAGTAAAACATAGAACCAGCTGTAGAAACCAGCTAAGATATCCGAGGGTTTCTGTATATGCTGAAAACCTGTCACTGCAGCTATATACCTATCTTACATAACCCTTTGTCAGACGTGGCGAACGACAGTTGTGTAGGTCGTTTACACTCTCCCTACCCCATTAGGGATAAAAGCGTGATTATATGTATGTAGAACAATGTTTTTTTTTAATGTTAGTTTTATCTCTACACATTTTGTAGAAACAACAGGATCTCATCGAGCTCCACTACGATCAGCAGCCCTGTAATTTTGCAGATTTTCGACGTGTTCTTTTTTCGAATCGTGTACATTTTTTGTCCGAGATGAAACTGGCCACAAATCAAATCCGATAAAGACAGCAATTTGTCGAGTCGGAAATTACTCGGACAGACTCGGACAGCGGATCATCGTAATAGCCGACTTACATCGCTTCAGGGCGTGATAAATCTAAAGCTAAGAAATCCTTTACACGGAGACAGTAGATACGGCAGTCAAGACAGCAGAGTTTAGAAATGTTACACACGGGGAATGTAGGTAAACATTAGGGATAGACAGTACTTAGTTAGGATGGTTTTCTGAATACATACATATAATCACGCCTTTATCCCTAATGAGTTAGACGACGTAAACGACCTAAACAAAGGTCGTTCCGCAACGTCTGATAAAGTTTTGAGGGTATTTTAAGATAGATGTGTATATTGCTGTGATATTATGCAGAAACCCTCGGAAACTTTAGCTGGTTTTTACAGCAAGCCCGGGAGAAAATGCAGCTGGCACATTCTAAGTTTTTCTCTCGTTCCTAGTCCATGAATCCATGGAAGAAAGCCTTATATCTTTGCCATCTATGACCGTATCTTTCTTTACTGTTGTAATAATTAATTGAAATTTAAAATTGAGATAACGATAACTATTTTTAATTATTACTTTTTCATGGCCAGTAAAAACTGTACTTCATTGCAATCTAAAGAGCTAAAGATAAGAATTTGTTTACAAACTTTTTTACATTCTTTTCTTGCTTACAGTTAGTGTAAGTAAAATCAGTGTATATTACAGTAATAATAAAAAATCTTATTACGCCACAAATATTTATTCAAAACTAATTCCTTCCTGTAAAAAATAATACTTGCCTACGTCTCTGGCCTAGGTACTGTCCCAATGTCAACGGCACCTAAAAATTCAGGGGTGGCGATATAGACGATTAGTTTCCCTCCGTCTCGCCAGGTCCGAAGATAATTGGCGAAGAGATACAGTAAAACAACGCTTTCAATGAACATGGAAAAAAACGCCGCCATCTTGAGTTGGCTACAATTTGACGTAAACAAGATTTAAATAAAATAAAACCATATCCGTAATTTTACATCTTGAGCAAACAGAAAGCATGGCAGTATAGATAGGACTTATTATAATTCTGTCAGTTCAAAAAATATATGGATAGATACGTCAAGTTAAGTCGTAACGTGAACGGGTTCCGACTTAAATCCTTTTAACATACATGTAATCACGCCTTTATCCCTAATGGGGTAGGCAGAGCGTAAACGACCTAAACAAAGGTCGTTTCGCCACGTCTGACAAAGTTTTAAGGGTTTTTTAAGATAGATTTATACGTATATTGCTGTAGTGATAGGTTGTCAGCCCATCGCCCAAATTACAATTATACTAAAACCCTCAGATCCCGTAGCTGGTTTTTACAGCATAGTCGGGAGGAAATGCAGCTGGCACATTCTATGTTTTTTCTCACTCCCAGGCCAGCATGGAATCCTTTTAATAAATCCATATTTATACTGGTACCGATTCCTTGAGTACACAACTTAACTAAATCGCGACTAAAGTTGTTGCCGTCCCTGTTTGTTCTCTCATGATAGAAAATGACAGGACTTCGTGATTTTTGCAAATACGAATTGTTACCAATGCCATCCTTTTTTGTTAGCTCAAGACGAAAAGAGACAGGACTAAACTAAAATCAGTTTATGTTGTGTCTGCAACAGAATCGGTAGCATTTATGTGACAGTTCTCTTGATACTGAAACTTAAAAAAGTGACGTGTGTACCTAATTTAAACAATATTGTAATTAATGTATCTATGTGATAAATAAATTTTATAAATTGTCAATGTGTTCGATTCTAGATCCACAGGCTAAAACTAAAATTAAAATTTGTCTGAAACTTTCGAACTAATAAAATTGATAAAGGACAGGCGATTTATACTCTATGGTTTTACACTTTGTCATATCATATAACGGCGGATAAAAATAACAGATAACGCATAAAACCACCGTCTTTAAATCAGAAACCGGAGAGAATAGATCTACTGTCCTTTTCCAGTGTTTTTAGTCTGATAGTGACAGATATATTTAAATTTTAGGTTTAGCCGGTTCTATCTACAATGAAGCGTATTGGAGCCGTAATTGTAACACCTATGTCAATATCAAAACCAATGTAACAAGCTATGGTAACAAGGATAACATATTGTGATGGGTCCCTTATTTAAATTTACTGGTCCCTTTTTTTAACCAAATAAAAAATAAGTTACTGCAGTGCCCCTTATTGACGTTCATTGAGACCTGCGTCGTCTTATAGTCTTATTATAGAGGAGATTTTGTGTCCAAAGGTCTTATTTGTGGCATAAATTCAGCGTTGAGTGGCAGATTACCAGTCGTGAAAGAAAATACATGGCATCAAGACATTCCGGCTAGTACGCCGTAATTTCGCGCTCTTTTGTAAATGGAGTGTTTTGTTTTAGAAAATCATTGGTAAAATTTAAGTTTTCTCGAAAGACGAGTTTCGCGCCCTTTTGTAAGAATGTTTTGTTTTAAAAAAATCATTGGCATCTGCAAGGAAAAATTGTCTTGAAAGAGGGGTTTTGTTTCATCCTGTATTAGTTTGACAAACAAATCAATTTGTTTATGGATGTTCCTTGGGGGAAGTTTTTGAAGTAAATAATATAAATTATCTTACCTAATATAGTTTTCTACACGATTTATCCAGAGGACTCATCGATGCATCCCGTGACCCGAGCGCTGGCAGTTACTTTGTCCAAAGAATAAGCCTAGCCATTCAGAGAGGCAATGCTGCCAGCCTCCTGGGAACCTTGCCTTGATGTGACGTCTTGGATGAAGTTTTCCGTTTGTAAAATGTGAATTGTATTGACCCTCTGAAATTGTTATCGATAATAAAGAATTCCCCACCATTATCTTACCTAGTCCAAAAGCAGATATAATCACAGTAATACGAGTATTAAATGCCAAAAATCAGGTGCCAGATTTGCAAATATTATTACGTTTTCATAAAAAGCTAAGATGGCGGCGTAAGGAGCTCACATGTACTTACAACATTATCCCATCACGTTTACAAGAAAAATAAAACTAAAGTCAGCAATTCATTTGCAACTGTCAGACGAGCGGTGGTATCTTGATTGAGAGCGCCCAAGTGGCCTAAATTATATACAGTACCTTAAATTATAGGCTAAGGGCAGAAAAGGGCCATTACAGAACCCATCATGTTTAACGTAACAAGGCCTTGTTGGAGCTTAAACGTGCCATTATACAGAGTGAAGACTTGTTACCTTACATCTTTCAAAAGTGATGGTCTTGTGTGTAGATATGGAGGGGCTTCTAACATGTTTTAAAAAAATCGTATGTGACTGACTGTGATCAGAAGGACTCATTCAATTTAGTTCTACTTGTATACTTGCCTACTTACACTCTTTGCGTTACCAACTCAAAATAATCTAAACTTGTACAATACTGACCTTACATTCATCAACACAGAGCCTAAATCACTAAAGGTAGAATCGTGAAATCTGGAAACCAGGTTCCTTTCTTAGCGTAACCTACCACTAAGAAGGGATTTTTGGATTTTCTAAAGAGGTAAAAATGGGGTGTGAAATTTGTATGTCAGTCCGTCAATTTTGAAGTTAGAATCTTCCAATTTCATATGTAGGCTAAGGATTAAAAATTGATAGCTACGTGTATCAGATTTTTTGAATTTTTGACCACTAAGAGGATTAAATAGGTGTTGGAAATTGGATGGAAATTCCGTCAATCTTTAAGTTAGGATCTTCCAATTTTGTGTTCAGGCTAATGTTTAAAAATAATGGACACGTATATCAGCGTTTTAGTTTTTCTCAAATAAGATGAAGATATGCACCACATTTAGTTAATTTTGAAGTGAGGTTCTTTTTATTTCTTGCTTACCCTTTGATTAATACAAATTGGTTCTCTTTACCGCGTGAAAAAAGTTATTAGCGCGGGAAGACTTTGTAGCGTCCAACCTCATTAGACGCAAACTCTTTTGTAAATATATTTTTCACTACTGACAGATTGTCAAACTGTCATTCTTGTACAGACGCCACAGCTCTTGGGACTTGGTTATTTCTTGCGATTTAGTGATTACAATATTTATATGTTTTATCGCATTGACCAACCTGTACATTCTGTAAATATACACCTGTAAATAGCACGCAGCAGATATTTTACTTCACCACCATCAACCACACGCCCTTCTCGCCAAAGTGGTGACCCCGACGTGAGTTTCCGTCAATATTTCAAGGCCGAGGGGCGTTTTAGATTGGACTTTGGTGAGTCCCTTGCTGCCTGTTCCTGTTTGCCGAGTATCTGCCCACTACTTCGCTGCTATCCTGCTGCTGAGGTGCTGCAACGAGAGCACCCTAGAAGGCGGTGATCGTCGCGCACGGCGCAGCGGTCTACAGCACCTCGAGTTTTTCGTGGTGGAAACTGCTCCAGCTTCTTTCTTTGGACTTCGCCGTGAATAGTGTGTTGCATTTTGTACATTTTAAACACTGATTTTCTTTATTACTTTCTGTATTTTATAGTGTATATTTTGTATATTATTTTTCGTTTGAACATTTTTGTTTAGGGGAGTTTCCTGCTTTGCTGACTCCTTCTTCTCCCATTTCACCCTCTGCTACTTCTAAGCCGTCTTATACCACTCGCTATGGCAGACGTGTTAGGTTTAGGTTGTAAATATTGTTAAATGTAAATTTTTACTTGTATATATTCAGAGACTTGTTTGTCTCTCTCCGTGTGGGGGTGATGTAGCGTCTAACCTCATTAGACGCAAACTCTTTTGTAAATATATTTTACACTACTGACAGATTGTCAAACTGTCATTCTTGTACATACGCCACAGCTCTTGTGACTTAGTTATTTCTTGCGATTTAGTGATAACAATATTTATATGTTTTATCGCATTGACCAACCTGTACATTCTGTAAATATATACCTGTAAATAGCACGCAGCAGTTTTACTTCACCACCATCAACCGCACGCCCTTCTCGCCAAAACTCTATTAACTGTGGGTGAAACCGCAGGGCGGAAAGCTAGTTAATTGTAAGAAGTGGTTGCCTCCGTGGTCTTGTGGGCATAGCCATTGGCTCACGATCCGGAGTTCCTGGGTTCAATTCCCAGGGGGAACACAAAGCTGATATTTGTCAATTTATCTTTGTGTGAGATGTTCTCCAATTTTGTTAGGACAATGCAGGCTGAATCTACCTGATTGTATGGAAGAAAACAGCTTCCGTGCTTCGGAGGGAACGTTAAGCTGTCCGTCTCGGTAATTGTTTCCGGCTGCTGCACTGTCCTATGGACCTCACAGCAAATAATGCCATACGATAAAAAAGAATATCTATACATTCACGTTCATAATATTATTATTACAGAAGTTTTATCTCATGACTGCAGTAAAGTCATATTTGTGGTTCTGTGTACAGACACGGTATGTCATTTGAACTTTAAGGCCCGTATTCAAATCAAATCAATCACTGTCGAATCGATAAACAGCACTGAGATTGACAGCTAGTTTGAGTTCGTATCAGAAATGTCATTTCCGTACATTATGGCCTGGCAAATCCATACTTAATATTGCTCTAAATTTTGAGATCGCTTTATAAATACGAGCCTTACAGTTTTTTTACCTGAGAGGTAGGCTAAGAACAAATTATAATGATTTCATTCGGTATAATCTTTACACACTTGCTACTTCTGTGTTCAAGGCTAAGTACAAATAGAGCCTAATCTTATTTCGTGTCTTTAACTGCAATTGTTGGAATTTTAATAAGTACATGTTTAAAGCAAATATTCCTCTCTACAACTAAAGATAATAAAAGTTATATTTATTCTATTGTTGAATAGTATTGTTTTACATTATGGCTTCTCCTGTGAAACAATGGCATAAGAATAGAGTAATTTACCAAACATAAGTGCTTCCATGGTACTGAATTTCTGTCTATGAATAAATAGTTTAGAGAAGTATAAAGCTACCGGCTTGGGATGGTTCTCACCCAGAATTCCTTTAGAAACGGACCAGTTTAAAATAGTCATGCTGATACAACAAGTATAAAAAGAAAAAATAATAATTGTAAGTTACACCAAATCATAAAAATTGAGAAGCCAATAATATATAACTAATTTAAAGAACTCTATTGTTTTGTTATAATTTAAACAGCGTCCTCTAATGTACGTAATATTTGTTTAAGCAATCGCATATGTTACTCATGCTATCATATCATTGAATAAACCAGTGAAATTACGACGTCGGTTATCGTGAAAAACAATGCATATAAAAATATTGAAAAATGTGTTTCATAAATTGTTGGACAAAGTGAAAAACGACGATTCAGAAAATCAAGATGAAGAAGAAATTGAAGAAGATTATGTAGCAAAATGCATGGGCTCATTTGGAATATACCAAACAATCGTATGTTCTATAGCTGGTCTAAGCAGATTTCTAGCCATGTGGAATATTCTATCACTCATATTTATCACGCCACAAACAGATTTTGTTTGCAAAGAATTTCCTGAGAACGTGTCTATTGAAGTGGAAAACTCAACATGTTACGATGATTGTTTGAAATACGAATACCACCAAGCAGTTTTTGAAAGTACGTTAATATCGAGGTTTGGATTGATATGTGAAAATGCTTGGATGGCAAATTTTGCTCAAACTGCGTTAATGTTGGGTGTACTAGTCGGTTCTTGGTTGTTTGGTTGGATTTCAGACAGGTAAGCAACTTTTTTGTAATTCTTATTCAATTTTAGAACTTTGTTAAAAGCAGTGTGCTTTACTTTCTAATGCATGCGTATATTTCTTCGCAGGCAAGGACGTCGTGTCAGCCTTCGCCTTGCTACTTTTTTAAACATCATTTTCATGTTCAACGCTGCCTTTTCTCTCAACTACTGGATCTTTGTTAGCCTCCGGTTCTTAGTTGGGTTAACTTCTGGTGGTATTTTCGTCATAAGCACCGTTTACGTGCTAGAAGTCGTTGGATCTGACCATAGAGAATCAGCCGTTTGTTGGGTTCTAATACCTGATGGTGTCGGGGAGGCTGTAATGGCTATATTTGCATATTACTCTTCAACTTGGGACATCTTTCTTTTGGAGTATTGTGCAGTATCTGTTATAATATTCATTCTTGTATTGGTTTTACCTGAAACTCCAAGATGGTACGTTGCTCACGGAAAAATTGATAGAGCAATAGAAGTATTCACAAGAGCATCTAGATGGTGAGTGAAATGAACAAATTATTAATATTATTTTGTGTGTTTTACTATATCTCTGGACGATAGAGTCCTGGAGTTTTGGAAGGCATGCGTGGGGCTGACTAGCCAATAAAATTGTCTAGTAATTAACAAATACTTACAAAAAAAACCAGAGTACGTATGACACTTTTTTAAATAAATAGTATAAGATTTTTTATAAATTTAATAATATCCCTTATGGGGTAGGCAGAGCGTTAAACGCCTCGTAAAAGGCGCTTTTGCCGCGTCTGACAAAAATTGAGGGCAATTTTTGATTGTAATGTTTATGTTAAGTTTATTATTGTTGCAGGAATGACCTCATTGTACATCATATAGACGATAGTGTCAAAAAATACGTGGACAAAATTAAAGTACCTCAGGATAGACCAATGACTCATCACATGCATCTGTTCGACGATAAAGAAACCGCTATTAAAACAATTTGCACAACTTTGATCTTCATTCAAGCGGGTATTGGGTTTTATGGTATCAATGAATACATAAATTTACTTCTACCCAATGTTTATTTATCCGTTACAATAATGGGTCTTGTACAGGTTAGTAAATTTAGAACTATTCTCGAACTTAGCGCATTTAGCCTTAGCATAATATTCAAGAGGTACCTTTGTATTGACACAGGTTGGAGTGTTGTCTTGAAGACCCCATGCCATATTCACCAATGAAGACATATTGTCCATACAATATTTCAGCTGATGTGTGTTCAAAATTAGAATGATATTTTTTTTTCAGTTGCCAGCGTCCTTGCTATCCATCTATCTTAATAAGGTCTTTGGAAGACGGGCTCTCCTCATGATCGTTTTCTTCGTGAGCTGCATCTCCATGGCCCTACTCTCGTTCCTTCCTAAAGGACATGTGATCGCCATCATCACTGGGGCGATCAGCTTGAGCAGCATCATTGTTGCATTTGCCGTGACTTACATCTATGTGGCAGAATTGTATCCTACACCATTGAGGAGCACTGCATTAGGAGTAGCAGATTCAGGAGCAAAAGTTGGAGCTATGGTTACGCCATTTATTATAACCTTGACTCCTGTTTGGGTACCAGCAATGATTCTTGCAGTTTTGCCGCTGTTAGGATTGATTGTGTGTATTTTCTTACCGGAGACTAAAGGACGTCATTTGAAAGATACTATTTAAAATTGGGATGAAGTGACTTTGGTTAAATTAACAAGTCACTTTAAGAATAATCTATGTAATGAGGAATGTTAAAACTTTAGTATTATATATGTACGTACGTATAGTGAAATTCTGAAGATAACGTTTTTCGTCTAATAACATTACAGTCCTATTTTATAAAATGCCGATCCAAAATTAAAATCCTCAATGTTTGCGGAAGCTCGTGTGGATGGTTTTGATACCTTATGGCGAAAAAAGACAGCATCATTGGTGAGCAGGCTGCGTGGAAGCCGTAATACTACCCTAAATGCGTTGGTAATAAAACCTGAAAGCCCACTCATGTGGGCCCTCATACAAAGAACTAAATCTGTTTTAGTTATTAAGTACTAACATAGTTTTTAAGGTTTACTAATATATTAGACCTTTGTTGTCTTTCTAACAAAATAAAATAAATAAATAAATAAAAGATTTTTGAATTAGTTAGGTTTATAAGTATTGTGATTTTAATTTTAATTTAAGAATGTAATGAATGGCAGTGGAGACTTTGGGTTGTTGGGCATCGGAAGGGATGTCATTCCTTAGGGAAATCGGGCGCCGCCTTCGGGAGAGAGGTTGCGACAACCGCGCTGGGACGTTTCTGCTGCAAAGGCTGTCTATTGCAGTTCAGCGTGGTAACGCAGCGAGCGTAATGGGCAGATTTGCATCGGGAATGACCCAGGTCGGTCTTCTCATTTAGTTTTTAAGTTGACTTATTATTTGTATTTGATTGATTTTGTTATATATTTTGTACTACGTTTTTGTAATAATTCATTATTTTCTTTTACTACCACCTCTGTTTGAAGAATAAATATTATTTAAGAATGTACTAAAGTAATTTTAATATCGAAATAAATTTATTGTAATGAGTATTTGTTTATCTTTATTTATAAAAGATTTATGACTGTCAAAATATTATCAGGCGTTATTTATTACTTATGGTATCATACTTTCCATCAGAGAGCTTGTGTTATCTTTGTTGTATGGAGTTTTTATAAAATTGTGTACCAGTTAAAAATAAACCCCATCCTTCTATTTTATCTGTTCACGGGAAATATTTTTTATCACTTCTTAGATAATATTATCTTCTAAACGCATTATTGATTGCGCCTGTTTAGTAGAAAATATAAATCATGCTATTTTAGTGATTATAACTAGACGTAAAGTTAAACAAATTAGATTAATTTCATATCCATTAAATAAAATGTTATTTCTCCAGGCTGTGATTGATTTATTTTATTTATTTAACTGTTTATTGTACACATAAACATATACAAAATAATTACATAAGGAATTAAGACACAACAGGCATTGCTTATTTCCACAAAGTAATTTCTTACAACAGACCTAGGACTCTTCCATGCTGGACTGGGAGCGAAAGAAAAACATAGAATGTGCCAGCTGCATTTCCTTCCGGGCATGCTGTAAACACCAGCTAAGAGATACGAGGGTTTCAGTATATTGCAATTTAGGCGACGGGCTAATAATCTGTCACTACAGCAAAATAACTCTCAAAACTTTGTTAGACGTGGCAGAACGACCTTTATTTAGGTCGTTTATGCTCTGCCTACCCCATTAGGGATAAAAGCGTGATTATATGTATGTATGACCTAGGTATTAACTTATTTTTTGTTCAACTATACAAACATAATGGGGTAACTGTTGTAGGAGCCGTTTGATCATTTGTGATTATGTATGCAAAACGGCTCAAATTGTATTTCATCATCAAATTTTTTTTATCGTGGAACATGGTGACATACATATGTACATATAGTGACGCCTGTATCCCTAATGGGGTAGGCAGAGCGGGGGTAGGCAGAATGGGGTAAATAGAGGTCGTTCCGCCACGTCTGACAAAGTTTTGAGGATTATTTAAGATAGATTTGTAGGTATTTAGGTGAAGGTTATTTGTAGCTACTGTAGTGACAGGTTGTCAGCCCATCACCTAAATTGCAATATACTGAAACCCTCGGATCCCTTAGCTGATTTTTATGGCCGGGAGGAAATGCAGCTGGCACATTCTATGTTTTTCACTTCCTCCCAGTCCAGCATGGAATGGTAACGTTTGCAAATTTTCGAAGGAATCTCTACTGGACAGTGTTAACAGCAAAAACATCAACATAAATTCCTCAGTCAGTTTCTTTACGAGTTCCTTCAAGTCCAATCACAATATAAATCTGAGTAATTTAAACCACTTTATGTAGACGGAAAGCAGCAATGTGTTGATTGTCACACCACATCAAAAACACCGCGCCCTCAGTATTCAATCACAAATAGGGATGTAACATAGTTTATTTCAAACTCCAATGCAAACTCTAAACTCAAACGCAAAACTCCAAACTTCCATGCTGGACTGGGAGAGATAGAAAAACATAGAATGTTCCAGCTGCCCTTCCTCCCGGGCATGCTGTTGAAGTCAGCAAAAGGGACTCGAGGGTTACAGTGTATTGTAATTTAGGCGATGGGCTGACAACCTGTCACTATAGCAATACATATTACAATCTAAAATTGCCCTCAATTTTTGTCAGACGTGGCGAAAGTGCTTTTTACGAAGCGTTAAACGCTCTGCCTACCCCGTAAGGGATAAAGGCGTGATTTATGTATGTATGTATTTCAAACTTTCACGGTTATCAACATTATACATACAAACATATAATCACGCCTTTATGTCCAATGGGGTAGACAAAGCATAAACGACCTAAACAAAGGTCGTTCCGCCACGTCTGACAAAGTTTTGAGGGTTGTTTAAGATTCATTTGTAGGTATATTACTGTAGTGACTGGTTGTCAGCCTATCGCCTAAATTGCAATATATAGAAACTCTCGAATCCCTTACCTGGTTTTAACAGCATGTCCATTATATGTGTTTCTCTGGATCCCAGTCCCGCATGGAAGTCAACATTATAGTTATTAAACACGGAAAATTTACCGTGCTTTTTTTCATTTTGTATGAGTGTCCGATATTTATTATTATTTCTTCCATGCTGGACTGGGAGCGAGCGAAAAACATAGAATCTGCCAGCTGCATTTCTTCCCGGGCATGCTGAAAAGACTAGCTAAGGGATCTAAGGGTTTCAATATATTGTAATTTAGGTGGTAGGCGATGGGCTGACAACCAGTCGCTACAGCAATATACGTACAAATCTATCTTATATAACCCTCACAACTTTGTCAAACGTGGCGGAACGACCTTTGTTTAGGTCGTTTACGCTCTGCCTACCCCATTAGGGATAAAATCGTGATTATATGTATGTATGTCCGATATTTCAACGCAGTTTTATGCGTTATGATCACGGAGCGAATGATCCTCCGTGTATAACGGACTATCGCTCCGTGATCATATCGCATGAAACTGCGTTGAAATATCGGACACTCATACAAAACGGAATACCACGGTAAATTTCCCGTTTTTAATCATATGTAACATTATTTATAGCTCCAATTAGTAGGATAACAGAATTATGAGTATTTTCTGAACTAAATTTGCCTGAACTATTTTACAAAATTTTGAAATAGATTTTCGAATCTTATTTAAATCAAGCTTATCAAATTTTTCGGATCTTTTTACTTTGCTTCCCTGTTTATCGGGAAATCTTCGTTTTATTGTGATCAAAAAAGTATTTTTGAGATTAGGATTCTCATTCACTTCTGGCCTTAAATTGAGTGAAGAGCAAATTTTGTAAAAATAAGTCGCTTATAGAAAATATAAAAGTGTAGATGACAGTATACTTCATTCTACCCCCACTTGGTTTCTACATACATAGATACATCACGCCTTTATCCCTAATGGGGTAGACAGAGCGTCAGCGACCCAAGCAAAGGTAATTTCAAGACGTCTGACAAGTTCTGAAGCTTGTTTAAGATAGATCTGTATGTTGCTGTAGTGACAGGTTGTCAGTCCATCGCCCAAGTTACAATACACTGAAACCCTCGAATCCCTTAGCTGGTTTTTACAGCATTCCCGAAGGAGATGCAGCTGGCACATTCTATGTTTTTCTATTACTCCCAGTCCAGCATGGAAGAACATGGTTACATCCCTAATCCTAAAGATATATCAATCAGCACCGCCGAGATCAAAGGAAGCGGACCCGTCCTCTTGTTCTGGGTGATATTTTATTTAAATTAAGATTAAAGAGCATCATCGATTGAGTGGTTTATATAGATTAGGTTCAGGAACATTCCGGAACATTACTTCCATGCTGGCCTGGAAGCGAGAGAAAAACATAGAATGTGCCAGCTGCTTTTACTCCCGGGCATGCTGTAAAAACCAGCTAAGAATCCGAGGGTTTTAGTTTACTATCATTTAGGCGATGGGCTGACAACCTGTGGCTACAGCAATATACAAACCCTCAACACTTTGTCAGACGTGGCGGAACGACATTTGTTTAGGTCGTTTACGCTCTGCCTACCCCATTGGGGATAAAGACGTGATTGTGTATGTATGTAACATTCCCGAAAAAAGATCCTGATATATGTACACGATAGATAAATCATCAAGAAAAAAATTGAACAAATTTTCTGTGGTTAACTATTAATGCCATAAAAAACACAACTAAAATCCGTAAAAAAATGTTTTATTAAAATTTTAACTCATACCAAAGAGCAAAACCTTTGGTTTCTGGACTGCTTTTAGGCTTGTATTTATAAAGTGATCTCGAGATTGAGAGTGATATAAAATCTAAATTTGACAGGTCCTTATATACTGAAATTACATTTCTGATACAGACTCAAACTAGCTGTCAGTCTCAAGTGCTGTTTCTAATTACGGGCCTTAATTTCATGCAAAGCAAGAGAAGCGGCAACATTTTATGTTTTTTATCATTCCCAGTCCAGCATGGTAGCTTCAAAATAAAATAGATCAATGCTAGATCAATAACAATTTACAGCATGCAAATGTGCACCTTTTACTCAGGTCACGCGCAACGTACACATTCCGACGACGTCCAAATAATGAGCTCGGCGATTTGTATACTCGATTTATCATGGCCATTTGATTACGAACGGAATGAAAACTAGCGAATTATACGTATAGGAGACGGGTAAGAAAGAGGAGTGCCTATTGAGTTTTGAACAAAAACCTATCTTCTTCTACAGGCCAATACAAAAGATGTGCCAGTGAATGGGGGGGTTGTAACTTCTGGTAGCAATTTGTAGTAGTAAAATCTCATACATACATATACATATAATCACGCCTTTCTCCCGAATGGGGTAGGCAGAGCGTAAACGACCTAAACAAAGGTCGTTCCGCCACGTCTGACAAAGTTTCGAGGGTTATTTAAGATATATTTTTAGGTATATTGCTGTAGTGACAGGTTGTCAGCCCATCGCCTAAATTGCAATATACTGAAACCCTCGGATCCCTTAGCTGGTTTTTACAGCATGCTCGGGAGGAAATGCAGCTGGCACATTTTATGTTTTTCTCTCGCTCCCAGTCCAGCATGGAAGAAAAATTGTAAAATCTCGACTTAACTAATATCAGGTGTAAGGGATAGCGTCCCGCAAACGCTCAGTCAACGACACTGAACAACTTCTACCAGGAAATTCTTTCAGGAAGAGAAATAAAAGCATTGACTTTTCCATACAAAATGTTCATCTCGGGCAGACAATTTGTATGGTAGAGCCAATTTTTTTTCACCTCTTGAAAAAAAACCGGCTCATAGTTGTTTAGTGTCGTTGACTGAGCAACCTCTATTCTGTTTGCGGGACGCTGTCCCTTACACCTGGTATAAGTCTATACGATGAAAGACGACGGACGGCAATAATTATAGCCAAGATTTAGTTAAGTTGTGCCCTCCATGAATCGATAGCACTGTAATATCATTATTCAGATTAAATATCCAGGGATTAGAGTTGCCAAATGCAATGGCGACGGTGGAGCAAGTTAGTCCAGAAAAAAGGTCGGTGACGTTTTTATGGCTCGTATTTATGAAGGGATCTCAAACTTGACACCAGTTTAAGTATGGATTTGACAGGTCAGTTTGAACTGAAATGACATTTCTGATACGAATTCAAACTCGCTCTCACTCATGAGAGCTGATTATAAATACGGCGATATAACTACAAAACTAATAGGTTCTATCAAAAGGTTAACCCTATACCTCTTTTAGTCCTCTGTTTATTGCTCCATGTTTAAAGGAAGAATTGTGCAAGACTTCCATTGACAACATGAACGAATGGAGTATTTAGTAGGCACTTTGTATTTCGGTCATAGATTCTAATGTAGATTCTAATGTTGGTTTCGTATTCGCATAGGAAGAAATAGCGTGAATTGCAAAGACTTAGACCTACCTACATAGCTTATAGCTACATAACTTTATGTATTACCGGGAGTAAAAACATTGCTGGCCATAGTTAAGAGTGTGATTCTATCTGTGAAACTGAACAACTTTCCTCACGGAACATAGGTCAAAATATGGCAAAATAATAGGTGAAAAATTGAGTTGTTAACAGGGGCGCGGCATACAGACGGACAGACAGACAGACATAGCAAAATGATAAGGGTTCCTTAGTTAACTAGGGAACCCTAAAAATGGCCCTCCCATACAAACGTTGTCAACGGCTCTGAAATTGTATGGGAGTGCCTTTTTTCATATCTTGACGTATGTTTCTTGGAGAAAGTTGGTCAGTTTCGTGGGTAAAAAACCCTTAAATATGGAGAGCATTTTTTTACTCCCGGTATAAAGATAAGATAAAATAAGTTGAGTTATTCTTGTCTTTCTTTCAGTCACAACATAACAAGTTTAAATTAAAAAAGAAAAGATCTGTTATTTTTTTACATTTGATTAAAAATATTAAATTTAATAAAAGTAGATGAAAAGTTTAAGAACTGACAATGATAAATTTGTGACTAGGTATAATAAGAGACTCCTGACTTATATTCCTGGTCATAGGTAATTGAGTAGAGGTTTTTATATATACTTTACTTTATTGCATAAACACAAAAGAAATGTAATTTACAAATATAGTGTGCAAGGGCGAACTTATCTCTATGAAGAGATCTCTTCCAGCCAACCCAATGGTAGTAAGAGAAAGTGAATAATTTTGAGGGGACAAGAAAATGCAACATTAACAGAGACTAGTAAAACAAAAAATTAAAAATACTTACATACCTATACATAGAATAAATACCTACCGTATATTACTATCTTAAATAAACATACATATATACTAAACAAATTATGAAATGTTTTTGCTTACTTTGCAATATCCTTTCCGTATCCAAAAGTATCAACACCTAATAAATCATAGTTACGGCCGGTGTATCTGGCATATTAATGTTATTTTTAATGGTCATGTCCATTTAAAATTGTAGTTGGTTTGCGTTCTGCATGACAATAGAAATTGAGACCACCAACCAAGACGAATGGAGTATCTACAGGAGCTGTGCGAATGCTAATGGGCGAGTTTCCACTAGACGGCACGGCAACGGAAATACATACATACATATAGTCACGCCTTTATCCCTAATGGGGCAGGCAGAGCGTAATCGACCTAAAGAAACGGTCATTCCGCCACGTCTGACAAAGTTTTGAGGGTTATTTAAGACAGATTGGTAGGTATATTGCTGTAGTGACAAAATGTCAGCCCATCAGCTACATTGCAATATACAATACAATACACAATACAAAATTCTTTATTGCACAAAGAAACACATACAACAGAAATAAAAAGGAACAAACGTGACAGTACAATATAGGCGGCCTTATTGCTAAAGCAGCAATTTCTACCAGGCAACCTTTGGGTATAGAAATTGTACAAGCAGAAAGCGGGATAGTGCATATTACTACATATAATACTTAGACAATATTTACACACTATTAAATAAATATTTCAATAAAAACAAATATACTGATACATATCTTATAATAAACTAATACATAATATATGCTACATAAGATAGGATACTCTACGTTATATATCAGAGAAATTGGTAGATAGAATATCACTACATATACTTACTTAAATGATACTTATAAATTAGACAGCTACACATTAAACATTATTAGCCAGATAGAAATTTCTTGTTTGCTCCTTAAACGATTCGATAGACGGAGCTCGTCGAACATTCTCGGGCAAGGAATTCCACAGTTTAATTGCCTGTACATGTGTGAAATCAGTCTTGTGGGAAGGTAGGTTTAAGGTGAGATTGTTACTGGAGCGCAGATTACGCGTCAGAGTAGAGGAGTGGAAAATGAAGCGGTCTTTAAGGTAAGGAGGAGAAAAGGGATTGGAAAGGATGGAGTAAAGGAGAGAAAGGACAATATACTGAAACCCTCGGATCTCTTAGCTGATTTTTACAGCATGCACGGGAGGAAATGCAGCTGGCACGTTCTGTTTTTCTCTCGCTCCCAGTCTAGCATGGAAGAAATAATGAAGAGATAATGGCACCAATTCGTAGTTGCCAATATCACGACTTTACTAATATAAGTCTGTACCTGTCGTTTTCTGTCATGAGAGAACAGAAAGGGACGCCAATAACTTTAGTCAAGGTTTAGTTAAGTTGTGCGCTCTACGAATCGATAACGATGTATGAAAAACAATAAAATTATACTGTGACACTATTTTCCACTTGCCACTGCTTGTACGATGCATACGCGTGTGTGTTTGTACTCATCATCTCCCTAGCCTTATCCCGTATCTCACGGGGTCGGCTTCCTAATCAAGGGGATTGAACGAGGGTACTGATTTTTACACAGAGCGACTGCCATCTGACCTCCGCAACCCAGAAGGGAAACCAGACCCAATCCTAGATTAGGTCAGAGTTTTCAAGCCGCCAATGCTTAGCACTGGCCTCTGATATGGCTTAACGACTAATATCTACGATATTAAACGATATTAACCGGGACCAACGGCTTAACGTGCCTTCCGAAGCACGGAAAAAGCGCCGAATAAACGTACATATGAAATTCGAAAACCGAAAAACACATAGGTACGTGGTGGGATTCGAACCACGACCTCCCGCTCAGGAGGCAGCAGTCCTATCCAAATCACCATCGGGCTCTCGTGGGACTTGCTGCAACAGCTAAATGTAAAATGGCAAGTGTTTCTAAAAACTTATAGATAAAGCACACAATATATAGGGTGTAACAGAAAGGGTATATGCACCCGAAAGGATGTGAATCTGCTTCTGTTCATGAACCTGAACAAAACCCAAGGAATATAGATCGAAATGCGAAAAAAACCTTCCGTACTAAATGTGCTATCAGCTGGTACATTTTTTAATGTTTTGAGACCTACGTTTCTTGTGGAAAGTTGTTCAGTTTCATGGGCTGATTCACTTCCTTTCGGGTGCATATACTCTTTCTATTACCCTGTATGAATGAATGAATGTTCCAGCTGCCCTTCCTCCCGGGCATGCTGTAGAAGTCAGCAAAAGGGATTCGAGGGTTACAGTGTATTGTAATTTAGGCGATGGGCTGACAACCTGTCACTACAGCAATACAAATCATTACAATCTAAAATTTGCCCTCAATTTTTGTCAGACGTGGCGAAAGCGCCTGTTACGAGGCGTTTTACGCTCTGCCTACCCCGTAAGGGATAAAGGCGTGATTTTATGTATGTATGTATTACCCTGTACTGACTTCTTTTGTAGTAAAGCCGCCACTCCCTAGATACTCTATCAATTCGATCTGCATCCTGCCTCCTGTGTGGTCTTCAGTGTCATCAATCCTCACAAAGCATGACAAATCATGATTATTTATAACGGATGTAAGGGACTCAGTATTATGTTTAACAGTACGTGAGTATATTTTCTGTTCATATCTTCATAAGAAACACTATTGATGAGAGGGTTATTGGTATTTACATACGTAAATATAATCACGTTTTTGTCTCTAATGGGTTATGCAGAGCGTAAACGACTTAAACAAAGGTCATTCCGCCACGTCTGACAATTTTGAGGGTTATTCCAGATAGATCTGTGCGTATATTACTATAGTGAGAGGTTGCCAGTCCATCGCCTAAATTGCAATAGTGAAAACCCCAAATCCCTTAGCTGATTTTTACAGCATGCATTCCCATGCATGCACTCCCGGACGTAGCTGGCATATTCAGGCCCGTATTGATAAACAGCACTTGAGATTCACAGCGAGTTTGAGTTTGTATAAGAAATGTATGTTTATGCAATAAAGTATATATATGTAATTTCCGTATATTATGCCCTGTCAAATTCATACTTAATACTGATCTCAATCGTAAGATCGCTTTTTAAATACGAGCCTTAATGTTTTATTGAAACAAGACTATTTCTTCCATGCTGGACTGGGAGTGAGAAAAAACATATAATGTGCCAGATGCATTTCCTCCCGGGCATGCTGTAAAAACCAGCTGAGGGATTCCAGGGTTTCAGTATATTGCAATTTAGGCGATGGGCAACCTGTCACTACAGCAATATACCTACAAAATGTATCTTTAATAACCCTCTAAACTGTCAGACGTGGCGGAACAACCTTTGTTCGGGTAGTTTACGCTCTGCCTACCCCATTAGGGCTAAAGGCGTGATTATATGTATGTATGTACTATTTCCCTTCCTTTTTCAACTTACATACCACAAGGACGAGACAGGAAACTCCACAACTATTAATTCAGTTGAACTGCGCTAGACTAGTTGTAAACAGCTGTAAATTATTGCTTTAAATGATCGTAAAATAAATTAACGCAAGCGATTGACGCCTTTATGGCCAAGATAAAACTGTTATTTCCTCCCGAGCATGCTGTAGAAACCGGCTAAGGGATCCGAGGGTTTCAGTATATTGCAGTTTAGGCGATGGGCTGACAACCTGTCACTACAGTAATATACCTACAAATATATCTTAAATAATCCTCAAAACTTTGTCAGACGTGGCGGAACGACCTTCTTCCATGCTGGACTGGGAGCAAAAGAAAAACATAGAATGTGCCAGCTGCATTTCCTCCCGAGCATGCTGTAGAAACCGGCTAAGGGATCCGAGGGTTTCAGTATATTGCAGTTTAGGCGATGGGCTGACAACCTGTCACTACAGTAATATACCTACAAATATATCTTAAATAATCCTCAAAACTTTGTCAGACGTGGCGGAACGACCTTTGTTTAGGTCGTTTACGCTCTGCCTACCCCATTTGGGATATAGGCGTGATTATATGTATGTATGTATGTAAAACTGTTATGCGTTAGACGCGACGCTTATATAGCGGGTGTTTTGATATACAGGGTGATGGTAGAAATGGGCAATCTCCTTAGCGAGTGGAACTCTGGTGTCAGACTTTTCAACCCGCAGCACGGTTTTAGGGCTCTGACATGATTTTTGTGTTACGACCCTTATCAAAGACAGCGACTGAGGCCGACGGCTTAGCGTATGCACTCTGAAGCACGCAATCCTTTTGTCCTGATAATCCGGTGATACAGCCTGCAATGTTGTAATTAAACTGGACAAAACATAACAAAAAGATAAATTGACAAATATCTACATTGTGTTCTCAATTTTGGGCACCTATTTACAATCCCATAATTTGATCCGTACTACTAGATAGAAATGGAACCAATTTACGTTTCGTTTTGAATAAAACTTTGTATGTCATTTCCCTGAATTCTTGACTTTCCGTGTGGTCACAATGTAACCTGACCCCGATCGAAACGGTAGTTCATAAAAAAGTAGTAAACTGTAGATTTTACACCCGATACAAACGAGGAGTGTGCGGTCGTATATTAGTACTGATCGAGGAGAGTAAGAAGCGTATAAAGGTGCATTTACATACATACCATCATCTCTATCTCTGTCATTGGGTAGGCAGAGCGTGAAAGACCCAAACGTAGGTTGTTCCGCCACATATGACAAGTGCCTGAATTACAATATACTGAAACCATCGATTCCCTTAGATAGTTTTTACACCATGTCCTGGAGGTGATGCAGCTGGCACTTTCTATGTATTGTGCATTTACATATACTGTTAAACTAGAATTCAATATGGGCAACCGGTTTTCGCCTAGTTCTTATCACTATCAGTAAATATGAATTATCCGATTATATTTCAATAAAAAAATATATATTAATGGGTTTGCTCTGGACTCTAGACACTAGGTCAGAGATGTCCGTGGCAGAGTCGAGCGAGCTCACCCAAAAGATGCCTGTATGTACAATTGTTTAATACAGTTACCAGAATCAGATTTAGATCTATTTTATGATGGTTCTGCATCATATTGCATATTTAATTTATGTTTTAGAATGTTACGACTCTGGAATCAAGTCCTCATGAGCCAGTCGTTATATGCAGTATTTTTTTTAAAAAAAGAACAAAGTGTTGCCACTGTGTAATAGAAAAAAATGCTCGTCGCAAGTGTAGAGTCACCCTATTTTTTATCAAAATCATCACCAAAAGAAATCTTGAGTTTCGTTTTCGGGCGTTAATTCTGATGCTTATCTCGCTAATTAAAAACGACACGTCGAAGTGTTTTTATCTAGAAATTATGACGGTAGCTTTCCAGTGAAAATATACGTAAACGAGCACAGACACATTAAATTTATATTAAACCTACTGTATTTTATACGCGGTGTAAGGGACTGAGAGCGAGAGAAAAGCATAGAATGTGCCAGCTGCATTTCCACCCGGGCATGCTGTAAAAGCCAGCTAAGGGATCTGAGGGCAGTATATTGCAATTTAGGCGATAGGCTGACAACCTGTCACTATAGCAATATACCTATATCTTAAATAACCCTCAAAACTTTGTCAGACGTGGCGAAACAGTCGTTTACGCTCTGCTTACCCCATTAGGGATGAAGGCGTGATAATATGTATGTATGTAAGGGACAGCGTCCCGCAAACTGACAGGAGTTGATCAGTCAACGAACCTAATCAACTTTCACTGCGATAAAAATGATGTCTGAATGTCCTGTTTGTTATGTTATTCTTGATTGTGTGTTTTTTGTAATGTGTTTTGTGGAAATAAACTGATTTGTATTTGTATGATGATGCAATTTGTGTGGAAAGCCATTTTTTTTATTTCCTCAAAAATAATCATGCTGGTAGTTGTTCAGTTTCGTTGACTGAGCAACCTGTACCAGTTACGGGACGCTGTCCCGTACACCCCGTATGTTGAGAGATTGTAGGTAATTTGTTAATTTTATAGCGCATTTGGTTTACTTATGTTTTTTATTGGTAACTGTATACTTCTTGAATTATGCCTATTCTAGCTTATTGACGAAACACGAAACAAAACAGAATCATTGTTGGAAATAATTATGACGATTTTCTGTTTGGTCGTCTATAGAACAGTGGTCAAATTGGTTACAATGACATTATGAAAAGAGTACAAACTAAACCAAAGGGCATTTAGCTATTTGGAGACACTACACTCCGAAATTCATTTTATGTACACCGACTTATTAATTGATTTCAATTGTTTCCCGTTTCCAAAGTCAATCAGTCCCTTTGAATGTCGATGACAACAACTTTGAATAAATAGTGCATCACACGTTCAATATTATGTCTGAATTATACAAGTTACGTCGTTAAGGAAACCCATTGCGAAGACCTGTGGGAAAGTGGCCGCGGATGCCATTGGAAATTAAAATAAATTCCACAGATTTAAAACTTAAAGCTCACAAGAGCGAAACACTTGCAAACCAACTGTAATGCGGACACTTCCGCATCTGATGAGTCGAAATGAAGACGAAATGGTAGTCAACAAACGATGAACCGATGATGCGTTTCGTTTTCTATCACAGTCATCACCAAGGCCAAAGTGCCTTTACACTAAAAAACTTAAGATTTTCTTTATTTACGCACACAAAAATATACAAAAATAAACATTTCACAAATGAAATATGTCTTCTAGGGCTACGCATGTAGGCAACGTTCCCAGATAGCTAGCTGCGTTACCGCGTTGCACAGTCAAACTAAGGGCCGTATTTATAATCAGCGCTCATGACTGGCAGCGAGTTTGAGTTCGTATGTCATTTTAGTACAAACTGGTCTGTCAAATCCATATTTAATATTGCTCTTAAGTTTGAGATCGCTTCATAATTACAAGCCTAAGACGCTGTGCAAAATAGCTACTTGCTCTTGGGTCTGACGATGTCTCTTCGAGGTGCGCTAAAATACTTTTAAGAAAACAATGGGCTCTACTTAATTTTAAAAGTTCATACATACATACATATAATCACGCCTTTATCCCTAATGGGGTAGGCAGAGCGTAAACGAACCAAACAAAGGTCGTTCCGCCACGTCTGACAAAGTTTTGAGGGTTATTTAAGATAGATTTGTAAGTATATTGCTGTAGTGACAGGTTGTCAGCCCATCGCCTAAATTACAATATACTGAAACCCTCGGATCCCTTAGCTGGTTTTTACAGCATACCCGGGAGGAAATGCAGCTGGAACATTCTATGTTTTTCTCTCGCTCCCAGGCCAGCATGGAAGAAAAAAGAGTTAAAAGTTCAATAGTATATAATATCCAAAGCAAAAACCAAAAGAAAATAAGTTTTCTTTAACTGCAGTTGAAATGCTACGCTATCACTACATAGTATAAAACAAAGTCATTTTCTATGTCCTTATATCCCTATGTATGCATCAATCTTTAAAACTGCGCAACGGATGCGGTTTCTTTTAAAGGATAGTGTTTCAAAAGGAAGGTTCATATATATAATACTTGCATAATATTGTGGAGAAACACTGATAATTTCCGTGCGAAGCCGGGGCGGGTCGCTAGTTTATCTATATTGATTGATAGGTAAATTCGGTACATTATAAATACGTTGCTCTCCACCTGTAATTTCACCCGCATTAAATGAGTTTTCCAGTGGACATAAAGGTTTTTCCGAGGTTAAAAGTCTATTTCAGAACCCAACCTATATGTGTTTATATGCTGTTTTGCAATTTGGACTGTCAAGATGTAAAACTCCCTTGCTTGGTGTTTCGTCAAGGAAAGTAGGTTTATTTTATTGGTTTCGCCACGTGTTTAACTTCATACTTATTAAAAATTTCTTAGTTTTCTTTCCGGGCTCTATTTTTAGGGAAATGGTATAAGAAACCCGCCAAAATCAGACTTGAGAATATTGAAAGCAACCAGGAAAATCTAAAACAAGGCACCAAGGCACTTGCAAATGTCATGCGGACGCTTCCGCATCTGAAGAGTCGAATTAAAGACAAAACTGTGGTTAACAAAGAACCGATGCGTTTCGTGTTCTTCGACATTCATCTGAAAGGACATAGGGCCTTTCACGCTTGTCTTAGGAAATTCTAACAGGGCGTGCACTCCATACAAGCCGAACATTTCAGATCGGCGGTGGGAGTGCTTCTTCTACGGGGTGTAAGGGACGGTGTCCCACAAACTGATAGGGGTTGCTCAGTCAACGACGTTGAACAGCTGCCACCAGGAAATTCATTCGGGTAGAGAAAAATAATTTTGTTTTATTCCTTTGTTTTCTACTGACTGGTTGCCTGGAAGATATTGCTACGTTAGCAATAAGGCCGCCAATTGCACTAGTTTTCTGTTTATGTAATTTGTAATTTCTGTGTTTTTGTGCAATGACGTATATTGTATTGTAAAAAAAAAAGACTTTTCCATACAAAAGGTTCACCACGATCAGACAATTTGTATGAAAAAGCCATTTTTTTTTTCACTTCCTGAAAAAAATTATCCTGCTGATAGTTGTTCAGTGTCGTTGACTGAGCAACCTCCATCAGTTTGCGGGACGTTGTCCCTTACACATGGTATTATACTTTCTTTGGTTCAGCTAAGACCAGTGAAACAAACCTATACCTCTAAATCCGTCCTATTAGCTAACCCTAAAGCCTTGCCCGCCAAAGTACTAGCTAGTATAATCAGCCGATTAACATGTTCACGCACGCGGCATGCCTCGCATTTATTTCTTTATTTATTTGCGGTCAATAAGACCTACATTCAAATAGTTCATTAGTGGTCGTGTGGGTGTATTTTAGACCCTCTATATGCGTGGCTAGTTCGTGTCGAGTTCTACTGTTTGTTGATGAAAATGTTTGGGGTTCATTGCTGTTGAGAACGACGAACCAAAATTGCAACCAAGTTGAAACTCAATTCAAACTCAAAGTGTATATTATATAACTACATGCTTCTACTTATATAATTATTCAACAACTTCTTATCTTATCTTATTTAGCCGTTAGTGTCCCACTGCTGGGCAACAACTTTTTGTAAACTAGAATATTAGTACCTATATGTGTTTATATACCTACTACAATTGTGGAAAAAAAAAAATATTACCTATCAACAAATAATTATCTTAGACGCGGGTTGTTAATAACAAACTGAAAACCAGCTAGATCATTTACAAAAGGATAAATTGCATTCAGAAAAGAAAATGGTATGTTCAGAAGATATTTGTCTTTATAATACACTATAGTAGTAGCGTATCCAGAAAGTTTGTATAACGCACAGCACAAATCGGGCACAAATAGAGGCATAAGAATATGATCGATCTATGAAAAAGCACGCTGTGATAGATCACCTAAAGGCAGAGAAAGATAATCACCTAGTGGCAGGATCTGGAGAAAACAAAATTGTGACCCTAATGTGTGTGTATTTCCATGCTGGACTGGGAGCGAGAGAAAAACATAAATTATGTCAGCTGCTTTTCCTCCCAGGCATGCTGTAATAACCAGCTAAGGGATCCGAGGTTTTCAGTATACTGTAATTTAGGCTATGGGCTGACAACCTGTCACTACAGCAATATACGTACAAATCTATTTTAAATAACCCTCAAAACTTTGTCAGACGTGGCGGAAGAACCTTTGTTTAGGTCATTTTCACTCTGCCCACCCCATTAAGAACAAAGGCGTGATTATATGTATGTATGTATGTGTATGTTATTTGCTGACCATCCCGCCCGTGTGTCACATGTATGGACAGCAAATCACTGCGTGACGTGGTTATATACGACTGCTCGCAATGGGAACGGAAAATAGTTTTACAATTTCGTGAGCAGTGAGGTCTCGTTCCACACTAGGTGGCCCGTGGTTTTGCTTTCAATTGGAATAGATTTGGATAACCCGAAAAACCTGATTGGTTTCAGAGAATCTCGGGTTTGATTTCAGGTTGGTCACATATTTCAAGGATGAATTTAAAAAATCGGGTTGCGGCAAAAAGACACACAGAATTTAAAAATTGGGCTTGATTCTAGATACCACCGGCTAAAACTAAAATTAAAATCTATCGTCACTTTCAAAATAATAAAATTCTCCGCCAAATTTTTGACGCGCTTTTGCACGTTTCCCCACTATTTCTGTCAATTTTATCCGCCATGTCATATGACGGCGGATAAAAATGACAGATAACGCATAAAACCACCGACGATAAATTAAAAAATCGGAGAGAAAGGATCTACTGTCCTTTTCCAATGATTTTAGTGTGAAAGTGACAAATAGATTTTAATTTTAGTTTTAACCGGCAAATCTAGAATCGAGCCCTTGGGCCGTATTAATTTTAATTTATCAACTTTGCAAATTACCTTCTGCTACAGAGTTTCCATTAATATGATGGTTGATATCTGACAGCTCATACAAGCCTTATGCAAAAAATACATTTTATATAATCTGTCTGATTCAGATATCATCATAAATTGGAATTACTTTTTTAATATTGTAACAACAAAACTTTTTAAAAGCTTTTCAACATCAACATCAGCCACAACAGTCCACTGCTGGACTTGGGCCTCCCCAAAATTGGGGTTATATGCCATACTCACAAAGCTTTTATTTAACTTAAATTGTATGTATGTATTTTTTTATATTTGTATTTGAGATATTATTATATCGACCTTCTACCTAAATAAACTGTCAAACTACACTTCATTCTTATTAGCTAGTAAAGTTATTACTCACAAATAAGCAGTACCTCCGTATGCTAACCACAACAATAGTTGTGTCCAGTAGTGACATCTTCGGGCAATAAATCTTAATAATAAATGCTATTCGTCAAGTATACTGACGGGACTCCTGTTATATCTACTTATGTTGAAATGTGGTTGAAATCATATGGACACTACAACATCTAAAGGTACGTGGTAAAAATAATATATTGATAATTAGAGGTACAAATATAGGGCCAAATTTTACAGGTTATAAATGCTTCCGTAGGAAACATTGTACTGTTATGGTCCCAGCTGTTTTAGATATTATTTAGTACTTATCTTTATCACTTATAATTTGACAGCGCCCCAAAGTGGGTTAACAGGTTAAAGATGGATAAAGTTCAAAATCGAATTAATTAATTAAAAAAAATTGAGAAATGCTTTTGGAAAATATAAATTAGAAAATGTTCTTTACATTTTGATAAAGACATTTTGAGAAATGGCTATCATCATCATCCTAGCCTTATCCCGTATTTCTCGGGGTCGGCTATCTAATGTAGGTGATTGAACGAGGGTACTGGTTTTTACACAGAGCGACTGCCATCTGACCTCCGCAACCCAGAAGGGAAACCAGACCCAATCCTAGATTAGGTCAGAGTTTTCAAGCCGCCAAAGCTTAGCACTGGCCTCTGATATGGCTTAACGACTAATATCTACGGTATTAAACGATATTAACCAGAACCAACGGCTTAACGTGCCTTCCGAAGCACGGAAAAAGCGCCGAATAAACGTACATATGAAATTCGAAAATCGAAAAACACATTGGTACGTGGTGGGGTTCGAACCACGATTTTGAGAAATGACCATTAAAAGAAAAAACATGAGAACAGGGCATTATGAGCTAAGATTGATTTGAAGTTGCTGCCAACATGCAAGCTCAGCCTCACAACAGAAGGCAGAACAAGATAAATCTGTCTGATTCCGACTCAGAGAGCATGCGAGCCGATAAATATACCGGGGCAACCAGCGAGGTGTTTTATTAAAGTTTTTTTTAATACTGGGTGTTAAATTGTGTCATCTTAAACGTGATAATATGAAGAGGCAGTTAGAAAAAAAAATTGGCTCAATTTTACGTGAAATTTAAAAAAGATGTAGAAGGACATTTTGAGTAAGAGGATAACTAATATAACTACAGAAAGAAAATTTTGAGAAACGGGCATTTTAAGAAAGGATATTTTGAGAAAAGACCATTACTCGTATGACTGCCAATTCTTCTTCTTCTTTAAAAGAAGAAAGAAGAAGTTACCAATTGCCAACATGCAAGCTCAGCCTCACAACAGAAGTCTGGATAAGATAAATCTATCTGTTTCCCACTTGGAGAGCACGCCAGCCGATAAATATACCGGGGCGATCAGCGAGTCACTCGCTCAGTAGACGGGATGTGTTTTATTAAACCGAAATACTGGGTGTTAATTTGTGTTTTAGATATTTTTTTGAAATAAAAAGCAAATGGTTTTTAGTAATTAGAGTTTTTATTTTAGCTGAAATGGGTTGAAGTTTCTAGTCTGGATGTTGGCAAAGAGAGAGCAGAGTTAACGGTTAGTTTGCTTGCAACTACATACATACAAATAATCACGCTTTATCCCGAAGGGGGTAACGTAAACGACCAAACAAAAGGTCAGTCCGCCACGTTTGACAAGTTTTGAAGGCAGTTTTAGACAAAAATGTGTATCGCTATAGTGCCAATCCCCTAAATTGCAATAGACTGGAAACCCTGGAATCCCTTAGTTGGTTTTTACAGCATGCCCGGGAGGTAATGCAGCTGGCAGATTCTATGTTTTTCTATCACTCCCGGTCCAGCATGGAAGGAGCTTAGATAGCTTAGAACTAATAATAGTTAAATTGGTATATAAGAAGTCATCCTGGCAGAATGTCTATAAATTTTTATAAAAAATTAAAAAATCCTTTTATATGTAACAACTTTTTTCCGTCCTCTAAACAGAGTATCTTTACAAACTTTCAAAAAAACTTCCCTCCTCTTTAAAGCTAAAACTAGCTACCAATGCTGTCTGCTATGTAAACAGCAGAATCATATTGATAAATAATAAATTAACATTCAGTATGGAGGGCGAGCGAGTGGTGCGAGTCAGTCAGTCACTAGTGATGGGCCGCGTTAAAAATAATGTCGATAAATCCCGCCAAGATCAAAGCGCGGACAAATCGCCGGGGCGCGACCGTAGGGATGTGCGAATGTAACGGTCTGGTCTGGATATGATATTTTGTGGATTCTTCTTAGCGTGTCGATGGAGGAGCCAGAATTCAGCGACTTGTATTGGGGATAAGCAGGAAACTTTCGTGGATTGATAGAAGAAATATAATAAATTATTATTATATTATTAAATAGGCTAAGTTTGTAACTTTGAATATGTATTTTTACACTAAAATAAACAATTTACTTACTTACTTACTTAAAAATTCGCCTCGGGCAGGACTCAAACCTGCGACTTTGGAATGCCAGTCCATCGCTCTACTACTGAGCTACCAAGGAGGTAGCGGGAGTGGTGACACTATCATAGTCTTTCTTATATACACATCATAGCGACTTTAGCGACATCTAGCCGTGTAGTTTAAAAACTACACAGGGCAAATTACAATTGGAACTCAAGTCAATAATGATATCGCCACACTTTTCACATATTTTTGAGAATTTTTAATAATATCTTTAGGAGCATTTTTATTTGATAGATTAACGAGAAAATGGTATAATACACTTTTTAGAGACGCTTTTGGGTTGCACGATCAGATGAAGCCTGCGGTGTCAGAACTTATATTTATTCTGTTGCATAAGTTTACCAACATATTACAAAAATGGCAATGCATTTTCCAAATTATTATTTTATTACTTCTCTCATAAACGTACGTATTCTCCACAGTCGGAAAAGTAAAACTATGGGGTATATATTCTTTACTCGGTTGCATACGGGGTGTAAAGGACAGCGTCCCACAATCTGATAAGGGTTTCTCAGTCAACGACACTGATCAACTTTCACTAGAATTTTTTTTCAGGAAGTATACTTTTTCACTTTACATACAAAATGTCCACCTCAATCAGAAAATTTGAAAAGTATGAAAAATCCAAATATTTTTTTCTCTTCCTGAAAGAATTTCCTGGTTAAAGTTGTTCAGTGTCGGTGACTGAGCAACCACTCTCCCTTACACCCGGTATGATCATCATCTCCCTAACCTTATCCCGTATCTCACGGGGTTTGCTACCTAATCTAGGGTAGCAAACCCCGTGAGATTGAGCGACTGCCATCTGACCTCCGCAACCCAGAAGGTAAACCAGACCCAATACTAGATAACGTCATAGTTTTTAAAGCCGCCAATGATTAGCACTGACCAGGACCAACGGCTTAACGTGCCTTCCGAAGCACGGAAAAAGCGTCGAATAAACGTACATATGAAATTCGAAAACCGAAAAACACATTGGTACGTGGTGGGATTCGAACCACGACCTCCCCGCTCAGGATGCACCGGCCCTCTCCACTACACCATCGAGCTCATCCTTACACCCGGTATAATCTGCGCCAGAAAATGCCTCATCTACATCTTCTCACATCTTGCCCGTGATTTACTCGCCGCGGCGCGGGGGAGAGGCGCGCGGGCGAGAGGCACTCGACTAATAAAAAACACCCCGCCGCCTCCTGACTGATGCGACAATTAATTTAATCCCATTTCTCTGCGTCTTCCCGACTGTCAGGGCTGTGTCGGGATGTCTGTGCGCCACACTTATGTTAAGAAGAAAGTGTGTAGCCATGTAATTCATGCTCTTTGTTTGTATCAGATCTGGGAATTCTTTAGGTATCTTAGTAGTACTAGCCAATACTATTTTACTAAGCTCATGACAGAATCCACCGTTAACTTTCCATCCAGCTCAGAAAGAGTGTAAGAAATTTCAAAATTACGTACAAAGGAACATAATTCAAAATTACACTTCATCAGAAGAAGTTTTATGGAAAACTGTATGTCATACATCTACTCTGTTTAAGGGATATGGACAAATCTTGAATCTAGTCTTTTTGATTTCAAAACATGCCATGGGACTTATGAATCCCTTCGAACTTCGGAATTGGAAGTAGCTTTAGTTACTTGAAGCTTTCCTAGGTTATACAGTCTTTATTTTAAACACTTTACACTTAAACTTTACCTCATTCCACTTCACATTACATAAAAAAAAGTACTAACATGTTTTTAATGAAGAAAAGTTTACGATCTCAACGTGGCAGCCCTTAGAGGCGCGAGAAGCAGACATCAGCACGGCAGGCGGCTATTAAACAAGACTAATTGAGCGATAAATTCACAGGGACGCCAGGGAACGCCGATGTAAAAACGAACGGAGAAAAATCCTAGTTGAAGAATATTGAAAGAGGGAATTGATTACTGTCAATTAGAACTGCCACTCACTCCGCGCCAGATGCTAACTCGATATCGGACGAGGGAGGAATTAAATCAAAAATACTGGTGATAAGTGATAGCACTTGTTTAGAACTCGATTTGACTGAAGAGAGTATAGAAAACAGAGATATAAAGAGTGTTCAGGGAATGAAGAACGACGAGAGAAAAATGTGAAACATATTGAAAAGATAGTTACGAGGGAGGAATGTAATCAAATATACTGGTGATAAGTGATAGCACTAGTTTGGAACTCGATTTGAGTGAAAAACGTGTAGATAATAGTGATATAAAGAGAGTTCTGGGAATGAAAGACGACGAGAGAAAAAAAAAAGTGTAACATATTGAAAAGATAGTTACTAGGGGGGGATAAATGAAAAATACTTGTGATAAGTGATAGATAGCACTTGTTTTACTAGATTTGACTGGAGAGTGTGTGGAACACAGAGCTTTAGAGAGAGTTGAAGGAATTAAAAAAAGATGTAATAAGAAATTAAGAGTGATACTTGTATGATAAATAATAGTTGCAAGAAGTCTATAGAAGGCGACTTCCGAATTCCCCTTAGACTTAAGGGGAAAATTATATAAGAGCGTCATCATAAGACCTGTCGTCATGTATGGATCAGACAGTTGAGCGATGAAAGTGATGGATGAAAGAAAGCTTCATGCTGCTGATATGGGAATGCTGAGATGGATGTGTGCAAGTAACAAGAATAGACAAGATTAGGAATGAGTACATAAGAGCAAGTTTTAAAGTTGCGCCCATAACAGATAATATAAGAGGAAATCGGCTTGCGTGGTATGGATATGTAATGCGGAGGGATGAAACATATGTAGAAGATGACCAAAAAAAACATGGATGGAATGTGTGAGAGATGATATGTTGAAAACAGGTGTCAGTGTCGAGATGACAGTCATGAATGGAAGAAGAAAACATACTGCGCCAATCCCAAATAATGGGATAAGGGTAAGGGATTGCTGAAAGGCATAAAATAACATTATACTTTACTAATTCAATGAAAATTAAATTTCATTGAAGTGGTCTGAAAATACATTATTTCAACTTCAAAGTAAGGATTAATTTCTACATAGATAAATTTAATTTGAATGGACAGATTAATATTAGACTGAACATAAAACCAGCTCTTGGTAGTTGACTAATACGTTTATCTATTTATCCGTCAGGTCCTGAAGAACTCCAAGTGTCAGTTCAGACTGGGAAGCAACGCGGCGAGACTCTACGTGTACTTCTCAAGATCTATGCAAAAAGAAAAAATATTTCATTGCTGCCTCTGTGGTCTAGTGGTAAGAGCCATGGGCTCACGATCTGGAGATCCTGGGTTCGATTTCCAATGAGGAAACACAAAGTTGATATTTGTCAATTGATCACTTCGTGAGATATTTCACAGTCTGGTTAGGACAATGCAGGTTAAATCACCTGATTGTCTGGAAGGAAAAAGATTACGTGCTTCGGAGGATACTTTAAGCCGTCGGAGCAGGTCGCTGTCTTTGATAGTGGTCACATAAAACCATGTCAGAGGCCTATTAGCTGTGCTATTAGGGGGTTCTAAAACTCTGACACCAGGGATCATCGGGTTGATCGCCTCGATACCCACACGACAGAAGAAGAACCTTTTTAGTCAGAACTCGAAAATTCCTCGCATCATCGTCGCTTTGTGGTAGGTACAACGAGATGCATCTTCAAGCAGTTTCACGCCGCATCGCGTCGCTTTTCGGTGTGAATTGAGCCTATGGAGTCAGACACAAATAGACTATTAAATTACCATCCTCTATTCCATTAAGCAACTCCAGTGGCTTGTCAACTTGTCGCCTTTAATGAGCTTAACTCAGAAATAGTCCGGTCTAATTCATTACATCCATTAGACTCTTTCATCTCATTAGGCATTTCAAGACCATGTCCTATTACAGCTTATTGCACTTGACACTGACTTATTTCCGTGTATAATTTATTTCACAAAACATATTACCCGGCTCGTTATGTACTACAAAGCGACAATACCTTTTCAGACTTTACGTATGAACATGACTGATTGCTCTTTGACGCCAACAAAGAGCAGCGAACACAAACATTCTGCACAATAATTTGTCTTTTCACATACCCTGCTTACTACTCCATCCCAAAGGTCAATATACATTGCTTCTTTTGCTCTAATCTTCAATATCTACTCGAACCGAAACCAGCATTGGTAGCAAACATTCCCGATATCACAGCTTTAATAAAGCTTATAGTGGTGGGATACACGTGTCGTCGGGAGCTTTGTCGATTAATAACATTTACAAGACGAAAGCCGCTGAGCTGTCGCGATGCGTTCCAGAAATAAAAAGCTCAAACGATAACTCAGCTGGGGATGAGGTTGGCCATACGTTTAGGGATTAGTTTATTTTTGACATGTGTGATGTAGTGGTGCGGGCTATTTACAAAATACTTTGTAGAGAACTTATATTCGAAAGAAATACATTATGTTATAGTGAAGACATAACATTGATAGTATTTTTGTATACAGAGATATAATATAACTGACAAATACTTTGTTTTTTAATAACTATAGTCATCGCATGTTAAGTCTATTGATAAAATAGATGCATTAAAAATATATTACTCACATTTTCAGGAAATGAAAAGTCTTCATTCTTATAGCATAATGTCCCTAATAATAGTGAATACTATGTGGTGAGGAAATAGTCATATATTTTTTTTTTTTTTTATTCGGAAAAGTAACGGATGTGGCAATTTTTGTAGATTGAAATACAGCTTTATTTACATACATATAATCACTCCTTTCTCCCTAATGGGGTAGGCAGAGCATAAACTACCTAAACAAAGGTCGTTCTGCCATGTCTGACAAAGTTTTGAGAGCTATTTAAGATATACTTGTAGGTATATTGCTGTAGGTTGTCAGCCCATCGGCTAACTTGCAATATACTGAAACTCTCGGAAGCCTTAGTTGATTTTTACAGCATGTTCGGGAGGAAATGCAGCTGGCACATTCTATGTTTTACTCTCACTCCCAGTCCAGCATTTATTTTGAGTAAAAGCCTTGACTACAGGAAATATGATTTTATTTTCCTTGGATGAATCCTGTAAAAGTGTTCTCATTTCCTAGAACAACAAAACAAGAATCGTGGTCACATTACTCGACCACGTGAAAAATACGGTGCTGTTAATAGGCGGGCGGCGTTAAGAAGCACATAAATTTGTCGTGTTGTGACGCCCCGGTCCCACCGTCTGTTCATCGATATGTCATAGCACAGCACTATGGAGGGACTGAATAGAGCTATTTCTTTTTTAATTTTACTACAAATTGTTCTACAGTTGATTTTTTTAAATATGTGGGGTATCATATCAACGAAGACGTAGAATATGATACCCCACTGCACTGAAAAACATTATTTGAGCTCAGAAATTACTTTCAGTCTCATATTGTGCATCATATATGCAGCTCCTGCATCGGTTGTTTGTTTTTTTTACAATAGTTTATTATAATTTTCAAATACATAAGTACCTACATACATAATAATAAAGCGTTTATCCCGAATGGAGTAGCCAGAGCGTAAACGACCACTATATAGGTTATACATACATACATACATATAATCACGCCTTTATCCCTAACGGGGTAGGCAGAGCGTAAACGACCTAAACAAGAGCCGTTTCGCCACATCTGACAAAATTTTCAGGGTTATTTAAGAGAGATTTACACGGTAAGCTGGAAGACAACTCAAATATTTTGAGTTAAGCTCGCCTTTGTACATAATGTATCTAGATTAAGTTAATTTTAAGAATATCTGTGTGTACAATAAAGAATTAAAGAATTAAAGATTTGTAGGTATATTGCTGTAGTGACAGGTTGTCAGCCCATCGCCTAAATTACAATATACTGAAACCCTCGGATCCCTTACAGGTTATATGTACAATGAAACCCTCCCTTAGCTGTTTTTTACAGCATGCACGGGAGGAAGCGCAGCTGGCACATTCTATGCTCTTCTATCACCCCCAGTACAGCATGGACGATGAGTTTTATTTTAAACACTGTAAACTATGTTTAGTAACATTTTAAGTAAATATCAAAATCATGTTTTATTTTAATTGCGATGATTCTTGTAGCACAATTCCTTATTGTTGTCACTTTGCTATATGGGGTGGAATCCCGTCCCGCAAACTGATAGGGGTTGCTCAGTCAACGAAACTGAACAATGTTCACCAGGATTTTTTTTCAGGAGATGAAAAAACAATTGACCTTCCCATACAAAATGACCACCTCGATCGGACAATTTGTATGGAAAAGTATAATTTTCCTGAAAAAAATTCCTGCTGATAGTTGTTAAGTTTTATTGGCTAAGCAACCCCCATCTGTTTGGTATTTGCTGAAAATGTTACAAAACATTTAACACTGTCCCTTACACCCGGTATTGTGGGAGTAGTTTTGATTCGTACTCTACCCGATCCCCCGATAGAGTTATTTCTGTTGCCACACCACCCCGACGGGAGTTCGCGACATTTGCTCCGGTTTTTTTTCAGCCGCTTAATTACCACCATATATCTAGTCCCGTGGTTTGTCCCGTACTCCCAAAACATGTTGAAAGAGACGAAGAAGCCATTAAAATAATAGCCCGACTGAGCCTGAAAAATTGCCCCGCCGAAACTATAAAAATGAAACTTTATGTTGTGTGCAGTCATAAATAAAGATTCCTAGCGTAGGTTAATCGTGCTCAACGCGCGTCGACTATATGTTATTGTCAAATAATTTAAGAAATAGAGGATTAATTTAATTTGAACACTTTGTTACGGCTTACAGGGTTATTTCTGACGCCATTATTCTCTCTAACGTATTCATTTTGTCGACCGATTTTCGTAATCCCACTGTTGACTTCAACAAGTTTTACGATAGTTTCCTGTTGAAAGAATTTATGACATAGTTTAGAATTGAAATAGAGAACAAAGTGGGGAAAAACAGTTTAATAAAATTGAATTTGTTTTTATAATAATGTTTTGAAAACTCTTTGTGTTATTATTTTTATGTTCGATACTAAAGTTTTTGTGTGTTATTTTATTTCTTTTGATACTAAACTACTTTCAAATAATCTCGTTTCACGTTTGAAGCAAATTATAAAATACAGTTTTCGTTTCGTATCATCATTATAATAAATTATTGTACACTTTATAAATATAAGACAATTATTATTAAACTTACTACATAATTTAATTGAAACCGTACTTACCTATTTACTCCCAGCTTCTTCCAAACCCCTAGAGAAAGAAAACAAATTACCTACAGCCGCTATAGTAAGACTACGCTTTAAATGAACGTGGCGCAAAAAGAAACTAACCCCGCCATCTTGAGATTTGACATTGATTTGACAGTTCTCCTTATACAGCAACGCCCCCGCTCACGTTCATTGAAATCCTTGACTGCATAAAGTCACCCAGTGCTTCCATAATTAGAACTTACAAATCACGGTTCCATTAGCGAGTCCGGGACAAGACAAACGACTCGTCGAGTGCGAGGTAACAATTATCCCGGGAAAGGTCCCGGTTTGTCCCGAAATGTCACGGTACTTGAGGGATGGACGCCCTATTGGAGGTAACTAGGGATGCGAGCGTAGGAACTGTTATTTTAACGACAGTGGAAAGCGAAAACTGCTAACACGCCACATGTCAAATTGAACTTTGTCTTCTAGTATAGTATTATACGGCGTGTAAGGGACAGCGTCCCACTAACTGATACGGGTTGCTCAGCCAACGATACTAAACAACTTCCACAAGGAAATTCTTTCAGGAAGTGACAAAAAAAAACCTTTCTATCGTCTCATTGTCACTTCCTGAAAGAAATTCCTTGTGGAAGTTGTTCAGTGTTGTTGACAGAGCAATCCCTATCAGTTTGTGGGACGCTGTTTCTTACACCCCGTATAGTAATTACTGGTGTAACGACCAATTTTCATGAAGTGACGCTTAGTAGCATAGCTATTAGGCCTCTGACATGGTTTGAGTAACGACCACTATCACAGACAGCGACCGGTACCGACGGCTTAACGTGCCCTCCGAAGCACGGAATCCTTTTTATTTTCGGACAATCAGGTGATTCAGCCTGCAATATCCAAACCAAACCGGGGAAAACTCACAAAGTGATAAATTGACAAATATTAACTTTATGTTCCTTCCCCTGGGAATCGAACCCAGGACCCCCGGATCGAAAGCTCATGGAGGCAGTTATTTGCACTAACATCAGGCTGATTGGACTATTTTGAAGACGGAAGGGTAGGGAGGTGTAGAGGAACTGTTACGTAAGTAACATGTGTTACGAGTATTTTATGAAGTAACATTAGTTAGGTATGTCAAAAAAATAATAAAGTTTTCACCCGCGTCATTTTTCTAAGTTCTATTTCCACTCCTAGAGTTTGGGAGATACCTATTTGAACACTGACAGTGCAGAATTAATGTAAGTTTACTTACTAAAGTTTTATTAGCATGAATTTTGTTTATTTATCACCTACCTATACATTTCCCGACCCGAAATTCTGCTTGATACTAATCACACTTGACACTAGTCTATGTACAATTATAACAACTCAATCATAATTCCGTACTTCTATGCTGGCCTGGGAGCGAGAGAAAAACATAGAATGTGCCAGCTGCTTTTCCCCCCGGGCATGCTGTAAAAACTAGCTAAGGGATTCGAGGGTTTTAGTATATTGGAATTTTGACGATGGGCTGACAAACTATCACTAGAGCAATATACCTACAAATCTATCTTGAATGACCTTCAAGACTTTGTCAGACATGGCAGAGCGACCTTTGTCTGGTCGTTTACTTACGCTCTGCCTACCCCATTAGGGATAAAGGCGTGATTATATGTATGTATGTATATACGTTTCTTAATACTATGTTCGTACACATGACGTGACATACCAATAGTTACTTTTTCCGCCCATCACTACCCAAGATCGATGAGTGGTAGATCCTTTGATGTGGAATTCTGAATTCAAAATGTTTATTTAACTCTCTCGGAATTGCGTTTGAGGGAATTAGTGGAATTGAAACGAGTTGTTGACAGGTTTGAAAGCTGTGGGTTTGCTCTCGTCAAATGAAAGTAAATTTCCGAGAAGCCATCAGGTATTATAATTTGATTGTTTATTTTCGGGTTCTGAATTTTGTGGGTTCTGAGTTTTTGATGTTTTGTGGGGTCATAAACCTTAATCAAGTTAAATTATTGCTTTTCGGATCTTTCACCGTCCGAAAATCGAATGAACGGTATTTATATGGATCTAGTAATAGACACAAGAAACTGGTGAAAAAATGGATATATATCTTAGGAAGCTACGCTAGCTTCCATGGTGGACTGGGAGCGATAGAAAAACATAGAATGTACCAGCTGCATCTCCTCCCGGGCATGCTGGAAAAACCAGCTAAGGGGTTCAAGGGTTTCAGCATATTGTAAGTTAGGCGTTGGGCTGACAACCTGTCACTACAGCAATATACAGTTCTATCTTAAACAACCCTCATAACATTGTCAGGTGTGGCTAAATGACCTTTGTGTTGGTCGGTCGCCATTAGGGATAGAGGCGTGACTTTATGTATTTCCTACATTTTTGTCTCATTTATTTCGACACAGCATCAACCGTCTAAAATGACTAATGACTGAAAATGGAGGTACAGCGCGACCGACTTAACTGTTCAGGTGGCGATAATAATTAGGAACCAAAATTTGGCTAGGTTACACTGACTGCGACAGGTAAACAGATATCCCGGTCGAACTATAACTTAAAGGCGGTTTTGCACTGCTCCGTATTCCGTTCGTATCTGATACGTGCCCGTGAAATTTTCATATAAAACGGATATGAATGGGTGCGCAAGCTGTCATACATTAATTCAGATCAAAAAATATTCGGATACGGATTCGGACCGGTGCAAAAGCGCTATAATAAAAACTATCCTGAAAACAGTTGTCAACATTAGGTTAACAAGTTATTTACCACCGCATTAAATCGTGGCACGGAATAATAGCTCTTATGTCTGTGAGTTACGGGCGTCTGCTAGTTGTGACACTGTCGGATGGCGTAATAAACTACGCGGTCAGGTTGTATGTCACTTGGAGATGGGTAGCGATTCTGATAATGATGATATTTTACAGTAGAAATAATTTGAATCATATATTTTTATGATTTTAATAGAGGACGTTTCTTTATTTTTCATACATGTTGTTCTATCTATTACGGGTGGTATAATATCGATCTGAAAAATATGACTATTAATATAAAAAATAGATTTAGTGTGGTTTAGATAAAGAGAGGTATTCATGGCGGGCGTCAAAAAATATGACATTTTGCGAATAGGGTATAATGCGAAAAGGAAATTATGTAAAAGGAACATTTTGCGCCCACGGGACATTAATGTAATTACTTGTATTCCATCGAAGAAGAAAAAGAGACATTTTGCGAATGGCACATTCATGACGAAAGGAAAAATAATTGGTAGGACCACTTTTTCAGTCAAACGTTACACTTCTCATGTTTGGGTTCAATGGGTTCTATATTAGCAGAGTGATTGAAGGAATAGAGAGTGCACTTGTGTGTTGCGCACACTTGGGCACTAAAAACTAGTCCTGCGTAGTTGGCCTATCTCTGTGTGAAGGGCCGTCATCACCTAAAATCGGTGGGAGGACTGAGTAGTTCTTTTTAACGGAAATGATTTGACGGAATTTATTATCACATAAAAACTTTTTTTTTTTTCAAATATTAAGGGACCCACATCCAAAAAGCTTCATAGCGAGTGGATTCTCGAGTCGAATGATCCGATGAGCCCTGGTGTCATAGTTTTCAAGCCGCCTAGTAGCACAGCTGATAAGCCTCTGACATGGTTTGAGTAACGACCACTATCAAAGACAGCGACCGGGACCGACGGCTTAACGTGCCCTCCGAAGCACGGAATCTTTTTTCTTTTTTTGGACAATCAGGTGATTCAGCCTGCAATGTCCTAACCAAACTGGGAAACACCTCACAAGATGATAAATTGACAAATATCAGTGTAGCCCCTGGGAATCGAACCCAGGACCATTTAAATGCTTGTAGCTGTAAAATTATTCTAAACTTACGTTTTGTCGCGGAACATACTCGTGTCATTTCCGTCAATCATGAGAATTATTCGACTTCAATTATTGGCATATTATCATAATGGCCTCATACGATTTGTATTTGTTTTCACAACAAGTAGAATCGTCCTCTACGATGCTGCCAATTTAAATGAAAGTGTAAAATGTTGCGGAGTACGCCCCCTGTCGCTCGGGGATCAACAAAAAATAATTAATGGACCGACTAATGAATACACCCGCCTGTTTGGAGGTAGCGACAGCAGTGACAGATATACTGATGAATTATCTATCAAGTTGAAAAGAAGTGATTGCGACAATATTGTATTTTTATGTTTGCGATTTAGGTGATGCCATGCTGGCCTGGGAGCGAGAGAAAAACATAGAATGTGCCAGCTGCATTTCCTCCCGAGCATGCTCTAAAAACCAGCTAAGGGATCCGAGGCTTTCAGTATATGGCAATTTAGGCGATGGGCTGACAACCTGTCACTACAGCAATAAACCTACAAATCTATCTTAAATAACCCTCAAATCTTTGTCAGATGTGGCGGAACGACCTTCGTTTAGGTCGTGTAAGCTCTGCCTACCCCATTAGGGATAAAGGCGTGACTATATGTATGTATGTATGCAGAATAAACACTGAAATTACATTATTACAACAGAATATTAAGGATTTGCAATAGACTGTACCTATCTATAGAAGAATATAACGTCCATGCTGGACTAGGAGAGATAGAGGACCGCGAGAGGGCGCTCGTGAAGTAAACAACGTTTTTAACCGATGCGATATATATATTTTAAAGTTCATTTAAAAGTGCACTAAAACATCAGACACATATTTAAAAATGAACCTTGAATATGGTACTAAGTGACTGTGAAGTTTAACCGCTGAACCATCACAAACAGTAAGCAAAAACAAGAAATTATACATACAATACTATCGACAACCATAATCCGATCAAAAGAACGCCGCCATCTCTTTCGCACGCGTTGGGTACGCAAGGAACTCGACACTATCGCTGTACTGCTCACCACAAACATCAAGTAATAGTATCACTAAACAACAGTATTATATAAAATTATCATGCGATCTATTACAAAAATGAGGAAATGTTTAGGCTGCACGAAACATATCCACATTCGAGAACTCTTGAATTGTACTAAATGTGGGGGCCAATTCCATTATGAGTGCGTTGGTATTCTTGAAGAGGAGTACACAGCCCGGATGAATGAATTGGAACGTACATGGATTTGTCCAGAATGTAATATGAGTAAGAGACGAACCAAAAAAGACGATACCCTGATAGATAGTTCCAGAATAGAACTAGATGATACTAAAGATTCAGTTGATGATCAGCATATTAATGATAAAAGCATACTCGGTGATACCCGTAATGACAACTTCGATCAATTGCAAAACTTTACAAGTACTCCTACATCATCTACAAAGGAGCTTATCACCATAGGCCAAATCAGTCAACTACTTGATATTAAACTTAAAACTAATACCAACCGCATTTTTGAAAAAATTGAAGCAACAAAATTATCACTACAAAGTGAGATATGTAGCGAAATTGCCATTTTGAGGGAACAAATGGAAAGACAAGTTTTAACTGTAAAAGAAGAACAACATAAAATTCAAACTGAGTTAAATCAACTAAACGGGAAAATAAGAAACTTAGAAGCCGAAAACCAATTACTTAAAGCGGAATTAATAAAGATACAGAAAACAGCTACAAATATACAGAAAACAGGATACGAGCCTGATTTTGAGAGATCGAAAAAAATCATACTGTATGGACTAGATGAACAGAACGGAGAAACAGAATATAGCATACACGATCGAATCCTATACGCTTTCCGGGAAATAATGAACGTTGATTTGCTTGGTTACATAGAAAATATAACAAGACTTGGAATAAGAGGAAATCGAAGACCAATCGTGGTAGAATTACTTAGCAAGAGAATGGTTAAATATATACTCCAAAATTGTTATACCTTTGAAAATACCGGCCTAGCTATAAATGAGTTTTTGGATGGAAAATCACTAGAAGTCAGAAACCAATTACGTGACATATTAAAAGAAGAAAGGAAAAAGGGGAAGCATACTGTTATTAGGAACAATAAACTTTACATAGATGGAATAGAATATCAGAGAAACGAAGAAGTAGACAAAATAGAAACTAAAGAAAAGCAAATTGAAAGGACACTAATTGGAAAAAACTTACCTAGACAAGAAACCATGAAGAAACACCCAGGCCAACAAAAATCTAGACCAAGAAACAGTGATGGCACCTTTCGCAAGAACTTTTGAAATCCTTTTTCAAAACACCCAAAGTCTTACAAACAAGGAACACATACTAGAAGCGTACGCAGAGGAAAAGAAATTTCAAATAATGTGCATAACAGAAACATGGATAAAAGATACACAAAAGGGACTGTTTGAGATAAGAGGGTACGAATGCGCAGCAAGTTTTTGTAGGAAAAGATATAGAGGAGGCGGTTCCGCAATATTCATTCAAGAAGGTATAGGTTATATAGAAAGGAAGGATCTGGAGAGTCTATCAGTCGAGTACATAATAGAATGCTGTTCAGTAGACATTCCATCGCAAAACCTTCTACTGATATGTATTTACAGACCAGACCGTAATATAGACGTTTTTCGCAATTTCATACGAGCACTTTTAGACATAATAAGGGCTAAAGATTACAAAAAACACATTGTCATAGGTGGAGATTATAATATAGATATGAACCCTGAACCAGAAAAAAATATTACAGAAAAATTAAAATTGCAGAAAGAACTCACAGTCTCTATGCTTTCATCCAATCTTCGTCTGGTTAACGATCCTACTATAATGACCAGAATAACGGAATCAACTGCGACATGTATTGACCTAGTTTTTACAAACAAAACAGACACCTCAGTCAAAGTTGAAAAAACTGGTATATGTGACCATAGAGGCATAATATTTAACTTTAAAAGTAGTAATATTCAACCTTCTAGAAATATTTGGTACAAAAACATACGCTCATTTACCATTAAAAATTTAATCGAGTTTAGAAAACACTTACAAACGATCGACTGGGACCACGTTTTAAATAATGATAATGATGTTAACAAAAACTATAACCAATTTAATCTAATTTTAAAAAACATTCTAAACAAAACAATTCCAAAATTAAAAATTAAAATAATATTAAAAAAGAAAAAATCCTGGCTTACACGGGGGCTGAAAATATCTTGCAAACATAAACGACTTTTTAAAATACTAGTTGATCAGTCAAATAACACGACCTTAAAAAAATCTTATAAAACTTACGAGAAACTCTTGAAAAAATGTGTTACTACATTAAAAAAACAGACTTATGCGAATCAAATTAGGAAATCAGATAATAAAAATAAATCAATGTGGAATGTAGTTGGCCAAATTACTAACAAAACTAAACACAATTCAAAATCTTTTAAAAACTTAACTCTTCAAAACACTAATCGCACACTAGTAGAATCAACACCTGACGTAGCCGACACGTTCAATAAGTACTTCGCCTCAGTGGGTGAATCATCGCGCGGAGCGAGTGGCGGCAGCGGCCGGCCGGCGCGCGCGCCTACCACGGGCTCGATTTACTTGTACCCTACAAACGAAAGCGAAGTGTATACTGTTATACAGCGAATGAAAAATAAACTTAGTTTTGGTCCAGATGAATTACCGCCTAAACTAGTGAAATTTTGCATAAATGAGCTATTAAAACCTATCACTTACCTTATAAATCAAACTTTTATGGAATGCCGCTTCCCGGATAAATTAAAAATAGCGAAGATTAGGCCTTTACTTAAAAAAGGTGGTAACTGCCGCGACCCTAGTCAGTATAGACCAATTGCGCTATTATCTTCAATATCAAAAATATTTGAAAAAATCATGACCAATAGATTGCAGAATTTTTTGGATAAATTTGACGTATTAAATAAAAACCAGTTCGGCTTTAGAAAGAATTCTTCGACGACGTTAGCAATTACATCTTACATACAATTAGTTCTAGAAAATATTAATAATAAAAACCACACCTTAGGTATCCTACTAGATTTGACAAAAGCGTATGACAAAATTTGCCATAAAATATTATTAAATAAGCTATTTGACTGTGGCATACGCGGCAACGCATACAATTGGCTCGCTTCATATTTACAAAATAGGCAACAGTTTGTCCAGATCGAACACTTTGATCATGACACGGGCGAGATCGAGACAGTAAATTCAACCATACTCACTATAAACAGTTCTATTCCGCAGGGCACAGTTTTAGGTTGTATTCTGTTCTTAATATACGTTAACGATTTGCCGGACGCACTAACAACTCCGTGCGTAATGTTCGCGGACGACATTACTTTGCTAATTACTTGTCAAGAAAAATCTACGTGTAATGAACAGCTGTTATTCCATTATAATACCGCAAATAAATGGATCACTGAACATAATCTGGAAATTAATCTTAAAAAAACAAAAATTATGCAATTTAGACCACCACAAAAAACGGCACTCGACTTAAATCTTACTGTTCAAAATAATAACATCGAAGAAGTAACTGAATTTAACTTATTAGGCGTGACGATTGATTCGCACACGAACTGGAAAGCTCACGTACAAAAAGTTAAATCTAAATTATCACAGTTTACATATGCCTTAAGTGTTATTAAAATGAACACAAACATTGGTACCGCGCTCACAGTGTACTATGCTTATGCCTACTCCTGGTTTAAGTATGGAATAATTCTTTGGGGAGAAAGTACAGATGTTCATGACATTTTTGTAATGCAAAAGAAATGCCTGCGCATAATATACAATATCCGCCCCAGAAATAGCTGTAAACCGTATTTCAAGAAGCATCAATTACTTACTCTGCCTTGCTTATACATTCTAGAAGTAGGTACGTTCGTCAGAAAGAATTTGCATCTTTTTAAGCGGGTTAAAGATATTCATAACCGTAATGTACGACGCAAACATGATCTCGCGTCATTACCAAGTAGGATGGAGATGTATATTCAAAGCCCGTTTAATAGATTCATAAAAATTTACAATAAAATACCCAAAATCATAAAGTCTGAGGAGAAGGATACTATGTTCAAAAATCGACTAAAGCAATTGTTATTAAAAATGAATTATTATTCTGTAGCTGAATTTATGAAGGAGAAATTTTAATATTTTAATGTTTAAGATTTTATTATTCTAATGGATTTCATATTTTAAGATTATTATTGTATCTATTATACTTTTGACATTTAAATTGATTTTATACTGAAACATTAATTTGTAGGAATTCGCATATGATATTTAAATTGAAATGAAATTTGCTTATTTATTTACATGCTTTATACATTTATTTTTAATAAGTCATACAGTCATTATTACATAAAATCATAAAACAAGGAGATCATCCAGCGCGTCTCCACGAGACATGGTCCCCAGCATACTGGCAGCATTTCCTCTTTGAATGGCCAAGCTGATTCGCTGGGCGAGGAAAGCGCCAGCTCTGCGATCGCCAGTGGTCTCGTTGAGACGCGCCGAAAGATCTGCAATAATCATTTTGGCTTCAGGGCCCCAAGGGCCCATCGTCTCAAACCCTATTGGAGCGAATATGTAACCACCGGAAATCTCTTCGTACTTTCGTACCTTTAATACTTCGGCCCCCGCGGCCGCGGCACCCGCCTGCGCACATGTAGATCTCAGATGAGAAGGGGCTAGTGTGTCCACACAGGTCACATCCCAGACCAGACACCTACCCTGTTGCCAAGGAATGAGCGTCACGCCATCGGGTCTCTTGCCGTCTGAGCGGACTATTCCGTTTGGCTCTAACTTTACCGGAATGCCCGCCGAGACAAAAGCCCGACGAATGACGTCATTCAAAGCCGCGTGGCGGGGAATGCGACCTGCACTCCTGCGACAGGACAACCCATGCCGACCACACCCATCCACCTCTGCACCGCATCCACATTGGTGGGGATGGTTCGTCCTTAAGCCAAGTCTCAAACCGACCACCAAAGAAAGCGAGCAGCCATCGAGCAGCGTGCCGATGTTTGCCGACGGCAGAGCATTCAGCCACAGACCCGACTCCCTCTGAAACACCGCAAGAAGACGGGCGCGTTCCGCTGTATTTAAGCACGCTACTAACAAGTCTTGTTGGGTTTTCTTGCAGAGGGGTTCATCCCATTGCTTTTGGGAGTGCAGCAGAGTAGGGCTGTCACGGTTGCAAATATTTTTCCACTCAAGTACCGCTTCCGCCAAATGACTAACTTCGGCTTGCCCCAGCGTGGAATTAATGATGTTGCCAAAAAGTTTGCTGCAACCGCAAGCCGAAGCTAGAAAAGCAGGAAGCGATACTGAGCTCACACTGCGAATTCCGATGCCTCCGTAACGGACAGGAAGTGACGCTTGAGACCGCGCTTCAACTGACAATTCACAATTCAGGATTTTGGACAATAAACCCGCAATCTGGTCATCCACGGCCGACAGTAAGCTCCTAAACTTCCACAGGTGGCAGCAACGCAGGAAGTATGTGAATTGCGGTACGAAAAGGCAGTATTTTATTATGGTAAGAGCCACATGGGGATTTATTTTTAAAAGTCGCTCAAAATTGTCGGAAAATTTTTGTATTTGTGCTGAGACAAAAGAAGGAATGGCATCGTCGAGAAGAGGAGCTCCTAACAAGTGCAACGAAGCGTCGGTTGCGATCTGGATATTGGGGGCGACCTCATTAAATTTATCCTTAATTTCAAGTCGGTCTTCAGCCGAGATGGAAGAATGGATGTGGAGCTCGCATTTAGAAAAATTTAACTCCAATCCAATCTCGGCGAACCCACTTATTAGGCTTTTCAGGTCCCCTAATACCACCCCTGGATTACCTCCCATGGTCCCATCATCCAGGTACCACACGTTGAAAGTAGACCGCAGCGAGGAGATAATGTGGTGAATACCTAGACTGAATATAGCAGGTCCCAGTGGATCACCCTGTTGACAGCCAACAGCAGAATCTATCATATGCTTTTTATAAATCAGCCTTGACGGTCTACTGTAGCACTGCCAAAGATAGGGAAATATGGCAGGAATGTGCTCCTTCACTCGTGACAGTAGAGCTCCGCGATCAATGGAATTAAAAGCATTTTTGACGTCAACTTTAAGAAGCACTTGGCCTTCTCCGAAATTCAAAAAGGCGCGGGTGGCATGAACTGCCGCCTCACAACCGCCTTTTGAGCCGAACCCTACCTGAACCGGTTGAAACTTAGCCGTCAATGTCTGGCTAATAAAACGGCAAGAGATCTTGGAGACCAAACGTCTGAAAGTAGTACCTATGGCGATTGGTCTAATGCCGCCGTCTTTTTTCTTTAAAGCACAGAGACTAGCGCCATAAACAATATCTGTCAACTCTTCATTCATCTTTCCAGATAGCATTAAGTCCGCAAGAGAAGCCAAACTCGCCGCCAAGCCTCTGCCCACATCACCTGCCGAATGACACACTAGATCCTTTAAGTGTTGAGGAGACAGCCCATCAACTCCGCCACTAGAGCCATTTTTAAAAGACATTATAGCGGTAATAATGTCATCAGGCGAAACATGTGGCAGAGTACTGTCCTCTTGCGGAGGGTCGGGAAGATGGCTGGAAGTCTGGGGCGGAGGATGCTTTGCTCGAAGGGATTTTAGGGTCTCTTCGTTGTCTGGAGCGATAAGATCGCTAGAGAATAAAAGTTGGCTAGCACCCCTAATATCACCATCACTAACCTTTTCCTCGACTTTTTTGAATACTTTATGCGCATTGTTTTTACGTGGATCAGGGGGTTTAGGAGTTATGTCACGTGAAGAGGCCAGCGGTTGTGAACAGTTGTTTTTTACTTTTTGAGTAAAACTTAATTTGGTGTTGTCGTTTTTGTTTTTGTTCACATGCAAAATACGGTATGAAAAACTAAGAAGTGCCTCCCAACTTTCCCTACTGTTTGAAGAAACTACCTTATCTATAACAGATTTAAGGGCAGACGCCACACTAGATCTCGCGCCACGGGGAATCCGTTTTATTATCGGCACACCATTTTTAAGTTCACCGAGTATTTCCCAGAATGGCTTTGAAGCGATGGGAACATAGGGCCCGGTGGCAGCAGCGTGCGGTATGTGAGCGTCACTATTGGGAGCTAAATCTAGTGCAGCGGTCCCAGTCTTATGCATTTTGGAGATGTGTATGTTGAGTCCATGTTTGGACTTGAAAAAACGAGAGCAAAAGTCGCATTTCAACTGTGGGCCCTGCGAGAGAGCATTAGTTTGAGATTGGACATCCGAAGAAATTCCCACGGGAAACATGATCCTCCAATATAAACAAATTTAATCAAAAACAACTACAATCTTTGTTAGGTTGACACAATAAAAACAAAACAAATTAAATTGTAAAAAATAGAAACACAGACGCAAAATAAAATAAAATCACAGGTATAAATAAGGTCTTTGATTTTTCGACTAAAACATGTAAAAGATAGTCAATAACGAGGTAGCTACTTAAAATGGTAGTCCTGAATATAGTAAACATTCACGCCTCAAAGGCTTAATTATCATAATAAAATTTAAAATTATTTAATTTAAAATAGTAAAATTAATACAATGTATGTATTTATTTTATAAGTCTTCGTCTGTTTTACTTCCATGCTGGACTGGGAGAGATAGAAAAACATAGAATGTTCCAGATGCCCTTCCTCCCGGGCATGCTGTAGAAGACAGCAAAAGGGACTCGAGGGTTACAGTGTATTGTAATTTAGGCGATGGGCTGACAACCTGTCACTATGGCAATACACATTACAATCTAAAATTACCCTCAATTATTGTCAGACGCGGCGAAAGCGCCTTTTACGAGGCGTTTAACGCTCTGCCTACCCCGTAAGGGATAAAGGCGTGATTTTATGTATGTATGTATGTATGTGTTATATTTTCTCAAAAAAACCGAATAAAATAAAAATCTATATTAAATGAGCAATACATATTACTTCCTTACTAGACGGTGAGAAAGGAAAACATAAAATGTGCCAGTTGTTTCTCTTTCCGAGCATGCTGTAAAAACCAGCAAAGGGATTCAATGGTTAAGTACAGTGTATTGTATTTTATTAGGCGATGGGCTGACAACCTGTCACTATAGCGATATACAAATTGCCCTTAATATTTGTCAGATGTGACAAAAACTCCTTTTACCCTCTGCCTACCCTAAAAGCGATACGCGTGACGTGATATATAAAAAAACACATTTCCTTTCACAAGTAGCATGCTGCATGCAGTCGCAATTATCGTTACAAACAACCCCTCTTAAAGCAAACCCAGCTAAAAACAACGGCCCAATATTTTTCTTTCCTGCAACCAACCTCACAGCAATAACTCGCAAATAAAATAGCGGGTGTAAGGGATAGCTTCTCACAAACTGATAGAGGTGGTTAAGCCAACAAAACTGAACAACTTTCACTAGAAGTTTCTTTTAGGAAGTATTACTACTATCCCATACAAATCGAGCACCTAGATCAGACAATTTGTGTGGGGAAGTCAAATTTTTGTTTCATTTCCTGGAAAACATTTCTTTGTAAAAGTTCATCAGTTTCGCTGTCTCAGCAACACCTATGAGTGTGGATACTGATAAAAAATAACCCAAGAGCGAACGGATCTATGGCCTTTTTGATGAATTTCGAAGAACACGAAATGCATCGGTTCCCTGTTCACCACTGTTTCGTCTTCAATTTGACTCATGAGAAGTGTCCGCACTGTACGGAGATCATGCTTGACGGCTGCTCCTAAAGAGTTGGACTCCGTTCCGATCCAAACAAGCTAAGCTCACAAGAGCAAAGCACTTGCAAATAACCCTATATTTTTCTTTCCTGCAGCCGACCTTACAGCAATAACTCGCAAATAAAATATTCGTGGAGTTTTCTGCCGACGCTACCGTCCCCGGGGTAGAGTTAGCCCTGATTTATTCGGCCCATTTCCACCAGTGTTGTTTAGCGGCGAAGAATTAACAGCGATTCGCGCTACTGACTGTACCGGACTCATTAGCACTGTTAGAATTATAAATATTATAATATAGCATTAGGGACGGATCTTTTGTCATTTTCTGGAAGAAATTGCTACCTTAGCGGTGAAGACTGCCATTTGTACAGTCTTTTAATTGAAACTGTCAATTATAACAGTGTGGTCCCTATGATAATTTATTATGTCCATTATGGGATAGTCTTTATACAGGATAATCTAATATAGGAAGCAGCATTCGCATAACATTATTATTATTTATTATTAATAGAATGAGGTGTCCCACTGCAGGGCAAAGTCTTCCTCCCCTTCTTCCATTTCTCCCTGTCTTGAGCCTCTTGCAACGAGTTTCGGGCGTGTGTGTCTAGCGCGTCTCGCCATCTTTTCCTGGGATGACATCGTGCCCGTCTCGCGTTCAGATGGATCCAATGTGTAGTTCTTTTCGCCCAAAGTGCATCCGACACCCTAGCGACATGTCCAGCCTAATCCCATACCATTGTCATTATTAAATCGTGTACTAAATATTATGCTCCAATCTGAATGCCAAGCATGGTGACTTCGTTAAAGACCTTCCACTTATTTATTTTCAAACAGAAAATGACATGAAAATCGCAGCTGATTAACTAATAAGTTAGACCACTAATACTCAGTAATAATGAACACATGAGCTCGCAAACTAAGCTGCTCGTGAATCCAAACTTCCGCACTGATTAAGCTTACCATAATAAACTATATCCTGCTATGATACCAGGGATAGAGCGATCGGTCTTAAAATTGAGACGGTAAGGTTCATATTGGGTGGTCAGTGGGATTTGGCAGTGCAGTGAATTAGTGGATGCATTATACGGCCAGATTTAGAAGGATTTGCTTCCCTGCTGGATTGGGAGCGATAGAAAAACATACAATGTGCCAGCTGCATCTCCCCCGGGCATGCTGTGGAAACCAGCTAAGGATTTCAGTACGTTGTAATTTGGGCGATTTGCTGACAACCTGCCACTACAGAAACATACAGTTCGATCTTAAACAACCCTCGAATTTTGTCAAACGTGGCGAAAATATCTTTGTTTGGGTCGTTCACGCTCTGCCTATCCATTTAAGGGATGATAATATGTATGTAGTTATGTATGTTTACAAGGAAAATGAAAGACAAAATTTTATTCATCATAGTATTTACCAGTGGAAATGAATATTGCTGTGGATGAGGAATCCATCAAGGCTAGAACAACTTGTTGAACGTGCCCTCTAAAGCATAACATCCTTTTTATTTTCGGACAATCAGTAGTTGATTCTGCAATGTCCTAACCAAACTGGGAAACATCTCACAAGTGGTAAATTGACAAATATAAACAGGTGTTCCCCGTTGGAAACAAACCTGCGACCTTGGCTCAGATCACTGAGTCACTCAGTTCTCTTCTGTCAGTCTGATCTGATCACACAGTGTGTACCGTCAGTATGATATGTTAGTTTTGCGTAGGGAACCCTAATTTGTGTGTCAGTTAGCGGCACAGTTGTTTGTTCAGGCTGTTTACGGTTTGTTAGAGAATCGCGGATTTATCTGCGGGTAGACCGCGACAAAACTATTTATGAACGTAACGTTAAAAGGAACAAACGTTGACAACTCCATTTTTCTTATTATAGCTAGTGGGTATTCTAGTCGAACAACGAACCGATGAACCTTGGTGTCAGAGTTTTGAAACTGCCTAGTAGCACAGCTATTAGGCCTCGGTTTAACTAACAATCACTATCAAAAACAGCAACCGGGACCGGCTTAACGTCCAAAGCACGGTATTTTTTCGGAAAGTCTGGTGCAATGTCTTAACGAAACTGAGAAAAATCTCATAAAGTGACAAATTGACAAATATCTACTTTGTAGCAATTTAGGCGATGGGCTGACAAGTGACAAGCTGTCATTACAGCAATGTACCTACAAATCTATCTTAAATAACCCTCAAAACTTTGTCAGACGTGGCGAAACGATCTTTATTTAGGTCGTTTACGCTCTGCCTACCCCATTAGGGATAAAGGCGTGATTATATGTATGAATTTATGTTCCTCGGAGAAAATTATTCTGTTTCATGGGTAGAATTACATCGTAAAACATGGTCAACTATTTTTGAACCTCCGATATACTTCATCAAGTTCTCTTACATAAAATAAAACGAAATGTGGGTACAACTTTAAACAAGTGGTATCATTTGTCCGTCCACGTAGGCTTATAAATGGAGCTACTTAGACAGACTGACATCCTTATTTCTTTACCAACATGACAGTTAAGTAGCGACTTCCTCACTTAACGTATCGCTCAGGAAACTATAAATAACGTACAAGCAAATGAATGGATTTTTAGTGTCTCAACAAATTTTATGGCACCCAGTGGTCCAACGCGCAAAAAATATGGGAGTTAAGTTCTGGATGAGTTTTTTTTTGCTGTTTATAAATGACAATGGGAATTAATACTCATTTTTAAGTAGATAGTGCGCTAGCTCTATTTACTCGTATTTAAGTATTTTTTTCTTCCATGCTGGCCTGGGAGCGAGAGAAAAACATAGAATGTGCCAGCTACATTTCCTCCCGGGCATGCTGTAAAAACCAGCTACGGGATCCGAGGGTTTCAGTATATTGTAATTTAGGCGATGGGCTGACAACCTGTCACTACAGCAATATACTTACAAATCTATCTTAAATAACCCTCAAAACTTTGTCAGACGTGGCGAAACGACCTTTGTTTGGGTCGTTTACGCTCTGCCTACCCCATTAGGGATAAAGGCGTGATTATATGTTTGTATGTATGTAAGTTTTAAAAAGATCGTTAAATATTGATAAGATATTTAAAAAGTTAAAAAAAATCTTCTAAATGGTTTTTGACTATGGTTATATTTGAAAAATATTAGAATTTATGTACGTAGATAAAAAACTTAAAAAGACGTTTTATGTAAATTGTTGAGGGCCATTGGTGTCAATTTAGACACTAAACGATAAACAAGTGATATTCATAATGAAAACTAATCGTCTTACTTTTTTGTATCATTTTCATCATTGGTGACAACTAGCGTTTTATTCTAAATTCCCAGATTAACGTTCCTCAAGAAAACATCTTGAACTTCAATCCCATTAAATGTCCATTATCTCCTTATGTTCAAATCGGAAGCAATTTGTCAAAATCACCGTTGTTTTTACACATTCGTAGAACAACAAAAAGTTCATTCACAAGAGTGCCAAATGTCCTTTGAACTAAAAAAAACATTTGAAATTCGACCCTTGACAGTGGCGCCCACATTTTGAGTGATGAGAGTGCACATTCATACATATAATCACGCCTTTATCACTAATGGGGTAGGCAGAGCGTAAACGACCTAAACAAAGGTCGTTCCGCCACGTCTGACAAAGTTTTGAGGGTCATTTAAGATAGATTTGTACGTATATTGCTGTAGTGACAGGTTGTCAGTCCATTGCCTAAATTGCTTTATACTGAAACCCTCTGATCCCTTAGCTGGTTCTTACAGCATGCCTGAGAGGAAATGCAGCTGGCACATTCTATGTTTTTATCTCGTTCCCAGGCCAGCATGGAAGTTATGATGGTGATGAGTGCACAGTGGGTCGATATAAAACTTTAGTAGACAAAAACTTCCACATGGTACAAGGGTCATTGAGTTTATAGATTCTATGAAATCAGGAAATTTTAAAAGCTTTTGGTCGTAAAAGGAATATAAATACATGAATAGAATGAGGATGAATGAGTGTTTAAATGTCTATTGAATCTCTCGGTTTTTGCATATCCGTTTATAAGAAACGAGGTATGAACTCAGAACATTATACTTAGAATTTATGTGACTTGACCGTTGTAGACATAAGAACAAAACATTTCTATCTAAAGTTAACGGTGAAGTTTATTCAATAAATGGGAATTACTGTATCTAACCCGAGACTTGGTCCGTCTTTGATTTCACAACTTTTTTGTGCATTTCATTGCAATCGAGACTTGTAACATTTTTTCTTGGGATGTATTTTTTTGCAACTTGTATAGGGGGTGTAAGGGACAGCGACCCGGAAACTGGTAAGGGTTGCTCAGTCAACGAAACTGAACAACTATCACCAGGAATTTAGTTCAGGAAATGAGAAAATAATGACTTTTCCTACAAATTGTCTGATCTAGGTAGTAATTTTGTATGGAAAAGTAATTATTTTTTAATTTTCTGTAAGAATCTCCTGGTGATAGTTGTTCAGTTTCGTTGACTGAGCAACCCTATCAGTATGCGGGACGCTGTTCCTAACACCCGGTATATAGCTGTCAGCCGTCTACATATACTTAGTGGAATTAAAGTCAAATAGTTCGTGTCAGATGTGAAAATATTTTTTCTGTCTGTTATTTTTGGATGCTAGATTTGGTCTATGGTAGATCTAGAGGCGATTATAGACCAGTAAGAAACACAAACGCTGGCATCTAATCAACTAACTGATTCATCTCCAGTGTTCTCCATCATCGATCATATCCGCAGACTTCGAATTTAGTTCTACAGTAGAAAAAAGCAACCATTAATAACTTCAAAAACCGATGTCGCTATGCAAATTGGAACGCACATACAGTACGTCCAAGCTGTCAGTGAACGTCGGCGAGGGCGCTGCAATTAGGCGCAAATATGATTATGAGCTATGTTTGTAAAATTTGGAGTAACTGTTTATCTAGAGGATCATAATATATAAATCAAATTTGGTGTATATATGTTTAGTAGTTTTTGAGTTATGGAGGGGTCAAAAGTGTCTTCAAATGGTTCCTGTAAATATACAGACGGTGCTCCCGGCCAGTTCTCTTCATTTGGCTCAAACTTGGCTTGGATTATATCTTTTTTAAATCATAAGATCTAATATAGTTTTTTGTTTTCATAATTAAATTAGTTTGTTCTGGAATTATAGTTGTTTGTTCTAATTTGATTTCTATTTAATTAAGTACTCAAATTAACTAATGCAAAATTTGCGACGTATATTCAAGTCTATGAAACGAAATACCATTGGCCGATACGAAACATGACGTCAAAATATGACAAAAGCTTTCATTATGCAAGTCAAAACGAAGAAAACTAGCCTGCTGCTCCTGTCATTTGACGTCATCGAGCGCGCCTAAAATGGCGGCGTTTAGATCGCTCGTTTTTCTGATATTACATACATACATGCCTTTATCCCTAATAGGGTAGGCAGAGCGTAAATGACCCATACAAAGGTCGTGCCGCCACGTCTGCCAAAATTTTGAGGGTTATTTGAAGATAGATTTGTAGGTATATTGCTGTAGTGACAGATTGTCAGCCCATCGCCTAAATTACAATATACTGAAACCCTCGGATCCCTTAGCTGGTTTTTACAGCATGCCTGGGAGGAAATGCAGCTAGCACATTATATGTTTTACTGTCGCTCCCAGGCCAGCATGGAAGTAAGAATTCTGATATTATTAAATTAATTCAAACATTTCCAAAAGCATTTTTAATAGGAATTACTTTCAAAAATATTTAAATAATTTATAGAAAAATAAATGCATCAATTTTCTCTACTTTCAAAAATGGCGTTGGCAGCATTAGTTCATTTTATCGCCACGTTCATTTCAATCCACGTCGTACCTATAATAAATAATTTATAGAAGCGCTTCGAAGTTGTAAAGAGGCGTGACTCAGCCCCTGGATACAAAGCATGAAAAATGATGCAGCGCTTTGATGTCAACAAAAATGGCGTCTGGCGATACCTCTCAAACTTTCGCATCTATTGCTTCTCTTGTACCGGCGGCAGTCTAAAAATTATTGACCACATAAAACTGAACAATTTTCCCCAAAGAATATAAACCGTAATGTGAAAAAAATAGGCCTTCTATTCACATACAGAATTACTCGAGCCGCTGACACCATTTTTGTATGCGAGGGCAAATTTCTCTTTTCATGTTTCGTGTTCCTTGGGAAAAGTTGTTCAGTTTCATGGGTAGATAGGTCTGTACGCAAAACTTTAGACATGACCAAACTTTAGGGCCTAAAATTTCGCCAGCTTTTATTTACTCTTGGCATAAGGTCCTTATAAAATCCATGCAAGTAAAGAAGCAATGAATAGTGAAGTTGTCGTGTCGAATGGAAAAGGAGTCGATGAAAAATGACCCAGTGGCAGGGTTAACTCAAAAGGCTTGTTCGATCAGGCCTGCCATGAATGACGTTATTTAGTCCGCAAGCCTTGTTTGATCGCGTTTGTGATGTATTTTTTTTACGTAATAACAACATTTTCTTTATGCGATAACAGACACATAATACATCAACTTAGTAAAATAAGTGTAAAGGCACTTTGGCCTTTGTGATGATTGTGCGAGAAAACGAAACGCATCGGTTCGTCGTTTGTTGACCACTGTTTCGTCTTTGTTTCGATTCATCAGATGCGGAAGTGTCCGCATTACAGTTGGTTTGCAAGTGCTTCGCTCTTGTGAGCTTAGCTTGTTTGGATCGGAACGGAATCCAACTCTTGAGGAGCAGCCATTAAGCATGATCTCAGCAGAATGGTCCTCCCCGCAAGGGGGCCATTCCCACGTGTATACTTGTCGAGATAATGCAATGTTTAGTAAAATAACATGATATTTCTCTGAAGGTATAATCATAACAGTATTTTAAATAACACTATACTTTTCAACACCTTTCATACATCGTTTATCGTATCACCCTTTCACAGGCGCTCCAAAGACACCGCAGTATCGTAAAGAAAAACGTTTCGCGCGAAATGAAAACGGAAGGCAAAGGGTGGCAGGGCTCGCCAAATTGCGACACTATCCTTAATGTCAGGACACCGTGTCGCGACACTAAACTTTGACGACCGACACTCTAGATAGCTCCACGGAAAGCATTGCTCGAGGTACAGTCGAGATAGGAATGGCTCTATTGAAACTGGTGAAGGGTTATGTCTTTGGAATTGTAGGGTTATTGTGCCTGGCGTTAAATGAATGGGAGGGAAATACCTTTCCACCTGCGAGGAATAAAAAAAAACGATAATATTTTGTAAGCAATTTATTTATCATTAAGTAGACATATGGATGAAACATGTTTATATGTACGTGGGACACTCAGAAAGATTTGCGACACTAAAAAAAATTGTTCTACAGGTACATATATTTTTATTAAATCTTTTCAAAGTACTCTCCACCAGCCTCTATACAAAGATTCATGCGTCTGAACCAGTTTTCAAAACACTTTTTCCAGTCCGCCGTAGACACCTCGTTTACAGCCTGCTCGAACGCAGCCAGCGCATCTTCCGGCGACAAAAATTGTATCCCCTTGAGCTGATTTTTTATTTTTGGAAATAAAAAGAAGTCACACGGTGCTAGACCAGGGCTGTAAGGAGGGTTACCCAGGAGTTTGACTGGTGTGCTGTCCAGGAAGTCCCCCGTTTTGAGCGCGGTGTGTGCAGGCGCATTGTCGTGGTGGAGCAGTAGTCCGCGGAGCCCTGTGTTTGGTCGCTTGTTGCTCACAACAGAAAAAACTTCTGGTAAACATTTGGTAGTATACCATTCGGCGTTAATGCTTCTTTGATCTCGTAAGGGAATTGAGGCCAAGTGGCCAGTCAAATTAAAAAAGCTGGCGATCAAAATCTTCCCCCCGCTTCGAGATCGCTTCACTTTGGTAGGCGTTGGTTCATTTTGAACCACCCAAACTGTCGACTGGCGCTTGGTTTCTGGATCGTATTGATAAATCCAGGACTCATCACCTGTTACGATGTCGTAAACACGCCGAGACGAGCCTGCTTCAAATTTGTTCAGAATATCAAGGCACCATTCCACCCGGGCCTGCTTCTGAGCGTCGGTGAGGTAGTGCGGCACCCAGCGCGATACTATCCTCCTCACGCGAAGATGCCCATTTAGAATCTCGTGAACGCTTCCCGATCCAATCTTTAATATGTGCTGAATCTCTTGATGTGTAATTCGCCTATTATCTTGGATTAAATTTTTCACTGCTAGCACGTTTTCTTCCGTAATAGCCGTCAAAGGGCGACCGCTTCTTTCTTCATCCCCCAAGGTTGGTCGACCGCGCCTAAATTAGTTATACCAACGATACACGGTTGCCTTAAAGGGGCTTTCATCCATAAATGCCATTTGAAGTCTATCGAACAATTCATCCGGTTTCAGGCGACACTTGAATTCGTAAAAAATCATAGCTCTAAAATGTTCCCGGCGCAGATCCATTTTTCAGTAAGACACGATACTTTGAATTGGCTCGCAAAAAATGTGGAGGGAAATTTTGAAAATGGAACACACATATTTTTACTTACAAGTAATCATATTTTCAATAAAGATTCTAACCGGCTAGTCTGCCATATATAAAAACTATTTATCGCAATACTTTCTGAGTGGCCTGGTACATATAAGAGGAAGTCTGAAAGTTGCGCCAATTACCAACAAAGTAAGAGGAAATCGCCTTGCGTGGTATGGCCATGTTATGCGGAGGGATGAAAGTCATATAGGCAAAAGGGATTTGAATGTGGATGGATATGTTCGGACGACCAAAGAAAAGATGGATGGACTGCGTGAAAGGCGATATGTCTAAAACAGGTGTGAGTGTTGAATTGACGGCGGACAGGGATGAATGGAAGAAGAAAACGTACTGCGCCGACCCCAAGTAAATGGGATAAGGGCAAGCGAATGATGATGATGATGGATGAAACATGTTCTAAACTACTTCCAATTATAATGTATCCTTATCGATGTAACACATGTAGTGTATACGAATGTATGACTACAATAAAACGATGAAGGTTATTAGCGGTCCTAACACAACTCCTTATGCTGCTTATTTTGAAAAAGCAGACAGAAGAGTTGTGAAAAATATAGCAAAAACCATACACAGTGCCTCAACCGGACGTGCTGTTCGACAAAAAGCTACTGTCAGCTTTATCACTAATGCGAGCTCAACGTCTAACACCGGAGAGTCAAAATCACTGTTCGTTACCAATTTCACTAGTGTATAAACTTTCATGCTCTTTTCCAGCCAGTAATGTATGTCAAAAAAATGTCGCACTTCTCCGTATTGTTTTGCACGCATCGTCCATCGCTCGCGTCACTGTCATCGCGACAGCTGGCGACCGCAGCCCTGATTAATGTACTCGCGTTGGTGAATGCGAAACTGTTCTGTTTTTAAACGTTGCGGTGAGAGGAATTTTTAATGGCCAGTAAAGTAAACATGCTTATGGCTGGTGGTTGGGGATTCGTGCCCAATGTGTGTTGTGTTCTGAATATATTTTATAGTCTTTGTCGTTTTAGTCAAAACACGTGTTATGAAATAAATAGTCCTAGGTTTTATAGTAGATTATTTTTGACTTGATAATTATAATGAAGGTTAATTTTTACAAGCCACATTTTTTTTTTTTTATCCATGTTGTCCTAGGAGCGAGAGAAAAACATAGAATGTGCCAACTGCATGTCCTCCCGAGCATGCTGTAAAAAACAACTAAGGGATCCGAGGGTTTCAGTATATTGTAATTTAGACGATGGGCTGACAACCTGTCACTACAGCAATATAACTACAAATCTATCTTAAATAACCCTCAAAACATTGTCAGACGTGGCGAAACGACCTTTGTTTAGGTTGTTTACGCTCTGCCTACTCCATTAGGGATAAAGGCGTGATTATAGTTTGTTTACGATCTGCCTACCCCATTAGGGATAAAGGCGTGATTATATGTATGTATGTATGTTATCTTTTTACTTCTGTTTCCCGTTGTTATTAGCCCTTTTTTTGTTAATGTATTTTATGGAACTAATTTACTTGAATAGAGACAAACATCTGTTTGCAATCGTAATTTTAAGTGGCAGAAGATACTGATCGTAACCGGAACCAGTCAATTATTATTACTATTAGGCAGTTTTTTAAATGGCTTTGCTCTAGACTCTAGACACACATGGTCAGGGATGACAGTGACAGAGTCGACGATGGAGCTCGCCCAGAAGATGCATTTTATGGCAGTGACACTTTTAAGCACCGTCAGAACACAGCAAGCTGTTTGTGCAAATGTAGACGGACATGAAAAAAAAACCTTTAAAATTTATGTTAAAATGACGACAGGCCAGGCGCTTTTGGCCCTAAAGTGTCTCGTTTCAGCCAAATTCACTCTGGACATAACCGTTTCCCTTTCGCGAATATAAAAATTTAGCACCGCACAGTGGGCCGTACGGTTGACTTATTGGACCATGCTCTTTCGGGAGCATGTTTCGGCCCGTTTTATTTTGTTGCTCGATCGTTTGTGATGAGAATTTATCGGATGATGGATAAAGGGCAGAGTGTAACGTTTGCCGGTTTTATTTTGTTGATGGCCCCTAAGTGAGGTTCTGCGATCCTCAGCGAATATTTACTGCTCCAGTGTGTTCAATTTTATCTTTTGAGGGAGTTATTTATCCGTAATTCTATAAAGGTTTCTACAAGGTTACAAATAAAAATCATAGCTTTATAGCTTAATACTACTTATATGACCCAACAACTCAAGTCATTACTTATTTTATACTCAAACAAATCACCTTCTAAAATAAGCCTTTAACCCAAAAAAAACTAGCATTCAAACTTTGATTTATACTTCACCATACCATAACATTTTGACATAATAAGCTTGGCCATAATTCAAAAGCCACTCCATAATCGAGAGTTATTAAATCGGGCGAAGTTATTACAGTCATAACGTAAAACAACCCTAAACAATTACTGCAGCCGACTTTGGCCGTAACATAAAGCGGTAAGTGGTATATTAATATACGGGCTGGAGTTGAGGTTAAGACGCAGCCCTTTGAAGTGTTTGCGTTGTAATGGCTTCAACTGCCTCCGTGGTCTAGTGGTTAGTGCCATAGACTCCCGATCCGCAGGTCCTGGGCTCGATTCCCAGAAGTAAAACACAAAGTTGATATTTGAGAATTTATCACTTTGTGAATTTTTCCCCAGTTTGGGTAGGACATTGCAGGCTGAATCACCTGATTGTCCGAAAAGAAAAAGATTTCGTGCTTCGGAGGGCACGTTAAGCCGTCGGTCCCGGTCGCTGTCTTTGATAGTGGTCGTTACACAAAACCATGTCAGAGGTCTGAGAGTTGTGCTACTAGGCGGTTTAAAAACTCTGACCAAGGTTTATCGGGTCCATAGACTTGATACCCACTCGACAGAAGAAGAAGAATGGCTTGACGCGGCTTTCGACGAAATGTAAAGGCACAGTAAAGCTGATTTGAAGTGCCTTAGTAGTGTACTTCAAGGAAAATGCATTGATTTTACTCTGTTGGAAGGTTACCTAAAACTTGATTTAAAGTACCATTATATTTGCCAGTATCGATGATAGAAACTCCAAATCTACAAAACATCTGAGCAAAAAGACATTTATTACTAAATAAATGATAATTTGTAGTTGTGTCCACCATATTTAGGAACCTACAAGAAGTCCACTCGGAAATTAGTCACAACTTCCATTTGCCTTAGGGAGATCTTATACCTTCTGACTAGGGCCATTGAAACTAGACATTCCTACCTTACAATCTATCAATGGTTGAAATTGAAATCCATCAGCTTGTATCGGACATATAGGATATAGATCTCCCCTAGCGCGTGCCACTGGCCACGATTCAGCGTAAACCAGATTTAACTTGAATACAACCCGTCATTATCCGTCTTAAGCAAAGAGAAGAGAATGGCAGTATATAGATGGACGTATATAATTCTATCACTTCAAAAATCTATAGAGAGTTACGTCAAATTAAGTCGTGATATGAACAAGTTCCGACTAAAATCTTTTGAATTTTTTGAACAAGTATTATTTCAAAGGTATAAATAAGTTCATCTACGTATAAACTGCCATATTATACAAGGTGGCGCAAAAGAAGTCATCCGATGTTGTTTGGCTCTCATTTTTTTTCTAAATGAAAAACTTCGAATCTGTTTTTTGATTATATTTATTTGCACCTTTAGAATTTTACTGGTCAAGTCGAGAAGATGATATCGGCCAAATGGGCGCCGTTACAATTGATTGCCATACGGGCTCGTTTTATGGCATTTTTCATCACTTCGGCGAGAACTTCGGGCGACAGATTCTCGCACTCGTGTCGAATGTTGTCTTTGAGGGCTTCCAAGGTCTCAGGCTTGTTGACGTAAACACGAGACTTCAAAAAACCCCATAAAAAGAAGTCCGGGACCGTTAAATCGGGCGATCTGGCCGGCCAGTGCAAATCGCCAAAACGAGAGATTAGGCGACCCGGAAATGCCGCCTTCAGAATGTCGGTTGTGGCTCGTGCAGTGTGCGCCGTTGCCCCGTCCTGTTGGAACCACATGTCCTCCAGTCCCAATTCGTCCAATTGCGGCAGAAAAAAATCGGTCAACATGGCCCTATAGCGCGCACCGTCCACTGTTGTCGTTTGACCCGCGGCGTTCTCGAAAAAAAATGGCCCGATGACTCCTCCAGCGTGAACAGCGCACCACGCAGTCACTTTGAGCGGGTGTAACGGCTCCTCGTGCATCACTCGTGGATTCTCGGTGCCCCAGAAGCGATAATTTTGCCGATTCACGTAACCGCTGAGGTGGAAATGAGCCTCATCGCTCATGATGATTTTGGTCGAAAAATTGTCCAATTCTTCCTCGAGATTGAGGATGGCTTGGGCGTAGGTTACGCGCGTTTGGCGGTCGGCAGGCAGCAGCTGATGCACGGTCTGGACTTTGTAAGGAAACATCTTCAAGTCTCGCACCAAAATTCGCTGCAAGGACCGCCGGCTGAGGCCCAATTGCGTGGCACGTCGTCTGGTCGATGTTTCGGGGCTCACTTCAACGTCCTCGGCTACAGCGGCGATATTCTCGGCAGAACGGGCGCTCCGGGGCCGGCCACTCTTAGCAACGTCTCGTGTGGTCCCATACTCTTCAAGGTTGGTGGCTAAACGTCGCAGTGTTTGCGCAGTCGGTGTCGGACGGCCGGGGAATCGGCGACGGAATTCGCGCTGCGCCAACACCACAGACGAATTGTTACTCAAAAAAATAGACACGATTTTTCCGCGTTCTTGGGGAGTGTATCGCTCCATGGCTTGTTCACTTGTATTCTGCATCTGTCTAGTCCACAAATGTCAAAACAGATTTGACATTGGCGGCCATTTGCAAAAATGAGAGCATCTTCCAATAGGGTGATTTCTTTTGCGCCACCTTGTATAAGTTATGATTGCAACAGTATCGGCAGCAATGTGCTACTAAAACGCTGTTTCCAATACAAAACCTATACACCTAGAAAGTTCTACCTTTCCCTTAACCCGCTGGTGGCTAGGGTTAATACACGGTCGCATTAACGGGCCCCTATCAGCGGTATTAATAGCACATCATCGAGATAGCTGAACGTGCCGCCGTTATAGCGAGCCGAGCGAGCCGAGCAAGTGATAAATTTTATAAAGCAATCTTCAACGAGCGTTTTTAAACCATTGGCGGATTAATTTAGATACGCGTTTGAAGTGTGGGTTTAAAGTATAATAGAGGCATATTAAGGATATAAATAGAATGTATAATGAAAGAGAATGGGGAAATTGTTTCTGTGGAAATCAATCGTCTTTTGATATGTCGCAAATTCTTTTTTAAAAGTCCATAAGGAAGTCCGTGTATTTATACTTTCTCCTTTATCCAAAGGTTTTCTAAATTCTTCCATGCTGCAGAAAAACATAGAATGTGCCAGCTGCATTTCCTCCCGGGTATGCTGTAAAAACCAGCTAAGGGATCCGAGGGTTTCAGTATATTGCAGTTTAGGTGACTAGCTGACAACCTGTCACTACAGCAATGTACCTACCTACAAATATATCTTAAATAACACTCAAAACTTTGTCAGTCGTGGCGGAACGACCTTTGTTTGGGTCGTTTGCGCTCTGCCTACCCCATTAGGGATAGAGTCGTGACTATATCTATGTATGTATGTTTCTAAAAACGATCATTTATTGTGCGCATTACTGTATTTGATTTTTGACGGTACTGTGATTTCTTTTAGTGACAAAGTCAAGAATCTAGGTGTGATATTCGACCAATGTTTCTCCTGGAAGCCTCATGTCACGGAGGTTAGCAGGAAGGTGTGTGCCGCATATGGCTCACTAAAGCCATTTAGGAATATATTGCCGACTAAAACTAAAATCTCATTAGCGCAATCTCTTTTACTGCCAATACTGGATTATGCAGATGTCTGCTATCCGGACTTGACTGTTCAACTGCTGAACAAGATGGAGCGTCTGCAAAATCTGTGTTTCAGATTTATTTTTGGTCTGCGGAAGTATGATCATATGTCAGACTACCGCCAACAACTTCAATGGCTGCCTATAGCCCGTAGGAGGGACTGTCACACTCTCTCTCTTCTGTACTCTATCCTTTCCTAATACCTCTCAATATCTAAAAGACCGCTTTGTTTTCCACTCTGCAACTCTAGCTCGTAATCTCCGCTCTAATGAAAATCTCACTTTAAATATGGTTTCACACAAGACGGATTTTTTCGCGAATTCTTTTACTGTGAGAGCAATCAAATTGTGGAATTCTTTACCTGTGGAAATCAAGTGGGCACGCTCTATTGCAGTTTTTAAAGAGCGTGTTAAATTATATTTTCTACATCCTCCGACATAGCACCTGATTGACTTAGTAATTACCTACTGTGTTTTAATTATATTATCTAGTTTGTTATTTTCTTTTTTACAATCTCACTTCCCCATTTGAGTGAAATATTGCATTTTCCTCTCTCTTATTGCATATTATATTAATTTATTATATTATAGTGTTACTTATGTATTAGTCTACTGTACCTATTCGTATTTATGTAACTAGTAAGTACAAAGTCTATGTATTCTATTTAAATTTATAACAATAGTAACTGCACTATCCCGCACAATATTAGAAAACTACTCTTTTACCCAAAGGTTGCCTGGCAGAAATTGCTACCCTAGCAATAAGGCCGCCTAATTGTCCTCTGTTTGTTTTATAATGTTTGTTCCTGTACAATGTGTTGTTTATGTGAAATAAAGAATATTTGTATTATATTGTATTTACTGTTAAAATTACTATCATACGCTGTCCTCAAAAATAGTTCTTAGCCTTAAAACTGTCGTAAAACCAGCAATTACAAAAATAACAAACAGCTCTCCATTCACATCGCCGCGGCCGTCACTCCGCCAACAATAAATGAGTCGCACAAAACCAGAAGCCAATAACGCAGTTACACAACGGCCACTTTTAATTGTCACTTACCACTTTTATGTAAATCGGCGTCGCCCGGTGGGTGTCAGCCTAACTGACAACTGACAGCTCTGACAGCTGACACGCTGACAAGCGACAGGTCGGGCTCGCCGGGCAATTTGCGAACGCTTGCATTGGGAAAATATAATTTTACTTTTTTTGCCCCGGCGTCGCTTTTGCGAGAACATTGTGCGATTTTTGAAGGTTGATTTTTAATTGGGAAATTTGTGTGGAATGTGAAAGGAGTCATTTGACATTTTTATATGTGAACTTAAGTAATTTGGTGAATAGTAGCCTTTAGAGTTGGCGTTCACTTTATGTTCTCAACGACAAGAGCTGAGATCTTAAATTAATGATGATGATGAATCTTTATCTGTCTCGAAGATATCGTGCTGTAGAATTTACCATTTCAGCAGTTCATACTTCAGGAGTAAAAGAAACAAACTAAAACGCATTTATGATATTCGTATGGAAAATCACATGCAAAAATATTATGTTTCACTCAAACAAAATCTGAACGAGAATCACTGCCATCAAAGTTTCATACAACGCACGCGTAAACTTCCAAATGAAATAGTGCGCACTCAGATCTTTTCAACTTTTCTTGTTTGCGCGTATCGCCCCTAGTCGTTCTGCCCAAACGACCAAGTCTTTCATATTTTGAATACTTACCCGGTTATAAGAATTTACGCGTCGCTTACCCCTGGGTAATGGCGCGCATAAAATCTTATGACCACTCTGAAATGGTTAGTTCCTATGCGCTCTTTGGAGTGGAGATGTGTGAATCTTTTTTGCACCATCATCTCCCTAGCCTTTTCCCCGTTAGGTTTTCATGGGATTGGCTACCTAATTTAGAAGATACTGGTTTTTACATAGAGCGACTGACATCTGACCCCGGCAACCCATTAGGGAAACCAGACCCAATCCTAGATTAGGCTTTTGCAGGTTAGTGGCCAATCCTGCTGTCAGAGTTTTCAATTCTATCCGCCATTGCTTAGAAATCATCATCATCATTTCAGCCCTTTTTCTACCCACTGCAGGGCATAGGCCTCCTCTGTTTTGTGCAACGACTGCCTATCTTGGGTTAGCCTTGTCCAGGTCTTATCGGCTGCCTTTAATATATCGTCCACCCATCTAGCTGCGGGACGACCAACATTCCTGCGACCTCTTCGCCACCACTCCGTGAGGACCTTACTCCACCGGCTATCACCTCACCTCGTCTAACCACGTGTCCCACCCATCGCCATTTTGCCTCGACAACACACCTTCCGATATCAGGAACTTTTGTCTTAGAAATGACATGGCTTAATGACTAATATCTACGATATTAACCGGAATCAACCGCTTAACGTGCCTTCCAAAACACGGAAGCCATTATCCATCCATGGCCTGTCCAAAGCCACGGCAATGGTTGCTTAACATTCGTTACCGGAATAAATAAACACTAACCATTTGACCATGAGCGCTAGCATAGTGATATTCGAGGCAGTGTTGACGATGATGGTGCGAGCTCACCCAGTGGCATTCAATCTCACACACCAACAGAACGAAATATGCTTAGTATATGAATATTATTATATACAAATATTCTTATTCTATGGTGAAAATATTTGGGGAAGCCTAGGGGTTGTGCAATACAATTTATACTTGCGATTGTCGGCACTTGGTGAAACTCCATATTTATAATGTTGTTATTAAAAACACACAAACAAGTGAAACAAGTACAAGTGTTTTTAATAACAACATTATAAAGGTTGTGCAATATTTTAGTAGTTTCGAAAATATTGGGTATTCTTTTTAAATCATTTTTTTTCTATTTCTGTACCACCGCTGAAAACATTTTAGGAGCGAGGTGGAAATACCCTTCCCTTCTTACGTATTGACTTTTACTGCGCCGCCTTTTCATGTTGTATTTTAAGATGGAAATTTCAATTCGCCTTCGCTACAAATATTATGGGCGGCTTTTTAAATGGTGATTAGGATGTATTATGAAGGGCGATTGCGGGTTTGTAAGGTTATGAGGCTTGGTCTTTTAAAGGTCTTTTATATTATGATGTAACCTATACTCAGGCTCAAAATAGCAACGTAAAATTTGGCTGTATACTTCTATAGGTATTTTATGAGTATTATATAGATAATACTTACATATTATATACACCATAGGATCATCATAAGCATCGATTCTTGCTGTTTTCGGTCTGCAGTAAGAAATTTATTTTTAGAGATAAGCAATGCCTGTTGTGTCTTTCTTCCTTATATATTTTGTCATTTAAATCCATACTAATATTATAAATGCGAAAGTAACTCTGTCTGTCTGTCTGTTTGTCTGTCTGTCTGTTTGTTTGTTGCTCTTTCACGCCTAAACGGCTGAACGGATTTTGATGAAATTTGGTATAGTGATAGATGGTAATCCGGAAACGGACATAGGCTATTAATAATCATTCCGCCATACTTAGGGGGTAGGAAGTAGGCAAGGAACTGCTGAATGGATTTTACTTAAATTTAGTATGGTTATGTAGTACTGTTATATATTCTGTGGTATGGTGATAGATGGTAACCTGGAGACGGACAAAGGCTATATAATCACGCCACCGTACTTAGGGAGTAGGCAGTACGTTCGGAACTGAATTTAGTTAGGGATTTTAACCGATTTCGATGGGACTTTTTTAATTCAACTGAGTGCTACCAAGACCACATAATATGTAATAGTAGGCACAAACTAAAAATATAAATAATCACGCCATCGTGCTAAGGGTGTAGGCAGTAGCAGAGAACCGAATTTAGTTAGTGTTTATAGTATATATTCTTTACTGCGTTAAAAAAAATACAATAAAGAAACAATCTTAAATTTAGTTCACAAATGTGAGCTTAACTTTATAAAGAAATCTCTTCCAGCTAACCTGTAAAACTGGATATGAGATAACAATATATACGGGGACAAGACTGCACGCAATAGACTTCTACATATACATATAACCTACATAAACATACATATATATTGCTTAAATAAACATCTATAATATATAATAATACATACATATAATAAATACAAATACCTACGTACATAAATACCAATTTTGTTGCGATAGGAAGTGCTCTTTCACTCTTTTTTTAAAGAGGATATAGATGCACAGTCTTGAACTGATTTCGGGGGGACATTTTTTATTCCACTCAGTGTTATCAAGACACAAACTAAAGACATAAATAATCACGTCACCATACTTAGGGGGTAGGCAGGGAACTGCATTTAGTTAGTGTTTTTTATGTGTTCGAACGCATTATGACGGAAGCTTTTTTATTTAATTCTGTGTTGCCTTGACCAACTCAGAATACATTTCGTCACGCTTCTTTACATGGGGGGCAGGCAGACAGAACTAAGAGTGGTATGAAGTGCATCACGGTATTTTGTTAAAATATTGGCAGCAAATCAATTCATAATGTGTAAAAAATAAATCTGTGAAACTTTTATGCACGTGCACTGGAGCGACATAAGTTTCGGGTGTACGGGAGGAAAGGGAAACTGAAGCGACAGGAGCGAGTCAAGGACGCGAGGAACAGATGGGAGGACTGGACATGATGACTGTTTAGGGACGCGTGTGACGGGTAGGACAGGGGGAATGTGTAGGTACGTGAGGAACGATGACGGGAGAAGCGGTTTGACCCTACTTTCACCGCCACCGTCGTCACGTTTTCAGACCAGACCCACATGACGCTGCACATAATCACGGGTAGACGAAGGAGGAAAAAAAACTTCGCAGACAAAGTCGCGGGTAAAAGCTAGTGTTAAATAAATAAAAGTTAATGTAAGTTATTGTTACTATGATGACGTTGTTGTCAAACATTGTGCGTAATCTTCTTCTTCTTTTTCTTCTGTCGTGTGGTTATCGAGTCGATCGATCCGATGAACCCTGGTGTCAGTTTTTAAACCGCCTTATATTACAGGTTTATATATAATAGGCTTCTGACATGGTTTGTGTAACGACCACTATCAAAGGCAGAGACCGGGACCGACGGCTTAACGTTCCCTCCGCAGCACAGAGTCCTTTTTTTTCCAGACAATCAGGTGACTCAGTCTGTATTGTCTTATCCAAACTGGGGAAAATCTCACAAAGCGATATCAAGATTATGTTCCCCTCCTGGGAATCGAACCCAGGACCTTTGGATTGTGAGCCCATGGCTCTGACCACTAGACCACGGAGGCAGTTATACCTAATGGTATCAAAAAGCAATTTACTAGGCACGCATAACCACCAGCATTGCACAATCAACTCAACAGTTTACAATGGCTCAATAAATAATCATCGCGAATCATCGTAAACGTCAAACGATGAATAGTAGATGATGATTAATGACGTATTCAATGGAAAACGAGGCAGATAATGACAAAGGAGCTATTATAGTGTTGGTGGAGTGTCGATAGTTTGAGGCTAAATACCATGAAATCGTTTTATGTAATTATACTGCCATGCTGAATAGGAAGTGATAGAAAAACATATAGAATATGTCAGATGCATCTCCTCCTGGGCATGCTGTAAAAATCAGCTAAGGGATTCGAGGGTTTCAGTATAGTAATTTAGACGATTGGCTGACTATCTGTCACTATAGCAATAAACAAATCCATCTGGATAAACTTAAAAAAAAACAAATGTAGAACGCTCTGCCTACCCCATTAAGGATAAAGGCATGATTATTTGTATGTATAAAATTGCTATAAGAAAAAAGCTTATCAGAGTCTTATTCAATACTACTATACTTAAGTTGGGAAAATCTTTTATACTTATGTTTTATAATAAAAGAGAAAAATAACACCAATAAATTTGAAGTATGTTTAGAATTACGTCCATGGTACTAATTTTTAGTTGAAAAAACTACAACAGAATAAAAATTTTGAAAATTTTTAACACTCACAATGCTATTTTTATTTCGTATGAAAGAAAGATAATAATAAATTCGTTTCTGGCAGGACTCGAACCTGCATCTCTGGAACGCCGGTCAAAATACACCTGCCAAAAACTGTTTGAGTCCTGCCAGAAACGAATGTATTGTTTTCTTTCTTTTACATAATACGACTGAATATATGTCTATACCTGTCATTTTCTGTGATTAGAGAAAAGAAAGGGACGCCAATAATTGTAGTCAAAATTTAATTCAATTCTGTTCTGCTTTGAATCGCTAGCTCTTGTACGTTACTATCTACTCTGTGCTAGCACTGAGAAGCTATATTATGATACGTTATGATATTTCCTCTGTAATACTGTGGTTCTTCTTAGCGAGTGGATTCTCGAGTCGAACAACCCGATGAACCCTGGTGTTAGAGTTTTCAGACCGCCTTGTAGCACATCTATTAGGCCTCTGACATGGTTTGAGTAACGACTAATATTAAAGACAGCGACCGGGACCGACCGCTTAAAGTGCCCTCCGAAGCACGGAATATTTTTTTACTTAAAAGTGAAGCTAATCCTTTTATTATCGATAGACTAATTGAGATTGTAGCACTATTTATTGATCGTAAGAACTAAAACCGAGTTGTACGGGAAAAACGTGTCAAACTTGATCGATAGCTCATTCGTATTTTATAGCTAGTTTTCTTGGCATTTTCTTCCTTGAACTGTGGGAACTGTGTTGACATGAGTTGTTATTAAAAACAACATGAACAGTGACGTAGCGAACTGAGTTATCTAAGCTATTTTTCGATAATGATGTCAACGTTAAAATCTTCCATGCTGGCCTGGGAGCGATAGAAATACATATAATGTGCCAGCTGCATTTCCTCCCGGGCATGCTGTAAAAACCAGCTAAGGGATCCGAGGGTTTCAGTATATTGTAATTTAGGCGATGGGCTGACAACCTGTCACTATAGCAATATACCTACAAATCTATCGTAAAATAACCCTCAAAACTTTGTCAGACGTGGCGGAACGACCTTTGTTTAGGTCGTTTACGCTCTGCCTACCCCATTAGGGATAAAGGCGTGATCATATGTATGTATGTATGTTAAAAAATAACTGATTCACTCTTCTCATTTAAGAACGCGAACCCACTGCATGTTAGAATTTACCTAAAATAATTTGAAATAATGAAAAATAAAACTATAAAAGTAAGTAAGTAAGTAAATAAAAATACTTTATTGTACACAAAAAAACAAGAAACACAAAAATAAACTTAAATTAATGTGCACAAAAGCGATCTTATCGCTGGAAGCGATCTCTTCCAGACAACCTTTGGGTAGAGGAGAATGTAAAGAGAAGAGAGTAGTGCTGAAGTATAGGAAATATTTAAATACTTTAAATACAACAAAAATTTAATAGTGAAAATAAGAATAACTAAAAACTAAAATAAATATATGCATATCTTGAGAGGTTACAGTTTTGGCTTGGTAATTTTAGGAGGAGCAGGAGAACAATATCATCAGTATCAGAATAATGATAACTGCCTCCGTGGTCTAGTGGCTAGTGCCTTGGACTCCCAATCCGGAGGTCCTGGGTTCGATTCCCAGGGGGGAAACAAAGTTGACATTTGAGAATTTATCACTTAGTGAATTTTGCCCCAGTTTCGTTAGGACATTGCAGGCTGATTGTCCGAAAGAAAAAGATTTTCGTGCTTCGGAGGGCACGTTAAGCCGTCGGTCCTAGTCGCTGTCTTTGATAGTGGCCGTTACTTAAACCATGTCAGAGGCCTGATAGTTGTGCTACTAGGCGGTTTAACAACTCTGACACCAGGGTTCATCGGGTCCATAGACTCGATATCCACTCGACAGAAGAAGAAGAAGAATAATGATTATGTCCTAGTAAAAAGTGTTTGTAGACACAAACACGAAAAATCTGTTAATCAAATTAATACTTACCAATTTTACTTAAAGTTCTGTTCTTCTCTACTTCCTACTCATGTCAAATGCTAAATGGTTTACCAAATATTTTGAATCTGATCGTAATGTTTTTTTAATGGGTTTTCTCTTGATACAAAATTAAACCAGAGGTGACAGAGACAGAGTCAACAATACAGAAAACCTCACTAAGAAAAAGTTGGTTCTCTCACTTTTATAATATTTAGGGTGGTATCTTTTGCTGCTTGCATGATCAATGAATAGAAACACTGTACAAAAATTGAATCAAATGTATTAAAATAACATACATATAAATTACTCCTTTAACCCTCATAAACATAAGTCGTTCCGCCACATCTGACAACGTTTGGAGCGTTATTTAAGATAGATTTGAACGTATATTGCTGTAGTGATAGGTTGTCAGCCCATAGCCTGAATTGCAATAAACAGAAACCCTCGGGTCCCTTAGTTGGTTTTTACAGCATGCCCGGGTGGAAATGCAGCTGGCACATTCTATGTTTTTCTCTCACTCCCGCATGGAAGTGCAAGCAAGTTAAAACAAGCGTATAATTTTACTGTTCCAATAAGAACTCTAACTCGCTCAATCCTCTTCCATCCTCTCCAAAATATCCTAGTCAGCGAAGTTGGGGAGATTCTAATTCTCCGGTGATGTTCCGGGTACGGTCCCGTTGGACATCCAAGATGTCTCTGGAAGGATGAAGTGGCCAAAGACCTAAAAGAGATGGAAGTCTCCGATTGATCAGACGAACTTTAATATCGGAACGGCAGCCAAGACTTTCAGCGACTCAAAGTGTGTACTTTGAGTCGCTGAACCATCGAAGTAAATAAGATCAGTTTTCATTATGAATAACACTGCACTGCACGGGCAGTTTAAATAAAAACACAGAATGTAACAAAAGCATTAATAAAAAAAATATGATAATGCTTCCTGGCTGTACAATAATAATGTTTTAAGGGCCGTATTTGTAATCAGCTCTCAAGAGTGACAGCGAATTTGAGTTCGTATCAGAAACGTCAGTTCAGTACAAACGGGCCTGTCAAATCCATACTTAATATTGCTCTCAAGTTTGATATCGCTTCATAAATGCGAGCCTTAATCACCTACATTTAAGCAACACTGATTCAAGGACAACTGTAAACAAAGTTCACAAACACCAAAAGTGTGACTAAATATACTAATAAATGCTTAGGTAAAAAGTCTTAGGGTTCATAGGTTTCTTTTAAAACTCTTAGCCGACTGCTAACATAATTTTTAATGCATAAAATAATTCATCAAAATTTGGAATTAGAACTTATTTAGATAGGTAATCCTTCTTTTGGGATTGTTATTGTAAACTTCATAACGAATGTAAGGGAAATGTTCCCGCAAACTAAAAAGGTTGCTCAATCAACGAATCTGATCAATATTCAGCACGAAAATCTTTTATTTTTCGAATAGATATTTTTCTTCTTCTTAATTAAAAAATAATAATAACCTAGATCAGATAATAATTAGGTAAACCAATTAATTGCATGTGATAGTTGTTGATTTTTGTCGAAGAGCAATCCCTGTCAGTTTGCGGAAAGCTGTCTCTAAGGGTACGGCCCGTAATAAACATCACTTGAGACTGACAGTTAGTTTGAATTAGTATCAGAAATGACATTTCAGTACAATATGACCTGTCAAATCCATACCTAATATTGCTCTCAATCTTGAGATAGTTTTAAAAATACGAGCCTTACACTCTTGTAGTTCGACAAGCAATGACACAGGCCAATACCACTTCTTTGTTTCGTTTTGTCGGTTTTAAGAAGTTTAGGTTTGTGCTTTATTATTTATGAATTTTGAATTAGTTTTGGAAACGCAACTTGATAGGACACACGAATTGTTTTACTTAAATCTTGTAAATAAAACATAATTCTATTTCTTTTGGGCAAAATATAATCAATAATAATGATATCGATAATTTTATTAGCAATTGCAGTATGTCTAGTAATAAGGTATCAGTGGAAAAATATAAAATACATGGAATTGTACAGGAAATTGAAAACTGATTTAAAATATTATCCTGTGATTGGCCATTCGTATTTGTTTCAAGGAAGTGACGAAGGTGAGTTTTTACTCTTTCCATATCTCGTGTCTCGCCTAGAGTAAAACTTTTGCCTGAACAATATTTCTGTAGCCATACGAGAGGAAGATGAAAATTATTTACCCAGAGTAAAAAACCCATGAAACTGAACACTTTCTCCAAGGACAACATAGAAAAAAATGGGCCTCCTATACAAATATATTCGAATCCCTGAGTCTATTTGTATGGGAGAGTATTTTTTTTCGTATTCTGACCTATTTCTTGGAGAAAGTTGTTCAGTTTCATGGGTAGAATCACACCCTAATATATGGCCAGCATTTTTTTAACTCCCGGTATATTCTGGAGATTGACACTTACGTACCTGTAACATGCGGCTTCTTTATTTTCATGTTTTAAGAAGAAAATTAAAGATGTTTGATTCAAATTTTTTATATGACTATATTTTATTTTCTTAGATTTAATTTCTTTAGTTTACACAAATTTTATGAATTTTAGACAAGATGAACGGAATTCGGAAAATTGGAGAAGAAGCAACGAAATTTGGTGGGGTTGGTGCAGGATGGTTTGCAAATAGACTTTACTGTGGTAAGTTAAAAAAGATCTTGAAAGTATTTCATTATAAGCCTGAAATAATCAAGCATTAGAATAAAACATCATTACAATGAAAAAAAAAAATTAAAAGAAGAAAATATTTTTTACGTGTACGGAAAAATTCTTGTAAATTTAAACTTTGGTCAGTTATTTAATGTTCGTAAAGCAAATTAAAAAGTGGTCTTAAGAATAGGAGCAAATTGACAGGCGTTTTTGTATGGCGTGAATTGACGTATCTGATACGAACTCACACTTGCTCTCACTCTCAAGTGCTGATTATCAATAGGGGCATAATATACCTCATGTATTTTTCCAGTGGTGTCAGATCCAGCAACAGCTGATGTGGTCCTCAAGAATTGCTCAGAGAAAGACTTCACAATGAAATTTATGAAAACTATTCTAGGAAACGGGTCCTTGATTGCTCCCGGTAATTGCATTTTCCTATTTAAAGCAACAAATATCTCATATAATATCTCATCGAGAGCCCGATGGTGTACTGGATAGGGCCGCTGTCTCCTGGTCGTGGTTCGAATCCCACCATGACAGAGGCCAGTGCTAAGTATTGGCGGCTTGAACAATTCTGACCTAACCTAGGGTAGGATCTGGTTTCCCTTCTGGGTTGCAGAGGTCAGATGGCAGTCGCTCTGTGTAAAACTAGTACCCTTGTTCAATCACCTCGATTAGGTAGCCTATCTTGAGAGATTCGGAAAAAGGCTAGGAAGATGATGATGAGGAACAAATATCTCATGTATAAACAACCGAAAACGCAGTCACGGTCGCGGACAACAGGGCTAGGGAAATTGAGAGAAAAAAAGGCAAGGTGTTGTCTTGTCATTGACTGGTAAAAGAAGAAGAACAAGCAACAAATCAATAAAAGACAACATTGTTACATTTGTAGCAAGTGTTATTGACTATTTAAAAAGTAGTAAGTGAAAAAAACGTAATCATCGGAGGAGGTATCGGAAAAAATCGGAGGAGACGACAGATTCATTTCAAACTATTTCGATGACTTTCATAATTTATGGTATAGTTGAGTCAGTGGGTAAATAATTAACAGATTATGAAGTACTTGGTGAGCCCGATGGTGTAGTGGATAGGGCCGCTGCCTCTTGAGCGGGAGGTCGTGGTTTCGAACCCCACCACGTACCAATGTGTTTTTCGGTTTTCGAATGTCATATGTACGTTTATTCGGTGCTTTTTCCGTGCTTCGGAAGGCACGTTAAGCCGTTGGTCCCGGTTAATATCGTTTAATACCGTAGATATTAGTCGTTAAGCCATATCAGAGGCCAGTGCTAAGCATTGGCGGCTTGAAAACTCTGCCCTAATCTAGGATTGGGTCTGGTTTCCCTTCTAGGTTGCGGAGGTCAGATGGCAGTCGCTCTGTGTAAAAACCAGTACCCTCGTTCAATCCCCTAGATTAGGAAGCCGACCCCGTGAGATACGGGATAAGGCTAGGGAGATGATGATGATGAAGTACTTGGTGAACATCATAAACCACATTTTGTCATATGACTTGAACCTCATTACCAAAACATGCCCATGATAGATTAGTATTTCAGCAAATTCCTTTATCACCATCTGTTTCAAGATTGATTTATAATTTAATATTGCCTTTGCCTAGTGCCAATCTGGCGGATCCGTCGCAAGATCTTGAGCTCAAGCTTCAATGTAAAGAACTTAAATGGATTTGTGGACGTCTTCTCCAATCACAGCAGAATCATGGTTGATCTTATGAAAGAAAAGGAAGTAGTACCCACTTCTATTTTTAAATTTATGATACCTTGCGCTATGGACATTGTTTATGGTAAGAACTTTGAAATCCTTTTGCTTCATGTATTTTTGATTATATTTATTTTGTCTTCGATTAAACTGTAATTTTCATAGATTTTATTAATTAGAATATTTTTTCATATAGCTTGCTGCTTAGCAAAGACCACTAATCAATACTGTTATTTATATCTTCTTCTCGTCATGTGGGTTTTTGTCGATCAGCCTGATGGACCCTGGTATCAGAGTTTGAAACTGCCAATATATAATTCATCCTTGTTTTTTTTTTCTGTGCAACCCAAAGCAAAAAATAATTTTATCTAAGCTTATCTTCCATCATGTAATCATTTCTTGCATGCCAGCATTGTTTTTCTAAATTAACTTCCAAGTATTTTTTTATCAAACTGTATTTTGATATTTTCTTTTCAGAATGTATTTACGGACTTCAAATTGGCTTACAGAATTCTAAGGAGAAGCTAGTAATCAAATCCTGGGACGATTTCCGCGATAGTGTCACGACTAGGGCGTCTTATCCCTGGCTTCACCTAGATTTCATTTACAACCTTATTCCGCTGGCCTCTAGGATTGAGAAACATAAGAATTTCTTGCAAGGAGTTGCTGATGAGGTGAAACTTTGTTTTTTACTACTTAAATTATATAATAGGTACTCACCATAGGCAATTGTACTGTACTTTATTTAAAATTATGTTGCATTCCAGGTAATAGACCAGAAATTAAAAGAAGTTCAAGATGATATTCAAGCAGAAGGTATTGGAAGTATCAATGAAAGTAAGTAAAAGCTAATAGAGCATTAATTGGTTGTTTACATACATACATACATACATAAATCACGCCGTTATCCCTTACGGGGTAGGCAGAGCGTTTAACGCCTCGTAAAAGGCGCTTTCGCCACGTCTGACAAAAATTGAGGGCAATTTTAGATTGTAATATGTATTGCTGTAGTGACAGGTTGTCAGCCCATCGCCTAAATTACAATACACTGTAACCCTCGAGTCCCTTTTGCTGACTTCAACAGCATGCCCGGGAGGAAGGGCAGCTGGAACATTCTATGTTTTTCTATCTCTCCCAGTCCAGCATGGAAGTAAGTCCAGTTGGTTGTTTACGCGTATCATTAATTAGTAATATTTCTTTGTTTGATCCTGTCTGTTTGAGTGCTGCTGTTTTTAGGGATGGTACAATTGTTTTTAAATTTCGCTGCGTCGTATAACTACTTTTATACTTCATACACATATTGAGCTCGATTGTAGATTTTCCGGCTTAAAACTAAATTTAAATCTATTTGTCGCTTTTAGACTAAAAACATTAAAAAAGAACAGGAGATCTATTCTCTCCGGTTTATGATTTATAGTCGGTGGTTTTATGCGTTATCTGTATTTTTTATCCACCATCATATAATATGGCGGATAAAATTGACAGAAATACTGGGGAAACGTGCAAAAGCGCGTCAAAATCTAGCGGACAAAGTGTTAAACCATAGAGTATAAATCATCATCATCATCATAATCATATAATCACGCCTTTATCCCTAATGGGGTAGGCAGTGCGTAAACGACCTAAACAAAAGTCGTTCCGCGACGTCTGACAAAGTTTTGAGGGTAATTTAAGTTAGATTAGTAGGTATATTGCTGTAGTGACAGGTTGTCAGCCCATCGTCTAGACTGCAATATACAGAAACCCTCGGATCCCTTAGCTGGTTTTTACAGCATGCCCGGGAGGAAATGCAGCTGGCACATTCTATGTTTTTCTCTCGCTTCCAGGCCAGAATGGAAGTAATAAGAATGGATTAGAAATCGCCTCTACTTATTCAATTTAATTATTTTGAAAGTGACAGATAGAGTTTTAGTTTTAGTTGGTTATAACCAGAATCAAGCTCACTGTTTGTTCTGATAAATCAACGACTACTCACTTGTATGTTAACGGAGTATGAATGACACTTGTTCGTCGTTTAGTGACAAATATTGTTTGTTGTAATTTAATTTCTAAGCAGTATCTTTACCACCATATCATATTATGTTTCAGACACAAGAAAAACTTTCTTGGAGAATTTAATAAGATCGTCCCAAAAGATAGGGGGCTACAATAAGTTGGAGCTTCATGAAGAAACGCTGGTGCTGGCTCTTGCAGCAGCAGATTCCTCCACTGTTGGAAGCTCTTTCACTTGCCTGATGCTGGCCAGACATCCTGAAGTACAGGCGAAGGTTTATGATGAGTAAGTGATTGCAAATCAAAGTTCAAAGCTTTTTTAACAAGATGCTAAGTAGCAAGTAGCATGATTTTCATGAATCACTGCCGTTCACTGGTGATAAGCTCAACCATAGGTACGATTCATTTATAATAGTAGTGTAATTTAAGCTATTGTTGATGTATGTGTCTAAAGCAGTGAAATTAACGTTTTATCTATCTATCTTACATCTTCAGATGTAAGTGTACAAATGATTTTAGATCTTGAAGAAAAGAAATAAGACTGAATTTGCGACACACAATCTTTCCCTTTCTACGACATTTGATGCTCATGCAAAATAAATGAATTGAATAAAAAAAAAACAACCAAAAGCTTATTACTTATTGGGTCAACACAGATGTTTAACAACGGAGATAAAACCTACTAGATAAATAACCATATTTAATGGCAAAACAATGGATTGCCAACTCCGATACTAAATTGAAAGTCGATTATAATCATGATGAGTTGATGACTATGATGATGATGAGATGACTACTGATGGTGATAAACATATTATTTGTCTTTGACATCATAGTAAAATTTGCAGTGTTTATGATACAGCATTGAGCTACTTGTCACATTCAAACAATTTAAACTCATTTATCTAAAAAAATACTGGTTTTGCGCGGAGGTGCAAAATGATATTAAAGTGTTTGAATATTTTTTTTTGTCGACCCTAAAGACAATATAAACATGTTGTTTTCGTCAATGAATCAGCAATTTACACCAAAACGGTTATGTACCTCGTTTTCGATTTTTACTTTTTTAATTTACTCCTGGAATCGAGGTCGTCCCCGTAAGAGATGGAGGGACGATCTTAATGTTTATCGCGAGGATTGGTGGGAGATTACACAGGACCGTGAGACATGGAAGAAAGAAGCGGAGGCCTTTGCCCAGCAGTGGGACACAACAGGCTAGTAATAATAATAAATAATAATTTACTCCTCAGAATAAAACAAGTTTTTGGTGACTCAGCGAGGCCAGTGACCCCAGCAGATCTTTCTAGGTTGAAATATCTGGAAGCAGTTATCAAAGAAGTCTTACGGCTTTATCCTCCAATACCAATTGTTGTAAGAGATATGCTGGAAGATGTTGTTCTACGTAAGTGTATCTGTTTGGCTTTGCCTTTAATGGTTCACATACCTGATTAATAATATTTATACATACATACATACATATAATCACGCCTCTTTCCCGGAGGGGTAGGCAGAGACCACATCTTTCCACTTAATAATATTTATTATTAAGTTATACTTCCATGCTGGCCAATACATAGAATGTGCCAGCTAAATTTCCTCCCAGGCATGCTGTAAATACCAGCTAAGGGATCCGAGGGTTTCAGTATATTGTAATATAAGCGATGGACTGACAACCTGTCCATACAGTAATATAATTACAAATCTATCTTAAATAACCCTGAAAACTTAGTCAGACGTGGCGAAACGATCTTTGCTTAGGTTGTTTACGGATAAAGGCGTGATTATATGTTTGTATTGATAACTTCATTAAGTCAACAAAGGTTTATATTTATTATTATAATAATGTGCAGATTTTGTGCAGTTTTTAAAATGTAATAGCAGGTTAAATTAATTAAACTTGTTTTAAGTTTACTATGAACATCTGGGCAACGATTTGAATTAGATTTTTATAAATGTACTATTAGAACGGAAATAACAAATGACAAGAAAATCACAAAGGCTTTGTGAGCAAGAAGATTTATAATGAGTTAATGTTGAAATCAAACGTAGTGTAGGAAATATTGCTCAGTAGCTACCTATCTACAAACTGATATTATGTCCCATGTCCATGGTAAAATAAATCTTCTTCTACACGAGTGGATTCTCGAGTCAAATAACGACCTGATGAACCTTGGTGAAAGAGTTTTTAAAACCACCTAGTAGCACAGCTATTAGGCCCCTGTCATGGTTTTTAGTAACGACCACTATCAAGACAGCGACCGGAACCGACGGCTTAAGGTGCCCTCCGAAGGACGGTATCTATTTTTTTCTTAAAAGAGAACTATATTTCCATTTACAGCATCAGGCATAACCCTACTCAAAGGCATGGGCAGTATGATCAACATCTGGGCAACACACCGCAACCCTCGCTACTGGGGCCCTGATGCTGAACTCTTCAAAGCTGATCGTTTCATTGACCTGACCCTCGAGCATCCAGCTCAGTACATGCCGTTCAGCTACGGACCAAGGAATTGCCTCGGTAAGACGATCATCATCTTTCGTCTACTACTTACTTTTATCCCATTCATTTAGGGTCATTCATTTACTTCCTTGCTGGACAGGGAGAGAGAGAAAAACATAGAATGTGCCAGCTGCATTTACTCCCGGGCATGCTGTAAAAACCAGCGAAGGGATTCGAGGGTTTTAGTATATTGCAATTTAGGCGATGGGCTGACAACCTGTCACTACAGCAATATACCTACTAATCTATCTTAAATAAACCCTCATAACTTTGTCAGACGTGGCGGAGCGACCAATGTTTGGGTTGTTTCCGCTCTGCCTACCCCGTTCGGGATACAGGCGTGATTATATGTATGTATGTATGTATTTAGGGTCGGTGCAGTATGCAATAGTCCTCCCACCGATTTTCGGCCAACTGCACAGGACTAGTTTTTTGTGCCCAAGTGTTTGCGCTACACACAGGTGCACCGTCTGTTCCTTCAATCTCTTATTCTGATAGGATAGATTGACTGACACGACCAGAGAGAAATCAAGTGCAGGACCGACTATTTACATGCCCATCCGACAGCATGGATCATCTTACTTTTCGGACAATCAGGTGATCAGCCTGCAATGTCCTAACCAAACTAGAAACTTCAACACGAAGTCATGGTCCCCCGCCGGGAATTGAACCCGGGAGCTCCGGGTCATGAGCCCAAGGCTCTGACCGCTAGACCACGGGGGCAGTTGCAGTATGTACTTACCCATTCTCCTGCATAAAATCTTAAGAAGAAGGGGGTGACTTAAAATCAGCGCTGCTTGTGACACCTCCTTTTGGCTGTTTTCCTAGTTTTAAGTTAAATTAAGTTTGAATTATAATGTGTTTATTTATATATATTAAACTTTATTTGAATGCTATTTGTTATTCAAAACACTTGTTATAGTTTCACAATATTTCTTTTAATCCAACTGTCGTCATTATTTTTATTTTTTTCGCAAGTTGATTCTCGAGTCTAAGGAAACGATAGGGATATTATAAGTATTATACGCAAACACAACACAACAAATTGTTGGTGTTTAATAAATATAATATCACTGATGATCTTCGCCTTCTTCCATGCTGGACTGGGAGCAAGAGAAAAATATAGAATGTGCCAGCTGCATTTCCTCCCGGGCATACTGTAAAAACCAGCTAAGGAGGGTTACAGTATATTGCAATTTAGTTGTTGGGCTGACAACCTCTCATAACAGCAATATACCTACAAATCTATCTTAAATAACCCTCTAAATTTTGTCAGACGTGGCGGAATCATCTTTGTTTAGGTGGTTTACGCTTTGCCTACACCATTAGGGATAAAGGCGTAATTATATGTATGATCCTCGGTTGAGCGAAACCGGTTGGATTTAGATTGAAAGAAATATTGTGAAAAAATGTTGTACTCGACAAGTGCTTTAAATAACAAATACCATTAAATTCATTACACTTTTGTATTTTTTTTGATTTCGTGACGTCGTATGCCTGCAAAAATGCCTTTTGATATTCCCATATACCTTTAAAAAAAATACATGTTTTGTTCTAGGTCCACAATTCGCAATGTCGTTGATGAAGACTATGATTTCTACCATATTGAGGAGTTACACGATTTTGCCTGTGAAGAATATACATGATCCTATCAGAGTGAAATTTGACATCACTATCAAAGATGTCGATGACTTCCCAGTTCGGCTTGCACCTAGAAAATCTATGTAGACTTTTATAAAAGAACTTTATTTTAGTTTTAACGGGGTAACTTTTGATAGTGATCGAAATATTTAAAAATACATAAGGTTTGAACCTGATTGTCAAAAACTATTGATCGTCATGTTTGTGGGTAGTAATTTTTTTTTTATATTTTCCATATTTTGTTTTCGACCCATGTTCCTTAGGCAAAATTGATAGTGATCATTATCAACAGCAATTACACATAATTAAGTACCTGATTTTGAGTAGGTATATGTGACTAGTAAAAAGTAACCTTAAACTCTTATTAGATTTGAATCGTTACATGTCTAAACTTTAATTGTTCTTCTATCATAGTGAAAATTTGAAGGGGCTTACTTGTTTTAATTTCTGTAGGCTTAGACCTCGACGTTCAGAACATAGTAAGATGGTTTTATATCGCAAAGGTGTTAACTGTATAAACGCGTGGAATTGTAATAAAAACAATAAAAATACATCTAAGCATGTCCTTGGTGTAATTATTTGTACTTTTTCTATGATCCTAAAAGAACTTACTTATTGCTATTACCGATAGTTTAATAACTGTCATTTTGCATAGACCGTACAATCAATCACTCAACTAAGATCTGCTTACTTATTAAACAATTAAATAGAAGGAAAAATGCTACACGTTCTAAAATAAGTCACTTGCTTCTACACGTGATCATATTTAAATTCTAATAATCATCTCCCTAGCTTTTTTCCGTATTTGACCTTGGTTGTTGTGAGCTGCCTAATCCAGGTAATATAACAAAAATACTTGTTTCTACATAGAGCGACTGCCATCTGACCTCAGCAACCCAAAACGGAATAATACCCAGTCCTAGATAAGGCTTTTGTTCAAAATTTGGAAAGATAAAATTACAAATTAATGTATTTGTACTACTATTTGTTTCATTTAATTTTATTTTCTCTTGTGTCTTTCCTGTGCAATAAAGTATATTCTTATCTTATCTTTTTTTTTTCAAACTTAACATTGATTTACGTATAAAACATTCCAATCCTATCAGACAAAAAAACCTATCCGCATAATAGGTACTTACTGCGTGAACGCAAAATGCTGACCAGACTTTAGGGTAAACTGAACAAATTTCACTAAGGAACGATATATTTTGGCATCCCATACGAATTGGTGCCAGCTGCTCAAGTCATTTTGTATGGCAGGCAAAATTTTTCTGTTCATATTTTGACCAAATGTTTCTTGAGAATAATTGTTCAGTTTCATGGGTAGTTTAATATGGGCCGTATTTAAAATCAGCGGTCACGAGTGACAGCTAGTTTAAGTTAGTATCAGAAATATAATTTCAGTACAAACTGGCCTGTCAAATCAATACTTAATATTGCTCTCAATCCTGTATCGCTTTTTAAATACGAGCCTATTATTATATTTTCTGACTCGGCGTATCAAATACGCTTACTAACCAAACGAAACCTTTTATGCTGGGCTGGGAGCGATAGAAAAACATAGAATGCGCCAGCTGCATCTCTTCCTGGGTATGCTGTAAAAACCAGCTTAGGGATTCTAGGGTTACAGTATATTGTAAATTAGGCAATGGGCTGACAACCTGTCAATACAGCAATAAACTTAACTATTTGAATTTAATCAATATTAGGTTGCGAAACAAACCTTCGTTTAGGTCCTTGATACTCTGCCTACCCCATTAGGGATAAAGGCGTGATTTCGTATTAATGAACTAACATAATGTCCAGAAAACAAGATATACCAGGTGTAAGGGACAGCGTCCTGCAAAATGATAGAGGTTGCTCAGTCAACGACACTGAACAACTATCAGCAGGTTTTATTTCAGGATTTGAAAAAAATATGGCTTTTCCATGCAAAATGTTCACCTCGATCGGACAATATGTATGGAAAAAACATTTTTCTTCTTACACTCCTTGAAAAATAATCCTGCTGATAGTTGTTCAGTATCGTTGACTGAACAACCTCTACCAGTTTGTGGGACGCTGTCTCCTACACTTGGTAATTTGTTGTTGTGGAAAAATAATCGTTAAATATATTTATTAACGTATCTTGAGGAACAATTTAAAACAATGTTAATGCAGGGTGAAGTTTTTTTTGTGGGAAATTATCTTAATTATAGATTATTATCTTGTTAGTGAGACAAATAATTAAGAAAAACATGGTCAAGTGCAAGTTGGAAAATAATACTGAAGGATCTATTTTTAGATTTACAGAAATTTATAGAAATACTGGAGAAACATGCAAAAGCGCGTCGAAATCAAGCGGACAAAGCGTAAAACCATAGAGTATAAATCGTCTGCCCTTTTTCGATTTTATCATTTTGAATGTGAAAGATAGATTCAAATTTTAGTTTTAGCCGATGGTAATAAATATTTATAAAAAAAAAAACTTGAATCTAGACCATTATCACTACATAGTATAAAACAACGTCGCTTTCTTTGTCGCTGTATCCCTATGTATGCTTAGATCTTTAAAACTACGCAACGGATTTTGATGCGGTTTCTTTTAATAGATAGAGTGATTCAAGAGAAAGGTTTATATGTATAATACATGCATAATATAGTAGAGAAACACTGAGGATTTTCTTGCGAAGCCGGGGCGGGTCGCTAGTATTTCTATAAAAGAAGGTTGATAAGGTATTTTGAAATTGTTCACAGATCCCTAAAAATACTGTATATTATAGCGGAAATAAATTCTTTAACCCTGTGTATGACTTGTTTTAAAGAAGTGCGGTGTGTTAGTGAGTGGTGAAGATATTTTAATTTTATTTAACTTATACAGTCCAGGATATTCAACAAATATGTTATTGTTAATTTTACTATTGTTCGTATCGGTATTAATACTAATTGGAAGACGTCAGAAAGATCCTAGACTGGCGAAGTTGTATAATACATTGAAAACTGATTTCAAATGCTATCCTTTTATACAACATTCATATTTGTTTTTTGGAGACGGAGAAAGTAAGTTAATATTGAAGCGCTCGTTGATCAAATGATTAGTGCTTATTCATTCCGATAACGAATGTTCAGCAATCATAGCCGTGAATAGGCCATAGATGGGTGATCAGCTGTATAACATCTTGGGCGTTTTTATGTTTCGGAAGGCACGTTAACCTGTTGGTACCGGTTAATATCGTAGATATTAGTCGTTAAACCATTCAACCGTTCAAGGGCCACTGCTAAGCATTTACGGGTTAAAAAAATATTAACTCCATAATTATAAAGTCCATGCTTATTGTTTTTTGCATAAATAAATAAATTAAGTGTTTTGCAGACAGAATGAAAGGTATTCAATCGTTTGGACAAGAAATACTGAAACCTCCATGGAATGGCGTAGGCGCAGCATGGTTCGCAAATAAGCTTTATTGTTGTAAGTAAATATTAATTAGCTAGAGATAGATATAAATTTATTAATAAATGTAAATTACATACATACATACAATCACGCCTTTATCCCTAATGGGGTAGGCAGAGCGTAAATTACCAAAACAAAGGGCCTTCCGCCACGTCTGACAAAGTTATGAGGGTTATTTAAGATATATTTGTACGTATATTGCTGTAGTGACAGGTTGTCAGCCCATCGCCTAAATTGCAATATACTGAATCCCTCGGATCCCTTAGCTGGTTTTTACAGTATACCCGGGAGGAAATGCAGCTGGCACATTCTACGTTTTTCTCTCGCTCTCAGGCCAGCATGGAAGTTATCAAATGTAAATTACAAGTCAAAAATTAGAAACACTTAAGTATATCACATTAATAATCATTTAAATTTTATTACTGTCATTATCATTAAAATTAATAAAATCATTATAACTATAGAATGCCTGTTCTACAAGCCAACGCTTAATCAATAATTATCAAAGATGAATACCATTTCTATTAAACCGTCAGTCCCGGTCGCTATATTTAATAGTGGTCGTTACTTCAACCATGTCAGAGGCCTAATAGCTGTGCTACTAGGTGGTTTGAAAAATATGACACCATCATCGGTTCATCGGATTGTTCGAAGATTAATATTTTTTATCTATATTAGAGACTTTAATATATCTGCTACGTAAAAGCCAAAAAATCGCTTATTAGTAGATAAAATTTGACATTTCGCGTATTGGCATATGCAAAAGGAACAATTCGCAAAATGTCCATTTATTTCGGCCAATGAGAGATGTAAAATTACCATTCCAGCCGTTGTAAAATTACCATTCCTAATTCCATACCGGCCAATTTCCGAATATTAGATATAAAGGACATTCAAATACCAGGTGTAAGGGAAAGCTTAACGCAAACTGATTGGGGATGCTCAGTTCATCAAACTGAACAACTTGGACTAGGAAATAATCATCGAAGTGATCGTTTTAAATGGGAAAGTCAGAGTCAAAAAGTACAATGAAGAGCAAACATGCATCCATATTATTATTATATTCTTTATACATACATACATAAATCACGCCTTTATCCCTTACGGGGTAGGCAGAGCGTTCAACGCCTCTTAAAAGGCGCTTTCGCCACGTCTGACAAAAATTGAGGGCAATTTTAGATTGTAATATGTATTGCTTTAGTGACAGGTTGTCAGCCCATCGCCTAAATTACAATACACTGTAACCCTCGAGTCCCATTTGCTGACTTCAACAGCATGCCCGGGAGGAAGGTCAGCTGGAACATTCTATGTTCTTCTATCTCTCCCTTTAAAAAATAAATATACAGTTCAACTTAAAAAATAAGACAACAGGCGAGCTTATCTCCTCTAAGACATGTTTTCCAGCCAACCTAACGGAGATAAGAGATGGGAAGTTCATATTATTAGTATCACAGAACAGATTTTTTTTTAAATTTTTTGCTCTGTAATTAGTATTGATAAAATTACACTAGTCGTTTGAACAAAATATATATAATGGCTTCCAGTGGTAGCTGATCCAGAAACAGCGGAAGTCATCATGAAGAACTGTTTGGAGAAGGATTCCACTATGAAGTTGATGAAGACTATCCTTGGACACGGGACCATCATTGCTCCAGGTAACATGCAAATCTTTCGGAGAAAAAATAACACGAACATACATACATATAATCTCGCCTTTATCCCTAATGGGGTAGGCAGAGCGTAAACGACCTAAATAACGGACAAAGTTTTAAGGGTTATTTGCAACCCGCAAAACTTTGTCAAAGGTGGCGGAATGACTGTTGTTTAGGTCGTTTATGCTCTGCCTACCCCATTAGGGATGATGGCGTGATTATATGTATGTATGTATTAAATGTAACAAAGTTTCAGTAAAAGTGGTAGGTAAGTCATAAATGTCAAAATATCTGAGTGGTGTAACAGGCAATTGGGTTGGTGACCGTGTTGTCAGAAGAAAATTGGAAATACTAAATCAAAAAATGGCAAATAATAACTTGATTTCGACTTAAACAGGAATAAGAAGGAAGATGTATAGAATGTTTTTAAGGTTTTTGTTGACGTTGGTGGTGTAGAAGTAGAAGACGTAGCATTTGTTACAAAAAAAAAATAGAATTTTAATGATATATATGAATAAATAAAACCTTTGAAGCAGCTCTGGTAAAATACAGAATCTGAATTACATATTATGAACCATACTATTTTATTTCCGTGGAGTGCTGTTTCTTCATTTTTGTATAGTGATGTTCACATTTTCACCTTAATTTTCAGTTCCAATATGGCGTGTCCGCCGCAAGATTCTGACCACAAGTTTCAGTGTTAAGAATCTGAATGGATTTGTGGATGTATTTTCCCGCCAATCAAGAATTATGGATAAGAAGTTACAAGAAGTCGACAACTCAAAACCTATCTCAATTGATACAGTGATATTGCCCTGTACCATGGATGTCGCTTATGGTTAGTAATAACCATATTATTATTTTTCAAAATTATATTTAGAAATTATAAAAATTGAGACGAATCTGCTTATCTGACCCTGTAGCATAAATTACTTATATATGGAGGAAGCCATGAATTTAATTATTTAAAATAATCTCCTAAGGGCAATTGATCATGATCAGTTTCATTGTCTAGGCTCGTATTTATAAAACGATCTCAAGTTTGAGAACTATGTTAAGTATGGATTTAACAAGTCATATTGTACTGAAATTACGTTTTTAAAACGAAGTACGATCTCAAGATTGAGAACTGTGTTAAGTATGGATTTAACAAGTCATATTGTACTGAAATTACATTTTTAAAACGAAGTCAAACTAGCTGTCAGTCTCAAGTCCTGTTTATCAATACGGGCCTTAGTAACCACCTACAGTTTGTTGTCACCCTTCACCCTTTATGCAATGTGTAATCTTGTGAATGTTTTTCTTCTAGAGTGCATTCTTGGAATTGAAGTTGGTAACCAGAATAGCAATGAAAAGCCAACAATCCAAGCTTGGGATGATTTCCGTGACAGCGTCAGCTTCAGAGCGTTTCGGCCCTGGCTTCATCCAGATTTCATTTACAACCTTCTTCCGATGGCCTCTAAGATTGAGAAGCATAAGAATTACTTGCAGGGAGTCGCTGATGAGGTACAATGTTTAGATTAGTTATGGATTGGTCATTATTTAGTTATTTGTCAAGTTACTAATACAAAAATATTACTTTTGCAGGTTATTGACCAAAGAATGCAAGAAAAACAGGAGAATCACGACTTTAATGATACTAAACAAAGTAATACATAAAACCATAATTTTCTAACCTTCTCTATCCATGCTGGCCTGGGAGCGAGAAAAACACATAGAACGTGACAGCTGCATTACCTCCCGGGCGTGCTGTAAAAACCTGCTAAGGGAGCCGAGGGTTTCAGTATTGTAATTTAGGCGATGGGCTGACAACCTGTCACTACAGCAATATACCTACAAATCTATCTTAACTAACCCTTAAAACGTTGTCAGACGTGGCGGAACGACCTTTGTTTAGGTCGTTTACGTTCCGCCTACCCCATGTAGGATTAAGGCGTGATTATATGTATGTTTTCTATTACAGAATTTTTCCATTTAACAAAATTATTCTTTATAATATTATACATTAGACTGTTGCTTGATTATTGTTCTATATAAAATTTGTAAGTTTTTTTTATTTTTGTTTATTTAGAGCCAAGCAATAGAACGTTCCTAGAAGATATAATCAAGGCATCGCAAAGAATAGGAGGTTACAAAAAAACTGAGCTCGAAGAAGAAACGATGGTCTTAACGTTTGCTTCATCAGACTCTTCGACGGTCGGTACTTCCTTCACTTGCTTGATGCTGGCCAGACAGCCTGAGGCTCAGGAGAAGATATATAACGAGTGAGTTATTATTAATACAATGACAACCTGTCACTACAGCAATATACCTACAAATGTATCTTAATTAACCCTCAAAATTTGTCAGACGTGGCGGAACGACCTTTGTTAGGTCGTTTACGCTCTGCCTACCCCATTAGGGATAACGGCGTGATTATATATATATATGTATGTATTATTAATAATTTATGAATATTACTTATTCCTTATAAAGATAAACCTTCTCTTTTCTAATTCTCTTTTCTGCGGTTTGAACTTGTATCATTCCCTTAATAATATATCATCGTATTTGATAAACAGTAAACTAACATCATTGTGTATCTTTTGGAGATGATATTTTTCGAATGCCATTTGTTTATTTTTGTGATTTACAGAATTAAAGAAGTATTTGGTGATTCAGAAAACTCAGTGACTCCTGAAAATCTTCTTAAGCTGAAATATCTCGAGGCATTTATCAAGGAGACGATACGACTGTTTCCACCTGTACCAGTCCTCGTTAGAGAAGTGCTTGATGATGTCATTCTTCGTAAGTCTGTCTACGTTCTTTGAATTAAAGTTAGTAGGTAATGAATATGTTTGTAGCGCACATAGATGGCGCCACATCAAGATACAACAGTCCTAAAACGCGGTATCGAAGTTTGCTCGGCGATCCGCATATATACATCTTCCGAACTAATCCAGTAGGACTCCGGCCCCTGGTAACAACACCCGACCAGGTGGGTTACCCTTGTCCAACTGGCCTTAAGGAAATGCTCCTAAATGTTGTTGAAATAAATATCAGCAGGATTTTAAGCAACATTACTAATCTGTATTTTAATTAGGAGTAATTAGACCTTTTATATTTTGCCTCTGTTCTAAACCTGATCCATTTTTTACTGATGGCTTAGAAAGTATGTCTGAGTGAGGTGGGAAACTAACTAACTAACTGCCTCCGTGGTCTAGTGGCTAGTGCCATGGACTCCTTATCCGGAGGTCCTGGGTTCGGTTCCCAGGGGGGAAACACAAAGTTGATATTTGAGAATTTATCACTTTGTGAATTTTTCCCAGTTTGGTTAGAACATTGCAGGCTGAATCACCTGATTGTCCGAAAAAGAAAAAGATTTCGTGCTTCGGAGGGCACGTTAAGCCGTCGGTCCCGGTCGCTGTCTTTGATAGTGGTCGTTACTCAAACCATGTCAGAGGCCTGATAGTTGTGCTACTAGGCGGTTTAAAAACTCTGACACCAGGGTTCATCGGGTCGATAGACTCGATACCCACTCGACAGAAGAAGAAGAAGGTGGGAAACTGAATGAGTTTTCTTCTTCTAAATGCTGAATTCAGAGGAAAAATTGTCTAGCCTGTGGACTTGGTTTAAGTCCTTGTCGTGGAAGGGTTCAATGATGATGATGAGGGTATGATGATGGAGAGAACCCATGTTTGTAGCATCAAAGTTACATTTACTTTAACATTTTGCAGGAATGTTTTTCGTTTCTGAAATACCATTTGTTTGGGCTTGATCTTTATTTTATATAGGCATAAGGCTGGACCGCATTGGGACATAGCTGCAGCAAAGTAGCGCGGCGCGGCACGGCGCGGCACTTCGCGACAAAATATTCTTTGTATGACATGTACCGCACTGCAGACTGTGGCTCGACACGGAGCTGCAAAAGCTGTCAAATTGTATGAACTGACATTGCCGTGCCGTGCCGTACCGCGCTGCTCCGCTGCAGCTACATTCTTTTGCGGCCTAACTTGCAATGTTTCGTTACAGCATCAGGTTTGACGTTACCAAGGAACACAGGCAGCATGATCAACATTTGGGGTTTACACCGCAACCCTACCTACTGGGGTGATGATGCTGAAGTCTTCAAAGCCGATCGTTTCTTGAACCTGACCCTCAAGCATCCAGCTCAGTACATGCCGTTCAGTTATGGACCTAGAAGCTGTCTTGGTAAGTTAAATGTTTTTTTGTAAGAATGATGTCCCACTAACATTTAGTTTATGTTATACAGTGGCGACTAAGCACCTGATGGTAAGCAGCACTGTACCTACTACTATCCCACAAAATTTATTCCGTGCTGGACTGGGAGCGAGAGAAAAACAGAATGTGCCAGCTGCATAACCTCCCGAGCATGCTGTAAAACTAGCTAAGGGATCTGAGGTTTTCAGTATTTTGTAATTATAGCGATGGGCTGTCAACCTGTCACTACAGCAATATACGTACAAATCTATCTTAAATAACCCTCAAAACTTTGTCAGACGTGGCAGAATGACGTTTGTTGAGGTCGTTTACGCTGTGCCTACCCCATTAGGGCTAAAGGCGTTACTATATATACATACATATCTCATACAGTGGGATACATACATACTACATACGTACATACTGAATCCTAGTGGAATAGCAGAGTGCGTTGCACACCGCGAGACCTAAGGTGGAATGTGTCTCCTGTGCTTGTAATATAACCATCCTTTAAGTTCTGTGTAGAGAATGCCGATAGGTAATTACTACACTAAGGGGGCGTTGGTGCACTCATCCATGATTATCAATTATCAATATCAGCCACAACAGTCCACTGCTGGACATGGGCCTCTCCAAATTTGGGGGTATATGCCATACTATTACTCACCACGCTTTGCAGGCGGGTTAGTGAGCACAGTAGAAGTTTTCCGTTCACAGGGAACGCTGCTGCCGATTCCCTGTATTTATCCCTTAGTCGTCTTTTACGACACCCACAGGAAGCTATGGAGTGATGCTATTCTAACCTGGCACCACACAGGGACACCACTCATCCATATTAGATACAATTTCAATTAAAAGCTCTTTATGACATGTATATGGTTAAGTGCACAATTGTCATACAATAACAAGGAAGGCTAATTAAGGCTCGTATTTATGAAGCGATATCAAACTTGAGAGCAATTTTAAGTATGGATTTGACAGGCCAGTTTGTACTGAAATGACATTTCTGATCGACCACAAACAGGCTGTCACTCACGAGAGCTGATTACAAATACGGCCCTCAGATACGACCATAGCCGACTGTACCTTGATTTTTTTGTTGAAACTCTCGATGTTCGTCTTATGTCGTATAAATTTCGAGTCGATCGACCCAATGAACCCTGGTGTCAGAGTTTCTAAACCGCCTAATGCCAGATAATAGGCCTCTGACATGTTTTGTGTAACGACCTCTGTCAAAGACAGCGAAAGGGACCGACGGCTTAACGTGTCCTCCGAAGCACGGAATATTTTTCCTTCCACACAACAGCCAATTAGGTAATTCAGCCTGCATTGTCTTAACCAAACTGGGAAAAATCTCACAAAGGCAATCGAACCCAGGACCGTCACATCGTGAGCACACGGCTCTGACTACTAGTCCCGTGTTGGTGACACCTTACTTTTGTCATTATTTAATTTGTGTGTTTCATTTCAGGTCCTCAGTTTGCGATGACTTTGATGAAAACATTGATTTCCACCATATTGAGGAAGTACAAAATTCTGCCCACGAAGGGTATGGATGAACCCATACGAGTAAGGTTTGATATTACCATCAAAGATATGAATGAGTTCTCTGTTAGACTAGAACCGAGATTCGTCAACTAACAATAAAGAACTTCTTCTTCTTCGACGCCCGCGCAGCAGTGTACCTGCCTGCTACGCAGAAGGTCCCGGGTTCGGTTCTCGGCTAGGGCAGACATTTGAATGATGAGTTTAAATGTCTGTTTCTGGGTTTAGGTGGTCTTTGTGGTTGTTTCTGTGTATGTCCATGGCACGCCGATACAGGGAATCCTAGTGGGGGCTATGAGTGTGATCGTGGTTTTTTGTTTTTTCCCCGTCGTGTGGGTATCGAGTCAATCGACCCGATGAACGCAGGTGTCAGAGGTTTTAAACCGGTATCACAGCTTATAGGGTTTTGATATGGTTTGTGTAACGTCCACTATCGAAGACAGCGACCGAGACCGACGGCTTAATGTGCTCTCCAAAGCACGAACTACTAGAACCTTAACATAGTGGCTGAGCGTGTGGTAAAATAAAGGTTGTTTATTTAACGCTGAGTTTGTTTTATTTATTTCTTTCATGCTGGACTGGGAGCGAGAGAAAAACATAGAATGTGCCAGCTGCATTTCCTCCCGGGTCCTGTAAAAACCAGCTAAGGGATCTGAGGGTTTCAGTATATTGCAATTTAGGCGATGGGCTGACAACCCATCACTACAGCAATAAACGTACAAATCCATCTTGAATAACCCTCAAAACTTTGTCAGACGTGGAGGAACGACCTTTGTTTAGGTCGCTTACGCTCTGCCTACCCCATTAGGGATAAAGGCGTGATTATATGTATGTATGTATGTATTTCTTTATTGTACCAGAATCAATTATAGAACAAGTACATAGAGATGATTAAAACACATCAAACACTGCTTATTCCTAAAAATATATTTCTTACAGCAGACCTAGTAAGCGACATTTCAAAATATTTAACACGAAGTTATGTTTTACTTCCATGCTGGACTGGGAGAGATAAAAAAACAGAATGTTCCAGCTGCCCTTCCTCCCGGGTATATTCCTCGAGGGTTACAGTGTATTGTAATTTAGGCGATTTGCTGACAACCTGTCACTATAGCAATACATATTACAATCTAAAATTGCCCTCAATTTTTGTCAGATGTGGCGTAAGGCGTTAAACGCTCTGCCTACCCCGTAAGGGATAAAGGCGTGATTTATATATGTATGTATGCAAGTTATGTTTTGCAGCCCATAAACTGCTTTTTCCTTACGACTTTGAAAAAACGTGACCATGTTAGCGTTAAAAGTAGGGGCAAACCCCTTCACCCGGCATCGTTCCTCACGTACCTACCACACGTCCCTGTCCTACCCGTCACGCGTCCCTAAACAGTCATCATGTCTGTCCAGTCCTCCCATCCATTCCTCCCGTCCACGACTCGCTCGAGTCGCTTCTGTTCCCTTTTCTCCCGTCCATCCTGAAGCTTATGTCGCTCCAGTGCACGTGTATAAAAGTTTGACAGATTATTAATACACACACATTATAAATTGAATGGCTGCCAACTTTTTAACAACATAGCGTGCTGCACTTCATAGGACTCTTCTTCACAGCCAGAATTCTGGTTGCCTGCCCCCCCCCCAAGTAAAGAAGCGCGATGAAATGTATTCTTAGTTAGTCCAGGTAAAACAGAATTGAATAAAACATTCCGTCATAGTCGGTTTAAGCACAATTTTTTTTGTTTCCTGCCTACCCCATACGTTAGGTAGCGTGATGATGAAGTATATCGAGGTTACACTGAGTAAACTGAAAAAAAAACCTATCAAAATTGGTTAAAATACAAACTCAATTCAAATCCCTGCCTACTGCCTACCCCCTAAGTACGGTAACGTGATTATCCATATCTTTAGTTTGTATCTTGGTAACACTGAGTTGAATAAAAAAAAAGCCACTTGAATTTGGTTATAAACACTAACTTAATTCAGTTCTCCGCTACTGCCTGCCTCCTAAATACGGTGGCATGATTATATTTATCCGTAGGTTGTGTTTAGATAAAACTCAGTTAAATTAAAAAAGTGCCATCAAAATCGGTTAAAAACACTAACTATATTCAGTTCCCCGCCTACTGCCTACCCCCTAAGTATGGTAACGTGATTATTTATATCTTTAGTTTGTGTCTTGGTAACACTGAGTTCAATATAAAAAAGTCCCCTCGAAATCGGTTATAAACATTAACTTAATTCAGTTTTCTGCTACTGCCTTACCCCTAAGTACGGTGGCGTGATTATTTATATCCTTAGTTAGTGTCTTGGTAGCACTCAGTTGAAAAAAAAACCCATCGAAATCGGTACACTAACTAAATTCAGTTACCTGTCTACTGCCTACCCCCCAAGCACAGGAACGTGATTATTTATATCCTTAGCTTTTGTCTATTTAACACTAAGTTCAATAAAAAAGTGTCATCAAAACGTTTAAAATCAGTAACTAAATTCAGTTCCCTGCCGGCTACCTACCCCCTAAGTACGGTGGCGTGAATATATATAGCCTATGTCCGTTTCCAGGTTACCATCTATCACCATACCAAATTTCATTAAAATCCGTTCAGCCATTTAGGCGTGATAGATCATCAAACAACAGACAGACAGAGTTACTTTCGCATTAGTATGGATAGTTCTCAATGTACTAGTAATTATATTTGTACTTATTAAATTGTTAAAATTTATTGAGTAAGTTTCTTTTCGTTTTAATTTTCTTTATGTTTACCTCAGTGCACTATTTTCTATTTCCTGTTTACCCTGTGGTTGGCCGGTAGAGATTGCTGATAGTGGCTGCTCAGTCAACAAAACTGAACAAATTCATTCATGAAATGTTTTTTTTAAAGTTTCCTATACAAAATTACTTCCTGGTGATAGAATACCATTTTGATCAGACAGTTTGTATGGAAAAGCAAAATTTTTCGTTTGTTATAAATATTTGATAATGTACATATTTAGTAAGATCTGATTGCTGTAAGATCCAGCTAAGGGATCCGAGGGTTTCAGTATATTGTAATTTAGGCGATGGGCTGACAACCTGTCACTACAGCAATATACCTAGAATTCTATCTTAAATAACCCTCAAAACTTTGTCAGACGTGGCGGAACGACCTCTGTTTAGGTAGTTTACGCTCTGCCTACCCCATTAGGGATAAAGGCGTGATTATATGTCTGTGTCATATTTAGGCCAAACATATGATGTATACAAATTATTATGGCACCTACCAATGCGTGTGTTAGTAATTTTAGTTAATAGATTCAATTCATTTTATGGTTTTTCTATAAGCAATCCTCCATTCATTGGTGTCCAATAATTTTAAAATGGTTTATGAGATTCTGATTGATTTATGACAAATTGCCAATCATTTGATGATGTTTCGAAATTGTGTTATTAGGAGTTGTCATACATACAATACTAATAAAATAAGACCGCTCTATCAATATACTTTATACAGGGTGTAAGGGACAGCATCCCGCAATCTGATAAGGGTTGCTCAGTCAAAGAAACTGAACAACTATCAGCAGGATTTATTTCTAAAAGTAAAAAAATATAATTTGGTCGTCCATACAAATTGTCTGATCGAGGTAATCATTTTAACAATCATTTTACTCACTTCTTTGTTTAACGGAGGTGTTAGTCGAAGATCACACACGGCGGGCGGTGTTGTGTGATTTTCACTCTCCATGAAGAAGACTCTCGTAAAGAATCGAAACGTTGAGGTCTAACACCTCCGTAAAAAAAACAAGTGAGTAGTCGTTGAATTATCAGCCTTAGCTTAGCTATCTGTAAAACATGAAAGCTAACACAATATCATGAGTTTCCATTTATTTATTTTAAGGATCAAACTTATACCGGGTCTAAAGGACAGTATGAATAACACTTGTTCGTAATTTAGTGATATAATAAGCTATTATCCTTCCATGCTGGACTGGGAATGCGAGAAAAATATAGAATGTGCCAGCTGCATTTCCTCTCGGGCATGCTGTAAAAGTCAGATAAGGGATTCCAGGGTTTCGGTATATTGCAATGTAGCCGATGGGCTGACAACCTGTCACTGCAGCAATATACCTGCAAATCTATCTTGAATGACCCTCAAAACTTTGTCAGACGTGGCGAAACGACCTTTGTGTAGGTCGACCTTTGCTCTGCCTACCCCATTAGGCTACTATTATGACCTAAAAATTTAGGGCTTTTCACACTGAACCACTCCTATTTAAAAGGAATTATTAATTTTAAAAAAAACTTATAACAATAAATCAGAAGTTCATGTAATTTATTTATTTCATCGCAACTGATTTATAATTTAATGGGACATCATTCATTTAACTTTATTATTATTTCCATGTCAATTATAAATATTGAATTATGTACGTAATTACTTATTTAAGTATCTTTTAATTAATCTTTAATTGATTAAAAATGGCAAATTTATTATAATTTGTTGCATATTAACTAAGCTAATCATTATGAAAAACATTAATAATTTTAGTTTTTTTGTTGAATATCATTACAAATTCTCATTTAAGAAGCGTAGTTTTATGTGTGAGTTTGAGAGTAATTAACTAATACCAAATACTTAATTTTACATACATATATACATATAATCACGCCTGGGTGGACAGAGCGTAAAATACCTACACAATGGTCGTTCCACCACGTCTGACAAAGTTTTGAGGGTTATTTAAGATAGGTTTAGTTTTTACAGCATGCCCGGGAAGAAATGCAGCTGGCACATTCTATGTTTGTCACCATGGAAAAAAAAGGCCATGGACTTAATTTGAACATTTTGAAAATCAAATGTTGCCCAAAATATCCTTTTTTGTCACCTCATTAATTAATCCAAAGCTGCCCGTCATGCGTCAGGCGAATATTAAATTTTCGTCTGTCACAAGAGAGCGACACTGTCAAAGTTTTTCTATTAACTTTTTCATTACGGTTTGACAGGACATTCATAATGTTGCGACAGTGATGAATGAATGATTAACACTTTCCCCGCTAAGGAACCACCTCTCGCGTCTGTGGCTACGACTTTACTACGAGATTACTACGGCGGCTTCTTCTATGCTGGACTAGAAGAAACAGAAAAACGTAGAATGTGGCAGCTGCATTTCTTTCCGGGCAATCTATAGAAACCACCTTAGAAATCTGAGGGTGTCTGTGTTTATGCGATGGGCGTCGCAATTTAGACAATCTGTCACTACAGCAATATACCTACAAATCTATCTTAAATTACCCTCAAATCTTTGTAAGACGTGGCGGAACGACCTTCGCTTAGGTCGTTTACGCTTTGCCGACCCCATTAGAGATAAAGGCGTGATTATGTGTGTGTGTGTGTGTGTGTGTATGTTACTACGGCGTCGTAGCAATGTACTACGATGCTTCTGTATGTAGTTTATGTGTTAAAAGTAGTGAAACAGAAAGTTTAAGTTAATGCGTTTTTTTTAATATTGTGAAATACCAGGCCACTCAGAAAGTATTGCGATAAATAGTTTTTATATATGGCAGACTGGCCGGTTAGAGACTTTTTTGAAAATATGATTACTTGTAAGTAAAAATATGTGTGTTCCATTTTCAAAATTTCCCTCCATAATTTTTTGCGAGCCAATTCAAAGTATCGTGTCTTACTGAAAAATGGATCTCCGCCGGGAACATTTTAGAGCTATGATTTTTTACGATTTCAAGTGTCGCTTGAAACCGGATGAATCGTTCGATAGACTTCAAATGGCATTTATGGATGAAAGCCCCTCCAAGGCAACCGTGTATCGTTGGTATAACGAATTTAGGCGCGGTCGACCAACCTTGGGGGATGAAGAAAGAAGCGGTCGCCCTTTGACGGCTATTACGGAAGAAAACGTGCTAGCAGTGAAAAATTTAATCCAAGATAATAGGCGAATTATATATCAGAAGATTCAGCACATATTAAAGATTGGATCGGGAAGCGTTCACGAGATTCTACAAGGGCATCTTCGCGTGAGGACGATAGTATCGCGCTGGGTGCCGCACTACCTCACCGACGCTCAGAAGCAGGCCCGGGTGGAATGGTGCCTTGATATGCTGAACAAATTTGAAGCAGGCTCGTCTCGGCGTGTTTACGAGATCGTTATAGGTGATGAATCCTGGATTCATCAATACGATCCAGAAATCAAGCGCCAGTCGACAGTTTGGGTGTTTCAAAATGAACCAACGCCTACCAAAGTGAAGCGATCTCGAAGCGGGGGGAAGATTTTTATCGCCAGCTTTTTTAATTTGACTGGCCACTTGGCCTCAATTCCCTTACGAGATCAAAGAAGCATTAACGCCGAATGGTATTCTACCAAATGTTTACCAGAAGTTTTTTCTGTTGTGAGCAACAAGCGACCAAACACAGGGCTCCGCGGACTACTGCTCCACCACGACAATGCGCCTGCACACACCGCGCTCAAAACGAGGGACTTCCTGGACAGCACACCAGTCAAACTCCTGGGTCACCCTCCTTACAGCCCTGATCTAGCACCGTGTGACCTCTTTTTATTTCCAAAAATAAAAAAACAGCTCAAGGGGATACAATTTTCGTCGCCGGAAGATGCGCTGGCTGCGTTCGAGCAGGCTGTAAACGAGGTGTCTACGGCGGACTGGAAAAAGTGTTTTGAAAACTGGTTCAGACGCATGAATCTTTGTATAGAGGCTGGTGGAGAGTGCTTTGAAAAGATTTAATAAAAATATATGTACCTGTAGAACAATTTTTTTTAGAGTCGCAAAACTTTCTGAGTCGTAGTATGGAACACTGATATCAAATTGTTAATCGTAAAATTTAAACTAATTTCTGAACTAAACTAGTTTCGAAAAAATAATGATTTAAAAGCTTAGTATAAATCTACACAAGTCTCACTGCACAATGCGAGAATTGTTAACATTAATATCAGCACTGTTACCAACCTTTTAATTTAAAATATAAGATTAGGAAAACAATAAATGAGAGATAAACGCGTGATTTATTGTATTTATTACGGGGTGAAAAGAACATCGTCCCACAAACTGATACTGGTTGCTCAGTCAACGAAACTGAACAACTATAAATAATAATATAATTTAATATTTATGTATTTCTATGTAGTGTAGGTATAAGTAATTTATATGTATGACTATTTTTTTTTTTTTTTAATTTATTTACTTACCTATACAATATATTGCCTGATATGTATACCACCCCACCCTAATTTAACTTTTATTTTCCTGTACCCTAAGGTTGCCTGGAAGAAATAGCTGCTTAGCAATAAGGCCGCCTATTCGTACTACTATCTGTTTCATTTTATTTTGTTTGCTCTTGTGTCTCTTCTGTGCAATAAAGTATATTCTTAACTTATTTTATCTTTAACTTATCTTAACTATCGGCAGGATTTTTTTAGGAAGTAAATAAAAATATTTGGTTTTCCATACACATTGTCTGATCGAGGTGGTCATTTAGTATAGGAAGGTATTTTTTTTCTTCCTGAAAATAATTCCTGCTGATAGTTGTTCAGTTTTGTTGACCGAGCAACCCCTATCAGTTTGCGGGACGCTGTCTCTTACACCCGGTATGTAAGCTGATATAACGCCTGACTCTAAAAACATAGCAATAATAGATTAACTCATACTATACTTCGCACTATTGAAATACAACACACTAAAACCATACCTACCTTAATTTCGTACTTATTCTAGAATAAAAGCTGACACTTTTCATGTTTTTTTCTGTTAATAAAAATTCAAAATAATTTTATTTCGGAAAACATCTATAGTTGTTAGCAAAACTTAAAATTAATTAATTCTAGGCAGTGTTTAATAAATGTAATTTATTAAACAATTTTCATCCATTTCATTACTACATTACAATTTCGTTACATATGTTATAAATTATCAATCAATCCACATATATTATAAATTATTACTTAATAGTTTCCAGAGAAAAATAAAATACAACAAGAAATCCTATCAGGTTTCTAAGTTCTATAATAAATTTTATTGAAAAATCTAACTTGCGTAATGCAGTAAATTCCACGAAACAATAAAAGTCACATTTAAAACAATTACGTTGGATATATCTGCCTTTATATTGGAATGGTAATTCGCTTTAGCAATTCTATGGTGCAGAAGTCCCGGTATTATATCATAAATCACAAGATTCTCAACTATATATACAACCTTCTGAGCGAGTGGATTCTCGAGTCGAACGACCCGATGAAACTTGGTGTCAGAGTTTTCAAACCGCCTAGTAACACCGCTAATAGGCCTCTGATATGGTTTGAGTATCGACCTCTATCAAACACTGCGACTGGGACCGACGGCTTAAAGGGCCCTCCGAAGCACGGAATATTTTTTCTTTTCGGACAATCAGATGATTTAGCCTGTAATATCCTAAGCAAACTGGGAAAAACCTCACAAAGTGATAAATTGACAATTAATATCAATTTTGTGTTCCCCTCCCTAGGAATCGAACCCAGGACCTCCGGATCGTAAGCCTATGGCTCTAACCAGAATTTTTAATAATCCACAACTTTAGAGGTTCATAATTATAAAATAGTGGAATAATGAGGAGAGTATGAAATTAATGTTAATTTACTTTTATATAGTGCTGAGCTAGGCAGTTAAAAATAGAACAAGCGCCTTAAATTGCCTCGATACCTACATAAATACATACATATAATAACGCCTTTGTCCCAATGGGGTAGGCAGAGCGTAAACGACCTAAACAAAGTTTTTTCTGCCACGTCTAACAAAATTTTGAGGATTATTTAAGATTTAATATACAGAAACCCTCGGATCCCTTAGCTGGTTTTTACAGCATGCCCGGGAAGAAATGCAGATGTCACATTCTTTGTTTTTCTCTCGTTCCGCGTTCAGAATGGAAGTACTCTCGATACTTATACGCTAATATCTTAGGCTAATACGCGGTGTGAGGGACAGGTCACGCAAACTGATAAGGGTTGCTCAGTCAACGAAACTGAATAACTATCAGCAGGATTTTTTCAAGGAAGTAAAAAAAGAATACCTTCTATGCAAATTTACGATCGAGGAAGTACCCCATCTTCCATGCTGGACTGGGAGAGATAGAAAAACATAGCATGTTCAAGCTGCCCTTCCTCCCGGGCATGTTGTAGAAGTCAGCAAAATAGATTCGAGGGTTACGAGGGTTTAGGCGATGGGCTGACAACCTGTCACTATAGCAATACACTTTTCAATCTAAAATTACCCTCAATTTTTGTCAGACGTTGCGAAAGCGCCTTTTACGGGGCGTTTAACGCTCTGCCTACCCCGTAAGGGATAAAGGCGTGATTTTATGTATGTATGAGAAAGTACCTAGTCATTTTGTATGGGAAGCCGAAATCTTTTTTTCATGTCCTGAAAGAATTTCCTGGTGAACGGTGTTCAGTTACGTTGACTGAACAACCCATATCAGTTTGCGGAACATTTACCCTTATACCCGGTATTATATTTTCTTTGCTTAAACTATGTTAGGATGGTAGGATTATTTATTTATTTTTATAAGGTACAGGGTAAAACTTAAATACTAAACATTGCCCCACAAAACTGTACATACAGTTTGACTGAGAGATCAGAATCTCGCTTAATTATACATTACAATGTAAAAATATACTTATTACTACATACATACATACATAACGTCACGCCTCTTTCCCGGAGGGGTAGGCAGAGATCACATTCTTCCATTTGCTACGATCCTTGCAAACTTCTTTCGCTTCATCTACATTCATCAATCTTTTCATGCACGCTCGTCGGTTTAGGGTACTCCTGACCTGACCTTTCCCTAGAACGTCCCCGATTTGATCGCGGTACGTTCGTCGAGGTCTTCCCCTTCCAACATTCCCACTCACACTCGCCATGTATATCTGTTTGGTTAATCTCTTTTCATCCATCCTCTCAACATGACCAAACCACCTCAGCATTCCTTTTTCTATACCTGTCACTATATCCTCTTTCACACCACAACGTTACTAATGCTTAATTATGATGGTATATGTAATTCAGAAAAGAAAATGTATTTACAATTCATACAAATTATATCTATCAAAGCTACCATCTTACGGTTTATATGGTATAATAGTTTATAATGAATTAGTATTAAAAAACAGATTGATTGATTAACGTACACAACCCGCACCACCTCAATAAAAGTTTATCACCTTCTGTTCCCAAGCTATCGAGTTACGAACAATCAAACAAACAGTTTTTATTACTAGTCATTAACTGCTGGCATAAACAGAACCTGCCTTTATGTCATATAACTCACGCGGGTTTAAACAAACTATACAGGATGTGTATATTTAAGCTATACTCCAGATTAACTTGGATAATTTCTTCAATGGACAGTAAGAGCAAAAAAAATAAATGATAGGGCATTTGTACATACATACATAAAATCACGCCTTTATCCCTAATGGGGTAGGCAGAGCGCAAACGACCTAAACTAAGGTCATTCCGCCACGTCTGACAAAGTTTTGAGGGTTATTCAAGATAGATTTGTAGGTATATTGCTGTAGTGACAGGTTGTCAGCGCATCGCCTAAATCACAATATACCGAAACCCTCGGATCCCGAAGCTGGTTTTTACAGCATACTCGGGAGGAAATGCAGCCGGAACATTCTATGTTTTTGTCTTGCTCCCAGGCCGGCATGGAAGAAATAGAAATAGGGCATTTGTATGCGCTCAAAATCACCAAATTTTGACTAAACTCGTTACCTGTTATTTTCTATCATGAAAGAACAAAAAGAGATGTTTCTTGGGTGACCTAAGGTTGCATACATACATATAATCACGCCTTTATCCCTGATGGGGAAGGCAGGCGTAAACGACCGAAACCAAGGTCGTTCCGCCACGTCTGATAAAGCTTTGAGGGTTATTTAAGATAGATTTGTAGGCATTGCTGTAGTGACAGATTGTCAGCCCTTCCCCTAAATTATAATTTACTGAAACCCTCGAATCTCTTAGCTGCGCGCGGAAGCGTGTTTCGCATTGTCTGATCTTTGTTTTTGTATGGAAAACACGAATCCGCGCGCGACCTAGCAGATCCCGCTCCTACGCACGGAGAAGCGTCTTCAGTATGTTCGACACTGCGTGGTTTCCATACAAACTGGGGTACTTACTCAATATTAAAATGGTTTGCGTGTTTGTTTCTAACTTTGTACTTTATTTACTTATCTACTGTTAAACAAGAGATTTTGTTTAGGTACATTTGTGTTCAGAATATAATTTAACATCCTGTATTTTTACCATAGTAAACAGTAGAATGTTGTAAGTTCATAAATTATTACAAACAAAACGTTTCTTTAATAAGAAACATTATCCAGAGCTGTTGAACATAAAAAGTAATTTGCTTTGAATAAAAATAAACAATATTAAACGAATCTGCTAAAAGAATATGAATTATTATGAGTTAATTTTGTAAAAAAAAACGAGTAAATAAGGTAAAAGATAAAACTTTAAATCTACTACCAATTAAAATAAAGTTAATACTAGTCTTCCTACCAGGTTTACAGTCTTCATCTTATTGACTTGAATTTCTAGTCGAACAATGCCCCGATAAACCCTGGTGTCAGAGTTTTCAAACCGCCTAATAGCACAGTAATATAGGCCTCTGACATGGTTTTAGTATCGGCTACTATCAAAGATAGTTACCGGGACAGACGGTTTAACGTGCACTTCGAAACACGGAAACCTTTGTCTTCCAGACAGGTTCAGCCTGCATTGTCCTAACCAAACTAGGGAAAATGACACAAAGTGATAAATTGTCAATTATCAACTTTGTGTTCCATTGGGATTCGAACCTAGGAGCTCTGGATCGTGAGCCCATGGCTCTAACTACTAGACCACGGAGGCAGGTTTTTAGTAGGAATGGGGTATTTGGTATTTTCCTGTGGTATAGTGCCTACGTGTATGTCCATTTCATGATCATGGAAAGTATTCTATTTTTACAGCCACCTTTTTTTTAAAGTTTGATTTATGTCAAATTGACATTTCACGTTAACGCTCTGACTACCCACCCTTTAGCGCAGCAACACACAGGTGTCACTTACTGCGCGCAAGGTTGCGCACAACACGACGTGTCAATGCTTTTTGCATTGCCTACAACACACATATGCGTCACCTTACGCTCTACGCGCGCGTACTGGCAGAGGGATGCGCCGACGTAGAGTTCATCGCTAGAGAATAAGCATTTACGGCTTGTATTTATTAAGCGATATGAAGATTGAGAGCGATATTAAGTATGAATTTGACAGGCCATTTTGTACTGAAATTACATTTCCGATACGTACTCAAACTAGCTGTCTCTCTCAAGTGCTGTTTATAAATACGGGCCTACGTTTCCTAAAATAGGAATGGACAATCTTGTGCCCACCAATCGAGTCATCGGCACGATTTTGTAACCTGCCACTTGCCACGATCCTGCCACATATCTCGCCATGTTAACGCGGTGAGTCGTCACGGCGACAGCTTTACGACGCGACGTTGCCTTCGTGGTCTAGTGGTCTGAGCCGTCGGCTCCCGATCCGGGGGTCATGAGTTCGATTCCCACGGATTGAACGCAAATTTGATATTTGTCTAGTCACTTTGAGAGAATTTCCTCAAGATTGGTGAAGACTTGAATTGTCTGTAATAAAAGAGTCAGTGCTTCGGAGGGCACGTTAAGCCGTCGGTCCCGGTCACTGTCTTTGATAGTAGTCAGTACAAAAACCGCGTCAGAGGCCTTTGAGCTGTTACCACGCTGTTACTAATAGGCGGTTTAAAATCTCCGACATAAAACTTCATCTGGTCGTTCATCGACTCGACTTGAAAACCCACTCAATAGGAAGAAGAACGTGTCGACGTCGTCACCGCGACAAGTTTACGATGCGACGACAAAAATATCGCCCGCGACGACGGCACCGACTGAATTATGGACACGCTCTTCAGGGTAGTTTATGGCAGTGCGGAGAGAAAGGGATAGCCATTGAGATGTTACAAGGTGGATGACTTGTAATGTCAGGAGTTGGTTGTGAATGCCAAGTTGACATCGAAATTCAAATACAAGTGCGACCACACTTTAAATGAACTTGGCGAAAAAAAATATTGTTGAGTGAAACCGTTATCATAACTGTCATTCTGTACTAACTGACAGAAATGAAGCGATGCGGATCTGTTTCCGGAAAATTATAACATAACCTGGGCCTTTTCAAGACAAGGGCGAATAGGCATTATCTAGGCAAACATGCTCCATCATCGTCTGCATCGACACTTTCCAACAGCTGAGATGGCGGACAAATGGATTGCCTATTGTTATTAAAAAAAAAAGAAACAGTGGCCGATTCGCAATTTTCTTGGTTTTGCTGTAAAACTGTCATCTTGAGTTTCGACAGTTCTCCTTATATTGAAGTGCTCCCGCACAATTCATTAAGAACCGCGGTGACGCGTCATACCTACATATTTTTTCCGAATCTTGAATCTAATTTCGGAGAACTTATTCCACTTTATAGCTTTACTTAGATTAATGAAAATAATTAACAGCGTAACGACTACAATGAGTTCTGAGTTTTTTGAATGGCATCAGTATATCACTTGTTTACAGATAAACGAAAAGGTATTGTAATGTAACAAGGTAGCTGATTCCATCCTCTTTCCTTCTTCTCAGTACAATGTACAAGTTATATTTTACAAACACTATAACCTAAGATTCTATTATGCTATAACAACAGCCACTGCAATCCGCACACAACCCAACACATGTCTAGTAATCCTCAGCTGAATACAGCGGCTGCGAATACAGCAGGTGACGTCAGAGTTGTCAATCTATCAGCGCTGTGCCGACACCCGTCACTTGTTACTGCACCTAACAAGCAGGCGCTGGCGATGCTAACCAGTGTGGAAGCGGCTTTCCTTTTGTCTTCTTACTATATATTATGAGACATAAAGTAAGCGTAGCTATAGCTACTGCCATGTCAAAAATGCGAGGCCCCAGGGGCCACCATGCTTCATCATCTCCCTATCCTTATCCCGTATCTCACGAGGTCGGCTACCTAATCTAGGGGATTGAAGGAGGGTACTGGTCTTTACACAGAGCGACTGCCATCTGACCTCCGCAACCCAGAAGGGAAACCAGACCCAATCCTAGATTAGGTCAGAGATTTCAAGCCGCCAATGTTTAGCACTGGCCTCTGACATGGCTTAGCGACTTATATCTACGGAATTAAACGATATTAACCAGGACCAATGGCTTAACGTGCCTTCCGAAGCACGAAAAAGCGCACAATAAACGTACATATGAAATTCGAAAACCGAAAAACACATTGGTACGTGGTGGGATTCGAACCACGACCTCCCGCTCAGAAGGCAGCGACCCTATTCACTACACCATCGGGCTCTCCAGGTGCCACCAGGCCTAATATACGAAATTAGCTAATTATTATTATTATGCCTCGATCAAAAACGTGAAAACTCACGCTCGCTTCTCGCGATATGAGTTAATACGATATCACGGTCAGTAATGTACCTCATGCTCGCTTTGCTCGCTATTGAAGTTCCTGTATGGATAACGTGAAATCTCCTCGATCGGTACGAAGCAACTTACGCTCGCAACGCGCGCGTTTTTAATATTATAAGGTGGATTTAGACTTCTCTTACATGGTGTGAAGCCACGTTGTCTGACGCGTTTTAGCTTCCCACTAGACCTACGCGACGTACGTCAGCCGCGTCCGCTGACACGTTATATCAGGTAAACTGAGGCGTCACACGCATCAGAAGAGCATAGTCAGTCGGAGCATTCACTTGTGTGGTTCGCTTTGTCTTCTTCTTAGCGAGTGGATTCTGGAGTCGAACGACCCGATGAACCTTGGTGTCAGAGTTTACAGTTACTTTCTCTATCGCACACTTACTATCTATCTGGCGGAATGATGCGCCACATACGTCAGCTGACGCATTATTGCATCAGCTGATGCAAGATGACGCTATCTGATGCGATCGCAAGAACAAGCAGTGGATTTTGGTTGCATCTAAACATGGATTTTTATATACATTATCTAAGAAAACTATTTTTCGGCCGTCAGCACATATAACGGATGTCACGTAAGTCTAGCCTCAAAGTTTATCTATACTTTGTGAAATTTCGTGCTCGTTACGCTTACGATGATCAAAATAAAATTTATGAAGTTTTTTCACATTCCCACACCAATAAGTAAATGCTGCATACGCCCATGGAGGCATCCAAAAGATTTCCAAAAATTACAGCGATAATTAGGACGCAGAAGTATTTAAAATATTACTAAGAATTCTATATCCATAACTGCTTACCACGCTGTATCCTATCTAAGACGCTTGTTACAGTGTGTTTGCATTCAAGCCGCAGACAGGATCACCGCTCGCCCCTTTCACACCCCCTCCCCCCTCCAAACACCCGATATACCTACAGGATTCTAGACAATTTAATTTATTCTTTGATGGCTAAATAATAATGTTATGCGGTGACACGCAGGCACATAGAGGACTCGATTCTAGATTTGCCGGCTAAAACTTAAATTAAAATCTATTTGTCACTTTGTGGCTAAAACATTGGAAAATGCCGTAGATCTATTTTCTCCGGTTTTTAATTCATAGTCGGTGGTTTTATGCAATATCTGTATTTTTTATACGATACTTTTTTTTTTACAGAAATACTGGGGAAATGTGCAAAAGCGCGTCTAAATCTAGCGGAAGAAGTGTAAAACCATAGAGTATAAATCGCCTGTCCTTATTCAATTTCATTATTTTGAAAGTGAGAGATTGATTTTCATTTTAGTTTTAGGCAGTGGTGGTATCTAGAATCAAGCCGAGAGAAGTCAATCCTTCTTAGCATTATTGTAGCTTTATATATATTCTTTATTTCGCTAAATTTAAATTTAACGGGAGTTCTAAAAGCCATTTACTTAGGAAAAGAAAATATGTCACGTTTTTCTTTTATGTTTTATGGCCATGGCCAGTTTCATCAAGCCTTTCTACAAATAAAACTCTTTTTTGTAATCTTTTCTTAATCGCATTTGTATTGGATTGTAAGAAGCTAGTTTATCCGTTTATCCTATGACTTAGTTTCGACACCCGTAGCAAAAAGGAATTTATCAAAAAAACTTACTGTAAATATTATTAGTATTATTTCCTATTCTGTCTTTGCTCTGTAAACCTTGGCCTATACTAGACTGTAATAAGCATCCCTATAACTAATAATAATTAGATATTTCATAAATATTTGATACACACCTACTACTAAATATCTATTAAAACTTTTTGTATCAAAGATCTGTCACGAGTACTCATATTTATGTACGTACTTGTTAATTAAATTTGCATTTTGTAGGCAATACAAGGAATTGCGATCATTATTAGTTATTAGATTCTAAATAAAGATGCAATTATATACGAAAGGTCAAGTTTTATTGTTTAACTATTAGAACTAAAAACGGCAACATAAATTGTGCACATAAGTTAAGCTGGCTTGACGTGCATAGTAGCGGTAATAAAATAGTTATAATACAATTTAACTGCGCTTTACTAAAGCCACAAGAAATAAATAGACTCACGAAGTAACGTTTAGCTCAAAATAGCTTATTGGAGCTTAAGAATTTAAATTAAGTAATTTGTAACTATAGATACGAAAAGAAATGTTTTTTTAAGGTAAATTGTTTGTGAATGAAGGAATCCTTTGGTATATAAAAATAATAATCTTCTTAGCGAGTGGTTTCTCGAGTTGAACAACCGGATAAACCCTGGTGTCAGAGATTTTAAAATAATATTGTAGAGATGTTATTTTATTGAAAAGGATCTTAGCACGTATTAGGTATTAAGACCTTTGCTCAACCGTATTTCCAAGCTTGGTTAGGGCAATGCCGGCTAAATCGCCAGATTGCCTGTAAGAAGAACAGCTTCCGTACTTGAAAGACCACGTTAAGCCGTTGGTCCCGGTCGCTGTCTTTGATATTGGAGGTCATACAAACTTTAGAGACTTATTACGTGTTACTAATAGGCGGTTTAAACACTCCTACGCTAGGTATCATAGGGCTGATCGTCAACTGGAAATCCACTTAATAAGAAGAAGAATGCTAAATTATAATGTCAGCCTGAATTTACAAAAAAAGTGCGAATAAATACATACACACAAACATATAATCACGCATTTATCCCTAATTAAAAAACGACCTAAACAAAGGTCGTTCCCCCACGTCTGACAAAGTTTTGAGGGTTATTTAGGATATATTTGTAGGTATATTGCTGTAGTGACAGGTTGTCAGCCGATCGCCTTAATTGCAATATAAATAAACCCTCGGATCTCTTAGCTGGTTTTTACAGAAGTACGAATAAAGCATGCACTAATATAGACTTAAAAGTTTACATATTCTGTGACCCGCCTTCTGCCCAGTCTTACTAATAGTCTTTGCCCGGAGCAAGACAACCGTAGTGCCATTCACCAAGATTTACAACATGGCTGACGTTTTAACGATAATACGTATTTACGACTGTTTATACACGTATTTATACGTATTTACACGTATTTATGGGTAGCGAGAAAGCCCGGGTTAATTGTCGAATAAAACTGAATTTACTGGCGGTGAATTATAACTGTTGGTTTGTGTTTATGTGCCTGTATGGAACGTGAGGTATTAAGTGAAATCTAAAACCGATTTAGAGCGGATAGTCACTTCTGTTTATTGGGAATATTGATCTGTGGTATTTATGTGTTGGGTGGATCGTGCAAGGTTTTAGTTGTTATTTTATTTTAGTGGTATAATGGCCTATTGCTTCAGTATAGTATTTATTTAACAATTTACTGTACACCAAAAAATCATAAAAACAGGACATAAAAACAAAGACACAACAGGCACTGCTTATTTCTAAAAAGAAATTTCTTACAGCAGACCTACAGAAGTGAATAATGATTGTTCAGTCTGGGTAGTCTCTACGTTTATCAATGCGGCTGTGTAGGTTAGATGGACTATTATATTACCTCTTTTTATTAGTATTTTTTTGGCCATGCTGGCCTGGGAGCGAGAGAAAAACATAGAATGTGCCAGCTGCATTTCTTCCCGGGCATGCTGTAAAAACCAGCTAACGGATCCGAGGGTTTCAGTATATTGTAATTTAGGCGATGGGCTGACAACCTGTCACTACAGCAATATACTTACAAATCTATCTTAAATAACCCTCAAAACTTTGTCAGACGTGGCGGAACGACCTTTGTTTGGGTCGTTTACGCTCTGCCTACCCCATTAGGGATAAAGGCGTGATTATATGTATGTATGTATTTTTTCAGAGAAATCGCATTAGATCTGAAGACTTTTTTTAAATATTCAATACACAAACGTAATATTATGTGTTTTTTTAAAATATTTATTTGTATTTAATTACTGAAATTAATTAATAAAATCCAGCATAATAAGCGCGGGATATTAAAATCGGTGAAACGCAACGCCATTGGCCTTAACGAAACGAGACGTCACATGACGTCTTCATCCTGCAAATATTAACCATCTTAATTGTGTTATTGCCCTGCAGTAGTGGGACAACACAGGCCCATAAATAAAATAAATAATTTTGTTATATCCTGAAAAATGGACGAAAACTGTCACCGAGTGGATCCCGGAGGATGGTCGCCGACGACGGGGGAGACCCCGTAGAAGATGGCCAGACGACCTAGATGCTTTCTGTGCACAATGTCCGACAGAGGCAGCAAACAGAGACGCCTGGAGAGATGAAGGAAAGGCCTTTACCCAAAAGTAAGACGATTTATAGGCTACAAAAAAAACATGTACTTCCATGCTGGATTGGGAGTGATAGAAAAACATAGAATGTGCAAGCTGCATTTCCTCCCGCGCATGCTGTAAAACCCAGCTAAGGGATTCGAGTTTCAGTGTATTGCAATTTAGGCGATGGGCTGACAACCCGTCACTTTAGCAATATAATACTTATATCTGTAATAGCCCTCAAAACCTATCAGACGTGGCGGAACGACCTTTGTTTGGGTCGTTTTTGCTATGCCTACCCCATTAGGGATAGAGGCGTGATTTTATGTATGTATGTATGTAAAAAACATGTCTAGAGAAATCAAATAAAAATCAGTATGTTAGGGTCCAACTTTAAGTACAAATGGTAAGTTATTTGCACCAAGCTAATAAAACCTTAAAACTAACCTTTCCAGCTAATTAACCTGTTGTACAACTGCCTAGAATGTGAATTTAGTGTGTACTTAGTTTAGGTACAGTTAGTCACGTGTGGGATACATGTGACCTATGTATGCCAAAGTGATACAGTCAGCATAAGAAAGTCATTTAAAAACTTACATACATACATATAATCACGCCTTTATCCCTAATGGGGTAGGCAGAGCGTAAACGACCTAAACAAAGGTCTCTCCGCCTCGTCTGACATAGTTTTGAGAGTTATTTAAGATAGATTTATAAGCCCATCGCCTTAATTACTGAAACGTAGAATGTGACAGCTACTTCTTCTTTCGAAGATACTGTAAAAACCAGTTTAGGGATTCGAGGGTTTTAGCTGGGCGCCAGCAGTGTGGATTTGGTGTATTTTGTAACTTTCTTAAATTACTCTCAAATTTAGACGTGGCGAAAACACTTTTCACTAGGTGTTTTACGCTCTGTCTATCCCATTAGGGATACAGGCGTGATCTTTCTATCGCTAGCTGTACGTTCAGTCGGTGAGATATGGTACGACTCTTGACTCCTGCTACTGTTTACTACCGTTTATATCAGTTTTATGGGAATGTGTTTGACATGGCATGCGTGTACTATGATTACAAAATTACCCTGGGTTCGTTTACTTGTTTGTCGTTTAAAAAAAATACTGGGTGTCCCGCAAAATGATGAGGGCTTCGCAGTTAACAATACTGAACAACTTCCACAAGGAAATTATTTCAGGTAGTAATAAAAAAGGTCATTTCCATACTTTTTACATATTTTGTATACATATATTTTTTTATTTTTTTTTCCTCCATGCTGGCCTGGGAGCGAGAGAAAAACATAGAATGTGCCAGCTGCATTTCCTCCCGGGCATACTGTAAAAACCAGCTAAGGGATCCGAGGGTTTCAGTATATTGTAATTTAGGCGATGGGCTGACAACCTGTCACTACAGCAATATACTTACAAATCTATCTTAAATAACCCTCAAAACTTTGTCAGACGTGGCGGAACGACCTTTGTTTGGGTCGTTTACGCTCTGCCTACCCCATTAGGGATAAAGGCGTGATTATATGTATGTATGTATGTATATATTTATTTTCACTACCAATAACCCCTATCAGTTTGCGGGGCGCTGTCCCTTACACCCTGTATATGGCCAATCACTTCCCCTAGAAGTAGAGTTTTGTATAGACTTCTCTAGGTCGATTTTGAGAGAAACAGGGTGAATGGAAGGCGAAGTCACTTTTATAAGTTTCTTATGAAAATTACTACTATTTGAACAGATTAAAATTTTCAAATCTTTGTAATGAAATACGAAAGTAGAAACTTGGACAAACACACAAAAATCAAATTATCAAAACTAAATTCACTTCCCAAATTATGTACCAGAGAACGCACGATAAAACAATAAAATCTCTCTTGGCAGCGCCTGCGCCAAAACGACAACACTTTATGGGCCGATAACTGATTCAGCGGCCGATTACTGATGCAGCGGCCGATTTGTATGTCAACAACCGTGTTCCACATTACCGTACAATTTAGTATGCTTTGGAACTGTTACTGTACTTTGTCGTGAGAAAGGAGCGATGCCTAAGTACTTTAGTGAGAAATACCTACGTACCATCTGGTACTATAACTAGCTTCTATGCTGTACTGGGAGCGAAAGAAAATGCAGCTGGCACCTTATATGTTATAAGGTGCCAGCTGCATTTTCTTCCGGCCATGCTGTAAAAACCAGCTAAGGGATGCAATTTAGGCGATGGGCTGACAACCCGTCACTATAGCAGTAATATACAAAATAACCCTCATAACTTGTCAGACGTGGCGAAAAGACCTTTGGGGAGTTTTTGCTCTGCCTACCCCATGAGGGATAAAGGCGTGATTTTATATATACATGTACCTCTTGTATCCGTAATGTATTTCTAACAAGGGTGATTGTTCGTTTTACTTCAACTGTAACACATAAATTTGAGCGAAGCTTTTAACGCAGAAACTGCCCTAAAATAATGAATTTATTGTCAGTTCAGTCGCTTGGCAGAGGTTACAAACCTTTACAGCTCGTAACCTCAACTAACATACCTGCGTGACACAACGCTCATAACTTTTCTGAAACAAAACATTTTCCCTAAAGCCGTGACTCCAGCGCACCAAAACATACCCCCGCGGGGTAGAGAGGGGAAGCGTTTATCAAAAATTTCCCTTCCCCCCGCGGTGGTATGTTTCGTCTAATCTTTCAGAGCAGGAATCACAGCTTAACATTACTATAATGCGACCATAAACCGTACATTTTTACGACACGCTCGTCGGGTTTATAAGTTTTAACAATGTTTTCGTTCGAACTAACCAGTGGTTGTACATAAATCTCGGTTAAATGTTAAAACGGGGTTTACGAACAGCAGGCGCCATATATCAAGTGTCTATTTCCACATGGGTGGAAGCAGACAGATTTTTCAAGTAAATGCCGGTCAAAGAGTAGCGTGTTTAGAATAAAATGATGGAAGTACTCACTCACTCTCATTGAGCTTGCTTCTAGATTTTCCGGCTAAAACTAAAATTAAAATCTATTTGTCATTTTCAGATTTAAAACATTGGAAAAGGAAAGGAGATCTATTCTCTCCGGTTTTTGATTTATAGTCGGTGGTTTTATGCGTTATCTGTATTTTTTATCCGCCGTCATATGATATGGCGGATAAAATTGACAGAAATGTTGGACAAACGTGCAAAAGCGAGTCAAAATCTAGCGGACTAATTGTAAAAACATAGAGTATAAATCGCCTGTTCTTTTTTAATTTAATTATTTTGAAAGTGACAAATAAATTTGAATTTTAGATTTAGCCGATGGTATCTAGAATCAAGCTCAATTTGGTGATAATGTAATGTGCTTGCATTAAAAAAAATGTTACCATGATAAACATGTGCTTAATTACTTTGCAATCACCTGCTTAATCTTAACTGACCAAGCTACGTTTCATAATGTGTATTCCAATTAGAAAATGTTGCTACCTTACTAGTGAAGTTGAAACTCATGAACTTAAAATAAAATATCTATCTAGTTCTGAAAAAAGAAACAGTAACAAAATGATTGTAATTTTATCAACATAGAATTTATGGTAGTGAAGGCTAGTGTTCAAAATATATTTAAAAAAATGGATGGGTGTACTTATATACTCGCGTGAGAAGTTATACTTCTATTTTTCATTTTTGCCAACTTTCATAATTTTAGAGGTTATATGTCTATTTAGTTGGTAGCAATTTTTAGAGACTTAGGGCCAACTTCAACCTGATGCGCGCGCATCGTAATTTTTCGAGACTTACGTCTAAATTCATAGTGTTACTTTTGTAGTGATGCGTAAAATTTCACTCTTAACAATTTTTCCTAACACCCCTAAAGAATTATAACTTCAAAAATATGGTTGATTCTCGTCTCATCATAGGTTTCATGATATAACCTTCTTAGTTTACGAACTACGCTACCAAGTGAAGATAGCATGTTGACTTACTTCATCTTACCTACAAAGGCAAAAATGGATGACGCTGATTTTGTTATGCTTGCAAAATCAGGCGATTGACATACAAATAAAAACGACCCATCTTTGGTTTATCAAATAACTTCTGTTTTAAAATAAATATATAAAATAGCTTTTGACGAACCGTCGTGCCCACCACCGCCTACTTAATCACTATAAAACATCACAAGTAGCCTTATAATTCCAACTATCGCCTTTAGCCCATAAATCCTCATATTATCGCGATCTCGAACATAAAACACGTATAAACGGGTAGCGGTGGACTATCGCGCTATCGACTATCGATATCGACAATCAGGTGATATTTACGCGCCGAGCGACGATCTCTATCGATATCCACACTCGTTTGTCGGTTGTCAGCTGTTGTAATGCTGGGACATACCGGAGGAAGAAAGTGTAGGAGAATAACATAAATAAATATACAATGGGCTTGATTCTAGATTTGCCAACTAAAGCTAAAATTAAAATCTATTTATTTATTTATTTAACAATTTATTGTACACAATGAAATACATGAATAAAAAAGACAAACATAAAGAAAAAAGAAACAACAGGCGCTGCTTATTTCTATGAAGAAATTTCTTACAGCAGACCTGCAGAAGTGAGATTACTATTTGTCACTTTCAGACTTAAAACATTGGCAAACGACAGGAAATCTATTCTCTCCGATTTTTTATTTATATTCAGTGGTTTTACGCGTTATCCGTCATTTTTATCCGCCGTCATATGATATGGCGGATAAAATTGTCAAAAATACTGGGGAAGCGTGCAAAAGTGCGTCAAAATCTAGCGGACAAAGTGTAAAACCATAGACTATAATTTGCTTGTCCTTTTCCAATTTGCTTATTTTTAAAGTGACAGATATATTTTTATTTTAGTTTTAGCCGGTGGTATCTTGCATTGAGCCCAATATCTAAAAAAATTGCTGCTGACAATTTTTTTGGGTATGAACGTAGGTATCCAGGAAACTGAAAAACTTTTCAGAAAGGAACATTGGCCAAATTATACAAAAAATTTGGCCCTCCTAGCCTAAGGCTTTAATTAGTTAAGAATGACACAATCTCATCACGATCATTGGTTACTTATATCTACCTAATTTTATATATAAACTTACATGCTTTACCAAACTTTTTTTTTAATAAATTGTTTTTTTTTACAGATAAATAAGAAATGAGAACATTGTTTCTTTAAAAATTATAAAGTCAAAGATGGATATCTTAATGATATTCTTCCTGCTGCTGGCCTGGGAGTCGGAGAAAAACAAAGAATGTGCCCGCTGAATTTCCTCCCGAGCATGCTGTAAAAACCAGCTAAGGGATCCGAGGGTTTCAGTTTATTGTAACTTAGGCTACAAATCTATTTTACATAACCCTCAAACTATGTCAGAAGTGGTGGAACAACCTTTGGTCATTTACGCTCTGCCTACCCCATTAGGAATAAAGGCTTGATGTATGTATGTAAAGATGGATATTTTCGGGAACTATGCCGCTCCTAGCTTGGTGTACCTCAGACCGTATCCAGGTGTCGAGTTACATGACAGTATTTCTATTAGTTTTGGAAGATTTTATTGCGACAAAATTAACATGAATACGACCGCGTAGGTGAGGTAATGCGTTCTATAGAGATAAACTGTTCAACAGGGGTACTGCATCTATGGTCGATGAACACAAATTTATGAGGTAAAGGATTGTGACTTTAGTGCAACTACAGAATATAATGATTTTACTGTGCACAACGTAAATCAGGCATTTTATACGAAAAGTGGGCAACGGTATTAGGCAGGAGTAGGGGGACTTGGTTGCGCGGGTCGTCAATTAATTTACATTGCTGATGGTTGTTATTTAAAAAATACATATACTTATTAAATAAAATGACAAGTTGTTATTCCCGGTGCAAAGGGGCCCATAACACTCGCCTCGTTTCCGCGTTGAATATAGCCTTTGCATCAGGAAAGACCCGGAGCGAGGATCAGTTTCTTCTTCTCAACCGACGACCAACACCGTTAATAAAAGTTTTAGCTCCATTGCTCTATCATCCGGTCGTCTCCATAGCGAAAGGGACAAATAAATACCTGGATTCTAAGGCCAATTCTTCCATGCTGGACTGGGAGCAAGAGGAAAACATAGAATGTGCCAGCTGCACTTCCTCCCGGGCATGCTGTAAAAGCCAGCTAAGGGATCTGGAGGTTTCAGTATATTGTAATTTAGGCGATGGGCTGACAACCTATCACTACAGCAATATACCTACAAATCTATCTTAAATAACCCTCAAAACTTTGTCAGACGTGGCGCAACGACGTTTGTTTAGGTCGTTTACGCTCTGCCTACCCCATTAGGGATAAAGGCGTGATTATATGTATGTATGTATGTTCTAAGGCCGAGTACTTGTCCCTCTTTTGACGGCTGCTAACTCAGCAGCAGCTCCAGACGACTTGGTTGTGCGAGTGAGGTGAGACGCGGCAAAAGTGCTGACTCACAACAGGCACTTTCCTTTTTGCCACGGCACCACCATCCAGCCTTTTACCGTTTAATTTTACTGTTTTATTTGGTATTTCTTATTATAACGGAAAAAACTAAGAAAATTATAATTAACCTATAGTTTTAATATTTTAATAACGGGCACTCACTTTGGAATATAAGTCGCGTACTTCACGACATATAGTTTTTAATAAAATGTTTACTACATCTGATCAACCAAATAAAACAGAGCCACAAATATCGGTAGGTGATCGGTAGCCGTTAAATTAGAAAACGATAAATCGAAGGCCACATAAAAATTTCCATCAAGAGAATTTTTATTTATTTTTAAATCAATGAGCTGACATGATGATATTTATATTTATTAATTTTATGAGTTTGTTTTCCGGAGTTTAATCTGATTTTAAGATAAAATCTTATTAATACACGATTATTCCTGGCATTTTGGTTTTTAAATTGATTATTAATTGAATTTTAGCTTTCATGACATTTTAAATTAAAATACATAATGGACTCGATTCTAGATGCTGCCGGCTAAAACTGAAATTAAAATATATCTGTCACTTTCAAAATAAAAAAAGTAAAAAATACAGGCGATTTATACTCTATGGTTTACACTTTGTCCGTTAGATTTTAAACGGGATTTGCACGTTTCCCCAGTTTTTCTGTCAATGTTATCCGACAGATAACGCATAAATCCACCGACTATATAATGTTGTTATTAAAAACACTTGTACTTGATTCACTTAATATAATTTAATCCTACCGGTTTCGCTAACTTATAGCATCATCAGGGATTTTATACACATCATACACAACACATAAAATATTTTAAATAAACCGTTCATATTTAGCGAACGAAGGGCAACAATTGATATGTAAGTTATAGTCAATATTATTGTGACGGTAGGAAAACATAAGATTTCGGGATGCCTACAGTGGGGAAATTACCCCTAAGTGGGGAGTTTAAAAAAGTTTTGTACCTCGAATAGGTAAGTTAAATATAATATAAATATTAGAATTACTAATTAAATGTCAAGAAATATATAATTATAAATGTCAGTCTAATATATTAAAATAATAAAAATATTTTAATGTCAGATTATTAAATAAATAAAATATTTGTTTATATATAGGTAAAATAATTGAATTAATGTTAAAAATTAATATGAAAAATTAGAATATCGTCGTCGTCTCAGCCGATAGACGTCCACTGCAGGACATAGGCCTCCCCCAAGGACCTCCACGATGATCGGTCTAGTGCCTTCTGCATCCAGCAGCTTCCCGCGACCTTCACCAGATCGTCGGTCCACCTTGTGGGAGGCCTGCCTACGCTGCGTCTACCGTGCCAAGGCAGCCACTCCAGGACTTTCCTACCCCAGCGGGAGTCGGTCCTGCGAGCAATGTGCCCCGCCAACTGCCACTTAAGTTGAGCAACTCTTCGAGCTATGTCGGTGACCTTGGTTCTCCTCCGTATCTCCTCGTTTCGGATTCGATCGCGGAGGGAAACTCCGAGCATAGCCCTTTCCATTGCCCTTTAAGTGACCTAGAGCCTTCTTATGAGGCCTATTGTGAGTGGCCACGTTTCGGTTCCGTAGGTCATCACTGGCAACACGCACTGGTCCCAGACTTTTGTCTTGAGACATTGCGGTAGTTGTTTGGATGAGAAGATGTTACGTAGCTTCCCGAACGCTGCCCAGCCGAGTTGGATTCGACGATCGACCTCCTTCTGAAAGTTGGACCTACCCAACTGGACTTTTGTCCCAGGTAGACATACTCGTCGATAACTTCCAGAGTAGAGCCTCCAACCGTCAGGGAAGTGGGTGCAACAAGGGAATTAGACATGATCTTCGTCTTCTCCATGTTCATTTTAAGACCCACTTGCTGAGAGGCTCTATTGAGGTCATCGAGCATTGTACCGAGGTCCTCCAGGGTTTCAGCCACAATAACAATATCATCGGCAAAACGAAGGTGAGTCATATTCTCGCCATTGATATTAATGCCAAGATCCTTCCAGTCCAGAAGCTTAAAGACGTCTTCCAGTGCTGCGGTGAACAGTTTTGGAGATATAACATCTCCCTGTCTCACTCCTCGCTGCAACTGGATAGGCTTCGAGTTCTGGTCCTGAAGACGGACTGACATGGTGGCGTTTTCGTACAAAGACTTCAGCACTTCGATGTATGTATGTAAATTAGAATATGTCATAGAAAATTAAATGTCCTGAAAATAAAATAATAATGGGGATTTGTTTAATTCTAACTGTTCATTGAGTAGTATGTCACTATTTTTATATGCAATTTTATTGATTTCTATTTATAGGTTATTCAATTTACGTCCTTTTTCGCCTAATTGTAAAGTTTTGAAATTTATCGTTGGGTCAAAATTATGATTTTCTGATATTAAATGTTGAGCAAAAGTCGAGTCATTCTTTTTAAGTCGCCAGCTTCTGAGGTGTTCCTTGGTTCTGGTTTCAAATGAACTACCAGTCAGACCGATGTATTTCTTGTTGCAGTCTTTACATGTTAATTCGTATATACCGCTTCTTTTGTTCAACAGGGCAGAATCCGATTTATGCGTCAGACAGTTCTTCAGTGTTGCTGGCGTGTAAAATGCCGGGATTTTACCTTGAAGGAGTCTTCCACATTTATAGGAAATATTTCCTAAAAAAGGGATTCTAGCCCATTTTTTATCAGTTTTTTGGGGTTTTATATCCTTGAATAACAAATTTGTGGTAATTGACTTCTCTTTTTTCTTTAATATCTTTTCTATAGTTTTTGTATCGTAACCATTACTATTAGCAATGCTTTTGATGGTGTTCAGTTCTTTTTTGAAATTTATTGTTGTCATGGGTACAGATACTAGTCTATGTACCATAGCATGGAAGGCAGCATGCTTATGACTAATAGGGTGTTTCGAGTCATTATGGATTAAGATGTCACTGTATGTTGGTTTTCTATAGATTTTAAAGTCATGTCTATTGTCTGTTATTGAAATTGTTAAGTCAAGGAAGTTTAGTTCTTTTCCACCTACTTCGGCCAGGCCTGGTTCACTCGCGAGTTTAGGTAGGTTCGGCCAAACTGCCGCTAAGAGCGGCTAATGTCAGTGGGCTGCCGCGCGGCACGCAGTTCGCACGCTAGTCGCGTTGCGTCAATTTCTTTTTCGTGATTTTGCTGCTAAAATCAACAAGCAATATGGCATCTAATAATATAATTATTAGAACTATAATGCGTGACTTCATGAGTCGTGGGTTTTGTCAATAATAATTATAGTTTCACAAATTACTTAAGGAAATTTATACTGGTTATACAGTATAACCAGGTAGATACAACCAGTATAAATTGGTCCGCCAAGTAGATAACTCGACCTGCTGCCCACTGTACCTACTTATTCGTATTCATAATAAGGCTAGGTTATGGATTCGTTGTGTATTTATTATGCTAAATAATTTAATGATTCGTAGTTTTCTTAGTTACACATAATAATGTCTTAGTTTAAAATCAAAATCGCATTTATGAATAAGATTCAAAAAGTTCGCAAGTGACAACCTTTGCGATCGCCGGCGGCAACGTCCTTGAACTGCGGCGCGCAAACAACGTTCACAGTTCGCGCGATGACATAAGGTACAATTTAGCTTGCAGGCAAGCGGCGCTGGGAAGTGTAGGTATCTAATCATACCTAAACTTGCTGTTTCTTAGGGAGTGAGCCTTCTGTATGCTATTATATATTCTGTGCTTCGGCCGTAAATTGAATGTTTGGGTTAATAGAGTTTATATAAGTCAAAAAATTATGGATGTCATTTTTAGGGCCATTCCAGAGACAAAGGATATCATCAACGTACCGGTACCAGTAAATTATATTGTCTTTATATCCTTTATGTCTAAGGATGTCCTTTTCAAAAAAGTTCATAAAAATGTCAGCACAAATTGGGGAAAGAGGACTACCCATGGCGAGTCCTTTTGTCTGTTTATATATGTTGTTATTGAAGGTGAAATAGTTTTGTTCGAGGCATACTGAAATTGTATGCTCCAAGTCGACTATTTTTTGAGGTTCTAATTTTGACTCTATTAACAATTCACTTATCGCACTTTTACATTGATCAATTGGAATACTCGGAAAAAGGTTTTTCACATCGAATGATACTAAGATGGCTTCCTTTGGGATTGTGTGGGATTGTGTCGTTCGCTAAATATGAACAGTTTATTTAAAATGTTTTATGTGTTGTGTATGATGTGTATAAAATCCCTGATAAGTTAGCGAAACCGGTAGGATTAAATTATATTAAATGAAACAAGTACAAGTGTTTTTAATAACAACATTATAAATATGGGGTTTCACCAAGTGCCGACAATCGCAAGTATAAATTATATATTCTCAGCAACTACGGCTGATTTGATTCTTAAATATAGAAGAACGAAGATAAAGTTCGCCAAAACCAATGAACACCTATGGTTTAATACACAACGCAAAAGAAACGGAATTATACCTAAATATATCGAAAACAGCATAACGTGCAACAATCAGAAAACCAATTTTAGATGTGTCATAGAAAAGACAATATTAAACATACTTAACGCAGAATTAAAATCATTGTATTGCCAACGCAATAATTTAGCCTCCCACATTAAAGTAATACACATTGAACTAGCAAAAAGGCTACATAATAAGGGAGTCCATGGTGGATCGTCTGAACTCATCGCTAAGGGTGATATCCGAGTGGGGCGATGCCAATCTCGTCAAGTTCAACGCATCCAAAACCCAGGCGTGTCTATTCTCGACAAAACGGAGTCCTTTTAACCTGGCTCCAACTTTCCGGGATGTATCCGTACCGATTTTTGACCCTTTTTAGCTTCTTGGTATGAGCCTTACGTCCGACTTGAACTTTGGACGTTACATTGAGTCTCTGGCCATAACAGCTGCCAAAAAACTTGGTATCCTCTCGAAGGTGAGGCGATACTTCACACCGGGACAGCTATTGCAGTTGTACACAGCTCAAGTCCGATCGTGTATGGAGTACTGCTGCCACCTTTGGGACGGTTCAGCTAAATACCAGCTGGCTGCCTTAGACTCAATCGAGAAACGCGCTAAGAAGCTCATTGGAGACTCAGCACTGGTTGAGGCAAAACTACAGAACCTTGAGCACCGTCGCAGAGTGGCGTGCATGTCGGTATTTTACAGGATACATTTCGGGGAGTGCGCGTTAGCACTTCATGACCTTATACCCCCCTCCCCTTTCCATCTCCGGAGCACGAGGCGTAGACAGGGGTTCCACCCTTATGTCGTGGATATACCACAAATTCGCACGAAGCGGTTCGCTTCCACATTCTTAATGCGAACGGCTAAGGAGTGGAACTCCCTGCCGGCGGATCTGTTTCCGGAACAATATAACCTGGGCCTTTTCAAGGCGAGAGTGAATAGGCACTACATAGGTGAGTATGTTTCAACATAGTCCGCATCGTCACTTTCCACCAGGTGAGATGGCGGACAAATGCTCGCCTATATATATTAAAAAAAAAAAAAAAAAAAAAAAAAAATATTGAGCTAGACACGGTTTTAAGCAATACACACATTGAGGCAAAAACTATTACAGCGGCAATCCACAACACACATGTGAAAAAACTTACCAACCTGAAAACCACAAGGAGATATCATTCCAACATCATACCCATATTAACAATGAAAAGTTTTACCCCAGGCTAATAAATACAACAAATATTGCTTTCAGTAAAAATTAAACGGATCTTCTGGAAAAGGGCCTAAAGTACGCACCAAATCTAACCAACACAACCAAAGACTTGGATAACTTGGTAGTAGATTTGGAGGTTGCTATCACGGAGACGGCTAACAAGCACTTATGTACTTAGACTATAAGAGAAGACTTCAAAAAATCATCTATAAACAGATATAAAAATACTGAAGCAATAACGATAAAGAACATAAAAAAGAAGTTTATAGATAAAGATCTGATAATAACCAAAGCCGACAAAGGCAATACCGTAAATGTCACTTCCAAACTGGAGTACAATGAAAAAGTCAATAAGTTCCTTTCGGGAGATACTTTCGAGACCTTGAAAAACGACCCCACCTTGAAATACAATAAGACTGTAAGTGAGACCATACTATCGGCTAATAGCATATTTACTGAAAAAGATAGATTTCTGAAACCGATGAATCCTTCTGTACCTAGACTTCAGGGATACTACAAGTTGCATAAAGAGGACACACCTATAAGACCACTAGTCAGCTACATTGGAGCCCCAGCATATAATCTTGCCAAAAAGGCGAACAGAATTTTAAAGGAAGTGGTCAGTGCAGAACTACAACATACGGTCAAGAACAGCATTGATCTTATAAACAAAATAAAAAACCACACAATCCCAAAGGAAGCCATCTTAGTATCATTCGATGTGAAAAAGCTTTTTCCGAGTATTCCAATTGATCAATGTAAAAGTGCGATAAGTGAATTGTTAATAGAGTCAAAATTAGAACCACAAAAAATAGTCGACTTGGAGCATACAATTTCGGTATGCCTCGAACAAAACTATTTCACCTTCAATAACAACATATATAAACAGACAAAAGGACTCGCCATGGGTAGTCTTTCCCCAATTTGTGCTGACATTTTTATGAACTTTTTTGAAAAGGACATCCTTAGACATAAAGGATATAAAGACAATATAATTTACTGGTACTGGTACGTTGATGATATCCTTTGTCTCTGGAATGGCCCTAAAAATGACATCCATAATTTTTTGACTTATATAAACTCTATTAACCCAAACATTCAATTTACGGCCGAAGTAGGTGGAAAAGAACTAAACTTCCTTGACTTAACAATTTCAATAACAGACAATAGACATGACTTTAAAATCTATAGAAAACCAACATACAGTGACATCTTAATCCATAATGACTCGAAACACCCTATTAGTCATAAGCATGCTGCCTTCCATGCTATGGTACATAGACTAGTATCTGTACCCATGACAACAATAAATTTCAAAAAAGAACTGAACACCATCAAAAGCATTGCTAATAGTAATGGTTACGATACAAAAACTATAGAAAAGATATTAAAGAAAAAAGAGAAGTCAATTACCACAAATTTGTTATTCAAGGATATAAAACCCCAAAAAACTGATAAAAAATGGGCTAGAATCCCTTTTTTAGGAAATATTTCCTATAAATGTGGAAGACTCCTTCAAGGTAAAATCCCGGCATTTTACACGCCAGCAACACTGAAGAACTGTCTGACGCATAAATCGGATTCTGCCCTGTTGAACAAAAGAAGCGGTATATACGAATTAACATGTAAAGACTGCAACAAGAAATACATCGGTCTGACTGGTAGTTCATTTGAAACCAGAACCAAGGAACACCTCAGAAGCTGGCGACTTAAACAGAATGACTCGACTTTTGCTCAACATTTAATATCAGAAAATCATAATTTTGATCCAACGATAAATTTCAAAATTTTACAATTAGGCGATAAAGAAGAGCACTAGAAGCACTTGAAATCAATAAAATTGCATATAAAAATAGTGACATACTACTCAATGAACAGTTAGAATTAAACAAATCCCCATTATTATTTTATTTTAAGGACATTTAATTTTCTATGAGATATTCTAATTTATCATATTAATTTTTAACATTAATTCAATTATTTTACCTATATATAAACAAATATTTTATTTATTTAATAATCTGACATTAAAATATTGTTATTATTTTAATATATTAGTCTGACATTTATAATTATATATTTCTTGACATTTAATTAGTAATTCTAATATTTATATTATATTTGACTTACCTATTCGAGGTACAAAACTTTTTTAAACTCCCCACTTAGGGGTAATTTTCCCACTTTAGGCATCCCGAAATCTTATGTTTTCCTACCGTCACAATAATATTGACTATAACTTACATATCAATTGTTGCATTTCGTTCGCTAAATATGAACTGTTTATTTACCAAGTGCCGACAATCGCAAGTATAAACCACCGACTATAAATCAAAAACCGGAGAGAATAGATCTCCTGTCCTTTTCCAAGTTTTAAATCTGAAAGTGACAAATATATTTTAATTTTAGTTGCAGCCGGCAAGTATAGAATCGAGCCCATATTCCATAAGGAGTCATACAAATTAATTATTACAAACAACAGCTTGTATTACGCAGAACAAGCATCAATAAAAAAGCTAACAATCCAGTTCCGCAACATATCAAAAGTCAACATCGCGTTCAATAAAAAAAATTGTCACGGCACCATACAATTCATAATAATAAAAACGTCAACACATAACCAGCTAGTAGGAAATTACCGACCAATCAACTAGAAACTAAATAGAACACCATCTATAAGCGCAATTATCGGTTCTGTTTTATGAGCAAAACATTGACTTCGTCTGTACTAAAATACCAACTTGTATCTTCCAGTAAACTAGCAAATGTTAATCCAAAATCAACTTTATTACGTAAGCAAGAAAACTAAACGAGTATTTATTGATGAACTACAACATCGTGGTTATGTACACCCTGTGACAAAGATAAGTTTACAGACGTGTCATAGTTAACTAAAATAAATCAAACTCTATATCATAGTCGCTAAAGACTCTATCTATTCGATAGGAAAATCCGGTCTATGGACCGATGACAGAAACCAAATTGTAGAACAGTTAAAAGGGAGCTGGTGCCACATATAAAACAGTGGATATGAGGACATAAAAATTCTTGAAGCGCCGTCAGCGGCCTCTATCGTCATTACATTTGTCAAGTGTCAACTAGTAACGCGGTGGGCACAATTTAAATGATAATTATGTCGAGATCGTGCCCAAATACTCAAACGTGTCTCTCTTTTTAAGCAATGATGATATTAAATACATCTGTGTTTATGAATTATTTCCCTTTCCCTGCGTAATTAGAAATTAGAATTACAAGCTAACCAAAAATAAATGGAAATATCTATTTTTAAAAAGGTTATGCTATAATTCTTTTAAAGTCTGTACTTGAAGCAGTAACTTTATGTGTCCAAATGCTAATCAACTTCAACTTTTAGTTGTTTGGCGTTTCCGTGATGATTCCGCCAGTGTCAAGTTTGTAGGGCCTTTTAAGGAGGTAGGCCTATTACAATGTTTTTAAGGATAGGTATCTGTGAGAGAACAAGGGTAAGAAGGATGAGGTAAAAAGGAAAAAAACAAAAGGTAAAGAAACGGAAAGGATTGATGCTAATCATATCCATTCTATCATAAATTAGTAATCAGTTCAGGCTATTTCTGGTAGAGATTTCTTATTCCATCCTCTCCAATCTATGTCATCTTCACCTAGACTAAAAAAAATACTTAAAAAGTTTTTTTTCAAATCTGTCCAGCCGTTTTTGAGTAAACAGTGAAAATACATAAAAAAAAAACCATTTTTTTAAGTCATTTAAAAAACAAGGAGAAATTATATCCTTCTTAACTCTAGTCAAGAGCTGACCAGAAGCAAACCCGTTAAAATAACATCATTGAATAAAAAAAAAACTGCGACAAATTTGGTTCAACAGCATAGCATGGAAGAAACTTAACTACGAGCGTAATTATGATAATAAAAATCATTTCGCAATATTCCGTAAAAACATAAAAATAATGAATTCAACCGCGATATCAAACCAATAAACGGAAAACATATAAATTTATAGTTTAGAAATGTAATTTTTTATATACCTCGTCGTCTGTTCGAACGAAATGGAAATACGTATAGTTTTATTTTTGTACCATCACAGTTTAGTCTTGTTCTTCCATCTGCATAGATGGACTTCAAGCTAACTACAAAGTGTGGCTTTAATGCAGTTGAGATTCAAGATTAGAAGAGAAGAGCCAAGATGCAGTGTATACCACTAAATTGGTGTGTTCAAGATGCAGTTGAAATAAGTACATAGCAAAGGTTACCTAATAATAGTGTAACCTTTAATTATTTAGGTTCTATTTCTGGGTATATTCGATAATATTTTTTAAATAAAGAACTCTTTTAAATATATTAAAGATTAGGAAAAAACATCATTAAACTAAACGCATAAAATGATAGAGATAATATTATATAAAAAAACGTAGCAGGGTGAAATCCAGAATGATGATAAAAAAAATATAGCACAGATTTTTTATAACTTCTAATTTTATAACATCCTGATAGTGTAATGGATAGGGCCGCTGCCTTCTGAGCAGGTGGTCGTGGTTCGAATCCCACCACGTACAAATGCGTTTTTTGGTTTTCGAATTTCGTATATACGTTTATTCTACGCTTTTTCAGTGCTTTGGAAAGCACGGTAAGCCGTTAGTGTCAGTTAATATCGTTTAATACCGTAGATATTAATCGTTAAGCCATGTCAGAGGCCAGTGCTAAGCATTGGCGGCTTGAAAACTCTAACCTAATCTAGGACTGGGTCTGGTTTCAATTCTGGGTTGCGGAGGTCAGATGGCAGTCGTTCTGTGTAAAAACCAGTACCCTCGTTCAATCTCCTAGATTAAGTAGCTGAACCCGAGAGATACGAGATAATGTTAGGGATTTCCCTAGCCCTCATCATCTGATGACTCATGTTAGCTACTACAATACAATGTAGTGTTACTGCAGTCGGTCTGCAAGAAATTTTAGCAAAACACTGAGTGTGACATAAAATGTGACATTTACATCTAATGCGAAATGCATTAATGTCGTTTTGGTCATAAATATTTCAGTTGCGAAATAAATGTCAATTAAATAGTTATGTGGTATTTTTGCCCGCGATCTGTGCTTCTGTTTCTAAAACAATTTATTCTGAAATAATTTGAGCAATATTTTAGATGATATTTTAAGTCAACATATAACCTCTACTGTGTTACAATGCGACAGACATACAAACACAAAACATTTTAGTAATCGGGTTTCTTCAATGACTTTATCACATGAAGTATTTATTGTTCATCTCGGGGAGGGCCATCTTGTAAGTAATGTCAAATTCATCATTCATCATTATTCAAACCGAAATTTTTACTTTTTATTTCATACATTAAAAAAAAATTACATAACCCAAAAGACGGCCTTCTCAAAGTCAAACAATTTCTGATATACCTTGTCATTAATAGGCACAATAGCACATTTAATGGTACATAAATTCCGTATGCGCAAACGCAGGGTCGTTCTCTCACTGTAGTACGACGCGGTACTCAATGAACGTGGGAGGGGCGCTGCAACATAAGGAGAACTGTCAAATCAATGTCAAATCTCAAGATGGCGGCGTTAGTTCCCTTTTTCGCCACGTTCATTCAAAGCGTGGTCGAACTGTAAACACATTAGCCGTCTGATTGACAGATGGCGCCACGTCTCCCCGGCGCGACACGATGACAGACAGACAGACAAACACACGCCAGTTCAAACAACATTCTAATGCAATGGAAGGTTGATTGACGAAACTCTTTCGGTTGATTTCTTTGGTGATATTGAGTCGGATTGGTGAAGGTTATTTGAATTTTCATAATTTTTTGGCTGATTTGTTGAAAGCCGAAACGATTAGAAATGCAATAGTAGACCTATCACTTCATCAATATCAATTCATATTTGCAAAAATCACGATTAACTAATTAAAGTCTATAGCTGTCATTTTCTATCATTAGAGAACAGAAAGAGACGACAATCGTTTTAGTCAAGATTCAGTTACGTTGTGCGCTCTACGAAGCAATAGTACGACAGTGCTTTAAATGATTGTCGAAGAAAGGAACTAACACCACTAATTTGAGACAGGTCAGTTTTGTCTACACTTCAGCGCTCCCATCAAAGTTCATTTAGAGCTTTGCCGTACTGTAATATTTCCACACGTGATCCAGATGTTTCTTCCACACGATCTCCCGTCATAAACGTCAGCCTCCCAACAACATTGTAAAGCAAATGTTAAACAGAAGGTCCGCTTCTAACGAGCGTGTATCGCATTATACTACGGATAAACCATCTTTATACTGGGCTCGATTGTAGATGCCACCGGCTAAAACTCTAATTAAAAACTGTTTGCCACTTTCACATTGGAAAAGCACCGGAGATCTATTCTCTCTGGTTCATTGTTGGTTTATAGTCGGTGGCTTTATGCATTATCTGTAATTTTTATCTGCTGTCATATGATATGGCGGATAAATTGACAGAAATACTGGGAAAACGTGCATAAGCGCGTCAAAATAGCGGACAAGGTGTAAAAACATAGAGTATAAATCGATTGTCCTTCTTAAATTTAAAAATTTTGAAAGTGACAGATAGATTTTAATTATAGTTCTAGCTGGCAAATCTAGAATCGAGCCCACTATCTGTGGTATCGCAAACCCGTCGTCGCCTGCCTTTACGACCGATATTAAAAGTCGGTACTTTTCGACAAGTGGTTAGTTTACTATAACTTGGACAAAGAATAAACAAGGGGTGTTTAGAAGCTTTTTGTTGTTTTCTTTAACGCAATTGAGCTTTGAATCAACAAATATTTTTATCATAGGTGTTCTAAAATCTGCCAATACCAGAACGTAAATTTCTAAAATGGCCAGGATATTTTATCCCAGTTAAATGATAACATATTCAACCATATAATATACTAGCTGTACCCGCGACTTCGTACGTCCGGTTTGCGCGGAAGCGTGTTTTCCATACAAAAACAAATATCAGACAATGCTAATCACGCTTCCGAGCGCGTTGTAGCAGGTCCCGCTCCTACACGCGGAGAAGCGTTTTCAGTATGTTCGACACTGCGTGTTTTCCATACAAACAGGGGTACTTACTCAATATTAGAATGGTTTGTGTGATTATTTCTAACCTAGGCTGGACACCAGGTAATTAAAAAACTCAGGTTAATAAAAAGTCCCTTTAAGATCGGTTAAAAACGATCAGAGATCAATTTTCTGCCTACCCCCTAAGTCAGGTGGCGTGATTATTTGTATCGTAACTTTGAGTTTAAGTAATGCTCAGTCAAACAAAAAAAAAACCATCAAAATCGGTTAAGAAACAAACAAATTCCAATCTCCTGCCTACCCCCTAAGTCAGGTGGCGTGATTATTTGTATCGTAACTTTGAGTTTAAGTAATGCTCAGTCAAACAAAAAAAGTTTCATCAAAATCGGTTATGAAACAGCCAAATTTCAATTTCCGGCCTACCCCCTAAGTCAGGTAGCGTGATTTAAGGTATCCTAAGTTGCAACCCGGGTAACACGTCAAGTGTAACACTCAATTATAATGTCTATTGCCAAATATTATAGTGACATGTTGTCTGTCCATCATCCCTTTTGCTGATATCTACACGTGCTTGTATAACATGAAAATATATCTATTTAAGGGGATCTCAGGTGCACGCCAGCGCCCTCATCAATAAAAAAATCATTACTCACTGAAAACTCAATTAATTGAAAATCCGGTAGATCAGATAGACGTATAGGCACTGACATTTATTTTAAGCATTATAAATTAATGATTCAGTGTTCACTGCAATTATAGATAGCAAAAGTGCTAAAAGTGGCCGTTTTTCGCAATTTTTCTATCTGTCAACTTTATAAGGTTCTAAATGACCTTCATTGCTTTAACCTCAATCTGATCTACCGGATTTTCGATTGACTGTGCTTTCAGTGAATTATGATTTATTGACTGATGAGGACGCCACTTAGTCCAGGGAAGCCCCTTAAGTAGGTGCCTAATTTGATGAGAAGACTGTAAAATCTGTAACATCTATGCATCATTTTAGCTGATCTATGACGCGTACACATACCAACACACTGTTTGTTTTAGATACAGTATTTATGGCACCAATTAGGGTGCTACCTTATTAACTGTGGGATAAATTTATGGTACAAGATTACGGCTTGCTTATCCATATTGTTGCTCTATTAACTACAAATAAAAAAAAAACAAGTTAACATATGCTCAATATCAGTTTAAAGATTTTTCACTGTAATAAAATTGTTTTTTTGAATTACCGCAAATATGATTACCTCGATATTTCAAATCGGTTGCACACTTCATAGTCACGAGACTTCTTTCTTCTTTTGCGAGTGGATTTTTGAGTCCAAAAGTGATCAGATAAATCCTGGTATTAGAGTTTTAACCGCCGTTGAAAACCGTCTAGTAGCACATCTATTACATAGTTTAAGTAACGACTATCAAATACAGCGACCAGGATCGACGGCTTAACGTGCTCTCCGAAGCTCGGAATCCTTTTCCTTTTCATACAATCAGTTGATTTAGCCTGCAAAAGTGATAAATATAAACTTTGTGTTCCCCCCTAGGAGTCAAACCCAAGACATCCGAAACGTGAGCCATGGCTCTGAACTAATTAATCGTTATTTTTGAAGCAAAAATATCTACTCGGACCTACAGTACTTACATTCACCACAAAAAAAAACCTAAAGCGTCACCCCAGCTCTTTTAAAAAAAGTTAAACAAAGCGCCACAAACTGACACTTATATACAGAATGATGTCGGAAGTCGGAAGCTCCATAAACATGGCTGTTTACGAGTGGAAAGATAAGGAGCACCCTTTATAGTGGCATCTGATAGTCGCTTTTGAAGGGCGATGCAATTATTAGCAAGTGGTTACTTGGCCGATATGTTTAGTGAAAAAAATTGTCTTTATTTCCTCACAACATAGTAATCACTATTTACTAGGGACATTATGCTAGGCACAAGATTGGATGGTGTTTAAATTTATTTGATAATGATATTTTTTTGTGATATTAGCAAGCATAATTATTTTTTATCTACAAAATGGGCTTGGGTCTAAATACCACCGGCTAAAACTTTAATTAAAATCTATCTATTAGTCAGTTTCAAAATAATAAAATTAAAAAAGGACAGGCGATCTATACTCTATGGTTTTACACTTTGTTTCGACGCGCTTTTGCACGTTTCCCCAGGATTTCTGTCAATTTTATCCCATATCGCCGGATAAAAATATCATATAACGCATAAAACCATCGACTATAAATCAAAAACCGGAGGGAATAGATCTCCAGTCCTTTGCCAATGTTTTAGTCTGATAGTGACAGTTAGATTTTTATTTTAGTTTCAGCCGGCAAATCAAGAATATTTTATTAATTTTCGAGTAAAAATTAAAAAAAATAGAATGAAATACATAAATATTTAAGACAAATCACAGTGTCATCTGGCCTCTAGCATTACAAAGATTTCATTGAAAAATATACGCATAAATATTTATTTGTCAATAGGTAAATAAGGTCCTATTACAGAAAATGTTTCAATACATAACATAATGTTGAATTCACACAGACGACTCTTCCGTTAAAAAAAAATACATTAAAATTAACCAACAAAATTGAATAAATATTACCCCAAACAAATAAAACTTAAAACTACCGTTCGTACAAATTGAATAAAGAAATATTTGCACATAGCGAAAGTTCTCTACTGCGAGCTTGTTTGTCAGTCTGTCTGTCTACATTAAAGCCCACGTCTCCATCTAATGGGTTTTAGCGTGAAATGTTTACACAGGGTTGGACGTGGCAATGTCAGGTCGGCGACATTTAATTTTGTATCCATTGCTTGTGGTTTCTTCAATGCTGGAACCCAGTCAGAGAGTCTCTTGGGAGAGATAGAAAAACATCAAAAGGGACTCGAGGGTTACAGTGTATTGTAATTTAGGCGATGGGCTGACAACCTGTCACTATAGCAATACACATTACAATCTAAAATTGCCCTCAATTTTTGTCAGATGTGGTGAAAGCGCCTTTTACGAGGCGTTTGACGCTCTGCCTACCCCGAAAGGGATAAAGGCGCGATTTTATGTATGTATGTATGTTGCTTGTGGTGTAGCAAATTATTTCTCAGTTTATGGTTATCAAACTTTCCGCCGGCGGTTTCACTAACTTTAAATGAGTTTTCCCGTGGTAATTGAGTGTTGTCCCTTACTAAAAATTTGCCTATATCCGTCTCTAGGTCATCGTCTATCACCATGCCAAATTTCATTAATAATAAGATTTCCTATCACAAATGCCTTTGCCACCTAGATAAGTGTGCCAGAGTCTTGGGCAGCCGATAGCAGATCGAGCGTACTTAGTAGGCATCTGCACTAAAAGCCCTGAAAGGCCCTGAACACCGACAAAATTCAGCAACCTGCTTGGTGCTGGTCCCTGGACTGGTAGTCTCTTTATGTTTATTCCTGTTTCACACCATGATTTTTGACCAACCTCTACAAAAGAAAAGGAATAACTAAAGTCATAAACAGAGCCATCTCTGGCAGAGTAGGCTTTCTCAGAAGGTACCAATTACGAAATCCCACCTGAGTGAGACCTCTTTACGAGCACGATGGTGTAGAGGATAGGGCTGCTGCCTCCTGAGCGGGGAGGCCGTGGTTCGGATGCCACCACGTACCAATGTGTTTTTCGGTTTTCGAATTTCATATGTACGTTTATTCGGCGCTTTTTCCGTGCTTCGGAAGGCACGTTAAGCCGTTGGTCCCGGTTAGTATCGTCCATGCTATCGTTTAATACCGTAGATATTAGTCGTTAAGCCATGTCAGAGGACAGTGCTAAGCATTGGCGGCTTGAAAACTCTGACCTAATCTAGGATTGGGTCTGGTTTCTGGGTTGCGGAGGTCAGATGGCAGTCGCTCTGTGTAAAAACCTTCGTTCAATCCCCTAGGTTAGTCTCCGTGATATACGGGATAAGGCTTGGGAGATGATGACCTGAGTGAGACCTCTTTATTTTTATGTTTGTAAAAAACATTACCTATTCAAATTCAAAATAATTTTATTTCGGAAAATATCCTTAGTTGTTAGCAAACTTAAAATTAATTAATTCTAGGTAGTGTTAGTAAAACTTAAAATTTAATTAATTACCTATGATCTAGCTGGATTTCTGGGATTGTCTGATTTGCCATGGCAGAAATTTGATTCCATTCAGAAAGTTAAATATTTTCTAAAATATTTAGTAGGAAATGTATATAAAAACGACATTTCATTTCCACTTCGCCTCTGCGTTGGAAAACCGTCACCTTTTTTCAAGTTAAATTAATTCATAGTGTTTGACTTTCTGTTCGTATCGCAATAAACTCAAGTTGTTTATTTTGTTGGACTTGTTTAGAGTTTTTTTTCATCAGGTTAAGACATCGAGATCACATACATACATACATATAATCACGCCTTTATCCCTAATGGGGTAGGCAGAGCGTAAACGACCTAAACAAAGGCCGTTCCGCCACGTCTGACAAAGTCTTGAGGGCCATTCAAGAAAGATTTGTACGTATATTGCTGTAGTGACAGGTTGTCAGCCCATCGAGATCACCGTGGTGTTTTATTTTATAATAAACAGTGACTTTCTGTAAATGTTAGATAATAATATTAGTAAGAAAGCCAGATGTATTTTCTAAAAATCAGCTTTGAAACCTTAAAAAAGGGTATTTGCTATCTCGCCAAGTTTGGCAGCTGTAATGGAGTGCTCAATTCAAAAGTTAAATTCTTAGGTTACGTTGCTGTCGATATACCTACAAATATATCTTAAATAACCGTCAAAACTTTGTCAGACGTGGCGAAACGACCTTTGTTTAGGCTGTTTTACACTCTGCCTACTCCACTAGCGATAAAGGCGTGATTACATGCATGTACGTTGCTGTCGATTCCCTGTATTTATTACACGACTTTTATATGACTGACACCTTTGAGATACGCTGAGGTGATGCTATTATATACTGGTGGTAACCCTTAAACGCTTAAAAATAAATTATCAATTTGACAACCCTATGTTCAAAACGTTTTACCATAATCTACGGCTACCATGTGTCTTCACTTACCTTATCGCCACCCATAAAATATATTGTCATCGAAATCTGACTTAATTGCTGTCTCCCCGCGTTCAGCTTGAAAAAGTAACGTCGTCAAAATAAAAAGGTTTCAAGTTGAAGCCGCGGCCGCATCGGTAGCTCTAATTCGAGTCGACGACGCGTGCACGGCGGCTTCAAAGCGACAGCGGCGCGGGCGGCGCGAAGGGTATTCCTGCTTGAACCAAAATCTACATAGGCAACAAGAATTTAAAAAAAGAATTCAGCAACCCGTCTGCAGTACCTATAAAAATGATTGAATGCATTAATTGTTCTAAAATTGATCTTTACCAAATATTTCATATGTATTTTTGTAATCTCCTTTTAATTACCTTATTTTCATATCCCACTCGACAGGTCAAGTCGAAAAAATTTTTGGGAAATTACACCTAACTACGAACTCTTATGTGCTTGAGACCAATCAAACAAATTGTGAAATTACATCCAGCCGTTTCGGAGATACGAGGTAGTAAAGCAATATTAGTACATATGTATAAATGTATATACATACATACAAGATACGCGCGAACATAATATTTTAATGACAGTCGGGTAAAAAGTCTCGTAGTGATTTGACGCAAGTTTTACATCGGAGGTATTGAATCATCAGGGATGAATGGCGACGATTAGTAAAGAGTGGTAGGCTCCGCAAGGGGCCGCCTTGCTCGCGACCACCCGAGAACCGGAGTCCGGAGCCAAACAGCTTGCTGTGTTCCGTCGGTGCGTTAGAGTGCCAGTGCCATAACAGGCATCTTCTGGGTGAGCTCGTTCCATCATCGACTCTGTCACGGTCATACCTGATCTTGAGTCTATAGTCAAGAGCAAAACCAATTTCTTATTTTAAAAATAACGGTAGAACTAGGACTAAACCTCGGGTCGTCGCGAGGAAGCAACGTTAATCACTCTTCCACTCGACTGTGCGATGGTTATCTGCTTGTACGGATCCCCATATCTTATTGACTGCGACTGTACCCGTCTAACGTTACCGCATTGGGATACGGTTTCCGAACTTTTGACTGACGGCTTTGATATTTTTTTGGTGGTGATAGTTTTTGGATATTTTGGTGTATAATAAAATAAAGTTATACAAAAATCCTTGGAAATGGTATCTAGAGCAACTGTCGCACATATATACATATAGTCACGCCTTTATCAAAGGTCGTTCCGCCACTTCTGACAAAGTTTCGAGGGTTATTTAAGATAGATTTGTAGGTATATATCTGTAGTGACAAGTTGTAAACCCATCGCCTAAATTGCAATATACGGAAACCCTCGGATCCCTCAGCCAATTTTTACAGCATGCCTGGGAGGATATGCAGCTGGCCCAGCAGCTGCAGATGTTTTTCTCTCGCTCGCATGGAAGAATCTGTCGCACACAGGTAGCTGTGCTGTTTTTCATGCCTATGAAAGTTAGTAGTAATTTTCATATATACATACATATAATCACGCCTTTATCCCTAATGGGGTAGGCAGAGCGCAAACGACCCAAACAAAGGTCGTCCCGCCACGTCTGACAAAGTTTTGAGGGTTATTTATGATAGAATTCTAGGTATATTGCTGTAGTGACAGGTTGTCAGCCCATCGCCTAAATTACAATATACTGAAACCCTCGGACCCTTAGCTGGATTTTACAGCATGCCCGGGAGGAAATGCAGCTGGCACATTCTATGTTTTTCTCTCGCTCCCAGACCAGCATGGAAGTCTCATATTCATAGGCATGAAATATAGGTACTAAGGTTATGTCCAGTTAAATCTTTAGGCGCAGTCATCCAATTTCAAATACTTCTCTGATTTCAGTTCACCTCGGTCAATTCTTGTTTGAGAATGTTTGAAGACGGACAGAAGCAAGGGTGGGCCCGATGGTGTAGTGGATAGGACCGCTGCTTCCTGAGCAGGGAGGTCGTGGTTCGAACCCCACCACGTACAAATGTGTTTTTCGGCTTTCGAATTTATATGTACGTTTATTCGGAGCTTTATCCGTGCTTCGGAAGGCACGTTAAGCCGTTGGTCCCGGTTAGTATCGTCCATGGTATCGTTTGATACCGTAGATATTAGTCGTTAAGCCATGTCAGAGGCCTGTGCTAAGCTAAGCATTGGCGGCTTGAAAACTCTGACCTAATTTAGGATTGGGTCTGGTTTCCCTTCTGGGTCAGATGGCAGGCGCTCTGTGTAAAAACCAGTACCGTCGTTCAATCCCCTAGATTAGGTAGCCGACCCCGTGAGATACGGGATAAGGCTAGGGAGGGAGATGATGATAGACAGAAGCAGGAGTTGAAGCTTGTGACACAGCTATGACCACAGCCAAGTCACGCGTAGTCTAAGAAATGGCAAGTCGTGCGGTCGAGGCGCTTACCGTGCGAAAAGAAGGGTTGCGAAACTGATTTACTTCGTGTCCATTGAAATGAAGTACGTGCAAACTAAACTACCCCTTTTAAGACGTATTGTATGTATCCTTATTTTATTATGTTATGACAGTAACTCGATGCTTCAGTAGCCATTTTATTTCTTCTGTAGATTTAAAGGTCCATTCACACTAGACTCCAAAACCGTAGAAGAAAAACATAAAATTTCTGCTGTTTAATTTTTCAAGGATTTCAAGGTGTTGTTATAATTAATGTGTTGTTGTTATTTTATTTTATCCATCAATATTTTGTCAAAATGGATACCTACCTACTGTTATCTCCTTCAGAAAAAAAAATATTGATTTCCACGAATGTTGAACTTCAAACCTACCTTTAGATGTTTATCTTTCCTTAAGTATGGAATAATGTGTTTTTTTTAAACAACCGTACCTATCTACTTACAATGAAAATATTTATAAAAGCCCATCTATCATTTTGCTGGCTAATTACGTAGAACAATGTGTCTTCACAGATTTACACCATTACCTTTTGAAACCACCACGTTTTCCTGGCGGTTCGACGGCGGCGGCGAGATCAAAGCGTGCGGCGCCTTTGAAGTCCTGTATCAGCTGGAACGCGTAAACGACACGTTGCCACTTCGCATGAGTTATCTCAGCATTTCGACGGTAGTTAAGTTATATATCGGCGGTAGTTAAGTTATATATCGGATGTCAAATTAATACTGATAGTGGTATTGAAATCAGAGGATTGGTTTCTGCATTTACGTCAAATGGTAGAGTTTCTTCATTCAGAAGTCAGCGAATGATCTTATAATGATAATAATTGGACATCTTGCGTTTAAATTGAATATAGGTACCACGTGTAAGTAACAGCGTCCCGCAAACTGATACCTATGGGCCGCTCAGAAAAATAAAACTTCCCATACAAAATGATCAGACGATTTGTATGGAATACCAAATTATTGTTTTCACTTCCTGAAAAAAATCCTGCTGATAGTTGTTCAGTGTCATGAAGCTGTCCCTTACACCTGGTATTTATTAAAAAAATGTTAGTAAGATAATTCCTTCTTTTTTGTCTTGTCTCTAGTTTTAAACTACAGTTTTACAGAGCTTTTCTAGAGTTAACTATATTACCAAAGGGAAATAAGAATTTGTATTTCTGATCTTATGTATTTCTTTATGTAACGAATACACTCAAAAATATATTTTACTAGCGACCCGCCCCGGCTTCGCACGGAAATTACCAGTGTTTCTCTACTATATTATGGATATATTATACATATAAACCTTCCTCTTGAATCACTCTATCCATTAAAAGAAACCGCATCAAAACCCGTTGCGTAGTTTTAAAGAATTATTATGCATACATAGGGATATAGGGACAGAGAAAGCGACTTTGTTTTATACTATGTAGTGAAGCTATACTTTTCACAGCGGAATATTATCTTGATCCAACCAACGGGGAAACGCTGTAATGACAGGTTGTCAGCCTATCGCCTAAATTGCAATATACAGACACCCTCGGATCCCTTAGCTGGTTTTTACAGCATTCCTGAGAGGAAATGCAGCTGGCATATTCTATGTTTCTCTCACGCTCCCAGTCCAGCATGGAAGAAGCTGTCGTTTTCTATAGAAAATTCATTAAATTAAGGGGTTTAGTTGTCTCTTTGTTATTTAAAATTAAATCAGTCCCTCCTGTCACTTACAATCTGAATTTAATTAAATTATGAGGAAAACAGTCTTTATTTACCTATTTATCAATGATTTTCTATAATTTTTATTTTAGTCGGTTGAAATTTATTAAGATGGCAGCAAAAGAGATGAGAAAAAAATAATGTGCTCCAAAATAGTGAAGATTGAACATCAGACCATAGAAAAAGAAATGATTTCAAATTTATGGTAAGTAACTAAGGACAGTATTTATAATCAGCGATCAGTTCGTATCAGAAATGTCATTTCAGTACAAACTGGCCTGTCAATTCCTTACTTAATATTGCTCTCAAGTTTAATATCGCTTCATAAATACGACCCTTATTGAATCAATTACTTACTTACTACGCTGGCTCAGCGACCCGTAGTAGATGTTGGGCTCCAACAATCAATTAAATTATATAGTACCTATCTGTTAATAGTCCTCCCAACCATTTTCGGTGATGGCGGCCAATCTCCCAGAGATCGGCCAACTGCGCAGTATTCGTTTTTAGTGCCCAAGTGTTTGCGCTAGCCTGCAATGTCCTAACCAAACTAGAAACAAAAACACAGAGTCATTGTCTCCCGCCGGGAATCGAACCCGGGACCTCCGAGTCGAGAGCCCATGGCTCAGACCGCTAGGCCACGGAGGCAGCCTATCTATGATCAAAGTATTGTCTCTCATTAGAATTAATAATTTAACTAAAATGTTATGTCTAACGGTAAAGTCTCTCTCAATTAAAACGTCTAAAATATAACTTGAAACAATGCCAACTAAATAATTCATAAAGAAACATAAAATAATATTCTAAACGCGCTTTCTAATAAAATGTATGAGGTAAGTAACAGTAAAGCCACATTACCTTGGGCAATAATCGTAAGTAACGCCGAGTTAAAAGATGGCGCGAGATATGAAGAGGCGGCGACAAATGGCAGGGCTACCCTAAACATCACTCATATCGCAGGGTTGCCAGCAAAAGAAAAAATACTACATAAAATAAATCACGCCTTTATCCCTTACGGGGTAGGCAGAGCGTAAAACGCCTCCTAAAAGGCGCTTTCACCACGTCTGACATAAATTGAGGGCAATTTTAGATTGTAATGTGTATTGCTGTAGTGACAGGTTGGCAGCCCATCGCCTAAATTACAATACACTGTAACCCTCGAATCCCTTTTGCTGACTTCTACAGCATGCCCGGGAGGAAGGGCAACTGGAACATTCTATGTTTTTCTTTCTCTCCCAGTCCAGTATGGAAGAAAAATACTATTTGATATTTTTCTACTTTGTTATATTATGAAATGTATTACGACGTGTCACGTGTTCTTCCATGCTGGACTGGGAGCGAGAGGGAAACATAGAATGTGCCAGCTGCGTTTCCTCCCGGGCATGCTGTAAAAACCTACCACATTAGGGACGAAGGCGTGATTATATGTATGTATATCACTGAGACTGTAACAAACCCAATCAATCTTTAACAAAGGTAAAGAGGAAAAGAGAATAATATTCAGTTTGGAAATTATGAAATTCGATATCTAGTTAGTTCCTCATAAGATTAATGGGTGTAGTTGTGAAATAAAACCTAAAATAACTAATTTAATTGTTGTGAAACCCGACGAAACGTTAAATAATTATGATAGTGCACTTATTTTCTTTGAAATTATGTTATTTTATTTTTAAACTGACGAAGAATATTTAGCCCTTAATCTGCTTACTATGAACTACATTGATGCAGGCATACAAACTTAACAATAAATTAAACAAATCATATACCTTCTCAACAAAATATCAGCATTGTTTCCTTACCAGCATAGTAAGAGCATTACGCTTGCAGCAGCCCTAGTCATAATATTTCAGCGGCGGTAACTGCACGCGGCGTGATGTATGGCGACACACAGACAGATAAATTGCTCATAATTTATTGTAGTGGAAGCACGATGTGCGATGGTCCTAATTACGGGATGCTCGACGCTGCGGCTTGTGTGCACTGGCTTTTATGAATCCGTCAACAGTGGCCGTAGAGCAACAGCGTTGAGCAAATAAGGCCTTTTTGAACTTGTTTTGTGACTTGGGCGGTTGGTGTTATCTCAATTTATAATATCATCAACGTAGAGCTTCTTCATAAATACCAGCTACATAAGAGAAGTTTAATTCAAAATATTTATAAAACTAACTATCAAGATTGAGAGCAATCTTAATGGATTTGACAGTTCGCTTTGTACTGAAAAGACATATCTAATAGAAACTCAAACTTGCTGTCAGTCTCAAGAGCGGATTATAAATACGGGCCTTCGTATGTCTATTTATTTATTGTGTATACGTAGTTGAATCTTTCAAGGATCGAAAGTTTTATTGGTATTATTGTGTTTTAAAAAGAGTGTACCTGTCACATTTTGTGAACCGTTTTAAAATTAATTATTTTCATCGGTTCAAACTCATCATTTAGGGCAGATGTTGATAAATACTTAATTTGTTTAATCATATTATGTTAAGGAGATTTAATTCCGATTCAAGATCAATCTAATTTATATTATTTCGTAAAAGAAACCTATAATACAATTGCAGTTATGCCACAAGTTAGGTATGTCTTTGTTGATAATTGGTTGCAGATTGTTTTAAAATTACGTGTCAAAGTTTTTTGGCTTTTGGGAATGATGAAATCAAAAACTGAAATAAATTAAATATTTACGTATATTTTTTTGTTTTATGTCCTTTATAACAACAAATCTTTATGTCGACATATCTTGCAGAAATTACAGTGCTTAAGAACGTAGAACACAGCTCTGCTAGTATAGTTCTATTACATTAATTATTATGACTGTGAACGTTAATATTACATGTAAATCTATGTCACAAAAAATATAGTGCCAGTTTTGCAAGCGACTAAAATTCAATTTGAAAATTTATGTGTCTGAGATTCTGCTAGAGATATCATAATATGAAACATGAACATTGCAGCTAATTTATGAGTCATGAGATTGCGGGAACATGCTCGCAGCTCACTTTATGTGACTACACATACATTCAGTCATCCCCTTAACATTAAAATACAGATATGTGATCCGTTAAAGTCACCAAGAATACTCAAATTAAAAATACAAACACAAATTAACAATCCTCACTAATTATTTGCAACAACTTAAAATAAGATGAAATTAAATTACAATCTACACATTTGGTACATAAAAATTTCGTTAGACTAACTAGAAAATGAAATCCACTATCGTGGACAGTCCAAGCTGGGAGCTAGTCCCTTGTGCACTATAGTTATACATTACAAGTTAGAGATCACAGCTTCGCAGCCCTCGCGGGCGCTCTCACGTTCGTCGATGATATGAGCCGACTAGAAACCCGAAGAACACTACACTATATTAACACGGTCTTCAGTTCCAAAAGTCCATTTGGCATGGGCGTTAGCGATCGGCGCCCCCTTTCTTGTTTATGTGGAGCGCCGACGGTCCTCAAGGGTGCAGCGCCCGTGGTCCAAATAATGACGGGTACGACGGGAAGTAAGCAGCCAGAGAAGGATGGGGCGGCATCGGGAACGGCAGCGGAGGAGACGACATCAGATGAGACGGTTTGCTGTATGGGTGGAATCGTGGAGTCAACGGCGACAAAGGCGGAGTCGGATATGTCCGCTGAAGTAGCGGATGTGTTGCACTTAGCATTGACAAGCTAGGGTTGGATTCTCCAGTAGCTGTGTGTGATCTCAAATGCTGAAGTAGTTCTTCCGATGTTGAAAATCTCTTGCCACAGTAAGCAGAATCTCCAGCCATCCAACTACAGACAAATGGCAACTGTGACGCTGCAGCTAAAGCTGCAAGTTGCGCGTGGGCATATGCAGCCGCAGCCGGGTGACCGGGCGGTAGAGCAAAGGGTGTTTTAGCGTGATCACACTGAGAACATCCAGCTGGACAAACTGCAGACTTGAGCAAATGCGAGCTAAGAGAGCATCCCGTACAATACGGATCTCTGCAAATACCCATATCACCACCCGGTGCTTTCATTCGTGCATATGCCAGGTAAGGATGCAATCCATTTTTCAACGCATGGTGCTGCGCTGCCATCAGACTGCTTGTCATTATATCCATTGGTAGAGAGAATCCAGAAGGAGGTAAACCGCCTAAGAAAGCGGACGAGGATACAGGTACACTCGGTTTGAAAATTGAAGGCTCTTTGGTATCTGCAGTGGAGGTTAAACTGGTGGGTGTGAACGGTAACTTTGAAGCAGAAGAACTGCTTGTAGAGTCTGAGTTCGATTTGGCTGGTATTGGTGAATCATGTAAAGGACTCGATCTTCTGTCATCATCAGATTTTTCTGACGGTGTCTTTCGGTGAGCTGGTGGGGGTGACCTCTGTGAAGAGGAACTCTGATTGCTACCACAGCGAGCTTGAACTGGGGTTGTTGAAGCACTTCCTTTAGAGGATGGAGTTTTTGCATGAACGGAACTTCTGTCTTCAGGCGTTCTAGTCTTTTCTCTCGCTGTGAGGCACGATTCGTAAGGCTTGAAGCTCGGTTTGTTATCCATGTGTACGGGTTTATCGTCGTACTTCTTGCTAGCTTTCTCGGCGGCGGAGATGAGTTTAGGGTTCGGTGAATCTGCGCCGATCGCACTGCACGTCTGGGCCAGGAGTGCCAGCGGGCTCTTTTTCGCATCGAGCTGCAACAAAGAGAGGTTTATGAAATGAAACGTCGGGTTGAGGTTGGCAGTGACGGGCGTACAAAGGGACCGCGGGGGAGGGCGGGTATGGAGGCGGGGGAGTCCAATCACGCGGCCGACGCGCCATTATCCGCGCGCTGGCAGCCGTCGGGTCGGCCTGACATTTCACTCCGCTCCCGCATGATGTAATCTCGCAGTGAAAAGGGCAATTTGTGCCGCTGAATTTGCGGCGCGCCTGAACTCTCGTCGTCACGACTATTGTCACTGCGAGTGTTGGGGGAGCGTTTTCACAATTGCGTGTTTTATCAACATTGAAATTGGTTTTATGGCAATAACGGATTCGACTAGAATCTTTATGGGGGTACGAATAGGGCTATTATGCGATGTTATCTACACCTAAAATGTCAATAGACACGCGCAAATTATGAGCGAAGAAAATGTCAATAGGTTTATTATTCGCTAAAAGTTTTTTATGCGATGTGCCGATTTACGAGATTTTAGTTTGTTTTAGGATTTCGTTCCAAATGCTTTTATTTCTAATATTATACCTAACTATATTTAAAAGTTTCAAATTTCATTATTACCATTTTTTTTACATTATTGCTGTTTTTTTTGTCTTACAATATTTTTTACATTTACAATTTTTTATACTATTCCTTTTTCATTTCACTAGAATCATTATTATTTAAAACTTTTGAATTTTCAAGCAGTATTGTATTTAGAATAGGTTTTCTCTTTGATAGCAAGTAACTCATGTCCATTTTACGGAACAACTAGCCATAATGAATTATTTTCACAATTTCATGTGAATCAGAGTGCAACAAGTTTGAATGTTCTCGCATATAGCGATCTTTGTTAAATTGTGGAAAGACCATTTCTCTAAATATAATTCATTCATAAATCTATCAACATAAAGTCATAAATCTTGAAATCAATCGTTCGTCACTTTGTATGTTAGTTAGGTTGAGTCAAGCTAAGAGTTCTTCATTGATATTCATCACATCATCCGTCTTAGGACGAAAATAAATTCTAAGAAGATTCTTTATTATATTGGAAAATTCTAAGAAGTAGATAAAGATAACACCGTTCACACATATGATGAATAATGCAGAACACTTATTTATTTGGGAGCTTTTGTTTGTTAACAAAATTAGTTTTTCATGTTTTGGAAAAATCATAGATAATTATCGTTCTCCAATATCACAAATTCACGAACTTATCCTGCTTTGAAAATTGTTTGGCCAACTATGTCTTCGAGAACAATTTAACAATGTATTTCCATTCCGGTAATTTAACTTTCCGAAGTAATAAAATAAGAATAACGAGGTAGTTTACATTGTTTATTGTTGTCATTTATCAAGTCTTGATTGCTCTATAAATCTTTAGTTCTATAAGTAGAACGGGGTAAGTTGAGTTTGTTATAAGTTTTGTTATTTACTTATTCTCCGCTTTCATAAAATATTGAGTTATCTTACCAAATTATATAGCTTTTATTTTGCTCCACATTATTAGAGCCTAATTTTGGAGTTTTGATTGTGTTTAGATATTCACACATTGTGATTTGATGTTTTTAGTAATTTTCCGAAGGAAATTGCTGAATTTGTTCTTGCCTGGATGGAATGGTATATTTTTTAATTCGGATTTTATTTAATATTCACAATTTAAGAAAAGAAATTACTTTTTTCTTCAGATAGAGATTTTTTCTTTGAAAATTATTTTTCCGGATGCTTGTCATCACTCAACTCACCGTGGTCGGAAGCGGTGACAGGTAATCCGGTCGTAAATATTGGTTGCTTGAAGTGAGCATGGTGCTCCACAATCCTGAATTCTTGGCCAGCGTACGAACAGCACTAACCACTTCACTTATCCAAGGCTTTATGTCAGCACATATCAGTTATCACAAGACACTCGCGCGGCGCGGGCTAACGGACGGCACGTGCGACTCTCGGCGGACGGCGGCTGACTGAAGGCGACAAGCCTGCTCCCCCCCTCCTGACACCTTGTCACTCGTCGCCGCGCCATTTTTGCATTCTGTGTACTTTGCGGGAGCTTTGCCGTCTTATCCCCACCGCTGTTTGACACCCCGTTTGTCGCCAGTTCCGTCTCGCTCTAGCTCGAGAAAAATTATAAAGCGCTTTCCTCGAGCGCGGCGTTTTGATGAAAGGATTATATAAAATATGCATCGCGCAGTCAAAGGAGTCGGCGATGCGGCGACAGAGATGCATAGCCCGGGAAATTGAATAGCTGCGCGCTGGTAAACGGGCGGCTTAGTAATAATTTAGTTTCGCCGTCAACTGCGTTTCGCCGCGTGGGCGCTCCATTCTAAATTGACTTTTTATTCGAGGCTCAATGTGGGCCGCGTAATTTTTCATCGCAATTTGTTGTATTGTCGTTGTAATTTGTTTCGTTTGTTGACAGTTTAATGAATCATTTGCGTTTGTGTATTTTTGTTTGACGGTTTCTTGGTATTGCGTAACGCCAGGTAGAGCGTTGAGTTTACTTTTCACTTTCGTGGACCCCTCTTTATCTAGCGATGTTGTTGGACCACCAGCAAAGTTTACGACTTTCAAAAAATGCATTTCATTATTTGCTTGTCATAAACAAATGGCTTAGTCATCGCAATTTCCATAATCCCTTAAAAAGCTTTTGTAGTAGTTAAGTAAATACTGTTTGGATGATTTTTAACTTTTACTCCTTTGTGTTATTTTTACAATGGTGTCTTAGGTGTCGATCTTTTTGTAAGCTTATCTTTTTCTTTACCATTCGTAAGTAGTAAATCTTTAAGATTCCAAAAAATGGTCTTACGATCATTATCTTTTGGCAATTCTTACATTTCGTTAGCTCAACGACGTTCTAACTTTTTTAGCATTTTGGCCAGAATTCAGACAAGGATAATCTTTCTGACGCCATCCGGATAAACAAAACTTTGCAACTTTTGTGTGAATCAGTATTTATCACATTGTCTGACTTTAAAATAAGACTGTTAAGATGATTACAAGTTTTTGCAACCATAATTGTGAGAAGTGCTATTTCATACTCAGTTAATTCTTTAAAAGATATAATTTTCCTATCAATATTATCATTGTCAATAACAAAAAATCTTTTTCCAAAATACAAAAAAACCTTCATCAACGGCTTCAATAACTTGTTTCCCACAGAGTCCATCGATGAAATATCTAATAACATCACAGTTTGATTCAGTTTGTTCACTCTGATCCCTTGGGATGACGGATAACGATGACGTGGTGTTATTCTAATAGCACACTCTATGAAGGGCCAAGAGGGCAAAGTATAATGGGATGGGTGGGCCCCTAATCCTGGATGACTTGCATCACTGAGTTCAATGCGACCACGCTTTAAATGAACGTGGTGAAAACAGGAACTTACGCCGCCATCTTGAGATTTGTCAGTGATCCTTACACTGCTGCGCCAAAGTTGATATATGTCAATTTATCACTGTGAGAGATTTTCCCCAGTTTGCTTAGGACTGGCTGAATTGCCAGATTGTCCGAAAAAAGGATTACGTGCTTCGGAGGGTACGTGAAGCCGTCGGCTCCGGTCGATATCTTTGATAGTTGTCATTCCTTAAATGATGTCAGAGGCCTAATATCTGTGCTGCTAGGCGGTTTCAAAACTCTGACACCAGGGTTCATCGAGTCTTTCGACTTAAGAATCCACTCGCAAAGAAAGAAAGAAGACGCTAAGAAGGAGACGGCTGCAGTGCCCCGCCCACATTCATTGAGAACCGCGTCGTACTAGTGAGGTTTTGATGCAATTTATTGATGGATGTTACAGGCTTATGATTAAGGAGAAATACTATAAGGGTGTATGGAAACAGTGATATGCTAAGATGATTGTATGGAATTGATGAGAGTTCCCAGATTGAATTTTAATGTTTTAGATGTGTTAACATGCTTCCATGCTGAACTGGGAGCGCGAGAAAACATAGAATGTGCCAGCTGCAATTCCTCCCGGGCATGCTGCATAAAAACCAGCTAAGGCAACTCGTAGTCATAAATAAATATTTATAATTTTATAGTTTCTTTAATAAAAGTTTTTGCTAGAAGATGTTACATACATACATATAATCACGCCTTTATCCCTAATGGGGTAGGCAGAGCGTAAACGACCTAAATAAAGGTCGTTCCGGCACGTCTGACAGATTAGTAGGTATATTGCTGTAGTGACAGGTGGTCAGCCTATATCCTAAATTGCAATATACAGACACCCTCGGATCCCTTAGCTGGATTTTACAGCATGCCCAGGAGCAAATGCAGCGGGCACATTCTATATTTTTCTCTGTCTCCCAGTCAAGCATGGGCGTACAAATTCCAATCAGAGACAAATAATTCCCGAACAAGGGTTAGAACTTTTTACTCATCAAATTGAAGGATGACTCGTCAAATTGTGGTCGCGCCGCCAGCCGCCGCTCATCAATTGAACTGGTAGGGGGCACTCGGGTTACAGTAGCGATGCCGGCGTGACAAGCGACTCGGCGGCCTTTTTGATGTTTAGGGCTGTCGACCAACTAGTTTTATAAGCTGAAATAACTACTCTTAGATAAAAAACTATTCTAGCGTGGACGAATTTTTAAATGACAAATCATTAAATTGAGGCATAAATCATGACATTTTTAAGTTAACAACGTATTAATTTATATATTTATTTTATCACTAAATAAGAATATTATGTAATTAATGAACTATTAAGTATTTTTTTATGACTATTGTCAAAATGTTAGACTTGATAATTAGTAACTACCTATTTTGAAATTTAATTAGATAATTGTATATAATATGCAGCACCCTTACCCGGGATCATATGAGAGACAAACTTATTTATGTAACAATACGCAGAATAAATTATGAATTACCCGAAAAAACGTAAGCTGGTAGCTGTGACTGATACAATTTAGTTGCATTTAAGGCCCGTAATTGTATAATTCTTCCATGCTGGCCTGGGAGCGAGAGAAAAACATAGAATGTGACAGCTGCATTTCCTCCCAGGCATGCTGTAAAAACCAGCTAAGGGATCTGAACTTGGACGATCGTCCAAGGATCTGAGGGTTTCTGTGTATTGCAATTTAGGCGATGGGCTGACAACCTGTCACTACAGCAATAAAGTACCTACAACTTTGTCAAACGTGGCGGAACGATCTTTGTTTGGGCCGTTTACGCTCTGCCTGCCCCATAAGGGATAAAGGCGTGATAATATGTATATATTGTAAACAGCACTTGAGACCAACAGCTAATTTGAGTTCGTATCAAAAATTTAATTTCAGTACAAAACTTAATATTGCTTTCAATCTTGAGATCGCTTTATAAATACGAGCCTTATACCCGAAAAACATAGATAGAAGCTGTGACAGGTGTAATTTATATGGATTTTCTTTTGTTTTCCTTCTGAACGACATCTGTCGTAGCTACCATGCTAAGTTTTACAGACTATAGTTTCTAGTAAGGCTATCCTGACTCTATTAATATGATTGTACTCATTTACAGACTGTCTTGAACTGATAGCCTTGGTCATAAGCTGCGTGACTTTCAGAAGCTGAAAACTAAAACAATTTACACTTATTTCTACTGCTGTTTCTTCTTACCATTTTAAATAATTTTCCTTACCTTATTTTTTAGATATACGTGTATATATAAAAACCGTCCAAGCCAGCAAGCAAGCTGGAAAATACCGAAGAATGCAGGTTTTGTTTTGGTTGGACAAGCTCTGGAACGGGAAGGGATAGGATGATCAGCTGGCTACAGCGGGCTGACCAGAAGAACCAGCTGTGCAACCTAATTAGCCAGTACATATACATATAATTTATACATACATACATACATAACGTCACGCCTCTTTCCCGGAGGGGTAGGCAGAGATCACACCCTTCCATTTGCTACGATCCTTGCAAACTTCTTTCGCTTCATCTACATTCATCAATCTTTTCATGCACGCTCGTCGGTTTAGGGTACTCCTGACCTGACCTTTCCCTAGAACGTCCCCGATTTGATCGCGGTACGTTCGTCGAGGTCTTCCCCTTCCAACATTCCCACTCACACTCGCCATGTATATCTGTTTGGTTACTCTCTTTTCATCCATCCTCTCAACATGACCAAACCACCTCAGCATTCCTTTTTCTATACCTGTCACTATATCCTCTTTCACACCACAACGTTCGAACGTTCAACGTTCATATAATTAATCCCAATTATAATGGGGTAGACACAGCGTAAACAAAACAAAATTCGTTCCACAACGTCTGACAAAGGTTTTGGGGGTTATTTAAGATAGATTTGCACCTGCAAACCAACAACCTGTCACTACAGCAACATACTTATGTTACAATCTCAGCCTAAATTACAATATAATAAAACCCTTGGATCCCTTAGCTGGTGTTTACAGCATGCCCGGGAGGATATGCAGCTGTCACGTTCTATGTTTTTCTCTCGCTCCCAGGCTAGAATGGAAGTATAGGATAGCCAGTATAGGATATCACTACATAGTATAAAACAAAGACGCTTTCTCTGTCCCTATATCCCTATGTATGCATAAATCTTTAAAACTATGCAACGGATTTTGATGCGGTTTCTTTTAATGGATAGAGTGATTCAAGAGAAAGGTTTATATGTATAATACAATATTTTCCGTGCGAAGCCGGGGCAGGTCGCTAGTTGATAATAAAGTTTAGTCTAATTTAGAGTTTGAAAGAGTAGAACAGCCAATTTGTAAGTTTGCAGCAACCTCTTCTTCATGGCGATTCTATAAATACCATTTTAAAATTTTATATTAGGGTGTTTTTGCACTGTTTCGTATTCGGTTCGAATCCAATTTATTTAACAGATCAAGTTAACAGATCCAAATTGTCCTTCCTAGTAATTGTATGACAGCTTGTGCACCAATACATATCTGTTTTATATGGAATTTTCACGGTTACGAACCGAATACGGTACAGTGCAAAACTGCCTAAGTTGGAATTCTATTGTTAGGTTTCCATTGTCAGCTGGTGTAGTCCGTTAAATCCCTGCTGCTTTTCGAGTCCGCCAGTTCGTCACGTTACTGTTACGTGCTTGACGTTTCGTTCTTGACGATGCGGGACTGAGTTTTTTTTTTAATGTAATGTTTGCTACACAAAATTACATGGCACAAATAATTTAATAATCTCCCAAACTTCAGAGAAGTTTATCGGGAGGTCCACAGTTACAGTTCCGGGATTGGATAGAATCCTCCTTTTTGCAGTTTTGACGGTCACCCATAGATGAGATGACGACGGAGTAGTTAATCAAAGTGTTTGAATACCTGCTTCTACCATGCTGGATTCTTTCATGCTGGACTAGGGAGATAGAAAAACAGAATGTTCCAGTTGCCCTTCCTCCCGGGCATGCTGTAGAAGTCAGCAAAAGGGATTCGAGGGTTAAAGTGTATTGTAATCTAGGTGATGGGCTGACAACTGGTCACTACAGCAATTGCTATCTAAAATTGCCCTTAATTTTTGTCAGACGTGGCGAAGGCGCCTTTAACGAGGCGTTTTACGCTCTGCCTACCCTGTTAGGGATAAAGACGTGATTTTATGTATGTATGTTAAATACCTGGCCCGTCATGATATCCTGGGGCAGCAACCCTGCAGTCAATCTGGACAGCGATGACGATCGCACATGTCACGGCGACACGCACCAGCCTTCACAACTGTAGAAAGAGTAGAATTTACCAGCCACCAAAAGCCAGTAAACTATGGAGTAATTTAACATACATACATGTAATCATGCCTTTATCCCTAATGGGGTAGGCAGAACGTACCTAAACAAAGGTCGGTCCGCCACGTTTGTCAAAGTTTTGAGGGTTATTTAAGATCGTAGGTATATTCCTGTAGTGACAGGTTGTCTTCCCATCGCATAAATTACAATGCACTGAAACCCTCGGATCCCTTAGCTGGTTTCGTCGAACCCCTGCCGAATTTTCAAGTTGGCCAGTACACCACGATATCCTGAGGCAGCAACCCTGCAGTCAATCTGGACAGCGCGCTTGACGGCGTGCAACGAGGCGGCGCGCGGCATCCGACCGGCTTTTGACGATCCCACATGTACCGACCTAGTGCACCGGCCTTCACAACTGCAGAAATTGTAGAATTTACCAACCATCTAACGTAGTATGTGAAACCATGGAGTTATTACTCAGTGGCTAAAACGGTGTATTTTGCTGCTTTTGATGATAATTATACGCGCCAAGCCACCGCCTATTACGGACTTGATTAGATATAGAGCAATGTGATAATAGCTATAGCAATTTTTTCGAAACGAGAACGTTTAGCAAGTATTTGTGTACCTTGATACAACTCAGCTGCTGTCAGGGGTAGTTTTAAATATGCAGCCGCCTAAATTTGGAACAGTATACCCCCCACCACTTCAAAAGCTTAAGTCGGTTCCTAATTTTAAATTGTTGTTTAAAAAATATGTCTTATCACAACAAATCAATGGTTATTTTGAACAATTGTTTTGATATCTATCTGTCCGTACTACCCATATTTTTGTTTATTCTTTATTCTTTTAACATCTGAATATTTTTGCCATTTTAAGATTTCGTTATTTTTGTTGTTTAGGCTTAATATTGTCACTCGCATGTATGTTACCCGAATATTTTTTTAATTTTAATTTTATATCTTATTATTAATATAAAGCTCTCCTCTCACCAAAGGTCCAGCTGAAAATCAGCGCTGTGCCCATAGCCACAGCTTTTTGCTGAGCTGATCGCCATTTTTACAATTTAAATTTTTGCTAAATAAATGTTTTATCTATCTTTCTATCTACAATGGGCTCCTTTTTAGATACCACTATAACTAAAATTAAAATATATCTGTCACTTTCACAACAATAAAAAGTTAAAAAGAACAGACGATTAAAACTTTATGGTTTTACACTTTGTCTGCTAGATTTTGATGCGCTTCTGTACGTTTCCCCAGTATTTCTGACAATTAATTCCGCCATATTCTATGACGGCGGATAAAAATGTCAGATAACGCATAAAACCACCGACTATAAGTCCTTTAGTCCTTTTGTCCTTTTCCAATGTTATAAGTCTGAAACTGACAAATATATTTTAATTTTAGTTTTAGCTGACATATCTAGAATTGTGCCTAATTTCATATCATACGGCTGAACGGATTTTGATGAAAGTCATGGTGATAGATGGTAATCTGGAGACGTAAGTATAGGATAGGCTCCTACGGATATCTGCACATAGGTTGCGAGTGCTTTGCTCTTGTGAGCTTAGCTTGTTTGGATCGGAACGGAATCCAATTCTTTAGAAGCAACTGTTAGGCATGATCGCCGCAGAGTGGTCCGCCCTGCAAGGGGCCTTTTTAGCCTTGAATCTGTCGAGACATTGCAATGTCCAGAGAAAAAGGCTCTATGGCCATTCTGATCTTCTTCTAGGCGAGTGGATTCTCAAGTCAAACGACCCGATGAATGTCGAAGAACACGAAACGTATCGGTTCTTTGTTAACCACTGTTTTGTAATCAAATCGACTCTTCAGATGCTGAAGTGTCCGCATGACAGTTGGACTGCAGACAAAACAGACAAAAATGTTAGCTTTTCCATACAAATTGTCTGATCGAGGTTGAACGTTTTGTATGGAAAAGGCAAAACTTTTTTCCACTTCCTGAAATTTCCTGGTGAAAGTTGTTCAGTGTCGTTGACTGAGCAACCCTTATCAGTTTGTGGGAAGCTGTCCCTTACGCCCCGTATAATATTTCTGTTGTATATTATTATTTGTTTTAAAATTGTTCTCTATAGTATTTCCAACTTAGTTTTGGAATAAAAGTAAACAAAATTGCAAGTATTTTTATTCAAAAACACATTTAAAAAATAATTACACGTATAGGCAAATTAGTTAAATTACTAAAACTACTATTTCATTATGTTGTCATTATATAATAGCTAAAACTTATTTAAGAAACAAGATCTACGATTAAAACTCATAAAACTTTACCTTTATTCTCAAACTGAGTTGGAAATACTATAGATAACGTAATTTTTATAATGTTACCGACAAATAAACTCCCTTCCTAGCTAAGCCTACCTACTTCTGTAAACTGACTAGCACTTCCTCTAATCACCAACATAAAGAAGTTTCTGTGAATCCCGGCGCCATAAGCCGTTGTAATACCCGATTAATTTTGGCACGTATCAAGCTAAAAGCGGCCAAATCTGGCTTGCCAGATCGTATTACTAAGAAAAGAGATGGAACAAGGATATTACAAGTATTTGTAAATCTATTATTTTATGAATAATCGAAATCCGTCTTCTAGGTTATGCGATAATTCCCAAATAATCCCTAATTTTAGCTTAAAATAAAAACAAACTTTTCTAATTTGTTTTCTAGAATGACGAATAAAATAAAACATGATCTGTGGTCAGGATGATGAATGAAATATTTTACTTAAAATATTTATGACAGGAGGAAAAAACATTCTTTTTTCGCTAGAGCCACTTTTGTGTCCTAATTCTGCCCTAAATAGCGGATTGGTATCGATTTTTAGATCTGGCACCACTATGCCAAATCTCTCTACTAACCCGCAGAAGTCTGTGTTTAACATCAGCCGCGGATCTGGATAAGAACGTCACTTGCATAAATTTGCATTTGCATCTGGGAATGCAACTCGAATGGATATTTTAGAATGTAAATAAGAAGTTTATACCCCGCCCACCCTCCAACATAAGATGATTACTGACAGTTCATACAAGTTTTATGCATTCTCTTCCATATGCTGGCCTGGGATCGAGCGAAAAACATAGAATGTGCCTGCTGAATTTTCTCCCGGGCATGCTGTACAAACCAGCTTAGGGATCCGAGGGTTTTTGTATATTGCAATTTAGGCGATACGCTGACAACCTGTCACTACAGTAATATACCTACAAATCTATCTTTAATAACCCTCAAAACTTTGTCGGACGTGGCGGAACGACCTTTGTTTAGATCGTTTACGCTCTGCCTACCCCATTAGGGATAAAGGTGTGATTATATGTATATCTTTTTATGCCAGGTGTAAGGAACAGCGTCCCGCAAACTGATAAGGGTTGCTCAGTCAACGACACTGAACAACTTCCACCGGGAAATTCTTTCAGGAAGAGGAAACAAATATTTGGGCTTTCCATACAAATTGTCTGATCGAGATGGACATTTTGTATGGAAAAGCCTTTTTTTGTTCTCTTGCTGAATAATTTTCAGTGTCGTTGTCTGAGCGACCCCTATCAGTTTGCGTGACGCTGTCCCTTACACCCCGTATGAGCTGTCAAATAATCATCATATTATGAAGGACGGCTTTCTTGGTATAAAGGTACGCGCATACGGTTTGACAATTTAATCCCATAAAAAGATACCTAAATTTGATTTTTGTAAATGAAGTAGAAATTGTGATTATCATTTATTTATCAGCGCACATGTACTTATTTACATTTAAGCCAGAGCATGTTTATAACTCCTATTTATGTATCGAAAAAGCTATACTATGTCAAACTGTCGATGCGACACGTAGGCTCGTATTTATAAAGCGATCTTAAATTTGAGAGTAATATTAAGTATGAATTTGACAGGTCCTTTTGTACTGACATGACATTTCTGATACGGACTCAAACTAGCTGTCAGTCAGGCTCAAGTGCTGTTTATAATTACGGTCCCTAATCGCATAAATGTTGGCTTATATTTTAAGCCATGATTTTTAGGTTTAAATAATAAAAGAATTCATTTATAAGACGCAATTGAGACAAGAGAAGACCGCAGATGAGGTACTCGTAGTTATTCCAAATTGAAAAAAGAAGAACATTCTAGAACAAACTAGAATAGAATAAACTAACATGTATCGAAATGTGCAGCACAATTGGAAGCAGACAACTGATTTCATCGACTAGTCGGACGTTTGGCAATGCATTCCCAGTTTGGAGCCGTGTTGATTTGATTTAAAGGTCTGCCGGAGCAGCGAAATCCCATTCAAACGTAGATATAACGTTTTCATTTTAAAACGGTAAAACCAAACTTTGTACACATAATTTAATGCAATACTGGGTATAATCCCTTACAAACTGATAGGGGTTGCTCAGGAAACTAAACAACTATCAACAAGTATTTTTTCAGGAAGTGAAAAAAAGTAGTTTGCCATACAAATGATCTGATCAAGGTGGTTTTTGTATGGGAAGGTCATTTTTTTTTCATCTTATGAAAGAATTTCCCGTGTAAGTTGTTCAGTTTCGTTGACTAGGCAACCCCTATCAGTTTTCAGGACGCTGTCCCTTACACCCAGTATATCTATGTTTCTAATTAGTTTTGGTGTAAAATAAATTAAACATGAACAAACATGAGACTGAAAATATGTTTTTGCGTGAAACTGGCCTAATCTGTCTAATTTTGTACTTGGTTAATATTTTCAAATCAAACCTAATTAGATGCATAGATATGATGCATTTGGTCATGTGTACGAAGTTTGGTTAAGTTTGGTTTTATTGTTTAGGAATAAAAGCGAAACTACGTTTGTATGGGATTTCACTACTCCGGCAGTCCCTTAAGTACGGTTTGTTTCCAGCTTGTTCATCTGTTTGTGGATTTATTGTTTGCCGATAGATGAAATTGCTTCGGTTTTTTGGAGGGATATGAGCTGTTTTGAAAACCTGTTTTTTTAAAGTTTTTATGTATCTCCTGTTCAAAGTATTTTTTTGTTTGGTAGAGCCTGAACTCTAAACGATGTTATTTTTTCAGATAATTCATGCAGTAAGCGATAGTTAGGTAGACTATGACCTATATCTTACGTTACAACACGTCCATACCATAATTATAATCTTTATTGCATAAACAGAAGAATACCACCACCATCATCATCATCAACACCTTTAGCCCACGTCCACCCACTGCAGGGTAAAGGCCTCTTCTCTACTGCGCTACTCTTCACGGTCCTGTGCTAGAATACCAAGAATGCCATAGATCTCCTGAACTAGCCGAGTAAAGATAATACTCTAACCTCACTTGGACATTTCCCATTTCTTTTACATCATCTGTATCTTAATCGGGTCGTTCTTCGACTCGAGAATCCACTCGCTATGAAGAAGAAGATCTGTAACTTTTTTAATACTAAACGATAAACAGGTCTGTGTTATTCAGAATGAAAACTGGACGGCTTACTTGTTTATATTGAAAGGAGGTTTAGCCCTCGACGTTTCGATCCTATATGGGGATCATCATCAGCTGCGAGCAGTGAATCGCAGTCGAAGGTTACACTTGGCGGGCGGTGGAGTGTGACTTGCTTCTCTCCTGATGAAGATCCTAGTATAGGATCGAAACGTCGAGGGCTAACTCTCCTTTCAATTCAAACAAGTAAGCCGATCAGTTTTCATTATCATCTGTTACGCTACGCTTTTTAATATTTCTTGTATTGAAAGGAGGGTTAGCCCTCGGTTTTTCAATTATATACAAGGATCTTCAATCGAAGGTTGCACTTGGCGGGCGGTGGAGTATGACTTTCTTCTCTCATGATGAAGATCGTCGTATAGGATCGAAACGTCGAAGGCTAACCATCCTTTCAATACAAACAAGTAAGCCGATCAGTTTTCATTATCATCTTTTACGCTAAGCTTTTAACTATTTCTTCGATAATAAATCATAGTATATAAGAGGCACTAAAACTGCTATGTATAGGGAGGTGTCAGTCACGGCGCAACCTTTCGGCGTTAATTCTTGGTGATTGATTATCTTTTCGGCTAATGAGCTCTGAACCCGTCTTACTTTTAGGTTTGAGCGTTAAGCTTAAAGCGATACGACTTGAAAAATATAGGGCAAGAACCCTAACAGGTTGTCTGACCAGTATAAGACAGGTCGCTGGATAATCTTTTACATACACACACACTTACAGTCGCACACATACATGCTCACACTTGCAGGGAATTTTATTTAAATAATTAGTTTTGTTGTTGTTTTATATTTTTTTAAAATTTTATCGGTCAATTAACTAGCTGTTATAATGTGTATAATGTAATTGAATATGTAAAATCTTCAAACGCAATGTCTAATGTAATGTTTTATTTTTGTATTTAATTGCTGTAAGATTTTCTGTTAATAAATAAAAAATACTCAATCAGTCAACCTGTGTGTAAGATGGAACTATTACTTCTTTTAGTAGTGTGGGTTTCGATTTGATTGGCATGAACTGGAGGATTGGACATTCATCTAGCTAACTAGCTTTGTTATAAAAAGTTTTTTGAACAAATCTGTGGTAACTAATTTCTTGTAATATATTTTGAGTACAAAGCTTTTGTTGTTAAAAAATTTCCTTCAATTCAAATTGTCACAAAATCATTTTTCTTTCTTACATCTGACTCTTAATGATTTGCTTACAATTCTAGCCCTGAGTCTGAATTATATTTTTCTTCACTACAATGCTTTTCTCTTTTAACTTGGTCCAGGAACGTTATGAATTATGATCGCTTCCCCCACAATAAGTGCATAAATAGGGCGGCTGATGGCAGAAATAAATCACTGACGGTCGTCCATCATCGTTGGAAGCGGCGCCAATATACACATATTACTGGCAAGAAGAGGAAATAATAGTTGGGAAGAATTTGTGCTAAATTTGGCTACATAGAATGGTGCTTCTGGTTACGGGTCATGATGTTCTTGAAGTGACTCAGCATCTCTTTGGTATCCTTTACATCACATACATACATATAAACACGCTTCTATACTAATGCGGATCCAAACAAAGGTTCCGCCACGTCTGACAAAGTTTTGAAGGTCATTTAAGACAGATTTGCAGGTATATTGCTGTAGTGACAGGTTGTCAGCCCATCGTCTAAATTACAATATACTGAAACCCTCGGATCCCTTAGCTGGTTTTTACAGCATGCCCGGGAGGAAATGCAGCTGGAACATTCTATGTTTTTCTCTCATTCCCAGTCCAGCATGAAAGTATCATCACAAGCTAGTTTAAAAGAGACTTTGATTCAAGAGAGATCATCTCATAGAAACTTTGTTCATTACGTCATTACTTTGACGACGTTTTCAATCTTTATTCATCTGTTCTACGGATTTGATGACACAATTAGTCTTTCCGTTCCGTCCAGATGGAAAACCATGTTGCTTTAAGTAAATAAGTAATTACTTTTGGACATTACTTATTCTGACCAAATTCTTTCCCAAAAAAGCTTGTTCTACTATCTTTATTGGAACTTACTTGTTAGTAACTTCATTCCCTCTGATTCTTTGACCCATTTTGCTAAGTTAGTTCCAGTAGGTGCGGGTTGCACAAAGTAGGTGACTGTTTCTGTCAGGCAAGCATTCGCACCCGTCGCCGGAAGTCGCAGTGACTTGCTTTCAGAGATCTCTTACTGGCACAGAGCGAGAAATCTACCAGAATCGCTCTATGCTGGATATTTAGTACAGCAACACACAGGCGCCACTTACTGCATGCAAGGTTGAGCTCAACATGCTGTCAATGCTTTTTGCATTGCCTAAAACACACATGCGTCACCTTACGCTCTACGTGCGCGTACTGGCAGAGGGATACGCCGACGTAAAGTTCCTCGCTGTAAGCGTGTTGAGCGCAACCTGGCGTGCAGTAAGTGACGCCAGTGTTTTGCTGCCCTTAGTAGCCTTTGTCAAGAGCTTTCATAGTGATCCTTACAAGGCATGCAAAGAATGGACTTATCAGCAGATATTGACAACGCCGTATGATCTGGGCATTCTGGGTATTCTTTGTGGTTGTTTCTGTGTATGTCCATGGCACCCCGATACAGGGAATCCTAGTGGGGGCTATGAGTGTGATCGTGTTTTTTTTTTAATCTCTTTTCCTTCTGTTCTTAATCTTCTTCAATCCGTAGTCACCCCATGCTGAGTGAAGGTCCCTTCCAATTCCCGTCATTGTTGGCGGGAGAGTGTTTTCGCTATCCAGTTCTTCCTAACTAATTGATCCCTACGCGAATTATTTATTTGTTAGGAATATTATCGAATGTTTGATGTAATAGTTACGTACACTTATGATCTTACATCTTTGATTCTGCAGCCTAAAATGCCCCAAAAATATTAAACTATGTGCCGCTCATACGTACGCACCCAAACCAAGTAATGTACCAAAATATTTAGTTTAGTTCAAACTTCGTCTACTTCGGATATTATAAAGAAATAAATCTGAAATTTATAATTGGACTTCAATTGTTATATTAAAATAGATGATAATGAATATTAGATGAAATTATATGTATTTTAAATATTCATATCATTAAATAATCATAAGTTACATACCACTCCATAGTTACCGTCATCCAACACCAACTTATATGCTCAGTGACACCAACTTTACTTTGAGAGACATTCTTTTAAATGTCGTCTTTTAAATTTTATGGCTTTTTAGGACATACAATTTCTAGCTGGCCTGTTCTAGCGTCTTGCAGCTCTACACCAGCGCTTCTCAGTGCACAATGCAGCCACTAAGTGGTTGTCTACGCGGCGGTGTAGTGCAGTATTTGCTTAGTGAGCCGTCGAGATAGCGTGTTGCGCTCCGTCCCTTGTCTTGTTTACTGCGGGCTGCAATTTGTTGGGATCCTGTGCTAGACTGAATAAGAGAAGGATTTCTAACATATAAGATGTATGATGTATTTCTGTGCTTCTCTGGGAACAATAAAAAAGCTTAGAATGGACAATTTGTTCAGATCACGTTTAGGTATATCTCTTTTGGACTGGGCAGAACAAAGCGTCAACGCTGCAATCGCATTATCTTGACAGATATACAAGTGGGAAAGAGTCCCCTTGAGGTGAGGACCACTCTAAAGAGATCACACCTAACGGCTGCTCCTACAGACTTAGTTTTCTTTCCGATCCAAACAAGCTAAGCTCACAAGCAAAGCACTTGCAAACCAACTGCCATACAAACAGTTCCGCATCTGGAGAGTCGAATTGAAGACGAAACAAACGGACAAGGAGCCGATGCGTCTTAAGTTCTTCGATATTCATCAGAAGGCCACAGAGACTTTCACTTTTGACATTGACGCTACGTTCGTTTCATGTTTTACTATAAATTATTAATTAATCTTGAAATTTCAAGTTATAAAAAAAATGGCTGGTATTTTCTGACGCCCTATCCCCAGCTGCCGTACATTAACTTGTCACTGAAACACCAACAAGAATCTTTACCTACCACAATTTGATTACAACAGAAAGCCCCATCATGCGCACCCTAAACAAAGATATTGCTGCCCTAATATGCAATTAGGCGGTGCGCACACGACACGATATTAAAAGCGACAGGAGTAATGAAACGGACCGTCTGCGGCTCGCCTTAGCTGGTATTGTGAATCTTTCTGAATAACGTGTGTGGCGAATTGCTTGGGGTTTTATTACGTGTTGCAATAGGTATTAGTGACAATTTTTTTGTATGTTAAACCAAAGAAGCGCTGGTCAGCGGATATGGAACAAAATGATCTTATAAGAATATCACGTCAATAAGACCGGAAAAAATATAATACAAAAAGTCGGAAAGCCGGGAAAACTCTAGGCAGAATAAGAGTGCTACAAGAAAATTGGAACCATTCACACACAGAGTACAGAGCTGTGCAGAAGAGGCCGTTTACGTAAAAGATGGCAACATATTTTTTTGATGCCTCTACTCATAGTAATGTTTTGTTAGTTAAGAAACCCTAAATTCAGTCTGGTACCGTTGCACAAAAGAAGGGAGACCCCTTGCCCAACAGTAAGACTTGTAACAGGTTATATAGAAACAAAAAAAGTCATTGATTGCCATCAAACAAATCAAAACTATAGCCAATTGTCTGTCTCTTAGACGATGTGCAATATCTAGCACCGAGTTCTGAACAATATTTTTTCAAGTAATGATTCCGTTGGGTTTGTCGCCATGGATATATTTTGACTGCTTTGGTACGTAATTGAGCAGACAACAGTGAACAAGTGGCCACAATGTTTGTCTTAACGCGATGGCTGCCAGATATGAGGAGCGAAATTAAAACTGACGCCATTGTCCTACTCAGAAATGAAACCTGTAGGTATTTGCTAGTAATAAAGACGAGAAGCTCTTGATAGCAACAACTTTTAATGTATTAAAGTTTACATACAGACATACATATAATCACGCCTTTATCCATAATGGGGTAGGCAGAGCGTAAACTACCTAAGCAAAGGTCGTCCCGCCTCGTCCGACAAAGTTTTAAGGGGGTAATTTAAGATAGATTTCTAGGTATATTGCTGTAGTGGCAGGTTGTCAGCCCATCGCCTAAATTATAATATACTGAAGCCCTCGGA